>CM061351.1:83648266-84895766 GCA_030867105.1 Liasis olivaceus
TGCAGCATGAATATGCTCTACTAAGCCACAGAAGCAGATAAAAAAGGGGTTGTGGAATCCCCAGAAAGACACTGGAATAGCTTGACTTGCGGGATATTTCTTCTGCAAAGGAGAAATTGATATTGCCGCCTTGTAGCATTGTGGGCAGGGTGGTTAAAGTCAAACAGTTCCCCTGGGGCATTTCTGTCTTGTTGGATTCTGTGTTTCATCTGTGCATAATGAAAGGAGCTTGTAAGTAAACAGATTGATCAATCTGGAGTTGCAAATGGTGTTTTCAGTGCTTATCTCCACATTGTGTAGCTGGAAAGAATGGTTGGGAATGAATGCTGTTTTAGCCCTTCCCTGGCTTTAGCTAAAAGCCCCAGTTCTCCTACAGCACCTAGGATGGTTGGCACTGCCAGCTTACCCCTAATAGGAGCAATTTAGCTTTGGCTATCATGCCAGGGCTGGAAATGTTGCAGAACCTCCAGACTGGAAATAAATGAATATTGGGTGAATGAATTCCTGCAACCTGGCAATGACCCCTCCTAACGTTAGTTGTATTTCTTCAGAACAAATGCAAAATGAAATGACCTTGAATTTTCTAGGTTGGCTGTTAGACACACCCAAAATGCTTGGAGCGCAAATAAGTGGGTCAGCACATACTTCACTAATTCTCATGCTATTCACAAAGATCTGGAAACTCATAATACTTGTAAATAACTTGCCATTCCTGTTGAAGTTAATCCTGAAAAGATTCTGTCCATTTTTTTTCTCAGTCAACAAAGCTATATAAGCAGTTTTAGTATTTTCATATTCCCCGAAACACATATGGAAATTATTTTATTAAATTCACTAACTCAGTCAGCTGAGGCTCCTTTCTACTTCATCATCACCCAATGACACAGGCCAGGTTGAGAAATAAAGCTTGGCCCAGGTCTTCAAGTAAGCCACATGCTTGAGAGGAGATTTGAACTTGGGTGTTCCCATTATTGTGTATTTATCCCCTTAATAAAATTGGTGATAGATTAGGGCAAACAAAGAATTTTTTTTTTTTTTCCCCACAAAAGAGCTGGACCCAGCAACAAGTTACTGATGGAATTTCATGCCACAATCTCTAGATTCCAGAGAAGCAGAGAAAAAGGAAGATTATAATTAAATGTCTATGTGTAAATTATTATTTTTGTAAAGAGTGATTTGTGCTTCTTAAAGAATGAAAACTGCAGTGGCTATTGCTTCTTCACTTGTAACTAACTATAACACAAACATAGCCTGGCTTTTGTGGAGGGGGGGCTGTATCCCTATAACATTCCCTTCATCTCCTACCCAACTGATGACAGACTCAAGTTGTCTTTAGCTGTCTCAGTGATAAAGTATTATTTTCTCCCTTATTCTGACATCATCCAAGGACACCCTCAACTTTGTAAATTCTATTAGACTTTGTCACCCATTACCTTGGAAGAAAATTAGGTGACTGGTAGCAATTGGGAACAGAGGCATAGGGACAGGAGAAGGATTGACAACTATTCTGTGATTGATCATTTTCATCCAATAATTCACTTTATGTGAAAAAAAAAATCACTGTTATGCAGTTTATGCCAGCAAAATGAATTTATGTCAAAGGTCTGGAAATATCCCAAGACTTTTTCCCATCAAAACCCCTTTCTGCGCTCAGTCACACATTTACCATTCTGTTGTGCAGTTATTCTAGTTGTGCGTTCTTTCTCCCACTTATTTCCATACCTGTGATAACTACTACTGTTACTATGGGTCAAAATGGCCATCAACGTCTTGTCCAATCCCCTTACCCAAAAGAAAGAGGAAAAAGACTTAACACTTAAAACAAAGTGGAAGATATTATGTCACACCAAAGCTGCTGAGGGAAGGATCCTCACCCTAGGATGAGCTGGGCGACTGAACCATGCACAACATAACAAAGAATGCCAATAACATTCACAATACAATTCATCATGTATTCTACCTCTTTGTCTGCCATGATAACCATGTGCTTTAGAAATCCAACTGTAGAAAAGAGGGAGAAAATGCTTTCACTGTAAATATGACCCGGAACATGGAAGAAAACATCTTTAATTAACACAGTGTTTAAAAATCTATGAACATGTCTCAATGGATTTGGGTTACAAAATTTGACAGCATACCCTACAATCCCTTTTTTCCCCACTGGTTCAGTATCTCAATTTATGCAAATTTGCTTTATGTGAGGATTTTGGGTAACATAACCTTAGCAAAAAGCAAAGAAGCCTGTATATGCAAAATGCTTTGAATCTGAATGATTATTCAGAATATAATTCAGCAGTTGCAAGGTACAAAATAACATACCCAGCATGATGCCTTAGAGGATGTGCAGGCTCATGAAATGTGGACAGCCTTCCTTGCTCTGGTATTCTCCAATTATTAAACTGGCATGGTATGATGGACCACAGCAGGTTGGGAAAAGCTGTCCTAGAATTAAAATGCATTCACTTGCCCCACCATAAATTTAACTTCTTTAAATACGAAGAAGAAACTGAACTACAGAGAATAGCTTCAAACATTTCCCACTTTAAAAATAAATTTAAAGCCCCCAGCTGCAACTATGTCTATTAGGTCCTGAAAAATGGTATTAATTCTAATAAATAGGGAGAAGCAACTTCATGCCCCCCAGTACAGCAGCTATGAAGACCTTGGAAAAGATATTAAAATGCCATGATGTATCTATACCTGCAAAGATCAGAATCGTGCAAACCCTGTGACACTCTATGGAAGTGAAAGTTGGACTTCAAAGAAACAGGGTAGAAAGACTATTGGCGCCTTTGAACTTTGGTGTTGGAGAAGACTCCTGAGAATACTGTGGACAGCGGAGAAAACAAACAAATGGCTCATTGAACAAATCAACCCAGAGTTCTCACTCAAGGCACAAATGACCAGGCTCAAATTATCCTACTTCAGACACATTATGCAAAGACCTAGATCTCTGGAAAAGGCTGTAATGCTGGGAAAGGTGGAAGGAAAGAGAAGAAGAGGATGACCAGCAGCAAGGTGGATGGACTCAGTTACAGTGGCGATGGGGGTACCATTGGAAGACTTGAAAGAACAGGTTAGGGATAAATTGTCATGGAGAAAATCTATCTATGTGGATGCTGAGTCGATACTGACATGACAGCATATAATCAATCAATCAGTCAATCAGCGACTTCATGCATGTAGAGAGAAGGATGGAAGCGCAGGAATCCAGGGATTGGCTTCAGACAAGAGCAGTGTAAGAATTAGACATCACATCTCATCTCGTCGCTGAAGAAATCCAGGAATCCAGATGCCCATTTCTAAGCGCCCTCCACTTCGCTCCGGGAGGTCTCCAGAGCCTGACGCAGCAGTGTAACAATACAGGCCAGCCGCTCGGCCGGCCAGCGAGTAATGAAACGGCGCGGGGGATTTCGGGAGAATTGTTGGACCGCCGGACTCGGCGTGGGAAGCCGGGCGATGATGCTGAAGGCCGGAGAGCGAGCAAGTGGCGACGGGCTGAGGGACGCAGGCTGAAGCGGGGGTAGACGACGACACAGGGCGGGCAGGAGAGGGAACCAGGGAAAGGGGAGAGACCGCTGCGGAGGCTGGAAAAGGAAGCGCGGGCAAAGAGGAGGATGGAGAGGAGGAGGAAGAGGAGGATCAAGGAGAAGGGACCCCAGAGGGCGGGCTGGCAGTGACGGAGGCGGTCCCGAGGTTCGGGCATGGCTGGATCCAGAAGTGAGTCGGGTTGCCCTGGAGCGGAGGTCGCCCCCAAGGCGGCACGGTGAGTACTGCCCAGGACGCCTGGGCGATTCCCGGGAGGGGGCTGGTCGACTGGGCCCAGGAGGTCCGTGGGGGAAGAGGAGCAGGGAACAGGCACGTGCGGGCGTTCTGGGTCCCGGGGAAAAGGGGCTGAGCCAAGAGCCGGGGATGCTGCGTCCTGCAAGAGGACACGAACGCATTGCATCTACAGCAAGAAGGAGGGAGGGCTGCTGGGCGGTGAGGTGGGTGGGAATCTTATGGAATAGGGGTCAGGAGAGTCTGGCTTTCTGGGTTCCTTAAGAAGGAGAGGGGAGCCTATTGGGAGCAGGTGGGTGACGTGTCTCCCGGCTGCCCTGAGACTGAGATGTCTTCTCTTGGGGTCTGACGGCAGCACCCTGTTCTGACTTTTTGGGGGGTGGGGGAGGGAGGGTCCCAATGGGCTTTTGTCCAGGATTTGCAGCTAGAACAGGGATATAGCCGTTTGGCCAGTCTAGAGACAAGGGATGGGGGTGCCAAGTGTGTTGGAGGGGTGAGTGGCTGATCCCCCTCACTGCTTCCTCAGGGCCTAATTACATTGGGTACTGTTTGTGGACAGGCCTGGGCCACTGCTGAGGAAGGATGAGGGGGGGATCACTGCTCTGTTGACATAAAAATCATGGTGGGGGGAGAAAAGAGAGAGACGGAAAGAAGAGGTGGCTAAGTGGTTCTATTAAGTAGATGTTAACTTTTGGTATTATGTCTCTTTTGTGTTTCTGCTTATCTTCTTACTACATCAGAAGAGATTTTGGGGGGGGGGGGGGTGTGGCCAAAAGGCCTAGAAGGGGAGTAGAGCAACTCTTCCTATACCACTCCTCCACAACCATATCTCATTTGGCGGTGTTCCTTCAGATAGGATAAAGAAGTCTGTAATGGCTATTTTACATAACTGACTCTTTAGTAAATCCCCAAGGCAAGAACTGGGGGCACATGATGAAGACCCTTGCAGAAATTAAATTGACTTAGGTCTATTCAATGCCTGGATGGGAAACGCTAGGAGTGTTGCAAGATGAGGTGATCATTATGCATTTGCTTCCTGACTCATTGAAGGATTTTTATACAGGGTGATCCTGACATGTCATCTTTTGTCATCTCTTTTCCTCCCCCATTTTCTTACTGCTTTGCTTTCATATGTAGTGAGAGCCACTTTGGTATGGTGGTGAAGGTGTTGGCCTAGAAACCAGGAGCCTGTGAGTTCTAGGCCTCCCTTAGGCATGAAAGCCCGCTGGGTGACTTTGGGCCAGTCACTCTCCTTCAGCCCAACCCACTTAACAGGGTGGTTTGATGTGGGGAAAATAGGAGGAGGAAGGAGTATTAGGTATGTTCACCACCTTGAGTTATATATAAAAAGGGCAGGATAAAAATATAATAATAATAATAATAATAATAATAATAATAATAATAATAATAATAATTTCTTCACACAAAAAATCCATGAGGAGAGATGGAGAAGAAGAATAGCCACACAGTGTCTTGTAGCAATAGAGTTAAGCACTATTAGTTTGGAAACATAGCTGAGAACTCCATATTTATCTTTGAGAAGTCTAGGATGGAAGAGCAATAAATCTAATCATATGTAATTGACAGGTGTCAATAAAACTGTCTACAAGGATGGTGGTGATAGTTTTTACATCTCTGCTCCTCACAACACATGTTTTTACTATTTTGATTGTGTGAGAATAAGAAAGTTGGGGTGTACACTAGGATTTTATCCTTTTGTTCTGCATTAAATAATGCAGCCTTGCGCATACCTCGGTAAAAGTTACTAGCCCACAAAATGTTGACTAACTCACCTGCTTATAAAACCTTAACTTTCCATTTTTTCTGGTCCATTACTGGGAAAGAGAACCCCAAGTCTTCTTATACGGTTTATAAATATTTCTGTTGGATGATGTATAGGCATACAATATTGGATGGGGTGACATCCACTCTCAGGTTTTGTTTGATTCTCAGCCACAGAAGTTCATTGTATTCACTATCTCATAGCCCAGCAACTTTAAAATGAGTGGACTTCAACTCCCAGAATTCCCTAGCCAGCCAAGGTTGAGAAACACTGTCTTAGCTGAATCTACTTCACAGGATTGTTGTGGAGAATAATAGGAAGTAGGAATGTTATATACATTGCCTTGAACTTCTGGAGGAAAGATGGGATATAAGTTTAATAAATCTTACAAATAACAGCGTAAGGGCCATAACAAAGTTACACTGAAATGCAAGTGGGTCTCCCTACAGTTGTAGGAGATTGCAAAGTTTATCAGAGGGTGGTGCTTAAGTCTTACTTCATGAACTTTTTTAGTAATTAAAATCAAACAGCTCAATATATTTTCTACTCATAGTTTCCATCAAAGGTTTGTGTTAGTTTTTATGTTCTTTGTAAAAAAACCTTTAATACAATGTAATATTAATATATATATATATATATATATATATATATATATATATATATTCCACTCATAGGGAAAAATATGGAAAAATGGAGAGTGGCCAGTGGGAATAGAATGAAGAGATCCTGTCTATGCTGCTCCTCCAATCAAATTTATATTATCCCGTGGCTACTTTTCTTTTTCTTTTTCTTTTTTAATGTGATAATGTGATATACTTAACTTCCAGTGTAACATGTGATTTATTCCTTCCTTATTTCAGGCAAATAATTATTTCTAAGCCTGTGTTGTTTCTGTGGAGACCAGCAGTGTGCTACACCAATTAAGTTCTGAAAGAATAGGTCTAAAAAATGCTTTCTGATGCCTGTTAGATGCTACTGTATATGCTGATGTATCTTTATTGCTGCATATCTCATTCCTATAACATTCATAATTCCAAGTTCTGACAAATGTATTAGGACAATTAGCAAAGTCCTAATTAAGATGGGTAGGCCTGTGCCACTTAATCCATCTGAACTGATTACAACAGTACATGACAGATAGGAGCAGGCCAGTAGTTAGAATGGGCAGGGAATTATCTGCAAAGTGTTTGAGGAACTACACCATGGAAATTAGGTACCAAACTGACAAACATTGAGATCGGGAAACTAAAGAAATGAGGTGCTTTAAGCTTTCAGATAGATTTAAGGCACCTAAAACAGTGAAACTGAAAAAAATGAAAAACCCTGCTCTCTAAATTTAAAAAGAACAATACATAAAAATTGGTCTCACTTTTGCAATATCATTGACTCAAACATAGAAAATATTATTGTACTAAAAATAAAAATAGTGCAGACCCTGGGCTGCCAAAAGACTTCTTGCCCCTCTATTAGAGAGATTTCTAACAAGCTTAATCGAGATATTACAATTCAAGAATTCTAATTAATAGGTGACTATAGAGGATGTGTTAGTAATCCTGAGCAGGAGTCTGAAAGCAGTGAATATTCCAGATTGATTATCCAGCATAAAAGATAAAACTGAGCATTTGAAGTAAGGGAATATAAGTAGAGTAAGGCAATGTTAAAGCCATTATTGCATATTTTGGGGTTGATGGGGAATAGTTTGAAGTATTGTAGCATTCCTATATTTTGGAGTGCAGTTTGTTGCCTTCCGTTGCTTCATCTGGCCCATGCTTTTATCCTGTATATCCCAAGGGGTTCCATATCTACCCTTTCTCCCTTCTTTTCTCTTCTTTCATGTATAGGGTGTGTGTGCTGAGTAGATATACCAGCCCAAACATCGGTTGTATTAGGAGAAACAGGTCCAACCTGTTTTAAAGTGGGAAGAGATTTGACAGAAACATCTGCAAGCTCATTCCCCGGAGGAGGCTTTGGGTTTTTCATCTGCACCGAAGACATCCAGTCCTCTGTAGAGGTAGGAATAAGAAGTTAAACCTAAGGAAATAAAGGGGATGAAATAGAGATGATAATGCTTAAGAAGGACATTGAGGATGCTGATGGAATAATTTCTCTTGAATTAATTGTCTACCAGTATGTATGAAGAGGAATGGAGAAGTAGTCTTCCCCAATCTTGTGGCCTCCAAAATTGCTGGGTGGGTGATCAGAATTGCAATTCAGTACATCTGGAAGGTACCAACTTGGAGAAGGTGGCCAAATGATTTGGTGACTGGAGTAAATGGAGCTGCAATTTCAAATAGGGTTGACATCTAGGAGGGACTAGAGAAGGGAATTGGCCTATTTGAAATTTGCAGAAGGGTGAGAGGGTAAAAGGTATGCGGGAGGGACTGGGATCTCCTGGTTCACTGAAAAATTTATATTATTAAATTAATATTGTGCTGCATATTTTGGAGTTAAAGCAGTTAATGGGAGATTGGTAGCTGCAAGAGGAGAGAGAAAGATGATTTTTGACTTCTTGGATGAAGAATGGAGTCTGAAAAGGCCCTGATAGTTTGACTCCACAGTTCGGAACTTGTGAGCCTAGCTCACCTTTTCCCTGCCATTGCCTGATTTCCTTTCCAATTTGATCTAGTTTTCTTTTAGAAATGTGCTCCATCTTCTAGCTAAGAAAATAGAATCTGTGAGTGGGAGGAGGGTGTCTCCAAGGAAGTACACTTCCTGATTTCCAGTAGATATTTTTAGGGAGGCTTTAAAGTTTGCAGTACTTGTTTATTCATTCCACAGTAAACAAAGATGAAATAACAGTGGGCTGTGTCCCTTTGGGAGAGAAAGAGTGGATCTTTTGCACTCAGTGTAAACCTTGCCCTAACCCAAAGATGCAGCTCCCAGTGCTGCATACAGTCCCTGAAGTATTAGATATGGCCCCCAGAGGTCTTCAAAAATGGTCATGATACTGTAATGTTTAATATGATAGAAGAGGAAAATAATTAGATTAATTATTAATTAAATGTACATGTGAAAGAAATGTAATCAAACTTAGCTTTTGTCCTGACCCTGCTTACCATCTGAGTAATAATGAGTGAAAATGGCCCTCAATGGGCCATTTAAAGGTCCAGCATGCTTCTTGCCTCAGAAAAAGGTGTATATTTCTGCTCTAACCAATTAACATAGTTTCTTTTCCAGAAAAATGACATTTTTAGTTTTAGTACATTTCCTTTATGAGACAGGGCAGAGGTGAGATCTAGTTTACAGATGAGGATTACAAGGACATGGTCCTAAGCTGGATCTAGAGTCTGCCACTGCTGGTGGGAGTTTCATTCCTAGTGTATGAATAGCATTACACTAACATACTTCTTTAAACTTTAAGGAGTTCCTAGAAATAGTCTATTCTGTTGTTCAGGATTTGCAGGGTAGGGAAGCTACAGGTATTTTCTGTCCTGAAGTCAAGCACTGAATATGACTACAGGACTATTTTTATTTTGTTTTTGGTATCTAATTCTCCTAGTGATTCAGCACTCTTTTAGGAACAAAAAATGAATCATGTTGGACCACAGATAATGTTTCGAATGACTAGAGGGAGGGTCTATTATTCCTGTCTCCATCTTTGTCTAAATTCCTTTTAGTTCTGTTTCCCTTCCCTTCTTGCAAATTTTTTTTTAAAGGATAGTAGTAGGATAGTGCAGACCAAACTGACAGATTAGAACTGCTTTGTTGTTGCAAGTTTAATGTTAGTGATTCTTCAGGTTTCATATATACATATAAGACAGCAATTTTCTGATTGCATTGGTAATTAAGAATTATGTTAATGTAATGGAAAATAGATGATACAGACTTTGGAAGAATGTTAGATTAGATGAGTCTAGAAGGTAGGGTTCTTAGGGTTCTTTAAAGACAGATAATATTGGATCCCCTATTAGGGTTGTTGTAAAAATTACTATTAGAGAATACATGTGAAGCACTTTGAAGGCTTAAAAGCACAATACAAAGCATAAATAGTTTAGTTAGTTCACTGGAGCTGGAGGAAGAGGAAGTTAGGTGTTTTCATTTGGAATATCCTGTTTGAGTAGGTAGGGCTGTGAGCTATGAAGCTTCTACATTCTGCCTCTACTAATGTTTTCCTGGTGATACTCTTCTGTTTCAAAACACACCCTCCTCCTTATTGTTGATGACAGTAGATGCCCTGAGGCACAGTCAGGAGCTAGTAAAATCTTGCACATGGCTTGACATTTCACCTATATTTAAGCTCTTCTCCTTCTCATTGCTATAGAAGAAGATACATACTGGCTGGGGAAGTATGGAGTTGAAGTCCGATACAGTGGCTGAATTTTCATGATACATTTAAGCAGGTCAGTTAAAGATGCAGTGGCTGTATTTGTACAACATGGTAAGCTTGCTTAGTCTTCTTGTGTTGTTGCAAGTAATCAGGTATGAATCCAACTCACATCTTTATGATTCAATGTATTGTGCAGATCCAGTTATCTAACTAGGTTAATTCCATAATCAAATTAAGTGTGTTTACAAAAATTAATGTATAGATAGTATTGAGCTGGATGTAACAGTGGACTGGTCCAGTATAAAGCAGGTTCCTGTGGTGGGGGAGGCAACTTTTTGTAGGCTGAGTGCCACACATTTTTTGTTTCTTTTTTGAGGCTGCCAATGGCCACAGTGGACAAGACAGTGAAAATTAACCTACCCATTTGGAAACCTTCAGAGTGCAGAAGGCTAAGTCTGTGTGTGTGTGTAGGTGTGTGTGACTTAGCTTAATTTTTAGGTAACATTATGGCCTTATGTCTTCCTTTAAGTGATTCAAATTAAATTGCCTTGACCTAGTATAGAGATGGGAAGCAACGAGGTGAGTCATGTGCTTTATAATATATTTTGTAATGCTTGAATGAAGGAATGCAGAGGCGTGGGAGGTGGTTCAGAACAGTTTTATCCAGTTTTATCTTCATTTAGAAGAAATATTGGGTAGCGATGGTGAAAGTATATAGGCTTTCATATCATACTTCCAGAGCTCTTGGAAGCAGTGGGTATGCAGATGAATCTGGCTATTGGCACAAAATAGTTGCCCACCACAGCCATAAGACTTTTCAAGTATGAGCTACATGTCCTTGGAAAGACAAGGCAACTTGCTACAGCAGGAAAGGACTCCTTAGTTCTCTGGCTCAGGGTGGGCAACCTTTGGGTAGCTGGAATTTACCTTACATTTGTAGCGGGTGGGGGTTTGCTACCATAAGCAAATTGGTTTGAGGCAAGTTATACACACGGGCAGGAAGTATTGTTCATTCTTCCACAGGCAAGAATGATCTTGTATATGAAGCCTAATTTAAGGGCAGGAAACCAAACCATATATTTTCAGCAATTATGGCTGAAGGGGAGTTCTGGAAAAAAACAAAAAGGAATTGGGGTTTTTATGGGACTGTGTGGCCTCAAATTGCCCATCCCTAAGTGAGAAAACTCTTTTACTGAAAGATCCCCTTTTAAAAATGTGGTCCTGTAAATTACTCCATTTGTTTCTCATTTGCATAACATGCAGTGTATACTATTGGCATAAAGGAACTGGCCCAGAAGAAGAAAGAAGCACTAGGTGGAAAGGTTCTGCTGGACCTAGGAGAAAGAATCAGTGGATTGTAACCCATCCTGGGTGGACTGTAGCCCACCCAGCCAGGTATTTTGGTCTCTATGAGCTATTGTTAAGAAAAGAATTAATTGTGGTTTTCCTTTGCTGGATACCTCTGCTATAAATTCTGCCTGTTGACATTGCAACTTGACACCACGGTAAAGTCTTCTTAAGGTGCAGAGAAAAACAACTGGCAATCAGAAATAAAAATGGAACAGGCCTATGTCCATTCTTCCTCCAAACAGCAAGGCAGTAGGGGACTTCTATTTATTTGATTTGTTATATGACTGATTACCAAGGTTGGTAAATAATGGATCAGTTTTGTTTGTTTCTTTTCTCCTCTTGCCAAATCGCACTCCAAACATTTTACTACATAATCCAGAGCAGTGAAATAATATAAACACATGCTTAAAAGCAAAAACTCAGGTTCATCCCATCAACCCAGTTCAAGAAGAAAGCCGAACCACAAATTGCTTGGGGCACTTCAGCACTAGTTGTTTGTGGACAGCACCCCAAATAACATATGTAATTATTTGCTACCTTCTACTGGCCAAACATATCTACTGGCCAAACATCATCTAGCTGATGATGCCAAAATTCAAGAAAGTTTCACTTAGACATATAGAAGGCAGGAGGATCTATTCTCTAAGGAACTATGGAAAGATTTAAATTGGATTGACAGAGATGTTGTTTCCAATGATTCAAACTGACATGGTCCTACATTTATACATCTTCAAACTGAGTGATTGTGTGTGTATACAAACAGCACAGTCTAAAGTTATGATATTCTTCATTCAAAAGTATATTTACTTTCCCCCAGATTTGTTCACTGACAAATTTCTCTAGTTAGTCTAGTTTTTATATAGGTTGTTTACAGCATGTGCACTTGGCCATGCCTAACAAGAAGTAGCTTCTAGTATCTTTTATTTAGGTCTGGCTCCTGGAATGATTGAGTGTTCCTATAGTAAGCTTGTTTCTTACCAAGATGCCATGAAACCCCTAAATCTGTATGCTGCAGCACCCCGGGGTACTGCAGCAAATTCACAGGGGTACCATGGGGTATTTTCAATTTTTCAGGGAAATACAGTGATACTCAACATCTGTTGGACACCACACAAACTACTAGCCTAGTATCACTGTGGCCATGGCACACAGTTTGGAAACCATGAGTGCAGTGAAAAAATTACTGAGACACTAAGGATGCCATGAACTGAGAACATTTGGGCATCTCTGCCTTATATTCATAAAACAATTGGCTTATGTGATGAAATATATTTCAGACCTCTAGGCTCACTATCCAGAGATGAAAGTTACTGCTAAGCATGAAGTCCTTTAAGACTGAGATGGGCATCATGTGGCCTTTCAGTTACTGTTGAACTCCAGTTCCCATCAGCCTTAGATAATGGCCAGTTTTGAAGAATGATGGGTATTCTCTTCAACAGTATCTAGGGGGGCATACATTATTCACTTCTAAAATTGGTAAGGTGAAGATTTTTGCTAATACGTTTTGAAGCCTGAATTCAATTCATTTTGTTTTGAACTTATTTGATTTCCCTGGGAAGGATTGGAATAAAAAATTGCTGAGATTCTTTAGAAATTGATTTCTCCCTTCCACTGCTGATTCAAGTAGGAGTTGCACCAGCTACTTGTAGGAAGAAATGGATAGGCCATGTATTTGCTGAGCCAAACAGTATTTTGTTCATGCCCAGTTTGAGCATTTCTAGCAGAAGCAGCACATTTTACACATGACAATATGCAATTTCCTATGCTGAAAGTTTCTTGGGGGAAGTTGGCGAAAGATGATCTGGAAAAGCCAGATGTTACAGACATGCATACAGGTATCATGTTATAGGTTGGATTCTATACTTGCAATGGTTCTTATACAGTATATAAAAGCCGTCTGCAAACCAATCAATCTTCTTTCTCAGCCTGTAGTATGAGGATTGATGGAATTCTGATTTACGATGATTCAAAGAAAGAAAAAAAACCTATGTTTTGTTCTGTATATATAGAAATGGGAACATTTGTTCTATATTTTTGGAAGCTAGTTGTTGAACTCTGGTGAATTTGCTGCAAAGAAGAATCATAGAGATTGAGGGTGTGGTATTAAGCAATAAGTCTGGGCTGCTTTTACACTATTTAAACTATTCCTAGCTTTCAAGGATGATTGCTGTTCTAAATCAGAATGCTAGCTTTTTTCACAAGCCACATGTTAAAGGAGATAGCCTGCTTTGGACCAGCAAGTTTTGCAAAGGAAGCCACTCTATTAGCAGGTTTGGACAGTGATGGCTGGCTCCTCTGCAGTCTGCATTTTCAGTTTTGCTGTCATGATGCTAATCAGAGTGACAGTTGAAAGTGTGTGCATGGAGGATTCTCCTCTACCAGCATTCTTTCCATAAATCCACACAAGTCTGTGATTTAGAAGTAGGGAAAGTTTTATTGGTAGTTCCCTAGGTGATTTCTAATACATCAGCTAAGATTGTTGACTCCCAATTTTAACAGCAAAAACTGACATTCTCTTTATCCTCTATTTTAAATTGAAGTGAAAAAAGTTTGAGAAATTACAAGTTAACTTTTACTTGGAATGATGAGGGGTTTTTTTAGTTCTTATATCGAAAACAAATTTAATATGGCTTTAAATTCTAAATATACTAATTTTGCCTTAGACTTTAGTTAATGGATCTTCGGGTTCTAGCAAAACAGAACCAGATCTGATTTACTCCATTCCCCCTTTATGGAATCAAACAACCCACCAACATTGTCTAAAGGAAGTTTTGAATTCTAATCCTGTAGAAGGCTAGCAGTGCAAAGATACATATGTTTATGCAAATGTCTTACTGATTCAGTAGGGTTTACTCCCAGATGTAGATTTTTTTTTCAGCCATAAAAATGGCTTTTTAATGATCTGAAAATTAAAAGGGAAAAGTACAGGAAACCAGGTGTAGGATTTGGATTGAAGCTTTAATAGTTCACATAACAAAGTCAGTGAACTCATACTGATTTCAATGGGAAGTGAGTTCAGTTCTAAGACTGTGGCCTGACTCAATGACTAATGCAATCCACAGAAGTATCCTGCAAGTGATGGAGAAGACAGACAGATACCATGAAGCAAATGCATTTGTCTACCTATTTCTTCTCCACCACCCTAGATTCCAGACCCTGCAGCAGTTATTTTTAAATCTGCTGGTGCTGCAGGCTGAGTCCAAGGCAACAATATTTGCTTATGCTGGATGGGAAAAAAGAATCCAGTTTCTTTCTTTATGTATCAGCCCAGCTGCATCCGGCTCTTGGCAAGCAGTGTACAGTAGAAGTTAACCAATTAACACCCCCACTCTTAAGTATTGAAAATGTTCACAACTGCTGAGGTGCTGCTGCTTCAGGAGAGGAAGCTATCGATTTATGCAAGAAAACATCATGTTGGACATAAGGTCTAAGGACGAGCCAGATGATTTTAGTCAGTTATATAGTACGTGATGCTCATTTCAATAATTTTGTGAAGTAGATCATACTGCTATTCCATATAGGAAATAGAATAGTAAATAGAGAAAGAACTCTGGGACATCCTTGGTTAAGGAGAGATTTGAATGGTTGTATTACACCATGGCTGGTACTCACTTCTTCCTAAATCATAATATGGTTTATTTGGATTGGGCTTAGCAAGTTTGAGAATCCAACCCATTGTGCCTTAGTTAAGAAAATCATAGCTTAGCAGAATGAATGGACTAGTGCCTGCTTCTCCAAGGGACCTTGGATATACAAAAACACTCCCTCAACTACCCTGAGCAACTTCTGAAGAAAAAGGAAAAACTGGTCTGCCATGGGGCTACTACTAAAGGCATGAAATGCAGAAACATTTCTTTTGTGGAAGGAAGGCATGCAAGGGTCTTTTGCCCTACTTGGGAAACTCCACATCTTTTTGGAACTCCAAGTGTGGGGATATAGTTCTCACTTGTGATTACACAGCTGAACATTTGAGCATGACAAAGTTGCACAAAGCTCTTTTCCTTTAGGTAAGGAATCTAGGGCAGAGAGCATCAACTTTTGCCTACTTGGACTTTAGCCAGAACAGTTTGGTCCACACCCTGTTGCTTAAGAAAGAAACGTTGTATTGTTAACAGTTGTTTCATATCATTGTTGCTTGTAGTTCACTTGATACTACCTTCTCCAGATGCTTTCTCCAGGGGTTATTTTATAAGTCTCATGACTTTCATAATCCATGTTGCAATCTAGCTGATAAGGAGGTTTGCAAATCTTAGGAAGGGTGAATTCTTCTATCCCCAAATTAGTGTGCTCAACTGGCACTAGTATTTATCAAGCTTATGTGCCATTTTTAACTTTTGCTCAGATTCTGATAATTTCCTCTTGCCACATTATCACTGGGTTCATACAGTCTACTAGACTAGAATAAAATGGGGTTGAGTACTTTGTGGTTGAGCGTTTTATAGAAACCTGAGCATTGTCTTAATCAAGATGGATAAATCGCATACTGTATTACATCATAATATCAGTTGTTTGGGGATAGCGTGTTATGTGGACACTGTACAGCCTTGTGTTTTATTAAGCCAGGTTTAGAGTTTAGTGTGTGATGTGAACATAGCAAAGTATCATAGCGAGAAACTGCTGTGCTTATTCAGCTCACAGATCAGAGAAACCTTTTATTTAATAGGGTCTAGAGGTAGAAAGCTTCTGGAGAGATTGGATGCCAACCCAGAGCTCAAGACAGAGTAAAGTAAAAAAGTGGGAAGGAGATGGAAACCAAGGTTGCTGATGCTTGGTTCAGTGTACTAAATATGGAATCATCAACCTCTGTATTGCTTTTTGCCTCATATTTCTGTATCTGAGGCAGGGTGTTGTGACAGTCCCTCCAATGCATCCCAGTCGCTTTCGTTCAGAGTGCAAGGATCTTTATGGTTCCCTTTGATGTTACCTCAGGAGCATCACCAGACAAAATGGTGGGAAACAATGGAGAAAGGAGTGGCAAACAGGGAAATGTTTTGTCCATCTTACTTAACTTTAAACAAAAACCAAAGTTAAACCTAAATTAATATTTTGCCTATTATAGTAGCAAAACATCTAATAAAAACTGAGCATTATGTCTTTGTGTTGTGTGTCATAACCTTTCCCTTGCAACCACTGTCCCTTAACTCAATAACACTGTAGTCCTCACTATAATCAGTTCTCATTCTAGTCTACATCCAGAGCTATGACATGCACACTGGTTGGTTTGAATAACAGCTGGAGGTGGATGGGGCTCCAAGATGCTGACCAGCATTCCACAATATTTGCCCGATACGTTGAATGAAATGTCCTGTCATTTCCAATCTACAGCCTATCCAAAGGGTATGCTGGCTAGGGAATATGGCAGTTCTAGTCCAAGTTATGTAATGGGCATGAGATTAGGAATGGTTGCTTGGGAGCTTCCCCTAAATATTCATTGGCCATGAATTGTGTCACTAAAGTATCCTCATTTGATCCTTTTCATCCCTTCATTCAAACTTTCCAGGCATTATATTGTGACCTCATATTGGCATAGCGCTGACTTCATGGGTACTCTACCAGTTGTATTATGTAAACAAGATGGCACTCCTCTCAGGGGATGGGGAAACAGACTGCTTACAGCTGGCAAAGTAAGCTGGGTGACACGTATCCATATGACTTCAACTTAGCTCCAGAGCATTTCTGATAGTAGTACCAGTAATAGGTTTGAGAACTAAAGTTCTTAGATTCTCTTTGTAGAAGATAATGAGGTTGAATGGCAGCTGGTAACCAGGATTTTACATTTTATTTATTGACTCCATGTCTGTACTGTCCAGTAGTAGGATTGAGCTTAGTTAGTAGTGTCTTTTCATTAACAAAGGAGAGAATTACTGAAGCTGCAAGCAAAGAGCAGGTTAAAACTATTCAAACTAATTGTATCCTTGAATTACTATGCCAGGTGTTTTTACCCCTCTTTTTTCTAGATTGCTTGCTATTTCCCTTAATTGCTTGGCACAGGAGAATGTTGCCATAGCAGCCAAACTTGCATCTGGCAGGATGTAGGTGAGAAATAGTGTGCAGAAGGCCCAAGGCCCTCCTTTAGAATTTTTACTCTTTCAGTGAAAGCCAGCATCTGTTGGAGAACTCCAGATGTTTAGGGATTACTTGTCTGATGCTATAAGCAGTAGATCCATTTTGTATGTAGAGATTTTTTTCCTAGCAGCCTTTAAGATAGTAGAGATTAATATTAGTTTATTTTTCATCTTTAAATATTTTCAGATGCAGCTTCTTTAAGGAGGTACTGACAGGTGTAATGGGCCCATACCCACTCCAGATCTTTTTGAATGGTAGCACATCCCTATTATACACCTACCACAATGGCTGTGGATGCCTTATTATATCATTGGTTGCATGCTGACATCATCCTCTGTTCAGTCTGGACACTTTCTATTTTCTATTGATTATCCATGCTGGGGTCAAGTCTTAAACAGCAACATGATTAAGGAAGCAAGGTGCACATGGAGTTTCATTCATTGGGTTTAATGCCAGGGGGGAAAAAGCGGGGGGAGGGGGGGAGGTTAAGCTACAGAATCTTGGGAACTGAGTAAACAAAACTCTTGCCCTCATTTATCTGTGAATTCATTATTGGGTGATGGGAGGTCTTTGTGAGTGGCTTGAACTTTTTTCTTACATATTGTTTAATTGAAGGGCTAATGGTTCTTTTATCAGATAAAATTGAAACAACCATCTGCTTTTTGTTTATTCCATTTCTTTCCCAGCCTTTAAATATTCTCTTTCAGTAGGTTTTTTCTTGTCATTTGTCCCTTATAATGTATTTCTAATCTGCCCAATATCAGTAGTTTTCACTGGTGGTTTTATTGCTTTTTGGAAGATACTGCATGTCTTCTTTCTGTTGCATTATTATTATTGATATAAGCTGATGGTGAAAGCTGGGTTATAAATTCCGCAAATTAATATACCTTTGAAACAATTTTGGAGAACATTAGGTATGGATTTATATCAGCCTTGTCCAGAGTTACCTGATCTGGGCTGCAATCTTGTTGCATGATTTGGGCTGCAAATCTTGTTGACCACTAGATGTCAGTGAAGAGATACAGAAAATTATATTTGCCACCATCTAGTGGTTGCCTAGATTTTTGTAGATCTGGTAACCCAGCAGTGACTGAGCAATTCTAGATGTTGCATTTTCATCACATCTGGAAGGTATCAAATTGGTTAAGTCATCTGTTTTTCTCTCTGTTTCTCTTCTTTGCTTAGCCAACAAGTTAGTATCCTCCCACGATGGCAGAAGCTCACCAGGCCGTGGCATTTCAATTCACTGTCTCTCCAGAAGGTATTGACCTTCAACTGAGCCATGCGGCTATCAAGGAGATTTACCTTTCAGGCCTGCGTTCCTGGAAGAAGAAATTCAACCAGCTACGGGTAATAAAGGGGCAGTCATAATCTATTAAAAATGCAATGTCAAATGTTACTTGAAAGACTGGCTGTGAAATCTCAACTGGGGACTCTCAGAAGGGAGAAGAGTTCTGTGTATTAAGGGTATATAGTCAAAATGAAAGTTGGGTCTTGTGGATTCTTGCTGACACCAAATTTGGCTAAGTTGTCATCTCTAATATTTTAGTAGTAAGGTTTTGGAGTTCAGTCAAGAGGACAGCAGAGGACAGAGAATGAGTACTTACAGTGTGAAAAGGAGATCTCACTGTCAGTTCTTAAATAACTAAAGATCTGTAACTGCTTGGTTCCTTATTAGAGAATCTGTGAATTCATTACACAAGCTGCTGTAATGAAGTAATATTGGCCTTATGTAGAAGATTGAGGAAAATTAGTTCAAATTTGGTAGCAAAGAGAGACAGCTGCCAAGTGACAAGTGGAAGTGCAGCCACTTGGGGTGGGTGGAGGTTGTTAAAGAGGCTGAAGTATTGCCTGGTAGAATGCAACTCCCTGGTTTGGGTCATGGGTTAAGGGTTTGGGGAGTGGATAAGGGGTTGGCAGAAGGGATGAAGATCAAGATAATGATGGATAAAGGGAAACTTGGTGGGAGGCAGGGACAAGCAACTCCTGGGGAAAAGGGATTGGGTACTGGACACCAGTTCCCATTTCTGGTGCCCTGCTTTCAGGCAAAGTTATGGGATCCGTGGAGGCCTGGTCTCTGTTAATGCTGAATGCCAGGTCTACCTATAATAAATCTTCCCTCATTCCCATGAATTTATAATGGAAGAGAGGGCAGACTTGGTTTGAGTTTCTGAAACCTAGATGGGTAAAGGGGAAGAAATCTCTTAGAGATGTGCACATCTGGGTTTCTGGTTTGGTATCACCTGCATGCTCAGGGCAGGGAAAGTGGGATGGCAGTTGTCATCTGGGAGATGGTAATAGTATTTAGAAGTATTGTTCTGCAGATAACAGTGTGAGACATTATGTGAAGTTGGGATTGCTCTTGTTATATACCCTGTTACACAGTGGATTTCTGCTGGAGCTGCTCGACTTCAGGGTTGAGTTGGCAATGGAATTCCCTAGGCTTATGGATGCTGGGGGATTTCAATTCACCTTCTTTGAGAGAAGTGCCAAGAGGTGGCCCAGAAATTCATAGTCACCATGACAACCATGGACTTGGGCAAGATTGTTTGTCAGCATGGGGCCAAATATCATTTTGACTCCAGTGGAACAGATGATGTTGCTGAGGTATTGTCCTGATGCCTGGAGCTATGAGGGTCTCGATGGAGAAAAGTAGGCTTAGGCTCAGTTTTAGCAAGACAGAGTAGCTGTGGGTTTGGAAGAGAACTGATTCCAAGACAATACTGCCTTTAGTTCAGGAAGGGGGCCTGCTTCCTGACATGGAATTGGCTTATAACTTGTGGTCTTCCTGGATTCATGGCTCTTGCTTGATGAGTAGGTAGCAGCTATACCTAAGAGAACTTTTGCACAGCTCCCTCTTGTGTGCCATTTTTGTCTCTCCTGGATCAGGAGGTTCTCCTCATAGTGACTCATGCCTTAGTCACCTTTCACCTGAACTATTGCAATACATACCACATGGCCCTGCTTTTGAAGAACATTCAGTAGCTATGGTTGTTTCAGAATGCAGTGGCCCAAGTAGTTATGGGCACCTCTCAATTTGCCCATTTAACACTGTTACTTCAAGAATTGCACTGATTGCCAGTTGGCTTCTGAGTGCAGTTGAAGGTGCTGATGATCACATTTAAAGTCCTTCATGGCTCAGGACCTGGATATATGTGGGACTGCCTACTCCCAATTGTACTTGTCCATCCAATAAGATCTGGTAGAGCGGGCTCTCTTACTCTCTTCGCTCAGGGATTCTCCTCTACAGAGGTCATGGAAGTGAGCCTTTTCCATGGCTATCCCCAGTCTGTGAAACAACATTCTCCCAGAAATCTAAATGGCTCCTACCTTATTCGTTTTTTAAAAAGGCATCAAACCTGGCTATTTATCTGGAATTGGGTTATTTTAATGTTGTTCTCTCTGCTATTGGTTTTTGTCTTTTGGTGATTATTAAGTGATGCTCCTGGTGTTCATTGATATATGTGGATATGCTTTGATTTTTATTTTATATGTTTATGGATGTTAGGTTGTATGTGGCTTAAAGTCCTTAGAAAGTGGAGTACCCTAGAAGCCCAGTAAATAAAGAAATCCATGTGAAACATGCTTGAATACCCATGATGTAACTCCCAGCCTCCAGATGTTGTGGACCGTGTGGCCCATCGTAGCCAGACCTAGCAATCCATAGGGCATCAGTTATTATACAGCATTATACAGATACTTTTTTTTTGTTATATTGCCAGAGCATGAACATCTAATCCAGTTGTTTAGGAAATACAAACTTCTAGCTCCTTACTATTGGCCATGTTTGCTCATACTGCCAGGAGGTGTACCTTGATACAGAGCAGCATATATTTTCCAGCATATGCTGAAAATGGGGAGAGAGATCAGCAGTGTTCACCCTGTTTTTGTGGATGGTGAAGCAAGGAATGTTTGTTATTCCAAAATTATTGTTATTCCTCTGCCATAGCTCCTAGGCGGGACATTGACTGAATGACCATTTTTGCATTTTGCTATTGATTGGCTCAAGGAAATACTGGTGGATGTATCATTCTTGGCCTTCCAACACCAGCAGGAATGAAGATGGTTGTATGGCCAGATTCAAGATGCTTTGGAGGTATCGAGGAGTGGGAATAGTGCATGGAGAAGTAGTTTCACGGAGGTTTATATTTCTAAATACCAAGACCATTAATAATGTTGTTCCTAGCATTTGTCCCACTTGGTTGCAGGTATACTGCATTCGCTTCAGTTCACACGGCAAAGCTATCGGTGCATGATGTGACAAGGAGTTTTATTTTTCAGCTGGCTTGTTGCAGAGCCTGATGCTGATTAGGACTGAGAGGAAGAGATGGGTGGGCCCAAGGTCAGACAGCTGGCTTTCCTTGCCTAAGGGGGAACTAGAACCTGGGTTTCCTGCTCCTGGCGCAGCACCATAACCACTACATATACTGGCTCTCAACAAAGACCATTAATATTCAAGTAAACATTTTTATCCTTGAAGAGAAAATGTAAGTGCCGGTAGATTGGTTTTTAGTGGTGAAATAATAATAATAAAATTATTATTATTATTATTGAAATGTATTGAAATATATTGAAATAACATATCATAGTTGATCTACAGAAGTCATTGCTGCTTCTGCAAAATATAAGCACTATTTCACATAAGGAAAGGAAGTCAGAGGATAATTTACAGACATAGGCAAAAGTTAACCTGTGAATCATATTTCCAAGAAAAATGACTTTTTTCCCTTCAGAAACAGAGTTCAAACTCAGCAGAAAATTAGAAACTCTTAAGTTCTTTGTTTTTCTACCTCTCACCTCCACTTCTTTATGTTGCTCCCAAACAGAATGGTTTTGTGACAGGTGTGTATCCTGCCAGCCCCTCCAGTTGGTTTTTTATGGTTACAGCCATCCTAGTAACCCAGTTCTCTCGTCTTGACCCATCCATGGGCATGATTGAAAAAATAAAAGAACATCTGCCAGTCAGGTAATTGGGGGGGGGGGGGGGAGGGGACAAGTCTTCATGATGAACTAGTAGCTGTTAATTTTGTCAGGGTGGGAAAAACTAAGACTCAGTCAAACTAATGGTTGAGTTTAGATAACGTACTTAACCCAGCCAGCCACTAACCCAATCATAGCTCCTTGATTTTGGGTCTAACAGCACACAGTTACAGTAGCTGGGTAAAGAATTACCATTGTGGGGAATACAGAATCCCCACATGTTTTCTGCACTCCTTCCTGCATTAATCCTTACATCAGGATAATACTGTGTTTCATGACTCCAGTGGCCTCTTCCCTATTGTCAAGGCAGACAATATTGTGTTTGGCTTCAGCACGCCAGTCAATCAGCATTTGTGAATTTTGCAATGATGCAGCTTGCAGTTTCAGCTGTTCTAAACCTCTGCCTTATTTTCTTGGAGGACAGACTAATGCTTGGCCACTACCCTCCAGTTGACTAGATTTTTGGTTTGCGTAAAACTATGGCCCAAGAGGAGTTATTTGACCAACCATTGCCCTGGTATAGTTTTGGTTTAAAATTGCCTCTGTTGTAGCCAATACTGACTAGATTAGAAGGTTCACACAACATGGTGAAGACTTGACTAGCTTAAAGTCACATGTGAGATGGACAGCTATATAAATTTACCAAATAAATAAATAAACTCAGGCAATGAAAAATATGGCTAAGCCAGTAAGATTGAATTGGCATTTATACATGAATTATGTGGGAAATGTATATACAAATTATTCTCTCAGATCTTTACAACTCTGGATCATCTGAAGAATAGACTGGCAGTAGATGTGGGAAAGGTTGTCACTTCATTGCCAGAGAAACATAATAATAATAACAACAGCAGCAACAACCATTTACTTGGATGACTTAAAAAAAACTGAAGAAGAATAGTTCTATCCAGGGTGAATGATACTCAAAGTTTATTTGATCTGCAAATTTGCAGATAATGCCTTTTATCCATCTTACTCCTTTGCTTGTCACCTTCCAAAAGTGGCTTATTTTAGCCTTCTTGCATCTCACAAAAGGAATTCTTCCAAGACTGGTCACTCTTAGAAAGAGATTGCTGGTTATGGAGGCCATGGCTCACTTAATTTCCTACCCCTAAGTTAAGTCTGCTAGATTTAGATGGAAAATGGAATGAAATAGCTGTTTGGATATTAGTATTGGTTTAGAACATTTAATAAACTTAAAAAACATAAACCCTCAAAAATGGAAAATCCCAAATTTGACCACTTACCTACTGGGGCCCTACCTGTTTTTATTGTTCACTGTGGCCTTGGCATCTCAAAAAAGCAAGCAAATTTAAAAGTGGCTCTCAGCCTACCAAAATGTCCATCCTGGCACAGGAAGCTCTTGTACTGAATCAGACCAATAGCTTAGTATTTTCTACACAGTGCCATACTTGCTTATTGAATTAACACATCTTCAGATGTACAGAAGATGTGTTAATTCAATGAACATCTCATTGAGTTAACACATGCACAGTTAACTGAACCATAAACTAACCAAACAGCTGAATTATTGCAACATATGAAAGCTACAAAAAAGTTAAACAAGCGCAGTAGGTTGTGAAAATGCAGCCACTAGATCTTGGTTAGATGTGTTGTGTAAACACAACTACTGACCATTTGCCATTCTCCATAGTTTGGGCAGAGGTATTTCAGAACTCTGAAGGGAAATGGCTAAATCTGGGATATTTTGGATGCAACAAATGTGAGCAGATCATTCATTTTTCCTCCAAATCCTTAAGAGATCTTAAGTTAACTTGTAATCTACAAATACAGGTTATTTTTCTTGAAAGATGACTCCATTTGACTTTGTGTCTTTCTCCCATCCCCCCTGCTTTTCTCCAGTGATTATCTGTCAGATCAGGGCCTGAACTTCCTCAGTGTCCTAGCCTTTTCCACAGGACTGTGGCTGGCGCTCATTATGACCATGCGTAGCATTCTTAAGATGCTGCTGTGCTACCATGGATGGATGTATGAGGAGCATGGTCGGATCTCCAACACCACGAAGGTCTGGCTGGTATGTATTTACAGGACAGGTGCACTCTTAGAATGCAAGCTGGACAGAGAGCCAACTGTTGGTGGAATCAGAGGGTGGCCCCCAGGTTTAGGCTGCCTGGGTTTTTGCCACCATGACCCTGGTGGAGCTGAAGCAAGCTTATAGCACAGGACAATTTTCTCCCTGGTGATTTTCCAGCTAAAACTCTGGGAGTTGTAGTCTTCAACACATCTGCTGGGCACCACATGGGACAAGGCTGCCAGAGGAGAAACTACAAATGGTGAAATGTATTTATCACCTAGCTTTCCTCTAGGAGCACAGGTTACCATATATATTCATTTAATTAAACAGTTATGAGGGCAAACATTCCAGAGTGGCTTAAAAAGTAAGGCACACACTGCAATATAAAATGTAAAATCTCCTTCAAACTGAGTTTGACTCCAGGTGACTCTGTAGATACATTCATGCAGTTTTAGTGGCAAACTAACACAGTGCTTTGCCACTGATTTCTTCTGGGATATCTTTCAGCTTCCCAGTCTAACTTGCAGTCCTGCTATATGGAGGTTTCTCATCCAAGCACTAGCCAAGCGTCTCTGCTTAGCTTTTGAGCTCAGATACGTTTGGTCAAACGCTGCCACCAAAAGCCTCAATAAAAGAAACATTGCAATCAACAAAAACTAAAAACACTGCTCCAGAATGCTGCTCCGGTTGTATTTTCGTAAATAGGATAGGATTGGGGGAGAGAGAGAGAGAGAGAAGGAGGGACTCAAAGTCACCTAATGAGTAGGTTTACCCTAACTTTCTGGGTCTCCCTAACTTTCTCAGTACTGTGCCATCTATTCAGTGTACAACTCACCTACAGAGAGGTAAGTCTGTGAGCTACATATGATAGCTGTGCTCAGGATCAAAGAGCATATTATTTAATGTGCTGTTGAACAGGGTTAGCTAAAAAGTTAATAGTTGTTTATGGTGAAAAATACCATGGGGCAACTTTTCCCAATCAGATGCCTTCTAGATATGTTGTAATATCACTCTCATAATTCTCATGGCCTTGCTGTATGGCATGATGGGATTTCATAGGAGGCACAGGTTTGGAGAAGGCTCCTGGAGAAAAATGAGATGAAATGGTGGGACATATCAGCTGGGAAGGAGCCAAGTGGAGGAGCACAGATACATATTAAGAAGGAGCAGCAGGTGTGTCTATAATTCCCACAAAGGCAGTTAGAAGGAGTGATTATGCCTAAGCAGATCAGACTATGCTTTGGAGAAGCTACCTGTGGAAACATAAATATCTATAGAAGTGAATATGTGTAGCTCAGGGTTGAACTTTGGAGTCCTTGGGGTTCTCTGAGCTTGTCTGTTTTCTTACAAACGTTTCGTTACCTGGCTAGGTAACATCTTCAGTGCTAGAATGGGGTGGGGTTTGCTCTCTATTCTGTGGCATGCCCTGCCAGTGTTGGTGGGGGTGGGGGTGGGGGTTTTGTTTTGTTTTATTTTTCCCCCTCTGCTAGTCCCTTGATTAGGGTATTGTTTACTGCTGATTGTATGTCTGGTGATAATCCTGGTGTTAATCTCTGCTTATCTGGGTGAGGATTGCTGGTGAGGAGATGTTCTGGTCTTTTGTTTTCCTTTCTATTATCTCTTTTGAATAGTGTATAGATGTTGTTTATCTCTATGTGCCTGTTGATGGCTGTCTTGTCTGAATACCAAGCTTCCAGGAATTCCCTCGCATTTTTGGATTTAGCTTGGCCTAAGATGCTGACAGTTTCCCAGTTGAAACTACGGTTAAGTCTGTCCATGTGTTGTGAGATTAAGGAGTTTTCATTGTGTCTTCTGACTGCTAGTTGGTGTTCATGGATGCGCTCTGCTAGCCTTCTCCCTGTCTGTCCTACATAGTGGCTGTTACAGTCCTTACACTGTATGTTGTAGATGACTCCTGTTGTGTCGTCTTGTGCTACTGGGTCTTTTGGTTTGCTTAAGATGTTTTGGAGGGCTTTAGTTGGTTTGTGTGCTACGGAGATGCCATGTGGTTGTAATAGTCTGTTGGTAGTTTCTGAGACATTTCTGATGTATGGCAGTGTTATCCTTTTCATAGCTTGTGTTGGTTGTGTTGTAGTAGGTTGAGTGGCCAGGCACTTTTTGAAGTTGCGTGGATATCCATTTTGTTGGAAGGTGTTGTATAGGTAGTCTGTTTCCTTTTTCTGCTGTTCTGGGTTGCTGCAGTGCGTTTGTGCTCATTTGAGTAATGTTCTCACATAGCTCCTCTTGTGGGAGGTTGGGTTGTTGCTTTGGTAATGGAGTACTTGATTAGTGTGGGTTGTCTTCCGATAGACTTGCATTTCTAATTTGCTGTTGTTTCCTCTGAGAATGAGGATATCCAGGAAGAGTAGCGTGTTGTTGTTTTCTTCCTCTCTGGTGAATTTTATTCCTTTGAAGATGTTGTTGATAGTTTCATGTGCCTTCTCTAGTTGTTCCTTTTTTATTATAACAAAGGTCCTCCATCACACCTAAGAACAACAGAGGATGTAGGACAGGCTACCAAGCACAGACAGCTCTGTGCTTCAATTGTATTTCTCAGCATCTGCTGCCTGAGGCAAGTATTTCACTCCATCTAATAGCAGGCCTGGCTGTGTCCTACTCCAATACAGGCAGGTCACTTTACTGAGAATTAGGCCAAAGAAAAGTACCGGAGAGAACAAATGAACATTGTTCCATTGAAATGCTTGTCTAACTCACTTCTCCCTTCATTCCCTTGTCCCCGCAGGCTTTGGTGAAAATCTTCTCTGGTCGTAAACCCATGTTGTACAGCTATCAGGCCTCACTGCCTCGCTTGCCTGTTCCAGCCATTAAGGATACAATGCGGAAGGTGAGTCTACAGCTTTTAATCCTGTTCTTCTTACTTACAAGTGGGCATTCAAATATTTCTTGGACACGGATCTGAAGGTAAAGGAATATATCTTTGAAACAGTGGCATTCACAGGAGGAGTCAAAAGAGGCAAGATAGAGGCCTCTGCATTGACGTCCCTTTCTTTGCATTCCATGCATGGCTTGGATTGCGATGCTGTGATTTTCAACACCACCCTGCAGGAGCTGCTGCTTTGAAAGTCTGTTACTTGATAGAAACACCTATGCAACTGGCCCGTAATGAAGGCTGCACTAAAATTTTGCCTCTGCAGTGCTAGGTTTTCATGTGCAAGGGTCTGGGGCACAAATGGAGGTGTCTCTTCAGAGCAAATACCAGGTTCAGAAGACAGGTTTTCCTTTGAACTAGAGCAAGGGAGGAAAAAGATCACACTCTCCCCCCATCCCCAGCTGCTGATCCTAATAATCACCAATACCTCCCTTTCCTCCTGCTTGGTGCTAGCCTTTGTCATATCTAGTTTGGCTCCAACAATGAGTCCTCCTTGGGATAGCTTATCTTTGGCATCTCTCTAGAAGTGCTAGAAACTGTTGCCCACTGCATCAGGACATGAGCAAAGAATCTTCCACATTGACTGATTCCACCTCCCCATATTGGTCATCAGATCTTTTTGGAAAGGGAGAAATGTGAAGAGCTTTGTGTCACAGCATGCCTGACATTTCTGGCACTACTTTTTGGTCCTGATATTTGGCATACCCTCTTATTCTTTTGTCTGGAATCATTTCAGATGGTGTCCATTGTCTGTCTCTGATTATGAGTTCCTGATGTGGGACTCTTTCCTGATTATTGGAAAGAAGCAAGCTCCAAGTAGTGACACATGCAGAGGTGCAAAAAGGGGCCTTTTCTGAGGATCAGGTTATTCCATTGCTTGTTTGCAGTGGAAGTGATCCATTTACACTCACTGAGATAACACATTTGAGTTATTCATTCTGTTGGAAGTTAACTGAACAGAATTTATGCACAGTTGCAACAGTGAACCTTCTCTGTAGATAGATTGTATGAATTAACAGACATTTTAACACAGAATTCTTTTTTTCTACAAGATGAGGTAATTTATAAATCTAAAATTGTCTATTGCATCTGGCTGTAGTCTTCCACTGTCTTAAGAAGAGAAAGTATTTTCCATTATCTTTTGTCATGAAAGGGCCAAACATGTCATAAACATGTGAGAGATTAGTACTGAAGCCCTAAAATGTGTAAGAAGATAAAAAGGCAGTATTTTTTTTAAAAAATACCATCTAAATACAGTAACTCCAAAAACAGCTCAAGAAGGAGTGAGCATGTTCAGAAAACTGTTTGTGAGGTAGAAAAGGGGAAAGGGAAGAAAGACTGAAGTGGAGAACACAAGGAATGGAATGGAATATCCTTGGGGAAAGGCAAAGCTGGAATCTTTAAAAAAAAACTGTGTATTTTGGATCCTTTGTTCCGTACTCTATCTATAGTAATTAAACCAGAGACTCAGTTTTATATGCAGGGCATCTTGGGGCTATCATGGGATTTTATCAGATACATATAATAGCAAGGTGACTTCAACTGTTGGTCAGTTGAGAAAGATGCTTGAATGATCCATGTTTTGGGGTAACAGATTGGTCATGGATAGCTTTTCCCAACAGAACCTCTCCAAATTTTTGGGTCTACAGGACCATAGCATCTTCAAGATGCAATGACCAAGCATCACAGCTGTTTTGTGCTGCTGCTTTTAATTTCCCCCATGCTTAACTTTTATTCTTCTCTAGTGCAGAAAATCTTTATAGATGTGAAAATGCTCATCTGTAGTGTTCTTTATGATTCATCCTTTCACAGTAGGAAACAGATGGTTTTACTTTGTTATCTTAGAAACTGCTTGATTTCTATCTCTATGGGCTGAAAGTGCCTTATATTAGAGCTACATACCTGGGCTATAGAAATCCAGACAATCACTGGATAGCAGCAGAGAGATAGAGAAAACTAGTGATTGTTTGGACTGATAACCCTACCTACAACTTTCTGAGGCTCATGCACTTCTTTTTCATCCATCCACAAAGACACACCTCTACAAGGCTTTGGGGACAAATGTCATCTCTTGAGTTTGGGATGAGGAAGTATTTGGGGTAAAAGAATTAACTCTTCTCTTGCCAAGATCTAATTCCACGTTTTTCTTTCCCCTTTAGTATCTGGAATCCATACGACCTCTGGTGGCAGATGCAGAATTCCATCGAATGACAGGTCTTGCCCGTGACTTTGAACGGACCCTTGGACCACATTTTCAGTGGTACCTCACGCTGAAGTCTTGGTGGGCACCCAACTATGTGAGTGGTCCCTTTAAAGGGAAGAGGCTCTTTGGGAGGAACAGTGTTGTACCTGGAGAATATATGTGGTGGGGTGTCTTTTTAATTTCTCCTTTTTTACCCTGCTCCCATCTTTTCCCAGGTGAGTGATTGGTGGGAAGAGTATGTGTATCTTCGTGGGAGGAGCCCCCTGATGGTAAATAGCAACTATTATGCCATGGTGAGTTACCAAAGCTGAAGAAGAATATCAACATTTGGCAGGGGGGACAGGACTTTTTTTTTCCAGCTCTTCTGACCCTTCCTTCTCCCTATGTTTTTGTTTTTCTCTGCACTCATTTTTTAGGATTTCCTTTATGTAACACCTACTCCAATCCAAGCTGCTCGCGCTGGGAATCTTGTTTATGCCATGCTGCTGTACCGACGCAAACTCATCCGGGAGGAAATCAAACCAGTGAGTGAGATCAAAATGTAGGGAGGATAGGAAACATACCCATTAGAGCAGGGTTTCCTCAATCTTGGCAACTTTAAGAAGGGTGGACTTCAATTTCCAGTTGAATTCTGGGAGTTGAAGTCCACCTGTCTTAAAGTTGCCAAGGTTGAGGAACCCTGCATTAGAGAGTAAAGGTTCCCTCTGCCTGAACTGGGTGGTAGAAGTCAGACTGAGAAGAAGATTTATACTTGCTTTCCACTTGCAGAGGGGAGAAAGGAGTAAAAGCATGGCAAGCTCTTAATGTTTGTCCATTTCACTCCTTAAAGCAGCCTTCCCCAAACTGAGAATCTCTAGAAGAATTGAACTACAGCACCCATAATCACAACACTTGACGAGTTTTGGAAATTATAGCATCTAGCACATGCTAGGTTAGAAAAGGCTGCTTTTTCTGAAAGGTATTTTCAGTTTTATCTTTTAAAAAATACTGGCATGTTTCCTGTACCATTTGATTGTTTTGTGCTTATGGTCAGTCCAGTTTGCTGCTGTGCTTTTAAAAAATGGAACAACCTAAACTAATGGGTTATCATATCTTTTTGTGTAGGAAATCACTGAGAATTTGGTGTTGGTCTAGACTGAGGCAGCTGCTGACAAGGGGGGTGAAAGTGTAGAAAGAGCCAGCACTGTGGTGCAAGCATAGTCTACAAAATCACAATGTATTTGAATCCCACATTTTGTTACAGAGCTCAGGTTGAGGAACTTCTGGGGTATGTTGGGGCCATGGAAACATAATAGCCCTGTGTGCATATTATAATAACCTGATTTGCATACAATACTAAACTAAAACCAAGTGTAAACTGTGGTTTAGTTTTACATGTGGATCAGGCCAGTGATTTGCAAAGGACCTCAGTGAAATCCATGGATAAACACCAATTTGACTCCTAGCCTTGCTGATTCAAGGGCTAAAATGATCATAAGTGCTTATGCTGCTTCTTATTTTTAATGTTTTTTTTTTTTGGTGTTAAGAAGTGGTGCATGATGCTCCACTTCTGATCAGGACAGCTGCTCTTTTTCTAGATCTGAATTGCTTTATTGTTGCTCCAAGTATCTATTAATTACATTAGGCAAGCAATATAAACAGGGTATACTGTATGAATTTGTATTTTCTTCTCCTTCTGTGGGAGCAAGAGCTACTCTGGACTGATATTCCTGCAGTTCATTAAAGTAAAAATAAAACAAAATATGGAAAACCACAACCAGGAGATCAAATCCCAGATTCACTGCATCACAACTGTTTTGAGTTTGTCTCAAGTCTAACTTAGGTTCTAATACTGAATTGGTTCTTTGAAAGGATGCAGCAAATAAAAGGGCAGAGAGGAGGCTTAAAGCAAAGCTAGAGGTGACTTGCTTAGACTTGAATGCAAAAGTGCCTAGTCCAATATCTGTGGGCCAAGTATTATGCCAGCTTAAGTGCACAGGTAGCTCTGTCTTGCTTCTGAATGCAAGATAGCACTGCCAGCTACGTTGTACTGTCCAGGTGATGTCATGCTTCTTTTTCTCAGTGATCATTGGGCTTTTTGTTTATTACATTGATTTATGCCTTGATTTTAAAAGTTCTTTAAATGTTCTGGGATCACAGAGTGTATTAAAAATAACCACAATAAATCTCTTCCCTGTTTGGTTTTCTTCCCCCCATCTAATCTTGGGGCTCTTTGTCACCTGATATCAGAGCATGGTCCCTAAGTCCTTGATCCCCCTCTGTTCGGCCCAGTGGCAGCGCCTCTTCAACACCACCCGGTTGCCTGGGGTGGGGCTGGGTAAGTGACCTGGGAGACCCTGAGAAACAATGCCCTTCTCAAACCTAGCTGTGGGAGACTTTTGCAGGACAAATCTCCTCTGTAGGGTGCTGGGCTTTCTGGTCCGTGTCTTCAGTGTTGCATTCTCTGATTTCTGGACTTACCCATCATTCTATAAATCCCTCCGTCTTAATCAGCCTTCCTCAGGTGCCCTCTGTGGATATTGTGTCAACAACTTTCATCATCCCCAGCAGCACAGTATCACTTGGCTAGGAATGATGATAGCTATTGCATTCTACCTCTTATGTTGGATGGTGGTAAGAGAAGGTCATTCCAAGGTACCAAGTTGGCAATCAATCACTATCTTTAAAAAAAAAATCTTACAGCCCTTCTCACTCTTGTCAACATGGATAACTGACACATATTCATGAGGTCAGAACTGTTGCCCTGGAGTTACCTTTGGAGCTTGGCCTACCTACCGGGTTTTTTTCTTGGCAGGACTATTCAAATTGCTAGGAGAGGAGGCTTCCCCCTTGGCTTCTTTTTTACTTCTTTTCCCCCAAAGCTGCTTGGCAGGCAAATCTTCTTGACGATTCTTGCAATCTCTCTGTTTCTTTCTGTCTCTCCTTGCTTCCCTCTGCTTCTCAGATGCTGCTCCAAGGTTGCCTGCCAACGTGCTCAGCTCAGTATGAACGCGTGTTTAATACAACCCGTGTGCCTGGCCTGCAGGGAGGTAGGATGCTCCCAGACACCTTGCCCTCCTTTCCCGACAAATACCTGCACACGGTCATGTGGATTGCAGGGATGAATGGACTTTTTCTTCTGCATTCCTTGTCCCGCAACTATGTTTTTTTTTAAAAAAGTGGGATGGGGAACCTATGCCCCTTCACATGTAAAGAATGGGACTTATAATGGGAAGGATGGGTTCAAACCCCTCAGAGGGCTTTTGGATAAGGCTTGTAATGAACAGAACCTGATTAGTGGTTACAGGATTTGGGGATGGTTCTTAAAAGCTGCTTTTTGGTGCTCGAAATCCAGGCCCTCAACCAGGTTTTACCTGTGCCTTTAAATTAGGAGTGGTCAATCTCTTACTGCCTGGAAGTCCCCTTAATGCTTTTTGGTAGGAGAAAGGCTGCAGTAGGCCGAACACAGCGATGCAAAGTGAGAGGGCTTTATGAAGCAAAGCCAGTGGGTCCCGCATTTTCCTTTTTTCCTCTGGATTTTGATTTTTTATTTGTGGGCACCTCCTAAGATTTTTAAACTAAGGCTTATGTTCAACTATTGTTGGATTTGTGTACTGTTTTAATCTGACTGTCGCAGAAATTGTAAACTGCTCAGAATCTTTTGACTTTACAATCTTTAGGGTAGAAGTCTGAGTAAATAAGCACATTGATAGGGCATGTACAGCAATGTATGGCAGTGTTCAGTATGGCAAAAAAACTTTGCTACCAGTTTTCAGCAAGTGTGGCTGTAAGAGGCTCCAAGCATTGGAAAAAAAACAAAAAAAGACTGATGGGTGCGTGCAGGTCAGAGGTCTCAGGCTGTCCACCTCTTCTTTAAAGCATCTCAGCAACCAGGAGCTACAAAGGGAAAAATGGGCATTAGTTTCAGCTCATCTTCACTGTACATGGCATTCTTTTGTTAACCTTCGTCAACTGCAGCTTTCCCCTACTTGGTGCACTTTAAATGTCTAAGAATTTCCACTCCCTTTTTGCTGGCTGGGAATTCTGGTCATCCCAACACGAGGTTTCACTTTGTGAGAATCTGACACTGGAGAAAGTGCAAGCCTGCTGCAGTTGCTTGAATATAAGGCGCTTGTCTTGCTGCTGCTTTATTAACATCAGAAACATTGGCTTGGGGGTGAGGGATAAATCTGAATTATGGTACAGGACACAGCCCTCCATTGAGTTACGACGCCCCCTTCTCCGTGGGGAGCCCCTGTGGGAGGAGACGGGGGCTGGGCTGCCTATACATTGAGTGAGATCCAGCAGAGTTTTGCCTTTTCCCTTTTATGCCCTTGCTGCCAGACAAGATCCAACATCTGCAAGACAGTGATCACATTGCAGTATACCATGCTGGACGCTTATTTCGGGTATGGCTGTATTACAAGGGGAGGCTGCTGGAGCCCCGTGAACTTCAGGCACAGTTTGAAGCTATCCTTTCTGACCCCTCACCCCCTCTGCCTGGGGAGGAGAAGTTGCCTTCGATGACTGCAGGTGAAAGGTGAGAGGCTGACCTGTCCTCGATCCGGCCTTTCAGTAGGTTGGACCTGTTGCAGCCCCCAGACTGGGCTGATTCACACTGTGCTCTTTTTCAGAGAATGTGCTTGAGGAGAGTAAGGACTTTAGACAGAAATTCATGAAGTGTGTCCCGTGGGGCTGATGTGCGGTGGGAGTTGTGGGAGTTGTGTGGTGTGGTCTTCAAGGCCTCTACATCCCATCAGTCACCCTGCTGCCCACCCTGCAGTTCACCATCCTGCTTGCCACACCATGCTGCCTGACGCTCTGTCCCTTCCCTTCATGCCCCGCTGTGCTCTGCCACTTCTTCATGCTGCCCTTTGCTCTCCTCAGCCTTTCCTTTTGCTCCCCACCATGTAGGTGCATTCATGCATTTGAGTGTGCTTTTGACTTCTTTATTTCTTATTTCAGAAGTACTTTGCCCACCTGCTTTGCACTGTCCTCTGTCTTGGATGGCCCTGCCCACTCTGGGAGGGCAACTCCCATGCCTCTCAGAAGCCTCTATGGCCCTCCACTCACTGGGAGACACAGTGGAGACCCTGGCTTAAGACCTGCTCTTCCTCTTTCATCTGCTCTCCTAGCTGATTAAAATAGAGGTGGGGAAGTGAGGGAAGGAGAGCCCAGCAGAGCCCTTGGGCTAGTTTGTTGTGGCTGGTGCAGTCACCATCCTGGTGTCATGCAGCTCACCGAGAGGAGGTGGCTCATACACATCCATAGATGGCTTGGTAGAGAGAGAGTGAAGTGGCAAAGAGGGATGGTAGAAAAGAGTGAGTGAACTATACAATCCTGCCACATTTTATTTATATAATCCTGCTCACTTTTGGATCTCTGCCATCTCTATATCTACACATGAGATTACCCAGAGGAAAACCAAGAGTTGGACTTGGAAAGAATCAAGGCTCCTTTCTTCAGCCTGCCATAAGAACTGATCCCGCTAAGGAGCTCAGACTAGCCCTTCCCTTGCATCCTTCTCTGTTGCTGCTTATGAAGCCAAAAGAGATCCAAGCCCATGCAACGATTTCAGAGGGGGTAAAGGAGAGGGGATCCACTGGGTCCTTCTTTAATATGGGACAGGTTAAGCTGGTATTAGGGAAATGATCATCCATTCTCACCATAGTCAAAGGTTACTTCTTTGGATCGGGGTGCCTGTAACAGCCAGATCTCCCTAACTCTGGCGGTTCAATGTTCCTTGTAGAGATCCCTGGGCCCGGGCCCGCCAGACCTACTTCCAGTCTGGGAAGAATGAGCAATCGCTGAGTATCATCGAGAAAGCTGCTTTCTTCGTCACCCTTGACACAAGTGAGCAGGGGCTGCGGGGGTCCAATCCAGGTCAGGCTTTGGACACCTATGCAAAATCCTTGCTACATGGGCATTGCTGTGACAGGTAGGTGTATCCTCTCTGCAACCAACCTGCAAGGATTGTACACCAAAAGACATATGGGTCCCGGGTCACATTTTCCTCCCTTCCAATATCTAACAGAGAAATTGTGCCAAAATTTTACTTCCTTCATACTAAAAAATCACTTTTCCCATGACGCCTGGTTTTGTTTCTCAAATAATTTTTTCTTGGCTGCAATGCCCTTCATGGAACCCCATCGTCTTCTTTGTATGCCCAGCAAATATTCCTCCATCATCAGTGGTACAGTGGAACATTTTAAAGCGCAGGAGATCGTCATGATATGCTCTGTTGCCATACCCCTAAAACAAATAGTTCTGTGCCCCCAGGATAGGGCTATTCACGTCCATGTGTGTATCTCTGGTTAGGGGAAGAATAGTGGGCAGCCTATGGAAAAGTGGGTTCCATTCTTTTCTCCCAGGTGGTTTGACAAATCTTTCAGCCTGATTGTTTACCGCAACGGGAAAGCCGGAATCAATGCTGAACACTCATGGGCAGATGCACCTATCGTTGGACATCTTTGGGAGGTAAAGCTCCAGTTGGGTTCTCCGGCATAGGATTGGCGGGAGAGGGGCCTGAAACGAGGAACTCTTGGATCCTCTGGGAGTAGGGGATGGGGTGTTAGCTCAGTGCAAAAGATGCAGCAAGGGAATCAAAGCAGTTGAGCTTTCTCTTGGGTGCACTTTTTTCACAGTACACCCTTGCCACAGATTCATTCCAGCTGGGATATGATGAGGATGGGAACTGCAAAGGCAACAGCAACCCCAGCATCCCCCCACCCCATAAATTGGAGTGGGAAATATCGCCGGAGGTAAGTTCAAGTTCTGGTGGAGACAAACAGGGTTTGGCACACAAAAAAGAAAACAAAGTTGGGTACGTGGGCTTGGTTGTGTTAGGACAGCATTCATTCATGGAGATGGATGGCCTCCATGAAAGAAGGGAAGTGTCAGAATGTATAGATCTAGATATGAGTGTTGTAGAAGGAATTGCACCCGAGAGGCCCTTTTTTCATACTGGGGACTGGTCGTCTTTATTTCGGCGACTGAGAGTTGCAAAGACAGGCAAGTAATTGTTATGCAAATCCGCAAGGCTGTTTTTTGCAAGGTCTTTTGGGTTTTGTTCTTTTTCACCTTTTTTTACATGCATAAGACCAATCTGAAGAATTGCATCTACTTGCTGTCTTTCCATGACAGTGCTAATTGACTTAATTTATTAAGTCAATTAAAGGCTTTTCAGTTAAGTTTGCACAACATACTGAGCTTGGTTAGTTCTAGCCTTTTGCTTTTTTGTGGCTTAGCATCTTGTGGGTGAACCTAGCCCATTGGTTAATATAAGACTCAGTTAATACAAAACATGGGCTAATTCAATAACTGAGTTAAGCAGTTTATTAAACTCAGATTTTTTTTGTTGATAAAATTAGAGGTAAACCTTTTACAGTTTGATGGTTTGCCACCAGATTTAATGGTGAGAAGCTTGGAGACTACAAGGATTACAAAAAAAGAGATTTGGGATATGCATGCTGCCTGTGGGTTGCCCACCCCTTTATTATTTATCTTATTTTATTCAATTTGGTGCTGCCCCACTCCAAAGCAACTCTGGGCAGCTCACAATAGACTGAACAGAATAAAAACAACATGATGAGAATAGACATATAACAATAACCAAACTAGGAAAGATGATAAACTTGGCAACAACCAAACATATATTAAATTATATGTGCATAACTGCTGAAAATTGTATTTACCTTTTCTGCTGGTGAACGTCAAGATGGGCTTAGCTGTTTCCCCACTTCCATTGTTTCTTCAGATTCTGCTGTAAATTCAGACAATCATATTCAGTTTATTTAGTGCTAATTGCCTGATAGCTATAATCCTAGTACCCCTGTTTTTCAAGCAATTTTTAGCATTTTGGACATAAAACATATTCTTTTAAAAAAAAATAGAAGTGCAACAAAACTCTTACAACCACTTTCCAATCTTCATATCTGGAAATATGCTGGTATGTATACTTCTAGCCTATCTGGCAGTATGCTAAAAGATTATAGGAGTTGAGTACAAGCATGTTGCCCATTGCTGGTTGACTTGGTTGCTTCTTCTGAAGACTGTAGGTAGAATCTTTAGGCAGAAGTGAGATATTGGGAAGGGAATTAGAAATAAGGGAAAACTGACTCTCCCATGACATCTACTCTATGCTTTGCTGATCATTTCTGTTTCCCATTCTTGACAGTGCCAACAGGTGATCATGCAGTCCTTTATTTTGGCCCATGCCCTGGCCAGTGACGTTGATTTTCACGTCTTTACCTTTAAGGACTTTGGCAAAGGTTACATCAAGAAATGCCGTACTAGTCCAGATGGCTTCATCCAGCTTGCCCTTCAACTAGCACATTTTCGGGTAAGACACTTGGTGGAAAGTGTTGATTAACCAATTGGGTTAGATGCAATTGGGTTAAGATCATAAATGCTGTTGCTGATTTCAAAAACTTAATAATTATTGGAGAAAAAGGCTTTTCTTTTCATAGCAAAATAAATAGTAACTTTGATCAGACTTATACAGAAGAAATTAATTGGAGCTACTCTGTTTCAGGATTGTTCAGGGTTCTGTATTTTTCCACCTCCGTGGCATCATCATTTTAGTTTGCTTAATTTCCAGGGACAATATTCAAATAGGAAGTCCTCTCTTCTTAATCCTCCTCTTGCTGTTCTAGGACATGAAGAAGTTCTGCCTCACTTATGAGGCATCTATGACTCGTCTTTTTCGGGAAGGCCGAACAGAAACAGTCCGTTCCTGCACCATTGAGTCTTGCAATTTTGTGAAGGCAATGATGGATCCCGCTCAAACTGTGAGTTCTGGAGCGTTAGTGAGGTTGGTTTTCGGAAAAGTCAATGGGTTATAATAATTTATAACACTAAATTAAGCAAAAGGGTCAGGTTTGATGGACTGGTCCCTGCAGTTTTCTTGGCAAGATTTCAGATATGGTTTGCCACTGCCTCCTTCCTAGGGCTAAGAGAGAGTGCCTGGCCCAAGGTCACCCAGCTGGCTTTACATCTATAAATTGAATGTTGCTGCAAGCACTCACTTCAGACTTGGGGAAGAGGTTATTCTGCCCCTTCTTTTGCAGCCAGTTGAACAAGTGGAAAGAAATAGAGTCATGGCTTTAAGAAGAAAAAGAGTTAAGGAAATAATTAAGAAGGGAGAGAGAAAGAAAGATACCTTTAGGGTTGCTCCACTGAGGACAGATCTGAGACCCTAGACTGCTGAGGTCCTCTAAATTTAGCACATATCTTTTCTTCACCCCCTTGCTGAATGTATTGCTCTCATCACCTCCCCATTCCATGATCTTATGGGAAAAGGAAGGAGACTGAATGTGGGAGTGAAAAACTCAAGGTACAGTACCAGGGAATGTGTGTGTGTGCATTTAGTGTTTAGGTGGCATCCTGCCCACTGTTCCCTCAACCTTGGCAGTGCCGTTTCCCAAGCAGATATAGTCCTTGATAGGAGAACATTTTTCCATCCCAAATTCACAGTGCACAGCATTTACTGGATGCCTTATTTCAAAAAAGAATTCTATGGAAGGCTGATACCATGAACCAAAGTATAAAAATATACTTTTTAATAAGAATTTTAATTACAATAATAAAAACTAATACAAACTAAACTTAGAGAAAGAGAAGAAAATGAAAAGAAAGAATAAAAAGTGCAGAAAAAATAAAAAGAAAGAAGAAAAAGAAAAGGAAGAATGTAATAAGGAAAAAGAAAACAAATATATAAAGAAGTGACTTCCAATCTTCATCACAACAAGTATAAACAAATTTAATAACTCTTAATGAACAGATATTTCTTCATCCCACATCCAATCCCTAATCTATAAGCAAATCCATAAAACATCAATTTTTCAATCCTGGTTTCAGCAAAAAGTCCATAAAGGGTTGCCAGAACATTGCAAAAAAAAAAAAAAAAAGTCTTATTTTAACTTTGGTCAAATAAACCAACTTTATATTCCTTCTTTTTACTTCTAACAATCTTAATCTTTAATTCAATCAAATATTGTCATAGGATTTGATTTCATTGCACAGATTTCTTCAAGGCTTTAACAAGCCTCTTTCATAATCTAATAAGAACACATTTTTTCAGGACATTCTTTTAATTTATCATTTGTATTTCCCTTTTAATTTTTAAAACTTCAGCCAGTTTCTTTTGTATATCCAGTAAAGTGTCCTTTTCTGAATCATTCTCTTGGCCTATCATTTGTAGTTCCATTTTCGATACTTTCTCTGTCTTGTCAGATAAAATGTGTCCACATCTGTCATTCCTTCATTAACATCTTTTAGACATAGTCTATCCATAGAAGCAGACATCTTTACTGACAGTGTTGATATTGTAGTTACTAATTTCTGGCTCCATTCTTCAAAGATCTCCTTTAATATTTCCGATGTTATAACGTTTTATGTCATTTTGTAAGTCCCAGTATTAACTGACCTCAAGAACAGGCTTGTGGGTTTTTTTTCTTCTGCTTAAAATCTAGTGTCCAGTTTCTAAAATCATCACTTATCTTTTGTTATGACTTGCAATAGTCAGGATAGCCAAAATAAGTCTGTTTCCTACGAGAAGCTGTTTATTTTTATACTTAACTCCAAAATCTTACAGTAAAAGTCAATATTCCAGATTTATCTGGACTTGCAACCCATTTATCTTTCTTGATCTTTTTAGCTTTTTGCTGTTTATTTTAAATTTTATAAGTTCTTAAGCTTATAATTAATTTTTCTTTTGTTCAGAGCTGAAGGTAAACTCACCTGATGAAGACTTTTCAAGCTTGTTGTTCAGAAGGTCTCTAATAGCTTAAGATGGTTAACAGGCAATTTCCAAAAGTGATTAGAAAGTGAGGTTTGTGAACTTAGTGTCCTATAAATGGCTCCGCTGCAATTGCAAGCAAGATGGCTGATCCTGTTGTCTCCCACTGCTCAAACCCACGGAAAACTGCTGTCCTGCCATCTCCTCGCGAGGAGCAGCTGTCTGGAATACATGTGGGCGATCTCCTGTCCTCTCCTTATCCAGAGAGGTTCCAAGGAACCAGTCTACTCTCCGTTTCTGTGATGGAATGGTTTGATGAAGGCCGTGCTTGGGGAGATAAGCATTTCCTCAGCCCCCAACAGGAGCGTGGGAAGGTTCAGAAGATGAGACTGGCACCACCCTAAGGAATTCATGGTGTTTTGGCTTGCTGGCTAGGGAAGTTTAGATTCAGTCTGGAGAGATTGATGTCAGGTTCAGCCCAAAGAACTCCATGAGACAGTACAGATACAGTTCTGTTGTGTTTATTAGCTTCCACCTCAAAGACAGAATCTCTCCAGACTGAATCTAAACTTCCCAAGCCAGCAAGCCAAAACACTGTGAATTCCTTAGGGTGGTGCCAGTCTCATCTTCTTAACCTTCCTACGCTCCTGTTGGGGGCTAAGGAAATGCTTATTTCCCCGAGCGTGGCCTTCATCCAACCATTCCTTCACAGGTTCCTTGGTCTTTGCCACGGTCATTGGCTCTGCTTTTGTAGAGCCATTTTTAGTTCACCATACCTCCCCCAGATGTCTCGTTTATATTTTGAAGATTAAGTGCATTAAAAACAAAAAAAACAGTAGCTGTATAATAAAATGTAACGCAGTATAAAAGCTCAAAGAATGAAGAATAAAATATAGGTTAAATACCTTAAACAGCTTAAAACAGTGTTTCTTAAAGTGTGGTCCTAGGACACCTGGGGCTCCCCCAAGACTCTCTCAGGGATCTGCAAAATCAAAACTATTTGCCAGCCTATGTTGAAAAATAATATAATATTAAAATCCCATCAGTTTAAGAAACGCTGGCTTAAAAAGTCAGGAGAAGTAAAAAGCCTATTTTGGGGGGGGGCACAAGCATAACAAAAAAGTAGATCCTTGGAAGGGAAGCCATTCCAGATTTGCAGTACCACGACTGAAAAGTCCTTCTCCCTCATTGCCATCCCCTGGACTTCATCTGATAAGGTGAAGAAAAATCTAAAAGTTTGGGCAGCATTGTGGAGTGCTGGTCCTCCCAGCTAGGTTTGAAGGAGAAGTCAAGGGGGTGTAGAATACGTAGATTTACACAAAACCTGTCAAGTCATGCCAAATCAATTTCTCTTTCCAGGATAGTTCAAGGTTACGCCTCTTCCGAGTGGCAGCTGAGAAACACCAGAGTCTTTATCGGCAAGCCATGATAGGTGCTGGCATCGATAGGCACCTTTTCTGCCTCTATGTTGTCTCTAAATACCTTGGCCTGGATTCTCCCTTCCTACGTGAGGTAAATTCTGCTGGCATGATCTATGTGAGGATTCCCAAAGACAATGGTTCTCAGAAAGTGAGGTGATATAAGTGAGATATAAGTCATTTTTATTCCCAGGTTATATCTTGAATCTTGCAGGTTCTGGTCCAATGAAGGAAAAATACATAGGAGCATTCAGCTCATCCCAGGCTAAATTGATCAAAAAGGATACATAGGATAACATCATAGTAATCAGTTCTTTTCAAATTTTACATTGGCCTTATATATGTTGAAATAGATCTGTTAACCATTTTTAAAAAAAAAAAACAAAAAACAAATTTCTATTTCTGGAAACAGAACTTCCTAAAACTAAATACGGTCAAGGTAATTTTCCCCTTAAAATAGATGTTCGTGTTTTTGCCAGAAAAGGAAGTGAACTCAGTCAGCAATAGTCATTAAGGTTGTGTTTTAAAGCTCAAGGTCCATTTGACTCATTGTGAATGCCGTGTGCCAGAATATTCAGAAATGCAACAATAACTGACTACCAACTGATTACCAAGAGAACATTCACATTTTCAGAATGTCACCATCTATCTGCTAGATAGCTGAAGATGTGAAAAAGGCTCTGGTGATTTTTATTCATCTATTTCCCTTCAAAAGGGGCATCCATCAATTTGGGGATTTCCTAATCCACTTGGATGGCTGGTTTAATCTGTGTAAATTTGCTTAAACCCTCTAGAGTTTGGGAGCTATTTTAGCTATAGGTATCCAAACATCCTTTTTCAACCTAGAACCTCCCAGATCTGTCAAGATCTCCTTTATCAGGTGGTGCCCCTTATTCTGCATTACTTTCAGAGAATTACTGCTTGATTCTGTCTTCACAATAAATGAGTATGGACTTGTGTAGAGAAGTTTGGGGCTGTACCACATGCCTCTAAAATCACTCTATCATTACACAGAGTTTCTTTGAAACTCTATGCTGCAGAGAGCAGTGCAGGTGAGCTGTGGAATGCAGAATGAGAGTCAAGGATAGTAGAGTTCCCTGCTTGCGCCCTGATTTCTTTCCTCTTTGTCAGGTGTTATCTGAGCCATGGAGACTCTCCACTAGTCAGACTCCCATTCAGCAGATAGAGCTGTTTGATCTCCAGACTCATCCCGACTATGTTTCTTGTGGTGGCGGCTTTGGACCGGTGAGCAGTGCCAAGACTCCTGGATTTTCTTGGGGGAAAATGGAAGACTATTGATTTAAAGTTGGAGGGGATGCATGTTTATGAAACCCAGGACTCCTGGATTCACTAGGAATGTTGGTTTGTTCTGGAAACTAGTGGGGCTTTGGAAGCAAAGGTTCTGCCTCATGTTGCTTTTTCCTCTCTGCCAATGGAAAGGTCGATGATAATGGATATGGAGTATCTTACATCATTGTCGGTGAAGATCTCATCAATTTCCACGTGTCATGCAAATTCTCCGGCCAAGAGACAGTGAGTCTGGACTAATGGTTTTCCTAGCAGGGGGGAGGATGATGTGCTGGGGAATAGGATACCTTGGTGATTGAGTAGGACATCAGTGGTATAAGTAGATCATTTTAGGTTATGGTATTATGCCCCCCCCCCCCCCCCCCCACTGCCAGTGGAGTGCTATCAGAGTATACACTGTTTGGTTTTAGCAAAAAGGTAGTTTTAAAGCCAAAAACAATAAAAGACTATCTGTAATGTTGTACATGCACAGCCATCTGTCTCAACAATAAATGTTCATGGGAAGAAATACGCAGTGGTAAATGCCAGATTTATCATGGCCATTATTGTCCAGGTGCTGGGCATGTTTGATGCTGTCTAATCACCTACAACTCCCTGGCTGATTTCATGACACATTTCTTCCCCAGATTCAATTCTGAGAGACTCAAAGCGTTCTTTCATGAGTTTTTTTCCCCTTGTTGTTTGAGTCATCTAAAAGGGCTAAAGTGATGCATGTTAAATTTCAGGTGCTGGACTATGTAGATGATCCTATCTTATGGCAGCAAGAAGTAGGATATAAATGGCTGAGTTCTCTCATTGCACTCAGTCACTTTTTTATGAAGCATGATTTGTTGAAGAAACTATGGTGGGGTGGGTTCATATGCTGTGCAAAGCCACAAACAAGCAAATTACTTATGATTATGTGTTGTGTGAACCCAGACAATGTGGGTGTATAGAGAGAGATCAGCTGTCCTGCTCTCCTGAATTCCCAGCCAATTCAGCTGGGGAAAAAAAACACAAATTACAAAGGTCTTTATCTGCCTTCCAATGTTACAATACATGTTTAGATGTATACAACTTAAATCTTGCTTGGATGTTTGATCTACAGGTAGTCCCCAGTTTAAGAACAAGTTCTATTCCCAAGGTCCGTCCTTAAGTCAAATTTGAATGGAACAATATTATTGTATAATTGTATAAATAGTATTGTGTAATGAACTTGAATTCCACTGTAATAGGCTCTGTTCTTAACTATGGGTCGTCTGTAACCCAGACTGCCTGTATTTGATGCAAAGTCAATGCTTTGAAATTTCACTAGTGAGTTATGGATATTCCATTTTCCTAGCTAAATTTCTTTATCTTTCTTCCTCTTTCCTACAGGATTCACACCGGTTTGGGCTTAATATCCGGAAAGCCATGAATGACATCTTGGTCCTTTTCCAACTGAACAAAAATGTCCCTGCCACAGCTGGCCACTGACTAAATAAATGCCAGCAAGATTGTACAGTTAGTTATCGGTGACACACGCTGGGTGTGTGTTTCTGTTCGCTAATCAGCAGGGATCTTTGGAAAGGGAGGGGGGAAGGGGATGCCCAGGGGCCAGACCTAAAGATTTCTGCAAGCACAGTGGAGTCCACTTTTGGATTTGGAGGCCTAGATCCTATATCAGATACCACAGACCTCTAGGCAAATAAGAGTGCTCATCCACCCTGCCTACATTTCTGTATTTTCTAAAGATCTGATGGGGAGGACTGCTAACTAAGGCATGTTTGTGGACGAAGAGCTTGAGCTGGATTAGTACAGAAAAATTGGAGCTTAGCCAATTGAGGTTCCTCCTCTAAGCTCCTGCATGGATATTCTGAAGCAGTGCCTCCTCAGCCATCTGCAACCAGCTGCTAAGCATCTCTTCCCTCTGTGCTCCAGCCATGTCAGGCCACAGCAGCTGGCTGCACCTCCTGTTTCATGCTTCATGTATGATAGCTTCTGTCCCTGTGGCTGTGACAGTTGTGCTGTCCCTATAAAGTGCTTCAAATAGGATGATGGGTGACATTTTTGAAGGGAATGGAGTTCCTCATTTCCACCCTTTAATGCCTGAGGTAATAGGAAATCACCATACATTCAGTGTAGGGGAAAGGAATCCTAATGTATTGCAAAAATGTTTCCAAAGCATGAATGGCCTTTGGGAGGATGAAATGAGGTTGAAAACCAGAAGATCAGTTGGTCTGTCTCTTAGCATTATAAATGTTAATAAAACCTCAGGGTGGGAGGTCTTACCAAAAACTCTAGTTTTTGTCAACTGGAAGGGGTGGCAAGTGACAAGAAGTGTGTCTGAAAACCAAGAGGACCTGAAGGGAGACCTGAGTTGCAGAAGTCCTTAACATTGCCTCTTTTAAATGTCCTCCTATCAGACGAGCCAGCCTTCTCCCATACAGAGTTTGCAAGCAGTTTTGGCTACTGTACCTCTGTATCATTTCTGCAACTATCACTTGGAGCCTTAACTGAAGACCAATTTCTTTATACAAGGGCTTAACTGGAATATACGAAAAAATGTGAAAAAATGGGGGAGGCACTGCCAGACTGCAGTTAGAAAAGTAGATGGTGTTATGCTCAGATTTACTATTTTGTCCAACTCCCAAAAAGGAGCTTTTGCACTGCATTTTCTTCCAAGAACTCATAACAAGACAGAAAAGTTTTTCAGATCTTTAGTAGAAGGCATACTTTTTAGATTGGGGCTGTGCTTGGCATTTGGATGGCATGCTGTAGGGCGTACCTGTTTAAAGTAGGTGGGCCTATAGCAAAAACGACATTAATTTACATGAAATAAGTACAATAACATGACTAGTATACTATATAATATTCCCCCATCACTTTAACATTTATAATGCAGTGACAATATTTGGAGGGCTCTGGAGACTGCGCCCTACATCCTAGGGGTTTCCATATCTGCAGTGAACCTATACGTGGCAGCACCTCCAATATGGAAAGATCTGAACAAGATCCAATGGATGGATGGAGAATTTGTGGCTGAGTGGTGGTTGCTGACCATAACTCCCATTCGTTTCAAGCCACAAAGACAACAGTAAGAGGCAATGATGGCTGTAGTCCAGCACTCTCTGCCTTTGGAGTGGACAAGAAAACTTACTTTGGGAAAATGTGGTTATTTGTTCCCTTATGGCAACATCCTGGATCAGTTATAGATAGTGGAGTCTGTCAGCAGCATATAACGCAATAGAAATTAGATCCAAGTGCCTATTTTTTTTTTTTCCATTACTGTGCTGGAGCATTATTTGGTAAGAATCAAACTACGTGTTACACCAAATAAGTAAGTATAATTTAATGTCCCTTTCTAAATGGACATTAAGACATTTCCAGAGGAGGTAAATCAGGGAAAAAAATGCAGCAGGCAGAAAGGATATTCTTAATTTCCTGCTCCATTTTCCCCCAGATGGACTCCTACAAATAGTGCTTTATATTCATGTTACCAGCATTGTTAAAGAGCAAGAAGCTGGTGGTTGCAACAGGAAGTTGACCTAAATAGAGAAAGAAGTGATGATCATAATTTGTTGTGCTTCAGTTTAAGAAAATGAAGTGGAACATACCTCTTGACACCTGCCCACTATCCCTTCGCTAACCCAAAGAGAGAAACTCCAATTTTTCATACAAAATATATGTATACCTCCAATTTTTCATACAAAATATAAGTATTTCCCAGTGTGTCAATTCTACTGCCAGTTTCAGTCCTCCGGGCCATTTCTACAGCCAAACACATCAGAAAGAGGGCCGCTCTGTTCAGATGAAAGACCTTCTCCAGGCTGAAAGTGCCCTCTGGTTTCCAGTGAGTGGGGAAGAACAGCAGACCACGGCCACCTCTCTCTTACTGGGGGTGACGGTTCAGCTCAGCAGGGCAAGAGCTCCGCTTGCTAAGGCTGACGGAAGCAGCTATGGCGTTTGCTGGGGACTGGGGCACGCCTTCTTGGGCGACCAGAGACAGGTGTGAGTGGAGGGAGCTCAGTTTGTTCTGTAGATAATCCAGGCTGTTTGTCTTATCCCTGGTAGAAGGAAAGAGAAGCTGTGTGAGAAAACCTCTTTGCCTCGGCCAACCAACACACACATGCTTTAGATTACTGTTTCCATCACTCTAAGCGCAAGTGAGGATGTGTGACTGGGGAAAGCTGATCTCAGCCAACGTTCTCTCACTCATCCTCTGACCCAGCCTCACGTGTTCTCCTTTGGTTAAGCTGTCCACATTCTGGGGGCTGCCTTAACTAGTTTTCACTCCATTTAATTTGATTAAACTAGAGTTTCTACAGACGAAGACTTAACATTGAACAAATCCCCTCCTGTAATATTAAAAGAATTGTTGGCACTTTAGGAGAAACTATAGGGACTAGACCCAAGGCCTTGGAGAGAGGGAATATGGGTTCCAGGAACTCAGGTTGTGAACCTCTGACTTGCAGCTTTTTATTAAGAGCTGCGGCAGAATATATGTGGATGCCTGCACCCAAGTATATGAAAAGGGGGTTGTTTTTTCCTCCCAGGGTATACTCCCAATGAAAATTCCAGCTACCCTGAAAGATCATACAAAAAGAAACCACACTTTTTTTTTTTTTTTTTTGGAGGGACAGTGCACATAGTTGGCAGGACTGTGATGCAAAGCCTTAAGAAAGATGGGTTGAGGGCTAAGGCAAAAGAGCCGTAACTTCCAAAGGATCCTAAGACTCCTGCCTTTCTGCATGTCCCTGGCCCAGGCAACAATTTCCTCTGCAAGAACATCTCATGGGCCCGTAGAATATGTGGGTAAAGGGGGGCTTCTGTTTTACTCACTCTACAGTGATCCTTGTCCGCTCCAGATAGTTTTTGGCTCTCATGGCTTCATCTTGGGCCAGACGCACATTTGAACTCAGTGCTTCTGTTCGTGCGTGAGCTTCCAAGGCCAACTGTTCCAGATCCTGCTTCCAGTGACCACAGCAATTGGAGGTTGAAAGAAAGAGAAAAGGAAGGCCTCAGCGCCCATTACTCAACAGGGGCGGGAAAGGAAGGCAGCACTCAAGCCAAGCAAATTAACAGGTGCAGTACTTGTCACTGTGATGCTGTAAGTCACAAAGCAACGAAGGTCAACTATTTGACACTAGCAAGCAAAGTACCACTGGCATCTACTAGGGAGAAGCAGCCTGCATTCCCACAGGGCAGTCTCTGCAGGACTCTACAGCCCTCTCATGGCATGCATGTGTTGGGTCACAAGGCATGGTCAGGCCTGTGGCTGGTGCAGGTGACAGGAACAGCAGAGGCATAGAAAAAATACTAAAGGATTGATCTGAATCTGCTGGCAAAATTACTCAGTGGTAATGCTTGAGGTGAGAGCCACTACAGCAGTGTTTTTCAACCTCAGCAACCTTGAGATGCGATCCTGGCTGGGAAATTTTGGGAGTTGAAGTCCATGCATCTTAAAGTTGCTGAGGTTGAGAAACACTGCACTAGAGCCTGCAGATCTGACAGTCCTTACAGGGGTACCTAGTAAAACAGATAGCAAAAGCATTAGGCCTCCCCCTCACTTCCAGTTTAGTAGCCATTGTATAAAACTCCCCAAGTTTCTGGCTGTGAGACACTGTTCTTTAGGTTTGGTTCCCGTGAACAGTTGGGAGTTCTGCTACTGTACCAGCCTCCCTGCTGTGTGGCAGCCTCCCTGCCTGAGATGCTGGAGGCCATCTCAGGGCTGGTGGTGGAGTTCCCCAGGCTTATGGTTCTGGGGGACTTCAACCTGCCTTCCCTGGAACGGTCCTTGGAGGTGGCTCGGGAGTTCATGGCTACCATGGCAGCCATGGGCCTGTCTCAAATTGTGTGGGACCCAACCCGAGACAGTGTTCACATGCCAGATTTGGTCTTCTTGTTGGAGCAATGGCAAAGTGATCTGAGGGGAGATTTACAGCTTTCCCCGTTGTCATGGTCAGATCATGTCCTAGTGACTCTGAGTTTCTCCTATGCCACCCCCACCGCAGGGAGGCAGGGCCCATGCAATTGGTCCACCCCTGGTGCCTGATGGACCCATCAGGGTTTCAGAGGGAGCTGAGGGGTATTCCCATGGATCTGTTGCATGGTCCAGCGGAGGCCTTGGCTGCTGCCTGGAATAGGGAGGCAGCTGGGGCCTTGGATAGGATTGTGCCTACGCGACCACTTTTGCCACATCGGCCCCAACACTCCCTGTGGTTTACAGAGAAGTTGAGGGTGCTGAAGAGGGTCAAGAGACGTCTAGAGCGCCACTGAAGGAAGACAAAGACTGAATCTGACCGAACACAGGTTAGAGCCGCTATCAAGGCCTACATTGTGGCGATAAGAGCGGTGAAGCGCCAATACTTATCCGCTCTTATCGCATCCGCAGAATGCTGCCTGGAGGCCCTATTCAGTATCACTAGGTCTCTCCTTGGTAAGGGGGATGTGGGGGTTCATTTGCAGGGCCGTGCAGAGGAATTTTTGGAGCACCTGCAGGACAAAGTCACTCGGATTCGTTCCAAGTTAGACTCCGAGCATGGGGCAGGGTCTGGGGAGATACCGGGGGACCACTCTTACCCAGTTATCAGGGAACAGTTTGATCCTGTTGATCCTGAGGAAGTGGACAGGATCCTGGGGACTGTGAAGGCCACCACTTGCCATCTTGACCCATGCCCCTCCTGGCTGGTGAAAGCAGCTTAGGAAGTGACATGTGGTTGGATCCAGGCGATGGTTAATACATCCTTGCAGGAGGGAGTGTTTCCGGCTGCCTTTAAGGAGGTGTTGGTGCACCCCCTCCTCAAGAAACCCTCCCTGGATCCTACTGTACTGGACAATTTCCATCCAATCTCCCACCTCCCTTTTTTGGGGAAGGTGGTTGAGAAAGTGGTGGTATCACAGCTCCAAAGGGTTCTGGAGGAAACAGATTATCTGGACCCCTTCCAGTCAGGTTTCAGGCCCGGTTATGGAACGGAAACGGCATTGGACACACTTATGGATGATCTCTGGTGGAAGCGGGATAGTGGAAATGCGACCATCCTTGATCTCACAGCAGCTTTTGATACTGTTGACCACAGTATCCTGCTGGGATGACTCAGGGAATTGGGGGTGGGCGGCATGGTCTTGTGCTGGTTCACCTCCTTTCTTCAGGGCTGATCCCAATTGGTGCTGATAGGGAGTGAGAGGTCCCATCCTTGGCCCCTCCTCTGTGGGGTGCCGCAGGGTTCGGTTCTCTCTCTGCTCCTTTTCAACATCTACATGAAACCGCCGAGATCATCCGCCATCATGGGATGAGGTATCATCAGTATGCTGATACGCAATTATACATCTCCATCCCAGGTGAGATAAGTGATGCCGTGACTGCCCTTTCGCGGTGTCTGGAGGCTGTAAGGGTCTGGATGGGAACAACAGGCTTCAGCTGAATCTTGGTAAGATGGAGTGGCTGTGGGTTAATGGCTCCTTGGTATCCGGGACTTTGTCATCTTTGGTGCTGGATGGGGTAGCACTGCCCCAGACAGACCCAGTGTGTAATCTGGGGATTCTCCTAGACTCACAGCTCCTGCTGGAAGAGCAGGTGGCAGCTGTGGCAAGGGGGGCCTTTGCACAACTTCAGGTTGTGCATCGGTTATGCCCTTTCCTGGATCGGGATGCCCTTCGAACAGTCACTCATGCGCTTGTTATCTCCCAGATAGACTACTGCAATGCGCTCTACATGGGGCTACCCTTGAAGAGTATCCGGAAACTACAGCTGGTCCAGAATGCAGCCGCGCGGGTTATTTTTGGAGCCCCAAGAAGGGTCCATGTAACGCCGTTGCTACGCAAGCTGCATTGGGTACCAGTCTGTTTCCAGGTCCAATTCAAGGTGTTGGTTATCACCTTTAAAGCCCTACATGACATGGGACCAGGTTACCTAAGGGACCGCCTCTTCCCCATGACTTCAACCTGTACCACTCGATCACACAGAGAGGGCATGCTTCAGACCCCCGCGGTAAAAGAACTTCGATTAGCAGGGTCCAGAAGGCGGGCCTTCTCTGCAGTAGCCCCCGCTCTCTGGGATCTTCTGCCCCTGGAGGTGAGATTTGCCCCCTCACTCCTGGCCTTCCGGAGGGCTTTGAAGACCTAGTTCTGCCACTTGGCCTGGGGTGGGGAGGGAATACTTCAAGCATGGGGATGGCTAGTCCCATAGGGGCCTGCTGTCTTCAGCCCCAGATCCTTCATCTTCAGGGACTCTCTTCCTCTTTTTAGTAATGTTTTTTAAATTTTTATCTTTTATGTATTTATATGTATTTACGGTTTTAATGTTTTGTGTGAACCGCCCAGAGTCCCCCACTGGGGGGAGATGGGCAGGGGAGGAATTTGATAAATAAAATAAAACAAACAAACAAATAAATAAAATTTGCAAACATCTCCCAATGGGAGTCTAAAGCAAGTGATTACCCATTGATTACCCAAGTCAGTTATATAGAAGAGGCTATGGGCAGGAAGCTTTCATGTCCAATAGGGGCATCTGTTTAAAAATGGAGCCATGAAAAATTAGGTCCTCAAAAAAAAGTTCTTCATATGGTTTAGACCTTAGTGCAGGGTCGAACAACTGCTGGGCAGCTGAAGGATGGGGAAAGGTGCACTTTTAATTTGTATTTTGGATGATTTAAGAGTCACCATAGGCAGAGAAATGACAAGGGGTATCAGATGGGGCAAGGGAATTGAGTTTATTTTTAAAATGCATTACACCTTATTTGATGACCTTTTGGCTTCATTTCCTGCCCCCAGAAAAGCAAAGAATCATATTTCTGACATTTCACAGTTAGTTATAGTCAGCATCAACAAGTAGTTTACATGTTTAATTCCAAGGACGGGGAATACCCGGAACTACCACTTTGGTGACCTTGCTTTACTGGCCTTAACTTCCAGGCTATCAAGAGGCTCATCACTGCTCAGTGTGACTTGCCAGCAGCTGATGTTCGAATACCCTGTAAAAAATGTCTGAGCTAAAAGAACAATTTGCCAAAGACTACCAGCTGAGTTACAGGGCTGCGGAAGGATTTAAAATGGATTAAAAAAATAATGGATTTAAAATCAAGCCTGCCCCAGCCAAATGCCTGTGGTTCTCTCTTCTCTCGACAATTTCAGCTGCATGACACCAACAGCTGGAAGGGAGAGAAAGAGAAGAGCTAAATTTCTCTTTGCATACAAATTTATTTAGAAACTCTTCAGTGATTGCTTTTCCCTTTCTTCCATCCCATTGTTTCTCAGGCTTCCCCCTTATTTCCCCCAACAGGACTATCTGGGAAGGGACAGATCAGTTACAGAGGACTTTTAAAATTAGGACATGGGCTGTAAGTTGTCCCGTTCTTCATATAACCACCAAGAGCCTGTACTGACTCAGGGCAGAAGAATGCTCCAGAAAGGCTGCACTCTGAGATCTTTTTATCCGGGGCAGGAGGGTCTGGGGTGTGTGTACTCTGTGTCTCACGGTACCATTATCATCTTCTGCAAACGCTGGCAGCTGGGGCATATCCCTGCGGATGGGGCCCGCTGCTTCAGCTCCTCCAAAACGGGTGCCATCGCATGCTCAACCATCTGTCGCAGCATCTCTGTATTCACAATGCTGTAGCTGTGGGTGGCAAGCAGGTAGGTGAAAAAAAAAAAGGGGATGCCATTTACACAGACAGTCAATATACAAAATATGATTGGTTTAAGTCTTGGAAAAGGGAGAAACAGCCCAGATACAGTGTCACAGAGACTCCCCCTATTCAATGCCAGAAGAGTGCAATTTTCTGCACTAAAAATAAGATAAATGTAAGACATCTCTGAAAGTCAGCTTACTTAACATAAAGACAGTAAAGCACTGGTCAAACTCTATATTGAGCTTTAGGACAAATTCCCCTTTTTCAGGACTGGGGAAGGGGGTCTCAAAATACTGTTAGGAGGAGAAAAGAAATGGTAGGGGAGAGGAGAGGGGGGAGGGGAGAGGGGGAGGGGAGAGAGGAGAGGAGAGGGGGGAGGGGAGGGGAGACGGGGAGGGGAGAGGAGAGGAGAGGAGAGGAGAGGCATGTGTGAAAAATCTAAGCTGGAAAGACAGTTTTAAAAAACAGCCATTTAAAACCCAGCTCCTCTTGATCCTTCTAAACATGCATGCCAATAATATGAGCTTTAGCAACTTGATTTTTTTCAAATAAATGAAAACAGATGTTCTCAAGAATCTAAAGCCAATGTCAGATACTGGATTTTTGCATCTTCAGCAGCAGCCAATTAACTGCTCATGTGAGTAGTCAATTTACTTGCTTCTGTAATACTGAACCTACTCTTCTGTGAGCTGGAAAATTGCAATTACTTGCTGGTCCATGAAAAGAGATTTATAATATCGAGTTTGTATTTCTGGCTGGCACACTGTTCATGGACTGCTTAAGCAAGAATTTTGGGTAGTCCTTGTTAGAAAAATCTTAAGAGCTTGTAGCTTTCCTCATACATCATGTCCATCCAATAAGACAATGTTTCTCAACTGTGTCAACTTTAAGCTGTATGGACTTCAACTCCCAGCATGCTGGCTGGGAAATTCTGGGAGTAGAAGTCCATGCAATTAAAGTTGCCAAGGTTGAGGAACACTGCAGTAAGCTATGACAAAGATAGGCATGCTCAGAGTCCCCTCAGTTAAGCTGTGTCATCTGGGGCACCCGGGGGACATGCCTACTTTGTCACTGCCCTGCCCTCTAGCACAGCACTCCCTCCAAGATTCAGATGGCCCTGACCCCGTGTTTCGGAAGGCTCAAGACCTGGCTTTTCCCCCAGGCACTGGGCGGGGAGGTTTTGTGGCAGGTGACTGTTTTTGGATTGGTTTTGCTTCGATGAAGTTATTTTGGGTACGATATGTTTTATTATATTTTAATGTTGGGGGTTATTACGCATTGTTTTTTACTGGTGTACACTGCCCTGATTCACGTGTCAATTGGGCAGCTATTAAATTGATTTAATCAGTCAATCTCTTGGGCACACCCCTTCTGGGATAAGCGAGTCACCGGAAAACCTCCTGCAGCCCGCCAGCAGGCTGGGGGGTCAAGCAGCAGTCCAGGCCCACCTTGGCTTATGGCTCAACATGTGTGAATGTAGCCAACAATGCTTTCTTTAATAAATTACAATTAAGCAAATCACTGCTTAGAGGCTGCATGACTTTGGCCTATGTGAAATCAGGGAAATCAGACCTAACTTTGCCCTGATCTCCACACCCTTCCTGAGCCTAGCCTTTTGGTTCTCACTGTCAGGTTGGCCTGTATTCCTCAGTTCTGACCCCAGGGTTTGAATGAGGCACCTGGAACACCTAGCACAACTGGAAGGAGGCCGATCGGGTGTTTCCATGTTCCTGAGCGTTGCAAGATGTCGGGATACATCTTCCAGGAGTGGTTTCACCTGCCAGAGCCCATCCAGGTCTGCACGGAGCTGAGTGAGAGACACCGATGTCCGCTTTGCTCTGGCATGAGAAGAAAGGGAAAAGAAGGCAGCTGTAAGTGAAATGGCAAGGTTCCACAATTTCCAAATCCAAAGCCCTGCAACAGCTCCCAGAGAGATAGGTTTGCCTGCCACGTAGAACAGGAGGCTTTCTTATCTCTGGGGCAGGTCTTGAGATTGGAGCAACCGCTGCCTCCTTTTGCAGTCCTCTCATGTAATAGGTTGGCAGAAGGATAGTGACTTCCTGGTTTTGGGGTGTTTGTGTTCCAGGGGAAGCTGCAGACTCCCTGTCCCTCTGCATTTTCTTATCTCTTACTCTTCGTTACAAGGGGGTGCGGGTTGGGCTTGATGTGGGATTTCATCTTCAGTTGGAGCCCTTTCTCAAAAATACATTGGAGGACCTCCACCAACCCTGTTTTATTCGGAATCTGACATTTGTTTAAAAAGTACCAGATGGCACAAGAAATCAAAGGGAAGGATTATGGTAGAATTAGGTGTACCGATGCAGAAGACGACCTGCCGAGGAAAAAGGCAGACAAGACACCATAGGCAGATAAATGAAGCTTGCCCTTGGAAGACCCACAAAGACTTGAAAACTGCTCACTTTTTTAAAGGAAAGTGACAGTGATCAGCCATCTAAATTCCAGGACAACCAGGCCCTACAAGTAATATACTAATCTTTCCTACAGCAGTGTAGGGCTACAATACCTGTAACTGTCAATACAAAGTGAGGATTGTCTCTTAAATCCGGCCTTTCTTTCATTGAGAATAGCAGGCCACAACTCAGAAGCAGCTAAAGAGAGCTGGCCATTGGAGCAGGGCCATGGCTGTCCAGCTCCAAGAAAGGGGAGGCTGTTTGCTCAGGAGAGGCACGTACGTGGCAGAGACTTCATCCAGTTCCTCCCGCAGCATCCTGAGCGCCTGGCCTTGTTCCACGTGTGTCCTTTCCCACTGGGGAAGCGCTCCCTCCAAGCGCACCCCCAGCTGGGCCAGCAGCCGCAGCACCTCCTTCTGGGTCAGCTCATCTCGCTGAGCCCGCCCGGACAGCTCCAGCATACATTTCCTAGAGTGAGGTGTGATGGAAAGAGACCAGGTTGGAAGACAGGTTGGTGCCTCTGTCAAAACCAAGGGTCTCCACTCCTACTCCAATCTCAAAGTACCTGATCTCTTCCAGCAGAGGAAGGCAAGCCAAGGTGGAAGACATGGTTGGCTTTCCATCTGTGCCCCTCTCATCCCCAAGGCCTGCTCGCAACTGCCCACTTTCCAGTGCCCCTCGCAGGCTGTTGATGGATGCCAAGATAGCAGCAGCGGACTTCTGGACTTCACTCTCCTCACAGACTGCCGACCTTGGGGATGTTGCCACCGTGCTGCCTGCTGAGTCCAAAAGTTGTCTGGAGACCCCACTTGCCACCCACTGTTCCAGCAACTGCCACTCGTGCTCTTGCCGACCAAGGTCTTCTGCTTGAACCTGTTGCTGCAAGTAACGCAACTTTTCCTAAACAGAGTGGGGGAAGTGAGAAGGAAAGAACAACATTAATTTGGGGGGTATTGAGTATATTTATGTGCTGTTCTTCTTCTTCCATTCCGTAAAGACAGCATGCAGATACAGTAAAACTCTAGTTCAAACCTACAAAGAGAATAACAGGGAGTGCATATGATAAAAATCCAGCAGAGGGAACAAAATACCTTTCTCCAGCCTGGTATCCTCCAGATGAATTAGATTACAATTCCCATAATTCCCAACCAGCGTAGTTGGGATAGCTAGGAACTCTAGTTGTTGTAACCCAGCACATCTGGAGGATGCCACCCTGGGGAAAGGCTAAAATAGAACAAAGCTATCCTCAGCAACTTGCTGGAGGTCCTAAGTATGTGTGTGATGGTCCCAACACCTTTTTCTTCACACAGGGGCATTGGGGTGAGAGTCAAAGAAGTCAGCGTGGCAGCTGTGATCACTTGATTAAATCCTGTCCGTTTTGTTGTGTGCATTGCAACAAGCTTAAAATGGGGGCAGGACTCCAATCATGTGATTCCAGTGATCTTGACTTATTTGACTTCCACCCACTCCCCACAGACACTGGTCTTCATAGCGTCCAATTTCTTCCTTTCTTTTCATCCCTGCCCAATGGGTTGCTGGAACAATTGGATCACCTTGACTTGGCTGCAGATGTGGTATGCAGATGTGCCACAATTGGGCTAAAGCAAGAGGAGGAACATGATGATCAGTTCAAAGATATCCTTCACTTCAGCATTGAGCTTCAGAAAACACAACTCGGCGGGTCCACAGAAGAAAGCAGCTTTGTGTGCCTTTCTTTGGGAGGGTTGGTGATGTCACCCAAACAACCCCCATCCTTTTAAATTTAATAAGATGGTAAATGAAAGGGGCAAATGGCTGAAGCACTTGCAGCATTCAAAAAAAATGGAAAGAGGGAGCGACTGGCCCAAAGTCACCCAGTGAGCTTCTACAGGTGACGGTGGGACTAGAACCTCAGTCTCTCCAGTGCCAGTCCAAATCTTAACCGTTAGGCCATGCTGGCTAGACTGAGAATTTAAAAGCAAAATCCCAGAAAAGGTAACAAGAAACCGCTTTCATATTATTGCTAAAAAAACATTCCTTCACAAAGATGAAAAGAGGGAAAGGCTTAAAAGGGACAGATAGAGAGGCAAGAATGGGCATCTTCTGGCAAGTGCAGAGAGCTGGTCAGATGAACAACCCAGCCCACCAATCTGATCTTTAAAAATATCCACAATTGTTTGTGTTTCCATTTTGCTACGGGAACATCTAGAAACTTGAATTTCAAATGCAGCCTCTGCTCATGCTAGAGAAATACAGTCTGTGTTCCTCAAGTGCAATCACCCAAGATTTCAGATTCGGCTTATAGTCTTACTTTCTGGCAACTGTTCTCCATCAACCTACTAGCTTGTAGCAGCTTTGTTACCTTTCCACATGCTGTGAATTACTTGCACTATTGATACCAGTAGGGAATAAACCACCCCCACGTTCCTGCAAGCCTCAAATCTCCCTTACCTCCAAGAGGGCTGAGGTTTTTTTCAGCACGCTGGTCTTAATTTCAGCATCCTCCACGGATTTTGTCACCTTTCGGCAGCTTTCCTATAAGAGATTTCAGGGGAGGGGAAGAAACTCTGAAGGCCGAGCAAGCAAATGGAATGAGCTAACATAGATTTGCATTCTTTTCAAGAAGTGGGGAAAGGAGGAGGCTGAAAATTCTCTCATTTCTCTTTTTTTTTAATGATAAGTTTGATCACTTGAAACTTTAATAAGGGAAGGGTTAAATATCTATTCCATTATAGCCTTGGAAGGAAATACAGAAATGTCTTGAAATGATTTTGCCTGTTTCAACCCACTTTGTCCTAACTCATTCAGATGGAGATCGCCCTGAAATCAAGAGATCATTACTATTTCCTGCAAATCAAAAGGTTCAATAGCATCTCAGCATCTCTCTCCCCACTTCCAAATTTCCCTCCTTGGGATTTTTTTTAAAGGGAAGCTACTTTAATATTTGCAATCATCTCTGTCATTTCACTGAATATATAACAAAATCAAAAACAAATGTTAAATTATGCTTTGTCAACTCTAAAGCAAAGATTGCACCTCCCACTTGGTGTGCTCTGAGCTATCTGGCAGCATTTGCCGATTTTGTATATATCATTTTCTTCTAGAAAAAGGATGTACTTGGCAAGGAGCTCCGATTCAGCCATCTGGTTCTGCGAAGCTGATCTTAACTGGCTTACAATGGAGCAATGCCCTCTTACAAAGAGCATCTTATAATGACCAAACCTGCATAATCCTTGCACTCTTGATCTTTTTTAATGTGTATGTGTGCGTGTACCTTCGAGTCAGTTTTTTGACTCCTGGTGACTGCCTGGACAAGTCCCTGTAGTTTTCCCAGCAAGGTTTTTCAGAAATGGTTTGCCATTGTCTCCTTCCTAAGGTTGAAGAGAGTGACTGCCACAAGGTTGCCCAGCTGGCTTTGTGCCTAAGGCGGGATTAGAACTCACAGTCTCCCGGTTTCTTGAATGATGCCTTAACCACTACACCAAACTGGTTCTCACCCTTGATATACTACATGCCTATTTTGTTATTTCTCTACGTAGTTCAAAACAATAAACAAGGCTCTTCTTTTTTCCCCTTCCTGATAAGGAAGGTTCAGCCAAATGAAACTGGCTGACTCAAGATTCCCAAGTGCCCTTACAGAGCTGCAGAGGGTGCTTTGTCACAGAAGCACCTCAGTTGCTTACTGCCGCCTTGCCTTTGGCGTGGATCAGATGGAGCAAATGAAAACTGTCATCTTTCTCTTCCCACCTGCTCAGAAAAGCATTTCCCCACTCATCTAGCCTCTTCATAGCATCATCCAGCCACCACTGAGTGATATAAAGCCTGTGCTCATTACGGTGATTTTGGCACCAGGATGGTTGGACGATTCTAGAAAATGCTCTGCCTTATCTCAGACAGCTACGTGCACTGTTGCGCTATTTGAGCTGAGCATATGCATATAAAATCTCAAACCAGTAAGCCTAAGTAATGGCGATATCACTGATTAAAGTTAAAAGGAGAACTGACTACATAATCTGGCTGATGCACACTGGCTTGAAGGCATATTTGTCTAAGAATGCCATGCGTGAGCATCTCCTTTTGGAGATATATATACAAAGTTCAACCATGGATCCCTGGATTCACACTTCTGCTAAGCACAGGCACCCACAAGTTCTTGCTGCTTTGTCAAAACAACGAAAACAACATCACACCATTGTGCCACAAGGCCTGTCCCTTCCATACATGCATGTGATGTCATGATGCGCACACAGAAGGGGCAGGGCTTGTGCTGTGACAGTACCATGCTGCATTGGTCATCATGGCCCACTTGTCCCTCCTCTGCAGACAGTGCTTGCACTAAATAATACTGCTTACCCATGTTTTGCTGAATAAACAATTAGATTCCCCTAGCACCTGAGCATGGGACAAAAAATTCCCTGGTTACTCTCATGGTTTAACTGTGATGACATTTGGGGACCTAGCCATCTTTGTCCCGCTGGACCTTGCAGCAGCATTCAGTACTGTTGACCACAGTATCCTTCTGGGCCACCGGAGAAGCTTGGGAGAGTATATGCTGTGATGGTTCTGTTCCTTCCTGAGCAGGGTGGTCCAGTCAGTGGCTGTGCGGGAGGAGAGCCTGAGCATGCAGGTGCTCCAATAATATCTATGTGAAGCTTCGGGGGAATCCTTCTGTCAGTTTGGGGTATCACCAATTTACTGATGATAACCCAGCTATTTATTTCCATCCAGGCCAAACAGGAGATACAGTAGCTCTGAGCCAATGCCTAGAAGCTGCCAGAGACTGGAGGGGAGAAATAGGCTCAGACTGAACCCAACCAAGATGGTGTAGGTATTAATTCAAAAACCAAGGAATCTTTCTTGACCCACAGCTCCTGTTGGAAGAGTAGGCCAGGAAGGCCTTTGCCTAGTGAAAAGCAGCGCCAGGAAATTGCCTTGAAGCAATTAAGTTTGGTTTATGGATAATTATTGTGTTATTACTGTATATGATTTGTTCTATCTACTTGTAATTTATTAATTGTACACTGCTCAAGGTCCATTGGATTGAAGCACTATGACTGGTCCAAGCAACGGAAAACCCAGAGTATGATCTCACACGGCTCCGGGTTGGCCTCTGAAAGCCCGATGGCTTTCACACCGAAAGCTGGATCCCCGTTAGAATTCACTCTCGCTCTGCCTAGACAAGGCAGCTGTCAGCTTGACCAAACAGAGTTTGCAGCAAGTTCTGACGGGACTCTGGTTTTGTAAGTGCCAGGCTCATGGCTTATGCGCCCAAAGCTGAATTGCTGTCAGAACTCGCTCCCACAGCTTGGACAAGCCAGCAACCAGCTTTTCCAAGCAGAGCCCAACGTGTAGCCTGATGATTCACACGCAAGCTGGACTGCTGGTAATACCTGCTCCCACTCTGGCAGGATAAGCCGGCAGCCATCTTGTGTAAACACAGCCTGCAACAAGTTCTGATGGCAATCCAGCTTTGGGCGTGCCACCTTCATGGCACGTTCACCCCAAACTGGACTGCTGATAGAATTTCCTCGAGCCCCGCCTGGACAAGCTGGCAGCAAGTCAGGGTTTTCTCCAGTTGCTGCTATAAAGAGCAAATATCATCCAAAATAAATACGGAATGAGAAATGAGAATGGCTGCCTCAAAAATAAAACCCAGATTTCAGGAATTATGCAAAACTAAGCAATCTCATCCTTCTCATTAAAATATTATTTTAAATGGTTTTGATTTATTGTTTATCACCAATGAAAGTTTACTTTTTTTAGTTGAAAGGTTCTATCATAGTTTTATTTCATACGTAAATTAAAATTTAATTACTAAAAATAAATAGTAAACTTTTTTCTTGTCCAATCCAAACCCCAATGAAATAATCAGTTTTATTCAGGGAGGCTGCTCACAAAAATGCACTTATTTTAGTGTCACTGCACCAAAGTCATCACACTCCGGCTTAGTGATGTCTGATCACAGCACACTGTGCTTTATTCAATAAACCAAGGTCAAATAAACATGGTTTAGTACAAAGCGCGAACCACGTTAGAATAACTGTAATTACCAATCTGTATCATTTTTGTATTTACAGAGGGGTAGGAGAGGGGCCATTGTTTTTTTTAGATTTTTATCCCACCTTTTTTTTTCATATACAATTCAAGGCAGCAAACATACCAATACTCTTTCCGCCTCCTATTTTCCCCACAACAACAACCCTGTGAGGAGAGTAGGGCTAAGAGAGAGAGACTGGCCCAAAGTCACCCAGCTGGTTTTTCGTGCCTAAGGCAGGACTCGAACTCACTCTCCTGGTCTCTAGGCCTTAACCATGACCCCAAACTGGCTCTCATCTGGTCTTCCTCACAGACAAAAAATAATTGGGGGCTACCCTTCAGACAAAGTTACCCAAATAAAATTCAAGGGGGAGAGGAATTTGAGCCCAGGTGTCCTCAGCCTATCTCAGAGTGGACAGCGTGTCGCCCTCAGCCCTCTTCAAAATCCTCGGCAGCTGGCTTGGTGAGAGTTAACCATCCCTTCTTGGCTGCCTGATGCTTGAGACAGAGAAGATGCTGGAAGCAAAGGAGAGGTGTGGCACGAAGTAGGCGGCCCTGCCCACTTGTGGCCTTATCCACTCCTTGCTTCCGGCCAAGCTGCCCCACGGAAGGCAGCCTCCACGGGCCATCTCTGTCCTCCATCTACGCCCAATTCGCCTCAGAATTAACTTGGCTCTCAAAGCCCTTTCCTTGTGCAGACAGGAAAAGGGCCTCACTCCTCCTAGGAGGCAATTCAGGTGCTCACCAGGGGACCATCTCTTTAATCCTCTTTCCTTCCATGTAAAAAGCGGTACAGCTCCTGCTGGCAATTGACAATCTAACAGGAGAACTAATTTTCTAAACAGGAACCAGCATATTTTGCTTATGGACCAAAATATACTGATTTCAAAAATAGGAGGCCGCAATTACTTCTTCATCCTAAAAACTTTGCGAAAGCAAGCAAATTGATGCCGACCAAACTGGTAGAGACTAATCCATTTTGTATGCAATAAGATTGGATGCTTTCAAACAATTCTACTATAACCCTGCCTAAACCAGGAATTAACCCTGCCTAATTTTAATTACTAGTGCTAAAAGAAGACCTCTTAAGTCCAAATGTCAGTCTTACGGCTAAAATGTATAGACTATTTTTTAAACTTTTTCCCCCCACTCCAACCCTCCCTTTCCCCACCAACACTCCTTCTTCTACTTTTTTTGGTGTAATTCTGTCTAAGAGTTCTGGAGAACTCAAATGCTTGCACCATACATTGTGTCAATTTAGGTGGTTCTAGGCAAGATACTACCAAACCATGGATTTTTTTTTCTTAAAATCAACATGTCTACCCTTGCTTTTTAATTTTTAACTAGTCTTTCTTGCCAACAGCATTGTTTAAGAAATTAAACAATGACAGTAAAGCCAGCCAAAATGAAGGCAAAGTTAGATCTGAGTTCACAGCAGGAGGGACAGGATTCAGCTTCTCTTCCCTCACATTGGCCCAGTGAGTCAGACTGAAATACTCTTGCATTGGTAGTCTTGAGAAAAAGACAAATTCCATTCTACATTTGTCAGGAAATAGAGAAAAAAAATAGGTACATATCATAATGTCTTTATGTAACTGCATACCAAGGAGAGTAATCTGGTGCCCTCTCAATATTTTGGAATATAATTCCCATTGTCAATGGTTCAAGATGATGGGAAGTTTAGCCAAAACATCTGGGGAACATTAAATGTCCCATATAAATTACAGAACCTTCAGCTGTACTCTCTACAAACTGTCAAATGAGCAAACATTATGGACTAGATATTTTTATTTATGGCCCCACAATTCAAAGTGGAGAACTCAAACGCTTGCACTTTTCATACAACACTGTGCACCCACTCTGTGTACAGGTAGAGCAAAAGGTAAATAACCAAAAGGCAGCAAGAGGGTCTCAAAAAGCTAGCAAAGGTGAAGAGAAAATCCCTTCTAACATTGAAATAACCTTAGCAGAAGTTTTGCCCATTGCATGTTTAGATCAATAAAACTTAATAATGTTTTACCTATTCAGCTTAAATAAAACCTTCATCATCTCTGAAAAAAGAAGAAAATCCAGGAGAATTTAGACAAACAGTAATGTTTGAAATTCAACTTTTTCCTAATCCCAGTTATCCCATTAAAATTTACATACTTCCATATTTTTAACTAATTATTCCTAGGGCAAAACTGTGAATGGGAAAAAAGCTCCATGTTGGAATTCATGTTGAGGAAAGCTTTGAATTTTAGGGTACATCCTGGGTCACCCATGCCTAGGGCACTGGAAGATATATCAGAGTGAACTATATGTCTGCAAGGCAAAATAATATGAAGGTGCTGGGAATTAACACTTCTCACACCCACGTCTCATATGTATACGCATCTGGCCCCTAGGTCACTTTAAGAATCACTGAGCAACATCAAGGACTCTGTGAGGTCACCAAAGACAGTAGAAGAAAGTGTAATCAATTTTTTGGTTATTTTTTTAGGTGTCCTAGGCTTAGGTTCTGTAACTTAAACATGAAAAACAGATTGGCCTTTTTGTAGTTTACACTAACGCACTGCATATTTCTTAGTGCTGGGTAACTATGGGGCTTTGCTGGCCTGAGGCTATATTTGACAAATACATAGTGATCTAGTTTGGATTCAGAACCTTTTTGAGCATTCTTTTATGTAATAAGAGGAAAGAAAACATAAGTGGTTGATAGGAACCCCCTCAACCAACATAATAACCTTGAAGCTCCAGTTACTTAGTTCCTGGCTATAAAAGCAGAAACAGGCATGGTCAGTCTAGGAGTCTAAGTCTTCAGCTATGTGGTTAATACAACAACCGTTTCCAGACCTGCAGACTGTGAACATAGCGATTGACCTTGGGCGTCCTCTCCTTGAGGCTGGTGATGGAGTCCTTGGCTCGCAACAGGCCACTATTGCTCACTTCCTGCTAGGAGAGAGTGTAAGAGGGGATCTGGTCAAACAAATCATAATCCACTTACTCCTGACCTCTTCACACTTCCAGAGCATTTATTTCAGTGTCAACTGCATTAACATGAAAAGGGGGCAGCTGAAGATCATTCTCTATATCTTAGAGACCTAAGAAAAGTCTTCTTAGGAACTTAAGAAGTTCATTACTGACAGTTAGAATCTTTGAGGGACACAAGAGTCCACAAAGCAGAAATTAAGCTTGTGTGTGCAATATACCTTTTGCAGCTGGGGGTCAAGGGAAAGGAGACAAATAGTTGGAAAAATATAACAGGCTATGCTTAGGTATAGAAAGCGAATGAGGAAAGAGGAATGAAGAATGACACAAACAGATCAGCGCAGGAGAAGGGCCATGGGAGAATGAAAAGTCTTCAAGAAAAGCCCTTTTCAGGAAAAATATACAAATAAATTGTTAACAAGTGCCAGAGAAAATATCTAACAGGTTTTGTTAAGCAGCACACATGAACTGATAGTAGATTTTAATGGTGAAAGTACTTCAAAGCACCTTTAAGGATTGTATAATTAGGGGAAAGGGCAGAGAGTTCTTTTTGCCCAGCTGCCCATCAAGGAGAGTGGGGAAGAGCATGAAATTGTTAAGCCCCAAATCCTATGAATCAGCCTTCCCCAGCCTGATGTCCTCCAGGTGTGTTCAACATCAATTCCCATCTCATTGGCTGTGGCAGAGGGATAATTAAGTTGAAATCCAAAACATCTGGAAGGAACCATATTTGAAACATTGCTATCGACACCAGCAGCTCAGATTTCCTTCTAAAACACAGTTTGCAAACTTTCCAAATCTACTCCCTAAACAACCAAGTGATATGGAGTTTTTTTTAAAGGTTATATTTTTCTTGAAATGATGAATAATGGCAAAAAAAACCCCTTGCCACTAAAAATCTTGATTCTCTTTAATCTTTGCCTGCTGTGATATCATCAAACACATAGAAAGAGAGTTAACAAAAATAAAGAAACTGGGAATTTTATTTTTAAATCAAGTTTTTCATTTAGATTTACATTACTCCAAATTATCCCACTTATATGGAAGTCTAAATCATTCTATCATTTAGAAACACTGATCTTCCACTCTAGTCTTCTTACTGGTAATTAACTGGGCAGGAAGGAAAGCTCATTCAAGAAAAGTAGAACAGGGAGGTAAGGATAAAATGAGAAGGGTGGAGATTCAACTCCCTCTCTCCATGAGCTCCTCTCACTTTAAAGATACAGCAAAAATACCAAAGCCATCCCACTAACTTTCATTTTATAGATAAAAATGGGAAATAGATGTAGACACCCTTTGGGCTGCCTTCTCAGTTTCATTTCATTCAGATGCAAATCCCCCTTATTGTGGAAGGTTAGGATTGGTGAGAACATGAAGTTAACAACAAATTAAAAGAAAAGCAAACTAAGATGAACATCGAAGTTGCCCACCCAAACAAATGCCAGTCTCAACAGAAAGACATTGGAATTATTTTCTGGAATGCTATAGGAAGCCCACAATTGAATTATTTTCGAAATGTTACAGGAAGTCCACAACAGAGCTAAAGACTACAGCCTCCATGTACAGAACTATGATCTTCTGGCTCTTGAATCAACTGCAACCTCAGGCTGGACATCCAAGGTGCCTTGTAGAAGCATTCCTGAAATTGCAGAAGCATCAGTAATGGATTCTGTGTTTGGCTTAAATCTTGGCTGCTATACCTCAGTACCAGCCTTAGTCTTCCTCTGGATATGGAAGATGGAAGAGATAATCCAGTACATCTGAAGTAGCAGATAAAGACAAGACTAGAAGTTCAAACAGGGTTGACCCTTTCCCTTCACTAAGGAAAGATGAGAGGCTTGGAAGTAGCATCTTCAAAGTGGAGTATGCACTTAAAAGATATACAGACCCAAAGCCCATCCAGAGTACAAACCTTGTGGTAGAAAATTCGCAGAAGGATAAACTGTTAGCCTATTGTAGCACTAAAGAGTCAAGTCTTATGGCACCTTAAAAACAAATAACTGTATTATGGCATACAAGTAGCTAGTGACCTAATCAATTTTTTATTTAAAGTGCCGTAAGACTCTTCTTTTTCGGGGGGGGGGGGCGGGGGGATAAGCCTTTTTTACTCATCTATTATTAGAACAATGCTAATTTAGGATGAGATGCTTATCTCATAAAGCAACAACAAGTATGTGGGCTTGTGACTCATTTCCTCACCTGCTGGCTAGAAATATCATCTTCATCTTCTAACCAAGTTCGCTTGATGGGAAGCAGGGAATCCTGTCTTTCGCTCCCTGCTCCCCCCGGTGAGCCCCCATCATCGGTGGATTCATTCTCAGTGGTAGAATCGTCACGTTCCCCATCAGTTAGGTTCAGGAGAGAAACATTAGTACAAGCTGAAGAACGCTTCAAATTGAGATTGGGGCTTTCAGGGGTAAAATGGGGCTCAACTCTGGGTTGGGAAAAAGTACATACATTATCAAAGTACATACATTATCCTTAGATACAGTAGTGAACAACTTTCTTTCCTACATAATATATTGCAGAGGGGTGGTTGTGTTAATTTACTCAGCAAAGAGCCTTGTTGGCACCATTACACTTTTAGGGAATCTTCAAAGGCAGCCCCAAGTAGACCACATTGCAAAAATAAGTCTTGAGGTAATGAGGATAAGAGTGACCATTACCAATGTCTCCCACTCCACAAGGGACACAAGATCAAACCAAGCCCAAATGACTTTGTTAGATGCTGCCTCAACCACCCTGTTGGATTCTGCCCATAAGGAGTCTAAGTCAGTTCAAAGGCTACAGGAAAGGTTAGGCTTAGGAGGAGTCATCAGGAGAAGTAAAGCAAGCACATACAAAGCCAGGATTTCTGAGATCTCAGTGACAACAGTCTTAAGGCTGCAATTTCTTATCTAGTTGAGTGGATAAAGATCTCACTTAGGAAAACAGTATTTAACAATCATGTACTAGAATACTGGGATGTTTGTCCAACACTATACTTGGACTACAGTTGGAACCAGAAGATAAGGGAGAGAATGGGAAGGGTCCCCCCCCCCCATTTGTTAGGGCAGGAATCAGAAATGAATTCTTAAAAAGTACAGGAAAGGAGCAAAGATTAATATATTTTGCCAGAAAACGAAGTTGAGTGTGTGAACCTCTGGGCTTGATTCAGGGCAATGTGCGCAGGAGAAGGGCTGACTGGCTTTTGAGTTATGAGAAGTGCCTCTGCATGTTGCTGGGATCAAAAACCAGACCATGACAGAATCAAGCTAGTCCTGGTGGAGATGCCTGCCCCCAGGCTATAAGATTTCTCACAATGCCTCTCCAGAGTTGTCACCAATCACCTCTGTTGTAGTAGCTGCTTTAGATCAGATGAGATTCATTGTCCACTTAGCCCAGTGTTGGACTACGAACCTTCATTATTCTCAGCCGGCATGACCATGCAGGCTACAAATTCTGGGAGTTGTAGTCCAACAAAGCTGGGATCTGAGAGCAGCAGCTCTCCATGATCTGAAGGAGAAAAAGATTTTTTTGCATCATCTGCTGCCAGAGGCCTTTTCACCTGGAGATGCTCAGGACTGAATCTGGAACCATCTGTGTGCAAAGCAGATGTGCTACTGTGCACCCCCTTCCTGTATGTTCTCACATGCTGCAAAAAGGGCACTGAACTCCACCTCCACCCTTTCCCTTCCCAGGGCTCCCACCCGTGGAAAGAGACGGCTTTCTTCTTTTTGGGGAAGCCCTTGATGCTGGTCGTCTTTCCCGGCTGCTCCTTGCTGCCCTGAGCCCGACTCTCAGTCCCTGTTGGTGTGTCTCCGGCCTCGTTTATTTCCTTGGACTGCCAGATGGTCTTCACCACAATGTTGGCCATTACTGAGTTGAGGGTCGATGTCTGGTATGAGCGCAAATTTTTTTGCCTGCGCCACACCGGGGAACATCTACCACCTGCGAGCCAACCGGCTCTCCAAGGAGGGTGGGCATCTCCCAGCCGCTCCTATGACCTCACAACAGTTGCCACGGAGCTGCCGATCAGATGATCCCACTCTTCCGTCAACCATTCGTACCACCAACGTTCTGTGATGTCAGTACAGCTTTCAACGGGAAGAAAACTAATCCAAGCCAGTGATGATGACACGGAAAGACTTACATTGATTGAGCTGAACAAATATACTGAACGGCTAATTGACCTTTTTTCTTTTATAGCTTACCCAGGGAAGGAGTGGCTAGATTCATCCACTACAGTAAGCTATGATGTGTTAGTTCTTCTACAAATCACAGTTAAGCAGTCAGCTAGACTTACACACAAAGCCATACGCCATGTTCTCATGATGAACCATGAGCGGGGTTCACACTGCACAATAACCCAAAACCAAATAAACTGTCTTAATTCAATAACCCATACGTAAACAAATCACGGCTTAGCACAATGCAGAAACAAGGTAACTGCAGTTTTCCATTCATTGATAATGCTCACAAACTATCCAAAACAATCTGGCTGATTGCTCAGACAGTGGGCTGGTTCAAATGCAATGCTAAATCAAGGGTTAGTATTGTAAGAACATGCTTCAGGTGTTTTCCGCTCTACAGCAAGTCAACCACAACTGAATGTGTTCACATTCCACAATACACTTAGGCATGATTTTATCAAGTTGTTCTTCCTCAGCTCTTGGAAACATTTCCAAGAACAATGTTTCCAAGAACAAATTATTTCCCCCTTTAAAGATCTCTTAAATGGGATTTTAATAGAAAGGAAGATACCTAAATCATGGAATGAAGCCAATATAACTTTGATACCGAAAGAAGGTCAAGACCCAGCTTTTTGTAAAAATTATAGACCAATTTCCTTATTAAATAGTGACTACAAAATATTCTCTCTGATTCTTGCAAATAGATTAAAAATTGTACTTCAAGAAATTATTAAAAGAGATCAAAATGGTTTTTTACCACAAAGACAGATAAGAGATTTATAGTAAATATAATAGAATATGCACATGTACATATAGATAAAGAAATACCACTTCTATTTGTGGATACGGAGAAAGCTTTTGATAACATACATTGGGATTTAATGTTTAAAACATTAGAGTATATGGATTTTGGAGAATTATTTATAAATGCAATAAAATCAATTTATACCAACCAAAAGGCTAAAATTATAGTAAATCAAGAAACAACACAAGATTGTTCAATAGAGAGTGGCACAAGACAGGGATGCCCACTTTCTCCATTACTGTTTATTTAAGTATTAGAGGTTCTAAATGAAGATATTAGAAAAGACAAACATGTAGAAGGGATAAAAATAAAACAGGAAGAATATAAATTAAGAGCGTTTGCTGATGACTTAATTATTACTATACAAAATCCAATAAACTCTATTACTTATCTAATGGAAAAATTACAGGAATATGGAGAACTGGCGGAATTTAGAATAAATAAACAAAAAACAAAAATGATGAATATGACTCAGATTAATCAAACAAATCTGGAACAAAAAACAGGATTTAAAAGTGTTCGGAAAGCGAGATATTTAGGAATTGAGATTGTGGAGAAAAATCAAGATCTATTTCAAAATAATTATATTAAAATATGGAAGGATATTAAGCAAGATTTAATAAGATGGGAAATTTTGAATATATCCCTGATGGGAAGAATTGCGACAATTAAAATGAATATTTTACCAAGAATGCTCTTTTTATTTCAAAATATAACAATAAAAATAACAGATAAAACTTTTAAAATTTGGCAAGCAGATTTATCTAAATTTATATGGAAAGGGAAAAAACCGAGAATCAAATACAGATCTCTGCAAGATAGTAAGGAAAGGGGAGGTTTTGGGGTACCGGATTTGAAATTATATTATGAGGTATGTGGATTAATTTGGTCAAAAGAATGGAGTACCTTAGAAAATCAAAGATTACTAAAGTTAGAAGGCCATGATTTAAAATTTGGTTGGCATGGTTACATGTGGTATGACAAAATTAAAGCAAATAAATTATTTAATAATCATAGTATTAGAAGATCCATTCTAAGAATTTGGAATAAATATAAACGATACTAGAACCAAATATTCCATTATGCATATCCCCCCAGGAAGCTTTTGGGAGAAGAGAGAGTAGTACAAATTATAATTGGTTAAAATATAAAGAATTATTAAAATATGAAGAAAATAAATTCACCTTGAAAACAATGGAAGAATTAGAGAAAAATGGATATCAGTGTAAATGGTTTCAATATATACAATTAAAAGAACAATTTAAAATAGACCAAAAAAACTTTACATTTTCAAAGGAGCAATCCTGGTGGGATATCTAAATAGAGGGTACCAACGAACATCTTATTACGAAATTATATAAATTTTTATTACAAACTAAAATGGAAGATATCAAATTTAAAAATTGTATGGCAAAATGGGAAGAAAATTTTGGATATAATATTCCATATGAAAATTGGACTAAAATGTGGACAAAAAGTCTAAAGTTTACACTAAGTTACAATTTGAAGGAAAACTTTTTTAAAATGATGTATCATTGGTATATCACTCCAGATATTCTTTCTAAAATGTATAAAAATGTCTCAAACCGTTGTTGGAAATGTAGGGGAAAAAAGGGTACTCTTTATCATATCTGGTGGACTTGTGTAAAAGCTGAAAAGTATTGGTCAGAAATACACAATATTATTCAAAAAATTCTGGGAATAAATATAGTAAAAACACCAGAAATGTATTTACTGGGACTTATAGATGAAGAATTGGGAAGGACCCACGGAAAGCTTCTATTATATTGGATTACGGCAGCTCGTATAATTTATGCTACACATTGGAAAGAAGAGATCATCCCAACAATTGAAGAATGGCTACTGAAGGTTTTGGACTTAGCGCAAATGGCAAAGTTAATGGACCAATTAAAAGACAAAGATATGGACAAATTTATGGAAGAATGGTTCCCTTTCTTGAGTTACATAGAAGAATCACAAAATATAAGAATAACTGATACTTAATGCAAGAGTAATATAGAAGTGGAATAAGTGAATAAATTAGTATAATGAGACAAGAAAATAGTAAATTAATAGTAATAGATTCACTGTGAAGAGATCCGGAAATCGCTGTATGTATTGTTTATGTGTAATTTTGTAATTAATGCTAGTATATGTTATGTGTTTTATGTATATAAGTTTATTTATAATTATATGTTTGTTTTTTTAAATAATAAAGTATAAAAAATATAAAAAAATAAAACCAAAAAAAAAAGTTGTTTTTCCTCAGCTCAACTTATTTGACAGGATTGTTGCGTTGGCCACAACACGAGGAAACAGCTCCATACGTGCCAGTTTGAACTCCCAAAGGCAAGGCAGGATATGAATGCAATAAATATATTCTTTGGCTGCCTTCCACGTAACACTAAACCGTAACACGCTGCTTCTATCTTAGCGTATGAGAGAACCTGCCCACGGCTTAGCGTAATATGCATACCGAGGCACTGTGGCACGTTAAACGAAGCTTTAACGCTTCATCTTAGCATTATGCGTTAACCAGACTGTGCAGTCACTTTTCGAGGCTGCTTTCAGGAGACATAAAGACCTATATAGCAAGATAAATATATTAAAATGAATAACAGAGCCGTAGGTTTCCTTAGTTCCTACTACACTAATACTCACACGGGAAGGTGGGACAAATGATTTATTATTTATTAAAAGTATTGCTGGGAAAACATTTCTCCAAAAGGAAAAAAGGTAAATGAATGAAAAAAAACCCAACACCCTGAAATTGGAGTTCTAGAAATGCAAAACGCTGGAGATATGTAACATCGTGGCCGATCCTAAAAAAGGGAACATACTTGTCCTTTTTAGTTTTAACGAGGAGTCAAAAGAGTCACATGGTCCTTTCCTAAACCACAAAATTCTGCCCTTAAAGGAGACAGGAAAACCCTTTAAGGCACTAGAAGGCAGAAATCGCCCCACGACTCTCGCTCTCCGTACCTTCTACTCTCCAAGCCGATTGGCTCAAACGTGATGACGATCCCGTCGCTCTTTTCCGGAAAAACAGCTCGGCCTCCGAGCCTCTTCTCCCCAGCCTTCCTTTTACCGCCGTTCTACCGTAAGCTTATTCAGCCAATAAACCATGGACTTGGGCTTGAAGGACGTGGCCTTTCCGCCCAATAACAGCTTTCACGAACTGTTCCCCGCCCAGCAATGGGCGGAGGTTCAGCTTGCTGATTTCGCAAGAAGCATCACTCACGCCGAAGAGGACGTGGGCGGGGCAGGCTTTGAATGACATTTCTTAAGGTCTATCAAGAAGTTGGGGACAGACTTAGGCGGGCCTCTGTGAACCTCTGCCCAATGGAAAATGCAGAGCAGTAGGGGACTTATTTGACATTAAGATTCACCGGATCCAATAGGGAGAAGAGCAGGCGGAATTTAAACCTAAATTTATACTTGAGCCTCGGGGAGAGGCACCTGCAGCCGGTTTGTCTGCTTAGCGGCTCTTCGGGAAATGGAAAGTGGAAAGCAGGTAGGCTGGGAGGAGGCGACTGTCCCCCTGCTTATTTAACCTATATGCAGAGTACATCATGAGAAATGCCAGGCTGGAAGAATCACAAGCCGGAATTAAGATTGCAGGGAGAAACATCAATAACCTCAGATATGCAGACGATACCACCCTAATGGCAGAAAGTGAAGAAGAACTAAAGAGCCTCTTGATGAGGGTGAAAGAGGAGAGTGCGAAAGCTGGCTTGAAACTCAACATTAAAAAAACTAAGATCATGGCATCTGGACCCATCAATCCCTGGCAAATAGAAGGGGTAGAAATGGAAGCAGTAACAGACTTCATTTATTTGGGCTCCAAGATCACCGCAGACGGAGACTGCAGCCATGAAATTAAAAGACGCTTGCTCCTTGGGAGGAAAGCTATGGCAAACCTAGATAGCATATTAAAAAGCAGAGACGTCACCTTGCCGACAAAGATCCGCATAGTCAAAGCTATGGTTTTTCCAGTAGTAATGTATGGCTGTGAGAGCTGGACCATAAAGAAGGCTGAACGCCGAAGAATTGATGCCTTTGAACTGTGGTGCTGGAGAAGACTCTTAAGAGTCCCCTGGACTGCTAGGAGGTCAAACCAGTCAATCTTAAAGGAAATCAACTCTGATTGCTCATTGGAAGGATTGATAATGAAGCTCAAGCTCAGATACTTTGGTCACCTAATGCGAAGAGAGGACTCTTTGGAAAAGACCCTGATGCTGGGAAAGATGGAAGGCAAAAGGAGAAGAGGACGGCAGAGGATGAGATGGCTAGATAGCATCACTGAAGCAATGAGCATGAAATTGAGCAAACTCAGGGAGGCAGTGAAAGACAGGAAGGCCTGGCGCAATATGGTTCATGGGGTCACGAAGAGTCGGACACGACTTAACGACTAAACAACAACAACAAATGGGCGAGGCTGCCAGCCAGCAGACATGCCCGCCGGGCTCTGCGGTGTGGAAGGTGGTCGTCGCTGGGGTAGGCAGAGGCCTGCAGTCATGGGAGGTGGATAGTGTTGGGCTGAAGAGGGCAGCGGGTGTGGGGACGCTGGGTTAATTGGAGGCGTCCCCACGTGAACGTGGAGCCTGCGGTTCGTCTCTGCGTGTGCCCGTTCTGCTTCACCCGGAAATTTTTGCTGTTTAACTAAGGAGGACGGTCGGGGAGAGAAGCGCAAAGTTGTTTAGAGCGGTGGAAATTGGGGGTCGTGGCCAATGAAGAGAAACCGGAGTGATGGAGGATAGGAAAGGGGTTCTGAATTTTGCTCAGGGGCGAGATTCCATTCCTCCTCCTTCCTGACGTCCCCAAATATAAAGACATCCAAAGGGACTGCAGATGACCTGGACGTAGAGAGCTGTGACCTGAGGGATGGATCCATACTCAGAGAACCCCAAGGACTCCACATACATAGGTTTGCTCACTGCCGTAGGTTAGGGCAGGCTTTTGTAAATTTGGGGGCACATGGTACTGTGTTTGGGAATCAGTGTGTGAAGGCTTAGGAAAGGGCTCTTGGACCTTTGCAGAAGGCCTGAAGTGTAGGCTTACTATATTTGGCTAGAAAACTCCATGGATTTACTTTTCTGTACAGCTGGTAGTCATCTGGATTTTTGCAGCCCAGATCGAAGCCTTATTACAGGGATGTTGCTGCAAAATAAGGGATTGCTGTTTAGAACCTGCGTAAAAAGAGCAAGAAAGGTTGAGGAATTCAGATTGTCCTGTGGAAAACAAATTAAGCTATGGAAGGCTTCAAATCACTGTAAGTGGTCAGGTTCTCTATGGCATTCATGTCCCATTAATATCACCTAGAATCTGCAGGAGTCAAATGGAGCCTGATTGAGTATGGCGGAAGAATGTATTTTTGGATCCCTGCAGTAAGTGATGGTTAAAAAATATCCAATCATTGTCTTTGATGGCATGTATTAGAGTCCTCTCATTTTTCAGATCTGCTTCTTCAGTCATGGAGAAAGCTCTAATGATCAGGAGACCAAGGGTGTTAACAGCATATTTGAAATCCCAAAGATTTTAAGTCAGAACCAGGTTCTTCTGTTTAGACTTTGGTATGGTTGTTTCATTGTGGTTGAGTACTAATATTGTGTTTGTTTGATTCAGTCTTTTTTCCCCAGTTCCTTCTCAGGAATCCTAATCTTTGTCCCCACCCTTCCTTTTTCCAGCGAAAAAAAAGTGTTTTGCAATGTCAATTTTGCAAGAATAATACATGCGGGAAAGCTAAGTAGCTGTTGCTAGAGCGGCTTTCTATGGAGTTGAGTCAGCAGGGCTCAGACAATGTTTTTTAGGCTGTGAATGGCTGATTTTCCTCCTCTGAAATATCCCTGCAGTTCAGAGAAAAAGTCTAGATATAAGAATGATAGCTCCACTATTCTGGGAACCACATTAAAAGCTGATTTGACCAGGAAGTTGTAATTATGTTGCAACAACCTGTGTATACAAGTAGTCCTTGCTTAACAACCATTTATATACCGACCGTTCGAATTTACAGTGGTGGTGAAAAAATGGACTTATGACCCGTGCCTGAAGGTACAGCCGTTGCAGCACCCCCATGGTCATGTCATCAAAATTCAGGTATTTGGCAGCTTGCCCGTACTTAAGACCAGAGGGGAGCTGCAACTACCCCCACCTGCATATCTCTCCCCCCAATCTATGCCCTTTTGCCTGCCCTGCATAGTGGCACTCGGCGGCAGTGCCAGGGCTGAAGTAGAGTCCCGGGAACTTCAGCAGCCACTGCTGCCACCAGCATCCAAGACCTCTACTTCAGCCCCAGCGCTGCCACTGTCATTAAGAAATGCTGCCACAAGCCCCACACCGCAGCCAGCCACCCCAGCACCATTGCATAAAGCCCCAGTTGCTCCTGTCATGCTTCACAGGCTCTGCCACGCCCAGCTGACCTTCAGCACTTTCCTTCCACTGCTGACAGGCGCCCGGCCTGACCATACTGTATGTGAGGCAGCTGCTGGCCATGCCAGGCCTTCTTCCAGAGGCCATTCGCGCCATTCTCCAAACCACTCATGCCAGTCCTTCTCCAAATCGCATGGACCATCCTTTCTCCAAATCACACGCGCCATTCTCACAATCCTTCAGAAACCTTCTGATCTTCTTTGTATTACTTTTTTGTCTTTGTATTTGTAAACTTAAATAAAATTATTACCAATAAAAGATAAAGATGGAAATGAACTGCAACAAAGTGCATACATCTCATTACTCTTTGTGTGAGGGGGTAAATCATAATTAAACTATGGTTTAAAGATAGTTTACAATCCTGATTTGAATGGGCATATTAGGGCCTAATTCTAGGACTAGATGCCCAAGGAGCTAACCTTTTTTGGATTGGTTTTCCTGCTTTCATGGAGAGAGAAATGAACAAGTTAAGTGTACTAGTATGCTGTTTCACACTTAGATGGATGGATCTGCTTTCTTCTTTTATTTTTGTTTTTTAAATGATTATTTTTCTCTTTTGAAGAAATTTGGGACATAACATCTTCTCAAATCAAATGATATTCTCTTCCATCTGCATCCTTCAAATATTTTAGGCATAGCTTTTCCCACTGTTAAAAGGATCATGTTGTACCTGTTGGTTGCATAGTGTTAAATAAGGGAACCTGATAGAAGAATGGAAGGGGAAGAGGTGGCAACCCTAATTCAGCACAAAAGACATTGCTGGACTTTTTAAAGCAAAGGGCTCAAAGCCCTTTACTTCCATTGGTGAATTTACTAGTTTAATTTTCTTATACATTCATGAACCCCCCCCCCCCCAAAGGACTTTGTAGTCTATTACTGATGAAATTTGCAAATAAAAAAAAGAAAAGGAATTGTTACCAGTCTCTGCTGACATCTGGGTTTATTACTTTTTGACTCAATAGCGGGTTTCAGATATGGCCCCTTGCGGTCGATTTCTCTGAATGAAGTAGCTAACTTTCTTTCCCTTTCTGTAAAGTCATCTTTCTTATTCCCGATTAATGTGTTTTAAGTCCTGGGCAAGGAATCACTCTTTTCTCCATGTCCCACCAAAAGGGCAGCCAGTGTGCCCATATACAAAGCAGCTCCATCCTAGGAACATCTATGCATACAAATCTGTTTGTTTCAGCCCTCATCCTGCTCAGCTGACTTACTTGTGGATCACCTTCTGCCTGTTAGGGCAAATGTTCCCTTAGCCTCCTGGGAGCATTTACTCTCCAGGTCCACTAAACGTAGATCTGTTTACTCTCTCTTGGCAGTTTTGGTATAAGACTCAGTGGTTATTGCAGCCGTCTGAGAAGGGGTGCACTACCCCTTGCTCTGTTGGGCTGATGTCTGTTTTAGAAGATCTGCAACTGGAAGACTTTGATTTGAATTGAAAAGCAGCCCCTAGCAATGTGTATACATGAAGACTTTTCCCTGCATGCTATTTATTTATTTCAAATGCTTATGTGCCTCACTTCTAGCTGAGAGTTTTCCTGGAGTAGCTTGCCACACTCGAAAAATTATGAATATTACTATGAAAACAAAGACAGTGATTAAAAATGTACCACATAAAAACAAAACAGTATGGACAGCAGATAAAGACTGGTTAAAAAAACCTCGCGGCATAACATGTCAGATATTACTGTAATCATGAATTCAAATATATGAAAAAGAATAAAAGCATCTTTGCTTTGTGCCATAAGGATAGTAGGTACCAGGCCTGACTTACTTGGGAGCCATCCATAGCCAGGGGCAACAGAACTCACTGCAGTGGGCATCTACTAATTGCAGATCAGCATGGAAGGGCTCTGGAGCAGAGCCTTTGAGGATGATCATAGTAGATGAGTTGGAGCATATGGGAAGAGATTCCTTCAGACACTGTGGGCCTAATCTCTTAATACTTGTATAAATAAACACCAGCAACAAACTGGTACCAAATTGTACCACTTGAATTGGTACCAAAAGCAAACTGTACCATTCACTCCATCCAAATACCTTTCAGCAGCTTCCACCGAGCAGCAGCTTGAGAAGAACTCATTTTGATTGCAGAAAAACAATATAGTAGTGCAGACTTTGCCTGCTCCTGCTCTGATCAAAAAGCGGAGTCCCCCGATTGCTTTTAAGTTAAGAAGAAAAGTTGGGAGCTCCAGTCTGATTTACTTTTTGTATAGTTTGGCCCTGAGAGGTATCATTGAGAGAAGCAGGGAATGGCCTGTTGTTCCTATGCTTTAGGTATATGGCAGCCGTCCCCGAGATGGTACTTCCAGATGTGGGAATTGCATCTGGCTGGGAATTCTGGAATTAGAGTCCAACTCACTCAGAGACAATAGGCTGGGGAAGGTTTTGCTTTTTCATGCTGTTTTATTCATGAACCATATGTGGTGGTTTGTCATCATCCGTTGGCATTTATCTGACCCCTTTCCTTGTCTCACAAAATAATAGTTAAGCATTCAGCACCAAGCAGACACCCAGAGGATTGTGTATGAAGGTTGAGTGTTGCCCATGTTTCATTCCTTGCTTGTCATTTCGAGGTAAGAGTAAAGAGGCTGAAATTAAACGAATTAACAAGGAGCCGGCCAATATCCGGTCCAAATTTAAGGGTGAGTTCTTGCACTGTTTCCTCACTCCTTCTCCCCTTCTTCCTTTCGCTATTCTGCAGCATAAGCCAGCTTTGTCTCACCACACATCTCTGCAGCAACTCCATCAGTGACTCAGCCCAGTTTACTGTCTCTTGTTTTTGTTCTCTCTCTCCCTTGACAACCAGGCTCCTCTCTAGCACTTTTCAGGTTGGTTTGGCTACTGTCATCTATCTTCTCTAATACATGTCATTGATGCTTCATAGAAAGGAACTGTTTGTAGCAGGCCTGTGGGCAGTAGATGAAGAATGGCCCTGGACTCAAGGTTGAAATGCTGAAAAGCTAACCTGTTCCAGCCGAGACAATGAAATGAAGTGGAAAGTATCTGATTCTAGGTGGTACTGACTATAACAAACCACAGTAATGTCAAAATGATGACATGCTAACATCTGCTACTGTGATGATATATTGCTTTTATTTTCTTAAAATTTTATTTACTAAAATTATATATGGAATAGATATAAACCCAGGCTGTAGCTGAAAACACCTTTATGGATCTCAGCACAAGGAGCATTTTACAGAGGAGAAACAACAGGCAAAGAAAAATGGTTAATGTACAAGGAATTATTGGAGAATCACCAAGGGGAATATAAAATTAGATCAAGAGAGCAACTGGGTAAAGCAGAGTCAATGTAGGAAAGATTTACTATGTGGGGTAAGATGGGTAGTTTTTATTATGGTGTTTAGGAGCATCAGAACCTCATTTGTAACAGAAATTATTTTATTCACCTGCATGGCATTACTTACACCATTTTGACCCCATCCTAGACCCCCTAATTTCATTGAAACTAGAACCCCCAGAATTTCCAGCCAAAAGGAACAGTGAGAATTCCGAGAATTGTAGCCCCAATATATCCAAAAGGTTTAAGTTTGTGCAGGTGTTAGCAATGTTCAGTAACAATTGGAGACAATACAACTCCGTGTCTCAAAATTGAAGCTTCTCAGAATTGTGGTTCAGCAACATCTGAAGGATCTCAATTGCTCCTACTTCAAATTGGGGAAAATTACAAGGTGCTTTCCAATACCTCAAGTGACAAAGTATTTTTTCCATTATCAGCTGCCTGATCCTTTTATCTGGTGATGTCAAAGACTGAACCTAAAACCTTCCATTAGCAAGGCATTGTCATTCCTCCCCTAAGATATCAACTATCTGACCCACTTGTTTGTCCATATTACACCTCAGTGATACCATGGACAGTGTGAAGCAGAGCGCTGCCCTTTGCCTCTTGTGCCTCTACAAAACTTCCCCTGATTTGGTGCCCATGGGAGAGTCGACGTCACGTGTGGTGCACCTTCTGAATGACCAGTACATGGTATGTTATCCCCCTTCCCGGTTCCATTGTTAGGACATGAAAGCATTTGCCACCCCCACAATGATTTGCATATGGTATGTCCTCCCCACTCATTATCACATGGTAGAGTCCTCTGAACATTCAGTTCTGCTTATTCCCTTAAAACCAGTGACCAAGCTTTCAAAATAGTTGCATTCATACCATACCTTTAACTATATTAGTTAAAAATCTGTTAGATACATTTGTACAACAAATTAACTTTGATTAATGTTAATCTTGGTCACAGTCCTTGTGGCTTATTGTATTGTGAATATCTAGTTTGTTTGAATAATTTATGGTTTGACATACATTATGAATACGGAAAATGATTTAATTTAGTAACCAGATTAATTGTACAGTTATTACATTATGAGTAGTCAGACTTTTATATCAGCCTTTTCTAACATGGTACCGTTCAGAAGGGCCTTCAGCTCTCATCATTCCTTTCCTAACTGGCAGTAGAGATCCAACAATTTGGAGGCACCAAGACAGGGAGATTGCTGTACAGGTAGTCCTCGCTTAATGGCCACAATTGGGACTGGCAACTTCCTCACTAAGTGACATAGCAGAAAGCGAAAAATCATGTGACTGCACCAGATTTATGACATCATTTCCACATCATTAGTTAAGCAATTCACCCAAGGTCATAAAGTGAGACATCATGTGACCGTGATGTGCAGTTTTACCGCTGGCTTCTCCCTTGACTCTTCTTGTCAGAAGCCGGCAGCAAAGCACATAAATGGCAATCGTGACCGCAGGAAAGTGCGATGGTCATAAATGCCCGCCGGTTGTGAAGTGCCCAAAGCTTGATTACATGACTGCAGGGATGCTGCAACAATAGTAAGTGTGAGGACTGCTCATAACATTACTTTTTCAGCGGCATTGTAACTTCAAATGGTCGCTAAAGAGGGCAGTCATTAAGCAAGGATTACCTGTATGCAGATAAAAGAGCAGTTTTGTGGAAGCAGAATTAGTTTGCTTGTGGAAATGGTACATGCTAAAAACTAATGTGAAGGTAGCCAACTGCATACTTTGCTGGAAGACAGGCTTGTTGGCTGAGTGTCACAAATTAAGATCTCCAGTGCATCTCTTGGCTAATGTGAAATGAAGAAGTGTGCAATTTGATGCTTCCTTTGTATCTTAGACACTCAACCCTCTTGATTTCCTGTCTTGCTTTCATACATATCCTGAGGCTGTGTGTGCACTTTGCACAGCATAGTAAATTAGGCTAAAATAATCTTTCTTCCTCTTTCCTACAGGATGCACACCAGTTTGGATTTAATATCAGGAAAGCCATGAATGACATCTTGGTCCTTTTCCAAGTGAACAAAAAGGTCTCTGCCACAGCTGGCCAGTGACTGAATAAATGCCAGCAACATTGTACAGTAATTTATCGGTGACACACGTTGAGTGTGTTGTTCTGTTCACTAATCAGCAGTGATCTTTGGAAAGGGAGGGGGGAAGGGGATGCCCGGGGGCCAGGCCCAAAGTTTTCTGCAAGCACAGTGGAGTCCACTTTTGGATTTGGAGGCCTAGATCCTATATCAGATACCGCAGACCTCTAGGCAAATAAGAGTGCTCATCCACCCTGCCTACATTTCTGTATTTTCTAAAGATCTGATGGGGAGGACTGCTAACTAAGGCATGTTTGCGGACAAAGAGCTTGAGCTGGATTAGTACAGAAAAATTGGAGCTTAGCCAATTGAGGTTCCTCCTCTAAGCTCCTGCATGGATATTCTGAAGCAGTGCCTCCTCAGCCATCTGCAACCAGCTGCTAAGCATCTCTTCCCTCTGTGCTCCAGCCATGTCAGGCCACAGCAGGTGGCAGGGTGATTTGTTCCCTTATGGCAACATCCTGGATCAGTTATAGATAGTTGAGTCTGTCAGCAGTATCTAATGCAACAGAAATTAGATCCAAGTGCCAATTTTTTTTTCTAATACTGTGCTGCAGCAGTATTTGGTAAGAGTCAAACTACATGTTATACCAAATAAGTATAATTTAGTGTCCCTTTATAAATGAAGACATTGAGACATTTCCAGAGTAGGCAAATCAGGAAAGGAAATGCTCCAATTTTTCATACAAAATATATGTATAACTCCAATTTTTCATACAAAATATAAGTATTTCCCAGTGTGTCAATTCTACTGCCAGTTTCAGTCCTCCAGGCCATTTCTACAGCCAAACACACCAGAAAGAGGGCCGCTCTGTTCAGATGAAAGACCTTCTCCAGGCTGAAAGTGCCCTCTGGTTTCCAGTGAGTGGGGAAGAACAGCAGGCCACGGCCACCTCTCTCTCTTACTGGGGGTGACGGTTCAGCTCAGCAGGGCAAGAGCTCCGCTTGCTAAGGCTGACGGAAGCAGCTATGGCGTTTGCTGGGGACTGGGGCACGCCTTCTTGGGCGACCAGAGACAGGTGTGAGTGGAGGGAGCTCAGTTTGTTCTGCAGATAATCCAGGCTGTCAGTCTTATCCCTGGTAGAAGGAAAGAGAAGCTGTGTGAGAAAACCTCTTTGCCTCGGCCAACCAACACACACATGCTTTAGATTACTGTTTCCATCACTCTAAGCGCAAGTGAGGATGCATGACTGGGGAAAGCTGATCTCAGCCAACGTTCTCTCACTCATCCTCTGACCCAGCCTCACGTGTTCTCCTTTGGTTAAGCTGTCCACATTCTGGGGGCTGCCTTAACTAGTTTTCACTCCATTTAATTTGATTAAACTAGAGTTTCTACAGACGAAGACTTAACATTGAACAAATCCCCTCCTGTAATATTAAAAGAATTGTTGGCACTTTAGGAGAAACTATAGGGACTAGACCCAAGGCCTTGGAGAGAGGGAATATGGGTTCCAGGAACTCAGGTTGTGAACCTCTGACTTGCAGCTTTTTATTAAGAGCTGCGGCAGAATATATGTGGATGCCTGCACCCAAGTATATGAAAAGGGGGTTGTTTTTTCCTCCCAGGGTATACTCCCAATGAAAATTCCAGCTACCCTGAAAGATCATATAAAAAGAAACCACACTTTTTTTTTTTTTGGAGGGATAGTGCACATAGTTGGCAGGACTGTGATGCAAAGCCTTAAAACAGATGGGTTGAGGGCTAAGGCAAAAGAGCCGTAACTTCCAAAGGATCCTAAAGCTCCTGCCTTTCTGCGTGTCCCTGGCCCAGGCAACAATTTCCTCTGGAAGAACATCTCATGGGCCTGTAGAACATGTGGGTAAACGGGTTTTCTGTTTTACTCACTCTACAGTGATCCTTGTCCGCTCAAGATAGTTTTTGGCTCTCATGGCTTCATCTTGGGCCAGACGCACATTTGAACTCAGTGCTTCTGTTCGTGTATGAGCCTCCAAGGCCGACTGTTCCAGGTCCTGCTTCCAGTGTCCACAACAATTGGAGGTTGAAAGAAAAAGAGAGAGGAAAGGACGGGCTACAGAGCCCATTACTCAACTGGGGCAGGAAAGGAAGGCAGCACTCAAGCCAAGCAAATTAACAGGTGCAGTACTTGTTATTGTGATGCTGTAAGTCACAAAGCAAGCAAGGTCAGCTGTTTGACAGTAGGAAGCAAAGTACCACCAGCGTCTATTAGGGAGAAGCAGCTTGCATTCCCACAGGGCAGTCTCTGCACGACTCTACTGCCCTCTCATGGTTACATGCATTGGGTCACAAGGCATGTCAGGCCTGTGGCTGTAGCAGGTGCCAGGAACGGTAGAGGCATAGAAAAAATACTAAAGAATTGATCTGAACCTGCTGGCAAAATTATTCAGTAGTAATGCTTGAGGTGAGAGCCACTACAGCAGTGTTTTTCAACCTCAGCAACATTGAGATGTGATGCTGCCTGGGGAATTCTGGAAGTTGAAGTCCATGCATCTCAAATTTGCTGAGATTCAGACATTGCAGTAGAGCCTGCAGATCTGATAGTCCTTACAATGGATAGCTAGTAAAACAGATAGCAAAAGCATTAAGCCTCCCCCCGACACTTCCAGTTTAGTAGCTGAAGGATGGGGAAAGATGCACTTTTAATTTGTGTTTTGGATGGTTAAGAGGCACCATAGACAGAGAAATGACAAGGGTATCAAATGGGGTGGGGGAATTGAGTTTATTTTTAAAATGTATTACACCTTATTTGATGAGCTTTTGGCTTCATTTCCTGCCCCTAGAACAGCAGAGAATGATATTTCTGATATTTCGCAGTTAGTTATAGTCAGCATCAACAAGTAGCATTCCTTGTATGTGTTTAACTGAGGAAGGGGAATACCCAGAACCATCACTTTGGTGACCTTGCTTTACTGGCCTTAACTTGCAGACTATCAAGTGGTTCCTCATTGCTCAGTGTGACTTGTAAACAGCTGCTGCTCGGATACCCTGTTAAAACCCTAGAAGAACTATTTGCTGAAGACTACTAGCTGACCTACAAGCCTGCACAAGGATTTAAAAGGAAAGATTAAAAAAATAATGGATTTAAAATCAAGCCTGCCCCAGCCAAATGCCTGTGGTTCTCTCTTCTCTCGACAATTTCAGCTGCATGACACCAACAGCTGGAAGGGAGAGAAAGAGAAGAGCTAAATTTCTCTTTGCATACAAATTTATTTAGAAACTCTTCAGTGATTGCTTTTCCCTTTCTTCCATCCCATTGTTTCTCAGGCTTCCCCCTTATTTCCCCCAACAGGACTATCTGGGAAGGGACAGATCAGTTACAGAGGACTTTTAAAATTAGGACATGGGCTGTAAGTTGTCCCGTTCTTCATATAACCACCAAGAGCCTCAGATACTATGTCCCGGGAATAGACAACAATGAAAAAGCTATGGATGTCCATATATACAAAAGAGGTGTTGATAAATAAAATGGAATAAAACTGACACTTTAACACTTTCAATAAGTGAGCTTCGCAAGAAGAGTTAAAACTGGAGAAGGACATATGCTAATTTGCTTATTAATGAAAGCAAACGCTTTGCTTCCGAAATCCCACATCCAAAAACCTGAATCTTACAAGGGAATATGTTACATCACCAAGAATTCAGTATTTTTGGAAGGTTTCTTCCTTCAATGCCTTGAGATTTATTGCTCCAGGACCAAAGCCTGATGTTTAGCTAACATTTTTTCACATTATTTTACTGTCCTACCCCAAACCTAGTGCTATTATCCTTCCTATAAAATACAGGCACAATTATTTATAGGAAAATAGGTGCAAATGAGAAAAAGAGCAACATGGAAACGGAGCAGAAGACCACTAACTGAGGAGCTGGTGTAAAAACTATAGCTGAGTGAAGTGTAGCATTATTCAGCTTTGAGTCATCTTTGGACATGGAAAAGGATATGGAAGCAGCACTCCCCAAAGTCAACAGGGCCAGGACAAAACAACATTTAATTTACATTCATTGTTACAATTAATATTGTTTACTGTTCCCTGTCAATGTAACGACTTTCACTTTCTGTCACATGAAATCTACCATTCAGCACTAATAGAGGGGCTCAGGAAAGCGCCCCCAAGATTTCCAGAGGCTGCATTCAACTCTTGGACGGTGGATTGAGTCCCTCTGTGAGCATAGCCAGGGAGGAAGCAAAGTTAGGACAAAGCAAATGTGCTTGGCCCACTGAAGACCCCAGATTCATTCCCCAGTCTCTCAAAATATTTTTAGTAGTGTTTAGAAAGACTTCTGCCAGAGATTTTGGTAAGCTGAGGTCTGATTAGAATACAGTGGACAAGATTCAGTGTAAGGCAGCTGTGCAGATTGTACATCCATAGCCCAGGTGGCTCTGCATCGATCTCAGTGCAGGGCCGTCTCGACCTGGCCTGCACTGACTCAGGGCAGAAGAATGCTCCAGAAAGGCGGCACTCTGAGATCTTTTTATCTGGGGCAGGAGGGTCTGGGGTGTGTGTACTCTGTGTCTCACGGTACCATTATCTTCTTCTGCAAACGCTGGCAGCTGGGGCATATCCCTGCGGATGGGGCCCGCTGCTTCAGTTCCTCCAAAACGGGTGCCATCGCATGCTCAACCATCTGTCGCAGCATCTCTGTATTCACAATGCTGTAGCTGTGGGTGGCAAGCAGGTAGGTGAAAAAAAAAAAAAGGATGACATTTACACAGACAGTCAATATAGAAAATATTGGTTTAAGTCTTGGAAAAGGGAGAAACAGCCCAGATACAGTGTCACAGAGACTCCCCCTATTCAATGCCAGAAGAATGCAATTTTCTGCACTAAAAATAAGATAAATGTAAGACATCTCTGAAAGTCAGCTTACTTAACATAAAGACAGTAAAGCACTGGTCAAACTCAATATAGCTTTAGGACAAATTCCCCTTTTTCAGGACTGGGGAAGGGGGTCTCAAAATACTGTTAGGAGGAGAAAAGAAATGGTAGGGGAGAGGAGAGGGGGGAGGGGAGAGGGGGAGGGGAGAGGGGGAGGGGGGGAGGGGGAGGGGGGAGAGGAGAGGAGAGGAGAGGCATGTGTGAAAAATCTAAGCTGGAAAGACAGTTTTAAAAAGCAGCCATTTAAAACCCAGCTCCTCTTGATCCTTCTAAACATGCATGCCAATAATATGAGCTTTAGCAACTTGATTTTTTTCAAATAAATGAAAACAGATGTTCTCAAGAATCTAAAGCCAATGTCAGATACTGGATTTTTGCATCTTCAGCAGCAGCCAATTAACTGCTCATGTGAGTAGTCAATTTACTTGCTTCTGTAATACTGAACCTACTCTTCTGTGAGCTGGAAAATTGCAATTACTTGCTGGTCCATGAAAAGAGATTTATAATATCGAGTTTGTATTTCTGGCTGGCACACTGTTCATGGACTGCTTAAGCAAGAATTTTGGGTAGTCCTTGTTAGAAAAATCTTAAGAGCTTGTAGCTTTCCTCATACATCATGTCCATCCAATAAGACAATGTTTCTCAACTGTGTCAACTTTAAGCTGTATGGACTTCAACTCCCAGCATGCTGGCTGGGAAATTCTGGGAGTAGAAGTCCATGCAATTAAAGTTGCCAAGGTTGAGGAACACTGCAGTAAGCTATGACAAAGATAGGCATGCTCAGAGTCCCCTCAGTTAAGCTGTGTCATCTGGGACACCCGGGGGACATGCCTACTTTGTCACTGCCCTGCCCTCTAGCACAGCACTCCCTCCAAGATTCAGATGGCCCTGACCCTGTGTTTCGGAACGCTCAAGACCTGGCTTTTCCCCCAGGCACTGGGCGGGGAGGTTTTGTGGCAGGTGACTGTTTTTGGATTGGTTTTGCTTCGATGAAGTTATTTTGGGTACGATATGTTTTATTATATTTTAATGTTGGGGGTTATTACGCATTGTTTTTTACTGGTGTACACTGCCCTGATTCACGTGTCAATTGGGCAGCTATTAAATTGATTTAATCAGTCAATCTCTTGGGCACACCCCTTCTGGGATAAGCGAGTCACCGGAAAACCTCCTGCAGCCCGCCAGCAGGCTGGGGGGTCAAGCAGCAGTCCAGGCCCACCTTTGGCTTATGGCTCAACATGTGTGAATGTAGCCAACAATGCTTTCTTTAATAAATTACAATTAAGCAAATCACTGCTTAGAGGCTGCATGACTTTGGCCTATGTGAAATCAGGGAAATCAGACCTAACTTTGCCCTGATCTCCACACCCTTCCTGAGCCTAGCCTTTTGGTTCTCACTGTCAGGTTGGCCTGTATTCCTCAGTTCTGACCCCAAGGTTTGAATGAGGCACCTGGAACACCTAGCACAACTGGAAGGAGGCCGATCGGGTGTTTCCATGTTCCTGAGCGTTGCAAGATGTCGGGATACATCTTCCAGGAGTGGTTTCACCTGCCAGAGCCCATCCAGGTCTGCACGGAGCTGAGTGAGAGACACCGATGTCCGCTTTGCTCTGGCATGAGAAGAAAGGGAAAAGAAGGCAGCCGTAAGTGAAATGGCAAGGTTCCACAATTTCCAAATCCAAAGCCCTGCAACAGCTCCCAGAGAGGTAGGTTTGCCTGCCACGTAGAACAGGAGGCTTTCTTATCTCTGGGGCAGGTCTTGAGATTGGAGCAACCGCTGCCTCCTTTTGCAGTCCTCTCATGTAATAGGTTGGCAGAAGGATAGTGACTTCCTGGTTTTGGGGTGTCTGTGTTCCAGGGGAAGCTGCAGACTCCCTGTCCCTCTGCATTTTCTTATCTCTTACTCTTCGTTACAAGGGGGTGCGGGTTGGGCTTGATGTGGGATTTCATCTTCAGTTGGAGCCCTTTCTCAAAAATACATTGGAGGACCTCCACCAACCCTGTTTTATTCGGAATCTGACATTTGTTTAAAAAGTACCAGATGGCACAAGAAATCAAAGGGAAGGATTATGGTAGAATTAGGTGTACCGATGCAGAAGAAGACCTGCCGAGGAAAAAGGCAGACAAGACACCATAGGCAGATAAATGAAGCTTGCCTTTGGAAGACCCACAAAGACTTGAAAACTGCTCACTTTTTTAAAGGAAAGTGACAGTGATCAGCCATCTAAATTCCAGGACAACCAGGCCCTATAAGTAATATACTAATCTCTCCTACAGCAGTGTAGGGCTACAATACCTGTAACTGTCAATACAAAGTGAGGATTGTCTCTTAAATCCGGCCTTTCTTTCATTGAGAATAGCAGGCCACAACTCAGAAGCAGCTAAAGAGAGCTGGCCATTGGAGCAGGGCCATGGCTGTCCAGCTCCAAGAAAGGGGAGGCTGTTTGCTCAGGAGAGGCACGTACGTGGCAGAGACTTCATCCAGTTCCTCCCGCAGCATCCTGAGCGCCTGGCCTTGTTCCACGTGTGTCCTTTCCCACTGGGGAAGCGCTCCCTCCAAGCGCACCCCCAGCTGGGCCAGCAGCCGCAGCACCTCCTTCTGGGTCAGCTCATCTCGCTGAGCCCGCCCGGACAGCTCCAGCATACATTTCCTAGAGTGAGGTGTGATGGAAAGAGACCAGGTTGGAAGACAGGTTGGTGTCTCTGTCAAAACCAAGGGTCTCCACTCCTACTCCAATCTCAAAGTACCTGATCTCTTCCAGCAGAGGAAGGCAAGCCAAGGTGGAAGACATGGTTGGCTTTCCATCTGTGCCCCTCTCATCCCCAAGGCCTGCTCGCAACTGCCCACTTTCCAGTGCCCCTCGCAGGCTGTTGATGGATGCCAAGATAGCAGCAGCGGACTTCTGGACTTCACTCTCCTCACAGACGGCCGACCTTGGGGATGTTGCCACCGTGCTGCCTGCTGAGTCCAAAAGTTGTCTGGAGACCCCACTTGCCACCCACTGTTCCAGCAACTGCCACTCGTGCTCTTGCCGACCAAGGTCTTCTGCTTGAACCTGTTGCTGCAAGTAACGCAGCTTTTCCTAAACAGAGTGGGGGAAGTGAGAAGGAAAGAACAACATTAATTTGGGGGGTATTGAGTATATTTATGTGCTGTTCTTCTTCTTCCGTTCCGTAAAGGCAGCATGCAGATACAGTAAAAAACTAGTTCAAACCTACAAAGAGAATAACAGGGAGTGCATATGATAAAAATCCAGCAGAGGGAACAAAATACCTTTCTCCAGCCTGGTATCCTCCAGATGAATTAGATTACAATTCCCATAATTCCCAACCAGCGTAGTTGGGATAGCTAGGAACTCTAGTTGTTGTAACCCAGCACATCTGGAGGATGCCACCCTGGGGAAAGGCTAAAATAGAACAAAGCTATCCTCAGCAACTTGCTGGAGGTCCTAAGTATGTGTGTGATGGTCCCAACACCTTTTTCTTCACACAGGGGCATTGGGGTGAGAGTCAAAGAAGTCAGCGTGGCAGCTGTGATCACTTGATTAAATCCTGTCCGTTTTGTTGTGTGCATTGCAACAAGCTTAAAATGGGGGCCGGACTCCAATCATGTGATTCCAGTGATCTTGACTTATTTGACTTCCACCCACTCCCCACTGACAGTGGTCTTCATAGCGTCCAATTTCTTCCTTTCTTTTCATCCCTGCCCAATGGGTTGCTGGAACAATTGGATCACCTTGACTTGGCTGCAGATGTGGTATGCAGATGTGCCACAATTGGGCTAAAGCAAGAGGAGGAACATGATGATCAGTTCAAAGATATCCTTCACTTCAGCATTGAGCTTCAGAAAACACAACTCGGCGGGTCCACAGAAGAAAGCAGCTTTGTGTGCCTTTCTTTGGGAGGGTTGGTGATGTCACCCAAACAACCCCCATCCTTTTAAATTTAATAAGATGGTAAATGAAAGGGGCAAATGGCTGAAGCACTTGCAGCATTCAAAAAAAATGGAAAGAGGGAGCGACTGGCCCAAAGTCACCCAGTGAGCTTCTACAGGTGACGGTGGGACTAGAACCTCAGTCTCTCCAGTGCCAGTCCAAATCTTAACCGTTAGGCCATGCTGGCTAGACTGAGAATTTAAAAGCAAAATCCCAGAAAAGGTAACAAGAAACCGCTTTCATATTATTGCTAAAAAAACATTCCTTCACAAAGATGAAAAGAGGGAAAGGCTTAAAAGGGACAGATAGAGAGGCAGGAATGGGCATCTTCTGGCAAGTGCAGAGAGCTGGTCAGATGAACAACCCAGCCCACCAATCTGATCTTTAAAAATATCCACAATTGTTTGTGTTTCCATTTTGCTACGGGAACATCTAGAAACTTGAACTTCAAATGCAGCCTCTGCTCATGCTAGAGAAATACAGTCTGTGTTCCTCAAGTGCAATCACCCAAGATTTCAGATTCGGCTTATAGTCTTACTTTCTGGCAACTGTTCTCCATCAACCTACTAGCTTGTAGCAGCTTTGTTACCTTTCCACATGCTGTGAATTACTTGCACTATTGATACCAGTAGGGAATAAACCACCCCCACGTTCCTGCAAGCCTCAAATCTCCCTTACCTCCAAGAGGGCTGAGGTTTTTTTCAGCACGCTGGTCTTAATTTCAGCATCCTCCATGGATTTTGTCACCTTTCGGCAGCTTTCCTATAAGAGATTTCAGGGGAGGGGAAGAAACTCTGAAGGCCGAGCAAGCAAATGGAATGAGCTAACATAGATTTGCATTCTTTTCAAGAAGTGGGGAAAGGAGGAGGCTGAAAATTCTCTCATTTCTCTTTTTTTTTAATGATAAGTTTGATCACTTGAAACTTTAATAAGGGAAGGGTTAAATATCTATTCCATTATAGCCTTGGAAGGAAATACAGAAATGTCTTGAAATGATTTTGCCTGTTTCAACCCACTTTGTCCTAACTCATTCAGATGGAGATCGCCCTGAAATCAAGAGATCATTACTATTTCCTGCAAATCAAAAGGTTCAATAGCATCTCAGCATCTCTCTCCCCACTTCCAAATTTCCCTCCTTGGGATTTTTTTTAAAGGGAAGCTACTTTAATATTTGCAATCATCTCTGTCATTTCACTGAATATATAACAAAATCAAAAACAAATGTTAAATTATGCTTTGTCAACTCTAAAGCAAAGATTGCACCTCCCACTTGGTGTGCTCTGAGCTATCTGGCAGCATTTGCCGATTTTGTATATATCGTTTTCTTCTAGAAAAAGGATGTACTTGGCAAGGAGCTCCGATTCAGCCATCTGGTTCTGCGAAGCTGATCTTAACTGGCTTACAATGGAGCAATGCCCTCTTACAAAGAGCATCTTATAATGACCAAACCTGCATAATCCTTGCACTCTTGATCTTTTTTAATGTGTATGTGTGCGTGTACCTTCGAGTCAGTTTTTTGACTCCTGGTGACTGCCTGGACAAGTCCCTGTAGTTTTCCCAGCAAGGTTTTTCAGAAATGGTTTGCCATTGTCTCCTTCCTAAGGTTGAAGAGAGTGACTGCCACAAGGTTGCCCAGCTGGCTTTGTGCCTAAGGCGGGATTAGAACTCACAGTCTCCCGGTTTCTTGAATGATGCCTTAACCACTACACCAAACTGGTTCTCACCCTTGATATACTACATGCCTATTTTGTTATTTCTCTACGTAGTTCAAAACAATAAACAAGGCTCTTCTTTTTTCCCCTTCCTGATAAGGAAGGTTCAGCCAAATGAAACTGGCTGACTCAAGATTCCCAAGTGCCCTTACAGAGCTGCAGAGGGTGCTTTGTCACAGAAGCACCTCAGTTGCTTACTGCCGCCTTGCCTTTGGCGTGGATCAGATGGAGCAAATGAAAACTGTCATCTTTCTCTTCCCACCTGCTCAGAAAAGCATTTCCCCACTCATCTAGCCTCTTCATAGCATCATCCAGCCACCACTGAGTGATATAAAGCCTGTGCTCATTACGGTGATTTTGGCACCAGGATGGTTGGACGATTCTAGAAAATGCTCTGCCTTATCTCAGACAGCTACGTGCACTGTTGCGCTATTTGAGCTGAGCATATGCATATAAAATCTCAAACCAGTAAGCCTAAGTAATGGCGATATCACTGATTAAAGTTAAAAGGAGAACTGACTACATAATCTGGCTGATGCACACTGGCTTGAAGGCATATTTGTCTAAGAATGCCATGCGTGAGCATCTCCTTTTGGAGATATATATACAAAGTTCAACCATGGATCCCTGGATTCACACTTCTGCTAAGCACAGGCACCCACAAGTTCTTGCTGCTTTGTCAAAACAACGAAAACAACATCACACCATTGTGCCACAAGGCCTGTCCCTTCCATACATGCATGTGATGTCATGATGCGCACACAGAAGGGGCAGGGCTTGTGCTGTGACAGTACCATGCTGCATTGGTCATCATGGCCCACTTGTCCCTCCTCTGCAGACAGTGCTTGCACTAAATAATACTGCTTACCCATGTTTTGCTGAATAAACAATTAGATTCCCCTAGCACCTGAGCATGGGACAAAAAATTCCCTGGTTACTCTCATGGTTTAACTGTGATGACATTTGGGGACCTAGCCATCTTTGTCCCGCTGGACCTTGCAGCAGCATTCAGTACTGTTGACCACAGTATCCTTCTGGGCCACCGGAGAAGCTTGGGAGAGTATATGCTGTGATGGTTCTGTTCCCTCCTGAGCAGGGTGGTCCAGTCAGTGGCTGTGCGGGAGGAGAGCCTGAGCATGCAGGTGCTCCAATAATATCTATGTGAAGCTTCGGGGGAATCCTTCTGTCAGTTTGGGGTATCACCAATTTACTGATGATAACCCAGCTATTTATTTCCATCCAGGCCAAACAGGAGATACAGTAGCTCTGAGCCAATGCCTAGAAGCTGCCAGAGACTGGAGGGGAGAAATAGGCTCAGACTGAACCCAACCAAGATGGTGTAGGTATTAATTCAAAAACCAAGGAATCTTTCTTGACCCACAGCTCCTGTTGGAAGAGTAGGCCAGGAAGGCCTTTGCCTAGTGAAAAGCAGCGCCAGGAAATTGCCTTGAAGCAATTAAGTTTGGTTTATGGATAATTATTGTGTTATTACTGTATATGATTTGTTCTATCTACTTGTAATTTATTAATTGTACACTGCTCAAGGTCCATTGGATTGAAGCACTATGACTGGTCCAAGCAACGGAAAACCCAGAGTATGATCTCACACGGCTCCGGGTTGGCCTCTGAAAGCCCGATGGCTTTCACACCGAAAGCTGGATCCCCGTTAGAATTCACTCTCGCTCTGCCTAGACAAGGCAGCTGTCAGCTTGACCAAACAGAGTTTGCAGCAAGTTCTGACGGGACTCTGGTTTTGTAAGTGCCAGGCTCATGGCTTATGCGCCCAAAGCTGAATTGCTGTCAGAACTCGCTCCCACAGCTTGGACAAGCCAGCAACCAGCTTTTCCAAGCAGAGCCCAACGTGTAGCCTGATGATTCACACGCAAGCTGGACTGCTGGTAATACCTGCTCCCACTCTGGCAGGATAAGCCGGCAGCCATCTTGTGTAAACACAGCCTGCAACAAGTTCTGATGGCAATCCAGCTTTGGGCGTGCCACCTTCATGGCACGTTCACCCCAAACTGGACTGCTGATAGAATTTCCTCGAGCCCCGCCTGGACAAGCTGGCAGCAAGTCAGGGTTTTCTCCAGTTGCTGCTATAAAGAGCAAATATCATCCAAAATAAATACGGAATGAGAAATGAGAATGGCTGCCTCAAAAATAAAACCCAGATTTCAGGAATTATGCAAAACTAAGCAATCTCATCCTTCTCATTAAAATATTATTTTAAATGGTTTTGATTTATTGTTTATCACCAATGAAAGTTTACTTTTTTTAGTTGAAAGGTTCTATCATAGTTTTATTTCATACGTAAATTAAAATTTAATTACTAAAAATAAATAGTAAACTTTTTTCTTGTCCAATCCAAACCCCAATGAAATAATCAGTTTTATTCAGGGAGGCTGCTCACAAAAATGCACTTATTTTAGTGTCACTGCACCAAAGTCATCACACTCCGGCTTAGTGATGTCTGATCACAGCACACTGTGCTTTATTCAATAAACCAAGGTCAAATAAACATGGTTTAGTACAAAGCGCGAACCACGTTAGAATAACTGTAATTACCAATCTGTATCATTTTTGTATTTACAGAGGGGTAGGAGAGGGGCCATTGTTTTTTTTAGATTTTTATCCCACCTTTTTTTTTCATATACAATTCAAGGCAGCAAACATACCAATACTCTTTCCGCCTCCTATTTTCCCCACAACAACAACCCTGTGAGGAGAGTAGGGCTAAGAGAGAGAGACTGGCCCAAAGTCACCCAGCTGGTTTTTCGTGCCTAAGGCAGGACTCGAACTCACTCTCCTGGTCTCTAGGCCTTAACCATGACCCCAAACTGGCTCTCATCTGGTCTTCCTCACAGACAAAAAATAATTGGGGGCTACCCTTCAGACAAAGTTACCCAAATAAAATTCAAGGGGGAGAGGAATTTGAGCCCAGGTGTCCTCAGCCTATCTCAGAGTGGACAGCGTGTCGCCCTCAGCCCTCTTCAAAATCCTCGGCAGCTGGCTTGGTGAGAGTTAACCGTCCCTTCTTGGCTGCCTGATGCTTGAGACAGAGAAGATGCTGGAAGCAAAGGAGAGGTGTGGCACGAAGTAGGCGGCCCTGCCCACTTGTGGCCTTATCCACTCCTTGCTTCCGGCCAAGCTGCCCCACGGAAGGCAGCCTCCACGGGCCATCTCTGTCCTCCATCTACGCCCAATTCGCCTCAGAATTAACTTGGCTCTCAAAGCCCTTTCCTTGTGCAGACAGGAAAAGGGCCTCACTCCTCCTAGGAGGCAATTCAGGTGCTCACCAGGGGACCATCTCTTTAATCCTCTTTCCTTCCATGTAAAAAGCGGTACAGCTCCTGCTGGCAATTGACAATCTAACAGGAGAACTAATTTTCTAAACAGGAACCAGCATATTTTGCTTATGGACCAAAATATACTGATTTCAAAAATAGGAGGCCGCAATTACTTCTTCATCCTAAAAACTTTGCGAAAGCAAGCAAATTGATGCCGACCAAACTGGTAGAGACTAATCCATTTTGTATGCAATAAGATTGGATGCTTTCAAACAATTCTACTATAACCCTGCCTAAACCAGGAATTAACCCTGCCTAATTTTAATTACTAGTGCTAAAAGAAGACCTCTTAAGTCCAAATGTCAGTCTTACGGCTAAAATGTATAGACTATTTTTTAAACTTTTTTCCCCCCACTCCAACCCTCCCTTTCCCCACCAACACTCCTTCTTCTACTTTTTTTGGTGTAATTCTGTCTAAGAGTTCTGGAGAACTCAAATGCTTGCACCATACATTGTGTCAATTTAGGTGGTTCTAGGCAAGATACTACCAAACCATGGATTTTTTTTTCTTAAAATCAACATGTCTACCCTTGCTTTTTAATTTTTAACTAGTCTTTCTTGCCAACAGCATTGTTTAAGAAATTAAACAATGACAGTAAAGCCAGCCAAAATGAAGGCAAAGTTAGATCTGAGTTCACAGCAGGAGGGACAGGATTCAGCTTCTCTTCCCTCACATTGGCCCAATGAGTCAGACTGAAATACTCTTGCATTGGTAGTCTTGAGAAAAAGACAAATTCCATTCTTACATTTGTCAGGAAATAGAGAAAAAAAATAGGTACATATCATAATGTCTTTATGTAACTGCATACCAAGGAGAGTAATCTGGTGCCCTCTCAATATTTTGGAATATAATTCCCATTGTCAATGGTTCAAGATGATGGGAAGTTTAGCCAAAACATCTGGGGAACATTAAATGTCCCATATAAATTACAGAACCTTCAGCTGTACTCTCTACAAACTGTCAAATGAGCAAACATTATGGACTAGATATTTTTATTTATGGCCCCACAATTGTGAAACTCCCCCCAGTCTCAAGATTCATTCGTGTTTGGTTCATCAATGTATTGTGTTCAAACAAATTAGCAGCTGCTATTTATTTTATAAACTGTAATTATAGTCATATGTATATGTTTTAGTCTTCTTCAATTTACTACCCTCTAGGATTACATCCCCAGTATTTTCAGTTAGCAGAAGTCAATGGGATCATGTTGGATGTCAATTCTAAAAACTGTAGTTATAAATGGAACAAGATTGTGAAAGACTATTTTAAACTTAGGTACAAAGGCAGTATGCCCTGAAAGGAAAACTATGAGAAGGGAAAATGCAGACAGAGGCAATAACATCAAAATATATTACAAAGCTTTCCATGTCAAAAGAGTAAAGGAGCGGACTTTTTTTTTTACTTTGGAAAAGATGATTAATTAAACTAAAAACCAGGGAATCTATGAGCCTTCACAAGTATTGGAAGAGCCAATGCACTTCTCACCTTGAGCTGGGTACAGTATTCTTTCAGATCTTCAGCCTCCTGCCTGTACTGTTCCAGGTTTTCATACAACACCGAGCACTCACTCTGCACACAGATAAAGCAAAAGGTAAATAACCCAGAAGGCAGCAAATGGGTCTCAGAAAGCTAGCAAAGGTGAAGAGAAAGTCCCTTGTAACATTGAAATAACCTTAGCAGAAGTTTTGCCCATTGCATGTTTAGATCAATAAAACTTAATAATGTTTTACCTATTCAGCTTAAATAAAACCTTCATCATCTCTGAAAAAAGAATAAAATTCAGGAGAACTTAGACAAACAGGAATGTTTGAAACTCAACTGTTTCCTAATCCCAATTATCCCATTAAAATTTACATACTGTACTTCTATATTTTTAACTAATTATTCCTAGGGCAAAACTGTGAATGGGAAAATAGCTCCATGCTGGGATTCGTGTTGAGGAAAGCTTTGAATTTTAGGGTACATCCTGGGTCACCCATGCCTAGGGCACAGGAAGATATACAGTTGCAAGAAAAAGTATGTGAACCTTTTGGAATTTCATGGTGTTCTGCATAAATTTGTCATAAAATGTGATCTGACCGTCATCTAAGTAAAGAGTATTGACAAAGGTTCACATACTTTTTCTTGCAACTGTATACAGAAGGGGAATGGCCACAGTGAACAAGTGTAGAGCTTAGGTACTGTACGTCTCCAAGGCGAAATAATATGAAGGTGCTGGGAATTAACACTTCTCACACCCACGTCTCATATGTATACACATCTGGCCCCTAGGTCACTTTAAGAATCACTGAGCAACATCAAGGACTCTGTGAGGTCACCAAAGACAGTAGAAGAAAGTGTAATCAATTTTTTGGTTATTTTTTTAGGTGTCCTAGGCTTAGGTTCTGTAACTTAAACATGAAAAACAGATTGGCCTTTTTGTAGTTTACACTAACGCACTGCATATTTCTTAGTGCTGGGTAACTATGGGGCTTTGCTGGCCTGAGGCTATATTTGACAAATACATAGTGATCTAGTTTGGATTCAGAACCTTTTTGAGCATTTTTTTATGTAATAAGAGGAAAGAAAACATAAGTGGTTGATAGGAACCCCCTCAACCAACATAATAACCTTGAAGCTCCAGTTACTTAGTTCCTGGCTATAAAAGCAGAAACAGGCATGGTGTCAGAATCCTCGCAAGATTTTATAGTAGATTATTATATGGCTAGTTTAAAAAAAAAAAAAATGATTTTTTCTACATGCTGCGGTTCTGCCATTGGAAAAGGGGAGGGGGAGTAGGAAGGAGAGACCGTTTGATGCAGATGGTTTCTTATCACAAGCCCTAGAATGTTCAAGGCCATGCCAGCAAGGGAATCAGAAGACAAGAACTAAGGGCGAAGAAAGGGGGGGAAAAGAAAGAAAAGCAGTTTTTGGCGCGCTTTTATTCAGTCTCAGCAATGCTTTGGATCTGTACACTTATTCTTAATAAATGAACTTTCTTTTGAATCGATATTGGTTGCAAGGAGAGTTACTGGTTTTAAGATCAACAAGTGGCAGTTCGTTACACATGGTCAGTCTAGGAGTCTAAGTCTTCAGCTATGTGGTTAATACAACAACCGTTTCCAGACCTGCAGATTGTGAACATAGCGATTGACCTTGGGCGTCCTCTCCTTGAGGCTGGTGATGGAGTCCTTGGCTCGCAACAGGCCACTATTGCTCACTTCCTGCTAGGAGAGAGTGTAAGAGGGGATCTGGTCAAACAAATCATAATCCACTTACTCCTGACCTCTTCACACTTCCAGAGCATTTATTTCAGTGTCAACTGCATTAACATGAAAAGGGGGCAGCTGAAGATCATTCTCTATATCTTAGAGACCTAAGAAGAGTCTTCTTAGGAACTTAAGAAGTTCATTACTGACAGTTAGAATCTTTGAGGGACACAAGAGTCCACAAAGCAGAAATTAAGCTTGTGCGTGCAATACACCTTTTGCAGCTGGGGGTCAAGGGAAAGGAGACAAATAGTTGGAAAAATATAACAGGCTATGCTTAGGTGTAGAAAGCGAATGAGGAAAGAGGAATGAAGAATGACACAAACAGATCAGCGCAGGAGAAGGGCCATGGGAGAATGAAAAGTCTTCAAGAAAAGCCCTTTTCAGGAAAAATATATAAATAAATTGTTAACAAGTGCCAGAGAAAATATCTAACAGGTTTTGTTAAGCAGCACACATGAACTGATAGTAGATTTTAATAGTGAAAGTACTTCAAAGCACCTTTAAGGATTGTATAATTAGGGGAAAGGGCAGAGAGTTCTTTTTGCCCAGCTGCCCATCAAGGAGAGTGGGGAAGAGCATGAAATTGTTAAGCCCCAAATCCTATGAATCAGCCTTCCCCAGCCTGATGTCCTCCAGGTGTGTTCAACATCAATTCCCATCTCATTGGCTGTGGCAGAGGGATAATTAAGTTGAAATCCAAAACTTCTGGAAGGAACCATATTTGGAAAGATTGCTATGGATACTAGCAGCTCAGATTTCTTTCTAAAACACAGTTTGCAAACTCTTTCCAAGGGTTATGAATATTTTTTAAAACTGGGAATTTTTCTTGAAACGATGAATAATGGCAAAAAAAACCCTTGCCACTAAAAATCTTGATTCTGTTTAATCTTTGCCTGCTGTGATATCATCAAAGACATAGAAAGAGGGTTAATAAAAATAAAGAGGATTTTATTTTTAAATCAAGTTTTTCATTTAGATTTACATTACTCCAAATTATCTCATCATTGGAAATTCATTGTTTAATAATCACTGACTATAGGAATTAAAATATATTTTATATATTGATACTAAAATGCAGAGGAAGGCAATAACATTGATGTATAAGTCTAAATCATTCTTTCATTTAGAAACAGTGATCTTTTACTTTAGTCTTCTTATTGATAATTAACTAGGCAGGAAGGAAAGCTCATTCAAGAAAAGTAGAACAGGGAGGTAAGGATGAAATAAGAAGGGTGGAGATTCAACTCCCTCTCTCCATGAGCTCCTCTCACTTTAAAGATACAGCAAAAACACCAAAGCCATCCCACTAACTTTCATTTTATAGATAAAAATGGGAAATAGATGTAGACACCCTTTGGGCTGCCTTCTCAGTTTCATTTCATTCAGATGCAAATCCCCCTTATTGTGGAAGGTTAGGATTGGTGAGAACATGAAGTTAACAACAAATTAAAAGAAAAGCAAACTAAGATGAACATCGAAGTTGCCCACCCAAACAAATGCCAGTCTCAACAGAAAGACATTGGAATTATTTTCTGGAATGCTATAGGAAGCCCACAATTGAATTATTTTCGAAATGTTACAGGAAGTCCACAACAGAGCTAAAGACTACAGCCTCCATGTACAGAACTATGATCTTCTGGCTCTTGAATCAACTGCAACCTCAGGCCAGACATCCAAGGTGCCTTGTAGAAGCATTCCTGAAATTGCAGAAGCATCAGTAATGGATTCTGTGTTTGGCTTAAATCTTGACTGCTATACTTCAGTACCAGCCTTAATCTTCCTCTGGATATGGAAGATGGAAGAGATAATCCAGTACATCTGAAGTAGCAGATAAAGACAAGACTAGAAGTTCAAACAGGGTTGGCCCTTTCCATTCACTAAGGAAAGCTGAGAGGCTTGGAAGTAGCATCTTCAAAGTGGAATATGGATGTAAAAGATATACAGACCCAAAGCCCATCCAGAGTACAAACCTTGTGGTGGAAAATTCGTAGAAGGATAAACTGTTAGCCTATTGTAGCACTAAAGAGTCAAGAGTCTTATGGCACCTTAAAAACAAATAACTGTATTATGGTATACAAGTAGCTAATGACCTAATCAATTTTTTATTTCAAATGCCATATGCCTCTTTCTTTGGGGGGTGGGGGTGGAATAAGCCTTTTTTACTTGTCTATTATTAGAACAATGCTAATTGAGATGCTTATCTGACAAAGCAACAACAGGTATGTGGGCTTGTGACTCATTTCCTCACCTGCTGGCTAGAAATATCATCTTCATCTTCTAACCAAGCTGGCTTGATCGGAAGCAGGGAATCCTGTCTTTCTCCCCTTGTTCCCCCCGGCAGGCCCCCATCATCTGTGGATTCATTCTCGGTGATGGAATCGTCACGTTCCCCATCAGTTAGGTTCAGGAGAGAAACATTAGTACAAGCCGAAGAACGCTTCAAGTTGAGATTGGGGCTTTCAGGGGTAAAATGGGGCTCAACTCTGGGTTGGGAAAAAGTACGTACATACATTATCCTTAGATACAGTGATGGACAACGTTCTTTCTTACATAATATATTTCAGAGGGGTAGTTGTGTTAATTTACTACAGCAAAGAGACTTGTGATATCTTGATGGCTAACATATTCCTTTGCAACCTAAACTTTTGGGATCCAAAGGCAACCCTTGGGTACTAACAATTTTATCGTCTTCTACTACACTTTCTAAACTCTTTCATGAGCAACAGATGTCAGTATATGAAGATATGGAAACAATGAGAGACAGAAATGCTACCTCAGCTCTTCCAAATCTGGTGCTTTCTATGTGTGTGTTAGTCTTCAACATCCTCGATTTGTAACTAACATGGTCAATGGGATTATGGAAATCCTAGAAAATTATTCTGGAAATTCTGAGAATTGAAGTCCAACACATTGGTAGGACACTTGGTCTTACTTATTTATTGCATCATTTATATCCTAACCCGCCCCCCCCCCCCAGTCAATAAACCTTGGATAACTCACATAAATCATATTCCTGTACCCAGTAAATTCAAACAACAGAACGGGGGCAGACTGTTCCAAAGAGAAAGGGCAGCTATCAAAAAGGCTCCCATCCCCCTCACCTCTTGAACTGGGAGGGAATCCAAAGAAGCCCCTCCCAGATAGGATGCACAGAACCTATTTGAGGATGATCCATCAAGTAGCACAGCCCAAACCACATAAGGCTTTATAGATCAAGGACACAACAGATATACTAGACAATACTGGGCAAAGGCTTCCCTGGTAAGAGTCCACCTGCTAATCAAACAGAAGAATCCCCATTTTCACATTAGCTCCGTCAAGGTATGTGATCCTCTCCAAAGCCAAAACAGGAACACAAAAGAAGCCCAGTTGTTTCTGAAGAAGCAATAACTTCATCTTGCTGTGATTCAGTTTCATCTTGTTTCATTCAATCCCTCACCCTTCAGACACGGGGTGACCATCTCCTCTGCATCTCCTGCTCAGTTCAGGATATAAAGCTTGGTATCATTAGCATGTTGATGAGCTCTCATTCCAAACCAACAAATCACCTCTCCCAGCAGTTTCATTTAAATATTAAACAGCAAGGGGAGAGAATCAAGCCCTGTGGCACTGCACATAAAAGTGCCCAAGGGTCTCACTTCTTTTCTTCTCTTGGCATTACCAACTAGAACCACTCACTTATGAAAGTGTGGAACCAATGCAGAATATTGCCACCACCACCCCCATCTCATATGGTCAATGGTACAGAACATTACTGAGGAGTCTAATTGGACAAGTGCCGCCACCACCCCCATCTCACACGGTCAATGGTACAGAACATTACTGAGAAGTCTAATTGGACAAGTGCAGGACCCAGCTAAAATCATCCACAAGAACAGCCAAAACAGTTTCTATCCCACAACCAGGTTTAAGGAAACCTGAATGAAAGGGATCACAATTATTCCCTATATCCAGTATTCTCTGCAACTGATGCCCCACTACCTTCTACAAGATCTTCCCTGAAAAAAGGAAGTCTGGAGACCTGGCAGAAGGTATCCAACACAATCCAATCACGAGCTGCCTTCTTCAGGAGAGGGAAGATACCACCGCCTCCCTCAGAGAAGCATTAACTCAAATATGAATGCACACACGGGTTACCCTGAACAGCCAGGTGGAGCATGGACTCAAGATGCAGATGGCAAAAGTCACGTCACAGAGAACCCTGTCCGCTCTGTTGGAGTTTACAAGATCAAACCAAGCCCAAATGACTTTGTTAGATGCTGCCTCAGCCACCCTGTTGGATTCTGCCCATAAGGAGTCTAAGTCAGTTCAAAGGCTACAGGAAAGGTTAGGCTTAGGAGGAGTCATCAGGAGAAGTAAAGCAAGCACATACAAAGCCAGGATTTCTGAGATCTCAGTGACAACAGTCTTAAGGCTGCAATTTCTTATCTAGTTGAGTGGATAAAGATCTCACTTAGGAAAACAGTATTTAACAATCATGTACTAGAATACTGGGATGTTTGTCCAACACTATACTTGGACTACAGTTGGAACCAGAAGATAAGGGAGAGAATGGGAAGGGTCCCCCCCCCCCCCCATTTGTTAGGGCAGGAATCAGAAATGAATTCTTAAAAAGTACAGGAAAGGAGCAAAGATTCATATATTTTGCCAGAAAACAAAGTTGAGTGTGTGAACCTCTGGGCTTGATTCAGGGCAATGTGCGCAGGAGAAGGGCTGACTGGCTTTTGAGTTATGAGAAGTGTTGCATGTTGCATGTTGCTGGGATCAAAAACCAGACCATGACAGAATCAAGCTAGTCCTGGTGGAGATGCCTGCCCCCAGGCTATAAGATTTCTCACAATGCCTCTCCAGAGTTGTCACCAATCACCTCTGTTGTAGTAGCTGCTTTAGATCAGATGAGATTCATTGTCCACTTAGCCCAGTGTTGGACTACGAACCTTCATTATTCTCAGCCGGCATGACCATGCAGGCTACAAATTCTGGGAGTTGTAGTCCAACAAAGCTGGGATCTGAGAGCAGCGGCTCTCCATGATCTGAAGGAGAAAAAGATTTTTTTGCATCATCTGCTGCCAGAGGCCTTTTCACCTGGAGATGCTCAGGACTGAATCTGGAACCATCTGTGTGCAAAGCAGATGTGCTTCTGTGCACCCCCTTCCTGTATGTTCTCACATGCTGCAAAAAGGGCACTGAACTCCACCTCCACCCTTTCCCTTCCCAGGGCTCCCACCCGTGGAAAGAGACAGCTTTCTTCTTTTTGGGGAAGCCCTTGATGCTGGTCGTCTTTCCCGGCTGCTCCTTGCTGCCCTGAGCCCGACTCTCAGTCCCTGCTGGTGTGTCTCCGGCCTCGTTTATTTCCTTGGACTGCCAGATGGTCTTCACCACAATGTTGGCCATTACTGAGTTGAGGGTCGATGTCTGGTATGAGCGCAAATTTTCTTGCCTGCGCCACACCGGGGAATATCTACCACCTGCAAGCCAACTGGCTCTCCAAGGAGGGTGGGCATCTCCCAGCCGCTCCTATGACCTCACAACAGTTGCCACAGAGCTGCCGATCACATGATCCCACTCTTCCGTCAACCATTCGTACCACCAACGTTCTGTGATGTCAGTACAGCCTTCAACGGAAAGAAAACTAATCCAAGCCAGTGATGATGACACGGAAAGACTTGCATTGATTGAGCTGAACAAATATACTGAATGGCTAATTGACCTTTTTTCTTTTATACCTTACCCAGGGAAGCAGTGGCTAGATTCATCCACTACAGTAAGCTATGATGTGTTAGTTCTTCTACAAATCACAGTTAAGCAGTCAGCCAGACTTACACACAAAGCCATACGCCATGTTCTCATGGTGAACCATGAGCGGGATTCACACTGCACAATAACCCAAACCCAATAAACTGCATTAGGGCTTAGCTGTATGTAAACCTGATTGTTATATAACATTTCAAGCCAATGTATTTGAATGAAATTGTCTTTTTTATGCTTTACAAATAAATCTGTCTTCCTCAATATGATTTTTGTGTTGTTTGCTGCTCCTTATGTCTTCCGCACCTCTCAAAGGGATAACATCTGAACAAAACTACAAAGACATTCACTTGCTGTAGATTTTGTATGTCTGCTTCCCAGCCTTCTGACCGTGAACTCATAGATAATCACAAAGGGAATTTGGAAAGGAAACTCAAATGTCACACTTGACTCCATTGCTTGCAGCTGGAATTTAATAAAAATGATAAGCTTTGTTTTGCATCCAGTTGGTGTCTGCATTTGTCAATAAGCAATGCTGAACTTAAAGCCACAGCAGAGATTCTACATTGGGCTAAAGAGGAAATCACAGTATTGGGTGCTATCAATAGACCATACCCAAAGCATTCTTTGAAGGATCTAGCTATTTGTCAAGCGAAACACATAGAGAACTGCAGCTGGGAAAAACATGACCTTGGCACATCAAAGAAAACATTTGACTGGCTCATATACCACACATAGCTGTCGTGTTGTTTCTAAAAAGCATGATTTGCTAACGGATGTCAGGGGACAAATCATAGTTTGCTTTCGGGTAGTAAGGCAGTTTGAAATCATGATTTCCAAACTACTTACTGCATTGTAACAGTGTTTTGGCAGAATGTGCAAACAGAGATGCATAGTTTATGGTCTCCTGGCTTTTCTTCCTGATTGGTGCCCCATCCAAGTCTCTAATCTACACAAAGAATACAAGGGGAGAATAACTGTGTGTCACATCCACAGAGTAGAGCCAGAGGAGCCATTATTAATTTTTCATGAAACACATAGGTTAGGTTCACTTTACGTGCTGGTGCTCGGCTAGGCTAAAATGAATTGGGCAGTTAGCTAATCAATGGGTACGGGAACTGAGCGATCATCTTAACACATTGTGTGAACCATTAAGTATAGTACAGTTTGATTGAGCACATTACATCCTCTATATGACTTTTGTATTGCTTCCTGCTCCCTATGTCTTCTACACCTCTCAAAGGCACACAATTGAAACAAAACACAGACGTATACATAGTACTCACTTGCTATAGATACACCTAGCACAGCAATTGTGTTTCATTAAACCAGGCTGAGTTTGTTGTGGAACCTCAGCCACTGTACTCTATAATGTCTGGTTTATGTTAATCAATTATGTAAGCCAATGATTTGTCTTAATTCAATAACCCATACTTAGGCATGATTTTATCAAGTTGTTTTTCCTCAGCTCAACTTATTTGACAGGATTGTTGCGTTGGCCACAACACGAGGAAATAGCTCCATACCTGCCAGTTTGAACTCCCAAAGGCAAGGCAGGATATGAATGCAACAAATATATTCTTTGGCTGCCTTCCACGTAACACTAAACCGTAACACGCTGCTTCTATCTTAGCGTATGAGAGAACCTGCCCACGGCTTAGCGTAATATGCATACCGAGGCACTGTGGCACGTTAAACGAAGCTTTAACGCTTCATCTTAGCATTATGCGTTAACCAGACTGTGCAGTCACTTTTCGAGGCTGCTTTCAGGAGACATAAAGACCTATATAGCAAGATAAATATATTAAAACGAATAACAGAGCCGTAGGTTTCCTTAGTTCCTACTACACTAACACTCACACGGGAAGGTGGGACAAATGATTTATTATTTATTAAAAGTATTGCTGGGAAAACATTTCTCCAAAAGGAAAAAAGGTAAATGAATGAAAAAAAACCCCAACACCCTGAAATTGGAGTTCTAGAAATGCAAAACGCTGGAGATATGTAACATCGTGGCCGATCCTAAAAAAGGGAACATACTTGTCCTTTTTAGTTTTAACGAGGAGTCAAAAGAGTCACATGGTCCTTTCCTAAACCACAAAATTCTGCCCTTAAAGGAGACAGGAAAACCCTTTAAGGCACTAGAAGGCAGAAATCGCCCCACGACTCTCGCTCTCCGTACCTTCTACTCTCCAAGCCGATTGGCTCAAACGTGATGACGATCCCGTCGCTCTTTTCCGGAAAAACAGCTCGGCCTCCGAGCCTCTTCTCCCCAGCCTTCCTTTTGCCGCCGTTCTACCGTCAGCTTATTCAGCCAATAAACCATGGACTTGGGCTTGAAGGACGTGGCCTTTCCGCCCAATAACAGCTTTCACGAACTGTTCCCCGCCCAGCAATGGGCGGAGGTTCAGCTTGCTGATTTCGCAAGAAGCATCACTCACGCCGAAGAGGACGTGGGCGGGGCAGGCTTTGAATGACATTTCTTAAGGTCTATCAAGAAGTTGGGGACAGACATAGGCGGGCCTCTGTGAACCTCTGCCCAATGGAAAATGCAGAGCAGTAGGGGACTTATTTGACATTAAGATTCACCGGATCCAATAGGGAGAAGAGCAGGCGGGATTTAAATCTATTGACCAATCACGTAAAAGTCTGGCTTATTTCAGTCAATAGAAATCATCCCCGATTTGAAAAGCGGCAAGTCTGCCCAATAAAGCGTGAAAACGTTTTGTGACGGACGGAATGAGGGACCAATCGGATACGTTTAGGTCGGTTCGGTGCAGCTGGGCCAGGTTCGGGCGCGGAACGGAGCATCGCCGTGGTCCCGATCCGCTAACGTCACCATGCCGGCCGTTTCCAAGGGAGACGGGATGCGGGGCCTGGCCGTATTTATCTCCGATATCCGAAATTGTAAGTGATTGCGGAAGACTGGCGGGCAGAGGGGGATCCGTCAGAACGGAGGGGGTCTTGTATGCGCGGGGGCACAGTGGGGGATTGGACCGAGGGGAGGATTTGGCCGGGGTTCCTGCATGGAAGGGTGGAAGCGGCCCACGATTGTGCGGGGCGGCGGTGGGTGGAGTGGGGGGCTCGTCTGCTGAAGGCAAAAGACTTGAGCCTCGGGGAGAGGCGCCTGCAGCCGGTTTGTCTGCTTAGCGGCTCTTCGGGAAATGGAAAGTGGAAAGCAGGTAGGCTGGGAGGAGGCGACTCAATGGCCGGGTAATGGGCGAGGCTGCCAGCCAGCAGACATGCCCGCCGGGCTCTGCGGTGTGGAAGGTGGTCGTCGCTGGGGTAGGCAGAGGCCTGCAGTCATGGGAGGTGGATAGTGTTGGGCTGAAGAGGGCAGCGGGTGTGGGGACGCTGGGTTAATTGGAGGCGTCCCCACGTGAACGTGGAGCCTGCGGTTCGTCTCTGCGTGTGCCCGTTCTGCTTCACCCGGAAATTTTTGCTGTTTAACTAAGGAGGACGGTCGGGGAGAGAAGCGCAAAGTTGTTTAGAGCGGTGGAAATTGGGGGTCGTGGCCAATGAAGAGAAACCGGAGTGATGGAGGATAGGAAAGGGGTTCTGAATTTTGCTCAGGGGCGAGATTCCATTCCTCCTCCTTCCTGACGTCCCCAAATATAAAGACATCCAAAGGGACTGCAGATGACCTGGACGTAGAGAGCTGTGACCTGAGGGTTGGATACATACTCAGAGAACCCCAAGGACTCCACATACATAGGTTTGCTCACTGCCGTAGGTTAGGGCAGGCTTTTGTAAATTTGGGGGCACATGGTACTGTGTTTGGGAATCAGTGTGTGAAGGCTTAGGAAAGGGCTCTTGGACCTTTGCAGAAGGCCTGAAGTGTAGGCTTACTATATTTGGCTAGAAAACTCCATGGATTTACTTTTCTGTACAGCTGGTAGTCATCTGGATTTTTGCAGCCCAGATCGAAGCCTTATTACAGGGATGTTGCTGCAAAATAAGGGATTGCTGTTTAGAACCTGCGTAAAAAGAGCAAGAAAGGTTGAGGAATTCAGATTGTCCCGTGGAAAACAAATTAAGCTATGGAAGGCTTCAAATCACTGTAAGTGGTCAGGTTCTCTATGGCATTCATGTCCCATTAATATCACCTAGAATCTGCAGGAGTCAAATGGAGCCTGATTGAGTATGGCGGAAGAATGTATTTTTGGATCCCTGCAGTAAGTGATGGTTAAAAAATATCCAATCATTGTCTTTGATGGCATGTATTAGAGTCCTCTCATTTTTCAGATCTGCTTCTTCAGTCATGGAGAAAGCTCTAATGATCAGGAGACCAAGGGTGTTAACAGCATATTTGAAATCCCAAAGATTTTAAGTCAGAACCAGGTTCTTCTGTTTAGACTTTGGTATGGTTGTTTCATTGTGGTTGAATACTAATATTGTGTTTGTTTGATTCAGTCTTTTTTCCCCAGTTCCTTCTCAGGAATCCTAATCTTTGTCCCCACCCTTCCTTTTTCCAGCGAAAAAAAAAGTGTTTTGCAATGTCAATTTTGCAAGAATAATACATGCGGGAAAGCTAAGTAGCTGTTGCTAGAGCGGCTTTCTATGGAGTTGAGTCAGCAGGGCTCAGACAATGTTTTTTAGGCTGTGAATGGCTGATTTTCCTCCTCTGAAATATCCCTGTAGTTCAGAGAAAAAGTCTAGATATAAGAATGATAGCTCCACTATTCTGGGAACCACATTAAAAGCTGATTTGACCAGGAAGTTGTAATTATGTTGCAACAACTTTGGTATATTGAAATTTCAGGGAAAAGTCATCCTGTAGCTAAAGTTCATGTGAATTGGCTGAGTAGCAGCAGAGAGCATGTAAGCCAATTTGATTGGAGGCAAAGGCTTTCCATGTGAGGGATTCTTGGCCTGAATGCCACAGCAGCTAGCCTTAACACCTCTGAAAATATTATGGGAAGAGACTGTAACTCTATGAAGATGGTAGTACACATTCTTTGCATGCAAAAAGTTCCAGATTTTACCCCATGGAATCTTCATTTGAAAGGATCAGGTAAAACAAGAGTAGGCAATCTAGTGCTCTCTAATTTTTAGGTAATAACTCCCATTAGTCCCAGCCAGGAATTATGGGAGTTGTTGTGTAAAAGATTTTGAGGGGCACCAAGTTGTTCATCCCTGAGGTTAAAAGTGATGGGTAAGGTCTTTTGTCTGAAAAAGCATTACAGAGCAAGGTTGCTTCATAATCTGACTTAGTATAGTTTCTTCTGTTCTTATGGAAATAGAACATTCAATTTGGTTGTTTTTAAATTGCTTTATATAGGTATGCTCCCTTGCATATCATTTATATCTGGTTAGAGATGTCAGCTTTGCTTCAGAGAAAAATCTGGGAAAGGATTGTGATACACTTCCAGAGAGGGACATTGTCCTAAAACAGCCAAGTTGGAAAAGAAGGTCCTGTGGCTTTAACAGCTGTGTGCAAGATGGCATTTTGTTAGTTGCAGCTTGTCATGCATAGATAACAAAAGCTGCTGCTGCCAACATTTCTTTGTGAGAGCAGCTATTAAGAATGAAGAAGCCATGTCCTTCTTGTTAAGTGCCCATTCTAGTTTCCAAAAAATATACTGTTTATAAAAACATACCCAATCTCTCTTGAGTGCAAGTGAGATTGGTGAATGAACAAGACCTGATCTTTTTTGCTGTTGTAAGAGTAGGAGATATAATCATTCAGTAGAAGTCAGACATATGTTTCCCAAGGCTTCAGGGTTCATATTTTAGGGTGGGATGGAAGATCCTTGAGTCACTGAACTGACCAAACTGGGTGCTGGGATTTGTGGGAGTGAAATATCAATGGAGCAGCAGATCAGATTGATGGAAGCTTTCTCTGGCAACAGTAAATGAAGTAATAGGAAGTCAGAGAAGCATTGAGGAATATATGGGAAGAGCTCAAAAAGCTAGAGAGAAGGCTGCACCTTAATTTTACTTCACACACTTCTTTCAGGGGGAGAGATATAGGAGGTCTTCCAACATAACTGTGTGGGATCTGATGGCCACATACCTAAGGAATCTCAAATTTCAAACTGGGCTTACAATTCACCCATAGCTATGGTGAAACTCAGGCCCTTGAAAACTGCTGTGAACTTCCTGTAGGAAGAGCAGGATATGATAAATAAACACATTTCACAGATCTGCTGGCTAGTCATTCCTGTGTTGTGGATTTCTTTATACTGTACGTGCATTCATACATTCTTTGATATTCATTTAAAGGGGGAATCTATTGCTTTCTAGATATTGCTGAATTCTGACTCAGATAAGCATGACCATAAGGCAGTGGTCCAGGATTATGGGAGTTGTAATCCAACATGTTCTGGAAGTGGAATTTCCCCACTTCTGAATATAGTGGCATCTACCCAGAGAGGTGAACAAAGAGCTCTTACATTGCCTGTTCTTAAGGAACTGTAATTCTTAAGCAAAGGAAAGTTGGCAGGCCTCACATTCCCTCAACAGTGTGCTATTGGGACAAAAGGAGAGATCAGTCTAAGGAAGTTTACTTCTGTAAGTGTGATTTTTGTTAGAACACACCAGGAAGGAAGGAAGGAAAGAAAGAAAATGTTTGAGGAAACACAGTTTTCTCTTTTAGAGGCTGATTTTCCTGCCTAAGCACAGGGAATGGAAGTAGTGTTTGTTTGGATCATTTTGCTTTTGGCAGGTCGAAGAAGGAAGTATATATTTTTGGATCTGATGCCTCTCTTTTGTCATCCTTCTTTATCTATTGGAATATGTATGCCAGAAAATAAGCATAAAGAAATACAATATTCCTGAGAGGATCGCTTCCATGGTGTGGCATAAATAATAGCCCCTACCTTGCAGGTAACTCTGTAATCACAAGATGGGGGCTTGATAAACAACGATGGGAATAAACTGCAACCTAGTACATACAACTCATTACTCTTTGTGTGAGGGGGTAAATCATCATTAAACTATGGTTTAAAGACAGTTTACAATCCTGGTTTGAGTGGGCATATTAGGGCCTAATTCTAGGACTAGATGCCCAAGGAGCTAACCTTTTTTGGATTGGTTTTCCTGCTTTCATGGAGAGAGAAATGAACAAGTTAAGTGTACTAGTATGCTGTTTCACACTTAGATGGATGGATCTGCTTTCTTCTTTTATTTTTGTTTTTTAAATGATTATTTTTCTCTTTTGAAGAAATTTGGGACATAACATCTTCTCAAATCAAATGATATTCTCTTCCATCTGCATCCTTCAAATATTTTAGGCATAGCTTTTCCCACTGTTAAAAGGATCATGTTGTACCTGTTGGTTGCATAGTGTTAAATAAGGGAACCTGATAGAAGAATGGAAGGGGAAGAGGTGGCAACCCTAATTCAGCACAAAAGACATTGCTGGACTTTTTAAAGCAAAGGGCTCAAAGCCCTTTACTTCCATTGGTGAATTTACTAGTTTAATTTTCTTATACATTCATGAACCCCCCCCCCCCCCAAAGGACTTTGTAGTCTATTACTGATGAAATTTGCAAATAAAAAAAAGAAAAGGAATTGTTACCAGTCTCTGCTGACATCTGGGTTTATTACTTTTTGACTCAATAGCGGGTTTCAGATATGGCCCCTTGCGGTCGATTTCTCTGAATGAAGTAGCTAACTTTCTTTCCCTTTCTGTAAAGTCATCTTTCTTATTCCCGATTAATGTGTTTTAAGTCCTGGGCAAGGAATCACTCTTTTCTCCATGTCCCACCAAAAGGGCAGCCAGTGTGCCCATATACAAAGCAGCTCCATCCTAGGAACATCTATGCATACAAATCTGTTTGTTTCAGCCCTCATCCTGCTCAGCTGACTTACTTGTGGATCACCTTCTGCCTGTTAGGGCAAATGTTCCCTTAGCCTCCTGGGAGCATTTACTCTCCAGGTCCACTAAACGTAGATCTGTTTACTCTCTCTTGGCAGTTTTGGTATAAGACTCAGTGGTTATTGCAGCCGTCTGAGAAGGGGTGCACTACCCCTTGCTCTGTTGGGCTGATGTCTGTTTTAGAAGATCTGCAACTGGAAGACTTTGATTTGAATTGAAAAGCAGCCCCTAGCAATGTGTATACATGAAGACTTTTCCCTGCATGCTATTTATTTATTTCAAATGCTTATGTGCCTCACTTCTAGCTGAGAGTTTTCCTGGAGTAGCTTGCCACACTCGAAAAATTATGAATATTACTATGAAAACAAAGACAGTGATTAAAAATGTACCACATAAAAACAAAACAGTATGGACAGCAGATAAAGACTGGTTAAAAAAACCTCGCGACATAACATTTCAGATAGTACTATAATCATGAATTCAAATATATGAAAAAGAATAAAAGCATCTTTGCTTTGTGCCATAAGGATAGTAGGTACCAGGCCTGACTTACTTGGGAGCCATCCATAGCCAGGGGCAACAGAACTTACTGCAGTGGGCATCTACTAATTGCAGATCAGCATGGAAGGGCTCTGGAGCAGAGCCTTTGAGGATGATCATAGTAGATGAGTTGGAGCATATGGGAAGAGATTCCTTCAGACACAGTGGGCCTAATCTCTTAATACTTGTATAAATAAACACCAGCAACAAACTGGTACCAAATTGTACCACTTGAATTGGTACCAAAAGCAAACTGTACCATTCACTCCATCCAAATACCTTTCAGCAGCTTCCACCGGGCAGCAGCTTGGGAAGAACTCATTTTGATTGCAGAAAAACAATATAGTAGTGCAGACTTTGCCTGCTCCTGCTCTGATCAAAAAGCGGAGTCCCCCGATTGCTTTTAAGTTAAGAAGAAAAGTTGGGAGCTCCAGTCTGATTTACTTTTTGTATAGTTTGGCCCTGAGAGGTATCACTGAGAGAAGCAGGGAATGGCCTGTTGTTCCTATGCTTTAGGTACAGGTGAAACTCGAAAAATTAGAATATCGTGCAAATGTTCATTTATGTCAGTATGGCAACTCAAAAGGTGAAACCAATATATGAGATAGACGCATTACATGCAAAGCGAGATATGTCAAGCCTTACTTTGGTATAATTGTGATGATTATGGCGTACAGCTTATGAAAACCCCAAATTCACAATCTCAGAAAATTAGAATATTACATGACATCAATAACACAAGGATTGGAAATAGAACAATATCGGACCTCTGCAAAGTATAAGCATGCATATGTACTCAGCACTTGGTTTGGGCCCCTTTTGCAGCAATGACTGCTGCAATGCGGCGTGGCATGGATGCTATCAGCCTGTGGCACTGCTGAGGTGTTATGGAAGACCAGGATGCTTCAATAGCGGCCTTCAGCTCCGCTGCATTGTTCGGTCTCATGTCCCTCATCTTTCTCTTGGCAATGCCCCATAGATTCTCTATGGGGTTCAGGTCAGGAGTTTGCTGGCCAACCAAGCACAGTAACCCCATGGTCATTGAACCAGGTTTTGGTACTTTTGGCAGTGTGGGCAGGTGCCAAGTCCTGCTGGAAAATGAAGTCGGCATCCCCATAAAGCTTGTCTGCGGAAGGAAGCATGAAGTGCTCCAAAATCTCCTGGTAGACGGCTGCGTTGACCCTGGACTTAATGAAGCACAGTGGACCAACACCAGCAGATGACATGGCTCCCCAAATCAACACAGACTGTGGAAACTTCACACTGGACTTCAAGCATCGTGCATTGTGTGCCTCTCCATCCTTCCTCCAGACTCTGGGTCCTTGGTTCCCAAATGAGATGCAAAAGTTGCTCTCATCAGAAAAGAGGACTTTGGACCACTGGGCAACAGACCAGTTCTTTTTTTCTGTAGCCCAGGTAAGACGCTTCTGACGTTGTTTGTTGTTCAGGAGCGGCTTGACAAGAGGAATACGACATTTGAAGCCCATGTCCAGGATCCGTCTGTGTGTGGTGGCTCTTGATGCACTAACTCCAGCCTCAGTCCACTCCTTGTGAAAGACCCCAACACTTTTGAATGGCCTTTTCCTGACAATCCCCTCCAGGCTGCGGTCATCCCTGCTGCTTTTTCTACCACACTTTTCCCTTCCACATAACCTTCTATTGATGTGCTTTGATACAGCACTTTGTGAACATCTAACTTCTTTTGTAATTACCTTTTGGGGCTTTCCCTCCTTATGGAGGGTGTCAATGATGGTTTTTTGCACAACTGTCAGGTCAGCAGTCTTTCCCATGCTTGTGATTCCTACTGAACCAGCCTGAGAGACCATTGAAAGGCTCAGGAACCCTATGCAGGTGTTATGGATTCATTAGCTGATTAGAGGGGGACACTTTGAGCCTAGAATATTGAACCTTTTCACACTATTCTAATTTTCTGAGATTGTGAATTTGGGGTTTTCATAAGCTGTACGCCATAATCATCACAATTATACCAAAGTAAGGCTTGACATATCTCGCTTTGCATGTAATGCGTCTATCTCATATATTGGTTTCACCTTTTGAGTTGCCATACTGACATAAATGAACATTTGCACGATATTCTAATTTTTCGAGTTTCACCTGTATATGGCAGCTGTCCCCGAGATGGTACTTCCAGATATGTGGGAATTGCATCTGGCTGGGAATTCTGGAATTAGAGTCCAACTCACTCAGAGACAATGGGCTGGGGAAGGTTTTGCTTTTTCATGCTGTTTTATTCATGAAGCATATGTGGTGGTTTGTCATCATCCGTTGGCATTTATCTGACCCCTTTCCTTGTCTCACAAAATAATAGTTAAGCATTCAGCACCAAGCAGACACCCAGAGGATTGTGTATGGAGGTTGAGTGTTGCCCATGTTTCATTCCTTGCTTGTCATTTCCAGGTAAGAGTAAAGAGGCTGAAATTAAACGAATTAACAAGGAGCTGGCCAATATCCGGTCCAAATTTAAGGGTGAGTTCTTGCACTGTTTCCTCACTCCTTCTCCCCTTCTTCCTTTCGCTATTCTGCAGCATAAGCCAGCTTTGTCTCACCACACATCCCTGCAGCAACTCCATCAGTGACTCAGCTCAGTTTACTCACTGTCTCTTGTTTTTGTTCTCTCTCTCCCTTGACAACCAGGCTCCTCTCTAGCACTTTTCAGGTTGGTTTGGCTACTGTCATCTATCTTCTCTAATACATGTCATTGATGCTTCATAGAAAGGAACTGTTTGTAGCAGGCCTGTGGGCAGTAGATGAAGAATGGCCCTGGACTCAAGGTTGAAATGCTAAAAAGCTAACCTGTTCCAGCCGAGACAATGAAATGAAGTGGAAAGTATCTGATTCTAGGTGGTACTGACTATAACAAACCACAGTGATGTCAAAATGATGACATGCGTATGATTAGTTGCATTATACATCTGACAAAAGTATATGGGTTGTGGAATTTGTGTGATGACATCATTTGTTCCTCCTGTGGATACCTGTAATTCTAGGCCCTCAAATTGAACCAGGAGTTTCCTATCTCTTCTGAGTCTAGAAGTTGCTTATGGAATCCTGCAAATCTGGGCACTTGTTTTTATTTAAAGAAACAAGTTTCTGGCTCTCAGTACTTGATAGCATCTCAGCCATTTCTTTTATTTATATGTATATCTTTGAAAAAATAAAGTAAAGTAATTAGTAAGTTATTATTACTTTACTTTCTTTACTTTTTTTTCAAAATGTGTATTGTTTTTATTCTCTTAAAAATTTGTTTAATAAAATTATATATGGAATAGATATAGACCCAGGCTGTGCCCGAAAACACCTCTGTGGATCTCAGCACAAGAAGCATTTTACGGAAGAGAAACAATAGGCAAAGATAAATGGTTAACGTACCAGTCAGACATGACTTAACGACTGAACAACAGCAGCAAACCAGGAATTATTGGAGAATCAGCAAAGGGAATATAAAATTGAATCAAGAGAGCAACTAATGGCAGAAGGATATAATTGTCAGTGGTTTTCCCATTTACAGTTATCAGAAAGATTTAAAATGGATAAAAAGACTTATGGTATGGAGCAAAATAAGAATTTGAAGTACAACTGTGTACTGATGGTGGACAAGTAATTGCTAAAATATGTAAATTTTGTTGAAATTTGAAATGGAAGAACAAGTTAAAAATGTATGATAAAGTGGGCTAAGAATTTTGGTTATAATATACAGATGGATCAGTGGAAAAATATGTGGTCAAAAGGGTTAAAAGTTACATTATGTTATGATCTTAAGGAGAATTTTTATAAAATGATGTATCGTTGGTACGTGATGCCAGAAAAATTATCTAGAATGTATAAAGGCATCCCAAATATATGTTGGAAATGTGAAATGTGAACAATATGAAGAGATATTCTATCATGCTTGGTGGACATGTAAAAAAGGTTAAAAAATTAGATTCAAATACACACATTGATACAGAGGATTTTAAATATTAATATTCAATTGAAGCCAGAACTTTTCCTTTTAGGACTGATGGATAAACAGTTAGAAAACAGTCATGTAAGTTGTTTTCATAGGGACGTGGTGGCGCAGCGGCTTAATGACGCTGAAAGTTGCCAGCCAGAAATGGCTGACGCTTCAGCGGTTCGAGTCCAGCCTTCGCGTTAACAGGATGAGCTCCTGTTTCCTCCCCAGCTCCTGTCAACCCAACAGGTCGAAAACTCATGTGAGTAGATAAATGGGTACTCTCACTCCGGTGGGAGGAAAAATGCTGGCAGCGCCTTGCACAGAGAGATGGGACCAGTTGCCGGTAAGTGCGAAAAGGGCACGAAGCAACAGAAACCCCGCCTCCTGCGCTTGCCAGCTGGACTATGCTCTAGGAAGGAGGGTCTGGCAAACCACTTCCGAAAAACAATTGCCTTGAAAACTGCAAGGATTCGTCCAGGCAGTCACTGCAGGGTCAGTAATGACTGAGCGCAGACCAAAAAAAAAAAAAAGTTGTTTTCATTACTGCAGTGAGATTATTATATGCACGAAGATGGAAAGATTTGGCCACCATGGAGGAACGGTTGGTGAAATTGACAGAACTTGGTGAGATGGCCAGATTGACTTCTTTGATTAGAGAAAGTCATTATTGACATTCATCAATGACTGGAAACCCCTTATGGACTTTTTGCATGAAAAAGAAGATGATTTTGTGACTTATGGTTTTGATGATTAGAATAGGTTAGAGAAAAAAGGGAATTACCATGTAATCTTAAAGGTTTGATTTGAATTGTATGTGTAACTGCCAAGAGGAAGATTGGAAGCTACTTCTTTATATATTTTTTCATGTTTTCTGTTCTTTTATTTTCTTTTCCTTTTTTGTCTCCTTTTTTCTTTGTCTCTTCTTTTCCTTTCTTTCCTTTTTTGCTTTTTCACATTTACTATATATTTTTGAATGTATTTCTTATATATGTAAAATCTCTTATAAAATTATTTTTTTTAAAGAAAAGTAATAAGTAATTGAATAAAAAGGTGCAAAGAAAGAAAGAGAAAAGAAAGAGAAAGAAAAGAAAAAGTTTATAAAGAAGCAGCTTCCAATCTTCTTAACAGCAGTTATGGGTACATTTATAGTTTACCCTCTCTCTCTCAGGTTACCGCATAGTTTCCTTCTTTCCATATTCTACCCTTTCTAATCCTCAAACCCATAAATCACAAGTTCATTTTTTTTTCTGTTTTCAGCAAAAAGTCCATAAGTGGTTTCCAGTCACTAATAAATGTGGTTATTGTCCTGTCTTTTATCAGACAAGTCAATTTTGCCATCTCTGCTAATTCTGTCATCTTCACCAGCCATTGTGGGCATTTCAGAGTCTTTCCATTTTTGTACATATAATAGTCTTGCAGCAGTTGTCATATTTACTTTATTTATTTACTTATTCGATTTATATAGCCGCCCATCTCACTTTTGCATGACTCTAGACAGCTTACAATAAAACAAGTGAATCAAAAACACAAAATACCCAATATAAAAACAAATACAAATAGAAACACCTAGCAGCCGGGCAGAATCTAACCTGTCATCCACACAACCAGGAGACGGGTTCTAACCCACGCCCAGGGCCCCATATACAAAAACAGTGTTCCATAACTCTTTTCTAATTGTCTATCCATTAATCCCAACAAGAAAAAATCTGGTTTCAATTGAATATTAATCTTTAAAATTCTTTGTATCACTGTGTGTATTTGAACCCAACATTTTCTGCCATTTTCTTGCTTTTTTACAAGTCCACCAGACATGATAAAATGACCCTTCATGTTTTCCACGTTTCCAGCACAGATTTGAAGTACCTTTATACATTCTAGATAATTTTTCTGGAGTCATGTATCAGCAGTACATCATTTTATAAAAAGTCTCTTTTAAGTTATAATATAAATTTCAGCCCTTTTAGCCACATATTTTCCCATTCTTTCATCAGTATATTATGTCCAAAGTTCTTAGCCCATTTAGCATCTCAGCTATTTCTGATGAAGGTCACCTGGTTGTGATTTCTCTCTCTTGCCTTTGATCCCCAATGCTTTTACTTCTCTATATTATGCATGCCAACCTTTCTTGCACAGCTCAGGTAAAAACATTCAGGACAACTATCAAAATGGTGGAAAGAAAAGTACTATTAGACAATCAGAATGGAACACAAGAGTGACTTTTTGCCCTAGTAGCGACATCTTTGAAATTTCAGATTAAAGTACATTTATTTTGTGTACTATAAGTCTTGATCACTGTTGGGGGTTGGGATTGTGAAGAATCCAGTTGCATCTAAAATTGGTATGTAGATTGCATCAGAAATGTGTTGTATAAGACTCCTGCACATGGTTTTATTTTCTCATTGTGTGAAAACAAATGCATTCACTGATATCTGCAAAGGTAGGAGCAAACACATTTTCTTCATCAGAAAGTGAGTGAATGGAGAAAAAGAGAACTCTCTGTTCTTCTCTGCTTCACTGGCCAGAGTAGCTGAGAAGTGATGGGAAGTGTTAATCAAGGTCTTTGCTGTTCCCCAGTGTGGCTTTTGTGGTAAACAGAACTTCCAGGCCCATTGGCAGCTTCATTTCTGCCACTGGGATGTCTGATGAACTGGGACTTGCCCAGTCTCAGCAACCTATCCTAAAGGTGGAGAATGAGCAGAATATTGTGTGGCTTATAGCAGCCTCCCCCAAACTGGGCATCCAGAAGATTAGTAGAGATGAGTAGTCTACCAGGAAATTAAAGGGGGCCATATGAAAAGGAAAACAGGAAGATATTTCCTGTGTCCTTGACTCCTGCTGACTAAATGGCTTTCTGGGAGCTCGCAGTAGAAGGCCAGGGTGCTGTTGTAGCTGTCCTTCCTCCCTCCCAGCTGCTTTGCAGATGCCTCTCTCCTTCCAGCAGGGCAAGTGATCTTCCTGCCCCACTCCCCACCTGTCACTCTCCCCTCTCAGGAGATAAAGCCTTGGATGGTTACAGCAAGAAGAAATATGTCTGCAAGCTGCTTTTCATCTTCCTGTTGGGTCATGACATCGACTTTGGGCACATGGAGGCCGTCAACTTGCTCAGCTCCAACAAATACACAGAAAAACAAATTGTGAGTAGGCACAAGGGTAGTGGGATCTTTAAAAAAAAATCCTGGATTTTACTCCCTCATTATTTTGATTTTCCACGTGAAAAATAAATCACAGTAGTGTGCCTGATAGATTTCACTGAAGAGAAAAAGCTATAACACCAAATCTGTAAATCAGTTATTTGGAAGATTCTGATTCTGAATATATGTATTATATATAAATTATCCTATTCATCCTCCAATGTAGCATATGTTGTTCTGCCCATCTTTATTTTATCCCCACAACAAACCTGTCAGGTAAGTTAGGTTGAAGAAGAGAGAATAATTGGCACAAGATCAGTCTGGGTTCTATTAGACCTAGTCTGGCATTCTAACTATACACCATGTTAGCTCCTGGGTTGTACAGTCAAATGGCTGGGTTCATGCAGCATGTTAAACCTTAAATCCGAGTTAACAAAACACAGTTGCTGTATTTACATTTGTCTAAACAAGAAACCATACTGTGGCTTAATGTGATGGCTTAGTTCACACATACTGTGGCAATGCCTGGGTTCCTGCAAGATGCTGAATGAGAAAAACCAAGTTACAGCACTCATTGTACGACCCCCTCCTATCCTTACTCCTAACAATCCTATGGATTGTTGCCATCCAGAATCAGTGTTCCCACCTCAATTGCTATTTTATGTGAACTAGGCCTCAGTGGAGGTTTGAGTCCAGGTCTCTGTATTCCATTCTTCCCTCTTTCCTAACCTTGTCACAAGATGCATTCTTTCTCCTTAAATTTGGAGCCTGATGATTCTGATGAGAAGTATTATCCTTCATTAATGAAGCAGTAGCTGAGCTTGTTGAAAGTTGAAGAAAAAGAAAAAATACTTTCCCATGCTTTGGAGGGAAATAGTGGGGCAGCTAGTGAAAATGCCAGAGGAAGGGCTTCTGCAAGGCTGTATTCCAGAGAGGAAATCAACATTAATTGAATAGCACTCTCTTTATCTCTTTTGGGCATCCAGCCAGCCTTATTATAACCCTTGTCTGCTGAAGGACAAAGTGATCCACTGGCAGTGCCTTGGCATGCAGTTTGGCTCATTGAAGCAGGACTGGGGGAGATGCATATGTTCCTAACTACAGCTCCCAGCATTCCTTACCATGGCCATACTGACTAGGGTTGCTGAAACCTGTAGTGCAACAAGATTTGGAGGATCACTGGTTCCCTACCACTGTAGTAAAGGTAGTAGTAAAGGTATGCCCCTGCCTGTCCTACAATGCCTAACTTACCCTTGCTTCTCTCTGCCCCTTTTGTGTCTACTCTTCTAGGGCTACCTGTTCATTTCAGTGCTGGTGAACTCCAACAGTGAGCTGATCCGCCTCATCAACAATGCTATTAAGAATGACTTGGCAAGTCGCAATCCCACCTTCATGTGCCTGGCCCTGCATTGCATCGCCAATGTTGGCAGCCGTGAGATGGCAGAGGCATTTGCTTCTGAGATCCCCCGTATCCTGGTGGCCGGGTAAGGCAGAGTCAATGCAGGAAGGATTTACTATGTGGGGCAAGATGGGTATTTTTATTATGATATTTAGGAGCATCAGAAGCTTGTTTGTAACAGAAGAGTTTATTTTATTCACCTGCATGGCATTACTTACACCATTTTGACCCCATCCTAGACCCTCTAGTTTCATCGAAACTAAAACCCCCAGAATTTCCAGCCAAAAGGAACAGTGAGAATTCCAAGAATTGTAGCCCCAATTCCATTGTTAGGACATTGTTAGGCTTAAGTTTGTGCAGGTGTTAGCAATGTTCAGTAACAATTGGAGATAATACAACAACTCCAGGTGTCTTGAAATTGAAGCTTCTCAGAATTGTGGTTCAGCAACATCTGAAGGGTCTCAATTGCTCATTCTTCAAACTGGGGAAAATTACAAGATGCTTTCCAATATCTCAAGCAACCAAGTATTTTCTCCATTATCAACTGTCTGATCCTTTTATTTGGTGATGTCAAAGACTGAACCTAAAACCTTCCATTTGCAAGGCATTGTCATTCCTCCCCTAAGATATCAACTATCTGACCCACTTGTTTGTCCATATTACACCTCAGTGATACCATGGACAGTGTGAAGCAGAGCGCTGCCCTTTGCCTCTTGCGCCTCTACAAGACTTCCCCTGATTTGGTGCCGATGGGAGAGTGGACGTCACGTGTGGTGCACCTTCTGAATGACCAGCACATGGTATGTTGTTGCCCTTCCCAGTTCCATTGTTAGGACATGAAATCATTTGTCACCCCCACAACGATTTGTATATGGTACGTCCTCCCCACTCATTATCATATAGTAGAGTCCTCTGAACATTCAGTTCTGCTTATTCCCTTAAAACCAATGACCAAGCTATTCAAAATATAGTTGCATTCATGCCATACATTTAACTATATTACTTAAAAATCTGTTAGATACATTTGTACAATAAATTAACTTTGATTAATGTTAATCTTGGTCATAGTTCTTATGACTTATTGTATTGTGAATATCTAGTTTATATGATTAATTTATGGTTTGACATACATTATGAATACAGAAAATGATTTAATTTAATAACCAGATTAATTGTATGGTGAACACAAGTTATGAGTAGTCAGACTTTTATATCAGCCTTTTCCAACATGGTGCCGTTCAGAAGGGCCTTCAGCTCTCATCATTCCTATCCTAACTGGCAGTAGAGAACCAACAATTTGGAGGCACCAAGACATTGAGATTGCTATACAGGTAGTCCTTGCTTAATGTCCACAATTGGGACTGGCAACTTCCTCGCTTAGTGACACAGCACTAAGCGAAAAATCATGTGACTATGCTGGATTTATGACGTCATTTCCACTGCGTTAGTTAAGTGATTCACCCAAGGTCATAAAGTGAGACATCACATGACCGTGATGTGCAGTTTTACTGCTGGCTTCTCCCTTGACTCTTCTTGTCGGAAGCTGGCAGCGAAGCACATAAATGGCAATCGTGACCACAGGACACCGCAACGGTCGCAAATGCCCGCCAGTTGTGAAGCGCCCAAATCTTGATCACATGACTGCAGGGATGCTGCAACAATAGTAAGTGTGAGGACTGCTCATAACATTACTTTTTCAGCGGCATTGTAACTTCAAATGGTCGCTAAACAGGGCAGTCATTAAGCAAGGATTACCTGTATGCAGATAAAAGAGCCGTTTTGTGGAAGCAGAATTAGTTTGCTTGTGGAAATGGTACATGCTAAAAACTAATGTGAAGGTAGCCAACTGCATACTTTGCTGGAAGAGAGGCTTGTTGGCTGAGTGTCACAAATTGACATCTCCTTGTTTCTTGGCTAATGTGAAATGAAGAAGTGTGCAATCTGATGTTTCCTTTGTATCTTAGACACTCAACCCTCTTGATTCTCTGTCTTGCTTTCCAATGTATCCTGAGGCTGTGTGTGTACTTTGCACAGCATAGTAAATGTATGGATGGTTTATGGCCAGCAGGTTGTAGGAACTCAGCTTTTGGTGAACCAAGCCGTCATATTGTCTTAGTATGCTTTATTTATTTGGGCATAGCCTATTATGTGAACACAGCAATTATGCTTTGTTTATGGGGGTTTAGAATTAATGTGTTGTGCACTGTTGGCCAGTGTAGCTGCAGCTCCTATAGGTCTCACTTGGTGCTCCATCTTTCTCCCTACTCCCCCTCACAATACAGGGTGTGGTCACAGCTGCTGTCAGCCTCATCGCTTGCCTCTGCAAGAAGAATCCCGATGACTTCAAGACATGTGTCTCCCTGGCAGTATCCAGGCTTAGCAGGGTGAGTGAGGAAAGGAGAGCCAAGAGTTCATTCTTTTGCTTAGCATTATTGTACTACCTTATGTTTTGTTTCAGCAAATTTATTTGACATTTGTGGTAGAGTTTGTGTTTGCTGGAAAACACAATAGAGGTCTCGGAATCCATTGTGACTATAATTAAGGAATCTGTCCATGAAGCTGCAGTACCTTAATTCTCCAAAGAAAATACAGTGAATGTACTTTTTTCCCATTGGGCATTCTGTTATTTGTTGGGAGTGGATTGTTGGATACAGAAGTTGAGCTTATGCTCAAAAAAGAGGACAATGAGGGTTGAGGTCTGATTTGGGTGAATCATAGAGAGGACAGCATCCTAGTCAGGGATGTGATAAATGGCTTTGTCCTCCTATCATTGGATGGTGGAGGGACAAAAGAAGGAGGTCTTTGATACTGGAGTCTTAATCATTTCCCTTGCACAGAGCTATGAGCTTGCCTGCTTTGGAACAAGTATCTACTCAGGAGTAGAGGGGTAAAGAGCAGAACAGCAGATTGACAGAATTTGGACAGTTGCCTATAGGATGTGGGGGAGGGTTTTCCTAAACAAATTCTGGAGCTTCTCCTACAAGCTATTTGCCTTCAAAGAGAAGCTCCCACTGGTGCCAGTGGAAACTTTTCTTCCCTGCTGATAGCATCCCCCACCCCCACTCCTGCTCTTCTATTAAGAGTGGGCAAATTCTTCACATGCTGCAGTATACAGTATATTAATTTAGATAAAATACAATATAATGATAGAGCAACAGTGCATATAGCTAGTGGTGGATTTATTTTGGTGCTTCCAGCAACAATTCTCCAACTTCTACCTGACATGATATATCTGGCACACACTTTTTCGTTCTTTTGCTGTATCACACACCTATCTTCTTTTCTGCCCATAACAGCAGTTTGGGAAGTTGGGACCTTAAATTGTGAAAAGTAGTTTAAGGGGCATTTATCTTTCCATAGTTTGGGCCCAAGTCCTGTGGCATAGCTAATTTTATTCAGGGAGCTGGGATCCATGGACTTTTGTGATAATAGCATAGAGATAGTTGGGGAATATGGCTGTTCTGATACACCAAATGTGGAGACTTCTGACTGGCTCACTGGGCTGTCCTGCTTGTACCCTCTCCTTTCAGATTGTGTCTTCAGCCTCCACAGATCTCCAGGACTACACCTATTACTTTGTGCCAGCCCCTTGGCTCTCAGTCAAGCTTCTGCGGCTGCTGCAGTGTTACCCTCCCCCAGGTAACAGAAATGGGGTCTTCTGCTCAATGAAATCAAGGATAGTACTGGAATATGTCAGTTTCCTGGTGTAGAACATTTGGTTGAACTTCTTGCTGTTTTGCAGTCCTGTCCTTAGTAAAATGCATAGAAGCAATGCATCCTTTTTATTATTATGTTTTACCTTTTCATCACAACACCATTTTCTATGTATAATTCAGAATCATTGACTGTCTTGAATGCATTTTTGGCAAATAGATGGGATATGAATTTAATAAATAAAAATAACATTAGCTTCTCCTCATCTCTTCTTTTTTCTAGGCCTGTTCAGGGAAGTCACTTTTTCCTGCTCTGTTAAGGAGCCTGCACAAACACTGTGCTCATGCCCTTCCCCCTCTTCTCTCCTCTGCGTTTGGCCATTGATAATACCTATCATTTTTACAACACTACAAACACACTGAGCTTTGGTTGTGTTTCCATATGGAGACTTTCAGAACAGAGAATGGATGGTCTGGTCTTAAACTGGTGGGAAACTGGAAGTTTTTTCATTTGCCATTAAATATAGATTCTCTTGGGTAGGTTGGGGAGACATGATGAATGGCTGATAGGGACTAGGATTCCTGTTTGTTATGCTAACTGGCATCCCCCCTCATTAAGATGCTGCTCTTTGGCTCCATATTTTCTGCTTTCTCTGCAGAAGATGCAGCAGTGAAAGGACGCCTGGTTGAATGCTTGGAGACTATCCTCAACAAGGCTCAGGAACCCCCCAAATCCAAGAAGGTCCAGCACTCCAATGCCAAGAATGCTATCCTTTTTGAAGCCATCAGTCTCATCATCCACTATGACAGGCAAGCATCTAACTTTGGTTGAGCGGGGGGTTGTACTAAAAGTCTTTAGATTGGACCTGGGGAATGCATTGTTATTATTCTGAACTGACCCCAGATAGTAGGAGCTGCACACTGTTAATACATGACTGCATCCAAATCAGTAATGCCATTCTCTTTTGGAGACATACTGTCCTCCATGCACTCCCAGAGCTGCATTCACACCCTGTTCTCCCTTGATAACATTCGGCTTCTACTCAGAAATGCCCATCTTGGTTTTTGAATGTCTCCATTGAAATTGTTGATACATTGATACTATTGGAGAATTTTTAAAAGTCAAGTTGCAGTGGGACATGGGGGGGGTATGTGTATGTGCAACATTTGAGGAGGGGTAAATTAGCCAAAAGAGCCCTCCTAAATGCTCTTTTGAAAAAATAATTTGGTTCCAACTGAGCTTTTAACCTGATCATTACAAGGAAACAGATGAAGAATTCTGATTATTCTGAGTTTTCCCAATTTGTGGGAGAAAGAACGAGACCTGGGTTAGACATCAGTAGGATAAACAGAAACAATATAGGCTCTGTCTGGCCCACAGACCCAAAGTTCTTCAGTATCAACTAATATTGATCCAAAACTCCGGGGGGAGGGAACTTGTGTGGCTTCCCAGAGTTTCTGTTAAGTGCCAGTGTCAACCATTAGAAGCTACAGGCAGAGCCAGAGAAACAAAAGAGAACCATGACAATCAAATAAAAAAGAACAAGAGTGGTTTTATAGAATGAGGCTAGAATCAGGTGGATTGTTGGCACACTTGGAGACTTGAGAGTCTGACAGTCAGGTCTGAGCTACATGTGGAGTACTCCCTGCTGTGTCTACTCTGGAGTTAACCACAACTTCTTGTTCTGCAGTGAACCCAACCTGCTGGTGCGTGCATGCAATCAACTAGGCCAGTTCCTGCAGCATCGAGAGACCAACCTAAGATACCTAGCCCTGGAGAGCATGTGTACCCTAGCCAGCTCCGAATTCTCACATGAAGCTGTCAAGACCCACATTGAAACTGTCATCAATGCTCTAAAGGTCAGGCTCTGAAAAGGCATATGCAGAGCAAATGGGAAAGGCAACTTTCATGGGGAGCTAGGGTGCAGGACTGAGTGAGAGCGACTTCCAAAATGTCTCAGTCCTGTTTCCAGGTGGTGAGGTGATGGGGAGAGTGCAGGCACAGCCATTTCCCAAAGGAAGTTCCTTGGTAAATTCTCTGCTATCAAATGTAATTTCTGTTAACAGTGAATGAAACATTATATGTCACAACCTGAGCACCTCATCCTAAGTTGATGGGAGGCAAGGTTAAAAGAGAAGGTTAGCTCTCTAGCCTAAACACAGGAAAGGGCAAACTGTGACCCATGGGCTGCATGAGGCACCCCAGCCTCCAACTTGTGGGTCCAAGATTGCAACACTGAAATTCAGTGGCAGAATTTTCAGTCACCCAAGTTTTAGCTTTTTTCCCAACAAATAAAAGGTGAAAATGCATCTATTCTTTAACACTCCCCCAAGCCCTATGTACAACAATGGGCTGAAATGCCCATGCACTCCCCAGTGACTTTGCTGCATCAAAAGGAAACTAGCCCTGTAGCCCTTAGAGGCAGAAATATATATGTACTTGAGAGAATGTGGCCCAAAGCTTGCCCACCCCTTCTGTAGAGCATAGGGAAGAAACATAGGAAAGTAAAGAGCTCAGCTGAAATGGGAAGGAAGTGGTCAGGGTTATGTAAATTCTACAGTCATTTTGTCAAGTATGGAATTTGGATTTGGAAGCCTAAAGTCATGATTTTCATTTTAATCTATTTGATTGTTTTACAAGGCAGCTTTCTAGTATTATGAATGTAACTTTAATTGCTTGAATATACATTGATGAAATGTCAAAAGCCTGGCCAAGATCCAAGCAGAATGTACTGTGTTGAGGCTTCAGTATCCTGCTAGGTTTTTACCTCTTTCTGTGGCTAACAGTTTCAAAGGAAATTAGACAATATTGAAAATATTGAAAATATTGGCAAGGGGCTCAGATTACAAAAATGGACATGGATGTGGAATTAAATTTATTTATTTATTTGCGTATTACATATACATATTGCTGTAATCTCCAGGGATTCCTAGAAGTCAACACATAATTATATATAATGAAAATTAAAATGTCCACAGTAAATTAATAAACAAAAATAATCCAAATGACTCCACTATTAACTGGAGATAGTTGTTCTCTGGTCAGTCCCCAAATGACTTTGAAGAACTCAATTTTAACCAACTGTGGTAAGGTTTACCAAGGAGGGGTCTACTCTAACTTCAAAAGGAAGGCTGTTTCATTGCTCTAGTGCCATTAGTATATAAAAAAAGTGTCTCTGGGATTCAGCCCCCCTCACCTCACAGAAGTGGAGAACTATCAGTAGCTTTTTGTGGGAAAAATGTATCAGAAGTATTGATTCCCATTGGAGAAGCAGTCCTGCAAGTACCTAGTTGCCAAGACATGTAGAGCTTTATTGATTATAAACAGCACTTTGAATTCACCCAGAAACTTAGCTGGAAATCAGCTTGCACAAGTAGAAGAAACAAGAAAAAAAAAAGCTATGTCTATAATGAATGCCACTGGTTGAGTCCTACAATCACTACTTGAGTCTTACTTACCGTTTCATGTACAGAATTTACAGTATCTAGATTTTAGGAACCATCTTTTATGATGGTTGCATTGCCATAACTTCTGTTCCTTTGGACTTCTTTTGGGAATTCTTATGAGTTTAATGATCAGAGAGTAATGGACCACAAAATTGGGGTAAAGTTTGGAGAAAAGAAGAGAGAACCTGTCAGGCCCAGCCCAAGAACAACAACGAGGCAGTCCAGTCCAGTATAGTTCCTTTATTAGCTTGCACCTAATAGACAGAATCTCACCAGCCTAAACGTATGCTAAAGCAACTAGTGGCTATACCCCATGAGACTCTAGGGAGGGGCCAGTCTCAGCTTCTTCACCTTCTCACAGTCCTGCTGTGGGCTGAGGAAGCACTTGCTCTGTAACCTCTCCAGGAATGCTCCCCTTCCCTCCTGATAACCTTGATCCTCCATTCCAGTATTCTCCTCGCACATACCTTCCACTACAGAACCCCACTGAAAGGACTGGAGCATCTTTTAAATCTGACATCCTCTTAATTTTTCCTTGTACATCTAATCTTTTGCATTCTTGGTCTCAGGAGATGTACTTTGCAGCTTGTATCTGAGCCAAATTGGAGCTGGAATTGAGACTTAATTAATGCTGAAGGCAAAAGCTCTGCTCACTGCTTAACCCCCATCTCCTTTCACAGACGGAACGGGATGTGAGCGTGCGCCAGCGGGCTGCTGACCTCCTCTATGCCATGTGTGACCGTACAAATGCCAAGCAAATAGTCTCGGAGATGCTTAGCTATCTGGAAACAGCAGATTACTCAATCCGTGAAGAGATTGTGAGTAGGGGTTGCCAACTCAGCGGGAAGGGGAACTGGAAGCCAGACCTTGGGTCTTTTCATCTCAGTAGATTGCAGAGAACAATCAAACAATGAGAAACGAGAGAAACAAAACGAATGCCTGCCTTAACATGGAAACTGGTCTGGAGAAGGCAGACCAGTTGGGAGCTGGCAGCAACATTTTCTTTTTCTTCTCTCAGGTGCTGAAGGTGGCCATCTTGGCTGAGAAATATGCAGTAGACTATAGTTGGTATGTGGATACCATCCTCAATCTGATCCGCATTGCTGGTGACTATGTGAGTGAGGAGGTGTGGTACCGTGTCATCCAGATTGTCATCAACCGGGATGATGTGCAAGGTTATGCAGCCAAGACCGTCTTTGAGGTGTGTGGCCTTGACTTGGGACACTGACTGTCTCCTCTTACCTCTTTATAGCTCTGAAGAGAAGGCTTTCTTTTCCCTCCTTTTATGAATATGTGATTCTGGCTATGAAAACTAGATGGATTGTCCATTATTATTTCATTGTTCAAGCATATGTAGCCATAGACAAGAAATAAATATCTTCAGGGGATACTAAAAAGGATTGGGAGAGCAAAGCAACTTAATGAGGACTGAGCATCTTCAGTCCCCACAAAATGCTAAATGTTTATTGATGCAGGGGAATGAAATGAAGTATTCTGGAGTAGGTTATGACTGATTAAGAGGAGCAGTATTACAAACCTGGGGGGTATGACTATTGCTGTGCTCCATTCAGATACTGAAGCAATGAGCATGAAACTGAGCAAACTCAGGGAGGCAGTGAAGGACAGGAAGGCCTGGCGCGACATGGTTCATGGGGTCACGAAGAGTCGGACACAACTAAACGACTGAACAACAACAATTCAGATATAGTTCTGCAGTATGTTTGATGCTGAATGTATCAAATTCTGGGATGTCTGAGATTGCCATGACCAATCTATGAGTCTAAAAGGACTTGATGCTTCTTAAGCATTGGCTCTCATGGGGTTGGTTAGGAAAAGAGCTCAAAGAATACTCTTCCTGTCCTCCTTTTAAGAGCAGTGATTTCCTACTAAACTAAAATAGGAGCTTCTTCTCGAGCTGCATCTACCTAACTGCCCACCGTGCACTGTATTTGGTTTTCCTTTTCCAGGCCCTCCAGGCTCCTGCTTGTCATGAGAACATGGTGAAAGTTGGAGGTTACATCCTTGGGGAATTTGGGAACCTCATTGCTGGGGATCCCCGTTCCAGGTAGATAATATGAGAGGAAATGGATTGACCTGGGGGGGGGGGTGGGGGGGCAGGGTGAAGTGGGGGCTCAGCTCCTATGAGGAAAAAAACAGACACTGGGATTATACTGAGACTGTAGCTTCCAGAATTCCCAGCCAGCCTGACACATCTGGAGAGCTACATCATTCTCTTGTTTTTTGAGGCACTTAAATTGGGGAGGCTTGTCCCATCATTCCTTGATGTTGTGAGCAAAGCCTGTGAGAATGCCTCCTTCACATTTCCTCACCTGTAGATCTCAGGGGCCCTGACTCATGTTGTCTCCTGTTCCCCTTTCTCCACCAGCCCTCTGGTTCAATTCAACCTCCTCCACTCCAAATTCCACCTCTGCAGTGTCTCTACCCGGGCCCTACTCCTGTCCACCTACATCAAATTCATAAATCTCTTCCCTGAAACAAAGGGCACCATCCAGGAAGTGCTGCGCTCGGACAGCCAGATCCGCAATGCTGATGTGGAACTGCAGCAACGCGCCGTTGAATACCTCAAACTCAGCTCTATTGCCAGCACCGATGTCCTGGTGAGGGAGGAACTGAGAGTGGGATGCTGGTATCCCCATCTCTCAGGGAAAACAGATCCTTACCTATTCCTTGTGAAGAGTTGTAGCCGTGATCTGAAAAAAGTTGGTTCAGGGAGTATTGGAAAAGAGAAAACAGGAAGCTTCTCTTTGGTGGAATGAATCAGAATTTGGCATTTTTGTACTTGGTCCAAAGCCAATTTTTACCCTTTTACCTGAGAATGGAGTGGGCTAGGGCAGAACTTCAATTGTATATTGGCCTTTGAGGAGTGCACTGCAGTGATGTCTCCAAATGAAGTGGAACTAAATGTTCTAGCTCATTTGTTTCTTTAAGGAGCAGAGCTGAGATTGGAATGAAGCAATATAGGTGTAATAAACCCTGAAGAGGCATAATGCACCTATTTGCAATGTTTGGGAGTTTTAAAAAGTGCAAAATCACACTGCTGGGGAGGATCTAAAAGTGATGTTGGGAACCTCCTATGGCTTGCAAGTCACCTACCCTGCCATTAGAGAAGTTCTGGGCAGGTGGCCTTGTCCATTGCAGAGCAAACATCATAGAAAAAGTGGATGGCTGCACAGGGCCAGTATAATAAAACAGATGATACACTTGTGCAGTGCTTGGTCACATTGTCTTTAGGATTTTTTTACTTTACAGAACTCCTAGTTCCAGTCTTTTTCCAGAACTATGAGGTTAACTGGCAGGGTGCTGTTGGTACCTATTCCCCATTTTCATCCTTTCTGTCTTAGGCTACAGTGCTGGAGGAGATGCCACCATTTCCTGAACGTGAGTCCTCCATCTTGGCGAAACTCAAGAAAAAAAAGGGCCCTGGGGCTGGCAGCGAGTTAGATGATGGCAAGAAGGATCCTAACTCTGAAATCAATGGAGGCATGGAGCCCTCAGCCAGCACTGCTGTGAGTGCAGGGGAGAACGACAAGGCTGGAAATGGGGGGTGGGGGGGCTTGGAAGGTTCCCTAGAAAGAAAAGGGTGCTGTGTGGGAAGCCTGTGGGAAGGGAAAGACAAAAATAGAAAGAACAGGAAGTAAGAACTATAAGTCCTGATGTGTTATAACCCTGTTTGATTATAAAGCAGGATTTTTTGTGCTCTGCTCATTTCCTTAGATTACACCAAAATGTCCACAAAGTTTTAGTAGATGCACTTTGATTGCCATATGTAATCCATTGCATCATCAATAGCAGCATTCTACTCTACTCCTGGTCCTTGTCTTTGCCAAAAGCTAAATTCAAACCTCAGAGAGCAGACAGCAGGCAGATAAAATGTGGAGACCACTTAATTTCAACTCCAGTTTGCACTTTTATCACTTTCACTTTTTCCCCTTGCCTTTCACACCAGCTAAGCCATTAGTCTTTTGCAGACTTTGTATAACAGTTCGACAGGCCCATCCCATCCCAGAGTAAAGAAGTGTAATTTACATGAAATCCAACTTCCAGCAGTATTTTAATTGCAGATATTTTATCTTAAAACATATTAGTACAGGAGTAAAGAACCCCGGATTTAGTCTTTGTTCCTGCTGCTAAGGCAGAGAGAAATATTGGGTTCAGTTTCTAAGTCAGGATCATGAAAAGGAAATTTCTCTGTACCTTACTGTTTTCTTTCTCTTGCAGTCAACGCCTTCCCCATCTGCCGACTTGTTAGGTCTCCGAGCTGCACCAGTGACTGCACCCGGTGCCCCTGCCAGCACTGGCAACCTTCTGGTGGATGTTTTCTCTGACAGCCCCTCTGCCGCAGCTGGCCTGGCATCTGGTGCAGAAGAGAATTTCCTAAGGTGAGATGGTGACTCAGGTCCAGGCTTTCTTTGCCCCAGCCTTCCTAAGAAACAGAGCAGCGGTTCAGAGGGATTGACACATTGGATCAGTCTAAGCACAACTTGTTGTCAAGGGGGTGCCATTCTTTTCTGGACAACTGCTAGGAGCTCATCAAGTAGGACACAAGAGTGGTTGCTCTGTCAGGAATGCAGATTCTGATCTACAGCTGGCATGGAAGTTCATGAGGAATGAGTCATAGTGGTTGAGTGCCTGCTTTGCACGCAGAAAGTTCCAGCTCAGTTCTTGGCCCCTCTGTTTACAAAGGGTAAATCATCCTCTACTACCCTAATCTGGGTAGCAGGTGATGGGAGGACTTCTTGCTACCTGAGATTCTCATCCAAGAGTGAGAAGAACAGGTAGGCGGAGAAATAGCTGCCTATATTTGTGATGAGAAGATGGCCATGTTCCAGGTACATCTTTGGATGGGATAGGTGAGAGTGATTTCCAAGTGGTTTGGGAGCTGTTGGGCTTCCTATGTCTTGATGGGCAAGTGGCACATTTCAATCCTCATGGCCTTGTCTTGTTTTCTCTTTGTCTTGTGTATGAGAGTCTCTCTCTCTCTCTCTCTCTCTCTCTCTTTCTCTGCCTGTCTGCTGCCTTTTTGGAATGGTTTCCTCTCTCTTTCTCTCTCACACCTCTTACCTTGGACGAAACAGTGACTTGGAGGCACCTCCTGAGAATCCCGCATCCCTATTGGTGGAGGCTGGCCTGCCTGCAGAGTAAGGGGTTGAATCTCTCTCTCTCTCTCTCTCTCTTGCTCTCTCTTTCTCTCCCATTCTCTCTCTCTGCTGATTACAACCTTCGCACCACCATTTGCATTTGATTGGATTTAGTTGAGGGGAGGATCGCAGATGTTAATATGATAACACTGAGAGTTCTCAAAAATAAAAAAGGAACTGCAAAGACACAGTGTAACATGTGATATGTAGAGAGTTCATAAAAGAGCTTATAACTGTGCCCTCTGTAACTTTGTCCCATTTCTGCTCCCTTCTGTGTTGCTGCCCCATATGCTTAGAACTGCCTCCCAGAATACCTGCTCCCTTGCTCCCTTTTTTCCAAATCCTGCATCAGAATCCACTTTTTCCATGAAGCATTTGGGACATCTCTTTATTCCCCATGTTCAGCTGGAAATAGCTAAATGTAAGCATGTGCTACTCATAACTTTGGCATTTCACTTCTCTGTTTACCCCCGCTGCAGTTTCCTCTTCTCTTTATGATTTCCAAGATAAAATTTAGATATTAAGTCTGCAGGGGCATGGATCTGTCCATTTGAACACCAGAAAGTACTACGCACTTATAAAATAATGGTTTCTGTAGAAAAGAGGTGAATAGCTCAGGAGAAACTCACTTTGCTAGAAAGAGCATTCTTGGTGTGCTGCTAGGTTAGGAGGAGACAGTCTGGGATTTCAGGGCCATATGCAGCACCTACGTCACACCAGTTGACTTATCATCAGCAGGTTTCCCCTTATTTGAGGTAGGAAAAAATTAACATTGTACGTAATGGCAATCCTAAAATAGGACTCCTCTTTGAAGGGCTTGAGTCAAACAGTAATTCTGAGTTGGGTTTCTTAGGGTTGAGAATAAATTGTGGTATTTTAAGAAGTCAGGAAATCCAGATTGTGCATGGACAGGATTTCTAGATGAGAATCCATTTGAGGCAATACCTTTATTAGGTCAGTTCAGAATGACAGCATATGTACTTTATATTGGCCTTGAAAAGATCTTGGCTTCCATGAATGTTGGACTGTTTTTTCTCTCATTGGCTTTTAAATGTGAGAAACGTGTGTGTGTATATTAAAGTTAGTGAACATATTAAAACATAGCCTATAAAAGGTAGTTTGGCTCTCATCCTTTACAGGGTTTCCAAGCTCGGGAGTCCAGATGTTGTTGGATTACCGCTTCCATCATCTCCAGAAAACTTGGCCTGGGATGATGCAATATCTGAAAAGCCAAGATTGGGAACCGTTCCTTTATAGTATATTTCAGAAATGGTCCACAGCTCTCCTTCTGCCTTGATACCTGCTCTGTGGCATGCTCTCTCTATGTATAGATGTGTGTGGTTGGATTTCCCTCCCCCGCTTTTCTCTTTCTGATACTAACATGATACAGTGCCAGGTGACTCATCTTTTCTGCTCTTTTTCTTCCCTGCCTCTGTCAACTGCTGGCCCCTTTGTTATGCCCCTTCACCACCACCTTCAGCTCAGGGGCTGCCGCTTCTGTCTCTGAGGACCCTGCTTTGCCTATTGCTGAGGCTGATGAACTGCTTCACAAGTAAGATCCCGGGGTAGGGCTGCGGCTCCTGAATGCTGGGGTTTGGGGTGAGGGACTGGACTAAGTGCCACTCCCCTTTGACGTATGTGTGGGATGGCTTCCTCTGGCCTGAAATACTGATGCGAGAAGCTTCACTCAACATCACTCTCTGTTGCATAATTTCACCTCCAGAAAGTACTCTCCAGATGGAATGGTTGGGAAGAAATTGGCCATCCCTGCATAGTAGATAACTTTTAGTGTATGAGCTGGAGGAATTAAAAGGTTGGTCTTGAGATCTTAGAAGGGATGAGTGGCTATGTATCAAAATTGGTAAATGTGGGGAAAGTGGTTGGCATCCCCAGCGAAAATGACATGCACATTTACAAGTAATGGGTAGTCTCTGCCTGCCTCTAACCAAACCTCCATGAACTACTGCAGGTTCGTGTGTAAGAATAATGGGGTGCTCTTTGAGAACCAGCTGCTGCAAATTGGGGTGAAGTCAGAATTCCGACAGAACTTAGGTAAGTATTGCTGACAGGTTGAGTACAACAGGCAAATTGGGGCTTGTTCAAGACTCTTTGAGAGACCACATCCCATGTCTCTACATGAGAACAACATTCTTTGGTCTGTTCTAAAACAACTGAATACATTATAGACAAGAAAGGGTCTTTTTTGAATGGAAGACTGGAAGACATGTTGTGGGGTTGGGTGGATAGTACTGATGTTGTAGGGTTATATGTACTGGTCTCACCATACATTTCTGTGAGAAGCAAATATGAGGACGACTAGTTTTGGGATACCCAGTTCCTAGTCCCACTCAGCCATGAAGCTCATTGATGAGTTTGGAATCATTACATTATCTGAATCTAATATGGGTTTCTTGGGTATAAATGTAACAAAAGGAACTCTTCTATATTCCCTATAGTTGTCTCTTATGGGATAGTCCTGTAAGTGCCATCAGAAATATTTTTATTCATTTATGTATTGAATTTATATGGCCACCCATCTCACTTGCATATGACTCTGGGCAGCGTCCACAATTAAAACAAACTAACCATCACAAAATCCAACTATTAAAATCAATTAAAACAGTTAAAAACTACAATAATAAAAAGACAGGGGAGAGTGCAGTCTAAACTTACACACAGTGCAACCATTTAATGGGCTCCACACTTCCATGGGATCCCCAAGGCTGATGGCACATCCCAGTTTTGAGGACCTTCCAGAAGGCCAGCAGGGTTGGGGCCAATCTCACCTCAGGGGGAAATTATGTTCAAGAGGGTGGGTGCCATGGTAAAAAAGGTTCTCTTTCTGGGTCCCACCAAATGAAGCTCCTTGGCCGATGGGACCCACAGTGTGCTCCTTTTGCTGGTCCTGAAGGGATGGGTAGATGCAACTGGGGAGAGGCAGTCCCTCAGTACTTCTCACCCCAGTATCTTCCCATTATAAAAAGGTACAGTGGTTCCTTGCCTATTGCTAGTTCTGGCCTGGTCTTTGCAGCCCTTCTACCACCTCTCAAAACGTACCCTACTTGTTTCAAAAAACAGAATGGATTTTTTTTAATCTATGCTACTGCGTGATACCTTATCAGATACCTCACTAACAGTCCAGTAAGGATAGGAAGGTTTTCTATTCTGCGTGTGGTATTTGAATACAAAGCAGCTTTCTGGCCATTAATGTTGTCAGTACCCATTACCTGCACACACAATCAAGATACATTAACCCATTTTTTGGATTTGCACAAAATATTGATCAGAAACCAAACAGGCTGGTTCACATAACCCGCAAAGCCACAAGAAGCAAAAATGAATGAAGCCTAATAGCATTCTAAGCTTTTTGTGGCTTAGTGGGTTGTGTGAACCTGTGGCCTTTAACTGTCCTGTTTATGCATATTGTGTGGACCCAGCAATTGTGTAGACTGGAGTTGGAAAAAGAAAATAAAACCTTGACTCAATTTCATAATCTTTGGCAAGAGAGAGAGAGTGTGAGGAAAGGAACTGGCAAATAGAGAGTATATAGCACAGAGGGGGCTGGGGGCGGGACTGTGAGGAGGATGTATTCTTTCCAGTCTAACACCAGCCAGATGTGACTGAATTCACAAATTACATAAACTGTAATATAGTTTGTGTGATTTACTTACTTGAATTAACCTAGCCTTTTTGGTTTGTAAGTTACAATTTATCATTGAACACAGCAATCAGCAGCCTTTGATGGCACCAAAGAAATAAGCTTTAAATAATGGCTGAAAACTCAGAATAATGAGATTTTTTTGTGAAATGTTTAGCAGTTCCTCAAAATCACACCTATCTAATTTTCTAAATCTACTTTTGGTTTGGGGGCTCACTGGCTGCCAATTAGTGGTATCAGAGACACTGCAGTACCAACTCCAGACTTATGTATTGTCTGAATTCAGGCACTTGTGATTAAACAAACTATGGTATAATGCAAGAAAGAATGGGCCAAGGCCATCCCATAATACTTTTTCATCCTTCCAGGCCGTATGTACCTTTTCTATGGGAACAAAACATCCGTCCAGTTCCAGAGTTTCACCCCTACAGTCAGCTATCCTGGCGACCTGCAGAGCCATATCCTTTTGTGTACGGTGCTAATAGAGGGAAGAAGGGTTCACTGAAGTGGCTTTCAAGGCCTTGGGTTTTCTGTTCGTGTGCTTCTCCTGTTTGTGGTAACCTTTTCCTTAGCCAGGCTCACAGCTCAACATTCAGACGAAAGCAGTGGAGCCACTGGTGGAGGGAGGGGCTCAGGTTCAACAGGTCCTGAACATTGAATGCCTGAGCGATTTCACTGAGGCCCCCCTCATCAACATTAAATTCCGGTATTGTTGCTTGACATCTCAACCTAACCTTCAGTTCTAAGGGAGAAAGAGTTTCTAGAGTTTGAATAATCAAAGGCATTCCAAAGCGGCTACAGTTGGAGGGCAGGGGGCACATTCCAAAGCGGCTATATCCTTGCGCAGGGGGTGGAAATACTGAGAGTGAGAATCTGTGTGAAGAGCTGGAGAGGCTGGGATTCTAGCCCTCAGCATTACAGGTAGTCCTCGCTTAATGACCGTTTAACGACGGTTCAAAGTTACGATGGCCTCGGAAAAAGTGCTTTACCTGTACTCGCATTTATGACTCTCGCAAACTGTCATACCACCCCCACATTCACGTGATTGTAATTTGTGATCTTTTTTACGATGGTCTTTAAGTGAATCATGTCATTAAGCAAATTCTGGCAAAAAAGTCCACTGAGGAAGTTGGACTTGCTTAATGATCACATGATTCGCTTAACGGCCATCATAAAAATGGTGTAAAATCAGGTCCTGTCATGTGACTTGCTTAACGACTGCCCCGCTTAATGACCAATTTTATGGTTGCCATTGTGGTCATTAAGTGGCTACCTGTATGGGCAAAACTTAACAAGCAGTACTTCCTATATGCCCTTCTTAACATCTTACTCCTTGCCCTGACACACATTTGCTTTGCTTCATCCCTGTTCTCCTACATTTCCATGAATTATGTTTTGTAAAAGTCTTTTATTCCATAGGCCATGAATTCACCTTCTTACACCATGCTTCTGCTAATTCTTACAAAATATGCTCAGATTGGTCAATATACCAGGAAGCCCCCAACAGGAAACAAACCCAAGAACCTGCTTCCACTCTTGGTAGTCAGGGGCCTCTGATCCTAGGAAATGGATATGGCCAGTAGTTACTGATAACCTCATCCCTCTTGCCTTTATCCCCTTTTTAAAGTTGTCAATAATGTTATTAAATATGCCATCTTACGGGTCTATCCTCACTTCTCATTTCTGACAGCTATGGTGGGACGTTGCAGAATCTCACTCTTAAATTGCCTATTACCGTCAACAAGTTTTTCCAGGCAACAGAGATGCAGTCGCAAGACTTTTTCCAGCGCTGGAAACAACTCAGTTTGTAAGCTTATGTAATATGAAGCATTTGGAAATGAGGACTCACAAATGATAGTTTGTGTATTTGTGAGAGAAGAGGGGACATGAGGGGGGGGGTTGTTTTTTGGGGGGTGGAGTCTTTAGAACTCTCCAGCAGAATGATCAGTAAATAAGAATACACATAACCTTGGCAAAGTTCTGCCTTTCTTTTTTTTTGTATTTTATCTTTGCATTTTAAAATTGCCACAGTGATTAAGTGAATGGTTCCACCGCCACCATGTATGGCTGAGGTGTAGAAAACACATAACAGGAGGATGGATAACAGAAAGGTAGGGCCTGAATCATTGATCTGATGTTCTTCTGCAGGCCACAGCAGGAAGCTCAGAAAATCTTCAAGGCAAACCACCCCATGGATTCAGAAGTGACAAAAGCAAAGGTAAGCTGTTTTGAGATGCCTATGAAAGAGAGTTGTAAGCTTTTGTTTATTCAGGGTAATTAATGCACAATGATTTTCATTTCAGATTAAAATATGTCTAGTAATTGATCAGATGAGTGAAGATCAAGGCTTTGGATCTTGTGATTGTCCAGGGCAATTATGGAACACTTTTTCTTCAATTGTTTAGCATTAATTTGGGAATATCAGTGTAATATATTTAGGACTGTTGATTTCTTCATTGAATACCAGATTTTTTTCTTATGAAATATGGCATAACACCAAGCTAGAAGAGACAGCCATTGTATAAATGTCTGTGATGCAGACTTCTGAAACAGTTTTGCAGGTATATCTTTTTCCCATTATTAGCTTCCTAAGAGGGGCATAATTTGCAGTGAGACCCTCTCCAGTGATTGTGTAAACTTGATTAAACGCCAGTCTCTTCCTCCTACAGCTGTTAGGTTTTGGCAGTGCACTCTTGGAGAAAGTGGATCCAAACCCTGATAACTATGTAGGAGCTGGGATCATCCAGACAAAAGCATTGCAGGTTGGATGCTTGCTGCGACTGGAACCCAATGCTCAGGCACAGGTGAGGAAGCAAGGGTCCTGAGACCTCTGGAACTGAAAGCTTGAATTCTGGCATACAGGTGGCGCTGAAATAAAAAGCAAAAAACTTGGAAAACTGAGACTTCTGGGCACTTTGGGGAAGCGGCAGGAAATATAGATAAAGCTGAAGAAGGGGGAAAGCTGAAAGCTTACCAAAGCCCCAAACTGCCTGTGGACAACTGAAGTGACATATTATTTGAGCTCTTCTCTCTTAACCTCCTTTCCTTCATCCTTTCTGCAGATGTACCGGCTGACCCTCCGTACCAGTAAGGAGTCTGTTTCAAAGCACCTTTGTGAGCTGCTCTCTCAGCAGTTCTGAGGCATCTGCCACACCAGAGGAAGGGGAGGCCATTCCTGCACACTAGATGCCTCTGTCCATCTCTTCCCACCTCTCTCCAAACCAGGGGCCTCCAGAAAGACTGTACTGCTCCCTGCCTGTTGTTGTGATAACCTCTGTGTTCTCATTGCCTAGCCCGGGCCAGCACCAAGGGGGATAAGCAAAGGGGGAGCAAGAATATGGACCCTTGGTTGGACAAAGTCAAATTGGGGAGGGGGAGGGATGATGGGTGTTGGTGCAGGGCATTCTTCCAGCAGTAATCATCCCCTTGGGCAGAAGGGCAGCTTTTGGAAGAAAGCTAGCTTTTCTCCCATGCTGTAAGCTGGTCCATTCTAACTTGGGATGAGGCTGAAATTTGTGGTCTTAATTCCCCCACTACCACTACTTTATATGATTTAGGCTGGCATTTTAGTTTTGTTTACAATATGTACCTTTACTTTCCCACCCATGGACTTTCTCCTTTCCGCTGAGGAAGGGGTCAGCTTCCCTGGCTCCCCTTGAGCTGGCTGGGGGGAAGGAACAGGATTATATGGGTGTATGGGGAGGAGGGGGAAATTCTTGTAGGCGGTCGTTTTGTGTTTCTTTGCCTTGTGTGTTTCCCCCAGAGATGGGGGTGTAAATTCTCCCTTTCCTTTGCTATGGACCATTCCAGTGTTACAGTTGCGTGTATTTGTGGGAAAGTAATTCTGACAGCAAACCTGCCTCTTTCCTTGGCTCTAGAAGGAAAACTACATGAAGGTGGAGAGGAAAGAGGCTTTTTCTTTCCTCTTCTGCCTCTCCTCACCACCTCTTCAATTCCCAGGAAAGGGTGCCTCAAGTAGGTGCAAGAGTTTGGGAGATGGACTCTGGAATGTTGCCCTCCATGCATTTTGGAAAAGGGAGGGGGAGGGTTCAGATCATGCTAGTTTGGGGGTGTCCCAGCTTCCCATGCTGGCCCGGGCTCCATGTTACTCTGCTGTGTAGGTGTTATCTAGCGCATCTTAGTTTATCTGGGTTTTGAATGCCTGTATCTATCTCCATGTGACTCTAATAAAACCGTGAGGGTGGGGGAGAGCCAGAATCAAGCCAGGCTGGGTCACCCCCACACCGCTGACTGATTTGTTGTATACTGCTCTTTATATGTGGACAGGGTGGAAATGGATAGAGAAAGGTCCCATGCTATGCACTATATTTTCACAGCATGCCTGGCCCTAGCATTTGCAGTAGGATGTTCAGCTAAGTTGTATCAAGTTAGTTACATATAAACTTAAGACCTTAGCTTCACTAGACCTAAACTTGTCCCAGAATTGCTTTCTCCATGTGGTGAGAAGCATAGAAGCTTACTCTGTCTTCCTTTGCACAGAGAAAGGCAAATATATATGCAGAAGAAAACTGTCTTTCTATACAGGTGGTCCTCACTTATAGGCCACTTGTTCAGTGACCATTGAAACTTACAACGGCACTGAATGAGTGGCACTCATGACCGGTCCTTGTACTTATGATATTGCAGTGTTCCACAGTCACGTGATCGCCATTTGCGACCTTCTTTGCCAGCTATCTACAAGCAAATCAATGGGGAAGCTGGCAGGAGGTCACAAATGCTGACCATGTGATGTCCTCACTTAATGATGGCACAGGATTCGCTTAACAACAGCAACTGGACGTGTTGGAATTTCTGTTGCTAAGTGGTGCAGTCACGTAACATTGCACTTTACAACCATGTTGCTTAGCGACAGAAATTCCAGTCCCAATTACTGCCATGAGGTCTACCTGTAGTGAAGGAAGGCATTTTGAAAAGTCTGGTGCTTTTCTCACTCCCACCAGTAGATACAGTTTTAAAAAGTGTAACAATTAAGAGAGTGGAAGACAGCACTCTGGTCTTTCCAGTTATGTTCCTGCCTAGGTGTAGAAAGCACAGTCTTTGCAAAACTTCACTCTCTCATTACTTTCCCTCTGAGATCTCCAACAGCTAAGGCCAACATAACCAGGTAAGTGTCTTCCTCATGACCAAGGTCCTTGAAAAAGAAACTACCCTTCACTGTGGTGACTCCCCCCCCCACACACACACACTCCAGTGTCCAAGATACAGAAAGGAAGATGCAAATGAGAGTCTCTCTTGTGCATCTGGACTCCTGACTTGGTTGGCTTAACTCCCTCAAAACTCAAGAGAACATTTCAAGGTATGTAGACTGAAATGGCCCTACTCAATACACTTTCGGTTACAAAGTAATGAAAAAAAATACTCATATGTGATCAAGGCTTTTTGCTCCTTGCATGTCCTAATGAAACAATGACAGAAGCAAATGCATAGTGTTATCAACAGCTGGCTGTAAATGAGGAGGGCATTACCAATTTCAGTTAACATCAAATCTCTTCCCCCCACCCCCCACTGATACACACACACACTGCACCTTCATGGTGAATGCATGAGAGGTAGTTCCTATGCTGAAATGTATTTAAAAGGAAAGTTTGGTTCAATAGCTCTAACTGTGTCACAGTGAAGTTCAAGATTAACTGCTGAATTCTATGTACACATCATGACTGTGGCTAAAACTGGTCCAAGCACCTTTGTTAGTGCATAATGCATAGACAGTTATGGGAGACAAAATTCCTACCAATGTTGTTATTAAACAAATGGAGAGTAGAGACCAAAGACAAAACTAGTCATCACTTACAGCCATTGTTAGTCCTACTACCTCCTACTTATATAAGAGAATGGAAGTAGAATGGCATTGCATTGAATTATTACGTTTCTCCTATTTCTGAAAGTGCTTCCATAAATTCAGACTCCTCCTCTGCAGCCTAATCGTTTGCACAGAGAAAATTTCACCATAAAATTTGGTTGAAGAAATGTCATTCTAACCACACTGAGGGGCTCTAGCTCACCACCATGGATTTCATCACAGAGTTCAGCAAGATCAACTCAAAAGGCCGAATCCTCAGCTGTGAGAGCCTGTAGTGTGCAGGTTGCCAAGGATCGCAAAGCAAAGGTAGGTACGTCTGACTTCAAGATTAGGAAGAGCTGGTGCTGTCTCCCATGGATAGCATAGGCTTTGTGCGTAGCGTAGACCATATAACAGTGCTGAGGGCAATGGGAGAAGCCAGCATGAAAGTCTTCCTGCAGAGGCACTGGAGAAAAAAACAATATGATTATGTTCTATGGGAACCTCTCAGGTTTGGTAGAAGTGCTCCAAAGAAATACAACAAAAAGATCGATTGTGGCATGTACTATTAGGTATTAAAGAATGCTAATTGCTGCTATTTACTTTAACAAGGAAGCAACTTTTCAATTATTTTAGTTTTATTTATTAAAGAATTTATATGGCCACCTAATTTGTGCATGTGCAATACAAGCACAAATTGGGTAATATCTCAGTGCCTATTGATTCTTTCAGTCACACAGGAGTTCTTCAATTTATAGGAATACTGAAATGTTAAAAGTTCAGTGTGCAAATATTTTTTCTCAACAGAATAGGTGGGAATGTACCTGTGTTTTCTTCTTGCTTCTCATAAGGAAAGTATAAGGAAGTAGCTAAAGCATAGAAAGAACGGAGGGCACAGAGCCGATTCTTCGTGGACATTTCGGGTCCTATTAGAAGGAAGGAAGGAATCGGTGAGATTTTAGTAGGCCACCCTTTTATATGGCGTAAATTGTCAGTGTTTATGATTTTCATAATTTCTAAAATAGCAGGGGTTCCTGATTTGTCCTCTCTCTCCTAGTATAAGAATGTACAAACTGTACCTTCAGTTGAAGCCCCATGAGGATGCATTGTAAAGAGGCTTTTCCTTTGGCCTTGATTAATTAGCAGCAGCCTGTAAAAGATGAGCCCATGGCTTACATCTGGGAACAGAATGGTAAAAGTACGATCCCAAACACCAGAGGAGACTTTGAAAAGAGAGGATGGAAAGTGGTGTAACAAACAATGAACCCACATCCTAAAGGAAATTGGTTTCTTGGACCTCCCAGAAATTTGAGACTCACCCCAGGATACCAGGAGAAAGCACAATGCCAGGAGGTAGGCATCTAGCAGGTCCTCTGGCACTTGCTTTCAGCAGATCCAGCAGTGGTTGCCAAAACTGCTTCACTAGCTACGGAAAGAAAGAAAAGCTGGCAAGAGACATTTGGCCCTGACTCCGTGGATCAATAGGAGTCTTGCTGTTTATATACCCTGTAGGCAACCCCCAGCACCCTGAAACTCATGCTACTGAAATTCAGCAGCAAATGGCCAATATTGATTTTTGAGTTCTCTGGGCTTTAAAGGGTGGGAGTGAGAGCAAAAGCCTCCATGAAACAAAGCGCTCCCATTCCCATCCTTAAATATCCCCAAAGTCAAGTGAAAAAGGTTACCAATGTTACCTTCCAAACCAACCACAGTAGTTTGGAAGGCTGCATTGTGGCCCTTAATCTGAAGTAGTTGCATGCTACTAACTTTAAGTGTGCCTCCTTCATTAAATCCATGCAAGTCAGCAATGGACAATAGATAGAGCAGTAGATTTAACCAATAGATGGATCAGTTCCAGATGTACTTTAGGGAGGGGGTCACTGGAAGGTTGACAAACTGCTCTTTTCTAGATAAACAGATCAGACAACTTTGAGATACAGCACACTCACTTCATCAGCCAGGCATTGTAAGGAGGGATTAGGCCCACAGAGCAACACTACTTCCAAATCAGGCACAAGCTGCAAAGTCAGGAAACGGTGGGGAACCTACTGGAACAAAGGGACAGGGAAAATTAGAAATACAGACTTACACATCCCCACTTCCTCCTCAAATCTGTAACCTGCTCACCGTGGGACTGCCTTGGGGAAGGTAAACAGGCAGATCGCGGGAAGTGTGTGGAGGAAGGGAGCGTACCAGCCATACCAGCAGCATGGCCTCTGGGGCTGCAAGCTGCCACCACTGTTCAGTTGCACACAGGACATGACCACCCACAAGCAGGCAACCAAACCGGGATTCTGCCGCAGAGGCAAAGGCTTCTAAGCATTCCTGGATCAGTAAAGAACAAGACAGCACTAAGATTTGTCCATACATATGCACAAGTAATGTATACAAGTTAGAACAATTAAAAATATTGACAGAAATGATAGTAGGAAGCCAGGCCATGTTATAAACTGTTTGGATTCAGCACATAGTAAGTGGGCAGTTCCTTCTACCTCTTACTATCTTTTATCCAGTTCTACTTCAGTCCTCAGCTGTCCATCTACTTTCAAATGATCTTGACTACTTGTATATTTTGGGAGGGAAACAAATATATTCAGCAAAACACTATTTCCTGCTAATGCTAGAAATCTAGCCAGTATTTTTGGTAGACAGACAATTCTTCATTTGCTTCGATAATACAAAGTGATTGTGGGGGAGAGGCAGGCAAAGAGGAATGAACACCTTTGTAACTTGTAGTTCTGGAATAAACTGAAGGACTAGTCCACTTACAGAACTAAACTCCAGAAGGATGAGACTGGATTCATCAAATAGCAAAGCAATGGTATTTATTTATCTTCAGACAGGTATCTTAAGTCAGTACTGGTTGTACACTGCCCAATGCTACCAGGACTATTCCCAGCAATATAAGAATAGTGACTATGAATAACCATGGGCTTGCTGCATTTTTGTTAGAGATGACTACATTCCATCTCTTGAAAAAAAAATTTTTTTCCAGAATAGGAGGCTTCTCCTTTAGATATTTCTTCTCCAACTTAGCCGTATCTCTCAGTTTGCAACTCTATGTATCCATTAGGAGATACAGATGAATACAAACAGATGATAGCAGGAGCATCATGGATAAGCAAAAGATAAAATACCAAAGAGAACAGTATAGTGAAGACAAAGCAAGAGAAACATATGCAGGAATGTGCAGCACTTTGTATCCTATGTCACAATAAAACTTTGTGTTGGGTATGGGCGCACACAAACCATTTCAGTCAGCACCTCCTTAAAGAAGTGATGTCTTTGTGGGTTTCCTCTATAGCCGCTAAATATGGCTTTAAGTTAAGAAAGCACAGATAAGATGCAACAAATGACTTTAGAGTGGGCACATGTGCACTATCAACACTTCATTTACAACCACTTATATTTTCCTGGCATTGAACAGTTACTGTACAACTCCAGAAAAGATGTTGCTTCTTTAAGGAGGCAGCAACAGGTGCAACATGCATGTCCCTGCCTGATCTAAAGCTTCAGATCTGAAGTACTTCACATTTCTAAGTTAATTTAAAGTACTGTTATGATGGAGAAAATGCTCATAGATATATTTTTCCAGACTCCATCAGCTTTAAAATCCCAGACTGAAAGACTGAATATGTTGAGACCTGCTGAAGAAGGAGAAGAAAATTAGATGGCCTCACCTGCAGAATTGCTCTGGAGGGCATCACAGTGCATTCCACACACTGAGTCAGGTCAGCACAGCTGTTGCCTGGCTCCAGGAAACTGTCGATCAGTTTATAACATGTCTAGAGAATTATGCAAGAAATATTTAAATGGCCAAGGATGACAATATTACACCAAACGTTTAGCTTATTAGGCAGTGAAGTGAACAGTAAGAAAAATCTGCTACCACTAATTCACTGTTCATCTTTCATTTGCTATCAAATTCTTGATGTAATACAGTCCTGCATGCCTGCAGAAGACATTATGCCTCAAGCTAAAGGTGGGTAGTTCTAAAGGCAAAGAGTAGGCATAAAATGTTCCTCTGTGTAAGATTTGATATAAAAGCAACAGCAGCAAGAAGTCTCTCAGCTAACCAAAGGGACTGTGATGGGGGAAAAAAGCAAACATTTCCCAAAAATGAAGCTGGAATCCTTTGTTACGTCCCAAGTAAAAGTTCCCCTGCAGCCCACATTCTTGCCTTCCATTTTCATAATAGTCTACACCTACTCCTCTCTCCATGTTTCTAGCAACAGTTCAGTCAGACATTACCTTTAGATCCTTTTTGAGACGTTCAATGTTGTGGACATTTATTAGTTCCTCCAGGCCCAATATTAGCACCTGTATTAAAATACATGATGCCATTCAGAGGCAGAACTTCTGGTTATTCCCTCTGAGAAAGAAGCAGAGCAGCTGGGTCTTGCAAAATCATACTAGCTTGATATGGCTATCTAATTATGCATACTTTAAAAACCAGGAAATTTCTGTTCTCCAGGATCATACGTGCATTGTGTATGATACTGGAAAAATTATATATATCTATAACTGCCAGACAAAGACAGTTATAATCCAGGCTAGACTCTCCACTTCATCCATGAGTATGCCTTGGAAGAGATTCCATACGGGCATACAAACAAAATCTTCAGTACTTTGCCATATTAACTGAAAGTGAATAAGAATAGGTACAATATGATGCAGGGTTAAATAATGCACAATAAATACAGGTAGTCCCCAGTTTAAGAACGAGTTCCATTCCCAAGGTTGTCCTTAAGTCAAATTTGTATGTAAGCCAGAACAATATTATTGTGTAATGAACTTGAACCATTGTGTATTTAACTCAAATTTTGCTACAGTAGACTTTTCTTAACTATGGGTCGTCTGTAACCCATGCGTTCTTAACCTGTGACTACCTTGTAATACAGTTGGCATCAAAAGTTGAACAGGAGAGACAGAAAAGCACCTGAGAAATGAGTCCTTGGGAAATAGGGTGAGTTTAGAGGGGACAACAGAGCACAGGAAAAAAGACTTTTTCATACTTATCTTAATCCTACAGACTTTTCCTGTAAAAAATAGGTCTACTGTTCCTCTATATCACTGAAAAAAAAAACTTCCAATATGTCACCATTTAATTCCCCATGATGAAAAGAATCTAGCTTATACAAGTAAGCTCATAGGATTTTTAAGCATGTGTGTGCACACATATACACACATGTAAAATAACTCTACTCAACTGCTTTCCTTGGAATTATTTATCTGCCTGATGGACTAGGCTTGTCTTCCAGTTTCATTTATAGTGGTCACTTTTGATCACTCACCATGGCACTGAAAACATTCTCAAGAAGCCTTCCAAGACTGAAGTCACTGGCATCTTCTTCTGAGGATAGGACAATGAGGGTGATGCTGGGAACAACAAACAAAAGAGAAATTGAAGAAAGAGTGAGCGAGTGAGTGAATGCAAAACATTTGCAACAGATAGACAGGAAAGTATCTTGCTCATGTTTTGCAGGTTTTCAAATTAGAACTTAGAATTTATTTACCTGTATTTATTTAGCTGAAAAGATGAATAAGAAATGCTGGTGTGGCCTAATAATTTGCTATGTTAAGCTGAAATAGCCAGAAGAATTTTTGTACATATAAAATACCTGTTGAAGATTAAGAGGAGTAAAGAAGTTAAAATGGACGAAATGAAAAAGAGCTGAAAACAAGAGAAAAGTAAAAAGGGAGCCTTATTACTTTTCTCTTGTTTTCAGCTCTTTTTCATTTTAGCCATTTCAGTTTAGAACAGATGTCAGAAGACATAAAAGGAAGGCCTAACAAGATCACACAGAATGGATCACATATCTTGAGAGGCATGGATAAAGCACAAGTTTCTTAAGCTTAAAATGATTTTCTAACTCTTCTTCCTGGATTGAAATCATTGCACTCTGGTGAAAGAAATAGCAAACTGAACTTCCCTGAACCTAAGCAACCCTGAGGAATGAAACCCCTTTCTTTACACTGTCTTACCATGAGTAAAAGTTACAATAATATCAATATTTATTAGAATGCCTGCTTGTATAAGGAAAGGCCCAATCTTATATCAGGAGTAAGTGGGATTTCCAAATAAAGAAGACAAAACTCAGTTGTGGGTATCTGTACATCTATGTTTTGATTTGTTTACAGTCTATTCAAGACAGACAGAAGTAAATGGTTATGTAAATAGCCAAGTTGTTTTCCAGAAAATGAATACTAAGTACCATTAGGATCACATGTTAGTATTCCACATAATTCCATGTTTCTCAACAGCCAACGGGACATCAGCTAAAACTACAACACAGATCCATAGAAGCATATCACACAATTTTCTCCTTCAAGAATCTGAATTGGCACAGAGAGGGCTAGAACACTTCATATTCAGGGAAACTCAGGAAATCAAAAGCAGAAGGACCAGGGACTATTAAAAACAGTTGATCTGCACTAGATAAAGATACCTAGCATTCTGACTACTAGCAAAAGGTTCCATATATCAGTGTACTCAATCATTGAAGCACTGAAGTTCTCAGTATTCTAAAATTACTGATGCTAAGGACTAAAGTTATAAAATCTTAAAGATCCTTAATTCTTGTAACAAAACAGCTTATATTCATTAAATGCCCACTGAAGACACTGACCACCTGCTAGCAACATGGCAGGTTGGGGGCATGCATATGCCTGATTCTGCATACCTATTGTGAAACACTTTCCACACCACGTGAGTATTCTCTGTACGGGCTGCTATCAGCTGGACATCTAAATTGGAGCCAAACATATGAACCCCATTCAGGGAGCCAATTACAGAAAAGGGTAACTGGGGAAGAAGAGATAGGCATTAGTATAATATTCATGCAGAATCATATGAAGCTACTACAATATAGAGCCAGACAACTGAGTTATTTATTTAAACTGAAAACAATTTTCCAAAGTATTTAGCAATTTTTCCCTCACTTTTCTTAACAGATCTTTTACCATGGACTTGCCAAGAGCCCTTGCCAAACCAAGTATATCATCATTTTTTCCCCCATCCTCATAACAACCTGGGTGGCTAGCATTTTTAACACTTCTAAACTTTTTGTTTTTGGGGGCATGCTAAATTTTAAAAAAATCTATTTCTTAAAATTCAGATTTATACCTCTACTGCTGACCCAATAAATCTTATGACAACATAGAATACATCCTAATCACACGGAAAATATTTACATAATTCCAGAAAGATGCATTAACTAGTAGGTATTAATGTTTGGATTATGTCAAATATGGCCTTTGCAGACTTCTTCACTCTGTGACTTACTGATGGAGCAGATAGCTATCATCTCTGCTGTAAGGATCTTCCTGTCAGATAGGAAATGCAATTAACCACTGTGCTGGGGATGAATTTACTAGCTTAAATGACCCCTTCCAACCCTATAACCATCTTGCTCAATATTCAACTTACAGAATATTGTCTATTCTGAATATACCCTTTCAAGGCATGAGATAAATCTTCGCCTCCTAAGAGTTATTTGGAAATTTATTTATTTTTGCGTATATATACACCTATATCCTACCTTGCCTTCGGTAACCAAAAGTGGCATAGACAGCATTTCCTCCTCTCTCCCATTGTTCCCACATCAACCCTGTTAGGTAGGTTGGGATGAGAGAGAGTAATTGGCCCAAAGTCACCCACTGAGCTCCCATGGCTAAGGGTGGACTTGAACCTGGGTCTCCCTAGTGTCAGTTCAACCCCTGAACTACTTCATGAAACCTGCAAACCAACTGTTCTAGCGCTGAACTATTGTTCCCAACTAAACTCCACAACTTCATCTTTGGACTACCAAGCCAATTATGGTCTTTTCTGACGCACAGAATTTTGGCAAGCAAATATTTTCAACAAAAGAATATATGTAGCTCTGGTTTGAACTGTGGAGTCCTTGGTGCTCTTTGAGCTTGGTTGTTTGCTTGCAGATGTTTCATTACCCAATTAGGTAACATCATCACTGCTAGTGAGTGTGGGGTTTGCTCCCTATTTATATACAGTAGCTTGCCCTGCCAGTGTTGGTGGGGGTGTGGTTTTTCTCCTTGGTAGTTCCTTGATTAGGGCATTGTTTTCTGCTTGATTGGTGTTCTGGTGTTAATCCCTGCTTATCTGGGTGTTGGCTGCTGGAGGGGATGTGTTCTGGTCTTTTTGTTTCCTTCTTAGCTTTTTGTTGTCTCTTCTGAATGGGGTGTAAATATGGTTTATTTCTATATGTCTATTGATGGCTGATTTGTCTGAATGCCAAACTTCCAGGAATTCCCTAGTGTTTTTTGATTTGGCTTGGTCTAGGATACTCAGAGTTTCCCAGTTGAAACTATGGTTGAGTCTGTTCATGTATTGTGAGATTAAGGAGTTTTCATCGTGTCTTCTGACTGCTAGTTGGTGTTCATGGATGCACTCTGCTAGTCTTCTGCCTGTCTGTCCTACGTAGTGGCCATTACAGTCCTTATGCTGTATGTTGTAGATGACTCCTGTTTTTTCATCTTGGGCTACTGGGTCTTTTGGTTTACTTAAGATGTTTTGGAGGGCTTTTGTTGGTTTGTGTGCTACAGTGATTCCATGTAGCTGTAATAGTCTGTTGGTTGCTTCTGAGATGTTTTTGATGTATGGTAGAGTTATCTTTTTCATAGCTTGTGTTGGCTGTGCTGCAGTGGATTGAGTGGTCAGGCACTTTTTGATAAAGCTGCATGGGTATTCATTTTGTTGGAAGATGGTGTATAGGCAGTTTGTTTCCTTTTTCTGGTTTTCCAGGTTGCTGTAGTGCATTTGTGCGCATCTGAATAATGTTCTTACACAGCTCCTCTTGTGGGAAGTTGGGTTGTTACTTTGGTAATGGAGCACTTGGTTAGTGTGGGTTGTTTTTCCAATAATCTTGTGTTTCTAATTTGCCACTGTTTCCTCAGCCATCAATAGACCGATAGAAATAAACCATATTAATAGAAGAAAATATGTGTAGCTCAGGGTTGAACTGTGGAGTCCTCGGGGTTCTCTGAGCTTGGTTGTTTTCTTGCAGATGTTTTGTTACCCATCTAGGTAACATCTTCAGTGCTAGTTGAAGCTGAACCTAGCACTGAAGATGATACCTAGACTGATAACATCTGCAAGAAAACAACCAAGCTCAGAGAATCCCAAGGACTCCATAAACCATATTTACACACCATTCAAAAGAGACAACAAAAATCTAAAAAGGAAACAAGAAGACCAGAACATATCCTCTCCAGCAGCCAACACCCAAATAAGCAGGGATTAACATCAGAACAACAATCAAGCAGAAAACAATGCCCTAATCAAGGAACTACCAAGGAGAAAACCACACCCCCACCAACACTGGCAGGGCAAGCTACTGTATATAAACAGGGAGCAAATACCACACTTACTAAAGTGATTGTGTTACCTAGTTGGGTAATGAAACATCTGCAAGCAAACAACCAAGCTCAAAGAGCACCAAGGACTCCACAAAGCATTTCTCAAAACAGTGATTTGCTATTAGGTGGAACAGAAAGCAGGACGGAAACCTCTCACCTGCTGCTTGGTAGGCCCACCCCGGCTCCTACAGTATAAGGGAACTCCACTACTGGCCGTAAGGCACAACAAGGTCACGGAATTCCCCGCCTCCTCCCACATCTTGAGACGGGGAACCTTCTTCCACACTGGCCTGGCGGCAGGAGCAACTCCACGGAATCCAAGACCCCGTTCTGTCTATTCCTTCTGCCTAATATCCACTACATTTCCACCCGCAGAGCTCATTGTCGCCATGTTGAGTAACCCACGGCATGCCGGGATGTAAGCAGAGCCGATGCCATGGTAACAAGCGTTCTTGCATGATTGGTTCTTTTCCTCTTTGCCCCCTCCCATGCGCCTGCGGTTCGTTCACTCCTTCCGGGGAAGGAGGGGGTGAGTGAAAAGAACTCTTAACCATCGAGAGAGAATAAAAGGTAAATTGGTGAGTCTTTTATGTGCGCGTGCGTCCCGACGAGCGGACCTGAAGGGAAGCATTTCCTGTGGCTGGAAAACAAGCGAACTTCAGAAGCCGGATGTCTGCTTCGGGTACGGGGATGGGTGGGGGGAGTGCAAATATGAGGGGGAGAGGATTCAAAGCTTGGGAGCGGCATTTACTGAGGCGGTGGGGGGAGGGGGGTGAAAGAAGATCCGAGTTCGAGCCACAAATAACCTTCCTGCTTCTGCTCCATCGTCTCATTCAACAAAGCCAAAACAACATCTCTCTTTTTCCTCTTTCGTGGCTTTGGTTTTAATAAATTAAATTTGAGAGTAAAATCAGAGCAAATAAAGGCTCATCTGTCCCAGAAATAACACTTGTTCCTCGGTTTCTTAATTTACGGGACTCATTGTAACAAGATATCGGTGACAGCTAATAATCTGATTGATTTTTAAATAGGAGATAGATCTATGGGCAGTCTTACCAACAACTGAAAGGCATGGCAACTAGCTAGTGCCTTACAGAAGAACTGTTGGTGGGAGGAGTAGGGTGGAAGAATAAGGGGGATAGTTGTTGCCTTTATCCTCTCTTGAGGGCTTCCTATAAGCATCTGCTAGCTGCTGTGGGAATTAAATGTTGGGACTAAATCAACTTTGCCTAGAGCCCTCCATATGTTTTGAACATGATGAGTGAGGATTATGGGAACTGATCAATGTGTTGGGGTCCTGGCTGTGGAAATTAGATAATGTTAGGTATGGGGAATGAGATCCTCCAGATACTGTGAAAGTATAACTCCCAGCATCCCTCATCTTAGGCCAGGTAAGCTAGTTCTGCTGGGAGTTATAGTAAAGCAACATTTAGAGTCACATCGCTGGGTTGTAGGAATCTTTACTTTGAACTAGTAGGGGATGTGATGCCCACTGTACTCCACCTTGTCTCTTCCATAAGCTCTACCTCCCTTAGATATGCTTCCATGGCACTTCTCGTTTCTCAGTCTCCTACTGTTCTTTTTCTTTCACTTGTCTTACGTAAATAGTCTCCCTTGTCCAGAGATGATGTTAGTTCTGTATTTTGTACAGCATTTAGTCCTCCTGTGATACTGAATAAATACTAAGTCATTTATTTCAACTTCAGCTTTTGTCTAATATTTGCCTCACTACTCTTCTATGTTCTCACCCCATTATGGTAGCTGAAGGAGATGGTGGTACCAACGCTGGACATGCCTGCTCAACCCATGGGGATGGTTGCTGATGTTGTGTTCGTTATTGAGGGCACCGCCAATCTTGGACCTTACTTTGAGTCTTTGCGCAAGCATTATCTCCTTCCTGCCATTGAGTGAGTGTTTACACAATCTCAAGGTGTCATTTGCCTCCCTTGATTTTGTTAGTGGAGGACACAGGAAGAAAACAATGCTATAAAAATGTGATTAGCTGCTATTGTGCTTTGTACATGCAGCTTGTATGCTGACTTTAAGAAGCCTAACAATATGTATTTACAGTTTATAGAAACTCTTCTGATGGGTGATCTAGTAGGTAGTGGGTGGAATAAATATCAATGTGCTTCAGACTGGCATGGTGGATAACTGACAGAAGGATTCTAATCATACAGTTAAGATTATGTATGTATGTATGTATGTATGTATGTAAAATTTTGACTAGCCAAGCAGTAAAAACTTATCAGAAAACATTTACGGTCATATATCAAAATGGTAAAGCTTATTCCTAAGAAAGCATACATAAAATTCTAAACAGCTGAAATCTGATGTCTAGTTTGACCATGTTTATGATGTTATGGTTTTAACATTTTATATATTTTAGTTTCTACTGTGGACATTTTATTTAAATATTTGTGTTGCTTGTAGTTAGTCTAAACTGCTGAGAGTTTCATAATTATAGTATATTATATACTTTATAATTATATAATAAATAAGTATATAGCTATAGAACAGAGATAGGTAGTCTTCAGGCTTGCTAAATCTGCTTTCTTTTTAGTAGAACAATTAGATGCATCAACCAGAGCGCAGCAAAAAATACTGACTTAGGAGAGTGGGTATATACTAAAAACCAAGGAACAGAATACCCTAATGATGTGCTCAGTTCAAGAATTTGTGATTAATAACAGAACTAAACACATGTCTGTTAATAAAGGGAAACTTTAATTCAGTCCAGACTCCTCCCCTAAGTATTTTTTTCAGCAACTCATTTGGATCTCTGTGTGGTTATTTTGATGGTATTGCTAGAAAAGCTTTGTCAACCTACTGCAAATCCAGAGATCTGTTGATATCTGCCATTCTACTTTTGAATATGGAGTAAACACTATAATTAATGAAGTGGAACCTTCTGAAAGGTTTCTGAAAGAGAAAAAAGCATACATTTCTAGTGTTGCACAATATTACAGCTTATTTGAAAATATATGAGATCTATTTCTGTGTAGGAACATGTTGGAACAAAGTTGGTAGGAGTAAAATACAGGGCCTAATTTTTTTTTTCCTAATTGAAGAAATAACTTCAAGTGTATATAATGAATACATTTCTAGACTCCAAATAGTGGAATTTCAGGGCGCACAGAAGATAAATTGAGAAAGAAATAAACATCCAAGATTAAATTAACAAAAACAAACTGATGATAGATTCACAACATTTAAATTAGATATAAAACATAATATAGTTAGTGTCAAAGTAATCCCTACCATTAACCAGAGTGAGGGAGTCTCCTCGGGTAACAGATATGGAGCTTTTCAGCTACATGCCATGCAAACTGTCCTAGGCCCTGTGGCCTAGTCTACTATCTCAACTGTGGTAGATGACACTATCTTATTACCAATGTTAAAATAAAGTTCAAGTACCTCTCCAGTTATCTCTTTCTGTAAAAACTGAGGAAGGCATAATATCTCTTTATTTGCCTCAGATAAGAAAACGTCTTAGGTTAGCACTAAGAGAGTATTTACAGTTTATTCTTAGCTCTACCAGACTGGTAGGTGAGAAAACATGGTAAATAATTGAACCAGAATACCAGTCATGAAAAGCAGTTCAGTGATTCTACTGTCTGTATCTTGAACAAGAATAGCAAACAAACAGGTGCTGGTTTTTACCTATAAAGCCCTGCATGGTATACAGCCTGGTTACTTGAGGGATTGCCTGTCTCCTATAACATCTGCCCAGCTGATTTGATCCTGCAGGGTGGTGCACTCCAGGTTCTTTAGATTAAGCAGTGTCATTTCTCAGGACCCCAGAAGGGTGCCTTCTCTGTAGCAGTGCCTGCCCTCTGGAACAGAGATCTGAATCTTCCCCCTGAGATCCAGATGCCCCCCCCCACTGCTGTTTAGAAGAGGTGTGAAGATCTGGATCTTCACCCAGGCCTTTGGTGAAGGAGAGTGAGACCATGCACTTCATCATGCTTGCTATCTTTTATCTTTATGTTTTATTGATTTTTTTGTAATTTTTTGTTTGTTGTGAGCTGCCCAGAGTCATTGAGAGTTGGGCAGCATGCAAGTTTAATAAATTATTATTATTGTTGGTTGCACAGTCAGTCAGATGTTTACACTGGATTTGGCATTTTTATCCACCTATTGAGTCCTTCCCAAGGACCTGGGATAGGCAGATGTTGTTTGATGGTGTTAAAGCTATCGTATTATGATTATGATGATTTTATATTATTATCTTCACTCAATTTCTGATGCCATATCTATTGAAGATAACTCTTCTCTCCTTTTGTTGTCTAAGGGATTCTTCTTTTCATTTTCAGGTATTTTAATGGTGGTCCTCCAGCTGAAACAGACTTTGGAGGAGATGTGAGTGTGTGACTACTTTTGAGATTGTAAATACACAGCATTGAGTAGATAGGGAGCTCTCCCCTCTTGGAATATGCTGTCTGCTAAGCAGAGGGTTGGGTCTGAAAGCCTAGATAGCTTCTTCCAGTTCTATGAGACAGGAAAATGCACTGCTTGGAAAAATAGATAAGGGGAAGCAAGGGCTTGAGAATAGCCAGTGCCATTTTGGCATTCAATAGGCCTGTGCAACTGTGAATTCGTTCTCCAAAAAGTGCTTCAAAGCATGTGGGAGTGCAAACGTAGTAACCATATGTAACACCTTACCAACAGATGCTATATTTGCATTTCTGCACACTCTGATGCACCTTTTGGAGATGAAAGCAATGAACAGCCAAATCTGTAGTCTTGCCATATTTGGTAATGCCATCATTGCTTTAACTTTCTGTTTCAATCATAACCACCAACTTTCGCTTTTATGAAGACAAAGTATCTGCACCCAATCTGAGTGGCAGGAGTTTGAGTCTCACACATCTAAAGAGCAACAGATTGCATGTATTCTCTAAAAGAAGCCAAAATCCTTAATTAATATTAGAATTTAAGCTAGGCAGAAGTCCATATCCTTGTTCATGTGAATCATAGTGTTGAAAATAACTCTGCTCAGAAGCCACTGTCTAACCAGCCTCTACTTTCCAACCTATTCTGCAGTATGGTGGTACCCAGTACAGCCTGGTGGTGTTCAATACAGTAGACTGTGCTCCTGAATCATATGTACAGTGCCATGCGCCAACGAGCAGTGCATATGAGTTTGTCACATGGCTTGACAGCATTCAGTGAGTATAGGAATTTGTGTTAATGCTGCTTCTTCATTAGAATGTATATATGTCTGAGTGTAAATGTGGGGTCTTGTTGAGATGAGGAAAAAATCTCAGCATGTTAGTACAACAAATATTTAGTCAGTGCTGTGCCATAAGATTATCTTCCTCTCATTATGGCATGTTTTAGCCTATGATCTATGATAAGTAGTATCTTTGGCTAGACAACTGAACAGGATGAGTTTAGGAATTCATCCAGATGTGTCAGTCTAAAGAGAAATGGAAATGAAGACTTATTTTTTTTAAAAACATAAAGCTGAATAATAGCAAGTGAATCAGAAGCCAGGACTCCTGACTTCTCATAAAATACATGAAGGATAAAGCAGGTGGTAAAACTCACTGTACAGTGGCAAACCATCTCCAAAAACCTTGCCAAGAAAACTGCAGGGACTAGTCCAGGCAGTTGCCAGGAGTCAAAAACTGGATCAAATGTTGGACATAGCATATAGCAGCCTTGTTTATGCCAGAAATCTGTCCAGAGCATGAAAATAGTTTTGTTCGGATTATTGTAATTTGGTTTACATATGCAAAAGGAGAATGAAACTTGTGGGCTCATGTCTGATCAAAGGCTGAAAAACAAGCCAGGATATAAAATAATTAATCATGGTTTCCTGATTTGGATACAACAATGAACTATACTGGTGGTTTTAGAGAGCCTTTTGGTTTGTTTGTTCGTTCATCACACAAAGGGGCTGAGCTAAATTGAATAAGGCTTCATCTCCAGCATTGGCTTTTGTATCCTTTTTGTCTACCCAGGTTTGTGGGTGGTGGCGGTGAGAGCTGCAGCCTCATCTCGGAAGGTCTCAGTACCGCTCTACAACTCTTTGATGACTTCAAGAAGATGAGAGAGCAAATGTAAGTGATAATAGGAGTGGGTGGGTGATGATGGAACAAAGGGCAGAAAGTGTACAAGTACATTCAGTGAATGTGCTTGAGAACAACCATCTGTTTTTAATATTAGCGCAAATCATCATGACTCATGTTGAGACTGATTTTGTGTATGTGTGATTTTTATGCATCTGGAATTGTTTTGCAGTACCAGAAATTAGATGAAACAAAAGGTGATTTTTATTTTATTTTTTTCATGGTGTCGTTCATAGCCATTTGAAAGACACACTTCATGCAGTGTCTAGAAAAGAGAGGTTATGGGACAAGAATTGTGTTTCTGCCTATGCCAGCTATGGGGGCCTTCCTTGTACAAATTTGTTTTGTTTTAGAGGAAGGTTACATGCTTCCCATTTCCTCAAGGGGCTTATAGTTTCAGGGGCAGATCCACTAAAATGCAGTTTCCTTTTTGAGGTCAGGAGTCCTAATGTTTGCAATATTTGATCAATTGTAAAGCACTGGAAAAGTGAAAGTAGATTGATATAAGTAGTTGACACAGCTCTTGAAGTTGTGTTTATCTCTTGATAATAGAAGTTAGACTGCCACCACCACCCAACATATTTGTGCAGGTTTTTGAAGCTGTGTTATCCATTTTAGGTCATTCTGTGTAAATTTCCAGTATGCGCTGGCTGCGTCTGTCCATTGCAACTGCTTTTTCTTTGTGCTGAAACAATCACGATACAGGAAATCTGTGATCCAGTGTGTCAGCATTTCTTTAAAAAAAAAGTTAAAGCAGCTTATTCAGCTATCAGTTTGATCAGAGACTTGTGGGAGAGAATATTACATTTTCCACACCACTTTCAGTGTGTGAATATCCCCCTGGCAAAGCTGCTGTTTGAGAATATTACATTTTCCACACCACTTTCCAGTTTGTAAATATCCCCCTGGCAGAGCTGCTGTTTGAGCCATGAAGCAGGAAAATCCAACTTGTGAGGAGTGTTAAAATATGAAAAACCTCCCAGTTTGGAGATGAAATGTCCATTTCATTCACAATCACACTAAAGAAATAGTATGTTTGGTTTGTTAAATCCCTCAGTCACATGGAGTATTTCTTCAGGCAAGATAGTCCCATCCACAAACATCAAAATAAGGGGCAAATTCATAACAATGTTGCACATGTGTCAAAAAGTCTACTTTGTATCAAAGCAGTCTGCCTGAATGTATAATTCCACAGATTTCAATAATTATAACTCTTCTTGTGCTCTCTCCCAAACAGAGGCCCCACACATAAAGTCTGCATCCTTATTTGCAACTCCCCGCCATACCTGCTTCCGGCTGTGGAGAGTACCACATATTCAGGCTATACAACAGAAAATCTGGTGCAAAAGATTGGTGAAGTGAGTAGAAAGTGGTCTACAGCGATTTCCCCAGAGCCTTGGTTAGGATATGGTAAAGCTGTTGACCATTCCTCTATCCGAGTCTTCTCAAATATCTACAAATTGTGGCCTGCAGGATTATGGAAATCTCAGCAGGGAATAAGAAGAACAACATTCTTTATGTGGAAGGAGTAATGTGCTGGGATGTCATGGTTGGTGGGCAAGGAGTAGCCAAAGCCAAACCCTAATGTAACCAGGGATACTTTTCTCTTCCAAGCATCAGGCTGTAAGAAAGAGATGAATGTCTCTTAGCAGATGCCTGAACTGATCTCTTACAGGAGGCTTCTGAAATTAAGGACTGTGGATTGTCCACCTTCGATGGGCTCAGTAGCTTAGGTGTTCTCCTTTTGTCTCTTAATAAGGAATCTAGTATTCCTAGGAAGGGAACTTAATGAAATGTTCCTAAGATAATATTTCCTCAGTTAAGAGGTTACTTCTAGTATTGATACAAATCAGCTTAATCTGCACAGCTTCTAGATTTTATTTTTCCTCTTTGGTTACAAAAACTTTTCATTTGTAAACTGGATCACTTGCATTTTCCGTGGTGAACATTTCCTTAAGCAAGAAATACTTTATGGTCTTGACCAAATTTATAATTTATGGTTAAAACCAAGTCCAGTTCTTCTCTTACAGACCTGAGTTAAATATTATCTCATCAGATGACAATAAAATCTTCTTTATGTGATACAGCTTCCAACATTATTCAGTAAGATGCTTAAAATGTCCAGAACTTTGTAATTAAAAATGACAAACACTGTGTGAGAAAAGATTTGAGATAACCTTGTAAAATTTTTATGAGAAACTAAGACTAAGGAGGAAGACTAAAGGAAGATAATATGAAGGAGTGGACTGCTAGATGTTTTCTTTAGCTTGCCTAACCTGGGCACACTTCAAGTGTGTGGATTTCAAATTCCACAGTTGTCAGCCATGGCCCTGCTGGTTGGGTGTGCGAGACTGTGAGAACCAGGCACAGGAGGAGGAGGAGGAGTTCAGCAAGTGCGAGAAACAGCACAACCCAGCCTGGGGGCCATAGAAAGGAAACATTTCACCTTAATCAGTTTGCTACGAGTCTGTTTGGAAACTTATTTCTTTCAGGATTATGTTTTTGTCCTGACTAGCTTTTCCAAAATTTGTGTGATTCTTGCTGCTTGAATTTGCTAGCCACATGGGACTTGGCGCTGGAGAATTCTGAGATTTGCTCCACACGTCTGGGAGCTGTCCAGGTTGGGGAAGGGGAAGGTTTCTGTATTGTGCATGTAACCTGTCTTTCTACCAGTGTTGCACTCAAGATGGCATATATGGGCTTCCCTGGCAGTCAGCAATCTAGGAATTGAACAGACCCCTATTAGCTTAGCTTTAACAAAGGTGTTGCAGCAGCATCCTCAAACACTGTTTCCAGTTGTGGGTCATTTGGCAACATGCTGAAGACTATTTGTAACTAGAAGCAGTGTGCACAGTTTGGGAATGAGAGTCTGCAGAAGTGTCTCTTCAGTCTCCACCTCGAAACTGAATAGGAAAGAGATGTAGGAGGTCTCTCTCCTTATCCATTCTGCTTTTCTTCCCCAGCGGGGGATTCACTTTTCTATTATCTCCCCACGGAAACTGCCAGCTCTGCGCATTCTTTTTGAGAAGGCTGTGACAGGGACCATGTTGGAGACCCAGCTGAAAGACTATAGCCAGGACCCCCGGCATATGATCCTCATCCGTGGTATGGTACTTCCAGGTAAAAGCTGATCTTGGGAATGTGGATGGGACTAGAATATATCATATGGATTGTTACAAGATGGCCAGTTTAACCTGGATAAGAATGAAAAGAGGAATACAAGATGTTTAGCGCCCCACAAAAGGCAAGGTAGAGAGGAGAGAGCATGGTGGGAGTTTCCATTTTGTCCTTGGACTCGCCTGGTTCTTTCCATGTTATCACTTGGGAGTCATTGAAACAAGAAAGCTTATTAAAAGTGTTTGATTATCAGGCTCATTAGGTTCATTTTGTAGTGATGTGATTGGATTCAGCCTTGTCATATTAGATCAGATCTATCAAAATTAATGGATCTTATGAATCACAGCTAACATAACTCCAACTGATTTCATTGTACCTGCTCATCTTTCTCCTCATTGAAGCTAGTGGGCCAAGAGATATAGGGAGCGCTCTCTGTCATCATCCATGCTGCTTTTTTCCTCAGCAAGGGATTCACTTTTCTGTTATCTCCCCATGGAAGTCCAACTTTGTTTTCCAAAGGGATCATATCTTCAAAGTCAAGAACAGGGTTTTTGTTTTGTGTTTTAACAATAATGCAGAAACTCAAGGGGGAAAAAAGGCATGACATTCATTTTAGATTTCAGTTCCCCAGGAATCTCTGGTTTTGCTTTTATTAAAAGTCCAAATTTCCACCTTTTATTGCACCCTGTTTCACTATGCAAAATGCCAAGCAAGAAATCCTAGAAGAGAGCGTAACAGCTATTTCCAGAAGTTGGGTTTCAGTGCATTGCTGTTTCTGATTCACCATTGCTAGAACAAACAGAAGTAGATTTCAATGGGAGAGTGATCAGGCTATGCAAATGTGCTTGAATTTATACAAGCCACTGAATCCAGATGTCATTGTGAAAGTGCCCATAGCACTCCAACTAGGGGAAGTAGGAGCTATAGTATTTATTTACTTAAAATTCAGAAATTGCCTCTAATGCTTTTACTTAGTTCATTTATATACCCATTTTTCCCAATTAAAAAAAAATCAGGATACACCATTTAAAAAAATTATTTATTAAACTTTAAAAGCATGACAAGTAACATTTCTTAACAAAAAACATGCACGAGGGGAATCCCAAGGTACCAACCAAGACCAGCCTTAGTTTCAGCTAACTGGGTGGATCTTATATCCTGGGACAACTTCATTTTCTTCATTTTAAATTATTTTTACTTACTTTGAAGTATACCCCACCTTTTTACTAGTAATAAGAATCTTTTTGCTCTCAGTAGATAGTGTTTCTTGGTCCAGCAGCAGCACAGATGTTTGTATTTCTGTATGTATATGAATGAGCAAGATAAAGTTGGTGGGAGGGAATCGCCCCTCCTGAAGATGAATAATATCTCTTGCAAATCCTGTATATTATTCATTGTGTGCATTTAACGTCAGCCTCTCTTTTCTGTTTGCAGTAGGAGGAGCAGGAGCAACCAACAACAACCTGCAGCCCAAACAAACTGTATCCCAGCCTCCCCCGGTGCCCCCCCAGCTCCCTCCAGCACCACCACAAGTCCTGCCACCAGTTTCTCAGCCATATCAGGTACATCCTTTGCCCCCAAGTGGCAAATGGGTTGGGACCTTACCTTTTAAAACTCATCCTGACTACTCCTCTCTGGTTTAGGTTACACAACCCACGACTCTCACTGCAGCCCAGGCAGCTGCTCAGTCTGCTGTGGAAGCCGCCAAGAATCAAAAGGCCAGTCTAGGCACCCGCTGTGAGTCGTTGTGTTTCTCCCAGGATTGGGGCTGAAAGAAATCCTTCAAGGATTAGACTTGGAGGCGGGGAGGGTATTGGAACGGAGGACAGATAAGTACCAGATTATGGATGGTGGGTTCTACAGCCATGTTGTTTTTTCTTCCTTCTATATAGTCCCTTCCTTGAATACCATGCCACCAGCTTTCAGTCAAGCTCCCACGCAGACACTTTCAACAGGCTCTGTTCCAGCTCTGACTCAAAAGCTCCCTGCCTCGTCTCAGTCTAGTCTGGTCTCCACAGTAACTACAGGCTCTGGCCTGCTGGTTCAGCCACCTGTGCAAGCTCCCCCACAGTCTGGTGCCTCAGCCATGGTACATATGGGCCCTGGTAGTTTTGGTGGTGGGAGGCAGACGTTCACACAAATCTTACCACTTTTTTCATCTAGATGTGACTGGCTTGTCATGTGACGTTTGTGCATCTCTCCTCCTTCCACTGCCCCACTCTTTTATCTCTTCCCAGCCTAGTGGTGTGCCTCCCAACAGTATGAATGTGACTCAGCCGGCACAGGCACAAATTGGAGCATCCCAGCAATCTATCCCAAACAAAGTGATGGCATGGAGTGGGGTGCTGGAATGGCAGGAGGTGAGAGCTGAATTATGGACAGAAAAGGAGAAAGATTCATAGGAACTCCTTATCCTGATACGTTTTGACCATCTGTCCCATCCTTTTTCCCCAGAAGCCGAAGCCAACTTCTGTGGATTCCAACACCAAGCTCACGCGTTCCCTCCCTTGCCAGGTGTATGTCAATCAAGGAGAGAACTTGTGAGTGCCTCTGGGTCACTTAAGAGAAAAAAGAGACATTGTTGATTATTTTGAGAGCAGGAAGGTAGAATCAAAACTGGTGTTCTGGTACTGGTAGAAACAAGCTGAATCTTGGAGGATTTGGGAGTGGAGGAACATAGAAAAACATACCAGCAGTGATATGAATAGGAAGTTATCAATTCTAATACATCACCATCCTTGTCTAATTGGGTGGTGGGTAGTTTTCTTTCAGCCACAGGCTACCTTTCTAATTTATTTGGCCTTTTGTGAATGCAGAATCTGAATGCCACCAGAGTGAGTGGAACTAACTCTCGAAAGTTGAGAGTTGTTGGAGCAAGTTCCTTTCTTTTTTGAAAAACTAGAAGTCATTGACTAGCCTGGAGTAGGACCTTTGTGGTGGTTATAACTGTGGGACATCCTAATTCGTCCTCCCCAGAAGACCCCACTGGCTATGTCTCAGATTAAAGCATGGTGTGAAGCCTTTCCCACCCTGGGTCTTTAAGCCAGTGTTTCTCAACCTTGCAACTTTAAGATGTATGGACTTCAACTCCCAGAATTCCCAAGCCAGCCATCCTCTTCCCTATTGTATTTCCTGCTTTAGTTTTTATTTACTTCCAAATGTGTGCCAATTATTTTTATAGCTGTACATAGCTTTGAGTTTTTTAATAGGCAGTAATTAAAGCAGATTAAACAAGTGAGACATGTCACAAAATGTTGCAGTATTCAGTATCCTCAGTATTTCAATCAACAGTCATGTCCTTCTCCATGATACTCTGTCCAATTTACTCATTTACCTGAGTCTCTTTTCACTATGACACAATCAGCATTCCTCAGCCCTTGAGCACATTCAGTCCTTTCTGCGCCATTTGTTCTCTCTAGGGAACAAAGTTTTTTATTCATCTGCAGACTTTAGGACTTTCTCTTTGCATGATGCTGTTTTGGAAACATCCTTCCTGACCCTGCTTATATTCTCCCAAGGCAGTCCAGAGCAGTGCACAGAAGAAAAACAATAAAACTGTCTTCCATAAATATTTGTTAATAAAACAAACCAATAAAAGTGAAGCGTGCAGCAGCTGTTAAGAGCAATATGTTAATACAATATATGGTGTACACTAACGTTTGGAGAATTATGTTTTCTGTTATTTATGTGTGTAAGATGATAGAATGATTTTAAGCAGAGATGGGTACGAAATGCACAGCTGACTCTCCTCTCCTCACTGTGTTCTAGGAAGGCTGAGCAGTGGCCCCAGAAGCTCATTATGCAGTTAATTCCCCAGCAACTCTTGGTAAGTGAAATGCATGTGATTGCTGGAGACAAAGTGTGATCTAATGTTAAACAGGGATGGACAACATTTTGCAAAGTAAATGGCACGCAGATGCTACCAGAATCTTTTGAGGGCTGCCAAGGTAGATGTGGCAGTACTGGGTAGAACTTGGATCCATGCCAACTTATCTGCAGGAATCAATATGGGGGCAAGGTCTAAATTCACCCACTTTCTCTTCCTGTCTCTCTTAATCTGCCCTGCAGGGTTTGCTGGGTGAAGTTAAAATCTTAACCTCTGCATAGCAGTCTTGATTCTAGTGGCTCTTTCTTCATTATCAGGAGCAGCAAAGAAACAGTGATATTGATCTCAGCTGTTCAGATGAGATGAGGGGCTCTAGGGCAAAGGGGCCAGTCCTTAAGATTTATGGAAATTCAGGGGTTGGTGCACTGAGTCTGTGCCTGGAAAATCTGATTTGTACTAGCCTTTATTGGTGTTGCTATTCTTGTTGCTGCAGTGATCTTAGCTGTACTGTGGGTATTGAAACAGCCTTGCCATGCTGAATAATTTTTAAGAAATAGTGAAAGGTGGGCTGCTTCTGCTGTACTGAAAATATCAGGAAGTTACAGGGTTATTCATAATTTACATGGAGTTTTTATGAGCATGACAGATATCACACTGCAGGTAGCAGACACGCTTCTCTACTGGAAATCTTAGTCTTCTATATTAACACATGAAGAAAAAAGAAAGGTATACTGTTAAGTTGATGGAGGTGTCTGAAACGTTTTTCCTGGCTGTGGTCACCTGGAACTAATCTCTTTTCCCCGTAGGAAAATGGTGTGACTTTGAAATCTCTTATATTATTATATATAATAAGTTCTTATATTTTTAAATCTGTAGAATTTGTATTATAGGATAGTTCTTGTCCCTTCAGCTTTGGTTTTACCATCGCTGGGTTTCCCAGAAATTTGCCTTGATTGAAATTACGTATCTGTGACAAAGTAGCATGGCTTGGGGTATACACAGATTTGGTTCCACCTGGATTAACCCTTTCCTTCTTTGCAGACAACTCTGGGTCACCTGTTCCGCAACTCACGCATGGTGCAGTTCCATTTCACCAATAAGGACTTGGAGTCACTCAAGGGGCTCTATCGCATCATGGGCAACGGATTTGTAAGACTCTGCATATTGTACAGGATGTGGGTGTGGTCAAGGAGGTTCAGCTAAGTTGGAGAAGTAGAATCTCCCAGTTGAGGGCTGGTCATGATGGACAAGCTAAGGCAGTCTGGTTTCTTACCTTTGGAAACCTGTCTGATCAGTAAACTGGTCCAACAGTCAAAGTCTGGCAGAGCCAAAAGAGAGCCAGTTTTGCCTAGTGGTTAAGGCACCAGGCTAGAAACAGGAGACTGTGAGTTCTAGTTCTGCCTTAGGCACGAAAGCCGGCTGGGTGACTTTGGGCCAGTCACTCTCTCTCAGCCCAACTCACCTCACAGGCTTGTTGTTGGGAAAATAGGAGGAGGAAAGGAGTATTAGGTATGTTTGCCACCTTGAGTTATTTATAAAAATAATAAAGGCAGGATAAAAAATCTAAAAAAAAAAGTATAAGATATGTACAGCTGTATATGCTGGTACTCCAGTACAGTAATTTTTTAATATTACTGTCCCTTTTTATGGTGGCCATAGAAAGTGGATTTTGATGGGAAATGTCTTAGCTTGTTGGGGAGGTCACTTGCCCAGGGTGGTATAAATCCCAGAATTGTGGCTGGTAAATCATGGCCTTATGGACATATTGATGGGGCCTCTTAATCTCTCAATATTATTAAAATTGCTGGAAGAGACCCTTCTTTGATGGTAGTGGTGAAGGACATCTAGAAAGTGGGATGGTTAATTAGTGAGGACCTTCTCAGTTTCTGATGTCCTTGTTGTGGAGCTCCCTGATTTTGGAGATGCATCAGTAGTTCGGTTTTATAAATTGCATTAGGCACACCTAATTACCTGTGCTCTTCAGTTTTTCCTGATGCATTTGATGTTGACCAATGTAGAAGGTTTTTCTCTCTTCTTGACTTTCATATTTTATCCTAATTTTAAGTGGCTATGATCCCTGAGAGAAGAGCAGTATACAAATGTAAATAACAAGGGGACAAAGGTTTCAGCTTGGAGGGAGGACATTTCTCAGAGTTCCCCCTCCACCCTCCATGACCACTGCTTTAGCAGATGCACTTTTCTTGTCATATGAGCAGGCTGGCTGTGTCCACTTCCCTCACACAACACCTTGTGAGGTGCGAGTGTTGATGCTGCTCTACTCGTCCAAGAAGAAAATTTTCATGGGGCTCATTCCTTATGACCAGAGTGGTTTTGTCAATGGGATCCGCCAAGTCATCACTAACCACAAGCAAGTTCAGCAGCAAAAGGTCAGTGCTGACCCTCTTGGTCTTGCTCTTTTCCCTCAATTGTGTGTTCAAGCTTTTCAGCAGACTGTGAGTTGGTTGAAATCTTGAGCTATCTCAAGTGTGTTCCCTAACCCAAATACCACCCTGTCTCCCAAAATTGTAGGCCTCCTTGTACTTTTAGTTGGCATATTTTGTGTCTAATTTGTTTGCAAACTGGAGGATAAGACCCATTGATGTTCAGCCATTCTGTATCAAATTCCTGCCTTGGAATTGTTTGTTATGATGAAGAAAACAGGAGAGAAATCTTATAAATGAAAAATTACATCTGAGTGTATTGTAAATAGCTCCAAATCTCACTTAATACATTTCTTATAGTATTTTTTGGCTTGCTAATAAATTGGAGCTATGCAGTGGACCGTTTCTAAGCACAATTGCACCCTTAGCTTTAATTCCTGAACCAACCTTTTTGCATTTTGTTGTACATTTGTGCATCTGTATGGGAGTATATTCTTCAAAATATTTTGGACTCCATAAACATTTAACACTGGAATTGTAATGCTAAGTAATGCCTACAAAGCCACAGTTGGCTCTAGGAAGACTATAATGTATTTCTTCTTCATCTCGCTTTATAGCAGATGGGGAGTTCTCAACCCCTGGGGTCCACACCCAACACACAGCCCTTCCTGGCAAAGCAGCCTGGCACTTTGCCAGTCACACCAGGAGTCCAGCAGCAGGTAAGACGTTAGACATACCAAACTTTGCCTTAGTTGTTTTTGGGCAGCAGCCACACAAGGCAGAAGAGAGCTACCTATCTCTTAGCAGCATGTCTGGGCTTAGCATTGCACTTCCTGTCTCCCTGCCTCACTGGCCAACCCCTTTGTTGGATTTGCCCCTCCCTTTATCTTTTTACAGATGGGTGGGCAACAGGTGAGCCCCGGTATGCCTCAGGTGGGGATCATGGAAGAACGGCAGCAAGGTTTGGTGAGTCCCTTGTGGAGGTAGGAGCTGCTGAATTTGTTCAAAGTGGATTCATCCCATCCTGGAATCATTATTTTCATGCAGCTCCACTTACTTGGCCCCATAGGATGGTATCTTAGACTTGGAAGGAAGAGGGAGGCTAGGCAGATTTATCTCTGTGTTAATTCAACAGTCTGATTTCATAACTGAGTGGTACACAAGCTAAGACCTCAGGGCCTTGCACATAGCCTCCGTTGCCCTGCCAAATCTTGCCAGCAAATTGTAAATTTAAGATGACAGATGGGAAGGATGTTGTTAAAAACACGGGGATGTTATTTAACTGTATTAAATGAATTAAATGTACTTTTCACTACACTGAAATTAGCAAGGTGGCCTTCAGCATGACAAGTCCCACACCACCCTGTCCTAAGAGAAAGCAGCATTTAGGTTGGAGTCACCCAACACTTGCCTGGCTTTTCATATACCAGCCTTCATTCTTTTTTGCAATTAAGTGATGAAGAAGAACATGAATATGTTCCTATTATGGTTCATTTCCCCCCCGAATATTCTTTTGGCTTAAAAGGACTTTCCCTCGTCTAGCTTGTCTTCATGCAGGGTCTCTTCATATCTTCGTGTCATCTGGTCGCTGCAGAAATCCTGCAGCTGCACACCACATAATGAGAGCAGCGAGTTCCTGTCAAGAAGGTCACACTCTTTTTGAGAGCAGCTCCATGTTTTACTGATGGATGCCTGCAATGCCTTTGCAAAGGTCTCTAGATTTATGGGAAAGATGTGAATTGCTGCATACTTTCTTGTAAGCCAGGAAATATTTCTTTTCCTTTTCCTAGTTGCAGCTCCGAGTGCAGCAACCGCAGCCAGCTGCCCCGCCCACCAGCCAACCTCCACAAGCACAGGGTCCCCCCCCGGCTGGGCCACAGGCCACCCAGGGAGGTGCCATGCTTAGGCCCCAAAACCCAGGAGCCAACCCTCAGCTCCGAAGCCTTCTCCTGAGCCAACAGCCGGTGAGTGCTATTTTTTCCTCCCCACCAAGGCCTCCCCCGTTCTTTTCTTCTGCTTCTTTTTAAAGTTAATGGGGATGTTTGCTGAAAGGTTAGAGCAAAACACCCTCTTGAAACGGCTTCATCCAGCAGCACAGCTCCTTCGCTTCTAAGAGCAAAGGAAAGTGGCTGCATTGCTTAGTGTAGCTTTGCTGCTTACCTCTGGCACTTGTAATAGCCAGAAAAGGGTTCCATGCTTCCTCCTCTCTGTCATATACAGCCCCAAGCTGGAGTCCCTCAATCCCAGCAGCCCCTTCACCACCTCCAGCAAGGGTCTTCAGGAATGTTACCACACCAGCCCATGGGGCAGACTCTTGGGCATCAGCCTCCTGGGCAGCAGCAGCTCCAGCTCCCTGGACAGCCTCTCATGCACCAAGCTCCTGGGCAGCAGTGGCCAGCCCAGATGGCACCGCGGCCACAATTGCAAGGTATGGCGCGCTCGGTCTGGGTTGAAAGCAAAATCTGTTCCTCCCACCCCAGAAACAGCTGCGTCTGAGAGTTGGGGAAGGATTTTTGCTTTAGGAGAGAGGAGCTATTTCTTTTATCAAGGTACATTAATTTGCAGAGGTGGGGGAAATAGGTTTGGGGGGAGCGTATGTTGTTACCTGGCTGTGCAGGTTTTAACTGTAGAACATGGGCAACGGATGTGAAATACAGTAACATATAGTAAAGTAAGAGCTGTGATGGTGCCATCTCCTGACGCTCTGGCTACCTTAAATGGGATCCACTGATTAATGGGAACAATATCTTAGCTATTTCTGGGGATGGAAGGGAAATGAAGGCATAAACCTTCAAAAGGGCTTCCATTCTAAGGCAAGCATTTCCTGGAAATGCCGCAGGGCCTGTGAAATTAAGCAGGGGGCCATAGCTAATCCTGTAATCAGAGAGTCTTCACTGCAGTTCTAAAGCCTCTCTGTGTTGTACCTTCTCCCCCAGGTCAAATGCTAATGAATGCTGGACCCCGGGGGCCTGTTTCTCAGCCAGGCCTGCAGCAGGTTCCTGCCCCCAGCATCATGGAGGATGACATCCTCAGGGACCTCATCTGAGGACAGAGGAGGGCCCTGCTCCAGTGTCAGGCAGGGCTGAAATCATCTCTGTATACTGGGAAAATGCTTCCTTTCCTGAGAATACCCTTCCTTTCTCATTTGTAATATTTTTTGTCCCTCCGTTAAGAAATATTATACTCTTCCAATCGTGAATTGGTCTTTCCTGAGGTTAATTCTGCTCCTCACTCCACTACTGCAATTTTAAGAATATCACCCAGTTCTGCTGTGCTGTAGTGCATACTAAGAGCTCGGTCCAGCCCCCCAAGTTCCCCTGTGGGCTTTCACTGAATTTTGATATGGGGAGACAATTGAATGAGGAGAAAGGGAAATTAAAAGTGATCCTCCTATGAGGTATGTTGTGAAGCTCTGGCCCAGGATCCCAGATCTCAAATAAAGAGCTTATATTTAGTGATCAAAAAGCTTTCAAAGGAAAAGGAGCCATTTTAAGAGTTGGACTTTCTTGGTGGACAAGGAGAAAAAAGGCTGGGGGGTGGGGTGTCTTTTCCTCAACCTCTCATACTGCAGCTCCCATCCTCCCCAGCTGTTGGGAGTTCAGAAGCTTGGAACTCTGATTCAAATGTCTCATCCCTTCCTTATATTCCCCACTGCAATCTTTCTTCCATTTCACAGCTGCCCAAACTGAAGCAGCCTGTCTACATTGTATTCGATTTAGTTTTCCAAATGCATCGTGGGTTGGCCTTGCTTTCTGAAACACAGGTTTCCTTAGTGCAGAAGTATAGATCTAAGAGCAGGACGCTACAATTCTCTTTAGAGCTTACACTGTTCTCGGAAACTGAGACAGGATAAGATTGTAATCAGGGTGGGTTCTTGTAATATATGTTCCTGTTAGAAGAAGGAAACGGGGATAGAGTGAGCATGAAAGGATTGGGATGCAAAATTTCAGGGTTCCATTGAGTAAAGCACCCCTGGAAGTACATGCACTGCTGTTGGCCTATGATGGTATTTATTAGTGGCCCTTCTTTATTAGGCAAGATGGTTTTGGTTGCTACAGGAGTCAGGGCCAGTGCTCTGAACAGTACAGTCACTGGAATCCATCTTACAGAGGTCACAGTGACAACTGAGAGCCACAGGGTAGGTGAAGGATGGGTCAACACCTGGTGGACAGCCTTGCAGAAGCACAGTCTCATAGCGTACTTCTTTGTAAGTGCAGACTCTTTGGCTGAAGGAGATGTAGGTAGTCTTCCACAACATTTCCTGTAAAAGACATAGAGAGTGGCTAGACATGACAGGCTTTGTTTCCTACTCTTTGAGGGGGCAGCATCCAAAAAACGTCAGGGGTGCCATCCGTCTGCCTAGTGTTGGCTTAGTTTCTCTTACCAGCCCACTTGAGTGTGTATGACTTGCTACTACTCCAGACGTGCTACTACTTGCAACCTCCAGAGGTCCCTTCTCATTGTTACCAAACCTGGGGAGTGGGTTGGGATATTCACTGCCTTTGGTAGTGAATAGTAGGAAGAAGTAATGACAAACCGGACAGCAAAGTGGCCAAATAACAGCAAATAATGAAGAACTACGATTCTCCAAGTGACATCTGGCTGGGAAAACAAGGATGCACAGCCTCTGGGTAGAAAGAGTTTGCTTGTTCTTGCAGGATGGAAAGCAAAGCCTGCTTGGCTGTAGTATGTAACAGAATATACTGTACATAGTTCAGGGGCCATCTGTATTCTTTCCCCAGCAGTGGCCAAGTAGGTGGATTTTAACAATAGGTGAAGAGCAGAGCTGTTGATGCAATAAAAGCACAACGTAGTGCAGTGCTTCCTTGAGTCAAACAACAGACCCTGTTTTATGGAGGTTGTAATGTCCTTTCAGCTTTAATGTTAAGGCCCCCAACAGTCAGGGGACTCTCTAAGGAGCAGGCTCCTCCCAACCCCTTTTCTAGGCTAATGCTTAGATAGCACTTAATGTGGGATTCATCAACCCATGAACTGCATGCAATACTCAGAGCTCCCCCAGCAACACCATCTTGCCAAATTAACCACAAAATAACAGTTCCAATAAGCGTAACATCTACAAGATTTTAGAAGTCTCCCCAACAGTCATCAAAGGGGAAAAACAATAGGCTGAAAATCAGGGCCACACTCCCTTTCCTGGCAGCATTACCATATTGTTCTGCCCACTGTGGTCCTGGCTGCAGGAAACCAACAGTAGCAACCCCCACCTGGGGAAAGTTGTGTAGCTGTGGCTGAATGCAGGTTTCCTTCAAGTCATTGCATTGTCTTGAGTCTTAAAAAGGTGCTGGGATGGAGGGTAGCTTTCTCACCTAGGTGCCTTTCAGGCACATTAGCTCACACCGCACATCAACAAAAACCAGCATGGCCATCTGTGCCAGCTTGGGACAATGAGTGTTGTCCCAACGTTTCTTGAGGGTGTCTGGTTGGTGAAGGCTGAATTCTAGGATTCCTCTCTCATATACCTACCTTGGTCTCACAGTAACCACTACAGATGGTAGTGGTGATGGTCATGCAGACAGGGCAGTCGTTCTTCTCAGCTGCAATGGTGGCATTGACAGGGCGGCAAGCTGGGCTGCTTCTGGCCAACCCACTTCGGCGAATAGCACAGTGAGTGACAGCCAGGAACAGTAATGCTGCTAGCAACAGATTCTTTGCCTGGATGTAAAGGAGAGAAAATGAGAAAGAGGCACCACAGCTTTGGAGCATGAGGCTGTAGCACGGGCTCTAAGGAATGTTGGCGTGCCTATGACCAGGTATTGCTGGGCGGCATGCGAGTTTAATAAATTATTACTATTATTGGTCACACAGCCAGATGTTTAGACTGGATTTGGCATTTTTATCCACCCATCAAGTCCTTCCCAAGGACCTGGGATAGGTAGTTGTTGGATGGTGCTAAGGGTGTCCTCGCAGGATGTAAGCTGTTCCAAGTAAAGCTGCCTTTTGCAATTGACTGGTGGTGATTTTGTAAATGCAGATGGTGTTCAAGTGGTGCTCCAGATGTTTTGGAATTGCACCTAGGGTGACTATAACTATTGATACTATCTTTGCTTTCTTTTGCCACAGTCATTCTATTTCTATTTGCAGGTCTTTGTATTTTGTGATTTTCTCCAGTTCTTTCTCTTCTATTCTGCTGTCTCCAGGTATTGCAGTGTCTACTATACAGACTTTTTTGTCTTTCTTACCAACAGTTGTTAAGTCTGGGGTGTTGTGTGGCAGGTGCTTGTCTGTTTGAATTCTAAAGTCCCAGAGTACTTTAGCTTCTTCGTTTTCTATTAGTTTGTCTGTTTTGTGGTCCCACCAGTTCTTGCTTGCAGGCAAATGATATTTCTTGCTGTTGTTGTTGTTATTGCTTCAGTAGGTAGGCAACAAGATCATTGTAGTGGGGAAACACAGCTTTCAAGAATCAGCAGGATTACAATTTTTGCCCTCTGCCCAACATTTTTTTTTCCTGAGCAGGCTTAAAGCCTTAAAGAGACTTAACACACTCATTTCACCCTTTTAATGCCCTCAAAATGCCAGAAAAAAAGGCTTTTAAAAATGCCCTGTCTGTTCGAGTGACATTGTCGGTCATGCCCTTTGCAGCCATGAAAAATGTAGTTCCAGACTGAAAAAGGTTGCCTACCACAGTTTTAATAGAATTCCAGTAATTAGTTACCATTTAGCAACATTGAGTTGGCAGCATGTAAGAATATTAATTGCTGCAGCTGTTGTGTCTGCACGCTCCTTCCCTGCACTTGATAGAAACACGACAGTGTTGGATAGGCTTCTTAGATGTAGCGTCTACTGTCTAAGCAAACATATTGGTGCATTTGCTCTCCAGCGCAGGACTTACTTGTGGAAAGGAAATTGTAAAAGTTGAGTGGTCTTAGGGATCTTCCTTCCCATTAATTTTTTTTTAAGACTGCAAACTCAGAGATGGAGAGTCTTCTGGTCTGCTGGATTGGCTTTTTAAAATCATTATTCTTTAAGAGTCACCAGTCATAAGAGATAAACATAATTAAAGGACAGAGTAGCTTTGAGCACATTCTGAGCTTAAGAGTTTGTTGTCAGCACTAATATTGAACTGTACAGCTTATAATCCTTTCACGCAAAAGTTCATTCATGATAACTTTTAAATTTAGCTCCTAATTTAGATATGCAAATCTCGTTACTGGTTTCTCTTGTAACTATTAACAGCAAATATTTCCAGGTTCCAGATCTCTGCCCATTGCCCAAACCTCTGCCAACAGATCCTGATCTTCCTTCTGCCTACTTCTGTGCTAGCTCTTTTATTGACATTGATAAGGGAAAAACCAGACAACCAACCACTGCGATGGTCCCAGTTGTCTGGTAAGAATCAAGCCAGTCCATTTCCAATGTTCTCACTGGTGAGCACAAAGTCACTGGTATGCCAGAAAAGCACTTGGATGTTAAGCTGATGTTTGAAATATTACCAGTATTATTTAATAAATGAACAAGGGTCCCAGGACTGTATTTTTATGCCTGTACCAGTGAGAGAGACAGCATCAGAGAAGGAGAGTAGTTGCAGCCAACTGTTTATTGGAGAATTGGGTGCCCTTCCTGAACTGGGCCTTCCATTATTTGACTTCAGTACCACATACCTGAATTAGTATACATGAATCTGAATATTCAACATAAATATTATGAAAATATCATCATACTTTTTTCTTTCTGGGTGGATAGGATATGCAAGCCTTTGAAAAAGATCTATGTTTGTCAGTGATCTCAGGCAGGTATTTCCTCAAGAGAGTTCATACACCAGATCCATACCTACTTGCTCAAGTAGTACCTCAAAGTTCAATGGGGCATAAGGCACCATAGAATACTTCTTTTGACTGAAACACGTAGAGCAACCTTTTCCCAGTGTTGGCTGATCACAACTTGCAGAATCCCTAGCCTGCACAGCCATTCTAGATTGAAATTCTGAGAGATGGTCCAACACATCCAGAGGGCAGTCAGTTGGAGAAAGTAACCATAGACTTGTTGGATGCAAGAGCTGGAAGGAACTGCTCAATCCCACCCTGTTAGTAGAAAATTTTGCAGTTACAGTATTCCTAACAATGGGTTGCCTAGGCTCTGACCAAAGTGAGCCCATCAACTCCTCAGGTGGGTAGTTCCTAACCACTGGGAAGCTTCTATTTATCTAACAATCAACTTCTTGTGGCAATTTCCTATTATGCCAAGGCAACTTCAGTAGATCATGTTATCTTCTCAGCAGTGTAATGTAAGAACCATGCACTGATCCTACTATCTGCCTCCTCATTTGTACATACCTGCATCAACTTCATAGTGTCTCCTGGGCTGTCCTCCAACTGTAGTGTGTCTGCCTCTCCCTTGCATTTTTATAGGTCTTTCCCCCTCCCATCATACAGCTGATAAAAAAGACTCAAGGGCAAAGATCTAATTAATAACCAGGATGCAACAACGAAGGATGTTTAACGGCATAATAACGGTTCCCTAGGTTAAGAAGTCTTACTTAACCAATTTCACTTCAATCAGTGTTTTGAGTCAGGCTATTAATGATGTATCTTCATTTAATCTGAAAGTTGCACAGCCTGCTGGACTTACTTCCTCCACCCTACATATTTTTTCCATCTTTGCAATAACACTGTGAGTGAAGCTCACTTTCATGGTTGCAAATGGAGTAAACTGCAGGCTTTCCAAGCTGTGGGAAGCAACCTGGACACTATATTACAGTAGGACTACCAGATCTGGGCTGTAAAAACCCAGATGCTCACCAGCTGGGGGAAGAGTTTTTTGTGCCTGTTTGCTGCCATCTAGTGATGATTTGGACTTTTACAGCCAGATCACAATGGCCCTTCTTACTTTAGGATTTGTATCTGGCAAGTTGTACACTTGATACTGGGAAGACTAGAATAGAAACCAAGTTTTACCAGCTGGGATTGGGATCAAAGAGAGTTAGAAGATGAGGATCAGAATGTATATCATAATAATAAGAGTCAATGAGTTTCAAGCATAAGGTAGGTCTTCTTTGAACGAGGAACGTGCTGGGAATCCTGAATCCTTTGCTAGTGGAAAGATGAACTGTTGCATTTTTTTTTTCAATTTCCTGGCTGGAAATTTTGCATTCTGTTCTTTGAGTGACTGTGTTATGTGAAGGAATGAGGGTGAACTGTTCAGACTGGTGAGGGAAAGATGCCCGACACTAGTTCTTAACTTCATCTGCTTTTGAGGCATTAAATGCTTAGCTTGGTGAGCACATGTTCTAGGACAGAGATGAGGAACTTTGTTTTGCTTGTAGGCTGCACTTTGAGCCCTGGTTTGGGTCCATGATCAGTGATGTGTCATCCCCAAAAGGCACAAGACAGGCCATTTTTACTGAGTTTGGTGAACTGAACCACCATTTTGCCCTTTAAATTCCTTCTCAATGAAAAAAGCCAGAGAAATTCACTCCTGCCTACCACAGGGAGAGAGCTCTAAGAGCCACAAATGGGTTGCTGAAGAACAACATGGGGCCCATAGCTTGCTGCTCCCCCTCCCATGGCCATTGCAAGCTAATTTTTTTAAGCAGGAAGACTTGTCCTAAGCCCTGCTTGGCAATAGCATCAGAGGGAACCATGCAATATTTTCCATCAACCATGGCTTTCTGTCTCTTCTCCAAGGCCGCTGCTATGGGCTACACCAGGTGTGTTGCTAGGTGAGAAATCTCTTCCTGCCTTGGTTGCTTTCCACCTGGATGCTGAATATGGTGTCCTTGATGCCAAGCCAAGCTTCAAGGCTCCCAGCGGGACTTGGAATCAAGGCTAACTGGGAGCGGCAGGCGATCTGAGTGACCCCAGGGTGGGAAAGGCTGCCTTAAAGCATTGTGGGAAAGGCTGCTTCCCCCTCCCCCAGTAGGAGATGATCTGCCAGCACCCCACCCCACCCCACTCTCATAACTCATACATTTCATACAGTATTTTTGCCAGAAAGGCTGGCATTCCCTCCAAATAACTTTTTTTTAGAATATGAGGGTCGCCTTGGTTTTACTGAAGCAAGCAATAGAAACGGAAGCAGCCTTTTCTTTTTCTTTTTAACTGTCAACCATTCTTTGGTGTGTGGATTGGCTAAAATTCATAGTTATATTTTGGGTAAATGTGTTTCCCAGCTGAACAGCCAGGTGGAAACTTACTGAGAATGTAAAATGTCAACCCAAATGCCCAGGACTGTTCAGTTAATTGGCAGGACCCAGGGAAGAGAACACGGCTACCAAACCCTTCCGCTCAGCTGCTTGTGGGCACGTGAATCTGAGCCGCATCTGGTATTTTTGGCAGCCGCATGGCCTCTGGTTCCTGGCAGGGCCCACTCTCAATGCCTGCTCTGGGTCCCCATTATGGATTAATTACTTATCTCAGAGCAACACGGCAGCTGTATTGTATTGGCTCCTCTGTGGGAGCCGTAACAGCTTTAAAAATCTGCCACCGCAGCCAAGCCAAGCCAGCGGGGCTTATGGACTGAGGTGGGTTGGCCTTGGCTGCTCGGCAATTTTAGGCCTCCCAAAGAAAAACAACACTCCTGCGAAGGCTTGCATAAAGGTTGCTAGCAGCGATTTCCTACCTATGGGTTGGCGGTGGAGGCACTGTTTATACCAGGTGGGTGGGGGTAATGGATTTTAAGACTACAGGATGAGCTTCTGAGCTGGCTCCAAGTCATTCATCTGCCTGGAGTTATCTGCTGTGAGGCTTATTGTGCAGCCTTAGACAAGTCCTTTTCTCTATGTAACTGACCTTGCAGGGTTATTGTGAGGGTAAAATGAGCTGTCTTCTATGCTGCTCTGAGCTCTCTGGTGGAAGGAGGGGATGCAAACATGAAGAACAAAACCATGATAAGGTTACCATGTGGATCAGTCACCCTGAAAGGTAATCGGGGGGGGGGGGGGGGGTGTTGATAAGACCATTTGAAGCTGCACCTACCACCACCACAAATACTCAAGATCCATAATCCCCAAGGCTACCCAAGCTATGCTGGCCCTTTAGGCAGAAAATCCCACCACCTGTGTTCTCTCTCCCATCAGTAAAAAAATATTGCAACATACTAAGAATTTGCCATCTTGTCACGTCACCAAAATCAGCTGTGAGGCATTCTAATACCAGGGCCAAACTAAGTCCATAATGCCAGAATACCAATTAAGTAAAACTGAAAGTTTATTTTTCACTGGACGAGCTTTATGTTTTATGCTATTCACTGGCCACTCCTGGTCTTTAATACAGTGACTTTTGGTTTAATGAAAGATAAACAGTTATATTCACAACGGTATGCTTGGGAGGCAACAGTGAACTGGCTGACTTAGTTAAGCCACATTTTTAAAAATTGCACTTGAGGCCTACAATAATTTTTCTTTTCAAAGGTGTTTCCAAAGCACATACAGCCAATATGCCACTTTGTGCCAGGAAATGGTTAGAACCAAGCTATACAAGAGCACTAAGCAAGGGCAGCTCACTGTGGATATTTTTAATAGAACTTCTGACTCATCACTTGTCAGTATTGCAATTATCTTTTTTAAAAGTATGCAGTCAAGAAACAAAGATGATGCAGCAGCCTGTTTATTTATGTAATATCCCAGAAGTTCACAGCATAAGTACTGCTTCTGTCTCTCACGCTTTATCCACACCACAATTCTATAAAGTGTAGTGCCTGGAGGATAGTCACCCTGTGACCATCAGGGTTTAGCAACATAACTGAATCTGCAACTGCTCATTCTCAATCCAAAATTCTAATCCCAGAATAGGAAACCTGGTTGGTCTTTCAGATGTTATTGGGTCCCATCATTCCTCACCATTGACCATGGGCTGAAGGTAAATATCATGGGTTCCCCACTCCTGCTGAGAACCCTGAGTAGCACTAAACCTAGGAGATCTGGCTAGGAGAACATCTGCCTAGGAGAATAGTACAATCCTATGCCTGTTTCTTCAAACATGCCACTGTTACTCAAGCAGCCCAAGTCACTGTCTCTCTGCCTAACCAATTCCCCAGGTGATATTGAGGACAAAATAGGAAAATCTCATATAAACCAGGAAGGATGGAATATAAATGTGAAAATAATATTTGTCTATCTTTCACATTCAGGTTGGGTTCAAACAACTGCACTAAGCCCTTGTTTGCTTAAACATGGTTTAAATAAACCACAGGTTGGGGGATTTTACATAACATGCTACACCACAATAAGCAAACTCCAGCACAGTGTTTCTCAACCTTGGCAGCTTGAAGATGTGTGGATGCTGGCTGGGGAATTCTGGGAGTTGAAGTCTACACATCTTCAAGCTTCCAAGGTTGAGAAACACTGCTCTAGTGTAACAATACATTGCATCATCCAGGCTATAAAAGATGGAGCCTGAAGCAGGCATGATGTAGCGAAAACCTGGCTGCTGACTCTGCAAGGACCTGTGCTTGAGGCACCAGTGAACCATGCAGCAAGGAGCTAAGATGGTGGGGGCCTTGTTCTGTGGGTAACTGGAACAAATGACTGTGGCCATCCACCCTTAAAAATTAGCCACACCTTGCAAGCATTAGTCCTTTTTTTTTTTTATTATTCCCTTATGACTTTTTATGTATTCTGTGTCATTGTAGTTCTAGTGTTGTTATGTATGGAGTGAGATTAAAGTACTTTATAAGAAGACAAGAAGGACAGATTAATTTATTTCACCCTGAAGTCCCCTCTGGGGACACTTTTTTCAATTGTCTTTCCTTTACATAATGCACTACTTGAATCTATTCTTGCGGATTAATCCTGTACAGGTTTGCTATTCTATGGGCCTAATATTCTTCCAGGTGAGTGTGTAAGCCTTGCAACTTTCATGCTTATTTTGCTCATAGCTTCCTGAAGCTAAAATGCTGAGACCACATGGCAAAGGATGACACAAAACACTCAGTTTCCTGAATGCATCTAAAGCTTTTGTTGTAGTTATTTCAAGAAAATTATCACAAAGGTAAACATGGTGAAGCGTTTTTTTTTCTTCTCCTTTCTGGCTGGAGTAGGAGAGAGGGAAAAGTGAATGTGAATCCCTGCCCATCTCACATTGGCGTAGGTTTGCCACTTCCATAGCACTTATACTCTGTCTCATACATGCGTGGCGCACACATGATTTCCACCACGGGCACCCGACAGGAAACAGTGGGTGGCTGCTGCACAGGGCAGAAGCGATCCCAGGTTCGCTTGTAGTCATGGGGAAGTTGGTAGGATTCTTGGGCCAGGCTGAATAAACCATGGTGAGGTACAGCTGGGTTCAGGACCAGGTGGGGCACCCGGGTAGCCTTTGGAAACATCTGGGCATCCCTCATAGGCCCAGGTACATGGATCAGAGGGTAAGGATCCACACTGAGAATTTCCTTCCGAGCATACCCTTGAAGTTCCTTCCTATGAGGGAATGGAGACAGAGCAGATGACGAAAAATAATTTTTCAAGAAGAAAGCAAAAAAAGCAGGAAATACATGCAGTGACGAAGGGGCCACCCAAGTCTGTGTGTGTTGCTTACAGGGCATTAAATAGACATTAAACTTAGAATTCAACTCACTAGGAAGCTAATCTTTAATTAAAAAAAGAAAATATTTCCAGCCTCTATGACTACAGAGGAACTGTGAGTGATGCCTACTAAAATCATAGATTTTACGAGTTTCTGGAAAAGAGATTGAGAGCTCCTCGCCTCTTCCTAACTAAGGTTAATAGGATGAATCAAAGCAAAGCAAAGCAAATCTTTATTACAGTCATAGACCAGCACAGATAGGATGAATTGTGCAAAACAAGATACATTGATCAAATTAGCATATTTTATGCAATTGGCAGAATGGAGGTTACAGTGACACAAGTAAAACTTGTGCCTACATGGGCTAATGAAGAGAAAGCTGAAAGCTGGAGTTAGCAAGAACAGAAATGCCTTATGAATGAAGAGCTTTGGGGAATCAAAGCAGAATCCTAGGGAGTCCAGCTTCCTCTTTCCAACCAGCTGTTTCTGGACAGCCCACCAGCTTGCATGAGCCTAGGAACAGATACCTCCCATTTGCTCCCCAACAACTAGTACAGGTAGCCCCCAGTTTAAGAACGAATTCTGTTCCCAAGGTCTGTCCTTAAGTTGAATTTGTTTGTAAGCCAGAACAGTATTATACAATACGTTCATGACAATATAAATAGTATTGTGTAATGAACTTGAATCATTGTGTATTTAATTCAAATTTTGCTACAATGGGCTCCATTCTTAACTATGGGTCACCCATAAACTGCAGTACTACCTGTACTGCAAAATATATTGGCTTAGATGCTGAAGGTATCATATAAACTATTAGTAGCCATTGAGACCTTTATCTGATTCTAGAAAGGCATCTCAGTTGATGGCGATCACTTAATCTTGAAGCAATGGGTTCCATTCATCAGCCACTGGCTAGATGTCAAAGTGCTTCCTTTTGTCTGACCAATATCCCCCCATCTGACTTCATTGGACCACCCAGAGTTATTCCAATCAGGAGAAACCCATGCTCTCCAAATGCTGTGCTATTTACATTCCATTATCCTACCCCACTCCCTCAGTTTTTGTCCTAAATTAAATATCCCTCAGCATGGCAATCTTTTCCTCACAGGGGAATTACGCCACGTTGCTGCAGAGCAGAGTATGGCACTGTCGGGGTGGGGAAAGGGTACAACAGATGTGCCACTAACTGTTTGAAGGCCCGGAAGTCCTGGGCAGTGGTCGATAAGTAGGGTTCGTTGAGCTGCAGAACTGCCTTGTCACAGATGTAGAAGGGTCTTCCAGCAAGGTCATTGTTCCGTGTGGTGGCCACCACCGACTGAAAGTGAAAAGAAGAACGACCACTGTTGGAGGGGATGTTTTCCCTTTGCTAAGCAGCATTTTCTCCGCTGCAGAAGACATCTTCAAGAAGACGGCTCACGTCAGCCAGGCTTAGCATCAACTAGCAAGGCTACCTATTTCCCTCGCCCATGAATCACACCACCTTTTTAAATTTCCACAGTTCCCCTTGTATGCTTAACGCACTGCGGGAAATTTAAATAGTTATCTACTGCCCCACCAGGTAAACTACCAGGGTCCACCAACGTGGGAGACTGCTCCTCTGCAAATCTGAAGCTGTCCCCTAATCCCAGGCCACTCACAGCTATTGTGCTTCCAGTGCACATAAATTGCATGTAGTCCTGGCAGGACCCCAAAGGATATTACACATTCATTTGCTCAGTATCAAGAGGGCAGGGACACATGTGCAAGAAAACTTTGCAAAAATGTGCCCAGTGAAACTTCCTTAATTTGCGGGTTCTGACTCTGGCAAGAAAAGATGACCTTAAGGAAAAAGAAGTGTGGGTCAGATGCCCCCCCCATCCCTGGAAAAATTCCAGATACCTTGGATGCTCCATCTGCGTGATGCGCTGCCAACCCGAACGGCTGAGGCCCAGCATGAAAGGTGGGCTCCTGCGGCAGATTGGGCCAGCCACGAAAATTTGCTTGGATCTCACTCTTCTGGTTGCCCATAGTCAGGGGGAACCTCCATGCCCTAAGCTTCATCTGTTGGCAAGGAGAGCGGGTTGAGAGTCCAGGATATAGAACATGTAAGTGGAAGGCAGAGGGACAGGTGATGGGACATAATGGCAGTTATGACTGTTCCTAGGGGGTTGGGGGAGAAAGTGCTCATTTTCAATCCTCATATTCTTGTTGGTTCTGTTTATGCTGAGGGTGGCTTTCTTAAGCCTTTAGTGTTCAGAGCAGAAAGGTTACTTGGGTTATTCACAAGTCACCTCTGTTCTTAGGCAAATCGAGACAGCCATCTTTGGCAGATCATGATTTATGAGAGGAGAGGATATTATTTTATTATTCAATATAATGTGCTTTTAAAAAGGTATCTTTGAAAAGAAAGTTTGGGATGTTCTGTTTCATGCGCCTTAGTAACCTTGGGCAATCTGTAACTCAATTTTACCTCGGGGACAAAATATCTTGTGCCTCATGCATTTAGTTTTTAAAATCTCATCACCCCCTCCCTCCAGTGTTTCATGGTGATTGAAACAAGATACACCTCTAGTTCTTTTGTTTTGGAAATATGAAAAAAGCATGCATGGAAAATACAGCCAAGCAACACTGGGCAATTTATAAGTATCAGTAGAGAGAGAGGCTCTGCCTTCAGGCTTGCAACAAAAAAGTCTGGCACAAAAGAAAAAGTGGTTGAGAGGGAGGAGGAAAAAGCAAAGTCCAGCATTAAATGGTATGATGAAAGTGTCTGTAAGTGTTCCCACAGCTGTTCCTTCTGGGGCCGATTGATATGGCCTGTTAGGCTCTTCATCCTGCCGTGCCAACAGTCTTCCTGGAAAAGGGATGGGGTCTTAACTCCTCCTCCTCTAGCAAAACCAGGAGTCTGCTTCTTAGTTCCTTTCTCAAGACTGTTTCCTCAGAGCACCCAGTTCCCAAAATTCCCCCAAAGAATCCCTTACCTTCTCTCTCAGATCTTTATTGTAGTGGACGTTCAGGTATGGGGCAGAGTCAGAGTAGCGGGGCTGAGCTAGCACTCCACCGTGAGTTTTCGTGTCATGGGCAAGCTGTGAAGTGGTTGCCAGCCGGGGAATGACTTCATCCCGCCACACTTTCTGGGAGGCAGGTGGCAACGGTTCCTGGATTGTAGACTGGCAACGGGAAGGTTGCAGGAGGAGTAGTGAGTACACAGGAAAGGAATGGACAGTCAGGAAAAAAAAAGCGGGGTGCACGTAGATGCAAACAGGGTCGGCTTCAGATGACCCTGCGTCCTGGCTTTTGGCACCACTCCAGCCCTCCGGCGGAGAACGGGGGTCTCAGCCTCCTCATCTCCAAACCTCATAGTTTACAAGCTACCCGGCCTGCACCAGCTACCCCACTAAATATCACCAGCGTGCTCACTCGTGCATAGGGCGGTGGGAAGGGCAATGGTGGGCTATAGTTGAGCCCCACACCACTGCTGGTCAGCCTCCAGTCTTGTCTGCGGCCTTCGGAGGGCACCAGCGCGCCGGAATCCACCTCCCAGCCGAAGGGAAAGGCGAAGAAAGTGCCTGCCATGTTTGCCTCTGCTTTTTGGACATGGTTGCTAGCTGTTGCTGTAGCCGCAGCGGCGCGTGCGAGGGGATCACGAAAGGGGCGGGACCAGTAGAATGTTTGTGACAAACGTTGCCCGGGTGATAGAACTCTCTTCAGCCTAACGTTCTGCGGGTCTTTGTGAGCGTTGCCTTTGATTCGACCGAGGGAGGTGCAGTGGTTAGAAGCAGCAACGTAGGAAGCAGGACTGTTGGGTTCAGTGACAGGCTGTACTAGCCGTATTTACTCGAAAGTAAATCATGCCCGCTTCCGGGATATTTTATCCCCATTCTCTGCCTCCCCCTCCCCTCCCGTTTCGCAGTCGTAACCATGTTGCCCTTTAAGTTTATTATTCCTGCAAGAAGTTGGATCGGCAATAAAACGTAGCTTGAAGTGCAAGCCGTATCTCGTTCCATTACCAGACCCACCACAATACTAACCCCTTCCCCGCACCCCGACTCATGGTTACGTCCAGCCTTCTTCGTTCGCCGTGCACCTTCTGCAACCCCATCAATTTTAAAGGCTTGCAATTCCAGCGATACCCATTAGATGGCACTCAGGGACAAATAATGCGGATTTGATCTTGCGTTTATGTGTAAAGTAGAAGTGGAGTCTCAGAAATACTGTACTTGAAAGGCTGGGATGGTTAGAAAAAACCGCAAGCACTTGGACTTGGGTAATATACAGAGTGTCTCAAGTCACTTTAAAGACTGGCAGATGTTTTAAATATAGGATAACATAGCATTAAGCTTCATCATGGTTGTCACAGTCATACTGTTTGCCCTGCATTTTCCATTCAGATCACTGCAAACAGTTCAGACACTGAGATAATTATAGTCTTGCCAAACTCAGATTATGCACCACAAATCTTATGAAGAATCCACAGATGTTTATGCCTTATTAAATGTGGAAGTTGTTACAAGGTGTTCTGTTACCTTTGAAACTTACAAATTCATGCCAATTTAGAATATCTGAATTCAGGGAATAGTTTTATTGACAGTGCACACAAGACAGGAAAACAGAGCCCAAATACTTGTAGAAAAGAAATTGAATATAAAGTTACATTTTTCATAATATGAACTTACATGTTCAGTAAGCCTATCTTCCTACAGTGAGTACTAAGGAACAAACTGAATTAAAAACAATAAAACTGACTTCTGAATAGCCACATGCAGGATTATATTGTAAAATAAGGAAAAAACTTGTTTTGCTGAAGGGTAAAACCAACAGAGGCAGCTTGGTTTTAAGGAAGGTCCATAGTAGCTGGACAAGCAAAATGGATCAAGGAAGGCCATAAGAATATATTAGAGGATGCTCTGTGAGGAAGTAAGTGATAGTGGACCATTTTCTCAATGTCTGAAAGCTGTTTTCAAATGCATAATGCAAAGAATGCAGAAGAATTCTGGAGAATCTAGTGATCTGGGCGCACAGAAAATGTCTCTTCAAATATCTGTTTGGCAGCACTGAGATCGTCATTGGAGAAGATGGGACATGGACCTGAAGAACGGCATACTGCATATTGCAAAGGAAGTAATGCATTTTACCATCTAAAGCAGAATGCAGTTGTGAGTAAGTGTATCAGAGGATAAATTGTTATTTTCAGAGATGTTCTAGTAGATCCTGTGCTGAGCAAGGGTTTGGCTTACGTGCTCTCTAAAGTGCCTTCCAGATCTATGATTCTGCGAATATACAATATATTGATGAGTTGAATTACTTCAGAGGCTGAAAGGAACAGGGAAATTATGCTTTTAGATGTTTGTGGGAACTTCTCATGGAATACAATTAGGAACTATACATTTGGCATGCAGTCAAGCCTAACTGAAGTCGAAATGCACGTTATTTTCATTCCTGAAAATATAGTGTGAGGAAGGAATTAAGATTATAGTAATTGTTTCCCCTCCAGCGTGGAAATTACTATCTAATTATTCTCTTAGTTGATGAGTGCCCGCATTGCACCTTGGAATGTCACTGATCCTTGGCTGAGTATGTTCTATATTGTAAAGTGTGTCACTCAACCGTGGCAACTTAAAGATATGTGGACTTCAACTCCCAGAATTCCCCAGCCAGCATGCTGGCTGGGGAATTCTGGGAGTTGAAATCCACATAGTTTCCAAGGTTGAGAAACAGTGATCTAGACTATGTGAATGTTGGGATTTTCTCATGGGAGGAAATGCATCTCGCTATCTTCAAACAATTGTTTAGACTAGAAAAGCAAGCCATCTGCATTTATTTTTGTTAGTTTGCACGTATACTGCTATTTACTGCCACCTATTGGCGTCTGTATGCTAGTTATTGAAGGGGTGGTGCATAGTGTCAATAAAGTGTGGGTGAGTACATGCCTCACTGCTCAGTAGGATTTTAGCCGCCATGTAATCAGTTTTATAGGTTATGTAGTAGTAACTAATAACCAAGTAGTGTACCTCTTCTCTGAGAGTTTTTGGCTAGAGACTTTGTTAAACTTGTGTAGTGGGTAAGTCTTGGATGCCACATATATGGGAAGAAGTGATTTTTTTTAATGTTTTGCATGAAACTTGTATTTTATGTAGTTTTTATTTTTCTCAATAAACAACCAGATATTTGATACTTTCTGGCTGGATTTCTTTGGAGAACAAGATAAGGACATTGCATCCTTTAAATCTCTCTAATGCTGGTGTGTATTTTTGGCACGAACTGTGATTATAGCTGTACTCTGCATAACAGTGAATAGGCAGGGCTGAGAGCGCATATGCATGAAACATCAAGCCTGATCCAGTGCTACCCTATCATGTTGCCCTTATCCATAGTGAGTGCCCTCACATATGTCTGTACACTCTTGCATGTAGAGTTCATGTAGTGTTGATCTACACCCCAGCAGCTTCTTGATCTTGGATTGCATTTTGTCTCACAGAAATACTGCTTAATGAAGTCCCCCCCAGGCATTTGGATTGTGGAGATCACAGTCACAGTCATACCTCTGATGTCCAAAGCCTCAGTCCTTATCTGTCACCAGTCTGGATGAAAGAATGGGTGTTGCCGAGAAACAAGTGTCTTTTAGAGTTAGAAGACCATGACCTGAGATTTGGATGGCATGGATACTTAGGGTACGATAAAGTTAAAATTAATGTGAATTTTAAAAATAATTTTTTTTAGACATGCCATATTGAGAATATGGAATAGATATAAACCCAGACTGTGCCCGAAAACACCTCTGTGGATCTCAGCACAAGAAGCATTCCACAGAAGAGAAACAGCAGGTAAAGCTAAATGGTTAATGTACCAGGAATTATTGGAAAATAATCAAGGGGTATGTAAAATTAAATCAAGAGAGCAACTAATAGCAGAAGGATATAGTCGTCAATGGTTTTCCCATTTATAGTTATCAGAAAGATTAAAAATGGATAAAAAGTCTTGTGGTACAGAGCAAAATAAGACAGAATCTGAAGTACAATTGTGTACTGATGATGACCATGTAATTGCTAAACTGTATAAACTTTTGTTGAAATTTAAAACAGAGAAAGAACAGGTTAAAGAATGTATGATAAAGTGAGCTAGGAATTTTGGTTATAATATACAGATGGATAAATGGGAAAATATGTGGTTAAAAGGGTTGAAATTTACATTATGTTATGATCTCAAAGACAATTTTTATAAAATGACATATCGTTGGTACATGATGCCAGAGAAATATCCCGAATGTATAAAGGCATTCCAAATGTATGTTGGAAATGTAAACAATATGAAGGGACATTTTATCATGCTTGGTGGACATGTAAAAAGGTTTAAAAAATGGATTCAAATACATACTTTGATACAGAGGATTTTAAAAATTAGTATTCAGTTGAAGCCAGAACTTTTCCTTTTAGGATTGATGGATAAACAGTTAGAAAAAAGCCATGGAAGATTATTTCAATATATGATTACTGCAGCGAGATTACTATATGCACAAAGATGGAAAGACTGGGCATTACCCACTATGGAGGAGTGGTTGGTGAAATTGACAGAACTTGCTGAGATGGATAAACTGACTTCTTTGATTAGAGAAAGCACAATATCTACAATTATTGGTGACTGGAAACCCTTATGGACTTTTTGCGTAAAAATTTAAAAAAAAACTTGTGATTTATGGCTTTGATGATTAGACAGGATAGATTATAGAAAAAAGAGAGTCATGATGTGTGAGAGAGGTTAAAATATAATTGTACTCAAAACTGTTGTGAAGTCTATCAGAAACCACTTCTTTACACCTTTATATCTTTATCTCTTTTTTTCCTACTTTCTTCTACTTTTTTTTAACTGTACTTTTAGGTTTTTATGTTTATTTCCCTCTTTTTTGTCTTCTCTGTTTTGTTTTAGTTTGTATTAGTTCTTATTACTGCTGTTAAAACTTTGAATAAAAATGATATTAAAAAAAGTCTTATTCGTCACCCATCTACTTTCGGCATCCCACACTGCAGTGCTTTTCTGGGCACCAGAGCTGCTGGACGTGCGTCAGATTCTGGGCTTGTGTGCAGAAAGGACAACATATGGTGAGGTGGTTTCCCAATGCCTGGGTGGAATCTCAGTGCAAGGAATGTCCATGGTGCTGGGAAGTCCCTGGGATTACAAAGTGGCATGGCATGGATGGCACAAAGCAGGGGGGCAACCATGGCCAGGCACATCATCATGGTGCAGTTCTCTGAAGGAAGAAAGAAAAATGAACCCAGGAAAATGCTTCCATTAATTGCTGAGAAAGATCCTTTGGTCTAGCTCAGCCTCCTTCAACTAGGCATCCTTCAGAAGCGTTGGACTGAAAATCCCATCAACCCAGCCATCCTTGCAGAGAAGGATGGGAACTGCAACCATCTAGATGAAGAATTCTTGGTTACGGGGAGGCTTGTCATTTTGACTGCCTGTGTTAGCCTCCTCTTCTCCATCAATGGCCATTTTGGCTTAGCATAGCCCAAGAACTAATCCATTTTTCCTGAGGGCTGAATTACTTCAGCAGGAACTTCTCAAGGTCTGTAGTCTAATAATATAAAGGTAGATTACTTGCTGCCTTTCAGACATTTTGGATTACACTTCCCATCATACCTAACCAGCATGACTAAAGGTAAGGAATTCTGGGAATTATATTCCCATATCATCTGAAAGGAACCAAGTTCCCTGTCCTTACAGTAGCCAGTATCTCCAGAGCCAAACTGGACCATTCTCTACATGAATGAGGCTGGGCTTCAGTCCAGAAGCAACTCATCCCTGGATGGTAGAGCTGGTAAATGCTCAGAACGGTTCTGGGGAGCTGAGTAGGCAAAAAACAGATTTAGACGGTTGCACTGAATGAGGCATTTTTGGTCTGACAGCATAAAACATTTCTGGCTGCCCAGATTTTCCTAAAACTAAATTTCCTATTCTAGACTGTACTGAAAAAGAAGCCAACTCAATTACTCATTTTTCTATAAGGAAAGGTTATTTAAGAAGCAGGTATAGCTGCCTCAGAAGATTTCGGGTCACAGAATGGGGCTTTGCAGAGACTATCAAGTTTTGTCGACATGAAAGCAGTCATTTTCCTGGTTCCAACATGAGTGCCAGGTGCTTGATTCAGGGGTAATTTTCAGGTGTATAATAAATAAACAGGACCTGAAATAAAATGGAATGTGGCATTCATCTTTCCCGTTCCAACTAGACTTGTCCTCCTTAAGTTACTTAATTTCATTTTTCCGCAGATGCCTCCAACTTACTGGATGTTTTTCTTTCCTTCTGCCTTTAAATGTTCTTTTCCTCAAGAGTGTTTGCAAAAGTTGGGGTATTTTTAAGTTTGCCAAAACTGCCTTTTCTGCATGGGAGATGCCACTCTGGCTATATAATGTATATAATGACCAGCACTCGTGCCCAGCAGTACTAATAGAGGAACTTTTATTAAACCTTTCTAAACCAAATGTCTACAGTGGCCCAATCTTGTACTCTGAGACCCTTTTTTAACATTAAAAATACACGTTTACCTTTAGCCATTAGGTTGTATCTTCCTCTACCTTTGTCCCGTAAGCTGTATCCTTTTCTTCTTACATTTCTTTCTCTTTCTCATTCTATCAGCCTCTCCCTTTTAAACCAGATGACATTGAAAGGGCCACCATTGAAACTTGTGTTAAGCCAACAGAACTCTTTCTGTCCACAACTATTTGGTTCAAACAAGAGGTTGAAATGTCTAGTGTTGCAGGTATGATAAAGTGGGCTAAGAATTTTGGTTATAATATACAGATGGATCAATGGGAAAATGTGTGGTCAAAAGGGTTGAATTTTACATTGTGTTATTTATCTCAAAGAGAATTTTTATAAAATGATGTATCGTTGGTACATGATGCCAGAGAAATTATCCAGAATGTATAAAGGCATTCCAAATGTATGTTGGAAATGTGAACAGCATGAAGGGACATTTTATCATGCTTGGTGGACATGTAAAAAAGCTAAAAAAAAAAAAAAGGATTCAAATATATACTTTGATAGAGGATTTTAAAGAACAATATTCAATTGAAGCCGGAACTTTTCCTTCTAGGATTAATGGATAAACAGTTAGAAAAAAGCCATGGAAGATTATTCCAATATATGATTACTGTGGCAAGATACTATATGCATAGAGATCGAAAGATTCGACATTACCCATTATGGAGGAATGGTTGAAGTTGACAGATTTTTACTGAAATGGATAGATTGACTTCTTTGATTAGAGAAAAGACATTAATTTATTGGTGACTGGAAGCCTTATGGGCTTTTTGTGTAAAAATGAAAAAAATGAATGTCATTTATGGTTTTGATGATTAGGATATATTATAGAAAGAAGAGTAATACGATGTAACATTAGGGAGGTTAAAATATATTTGTACTTATAATTGCTGTTAAGAATATCAGAAAACACTTCTTTATATCTTTATTTTTCTATTTTTCCTCAACTTTTTTTCTTTTCTTGCACTTTTTGCTTTTTCTTTTATTTCTTTTTCCTTTTTCTTCCTTACTTTATATTAGTTTGTATTAGTTTTTATCTTCTTGTTTAAAAGCTTTAATAAAAATTACTTTTAAAAAATTTCCAGTGTCAGAGTATCTGGTACTATGATGTTTAGCACAATGTGTTTGCCGAAGTATTTCCTTCAATAGCTTCAAGAATACTTTAGACTAGGATCCTGCAATAATTTGGCAAGAGTAAGCAATAATCTGACCTGTTACAATAGAATCTAATCAGATTTAATGTTGGGCATCATTTCATAGGTGGTTTCTTTGAAGTTCAGTCATTTTGGTTTTATGAGAAAGCCTGCAGCATGCTCTTAATATTGTGGAGTCCTTGGCATATGTTTACTGCTGATGGTGTGCCTGGTGGTAACCTTTCCTTACCTTCAAAAGAGACAAAAGACCAAAGATCGCTTCACCAGCCATCATCACCCAGATAAGCAAAGGTTACCACCAGGCACACAATCAAGCAGTAAACATATGCCAATCAAGGAACTACCAGAGGAGCAAAACCAAACCCCCATCCCCACCAGCACTGGCAAGGCACGCCACAGTATATAAACAGAGAGCAAACCCCATCCCATTCTAGCACTGAAGATGTTACCTAGCCGGGTAATGAAACGTTTGCAAGAAAAGAACCAAGCTCAGAGAACCCCAAGGACTCCACAGTTCAACCCTGAGCTACACATATTTGCCTCTAGTGGCTCTTAATATTAAAAGTATATCTACTAAACCAGAGTGGGCAATCTGCAACACCTAAATTATATGTTCTTTGTACTTCGTCTGACCACGATTACTGAAAATGGATAGTTCTGACAGAATGTGTGAAGCCCTTAGCCTCCCACAATCCCACAATGTCAAATATAGCACCTGGGCAGAGGGAGGTTGCTTACCCCTGCATGTAGCATCTGACTGATCTTTTCTAGTCTCAGAAGTTAAGCAGGGTTAGGTCTGGGTAGTACTTTGATGGGAGACTTCAAAGAATCCCCGGGCAGTGGCTAGACTGAAAAGTTGGAAGCAGTCTCAGAAAGTGGCAATGGCAAATCACTTCCGCACCCTTGCTAAGAAAATTCCGTGAACGTATCCATGAAGTCACGGGAGTCAAGTTCTGCTTGAAGAAGACCCGACCTCAGACTAAGGCCCTGCAATATTTTCAGCCTCCAGGTGGCACTGAAGGTCACAGAGCAATCCAAGCGGTGGCTGAGGTGGAGAGCCTGCGCTGTGGGCACTTCAACCACAACTTCTTAAGAATGAAAAATATTAGGAAGGCTGGGGTGTCAGGATGGGCTGGATGCAATCCAAGTTTTGTTTTCTTGAGTACTGGTTTCCTCTCCTCCCCCTCCAGCCCCCAAAGATAGATATTCATGACAATGGAAAGGAAGTTGCAGACCTGTATTTTTGCTTTTAATCGCTCCAACATACACACATTTTCCTAGAAATGATTTCCCCACAGAATAAATGTACACAAATAAGTTAATAATTAACATGGCAGGATTGGGTCACAGACAGGCTCTAGCTGGAGGGGGAGGCAATAAATAGGAAGAGAGGGGGAAACTGGAAGAAAGGGGATTCCAGAAGTAAACATTTGTCACCTCACAGACTGTTTTTTAAAACTGTGTTCCAAAGGACTTCAGTGGTGAATCAGATGTTTTTCCAACACACAGCTTGATAAAGGCGGATGAACCTCCCACAACGACTGAATTGCCCTTCCAACGCACACTCAAAAGTTCTAGGCTGTGTGCACAGAACGGAGGTGAGGCCCAGCAGGTGTGGCTGCTGGCCACACATGTACAGACAATGCACTTTCAAACATGCCCTAAAACAACTTTTTTAACCACGTGCAGGGAATCCTTGGCAGATGCACGGAGATGGGAAAAGTTCCCCGAGGGTAGACGTTTTGAAAACCCCGAACTAGCAGAGTCCACAGGAGGAGGAACATGGGGTGTGGGTGGGGGGTGGGGCAGTCCACAGTGCATTTCCAGGTTGCAAAAGATTTATGAGGACCGTAGAAAAGAAGGAACATGATACCCGTGCCTGGATCACATGAAGTAATCACTGAGATCCTCTTGACTGCAAAGGACCCACTAATGTCTTTTGAACCATCCACCAATTTGCATGGATAATGCTGCCCTCCAGCCATAAGCAATGCCAAGCTTCCTCCAAGTATGGCTTTAAAGCTTTAAAGTTCGTTTCTCCAGCCCTCTCAACAAGGCAAAGAAAACTTAGGTAGCAAATGCCCACAGCTTATGGCCACGAGGGTGTACCTTCCGGATACAAGACCGCTGGCTTTGCTGCAGCACAAACACAACCACTTTCTTCTTTTTCAACACAGACACACACACACACGTGCACATACACACACCCTTTGGCCAATGAGAGCTGAGTTAAATTTAGGAATTATTCCAATCCATGATTGAACACATCAGGGAGCTGGCCATGTCTTAACTGGCCAAGATGAGGCCATGGAGTGTAGCCCTTTCTTCCCTACGTCCGGCCAGTGCGTGTGAGTAGGGTGCAGACGCAGGAAGTGTCAATCCGGATCCAGCGCCAGCCAACGATCTTGTCAGAATCCATAGTCAGAGCCCTCACGTAAGACTGTTTCGCCTTGCACTCAGAGATCCAATGGCGTCGGTCCACGCCCCGGCAGCCACTCACGGTTCCTCCAGCTGGATTACACTTGGTCTCAAAGAAATACTGCCTGAGGGGGCCTGTAAGCGTCTGGACCTCAGACAGCACTGTCACCGTTTTGCCACGGATGTCCACAGCCGTCCGTTTGTCTGTCACCCACACATTGACACTGTCACATACAGACATCTCTCCCCGGCGTAGGGACCCTTCCAATGACCGTTTGGACTTAAGTGTCCTGTTAGCAGCTTGCCCAGGCTGGGCACTGGAGTCCTCCATGAGGAAAAGCAAGGGGGGCTCTGCAGGAGCTTGGCTGGACAGGGTGACACGTGGAGAGAAGAGGTCCCAATCCCTCAGGGGAGCCTCGGCCCAGAGAGCATCAGTGGTGTTAGGGAGGATATAGGTGTTGGGAAGGGGGGCAGCCTGGATGACACAGAGCAACGGGGTGACCATGGCATGGAACAGAATAAGCATCACTCCCTACGCAGCGGGGACCTGTGCAGAAAGAAGAAAGCAACAGCAAAATTATATTGATCATCTGCTCTCAGCTCTTATTTTCTTCCTCCTCTTTTTTCACCATCCTCCACCTTTCTAGCTGGGCCAATTCCATTCTAGGATTGAAAGAACCGTTATCTGAAAGGATCTCAACTGGCACAATTACGGCAGCCATCTTAATTCTTCCCAGAATGCAATGCTTCAAGATATTCCATAAAAGCATCTCATTGTGGGCAAAAGTAAGCATGGGTAGCCCATACAGATGCATGCCAGCAGCCATATTTGTTTTTCTTCTTATGTACAATGCCTGAGAACAATGGAACTTGCAGAGCATCATGTTTTCCAGTAAGTGCTTCTTAGCGTTCAGACTGGAGACTCACATCTGCCCAAGGATGCCCAGACTGGACTCAGTTTATAAAAGAACCTGAGGCTGTCAGCAGAGAAATCACCTGATTAGCAGACTGAATACAGCCCAGTGTTCACAGTTGTCAGTAATCAGCTACAATGTGCTGAAATTACTAAACTTTGAGATAAAACAGACTAAAGAGAGATCTTTCCAGTCTCACTTGTAAAAAGTTCAGCCTAGCCCAGATTCCAGTAAACTACATTTCTTACCCATAAAAAAAAAAGTAGATTTCTCATCTCTCACCAATTCTTGTTATTCATTAGTATAGTTATAATAAACACTAGAGTACTGCATGCTTCAGAAATGATTCAGAAATCTTCAGACCTCACATGAGCACAGCATCTCTCTGCTATTCATTAAAGTACAAGCATCTTTTTTTTCAGGGTCCAATGTGAGCCTGAAAAAAGATGCAGCTGCTTTAAGAGTTAAAGATGCACTCTTGAACAATCTGGTTCATTAAAGGAGCAGCATCTTTTTTCAGGCTCAGACAGATTTCATGAATAGTAGAGAGGCGCTGTGCTCATGTGAGATCTGAAGCCATTCTGAATCATTCTCAACATGTGCACAACCCTAATAAATACGATCAACATATTTGCTTCCCCAAAAAAGGAAAGGAATCCAACTTGGTTCAGCAAAGCTGCAATAAAAATACACAGGCAAAAGTGGGTGGAAGGATTACCTGTGGTTCAAGCCTTCCTTCGGCCACAGTCAAGCAGATCTTGGGCTTTATTCATGACCCTCCAGACTGGGGCCTTGCTTGGATATTTGCTGATGCAGGTCGGCGTGTGTTGCAATGATAGTATTTTTGTTGTCCTGTCTCTAGCAGGTACTTGTAGCTCCTTGCTGTTCATGTGTCTGAAAGACGGGACTTCTCAGGTCCCATCAAATCTCACGCCGCATTCTTGCTTCTGCTGAGATAGCAAAGAGAATGGTCCCTCACTCAGAGTGAAAAAAATTGCTTCACTGTTGAAAAGGGATGGCAATAAGAAGATGTGGAGGAATGTGGAGTTGGCTGAGAATTTGATGTCACTCATAGGATCTGGCAAAAGAGAGAACAACGGCCTCTCAGTGAACAGGAAACAAGCACCCTGAAACTACCATCCTGCCGGCTTCAGTCCTCCAGCCTAGCCTCCTGTGATCCTCTGCCATCTAAATGTGTTGGACTATAATTCCTATTTCCCCCAGTCAACTAAACTGATGGGGGGTGGAGGGGAATAGATGCCACCAACAGCTGGAGTGCATCAACTTGTAGAAACTGCTGCAGTCTGCAAAGACCTTAAAGGCTTCTAACCTACTATAAAATCTAGCAGGCTATAAAATCTGTATACTTATAAAATCTAGCAGATAGGAATCTCAATAGGCTAGTCAGATAGATGTTGCTCCTATACTTTGAAAACATATGAAGATGAATGTAAATTAATTTTTCTCTTCTACATTGAACATTACTGGTATGCAAGCTCCTAACTGGAACATGCTATTTTGAAATTGCTTGTATAAATAAAACCATGTTCCAGACTTAAATGGCCTCAGTTTAGATCCAGGTTAAAGCTGGTCATACTTGTTCCCATTGAAATCCTGAGTTAATGTTCTGTTTTTCAACTATCATCTATTTACAAAACCACTGTCTTCTACCACAAAGCATGAAAGCTGTAATTGCTGCATCTGGAAGAGCCAAAGGGGACAGAAATTTAGGCTTTTCAGAAAGAATAAGTTCCATAATCACATCTGAGACAATGGGCCAAGACAAATGGAAATGCTCAAAAGGTGCTGAGAAATTTGCTGCAAATATTTAAAGAAACTGCCTTTTACAAGTTGGATTCCTGGCACTGATTGCACATTTGTACAACTGCTGAAAAAAATATTCCCTACTGAGTCTCACGTGTGTGTGTGTCTGCCGAGTCAGTGTTGACTCCTGGCAACTGCCTGGACAAGTCCCTGCAGTTTTCTTGGCAAGGTTTTTCAGAGATGGTTTGCCATTGCCTCCTTCCTAGGGCTGAGAGAGAGTGGCTGACCCAAAGTCACCATGTTGGCTTTGTGTTTAAGGCATGACTAGAACTCATGGTCTAGCCTGATGCCTTAACCACTACACCAAACTGGCTCTCACCGATTATTTTTTTATAACCACCTAGCTAAACTGCCACCCTCCAAATATGTTGGACTACAATGCCTGTGCCCCCTCCAGCCAACACAGGCTTTCAGTATACTGGCAGGGATGCTGAGTGTTGCATTCCAACTTTAAAAGGTCCCCCCCACACCCCCCCCCCCCCCACAGTTTGGAAAAGCCTCCAGAGCATTTACCCTTAATCCCCTAACTGGTACCATTCAACTCCCAGAACACCTAGTCAGCATGTCATTACAGATCAACACATCTGGGGAAGCAACACTAGCTGGAGGAAGGATGCCTCAGAGAGAATAAAGAAAGGATTATTCAGAGTAGGAATTCAATTCCAAGGTCTCCTTCATAAATCTTTCTTGGGCCAGAGATTAAGAACATTCTCCTCTTGAACTCACAAGTCAAGAAGCTGAACAAGCCATGAGGTTAGGGACTAGGCCCCAAAGCATCCACTCCCCGTGTCCTCCTGCAGCACCTGCCTTGGCCACCAGAAAGGGGACTAAGACTTATTAAGCACCTTTCTGCCCATCGCTCTATCCCGTCCCAAGGGCAGCTGGGAAACATCAGGTGACGCCTGCAAATTCTACAGCTGCTGACGGGAGCCAGGGGAATGGGATCCAGATGTAGTAACATCTGGGGAGGACTACCACATGGGGGATGGGGTTGGGAGGGTAGCTAATCCCTCCTGCCTTTGAAACTGACACTGAGGGAGTCTACCTCCCCTCCCTTTCTTCTCTCCCCCCCCCCGCCCCCACTAGCCTAGGCTGAGCTGAACCCATGCAATGTATGCATCATCTCTAAGGCTGGGGTGGGGAGGAATAGGATGGGGGGGGATGAGGAGTATGTGTGGCCAGAGAAACAAGCTCTCTTATTCCATCTGAATGGCAGGGAGAGAAAAGAGGTACAGGATAAAGACTGTAATATAAGAAAAAGGGTTTGCTTTTAGAACATATGCAAGTACATGCCTATCTCCCCGCTTAATCCGCTAAATCTCCTGGTCTCCCAGAAAGAGTGTGACCTAGTGGGAAGAAGAGTGAGCCAGAAGGGACAGGGAGATAATGAGTAGCCAATATTCCTACTTTGCCTAGCGAAGGGTAGCACAGAGAAAGAAAGAATAAAAAGAGGTAACTCCATAGAACAGTAGAAATAGGCAGAGCTCTAATAGGGAAGGGCAGAGAGATGGAAAGGACAAAGTTTTTGCTGTTGCTTTCCTTGGTGGCAGCAAGAATAGCCTGGGAAAGACCCTAGAATACTTTGTTCTCTGACTTACAGCAGGGTGAGGCTTGGGCTCCTGGGTTCTGTGGAAGGGGAGTGGTGCCTAGTGGCTAAGCAAACAATTTTTAAGAGAGTTAAGCCTGACCCTTAGGCTATTTGCATAAGCATTTTTTCCCCACAATGCCCAGCGCTCATGACCTTGCTCCCTCCCATGGGAAAGAGAGGGGGCTGTGGGGGCCGTGATGTGAAGCTGCAGGCACTTAAGGCGGGGGAACCAGCCCCTGCTCCGAGGCGGTATGTGTAGCTTAGCGCCGGGCAGGCTCCAACCTGCTGCTTCTGCCGCAATACCACTCAACAAGCAGGGAGCCTCAGCTGTGTCAAAGAGGTCCACAGTTCTGGCTTGTTGCTCCATACAGAAAGCTCTTGGTGTTCCATTCATTCATTCTCTCCTCTTTTTTTCCCTTTTCTGTCTGGTAATATGACAGGGAGGAATCTTGGCCTTTTTAGGTATTTTGGCAAGAATCACATCTTAGCATGCATGAGTTTCTGCCTGTAGGGAGCCTGAAACTGTGTAATACAATCAAGATTCTGCTGTCAGTTTAAACGAGATGAGCATTCAGTGCTTCCCAGCTCCCTCCCCGCCTCCATTCCAAAATATAGTAGAAGATTCACCACTGGCCTCCCCATGTACCCATTAACATCAGTGGAGTTCACGTGCACTGAGCTTACGTCTCCATGTGGTTTGATTTGTTTTGGCTTAGCGTCTTGCATTATGATTTGTGACCCTGATTTATAGTTAATGTACTCTTTAATCACAGCCAATAATGATTTATTCGGTAAATTACAATTAAGCTTTAACTTGGCATAGTGGGCAAACCAACCTAACCTCTGCTTAAAAGAAAGCTGAGATGTTGACCACCCTAAAGTCTATGCCTGATGTTTATAAATGATCACTTGAGACATTTGGACATATGAAATGCAAGCCACCTAGGTTTTTATGCAAATGATTATTTGCTTAAACCTTTGAATTCAGGGAATCTCTCCATAGGATCCATAGATCTTAGCTCAGGGGTCCACAAGATATGGTAAAAAATGTCAAGAATATGGCCACAATGGCAGGATCAAAGCCCTATCTTTTTTTCTTTACCTGCGCCATGACGTACATAAAAACAGGCAGAACTCCAATCCCATCATTGTGACTACCCTCTTGATTTTTTTGACCACAGCCTGTTGACACCCCTGTCCAAGTCTCTGTCCTGGATCTACCCACCTGCCTCTTTTCCCCTTCAGAGGATAATATAGCCTTACCTGACTTGCAGGCATGAGCCAAAAAGTCCAAGATACCTGAATGAGGTAATACCCACTCCCATTCAGCTCTGACTGTAGAGGAGGGCTCCGGTTTCTCCCTTTGCAGTAACCCTTGAGATACCTCAGTCCAATAGCTTTGCAAGCAGAGATCTTAAGGCGTCCTAGAGGACAGACTCTAGGCAGGACCTTGGACTGCTTCTGAAGCTGAGGATGACTTTGGGACTTAAGGACTCACTTAAAGAAAGAGCCCAAACCTCTGGATCACACAGCTCAAAAATCTTTGACCAATTTGGACTAGGATGCAGTCTGGATGCATAGATCCAAAAGCTGCACTGAAAGTTGGCCTCAGAGAGAAATCAAGTAACTACTAGAGGATCTCTGGCATCTTAAAGGAAAGCAGACCAACAGGAAAGGGCTTCTGGGGTGCTAATGGCTTAATGATAGGAATACTGAAATGACTGTTTTCACCTCAATTAAGTGGAAGAAATGAAGACAAAATGGGTAGCCAATAGTGGGCTTTTTTGTGAAAGTGACAGTGACCTCAGAACTGAAAACCAACTTTGAAATTCAGAATGTGCACAAAGTTACTCTGTTCTTGAATTCTATGTTGTTTGCAACATCCTTTGATTCTAATAAACTGTTCTAAGTCACTAGGTTGGGCATCTAAGAATTATCAAAATAGATTGAAAACTGGGCTTATTCAAAAGATGGGTGGGGGTGGGGAATCTAGGAGTTATTACTTTAAGATTCCACTTAAGCCGTGATTTATATTTGGGAGCGCAGATTAGGAAGAACACAGAAGATACACATCAACACTTTCAACTTTTGTTTCAGCTATATGCAATTATTCCCATCTATCTTTCTAGCACTATTTATACATACCAATGATGAATGCATATCTCAAAAGCACAAATGTGCATGTACATTAAAGGAAAAATCACTGGCTGACTTGTACTGAGTATATAACACAGAGATATATTTTAATATCTCCTCCAGTCTTGATCAAACTATACTTAATCATTAATATGTTATCTGCAATTAGTTGTGTACAATATAAATGCATTCAACTGCTCCTGACTGGTGTCAACAACTCTTGAATCATATGTCCCACCAGTATTGCTGAGAAATTATTTCACCCCACTTAATGTGTTTCAATGAAATGACACTCTTGCCCACCCCGATTAGAAGATTGGGAAGTGGGAGAAAGTGTGCAGATTGTAGTGGAGGAGCTGTTATGACCTCTCCCATATACTTACTCTCTAAGTAACCAGCTTGTTTAGGGGGGTCACCCAAATTAGTATTTGTACTCAGGCCCCATCTCCTTTCATCAAACTGATGAATATTTAATCGAGATTGTTTGAGAGCTGTTCCTGACTGGTGTTCTCCAGATGCATCACCATATAATACCCAGAATTTCCCAAAAGTGTGGAAATTAGTTCTGCTAGTTAATTAGTCGGAAAATTTGGGAGTAGTAGTCTAAGCCATTTGAAGAGCATCACACTGGGGAAAGCTGGCCTCCAACCTATCACAAGGATCTTTAACTCCTCTTCCAGTCTAGCAAGCAGTGACTTTTAAGTACAAGGCTGACTTTATTTCCTACACTTTGGATGTCAACATTCTCATCCACCTTCCTCATTAGAATTATAGAAAGCATGTTCAGTTGCTAGCTTGGCTTAACTCAAAGCCGAGGGAGGAGATCTTGCAGTGGGGAAGCAACCCTGTTTTCCCTTAGTATTAGATCGCCCTCCCTTGCAAGGCACCCAGGCATCCTGCTTTCCATCACCAGCAGGTAATCCAAACCAGGCGGCCGGAGGGGCAAAGCAGGCAGGGATATTTTCGTTTTTCTGTTTGCCTCTCCAGCTGGTTTCCATCTAGTCCTCCTCATAGGCAAATATGGGAATGTGTAAGATGGCATATTGATTATGGCTGTATCCTTTCCCTCTCCCCTTGCCACCCATTTACCTGGAGGTAAGCAGACTAGCGTGAGTTTTCTGAGAGGGGAAGAAGGGTGACCTCCCAGCAGAGGAGAGCATATGGGTGGCGGGGGGGGGGGGAGAGAATAGCCCCCGGTTGCTGGCTGGTGTGCTTTACAGGAAAGTCGCTACCAGGTGGTGGTGCGGGTCTCCTGATGCCCTAGAGAGAGAGTTGGACTTCTGGCCCGAGAGCAGCCGGCCTCGTCAACCTGATGCCCTCTGGAGGAACTGGGCGACAACTGCCCGCATCTTTCAATCAGTTTTCCGGCTAGGAGCGAGGGGCACTCGAATCCCACCCAAGTGGAGGGCGCCTGGTCGAGGGAGACGGTGTCGAGAGTCCCGCTCCGCCACGACTCGCCTCCTACCTTTAAAGTGCCCCGGCCGCCGTCCTCCTGCCCCTTGGCGCAGGGTGGGGACACAGCCCTCCGTCTCCACCTCCAGCCAGGCGGACGCCTTCTTCGGGTTTCCAGACGCCAAGGGGAGCTCGGCGCCGTCGGGATCCCATTCCCCGCTTTGCCGTTCAGGCGAGCGCACGGAAGGCTACTGGAGTTTGAAGCAGGGGGGTGTGGAAGGCGAGAGTCGGCGGAGGCTCCGCTCCCCAGCTGGAGGTGGGGGAGTGGGGGAGAGGAAGAATGAAGCGGCGCCGCTGCGCGTGGGGGAATGGGAAAGACCCCGGCGGAGAAGGACCGGCGGAACTGGTTTGGAGGTGCTGGAGATGGATGGAGAAGGAAGGAACGAGCAGGAGGCATCGGATGGAGGAGACGCGCCGGAGGAGGCGGGCGGGCGGCCGCGCGGGGGAGGGCGCGCCGAGGTGGAGAGAGCGAACGGGCAGAAGGAGGCGAGAGCGAGCGAGCGAGCGCGGGCGGACGGGCGTGGGGGCGGACGGCGGGAGAAACGCCGAAGCTGCGCCCGCTTTCCCTGCCTCTTTCCGACCCCTGCGCAGCCCGCCCGGTCTTTCTTACCTGACCGAGTCTCCGCAGCCGCCTGGCCCGGGGTTTGTCTCGCCGCTGTCACCCTCTGAAAAGGCTCCTCCGCCGCCGCCCCCCCTCCTCCGCCGAAGCCCATACCTGACACACGCCCCGCCGGCGTCTTCAAGGATTGGAGTCGATGCCCGACCCACCTCAACAGCAGGGGGGGAGGAAGGCCGACGACGGCGGTAGGGATTGATGAGGACTAGTCCCCTGCAGCCTGCAATGGAGAACGGCTCGCCCCTTGGGCAAGCCGTTGATCAGGCCCATTTCCAGCCCTAAGCCCGGGACTTCCCCGCCGCAGGCTGGGGTTTCCGAGAAGAGACCCGAGGCGATCGGGTTCGCGTCCGTCCTTCTGCCGTCGCTGCCCCGAGGCTCATCCTTGCCCTGCGCGAAGGCAGAGCTCAGGGCGGGAAAATTGTGGGGAAGAACGAAAGAGAGCATTTGCCATAGAAACCCAAAGAAGCCCTAGCCGCCGCCGCCACCACCACCACCACCACCATCATCATCATCGAAAGGAGGAGGAGGATACATGAAAGCAAAATAAGGCACCTCCAGAATAACTGGAACATTCATACTTTTTTTTTTTTAAAGAAAGGATCTATATTTAACTTATTTTTTGACTTTGAGGCCCAAGTGAAATGGCTCTTCTGCCTGTGCCTACCCTCTAAGAGGCCCTGACACTAGTGGGTTGTAAATGGTGGCCAAGTGGTATGGAAAATAAAGCCGCATCTCAGACTGAACACGCAACGGATCTCATTCACTGGAATCCAAATGGAAAACTAACTGAATTTATTCTGGCACAAACTTTTCAAGTAGCTCACCGCTTCAGCGGATACAGGAAGTGCTATCTCTGCGTGGCACTCAGGGAAAGTAAACACTGGGGCCAAATGGCCAGGAAACATAACAGATATAATCAGTGACAATTCTCCACTAAAGCTGAAAGGTTACTGCTCTTACATGATATACAATAACTGGGTCCTCCACCCTGGAGTGCAACCCACAGGATTGATGCAAACTAAACCAACAGGCCTCTTCAGGAAGACGGTTGTGTACATTTAAGATTTACCCTGAACTGTCACAGACGTGCCACTTGACCTCATTGATCCCCTTTCCCATCTCCTTCATTTAAAGGGCCTGAGGAAGGGCTGGCCCTTTCATTTGGCTGAGTGAAGAGGTGGCCCCAAGCACCTGCTTTCGATTTTCATGACAATGCAACAAATTGCTCATTCTTTGATTTATGAGGGTTGCATTTTTCTCTCAAGGAGAGGTGCTCTGAGGTTTTCTGTCCTAGCAAAAGTATTTGGAGCCTGCCCTTTTAATCCTTACATACTTGGCTTCCAGTCCTAATTCCTCTTAACATAAATTAAGTGCAGTTGAACTCAATTAGTCTCACTTCTAAGCAAACACACCGAATTGTCACGATTTTAAACATGTTCATTCCAAAGTTCGTTCTACCCTATTCATTGGGGCGTTTGTCCTCAGCACAGGAATTTAGGACTGGGGCTTACCTCGGTTAGACGTTAAGGGCCAGAAAGTGATCGCTTTGCATGGTATATACCACAGATCCAACCAGTTCATGACATGTACCCAACCCCTGGGATTAATTTATGGTTCAGCATACTATATGGATGCAGCCAGTGCAGTCTGTCTACGTGTGTTTGTACTAGCCCACTAACTTCACTACCTCCCCACGTGCCCCATCCCACCCACCCCCCGCCCCAGAATTTCATATCTCTCAGCCTCTGCAATACAAAATAAAGCCAGTATTGGCTACCATGTGCATTTCATTTGAGTGCTTGCTGTAGTTTTGCTTTCATTAAAAAAAAATCAAGGTGCTTTTCCTATCCCGAACAAAAGGTTCTTTACCAAAGTAATGGGAGTCAGCCTGAAGTGGTGACAACAAAGTGATTTTTCAAGGGGCTTGCAGACCATCTATAAAATATGTCACACTTTTAAACTTCCTCATCACAGTTTGCCCTCATTCTAACCCATGTGCCATTCTGCCCTTGTCACAAGATGATTTATGGATGATCCCTAATGTGAAACCACCTGCGATGAGGCATCTTCAAATAGACTGTACCTTTATTCTAACCAGATGGAAGGGATTTGAGTGTGGGTTTATTATTGTTGTTATCAATAATTTCAGTTTGCAATCTTTCACCAAATTATTTTCCATCTTATTTTTTTATTAATATCTCATCTTCCTCCAAAAACTTTAAGGCTGCCCCCATTTTGTAATCATAGCAAGGGTGCCTGAGAAAGGTCATCTTCACATCTAAGTCCATCTCTGATGTTCTGATCTAATCTTCATCCATCTGGTGCTTTTCAGAAGTGTTGGGGTTTTAACTCCTTCAATGCTGCCTGGAAGATTTGGGGAGCTCAAATCCAGCACATTTCAACAGTGTCAGGCTACATCACATCACAACATTTCAGATTAAAGTTTCTCTCTCTTGCACACAAAGCTTTATAGTTCTTTCTCCCAGTATTTAGATGTATGATACATCTAAAAGCAGGGTTTGGCCCTATCTAATCAGGTGAGGTGAACTAATTCATTTGAGATATACAGTAATTCAAAAAGAGAAAATGGGCAGGGATGTAAATTATTCTAGCTGAGCACCGTTTGGGGTGTTTTTTCCACAGACAACAAGATGTCTAATGTCATTGCAACTATGTTCAGTCCTGGGGAATCTCAACCAACCTTTCCCACACTGGTACTTCCCAGTTATGTTTGGACTACAACTCCCATCATGCTTACCCAGCACAGACCATGTTGGCTAGGAGTAATAGGAGGACAAAAGTCTTACAGGATTCATCTGGAGAAAGCACTAGGCTGGCTTGACCACTACAGTTCTTGTTTTTGTTTTTGTTTATAATAATTTTATTAACAGTTTTAGATACACAGTAAAACATAATACAAACTAAAGAAGAAAAAAGAAATAAAAAGATGCAAAAAAGCAAAGGAAAAAAAACCCTAAGAAAGCAACTTCCCACCCTTGTCACAAGTATAAACAATTTCATAATCTTTTCACCTCCTCTTAAGACCACTACAGTTTTTGAAAACTTTTGAGGACTGCCATAAAATTAAGAGATCAGCAGTCAGCAGATATAATAGCAGCAGACGCCGTGGTGGCACATGTTACCATTTCAGACATTTTCAGGATCCCCAGATTGAATAAAAGTTGATAAAATGACCCTCATGAGATTACCAAGTTGCACAAGATTTCAAACAAGAGTGCCAGCTCCTGATTTATATGCATGTACACACATATTCAGTAGCTCTAGCAAAGGTACATTTTAAATGACTCATAAGTTTTCAGCCTCTGGATGTTACCTTGTAGGTCTTGAGGAATTTGTTTACTGATTACATTCACTTTTAAGCGAATGCTTAAGTAATAGCCTAGAAGTCTGCATGTACCTGAACAAATTGAATTTTTATTTTGTTAACTTCTATTTCCAATAGCATACAAATGTGTAAGTTTCATTTCATAGCTTGCCTTAAAAAATTAAAATATAATTTTGTCCCTTCTTTCTGATAAGTTGTTGTTTAAAGCAAGAAATCATTCATCATCGTCTCCCACTTGATCCAAATCTGAAAGCTATGGTTTCAGAGCAAGCTGGAGTGTTAAATCAACTTCAGAGGATAAAGTTGCTTGATTTTGTCTGAATCTGGACACCCTGGTTACCATGTTTAGAACGAGCTAGGCTATTAAATAAATTTCATGCCATGGTTTCATGTTTTGGCTTCTTTCAAAACTAACAACCTGTTTGAATTTAATAGGAAACAGTAATTAATTAAAAGCTTCCAGATTTAGCAGTGGCTTGCGCAAAAGAAAGAGCAAAAGGTTGGCATCCACAGGCCAAATGACATAAGCAACCCTATCACCTCAGTATTTCTGTAGGGCTACCATATCTGGACTGCAAAACTGCAGATGGCAACTAGAGGGCAACAAGGAGTTAAATTCCTGAGCCTCCTTACTGCCATCTGGTGGATTTCTTGATTTTTATTCCAAAATATGGAGGTGCTAATTTATGACTAGGGCCACTGTCATGAATTCCAGAGAATTCAGGAAAACATGCTCTATCCATCCCTTCACTTTCTTATTCTCTGTCAGAAGACAGTAGCTCTCAACTCCAATATTGTCTGCTTTAACTCAATGGCTGGATTCACACAATATGTTTAACCTGCTCAGAGAAAGACCCAGCAGATGCTGTTGCCCGACATACTAAGCTTGGTTAATGTTAAGCCTGGCTAGTTTTTAGTGGCTTAGCATGTTTTGTGAGCACTGCCAACAGGTGCACCTTTTCTTCCAGATTGTCATAGTATCCTACGTAGGGCAAATCCAGACAACCAAATGACTGCTCCAACAACTATTTCCTTCTTCATACATATGATACAGTTATTTTATGGACCACATTAACCCAAGGTGTAGTGACATCTTTGTTCTGATCTTCACATACAGCAGGAAAAGACAGTAGCATTTTGAAGTGACAGTGGATTATATTACATTAGACTTACAGGTGGAGGAACTATTATTCTTTATTGTTCTGTGTAAAAGTAATTCTCGCAAGTAAAAAGATAAAAGACCTTTTTGCCGTACTTGCTTTATTTAAGCTGACTATGCCCTCACGTTTCTCCAGCCAGCACTGAAGTATCTGTTGGTCTGGATGATGTTTGTGGATGGAATGGGAGAAAGAACCATTTTATTCTTTGCATCTGGCAGGAATATACCATGAGCTGGCTTTGCAGGTATCCAAGCATGTTAGTGCATTCACTACTGAGGAGTTCCATCATTACATTTCTACTTATTATTCTACATAATTAGAAGAGATATAGATTGATTAAAGCTGCCATATATGGGCTGCCCAAATCTAGATGACCACGTGATGGCAACAAAAAGATTCAGAACCTCTAACCCTTTGCTGACACCTAGAGGTTGTCAGGACGTTGTCTGCCTGTTCACCCTAAGATTCTTTGAGAAGACTACTGATGAAGTTGAAAACCATGGGAGATAAGTGGGATCTCTTGACTGCCAGATACTTCAGTTGGTAGCAGCACCTAGTTGGCCTTGTCTGATTAGTATTTGGATCAAGGCTCTTAGCTAGGCTGGGAAGTTGAAAAACACCCCATAAGTTTAAGACAGTGACAAATGCCCTCTATATTGTTGCATAGAAAACTGCATGAACTTGACTATGAAATCACCAGAGGTCGATTGGAGGAGGCCTTATTTTTACCTTTTATTTCTAAATGCCAGGAATAAAAGTAGTAAGGTGAAGAAACAAACTTCCAGAATATTGGATTATAAACTATACTTAGAGGCCCAAGTAGGACTGCTATTCAGACAGCCGTCAGAAGACAGTCCATTCTTCCTCTTCTGGAAGGGCTATTTTATCCAAACTCAGTTTAAACATAACAAAGCCTAAGACAGGAGGATGGGGTCATTTAAGAAGCCCATCAGGAGAAGAGCATCTGGCAGACAACTGGACAGGCACTCAAGTCAGACATGGACCCAGCCTTCCGGTCTATGGTGAGATGTCTTGTATTTCTACTTCCATCATAGCAAATATCACTTCCATATTGTTGCCAAGAAAACAACCTGGCTATGTCCATGTAGTCAGCAAATGCTATGCTTGACTTGAGGGAGACTTTCCCTTAATTATTTCTAAATGTACATTATATATATAAATCAGCCCAGGCAAATCTCATGTAAGTTGGGCATCTTTCTCCTTCTCCATCTCCATCTCTCTCTGATTAATTTCCTCTTCTTTTCACAAAGGATATACACCCACCTCCCTATTCTTGGAACGATTCTTGGAATGTCCTCACCAACCATTTCTGTGTTGGCGATTTCTAGAGGATGGTTTTGGTTTTGCTTTTACCCCCATGAGGTACTTCTGTCCAATCTTTTCTCACTTTGGGGGAAGCAGAATTTTCTCAGCATTCTTTCTTTGGGCTCTGTCTGAGCACTGGTGGTACAACTCTTTCCTTTTTTCTTTTATGACAACAAAGCCAGCTGCCTCTTTTCAGCACCTCACATCAAACAGTGGGCCGAGCAGTGCAGATCTGAGACCTGTCTCTCCCTGGCTTTTGTTACCATGAATAGACAGCCTTGTCTGCCTCAAAGAGGGACAGAGACAACAGCAATTAACAAAAATGGCTGTCTCCAGTTACCCAGGAAAATATTAAAGGGAGACATATTCCTTGCCTCCCCTTCATTTTTCAGAAGAAGTGGTTTAATTCCAGATGGAAACAAAAGCTGATAAAAAGGGGGGTTAAAAGCCTTTGGAGAGGACATACCTGATGCTTTCTTTTGAAGCAACAAAATATGAACAAAAAAAAAACTTAGACATGGCACACAAAAGCATTTTGTGTGAAAAGAGCAGCCTGACAGCCAAAAGCAAGTCGGAGATTGCTTTTCATAGGTTTTCTTCTCAGTTATAATGAGATAGAGTCATAGAGAAGAAGGAGAGTTGGAGGTCATCAAATCTAAAGCAGAGGGAATCTATTGACCAGCTTCTTCAACTCACTTCAGCCTACCCAATTCAGACAACAAGTTATCACAAACACAATAGATGCCCTATAATGTCAAGGAAGATGATGTGGCTAGAGGTCTCCTATGAAACACTTTCCATGGAACTGCCTTGAACATGGAAACACTAACAGGTGCAGAACATGGTTCCTCCAAGCCTTGTTCAGACTAGCATTCCCCATCTTCCAGATGTGTTGATGCTGCAACTTGCAGAAAGTCCAGCCAGCAATCACATAAACTTTATTGAAATTAACAGAGTTTATTTCTAAATAACATAACAGCACTGGAAAATCTTTTGTCATGAAGGGTATTTGACCAATTAACACATCATTTGGGAGATGAGGGTGCTTGCTTGCTTTCTCTCTGTCCCCCCACCGACTACCACCTCTATGTCGTGATTTAACAATCAATCACAAGACCTGAATGGCTCCTGAGTATGTCAGAGGAGGTAGATGTGTTCTTGTGTCACTCCATTGAAGGCCTCTGGATGCTTCTACTGTATACCAAATATTTTAATGTGGAATCATAATGCTTTGTTAACCCCATTTGCCAGGAAATCCATATGCTGACCATCAAATACTTGTCCTACATTTTTCCATACCTTTCTCCATTTTTTCTTATACCATTAAAAATGACTTTTTAAACTGAGTAATCGAATAGTTTCTGCAGATATGGATCATTTCTTTTTCTAAAAAAATACAGTTTTAATGTTTTTGGTAACTAAAAATTCTTGCTATTTGTTACAATTACCCAATGATTTTATATTTAATCAGTCTTTTAATTACCACTTACATGTTTTTCTAACTGCATTTTTAAAATATTTAAATAGCAATTTACAACTGATAATATTTAGATACTGTTATCTATTTTAAAATAGAGGAGAAAGAGGGAGGCAGACACCTTGCTGGCTTTTTTTTTAATATTAAAAACTTGAAAACTAAAATTATGGATGTAAAACTGTTCTTTTTTTGTAATGTGTTTACATAAAGGACTTTCTTTAAAAGCCATCCAGAAGCTTCAACTGGTACAGAGTTCAGTGGCCTGGATGCTCACCAGCAGTTATATGACATCTGTATTACCAGCCATGTGTTGGTTCCCTACTAGCTTCCAGGTGTAGTTCAAAGTGCTATTGTTAACCTATAAAGCATGCTTGGCACCAGGCTACAAATAGAAGCATCATTCATTCATTCATTCATTCATTCATTCATTCAATATATTTAGCTGTTTATCTTATGTCACTCTAGGCGACTCACAATAAAATAAATAAAATACACAATATAAAGAATAGAAAATAAAAATAAAACACATAGCAGCTGGGCCAGTCATCCATACAGCCATGAGACAGGCTCTATTCCATGCCCAGGGTCCCAGCTCAGGCACAGAGCCAAGTTTTCAAAGCCTTACAAAAGGCCGGCAGGGACGGGCCAACCTAACCTCAGGGGGGATGATGTTTCAAAGGGCACGTATCACAGCAGAAAAGGGTCTCCTTCTGGGCCCTGCCAGTCGACACTCCTTAGCCGATGGTACCTGGAGCATGCCCATCCTGCCATATCAGGTATGATGGGTAGAAGCAACTGGGGAGAGATGGTCCCATAAGTAGCCTGGTCTTAAGCCTAAGAAGTTGGCCCAACCATTACAATCATGGCCAAGGGATGAGCTGATTGTTCCCAACTTTCAGGAGGTCGGGGGTGGGGGGCGCTGCCACTCGGAAAAGTTGTTTTGCAGTGGAGGTGGTGCTGGCCCTTTGGCATGGCCTCCCATCTGAGGTTAGATCTGCCTCTACTTTGGCACTGAAGACCAAGCTCTTCTGGAGGGTGCTTTGGTTGTGACATTTCTCTGGCATTGTGTGCTTTATGTTTTTTATGGTTTTAGTCTTTTTTAATTTCTATATTATTGTTTTAAAGTATTTGTACTTCACCAAGAATCTGTTAGATTATGGCAGGATAAAAATCAGATGATGTAGATAGAACAGAACAGAACAGAACAGAACAGAACAGAACAGAACAGAATAGAATAGAATAGAATAGAATAGAATAGAATAGAATAGAATAGAATAGAATAGAATAGAATAGAATAGAATTATGGTGTTGGACGGCATTTTAGTGATCACCTAGTCCACATGTTGCAGTTTGAGAGGGGTTGTGTTGCTGGTGGAGGAGTCTCAACTCTCCTTACCATGTCTTGCCTTGCTTCACCTCTCTGCCTTGGCACCACAGCTATGGGTTATGTTGTTCTTCTCATTCCCCCATCTTCCTAGAAGAATGGGTTGCCTTGACCAGGCATTCTCTCCTTTAACACTGGCTTGTAAGGTAGATGTGGGTCTCACAGTTTGAACACAGTAAATTGGAATTATAATTATAATTGTAACTCTTGTAGTGTCACGCTCTGGTCTGGTAGCTCTGAAGCATGTGGCCAGAGAACAACAGAGCCATCTCCTTTTGAAGGGACAAAATATTATAATTTGAAGGGACAGCCTTATAATTTAAAAAACGATTTTATCAAAAATAAGAAATAGGAAAAAGGAAGAACTTCCTTTTAGCTTTGGGTAGTCAAGTGCCCAAACAATCAAGACTGGAACAATGAGTCCAATTGATTCAGTTATTCATCATCATTTTACTAAATAAATAAGGTAATAACAACAACCATTGGGAAAAGGAAATCACTTCGTTTTTAAATGGATGTCCCAATGAATTTCATCCTCATATCTCCAAGATTATGGCCTTATCATGCTTATGAGCACAGATGGAACATAGCAGAATCTGCTCCTAGAAAAGGCTGTCTACCTTGGACATTTTGGGAGCTCAATTCCTCTTATACCTTATGGCGGAACAATCATGATAAAAAAATGCTAGAAGTACTGTAGGTCATCAGGAAGGAATCCTTGCTTAAAGTAGTGAAAAAGAGAGATTCCTGGAGTCTGACACAAAAGATGATGTCTTTATGGGATGTTACAAATAGGCTGCAGCTGGTAGCATTTTAGATGCCTTGCATAAACCTTGGACACAAAGAAGAGTAATAGTATACAGTGTATCAAAGAAAATACCCCTGATAATGAAGATGAAGCCAGAGGGCATCAGCTAGCCATTTCCTGGGGATTCATCAGTTGGTAACCTCTCATTTGGAGTATTTTAAAAAAGCATATTGCAGTCTCTTAGGAAGTACAGCTTTTTGCACTTAGATACCACATGTTCAAATGCTTTTCTCAGCAGACTGCATTCATCTAGTAGCCAATACTACAAATGACAAAAATTTGAAAACTTTATATGCTGTAGTGCAGTGTTTTTTGTGGGAACCTTTGGGTTCCATGAGATCTTGAGGGGGTTCTGTGAGATTAAGGGCAAAACTAAAAATTCACTGGAATGCAGCTAATTTGCTATTGCTAGAGCTTTGCCTCTTGATTAGGAATACTAGAATTTCTTTTTTAATTAACCAGTTTTGCAGCCTGAAAAAAATTGAAAACTTCTGATCTAGCATATTCTACAACTAGGGAACTGGTTTTCAGATAGCCATAAGGAAATAAAGTTGATCTACGTCAGCCATGACTAGGTACAAGTTGGACAAACATGTTTATCCCAACCACTGAAATGGGCATGCTTGAAAACGAATGGTCATAAATGCTGTACATTTTTCTCTGTCGTGGGATATGGTCTTTGTTTGAAAAAAGGTATTTTTCCCATTAAATTAAGCATCACTTTTAAAATATAATGTCCTGAACGTATTTCAGTACATAAACTTTCTGCAAGCAGTTGAGGTATAATGGAATACTTTCTCTGTTTGACCTGATACAATATTAAATAGCTTGATAGGATCAGATAAACGAAGAATCAGTAACTGGATGTCTGTAGGTGAGGAGGTCTTGGAGCGACATGGAGCCTTTCCTCATTAGGGATTGTAAGCATAACTCACCTCCTGCTATATCAATATAACATCTTCCCATTATAGTGATATAGCTAAATAAATTTATAGTTCTTCTCATGGATAGGGAGGAAGGCAAGGAAGAATATTTTGAGAATGCTGATGAAAAATTAATGACATGTATTTCCCTCCCTCCCTCCTAGGATATTGACATCTCCCCTTGGAGAATTGCAATACCTGACTGAGTTTGATTCCATTAATTACGGTTACCTGATCTGGCTTGTAAAAATCCAGAGGCTCTCTAGATGGCAGCAAAGAGATAGAGCTTCTGTCTAGATTTCTGCAAGTCAGATCTAGTAGATCTACAGCTCCTTCAGTATTACATACCAAAGGAGAGAGAAAATTACAATAAAATATACACATGATATTCCAGCAGCTTAGGCTGGAAAAACTGGTTGCTTTATGGTATACAAAGGATTGGCACATTTAAATCATGGGTTAGGAGCAAAATAAGGCCAGGTTCATGAGATTAAGGTTGAACACTGAGTTTGCCAGAGCATTCCGATGCCAAAATAAACTAGATGTGGAGAAGGAGCCTTGCAGTAGATTTTCCAGCAGTTTTTTGCCAGTGGGAACACAACCCAACCAAAACGCTTCCACTGGCCTCCAAAGTAAAATGAGGAATCAACAGCAGATTGTTAAATGCCAGCTCAGTTAGGAGAAATAAATATTGCTGCATAATGTTATTTTACACAGGTCTGCCCTCAGCTACATCTTTGCATTTGACTCTGTTGGAAGCCTGATTGCTATCAGCCCCTGCAATGTCAGGTGACTTGCCACAATGAATGCCAGCCAATGCCCACCCTCCAACCCAGTGCCAGCTGGTGGCCACTAAAACCCTCTCATCACCTTTCTATTCCTTCTTATTTTAGCTGACTGTCCATCTGAAATACATAAGGCATACAGTGGTGAGAGGTGATGTTGATTAGGCACAGGGTAAGGTCAGATATCTGAATGTATGGTAGTGAGAAGAAGGAATCTAGTAAAGGTGAAGGGACCCCAGAATTCTAGAGTTCAAGAAATACGCTGCAGACTAGCACTTGGTAGAGCAGCCATGAAGGCCTTGGAAAAGATATTCAAATGCCATGATGTGTCCACACCTACAAAGATAAAAATTGCACAAGCCATGCTATTCCCTGTGAGACTCTATGGAACTGAAAACTGGACTGTAAAGAAGCAGGATAGGAAGAGTATTGATGCCTTTGAACTTTGGTGTTGGAGAACACTCCTGAGAATATTGTGGACAGCCAGACTTATTCAAGGCACAAATGACCAGGATCAAATGATCCTACTTCGGCCACATTATGTGAAGACCCAGCTCCCTGGGAAAAGCTCTAATGCTGGAAAAGGTAGAAAAAAAGAGAAGCAGAGGACAACCAGCAGTAGGTGGATGGACCCATTTATGGTGGTGATGAGTGCACCATGGGGAGACTTGAAAGAACTGGTTAGGGATAGATTGTCATGGAAAAAAATCTAACTATGTGGTTGCTAGGAGTTGAGAACGACGTGATGGCACATAATCAATCAAAGTTCTAGTAGGATTTCCTGATATCAGCTAAGTGAGGACATAATCCTATTTTTGCCCAGTATAGTAGTATCTCCTGCCCTACACTGGCTCTTGGAATAGTGATATAAGCATTAATGAAAGAATGTCAAGGTGTCCTGACAAAGATGGGGAAACTGACATTTTTGATGATGCCAAAATACAATCCCCAGTATCCCTCACCATTTGATATGCTAGCTAAGGTTGCTGGGACTTGTAGTTCAGCAACACCAGGGAGGCTGCCAGTTTTCCACCTCTTGGGTAAAGCACCCATTCCTGCCTCCCTGCTTCCATATAAGAGCCTCTCACCCTTTCTGCTGTAAAACAACTGCAAGGATTAATGAGTGCCATCATAGAAACATACCTTCCCCATAGACCCCTATTATCTCCTAGAAAATTTAGTTCTGGGTCCTGATATTTTTGGATCTATCCTTGGTCATCAACCCACTGTAAAAAAACTGAGGATTCCACTCCCCTCCAGTCCAGCTGAATATCCCTTCCTTTGTCCTAAGAACAAACAGAAAGCCACCATTTGGGCAAAGAATGTGTAATAATGGGTCAAATCATAAGTTTTGAAAGGACTCATTTGGAGGATGGGGCGGGAGATGAATGAGCCAATCAAGAACACTGCCGAAGTGGGAGGGATAGGAAGGGGGGGGTTGGTTGTCCCACATTTGGTAAATATTAGTGCCCTAATCCACCAATGCACAGCCATGTGAGCCATTCTTTTATTGTTCACTTTACTCTTTTAAAAGCATTTCCCAAATTAATAAAATTGATGCAGGGAATGGATGTACTTGAAGGAATATGTTTCCAAGTGCTTTGAAGTGTTCTCCCTGCCCTCTTAAATGGATAGAAGGATGGATGGATGGATGGATGGATGGATGGATGGATGGATGGATGGATAGGAAGGAGGGAGGGAGGGAGGGAGGGAGGGAGGGAGGAAGGGGCAAAGTAGATTAAAAGCAAGTGATGGCCCAGTGGTGGTAACATCTGCTGAATAAGAGGGAGGGAAACCTAATAATTGTGAAGGTCTATTGTAATCCACAGGAATTACAATTAAAACAAACAAACCAATAACAATACCCAAGTAGGATCATTTTTGAAAAAAACACACAAAAAATTAAAGGAAGGTACTTTGATAGTGACTAAGTGCACACCTTTGTACCTAACAATAAATGCCTTGGAAATTATAGGTTAGTAGGCTTCTAAAAATCAGTGCATTATCTACATACCTGAAGAGTATGGGACAGGCAAGAGAGAAAAGGCTGTATGAATGCTGGATTTCATTGGTACAAGGATTCTTAGAGGAATGTATTTTTAGTAAAGGCATTTGATTAAGATGAAGTATCCAGGCCAAGAGCAAAATAAAAAATTGTGCATTGATATGGCTTTATTCTGAACCTTGCAGATCTCAGAGCACAGAGCATTGGTCCATGCAATTTCACCAGCCATCTGCAAAGGCAATATTTTCTCCCTTCCTCCCTCCCTCCCTTCCTTCCTTTTCATAAAGGTAAGAAAGAAGAAAGAAGAAAGAAGAAAGAAGAAAGAAGAAAGAAGAAGGAAGGAAGGAAGGAAGGAAGGAAGGAAGGAAGGAAGGAAGGAAGGAAGGAAGGAAGGAAGGGAGGAAGAGCTAAGTAGGGCCACTTTGTTATCACTTTGATGGGAGACCAGGAGGAAACTGCATGGCTGTACACTAGACTGCAAGGCCAAACAAACAAACAACATTCCAGAATAATGTGGAGGGAAGATATGGTGACATAAAAATAACTAATGATCTTGGCTGATCTTAGGATTCAAAGGCAACCTACATCCCATCACTGGGAGGGAGAAATTGCTGATTCTGGAGTGAATGGGAGCAAGCTATTAGTATCTCAAGCATTACAGAACCTTCACATGTCAGACAAGTAGTCACATCTTGTAAATAGTGATTGTAGGCAAGAAGCATAGGTTTGGGTCATGTACACTTAATATGATCAACTGATAAAATCCTACCAAATGTATGGTACATTGGGACTAATCCAAGGTCTCCATTGCATGTGTTTGGCCTGAGAGGCCCCCATCTCAAGGTATTGGGCTTTTCCTTTGCTGATCAATGGATAGCATCAATAAAAACTATTTCTTTGCTAGTGTGACTGTAGTCTTGAAATGTCTCAAACTGGATGGGAATCTTCTTGTGCTGCACAACACATTCTAAACCCTCGCTTCTTTGTTAAGTGCCCAGCACAGAGAGCCATTTAGGGCACATTCTATACCATTAATTCCTTTTACCCATTGAGTGCAATGCTGGCTAGAGAGCTCTCTTTCCATGGTTTCATCCAAAGACAGAGGCAAATCACTTTCCTATTCAAGAATATAAACATGTCTGTGAAATCACCAGGAGCTAAAGTTGACCTCAGGGTGACTGCCTATTTTAGGACTTATGGTACAGGTTGGTATATAATCAGCCACAAAATGACAGGAAATAATGATCTGGATTTTCATTATTAAAGTTGAAGACGCTCTAATAACTGAGAAATGAATGGGGTCAGGCAAATATAGCCCTCAGGCCTTTTTCATCCCTGTTGCAAATAATCAACCATCTTGATTTTAATGCATTTCAGTGTTCATTTGGAAATTTAATTGGTTCTCAGGTTTCATTAAAAAGAAGTGAACAATACATTCCAAGATGTAATTCAGTGTCTCTTAGTTTAGTATCACAGGCATGAGATGAGCAGGTGCCTAAACCACCAGAAATGAATTGCACTGTTAGTCTTAAAACCATTTGGTGCTTCTTTCTTCTGTGCCTAAACTCTTGGGATGAAAACAAATAATTGGACAGGATTATGAGAACGTTGGATTATAAATCTTGGGATGCTTTCAGAGAAAGTGCTGTGAAGCTATTCTGGATTGTTCTTCTCACTGATTTTTCTGTGTGCATGAAAAGAAAACAGAAGAGGGAAAACAAGAAACGTTTACAAGTGGAAAGCAATGTTGCCCAGACCCCCCATAAAATTTATTGTGCAATAAGGTCTTTGTAAAAAGTGAGGTAGAGTTATTGCACAATAACAGTCTCATCTGTAAATACCCCTGGGAGAAAGGAGGAACGATGCATACAAGTAAATAAGCATGTGAGAAAGCGTGCTACCATATTCAGGGTGAGCAACTTTTCTTGTTGAGGGGGTGCATTTTCAATTTTTTATCTCCAAGGGAGCTCCCTTGGTGGGTTTCAATGCAGTTGCACTGCAGGGATACAGAAAAATAAACTTTGAAGCAGTGTACATGCTTGTCTGCTACTGTGTAAGATTGGGACTAGGGAATTATTTTGGCAGTCCCAAAGTGATCATACATACTAAATCCAGATTCCATGGGGCAGCAGCTGCCCCATAATCTATGGCTGTTACACAAAGCCATCACTGGATGGGGCAGCAGGGCTGAAATTCTGAGGCCCAGCTGTTGATTTTTTTTCCTTTCCCCCCTCCGGCTTGTGGAATTTTAAGTGCACATCAGGTTGGAAGAGAATTAAATAGATAGCAGATATTTTGCATGAACTTTATTTCTAAAAATGCAGAAAATTGCTCCTTTGAAGGTTGCCAAACTTCAATAATGCAATTTTAGCAATTTTGGGAACAAACATAGAAAAGGGTTGGGGACGTAGTCAGCCTGTAGGCTACCCAGTCCTGTCCCATCCTAAAACCAGCACAGTATGGTGGTTCAGGTGTTGGAGTTCAACAGAAAACCCAGATTCAAGTCCAGCCTTGGCCGGGGTAGTTCCCTGGATGACTCTGGGCCAGATAGGGTCTCCCAACCCAACCTAACTCACAGGATCGTTGTTATGGGTGGAAATTGGAGGAGGGAGTGGTATATGTGCCTCCTTGAGGTTCTGGGAGAAAGGCAGGAAGTAACAAGCAAACAAACAATATCTCAACAGCATACGAAGTAACAGACTGCCAAAATTCCTGACACCCAATAGTTTAAAGGCAGTAGCAGCGAAAACGTTTTTCCTAAATTAGGGTGATGAAATTCAGAGAGGCTGGAGAGAATTGGACTTATTTTTGTGGGAAAGAATTTGAGTTCAGACTCCCTTCCCGATCCTGAAAATCAGCTGAGCACGCGTGTTGAGAAGCATGTTCTAAGTCAGAGGCACGTTTAAGAACAGACAGTACTTATTTTAGGATATCCTCACATTGTTTGGCCAAACAAAAAATTCTCCTTGTGGGGAAAAAGTGGTAATATGCAAAGCACATGGACAGCCTGGAAATAGGATGCATTTTTTAGAGAGTGACCTCTGCCTAGAGCAGTTTTTCTCAACCTTGGCAACTTTAAGATGCGTGGACTTCAACTCCCAGAATTCCCCAGCCAGCATGCTGGCTGGGGAATTCTGGGAGTTGAAGTCCACGCATCTTAAAGCTGCCAAGGTTGAGAAAAACTGGCCTAGAGACTCCTTTGCCTTTGTTCATGTGAATAAAGGTGAGCGGTTCACAGTTTACCTGCCTTGTTTTTACAGGGCAATTGATCATGGTGCTGTTAGTGATTTCACAATATTTTCCTTTGTTCCTAGTTGGCAGATGTAATGAAGGAAAGGTGAAAGATCAGGGCCCCAACCTGATGGGCCTTGGGCTAGGAAACTAAATAAGCCTCATGGTTTGTGAGGGCTTCTGTTCTTTAAAAGCAAAGAAGGTTGCTCAGGGAAAAAAGGGGATATCTTTTTAAGTAATGCAAACCATCTTCTTCCAAACCCAGAGGCGTGGTGGGGTCGGCAAAAGGATAGGAAATGAGAGAGGCAGGATGGAGTTGCTGAATCCTGGCTGCAGGCTATTCCCTAAACCCAGACTCGGTATAAGCACACAGGTATGCATCTTATGGCTTCAATCAGTGTCATGGCTAGATCATTTAAGTTTGGGACTTCACAGAGCCCCCTTTCGTGGGTAACAGGTTGGGTCCACAGTCCTATTGAGAATAAGCCCATTGAAATCAACAAGACTTAATTTAGCACTTAGTCACCTGAGTCGTGTTGATGTTAGTAAGCCTGCTCTGGGCAGAGTTAGGTAAGGATTGAGACAAAGGTGGAATACCAGTGTTGCTGAACTGCCCCTGGATAAGACTAAAGCTGCAGACAAGAATAGGAAGTAAAAAAAATTACAGAAGAAAATAATGTATAATTCATGTATTGTTGCCAAGAAAACAACATGGATGTGTCCTCATAGCCACCAAGAGTCAAGCTCAACTTGGGGGAGAATTAATTTTTACTATCCCATGCTTTTGGTAGTACAAATACTTCTTGTTTTTCCAGCCAAGCTGGATCACAGATTCCATACAGTTCTTACCCCAATGGATAGGCTTAATTTATCCTATATCTTGATCTTTTAGTAGCCTGAGAACCATGAACCTAGCTGTTTACTTCTGAATCCTGTGCTCTTGATACTCAGGGTGAGCAGTATAGACAAGTGTTAGAATTATGAGTGCCTCTGAAAAAGTTAGGGTGAATGTGAGAAGTGAGGGTGAATGCTGGTGTGGATCTTCCGGGTTGTGAATGATTGACAGGTAGCTTTGCATAAGACAGATGATATATCCATAGGCCCCAATCCTGTCTTCTCGATACTTGGCTTGGCCAGCTCTTTGGCCTACTGATGACTTCATCCTATCTGTTTGTTGTGCTTTGACAGAAGTGAATGGAAGAAGCACCTCTCATTTCAAGTTGTCTGCCCTGCAGCAGGTGTGGATTTCAGGTTGACCTGGCTTTACCTGCTACTGCCAAATTATTTAATACCTGACATATGATAGGAGCAACGTGGAAAAAGGGGAGAAGTGAAAGGCACAGAATCCAGCTGATATTCAATGGAGAGAAGAATGCCCAAGGATTAATAAAGGCCTCCTGGCTGCAAGAATAGAATAGAACAGACCAGGATAACAATCCTGCCTTGCTGCAATGTTTTTTTAGGACACTGGGTGGCCTGAATGTTAATTTGACACCATCCCTTGCCCTTTCTTCTCACTGGAAAAAATGCCAATGTATGTTTCTCATGCTTTTTTTTTTTTGGTTTCATTGAAGTCAATGGGTATGTGTGAGGGTACATATGTTTGTATTCTATCACTTTTTTCCTTGTATAATGGAGTTATTTTGCCGAGGGTTGGAAATGAGATTTGAAATGACTCTGGACACCATATAAAACAGTAGCATATAACACAGCACTGTACAGTTACACATTTATGTCACCGTGAATTAAAAAGAAAAACAACTCTCCTTTTTGTCCTATAGTTTTGTAACTCAGGTGCTCAATTTTAGGGCTCAGAACTCCCAAAGCTTGTTGAAGATAATTTTTAATGTGACAGAAAAAGCAATATAATATTAATTTATCGTTAATTAATTTAATGCAAATTCAATGTTTTTCAGTGTCTTTCTCCTGGCCTTGCCGTATTTGAAGACCTGATAAGGTCACTCTACAGCAAAAGGCATAAATTCTATGTGATCGCTGAAATTCTGCTTTGGGGTTTATAGTTGCAGTACTGTAATGCCATATGTATTGCTTATATAGCACTTGGTAAAGCAGGCATATCTCTTGTATTTCTTGGCATGTCCACACTGAGCAGCCCCTTTGCACAGGTTAAAAATGGGCACGGCGGGGCTTTGTGAATAAAAGGCCTTCAGTGCAGTCTCTCTTCAGAATGCCCATTTTACAAGGCTATTCTAAGGAATACTGAGACACTGATACATACAAAAGAGACTACTGGGATGGGGGCCAGGAGGTTATTTGGACTGGGCATCAAGCTGAAAGGGAGCTAACATTTAGAAGCTTTCTAAAAGAAAATTGCCTTCACTCACCTGGTGCCCTTCAGAAGTGGGTTTTGGTTTTGGTTTGGAGCCTTTGATTCAATGTTGGCTCCTGGCGACTGCCTGGACAAGTCCCTGCAGTTTTCTTGGCAAGATTTTCTGATGTGATTTGCCATTTCCTCCTTCCCAGGGCTGAGAATGAGTGACAGACCCAAAGTCACCCAGCTGGCTTCATGCCAAAGGCAGGACTAGAACTCATGGTTTCCTGGTTCCTAGCCTGGTGCCTTAACCACTACATCAATATTTCTCAACCTTGGCAGCTTTAAGATGGGTGGACTTCAACTCCCAGAATTCCCCAGCCAGCATGCTGGCTGGGGAATTCTGGGAGTTGAAGTCCACCCATCTTAAAGCTGCCAAGATTGAGAAACACTGCACTACACCAAACTAGCTCTCACTCTTCAGAGGTATTAGGCTATAACTCCCATCATCCTTCATTTTTGCTTTGATCCTAGTAATTATCAATCATTCTCTAATTTGATAGAAGAATTAAGAATATATGGTAACCAAGTTGACTCATAAATGTATTAAAATAAATGAAATATGGTGATAACCTGCAGGGGGCAGCAGAGAGAATGGGAAAGAAAGTATGTGTGGGTGGCGTTGCTGGGAGAAGCCATTAGAGTTCATTCATCAGGATGGCACTATGCTGAGAAAGGCTACAATAAGACACTCCCTCTGTGGCTGCCTACTATGAGTGAACAATAATCTTGCTATTCAAGGGAAGAATTTCCTTTTTCCCCCGCAGCCTATCTTGGCCAGATGTGTCCTGCATTATAGTTCAAGCCAGCCTTCCTTATTTTCCCCAGATGTTGGGCAGATGATCCTTTTGGAAGAAAGTATTTCTCCATCCCAAACTCGTACCTTCATCTCAATTTACCTGATTTAAACAGATCAGAAAGCTAGGGTTTGGATACTTGGTGTCAGTGGCTGTAGGTTTTGGAGCACAGAGATTTTTTTATATTTGGTCAGAATTAAGATACAAAGGAAGTTTCTATGTCTGAGGACTATTTCTAATTCGCAGCATGCTTCTGTTTCTGCTCTTGCTTCTTTGCCTGGGGCTTGCAAATTTGTGGCATGTGAAGATTAAATATATCCCAGGTTTATTGTTTTAGTAAGAAATAGCATCAAGAAAGTCAGATTATTCTTTATGCTGGAGCAGTTGAGTTAAGTAGGTAATGCCTGCACGCTTTTGAACTGTGCAGAATTGTCTTGCTACCCACATGCAAAAGACTTCTGTGGAATTCAAAAGCTCTTAATGTCTTTGTCTTAGTTTCATATAATAAGATTGCTTAAAGCATTTTGGATTCTGACTATCTGTGGATCATCACAGCTTTCAGATCTTAAATGGAAACAGTTGGAGGAAATTCTTCATGGTCCTTGAAGAAGGCCATGAGGTAGAACAAATTGCCTATGCCAGTAGAATTGCCAGGCCCTACTCCACAGTAGCATCAGAATATGTGCTTCTTGGTGTGGTCCTTCATGGTCCATTTCTGTACTCTTCTCTCTCCTAGCTGCTGTGACCTACAGGTTTCTTGGGCTTAAGACAACCAGGTTGCAGCTCCATAACGGAAGATGTCTCTTGAGGTCTTCCCATAAGATGAGATTTTGACCATGTATTCCTTCTCCCACATAGTTCTTCCCTTGCCCTAAGGGCAGTGTTTCTCAACCTCAGCAACTTTAAGCAAACTTTAAGATGTATGGACTTAAACTCCCAGAATTCCCCAGCCAGCATGAGGTTGAGAAACACTGCACTAAGGGATTTTATAGTTTGTGTCAGTGGGCTCCTGAGCTCCTCCTAGACATTAAATTCTATTCAGCTGTCCTTGCTCCATGTTCCTTCATTGGCATCATCCAGGAGCACCAGGCGGTTTTCAGTGGTGGCTTCTTGTGGCAGGTTTTCTTTTGTTCTTGAGGTCATGCTGGCAGAACTATTTATTTTGCTGAGCTTTTCCTACTTTATTTTTTCAGCGCCTTTTCAGTGCAATGGAATTTGCCTTAATCTGTTTTCCTTGCCCTTGTAATTGCTGGTTGAAGTTTTAAATTAATTGTTCTTTTCACTGATGTTCTTATTTTAATTGCTTAATTGTTTGTGAGTCATGAATGAAAGAGCTATGCAGATATGGTATATAAATAAATAAGTACTGTTAGTCTTTTACTCCTTTGAGCATTGTCTTGCGAGAACCAGGAGACGCGTGGAGCAGAAGCTTGTAGTGGCTGCATCTGGTCTCAGTTCTCAAAAGGTACAGACAAGGCACTAGTTTATAGCTGTGTTCATGCCATATGCCAAGCCATGGCTTGTCCATGGTTTATGGTTTCACACATTGGTGGGGCTCATGCAACACATACAATCATAAACCAGAGGGGCATATCCTAAGACCCCAGGACACTTGAATACACTGAAAGCCCTAGGGAGGGTCCCCAGAGACTACCAGGAATTGTTCATAATTAACTTTTAATATGAGAAATGGAAAAAATAATTAAATACATGACTGGATAGTAAGTTTAATTAAATGTATATGTACACAAAATGAAATTAACTTTAGATTTTGCCCTGGTTCCAGCCACTAATTTTTGAAGCAAAGCCTCTCTCCTGTTACTCCAAAGCCAAAAGCAGTCTTTGGACTGGAAACAAAGATCATGTATTTATGCCATATTCATGGTTTACAAACTTCACTGGATGGATTCATGCCACAAACAAGTGGCACATAATGGCTTAGTGCACTGTATGAATTTAATAATGGAAGTGGTAATTAAAAGTAAATGTTCATTGGCAGCATGATTACTTATGTCTTAACCCTGCACACTAAGTCACCGGCCATATCTCTACTCTTGTGCCATTAGGGTTGGAGTTAAAATAGCCAACATCTGGGGGTTGATCCCATTAAAATTTTCCACAATGGCCAACATAGCACCACTAAAGGTCGCTGTGGGAACTGTAAATGGCAGATCCTCCTAATGTTTTTTGGGGGAACTGCAATTCCTGCCATCACTATCAAGAAAGCTAATCAGGATTAATAGAGGATGGAAGAGTAGATCTGCTAATCAGCCAATATATCACAAAAGTTATGTTCTCGTTACATTTTTAATTTTTTTTATTTCAAGTTTTTTTAAAAAGTGCAGAAACATACAAAAGAAATACCAACAAACTACAAAAAATACAAAAGCAAACTATAAGCACAAATTTAAAAATCGATAAATTACACCTTTTGTGCCTTTTAAAAATGAATAAATTTCACATATCTTGAATCCAGTCTTTACTATCTGAAATAATACTGTTTTTCCAATTTCTCAAAATAATTCTCTTAGCTATTTCTCATACCTGATATGCCAAAGTTCTTAAAATACTGTAAAGTTCCACATTTTTGGAACTATATATATATATATATATATATATATATATATATATATCATACGAATTAACAACCCCTCAAATCTTTTAGATAGATAGATAATAGATAGATATATAGAATACTTTATTGGCCAAGTATGAGACATACAAGGAATTTGACTTTGGTGCAAAAAAACCCTCTCGGTGTTTGCATAGCATCAGGAAATAAGGAATAATAAAAAGTAATAACATTATATACTAAAACTATGCAATCAGAAGAGGAGAATTGGAGGAAGGATAATACTATGGCTATTGACTAACATATATTCATTTTTAAAAGGAGAAGCTATTGTCTAGCATATATTCACATTTAACAGAACATTATCAGTCATGTCTTGGCAATCATATCTTATCATGCAATGTCAATCAGTTTGTCATGCTGCATTAATTAGGTGTTCAGCAGACCAATGGCAAGGAGGAAAAAACTGTTCCGGTGTCTAGATGTTTTAACATACGGTGCTCTGTAGCGCCATCCTGAGGGAAGAAGTTGAAACAATTTATGTCCAGGATGAGAGGGATCTGCAGATATCTTCTCTGCCCTTCTTTTAACCCTCACAGTATACAGATCTTCTATAGAAGGCAGGCAGGTTGCAATTATTCTTTCTGCAGACTTAACTATCCGTTGGAGTCTGCATCTGTCCTGTTTGGTTGCGGAGTCAAACCCGAGAGTTATAGAGGAACAGATAACAGACTCAATGGTTCTTCTATAAAACTGTACCAAAAGCTCCTGAGTTAATTTAAACTTCCTAAGTTGACACAGGAAGAACATCCTTTGTTGTGCCTTTTTGACAATGGTTGTGATGTTAAGCGTCCATTTCAGGTCTTGGGAGATTATAGAACCCAAGAACTTGAAGGACTCTACTACTGATACTGGGCTGTCAAGTATAGTAAGGAGAGGGGAATTAGAAGGGTTCTTCCTAAAATCTACAGTTTTGAGTCTATTCAATTCCAAGTTGTTATGACCGCACCACAAGACCAGTTGTTGAACCTCCCATCTGTATGCTGACTCATCTCCATTTCGAATAAGACCAATGACAGTTGTATCATCTGCAAATTTCAGAACTTTAACAGAAGAGTCTTTTGAGGTGCAGTCATTGGTGTAGAGGGAGAAAAGCAATGGGGAGAGCACACATCCCTGAGGGGCACCTGTATTGATTAACCGGGTACTAGATATAGTTTTGCCTAAACTCATGTGTTGTTTCCTATCTGTTAGAAAGCTGATTATCCACCTACAGGTATGGTCAGGCACAGTAAGCTGGATCAGTTTGTTGTAAAGGATTTCTGGAATAATAGTATTAAATGCTGAGCTGAAGTCCACACAAAGAACTCGTGCATAAGACTCCGGAGATTCAAGGTGTTGCAGAATATAGTGTAAGGCCATATTAACAGCATCATCTACTGACCTATTTCCTCGATAAGAAAACTGCAATGGATCTAACAGGGGATCCGTGATGGCTTTCAGGTGAGCCAGCACTAACCTCTCAAAGGTCTTCATAACTACAGATGTCAGTGCAACAGGTCTGTAGTCGTTCAGCTCGCTGATGGAGGATTTGTTAGGAACAGGAATGATTGTAGAGATTTTAAAGCAAGAAGGGACATAACACATCTCTAGCAATTTATTAAAAATATGTGTGAAAACGGGGGCCAGTTGTTCCACGCAAGCTTTACACCACGAACAGAGAAAATCTGATGTCCATCCTTTCAAATACATTCTGTGGGGTATCCAATAAAGTCAAAATAGAATCTTTTGATGAATCAATTTCAGTCTTACATCTAATGAAACCAATTTAACATTTTATACCACTTGCAACCACTGATGTTTCATTACTGGATATTCCAATTATTTGTTCCATATATCAGAAATGGCAATGATTTCAACTTTAAAAATATTTGTTAATGTTTTTTATATAAATGCCATATTGGTTTCATTCTGGAAAGGGATTCCTTCAGAAAAGAGAGCATCTCAGATTTCTTTGATGCATCTGGTCCATTCTGAGCTGTCAAGGCATGCTTGAGTGGAGTATATTGTCACTGTTGTTTACACTGCATGCTTGTCCACGGTCAATTTAACTGTGGTTTTCTTGTTCCAGTTTTCTGGGTTCACCTGACCATAAACTTACCACATGAGCTTAGTTTGCACAACTTATTAAGAAAGTGATTGTCTAATTTATGGTTCAGGGTGTTGTACAAAACAGCCACAGGATCCTATGACACACTGAATACTAGTTTCTTTAACTGTTTCACTGCCCTCTTCATGCATCTGATGAGGAGGGTATGCAACAGTACACAGAAAGGTTTTTAAGGCACCACTGAACAGTGGGTGTCGAATAGGAAAGGAACAGGGAGCCTGGGAATTCAGCGTATTGTGTGAACTGTAGAATGAATTATGTAAACCATGGTTAATAAACAATGGGGTAGTGTTGCATGAACACAGCTATTTTGTACTGCAAAGTGAATGACTTGTTTAGACTTGTTTAGTGCCCCTTATCCCCACTATACAAGAAGTTTGCCTCTTAGTTTCCCTTCGCAAGTCATTAGCTCCAGTTCTGTTGGACCATCACTACCATAACCTACAGGTAGCGATAGCTGTGCTACAATGGGGGTTGTAATCTAACACAGCTGGAGCATGCTGCTAAGGAGAGGTGCTGATATTTATTTATTTATTTATTCAGCTTGTATGCCGCCCATCTCCCCCAACGGGTGACTCTGGGCGGCTCACAATAAAAACAGAGCTCTCTCCGAGATGGCTAAAAACTATAAATAATTAAAAACATATTAAAAAACCCTAAAAAACCTCCTCTGGTTTATGGCCCTAAAAAATCTGTAAGATGCTGGGGGGGGGGAGAGACAACCCATCATCCCACCAGCCATCTCCACAGGTGCGGGCCCCCCTCTGGCCCCCAGGCCTTCTGGCAGAGCCAGGATTTAATACCTTTCCTGAAGGAAAGGACCTCAGGAGGCAGGATGTTCCATAGGGTGGGCGCTACAGCAGAAAAGGCTCTCTGCCTCGACCCCACCAATCGAAATTCCCTGACTGGTGGGGTCTGCAACCTGCCCATTCTGCTGGACCGAGTGGGACGGGCTGAAGTGACCAGGGCGAGGCGGTTCCTCAGATAACCTGGTCCCGTGCCATAAAGGGCTTTAAAGGTAATAACCAACACCTTGAATTGGACCCGGAAACAAACCGGTAACCAATGCAGCTCGCGCAACAGCGGTGTTATATGTGCCCTCCTAGGGGCATTAAGAACTGTCCGCGCCGCTGCATTCTGCACCAGCTGTAGCTTCCGGATACTCTTCAAGGGTAGCCCCATGTAGAGCGCGTTACAGTAGTCCAACCCAGAGGTGACCAGGGCATGAGTGACCGTGCGGAGGTCCCCCTGATCCAGGAAGGGGCATAACTGGCGCACCACATGAAGTCGTGCAAAGGCCCTCCTAGCCACGACTGCCACCTGCTCTTTGAGCAGGAGTCGTGAGTCCAGGAGAACCCCCAGATTACGCACCAGGTCTGTCTGGGGTAGTGCAACCCCGTCAAGAACCAAAGATGACAAAGTCCTAGATCTTGAGGCTCCCCGTATCCACAGCCACTCCGTCTTACCAGGGTTCAGCTGAAGCCTGTTGTCCCCCATCCAGGCCTCCACAGCCTCCAGGCACCGCGAGAGGGCAGTCACAGTGTCACTTAGGGCACCTGGGATGGAGATGTATAGTTGGGTATCATCAGCATACTGATGATACCTCACCCCATGGTGCCGAATGATCTCACCCAGCGGTTTCATGTAGATATTAAATAGGAGCGGTGAAAGCACTGACCCCTGTGGCACCCCACAAAGTAGGGGCCGGGGGCTGGACCTCTCACTCCCTATCAACACCGATTGGGTTCGGCCTTGGAGAAAGGAGCTGAACCAGCACAACATTGTGCCACCCAACCCCAACTCCTGCAGCCGACCCAAAAGGATACCATGGTCGATGGTATCGAAAGCCGCCGAGAGGTCAAGAAGAGCAAGGATGGATGCACTCCCCCCATCCCGCTCTCGCCAGAGATCATCTAGAAGTGCGACCAATGCTGTTTCTGTCCCATAACCGGGCCTGAATCCTGACTGATAGGGGTCCAGATAATCCGTTTCCTCCAGGATCCTCTGAAGCTGCCGCACGACCACCTTTTCTACCACCTTCCCTAAAAAGTGGGAGACTGGACGAAAGTTGTCCAGAATGGTGGGGTCTAGCGACGGCTTCTTGAGGAGTGGGCGGACCAAAGCCTCTTTGAAAGGCTTCGGGAACACCCCCTCCTGCAAGGATGAATTAACCATCGCCAGGACCCACCCTAAGGTCACCTCCTTGGTAGATTTAACTAACCAGGAGGGACACGGATCTAAATCACAGGTGGTCGCACTGACAGCCCCGAGGACCCTGTCCACTTCCTCAGGGACAACAGGATCAAACCGTTCCCAGATAACTGGGCAAGAGCGCAAGACGATATGGGTATACTGCCTTCTACTCATACTGCACACTGTCCAGAAACTTGGGATTGTGGTGATATATGAATAATGTAAATACTGTAAATATGAAGGGATTAACTGTACAGTTGAAATCGCTTCTTTACTAGCAGTTTAGAGTGCCATCCAGCCATCTTTAAGGTGGTGTAAAACCTGACCTGCTATTTCAGCTTAGTGATGGTTGGGTGCCTGTAACATGCTGGCTGGGGAATACTGGGAGTTGGAGTCCACCCATCTTAAAGTCACCAAGGATGGAAAACACTGGTCTAGAAAATGCTAAATGTCTCTGGTGAGCAAATGGGTAAGGTTCTCCTTATTCCTCCCAGGAACTGTCAGAGGCAGGTTCTCCGTTCTCCACCAGCGCTTTTGACTAATAATATCTTCTAGAGTCACCCAACCATTGTGATGCCAATAAAACAGCAATGAAGACAGGCTTTATATTGACCCAATGCCATTAGAAGATCCTGAAGCCATCAGTGGGGAAACTGCCTAAGTTGGGGGTCTTCCACATTTTCCCCATCCTGCAATGTGAGCTTTAGGCAAGAGAATGGCCCTCAATTGTAATTTCTTGTAGGCCCATTTCTTATGCCATGGTCTCAATCATTTGCCCAAAAAGAAGGGGCTGGAAGCAGTTGCTGGAAAGGTAGGATTGAAAAAAATGGGTGGAAATTGTATTCTGGGCAGTAAAACCCAGATGCAGCAGATGTAGGAAAATGAGTTTTGTATTTCTAGAGATCGGAGGGGAGAACAAATAAAACATGATCCCAGTTAGTATTGTTGAAGTTAATTGTCCAGGAACATCTTTGTGAGCAAACATTTCCCCTACTGTAAGCTGTGTAAAACTAGGGCGGGCTGTTACCAAACACATAATGCAAGATCAGCGAAAAAGATCCCTCTCTGTATAGACAGAGATCAAATCATTAGTATAATTTAGCTGACTGGGCATGGATGGTCTTTTCCCGTATATGCAGAATTGTCGGATAATATATGCAGAATATCTTTTATTTCCTATTGGCTAGCCACAGCTGGGGGTGCAAACACCTTCTCATAAAGTGGCAACCAACCTTTAACAGGATGGCTGGGTTCACACATAATGCTGAGCCATAAGAAGTTATTTTCAGACCATTATTTAGAGTCTTTGTGTAGTGTGCAAACCCAGCCAATAAAGGGATTAATCTTTAAGGCAAAGGTGGCAGCCCAGGGCTCTCTTTCCACAATCTTTACTCCCTACCCCTGGATCTCCCTCTGAAGTTGCTGCCTAAATTTGTGTTCTTCCAAAATTCAGTGTTAAGAAACAAGTAGATGGGGCTGGAGTCTACTGCCCTATGATGGAGTAGGATTTGGTATGTGCCTGTGTCACACACAACCCATCCCCCTAGAGCAGTGTTTCTCAACCCTGGCAGCTTTCAGAGGTGTGGACTTCAACTCCCAGAATTCCCCAGCCAAGGGTGGCTGGGGAATTCTGGGAGTTGAAGTCCACACCTCTGAAAGCTGCCAGGGTTGAGAAACACTGCCTTAGAGGGTTTCCTTCTGCCTTGTCCCATCTTCTCTCAGTGCTGCCTGTTGCTCCCAGTATCTGATGGTGAGAGTGGAAACAGGAGTGCTATGTACATCTTTCCACTCCAACCTACCAAAACCAACAAATGTCCCTTTCCATGCAGTTGTCCAGTGAGATCAAACTGTGGTCTATTACTCCCACTTGCAGTGGGGATGATGGAAAATGTAGGGTACCACAGGTTTCTTCGTCATGTGTGGCAGAACAAGTTAATAGGGCTAAATTAGCAGTTTAGGGTACAATTATATACCTACTATTTGGGGGTATTTCCGTTATATTAAATGCAAGTTTTGAATAAAATATATAGAATTCTGTTATTAAGTTGATTGCACAGGAACACTTCCTGGATCTCTCCAGTCCACCAAGATCCTTAATAAGGAGGCTGAAACTAGACACTGAAAATGCTCCTGACCTAAGATTGTAGCAGTAGAGAATGTTATGATGCCTGGCTTTTCCCTACCTTTAAAAAAAAATAATTATCATGTATAACCCCCCACGAATGTGCATCATGCTTACCTAATCCAAGGCATCTATCTTGGGGAGTTTACAGTCTAAATTCAATCATAAAACAACAAAAGAAAGCAAGGGAAGTGGAGGACCCGTGCAAACGTGCAACAAACACTACTATTATCTTATTAATTCATGTAAGAGACATTGCCTGTTCCCATATTAGACCTTTAAAAGAGAAAAATCAAATGTAACAACAGGCACTGTATTTATCAGGGCTGGTTTCAGAATGACAAAGAAGTAAATAAGCTTTTGAATCTGATGGAGTATTTTATCCAGCCTACTAAAGAGTCATGGTGAACTTTAAAAGTGTGTGTTCCTTTGTGCTCTTTTAGTTGCCTTCTCTCCAACAGACTAATGACAACACAAGAAGCTACACCTGGCAGAAGCTCTCCCTTCTGTGCAACTTTTAGAGGCGCCGGCATTCTTTCCCAGGAGCTGGAAATAGCAACCTGGTAGGATCATAATGGCAGAATCCCTATATCAACATACACTTTCCCTCTGCCACCTGGCAGAGGTGCATCTGAGGTTGACTGACAATGCCAGGATTAACCACACAATAGAAGCGGTGATAAGATCTTGCAGTTGGCCTCATCCTCTCCCCCTTTGGGCCCCAAGGGGATTTGCAAAGTTGGCAAATTTTCTTCTCCCTCGTGAATATGTCCAGGAGAAAAGGATTAATAGAATCATGTGTAAAACCAAGTGTGCATGTTGAAGGTGGGGTGGGGGGAGGCAGAATCTAATTCCCCCACAGGGCTCTACCAGATGAGTTCAAAGCCAGGGATGAATTCCACAAGCAGACATCAAGGTTCTTTGAAAGACCAAAATAGGAGATTTCCTGGAACAAAACATACTCATCCCAGAAGCCTGGTAGGATGAACACTAAAACACTAAAATGTGCCCACCTCTTTTCTTTCTTTATAGTGTGATACTTTCCTAAAATTAATAGTAGTCAGAAGTTTCATAGATGCAGCTTTCCAAGCATACAGGTGGTAATAAAGGAACTTCATCTGTTGAATTGCCCCCACTCTTAAAAGCACAGAAAAATTAAAGGGGCAGGGAGGGAGGATGGGAGGGAGAGGGATTATTTATTTATTTATTTATTTATTTAGGGACATGTCTCATCTTTCTTGTCAACAGATGGCCCTCAAGATAGCAAATGCAAAAAAAAGTGTAAATATTTTAATACAAATACAGTATAGCTAAATCACATGAAAACACAAAAAATAGAACAACAAAACATTCAGCATCTCTAATCCAAACTCACCAACATGTCACAAGTGCTGCTGAAATGAAAGATACTGCTTCCTGGAGAAACGGTAATTCAGATGGAGCTGAGCTGAACTCACCTCCTTAAGTTAGGAAATTCCAAACTTTGGAAGCAGTGACCCTATTGTGACAGAAATGACCAGCGGTATGACAGGGCTAGATCCAGCTGCAAAGGTGGTGGTGGACTCACAGGCCTGTGGTGACAGGACACCAAGCATGTTTAGCCTCTGTTTTACAGTTCTCACAATATTGCAGAATGCTAGGCTAGGGAGGCATTATGGGAAACTAGTAGCTAAATCTAATAGCTGCATCAGAACTGGGTCTATAGGATCCTAGGTTTGTAGTAGCTGCACAAGGGAACTGTGTGCAGTGGTCAGCCTTGATTGCTGGGTTCACAAGAAATAATGGGTTTTAACAGGATAAGTGATGGGGCACAGGGGCGTATTTCTCGCGGCTAGACAGCACTCCTCTGTGCAGCTTGGGTAAATGCTGATTTTCATTAACACGCCAAGAATGAACAAACTCTACTGTACAAACTCTATATTAATTTTCATTCCTTTTGTAGACATTGTCCCCTGCTGCACCCAATAGGAATTGCAAGATTTCACTGAGCCTTAAATCTTGCCTTTCCAACACAGCCACATGGACTTGGGGCTACCTAAATAGAGAGGGGAGGGGGGAGGGAAAGAGGAGGAATCCTGTTCTTGTATAAGAAGCACTACAGAATGTCCTACTTAGCCAAAAAGTCCAGCTCTCCTATATAGTATGGAATTATGCAGGAGCCTCTTTAAAAAGAGAAGGTGGTAAAGTTTTTTGAGTCATTAGAAATTGCTACCCCTGGTTGGCATTTATTTCCACTTTGGGCTTTTCCCATGTCAAGGCCAAGGAGGAGGTAACCCCCATTTCTCTCCTTAGCCCTGTCTCATGTTTCAGTACAGAGCTATTCTTAGCTACCTGAAGATGCAGCTTGTTTATGTTGGAGGAATAAGTTTGGCCTCAGCTGACAGGGAACCACATGTGATTCCCTAAACCCAAAGTTAGCACAAGGCATGGTGTGGGGTCATGTAACATCTTGAACTTCCACTGCTGCCTACAGTGACCCTCTCTTAGGGATCCACCTACCTCCAGCCCAATCCATCCATCACTAAGGACCAACGTTGGACTCTTCCTTGTAGCAGCATTAACACACATTCCTTGTGTCCTTGAGTTGGCAGAAAACTATGTCGACATAAACTGCTTTATCACACCTTGGGAACATGGCCTGGCAATGCTGCTGCCCTTGCAAGAAGTAACGTGGGACATTTGAGGGCAGCAATTCACGGAGCTCCTGCCTTCCTTTTACCCATCATCACCTCCTAGTGGGAAAAGCAACCATCAGTTGTTCTCTGTATGATGTGTTGGGGTGGGATTGGGGACTTGGGTGCTTCCTCCAGCTTCACCCCTTGCATGCCATGCCTGGAGTCACCCAGGCTTTTTTTTGCCACAGGACGAGATCAGTGGTGCCTTCAAACCGCAATCCCCCAGAAGAAACACAACTACAGCCCACTTAATAACAAGCAAGCTGCGTAGGCATGATCCTGCTCTCACCTGCTTCTCTCAGACACCCCACTGACAAGTCAACTGTGGAGAACTAAGAGGAGATACTGTATTCTTATGGGGCTGTCCAGTTCCTGCAGGGCTGATATTTCCAACCCCCTCCTGGTGGGGGCAGGACACTTGTGAGCTGTGCAAGGTTGCTTCCTCAACCTGCCCCACAGCATTTCTTACCACCTAGGAACACGCATATTTTCCATTTTTGTTTCACTCTTCCACAGGAATATAACTCCCATGATATTCCTATTATTATGACAATCTCTCAGGAGATTGGTAGACCATTGTTAAAAATATATAACATTTAAAATGTTAAAAGTGGCACAGAAGTAAAACTGACAAGGAACTACCTCACGACTGGCGGGACCAGGAAGTATCCGGTGGATATACACCTTCTGCAGAACCAGCTGTCCATTTAAATCTGAAATATCACAGGCTGCCAGGAAATCAATAAATCCATGTTTAAAAATAGGGGAATTTAGTACAGTGTAAAACTGGTTGTGGAGTTTTAATGAGTACATTGACTGCTGTTGCAGTGTTCCAATTCCCCAGAAGGTCAATGTTCACATTATAAACAAGAAACAGAAAAGAGGCTGGAGAAATCAGGCATCCAAACTTTCTCACAGCCTGGACAATGTAGCTGTAGTTAGGGGAAGGGGAATGCCTTTAGCAGGCTTAAGCAGCCCACAGGAGTTGAGAAGATGCCTCTCCTGCCCGTGTCCTCCCCATCCCCTTTATTGAGGCATGGTAGATGGCTTGTACAACAAGGCTTGCTTCAGGAGAAGAGCGGAAGCACCATTTAAATAGGCAAACAACTAAAGATGACTTCTGATTGCCCCTGCAGTGGGCTGGGGATGAGGTGGAGGAGGTGACATCATAAAAAAGTAGGTGGGGTGTCACAGTTGTGCTGTGATTAGGACATACAGATCAGAAGGACACTATATACTTCACCTCTAGTATTAGGGTAGGGCTGCCTTATCTGGTGTGCATAATCAGGATGACCACAAGATGAGCGCAAAGTGTTAGAGTTTTGGGTACCTCTTCACTGCTATCTAGTGGTCGTCTGGCTCTTGGTAGTCCAGATATGCTAGCCCTACAATCTGCAATAGCGGTTCAGAACTTCGTCATATTAGCTTTTCACCCACATTTTTGATAAGGAGCTTGATTTAACCATTATCCTTCTTTAGATATTAGGAAGAATTTCCTAATGGTAAGAGCTGTCAACCTCTTCAGGTCCTGCTATGTTGCCTCACTGTGGCTTGGGTGGGGAGGTGTGTTCCTGGGAGAGATGAGCAAACAACATCAGGAGTGTGTGCTAAGAGTATATATTCCTAGTGGGGTCACTGGAGGTGTGAAGGTCATCCCAGCTGTCCAGCTAAAGCAAGCAGGCACCTATACTGGGCAGCAGCAATGTAGGAAGATGGTGGAGGTGGATGATCACTTTAATGGCAACATTTCATACTAAGCAGAAGGTGGCAACCATAAACAACACTTGTATTTTACCAAGAAAACCACATGGATAAGGATCTAGCTCTCTTGAGAAGTCTATAATGCTTGAATGAAAGAGAAGGGGACAACCAGCAGGAATGTAGATGGACTCAATTACAGTGGTAGCGAATGCATTGTTGGAAAACCTGAAGGGCCAGGTTGGGGACAGATCTTCTTGGAGAAGGCCTATCTTTGTGGTTGCTATGAGTTGATACTGACTTGATGGCACATAATCAATCAATCAATCAATCAATCAATCAAAAAGTGTCAACCAATGAAAAAGTTGTCTCATAACATACCACTTTACCACTGGAGGTCTTCAAAGGCAGGCTAGCCATCTGTCTAAAATGCACCAGCAGATCCTGCACTAAGCAGAAGGTTGGACTTGATTACTTTTGAGATAGCTTCCAATTTTGATTCTATAATTTACCTCATGTTAAGTTACTTTGCATCTGTACCCTGGAATCAGATGGACAGAGAACAGATTGGACTCTACTGGTAGGAATCTAGATGATTTGCAATAGATCAGAAATAGTTTCCAACTTCAAGAGGTTAGTAACCGCAAGTAAAACTGAACTTTAGAGAACTACAACTTTGCTACGGCAGTCTTGGGCTCTCAGTGATACTCCTAAATATGAATTTGTTGCTTCTGAAGTCTTTCAACAGCTTCAATGGCCATTTTAAGAGTTCTGTTTTATAATAATTCAGGTGCAAATGTGTATATGAAGTATACAGTATATGAGGTATAGTAAATAATTGCTTGCCCATCCTCCAGTGTTTTACTTTGATCTCAGATAACCAGATGGTGGAATTCCTGTAAACAAATCAGATCCTGTGAAGAAGCTGGACTGCCTACACTTGCCCTAAAATAGCACTCAGCGAGGAGCAGCATTTTTGCTGAAGCAACTAAAGGGGACCCATGCCTTTCACATGTGCTTGAGAGGTTGAAATCTGGCAGGCATCTTTTCCCCTCACAAGATGTGTTAAATTTCTGCCTGTCAGGGGGCTGAAGAAAAAGCAAAGACAAAGCCATGGGGGGGCAGGGGGCAGAAGCAGAGCTATAGAAATGAAGAAAGCCCCCTCCTCAATAATTCCTAGTCATTTTTCTTCCTCTCACTTACTAAACATTTTGATTTTACAGATGTGGTAAATATGAAAACATTAACACCCTAAAAGCCACAAAAAACCACGAGGACAATAAGTTACTTTTTTGTATGTACATACCTGACTTAGTTCAGTTTCAGTTTCTCTCAGTAGTGCTTTAAAACTGTACACTTGCCATCCATGTCTGAATTTAAAAGTCTAGCAAGGCCATTTCGTGGCCTGAGGCAGAGTACAACTGATCTCAGCCCAAAGGCTGAATTATTTTGCATTTCAGACAGAAATATGATAAAACACCTCTCTCCCTCTGCAATAAAATGGGAACATTTTTTTTAAAAAACCTGACAATGCACTGTTGTCTCACGATATTAAGAGTCTGCAAAGTAAGGCAGATGCCTGATTTTGTCTAGAGATAGGACTGGCCCTGCAGTTTAGTCAAATGCAGTTTTAAGACCCTCAAGGTCTTAATCCAGAATAACTTCTCACCAATAGTCCATTCAGAAAATTGGTTTCCAAGGGAGATCCGCTATCTCTTCATGCCACTCACACAGTGGTTTTTTACCCCCAATGCTGAATTCTCTTAACATCTTACTTGTCCAGCCATAGTGGTGTGGGGTCATCTTTTTTTTTTTTTTTTTGGCTCAAGCCCGTCTGGAATCCAAGCTGTTCTAACAGCTTATATTTAAACTTTGCTACCTCAGCAGAGCAGATGACTTGGCTTCCAAGACAGTTTATATCTTGAGAAAAGAAAAGGGTGTTGTTGAGTCGGACTGAAAGAGGTTCATTGCAGGTTGCTCCTGAGATAATCAAAGGCCTTATTTGCTCCACCCTCCAAATCAGGTTCACATTTGCACTCACCGGTAATGCAGTTTTGGCTTAGCATACCATTTCAAGCCAACCCCTGTAAATTATGATTAAGCAAACCATAGCTTAGTGTAATAGATGAGAGAATAAGTGTAGTGTAGCAGTTAAACTGTTGGATCAGCACTGGGGAAACCCAGATTCAAACCCACCATTTGCCACAGAAGTTCACTGGGTGACTCTGGGCCAGTCACTCACTTTTAGCCCAACCTGCCTCATGGGGTTGTTGTGGGGAAAACAGAGAAGATGGAGTATTATATATGCCACTCTGAGCCCTGAACACAAACCAGGATATAAATCAAGCAAATAAATACTGGGGCATTTTATAAGAGAAAACACTCAGCATTCATCTTCTATTTCCTTTTCAGTAAATAACCATTCCTTTATAATTTATTGTACTAGATACATAAATGGAACATACCTTCACAATAGCATACAAAATGACAGCTGAAAAGTTATATAAGAGAAACTGTCCATTATAGTAAATAGCAAAGTTCTGTAAACAATCGGTTTCTGAACATAAAGAATTCAATCATGCATTGCTGCTTGATTCGGAGATATCTGGTTGGATCTCATGGAACAGATTCAACTTCCTAAAAGCCATTGTATCTCCCTTCTCTTCTTCAGTTAAGGTTATGGCCTAGGAACCAGTTTTGATGAAGGAATTCAGATTAATCCCCAACATTGATCATGGGGATTGATTTGTGCAAAAAAAGAACACATGTTCTTCTTCCTCTTATTGACCAAAATGATTATACATTTTAATCTTTTTTAGAGGAGCCTATACAAAATGGCCTGCCAGTATTCATTCCAAAGGGAAAGAAGCAAAGGACTAGCTAGACGTGAAAGAGACAGGTTGATTCATCTATTTTCTAAAAAAAAAGCAACTGGTAGCCATATTGAGAAGTGTCAAAACACACTCAGTTAACCAACCAACCAACAATATCTTAAAATGACAATGCTCTTGTCTAAATACCCCAAGATAAGGAACCTTGCTGGACTGCTTCTGCTGGCAAGAGATCAGAGATATTTCTGGTGAAACACTTTGAAAAGCTGAGGTCCAGGCCACGTCCCATTGGAAGCTGAGGGAATTACTGTTGAACATCTGTGGCAGGATCAATGATGTGAACACCTGAGATTCATTTGCTTGGTTAAGTGACTAGTGCAGGGAAAGAACTATTTGTGCATCCCCAAGATGTGAAAGAGTATAATTTGAAGGATCCTAGGGATGCTGCATTACTGAAATGGGGGATCAAGTCAGAAGTGAAACCAGTGAGAGATCTGCCTGATTCCTCTTGTCTTCCGCAGGTCCAAGATGTGGAGGGGCCAATTCCAGAAACAGGCAAGACTGGAAGATACATAAGCCCCTATCTGGAAATACTTTAGGATGGTAACAGCTTCTTTAAACTTCACAAGAGTTCCACAATCAATCTTAATAACTATGTATTTGCAACTGTTTTTTTCTTACTAATATACACCTGGCCAGATAGCATTCAGACACTGTCATCCTGTCTATACTTACTTGAAATAAATCTCACTGGGTTTGGTTAATCTACTTCCAGTTAATAATGCTTAACACATCCCTACTGGAACCACTGAGTACAACAGGATGTAGATTATCTTCCATGTTTTACAGTTAAGATTTATTACTCTTAACTTTGAGGAACCCATAACTTAAGCAAGTAATGCCCAGGCATTTTAAAATGTTGTATAATAACTCCCAGTTACTTTTTTTGTAGGGGAGGGGATTTATTAATCATTTTTATGGCAGGGAGTGCTTGTTTCTTTAACAACGGCAGTTTTTCTGCTTCTCTCCGTGCTGGGAAAAGCATTGCTGGTTGAATTTCTGACTGTCCTGCAGTTGTTAAAGTTATAGATTCTGCCATGGGTACTCTCACTCCTGTGGGAGGAAAAATGCTGGCAGCGCCTTGCACAGAGAGACGGGACCAGTTGCCGGTAAGCGCGAAACTGCGCTTGCCCGAAAAGGGCGTGAAGCAACGGAAATCCCGCCTCCTGCGCTCGCCAGCTGGGCTCTGCTCTAGGAAGGAGGCTCTGGCAAACCACTTCCGAAAAACAATTGCCTTGAAAACTGCAAGGATTCGTCCAGGCAGTCACTGCAGGGTCAGTAATGACTGAGCGCAGACAAACCCCCCCCCCCCCCCCAGCCTTATTTACTAAAATAAGCACTCACCTCAGTGCCTACTGACAGAAGTAGGCTCAGCTATGTGCCTCTTAGATCTTACTGAGGACCAGGAAAGTTTCCTTGGTTTACTGCTAGGTCAAATTGTTTTTGACAGTATGTCATGGGTTCTTTTTTAAACCATGCCCAATTGGATTGATCCATACTCAAGAGAGACACAAAAGCACTGGACCCTGGACCGGTGGTTTCTTTATATCTCCCTTTAAGGTCTGGGGAGATATTTTATTTTGTAAAAACAAACATATAAAAGTGATATGAGTGCTTCCTACAGGTGAAACTCGAAAAATTAGAATATCGTGCAAATGTTCATTTATGTCAGTATGGCAACTCAAAAGGTGAAACCAATATATGAGATAGACGCATTACATGCAAAGCGAGATATGTCAAGCCTTACTTTGGTATAATTGTGATGATTATGGCGTATAGCTTATGAAAACCCCAAATTCACAATCTCAAAAAATTAGGATATTACATGACATCAATAACACAAGGATTCGAAATAGAACAATATCGGACCTCTGCAAAGTATAAGCATGCATATGTACTCAGTACTTGGTTTGGGCCCCTTTTGCAGCAATGACTGCCGCAATGCGGCATGGCATGGATGCTATCAGCCTGTGGCACTGCTGAGGTGTTATGGAAGACCAGGATGCTTCAATAGCGGCCTTCAGCTCCGCTGCATTGTTCGGTCTCATGTCCCTCATCTTTCTCTTGGCAATGCCATAGATTCTCTATGGGGTTCAGGTCAGGCGAGTTTGCTGGCCAATCAAGCACAGTAATCTCATGGTCACTGAAGCAGGTTTTGGTACTTTTGGCAGTGTGGGCAGGTGCCAAGTCCTGCTGGAAAATGAAGTCAGCATCCCCATAAAGCTCGTCTGCGGAAGGAAGCATGAAGTGCTCCAAAATCTCCTGGTAGACGGCTGCGTTGACCCTGGACTTAATGAAGCACAATGGACCAACAGCAGCAGATGACATGGCTCCCCAAATCAACACAGACTGTGGAAACTTCACACTGGACTTCAAGCATCATGCATTGTGTGCCTCTCCATTCTTCCTCCGGACTCTGGGTCCTTGGTTCCCAAATGAGATGCAAAAGTTGCTCTCATCAGAAAAGAGGACTTTGGACCACTGGGCAACAGACCAGTTCTTTTTTTCTGTAGCCCAGGTAAGACGCTTCTGACGTTGTTTGTTGTTCAGGAGCGGCTTGACAAGAGGAATACGACATTTGAAGCCCATGTCCAGGATCCGTCTGTGTGTGGTGGCTCTTGATGCACTAACTCCAGCCTCAGTCCACTCCTTGTGAAAGTCCCCAACACTTTTGAATGGCCTTTTCCTGACAATCTTCTCCAGGCTGCGGTCATCCCTGCTGCTTGTGCACCTTTTTCTACCACACTTTTCCCTTCCACATAACCTTCTATTGATGTGCTTTGATACAGCACTTTGGGAACATCCAACTTCTTTTGCAATTACTTTTGGGGCTTTCCCTCCTTATGGAGGGTGTCAGTGATGGTTTTCTGCACAACTGTCAGGTCAGCAGTCTTTCCCATGCTTGTGATTCCTACTGAACCAGCCTGAGAGACCATTGAAAGGCTCAGGAACCCTATGCAGGTGTTATGGGTTCATTAGCTGATTAGAGTGGGACACTTTGAGCCTAGAATATTGAACCTTTTCACACTATTCTAATTTTCTGAGATTGTGAATTTGGGGTTTTCATAAGCTGTACGCCATAATCATCACAATTATACCAAAGTAAGGCTTGACATATCTCGCTTTGAATGTAATGCGTCTATCTCATATATTGGTTTCACCTTTTGAGTTGCCATACTGACATAAATGAACATTTGCACGATATTCTAATTTTTCGAGTTTCACCTGTATATTCTGTTCTATTGTCATCTCTATACTATTACTATGATAATTACTATTACTATACTATTACTATTCAACATACTCAATTACCTATTACTCTATTACCTATATACTATGCTCTATACCAGTGTTGTCCAAACTTGGCCATTTTAAGATGAGTGGACTTCAACTCCCAGAATTCCCCAGCCAGCCATGGCTGGGGAATTCTGGGAGTTGAAGTCCACTCATCTTAAAGTGGCCAAGTTTGGACAACACTGCTCTATACTATTACTAGTATGCATCAACACTTCTTTCTTGAGCCTGTTCTGTCTTGTCCCCTTTTTCTGAAATTTCTTCTTTTTCTGTTAATGGACAACATGTAGAGGTCTTGCACCTTTTTTACGTGGTGCTTTGTCTTGCTGAGACCCTATACTGCTTTTCCTCTCTTTTGGACCGTCCGTTTCTTCTGAAGGAAAAACACCTTTTTTCGTTTGGCTGCTAGACTCTGTTTGCTGGGGGTTGCAGAGCTCCAAAACTCACTCTCCTCTTTCTCCTCCTACACTTGTATCAAGGTTGCAGCTTTACTGGCCACCCTGCCTGGGGGAAAGGCTCCAGTGGGTGGGAAAGGAGGCAGCACAGGTGCCTGCAATTCTGTTCAAGCTGACTGGCTGCGGCGCTCCAAATGTTCAAGCGGGAGGTTTTCCAGCTGCACCCAAAGGAATTGAACCTGAGATCTGCCTGAAAGATCCCACTGCCCACTTCCAATATGGTTTTGAATATGGCAGCATATAACGCATGACAACATTTGAGATCAATGCTGATGAATCTGCCAGTCACTTTTAACCAAAGAAACTATAGATGGTGAAGTATTTACTTTACCATATCAGTGGATCCAATACCATTATGGAAGAGAAGGTTAGTGAAAGCTAGTCCAAAATACTTTTTTCCATAAATGCCTAATTATTATATGCTAGAAAAAATTATTGTGGAGATTTCAACAATGGTGGTACTGTCCAGAAAAACAGGACATTCCCATGTTATGCTGCTGAAAGTAAAGTTCATCTGTCTAGAGCAAAGGTGGAGAATCTGTGGCCCTCCAGATATTGATGAATTTTTGCAAGGCTAATCATGAGGAATGTTGGACGTTGCCCTTCAGCAGCACCAGGAGGGCAACAGATTCCCCAACCCTCATCCAACAGGTGTAAATAATTACCTCATTATCCAACAAAGTTGCAGCAGCTTCCATCTGGATCCCAGTTTTCAGAATGCCCACATACCTTATTTTCTTCCAAGTTAGAATTATTTTCTAAGCATTTACTGTACTCATATATCCACAACAGTTGAGTAATAATTGCAAATACATTTCTGGATGGTACCATTTACAAATATAGCCAGTGTGACTGTGGTTAGCAACTACAGTGCAACTGTTCTGGGCATAAATTACACTTCAGTTACCAGAATTACACAGGGAAATTACATGCTACTCAAAATGGTTAAATTACAGCTGGTACAGATAGAACTCTAGTTGCTAACAGAGGTGGTTGTCACCTATGTTCCTGGCAGAAGCACCGTACTAAAGAGCTACATGATTGAATTTCTACATACCATATAACTTTGAGATTCCTTCACACAGAGCATCTATGATTGTCAAGGTGGCAATTCTCACCTGAATAATCCTTTCCCTCTTGCATTCACTTTCATTGCAATAAGCATACCTTTGCATGATGAAGAGAAGGCAGATAGAGATTCTTCTTCTCTCAATCTCTCTCTCTCACACACACGCACGCACACACATATAATCGTAGAATATGGGGTTGTCCAATGAAACCAACTTGCAAGAAATTTAGGACAAATAAAATTAACTTTTTTAAACAATGCTTAATTAATCTGTAGAATTTCCTGCCACAAGATATGATAAGAAGCCCTAGCTTTAAGAAGAGACAAATTTATAGGCAGGGTTCTTGCAGTACAGTTAGCCATAATGTAATTTATTTGTCTTATTTTTCAGCAACAAACACTATTTATTTACAAATCTTGTTTTAACCATAGCTTGTCATTAAGTTTAAAATTAAAATTCTGTAGTGTTTATGCTCTGCTCATTTCTTCTGTGTACTAGTAGAAAACAGGAATTCTTTTTAAAAGTCAATTATATTGCTCATGTGTTACAACTCTATGAAAGAGTTGGCTTAATGCCAAGTCCAGCCTGGCCCAGTCAGGTGCATTTTCTGAAGCACTGGACATCAACTCCCAAACATATGGGTTTTACGGGAGCCAAAATCCAACTTATTTAGACAGCACCAGCGTGGGCAAGGCTGGAGATGATGGTGACAACTCAGGATGGCCACAAATAACAGTAAGGGAGGTAAATGCCACTGCTCAGAATAGCACAACAGGACAGGAGCTGTTGCTCAAATCTGCTGGTGCTGTTCTAAGGGTTCTAGTTGGCAAATGTGGGAAATAGATACTGGGACAGATAGATGTTTGGTCTGGTCCAGCAGGCTCTTGTTCCTATGTTCACTCTGGCCTGGCCAGCTCCACTTGCTTGAACCTTCCCCTTTTCCAAGAGGAAGATGCAGGAATCCTGTCTTCCTTTGCATCTGCTCACCCTGCCCTGCCCACTCTTTATTTATTTATTAATCAAATTTATATGGCTGCCCATCTCACCGGAAGTGACTCTGGGGGGCGTACAATAATTAATTAACATATCCACCATTAACTGGAAAAAACTAGACTATAAATGTAATCAACTCTTGTTATAACATATCCATTATTTACAAGGTAATTAAAAATTTACATAACATAACTTTGTCATTAAAATGCTGATCAAAGAAATGGGCAGGGGAAGAGTTTAACAGTAGCTATGGTAATTCTATCGTATTGCATTTCTGTTGAGTTATCTGTAGCCTCTGTACTCACCCGTACCACTCACACTACTGTTTATATTCACTTATTCACCCTCTGTCCTTTAAGCTTAACTGAGCTCAAGAAGCTATATTTTTCATTAGTAGAGTTCTTTTTGCCCTATTTTTAAAATAAAACAAATTATAATTGAGAGAAAGTGCTGCTGTTTGACTAAAAATGTAAACTTTTCCCTTTCTCTCATTTTAAGACCAGTGGAATACAAATTATATTAAGACAAATAAAGTGGCTGGGAGATAGGGGTTAGGGAGGTCTTTCTCTTTTTCAGTCTTACTTCCCCCCCCGCCCAATAATGGGTATTTGTTAAGACTTTCAGAACCACTTCTCCTTCCATTCCCTACAAATATTTCATGAGACAACTAAAAAAGAGAATTACCTTTATAGAGCGCATGTCTAACCCAATTTTTCCCAGTCTAGTGCCCTGTATAACTGTTGGTCTACAGCTTTTATAAACTCCAGCCAGAAAGATTAGAGCTGTAATCTAGTGAATGTGAAAGATATTAGGTTGGAAAAAGCTGTTCTAATGTATATGAAGTGAAAGAAACTGCTTGACTATAGCTAGCAGAAGATTAACCTGAATTCAAAACTAAGGTTTTTATCAGTGATCTGGCTTGTGATGGAAAAGGATCATGTTCTCCCTGAATGAATCTGACAATGGTTAAATTGAAGCAGAAGGGTTTTTGTTCCATAAGTATAAAAAGCAATGAAAGAGCATAATGGATTCTTTTTGCACATATTTGTAAGGAAAGACCATTGGGTTGTCTGGGAACAACTCACAATATTTTGGCACCACAGGTAAAAAAACCCAAAAACATAGTAATGGAGGAGGGGTTAAATAATGATCAGCTGCTGCTCTTTAACGGTACCCTAAGAAGAGCCAGTTTGATGTAGTGGTTAAGGCATCAGGCTAGAAACTAGAAGACTTCTGCCTTAGACATGAAGCCAGTTGGGTGACTTTGGGCCAGTTACTCTCTCTCACCCTAAGAAGAAGGCAGTGCAAACTACTTCCAAAAATCTTGTCAAGAAAACTGGACGGACTAGTCCAGATAGTTGCCAGGAGTCAGTGCTGACTCAAAGGTGTGTGCGTGTGCACACAAACAAGATCTGTTACTCAGTCTAGGCTGCCTTGCCCTGCCTGTTTTTAAGTTGGGCTGGTTTGGGGTATAGTTAACCAGGTTGACCTTGGATTTAGTGTAATATTGAACTGTCCCCTTTCTTTGTAGGGGAGTGAACACTGAGGCAGAAGAATGTGCTGTTGGAATTGCTTGATGAGAAGGGGGTTGCACTAGATTTCAAAAACAAAACAAAACAACAATCAAAGACAGTGACTTCTAAAACAAATTATACAAGCATTACAGTTTTGCTATTGCTTAAAAAAAAAACAGCACATGCCTTCTAATGTAAATTCCCAGAGAAATGAAGGCAAATTATCCATTGTAGAATCTAAGCAAAGGAGTCCTATGTTAGGAAAGAAGCAGGCTGATGAAAAACTAGTAGTAGTCACAGTAGTAGCAGCAGCAGCAGCAGGCCTTCTCCTAGAGATGTATTTACAGTTCCTTCTTAGCATGATGACAATGTTCCCTGTGATACCCTGAATCAAAAATGATTGCCTGATAGTATTCCCTTATTTATCCCCACTCTTGCTATTTGGGGTCTGGTTGTCCTGGGTATGTTCCATTGAACGATCCAGCAGATGTAACCCAAGAACACAGTGCTGTGGTTTCATGAAGGCATCTTCATGTCCTCGTTTTTTTTTTGAGTCACAGAAGGATGGTGGGTGACACAGTAGAGGGAAATAAAAGAAGTAGAGAAAAGCTATTTTTTCTTGATCGACTGCAACTCCAACTAAAGAAAGAATAGTGTGGTAGAATATGTGTTTGTTGAACTGCCTCTTTGCAATTTAATTTATTTTTCTTAGTATATAGTCTGATCCTTTGGCCAATCCATTGTAATTTGCCCCATCCCAAATTTAAACATATCCATCTATTCAAATCCTCCCCCTCTACAATTAAGATGAAGCACATCTCTGAACCCATTACTAGTTTTTAAGCCCAACATCAGATCAGACTTTTGGCTCATTGCCTTATTATGCAGAACTTTCCAGTTAAATACTGTATGCTGAGACGAAGTAAGGGAAGGCATGTAGCAGGCAAGAATTGCTTGGGTGGATGAGATGATCACACTTGGGTCACAAGACGTCTGTTGGGCACTTCTAAGTTGCCCATAGGCACCATGCCATCTAGAAACTCTGAACTGGGCACAATAAGTTCTTTGTCCCCATAATGTTTCTCCCTAAGTTGAGCCTTCTCTTGGTTGTGAGCCTTCTTTTGGATGGCAGCAAGTTCTGGAGATGGTGGTGGGGTATATGGGCAGGTTGTAATGTGGATGTATTGACCGTGATCCTCGCAATCAGTCTCTCGGTGGTAAAAGTAGCTGAAGTTGGAGACAATGACAGGCACTGGAAGTGAGATGGTGAGTACTCCAGCAATGGCACAGAGGGACCCCACAATTTTGCCTCCAATAGTTTCAGGGTACATGTCACCATATCCCACAGTCGTCATGGTAACCACAGCCCACCAGAAGGCAGCGGGGATGCTGCTGAAATTTGTTTTTTCATGATCAGCTTCTGCAAAATAGACAGCACTAGAGAACAAGATGACTCCAATGAAGAGGAAGAAGATGAGTAAGCCCAGCTCCCTCATGCTGGCTTTAAGCGTCTGACCCAGGATTTGCAATCCTTTGGAGTGCCTGGAGAGTTTGAAGATTCTAAAGACTCTCACCAACCGGATGACTCTGAGAATAGCCAATGACATGGCAGGCTGGCCTACCCCACGCTGGCGTGCAAGCTCGGTACCAAGGGCAACAAAGTAAGGGATGATGGCTATACAATCAATTATGTTCATGATATTCTTGAAGAAAGCTGGCTTACTTGGGCAGGCTGTGAACCGTACCAGGAGTTCAAAGGAGAACCAACAGATGCAGATGGTCTCTACAATGAAGAAAGGGTCTTCAGAATGAGACTTTGGTGCTGGCAGGGCATGCATCACACTGCTATTCAAATGATGGTGGACAAGCTGTGGAAAGGAAAAAAGGAAAACAGAATAACCTGGTTAATATGACTTAATTAACCCAAAGGAGGTGAAAAATGAGTGTTATAGTACAAATCATTGGTTTCAGTTAGACGAGATGGACTAAACTATTGGGTGAAATGTACTAGAGCAGTGTTTTTCAAACTTGGCAACTCCCAGAGTTGAAGTCCACACATCTTAAAGTTGCCAAGTTTGAAAAATACTACTAGAGATTGCAATACAAACACACCTGGAAGGATCCACATTGGGAAAGGCCAGGCCACCAAACACTCTCCCTGAAAATATCAATATTCTTCCAAAGACAAATGTGTGATGTCCTCACATACTGACATCTTCACAACTGTCAGGTAAACCCCAACGTCATCACAAACATTGTCCTTGAATCATGTTGCCACTGTAGCAGTTTTGCTAGTTGAGTCTCATTAGTATAGCCTGCCCTTTTGTCAGGATTAGCCCAGGAAACTCCAGGAGACAGTACAGATTCAATTCAGCATGGTTTATTGGCTTCAGTCCCGTTACAGAATCTTCTCAGAGTGAAAGCAATTCCCAGAGTCACCCGACAAACATTCTGCATTCCTCAGGGAGGTGCAAGTCTCATTTTCTTATCTCTACCTCTCTGTTCTGGGGATAAGAGAATGCGCTTAACTCTTTCCGCTCTAGCTCTCACATCTTTGGTTAGAAAGTAAAATTAATGAAGATAATAAAAATTAATAATCACCAAGGTTCCTATCTTCATTAACTTTTTCCCAAGTTTGGTGTGCCATAATATTTGGGACTGCTTTCCCTATCACTCTCAACTGGAGTTAACAAAAGCAGCCCAAGTCTTCAGGAAGACTGATGATGTATTTCAGCCTGCCTAAATATCTTGCTAGTGTCATGGAAAGAGGGCTGAAGTGAAGTCTTTCAAGCAAACATTACCAGATATTATTTGATGCTTGGCAGCCATCTGGTATGATTTCTGCAGAAATTAAAAAGCAAACCAATTATTCTATCAGAGGAGATGTTCAGAGCTCCATTCTGCACAATGAACAAGAGAGTGCCCAAATACAGCAGGTCCAGTATACCGTATTTTGAAAATAAGTAGGGTATAATATGCTACAATATTTAAAGAAGGGGGGGGGACCCAGAACAACAATAAAATCTATGGACCGCTGCTCTAAACTTTTTCTGTCCCCCCCATCAAGAACTACCCCAGATAAGTTCCCCTTTTTTCCACCACTTCTGTGACATTCTTCCTGTATATATCCATGAAACCAAGATAGCACAATATTTACATCACAGACAAGAGGGGAAGGTGCCGTGCATCTTCTGATCTGTGAACATGTTCTATTCAGGGCTGTTTGGAGTTCAGGCAATGAGGTGAAAGGATGGAGGCTAGGCTAGAGGTGAAAGACTGAATTACAAGAAGGGTTTCTTGGCCATCATTGTGTATGACGTGGTTGAAAAAATTGTTCAGGCTACTGGCGAAAAGGTTGAGCTGTGAAGCAGAAATTCCCTGCTTGATGAATCAGTTCTGCCATTAACTTAAGGAGTAACCTTATATGAACTTATCTCTCTTTTTCCCACCTATGTGGGAAGTGGGGATAATAATGTAAGATTGTTATAAAGTTTCCAACTAAATCATGCAAATGCAGCATTCTGAATACTGGAAAATGCTATACAAATGTTAAGTAACATTTTTCACTCTAAATGCTTCTGGGTGGATTTGTGAGTAGCATTAAATTTGATTAGACTGTATTTTTTAATCTATTTACTGTACAAAAAAGCAGAGTAAAATATACTTAAAATGTATTTTTTGCTGGCACATACATAAAATATAAATATAAAAAATAAGCCACTAACAATTTAAACCTTCTGCCCTCCTCACATTGGCAAGTGCAAAACACCAGCACTAAGCAGCAAATTAGGTCCCCTGCCTGTTTCCCTGGTTGATAAATTGTATCCAGGTTGGCATCTATCCATCACTCAAATTAATCAGTTCTCTGAGAGTGAGGGCATGCTGTAGTTTTAAATATTCAGAGGATCAAATCAAGGAAAGCAAGACGGCCACAAACATATCCAAAATGTCATTACTTGAAGGCTTAATGCAACTCAAGAAGTATATGCAAGTGTGTGTTTAGGTTTAATTTATATTATATTATACTATATTATACATTCAAGCCTAGGTTGGTGTATTGGTGTGAACTGGACAACAAGAATGGAAGGAGAAACAGTAAGTTATGTATTCTTGTGAGGAGGAGGAAAAAATAATATGAAAATTGATATGCTGCAAATTTAATTCAAGACAATAGATGGATGGAGTACCAGGAAATGGATGGCAGAGAATGTGGGATACCAGGTTGGCCCAGTTATTTGCAGAAGGAATCAAATCAAAGCTGTGCTTAAAGCCAGGAGAAAAGCAGAAATGTCAAGGTCAGATATTCCTCCCAGCTTTGTCCTCTGGTCAGCTCTGATTTCCTGCCTCTCTAATTTTGACTTCTGTAGCGGGGCCTGTTTGCTCTGCAAGCCAGGGAAGTACCTGCTGGTTGTGTGGAATTTCTTAGATCAATCTGGATTCAGAAAAGTCCCTGGACTGGGTCAGTCTGTCTGATATCTGCTTTTAGAACATGCTGAGCATGTTTGTCCTGTACCTCTGTCTGTTGATATACCTGGGCTTAGGAAACACGCAAGGATATTTTTACTTTCATGCGATTTCCATACAGTCTTTTTGTTTCATTAGTATCCCACCTGCCCTTCAGGGAGTTCACAGCAAATCCACTGAACTGTCACGCAAACTCTCAACAAGTTCTTGGCAAGCTCTAGATTTGCTGAGCTCTAGCAAAGGAACTACGTCAATTGCCTTCAGTCCATTCTCTGTAACTCAGATCACATTATATCCTATTTTCTATTTGGACTTTTATGTAATCAAATTGGCATTATCTATCTACTAGAGGTGTGAGACTAGGCTGAAGCTGCCAAAGATGAAGCAGGCACGTAAGCAGAGAGGACCAAAGCCAGGAAACTTATCTATGAGATCCCTTCAGGGAGGTAGATAAGAAGGAAGCACGTCCTTAAGGAAAAAACAAAGGACCTGAACCAGAAAAAGGAAGTTGGGCCTGAGCACATGGAAACCCTCACCCCAATCCCATCAACTTGTAAATCAACCCAGCAAGGACTTTTGGGGATAAAAGGGGTCCCAAAGCCCACCCACTCTGAGTCGTCTGAGCTGAGTCATCTGAGTCACCTTTGGATCCAGACTTGGCGGCTTCCGTCCCTCTAGCTAGTGCCTGGCAGCCTAGTTGGGAAGGACGTGGGTAAGTGTGGATGAGCGCGCGTGTGTGTGTATGAGAAAGGGCAAATGTACCTTGCAACCAGTAAAGTTTTGCTGTTACTTTAAATTCACTGGGTCTCCGTGTATTACAAAGAACCTCTTGTGCCTCAGTGTTCGGTTGGAAGTGATTTGTGTGTATCCCTAATTATTTCCCGGCTGTTGACCAGGGCTGTGTGTCTGTCTGCTCCAGCTGCACCTATCTGGAAAACCCAGGTAGAAAGCAAGGGGGGCTGACAAGATCCGCGGGTGTATGAGTGAGTGACCATAAGCCGAACCTGGGAGCAGCGTGTATAACAGAGGGAGGTGTCAGCAGACTTGGAAAAATGCCAGGCCTTGCAGAAATGCACAAAATCTTTGCGGGGGGACACCCCAAAGGGGCCAGAAGCTCCAAATGGAACTGCATATGTTAGAATGGGGAAAATGGAAAATCCAAAAGGCAGGAATGGAATGGCATATGCTAGAAAATAGCATGGCTGCCTAGCATTCTGAACAGGAAAATTCCACACCGCAACGTCACACGTATATATTTTACATGGTGGTTCAGCGCTCTCACAATCTACAAAAGCTTCTGTGCTATACATTTTTAATTTTTGTGGATGATTATTTCTGCCTCCTCTGATCTTTAAACATACTAGATATGAATACAGTCGTGTGAAAAAGAAAGTACAACTTCTTTGAGTTCTATGGTTTTACATATCAGGACATAATAAAAATCATCTGGTCCTTAGCAGTTCTCAAAAGTAGGTAAATACCTCAGATGAACAACAACATGTGACATATCACACCATGTCGTCATTTATTTTACAAAAAGAAAGCCAAAATGGAGAAGCCATGTGTGAAAAACTAAGTACACCCTTACTGCTTCCATAGGTATGAAGAGGCGAAGTAGCAGCCAGGTGCTGCTAATCAAATGCCCTTGATAATTGATCATCAGCAAGTGTGACTACCTCTATAAAAGCCAAAGTTTTAGGAGTTTGCTGGTCTTGAGCATTGAGGTGTGTGTTAACACAATGCCAAAGAGTAAAGACATCAGCAATGATCTTAGAGAAGCAATTGTTGCTGCCCATCAATCTGGGAAGGGTTATAAGGCCATTTCCAAACAATTTAAAGTCCCTCATTCTACAGTGAGGAAGATTATTCACAAGTGGAAAACATTCCAGACAGTTGCCAATCTTCCCAGGAGTGGATGTCCCAGCAAATTCACCCCAAGGTCAGACTGTGCAATGCTTAGAGAAATTGCAAAAAATCCAAGAGTTACATCTCAGACTCTACAGGCCTCAGTTAGCATGTTAAATGTTCAAGTTCATGACAGTACAATTAGAAAAAGACTGAACAAGTATGGTATGTTTGGAAGGGTTGCCAGGAGAAAGCCTCTTCTCTCTAGAAAGAACATGGCAACATGGCTTAGGTTTGCAAAGTTGCATCTGAACAAATCACAAGACTTCTGGAACACTGTCCTTTGGACAAACAAGACCAAAGTGGAGATGTTTGGCCATCATGCACAGCACCACGTTTGGCGAAAACCAAACACAGCATATCAGCACAAACATCTCATTCCAACCGTCAAGCACGGTGGCGGAGGGGTGATGATTTGGACTTGTTTTGCAGCCACAAGACCTGGGCACCTTGTAGTCACTGAGTTTACCATTAACTCCTCTGTATACAAAAGTAATCTAGAGTCAAATGTGAGGCCATCTGTCCAACAGCTAAAGTTTGGCCGACATTGGGTCATGCACCATGACCATGATCCCAAGCACACCAGCAAATCTACAACAGAATGGCTGAAAAAGAAAAGAATCAAGGTGTTGCAATGGCCCAGTCAAAGTCTAGACCTCAACCCGATTGAAATGCTGTGGCGGGACCTCAAGAGAGCTGTGCATAAACAAATGCCCGCAAACCTCAATGAACTGAAGCAATGTTGTAAAGGAGAGTGGGCCAAAATTCCTCCACAACAATGTGAGAGACTGATAAAGTCATACAGAAAACAATTACTTCAAGTTATTGCTGCTAAAGGTGGTTCTACAAGCTATTGAATCATAAGGTGGACTATAGGCTATAATATATATTGGGATAGATCTACTAACTGAAAATCTATATGCAGCTACTATACAATTGTTTTATCTTTTTCTTTTTTTAATCTGCTTTAGTTCTAAGGAGCTATGGATGCATGCTTAGTTTCCCCCTCCAACTGTATATTCACAACAAACCTGCAATGTAAGCTTGAAATAAATGATGCAGATTGCTACTACTTCCACAATTCAAGAATGTAAAGGTGAGAGAGAGGAAAAAACTTTCAAACAGATTAGTTACCTTTGCAAAATACCATGTTTATAGTGAACAAATGAAATGTTGTACTCAGAACACTTATAGGTAGTCCCCAGTTTAAGAATGAGTTCTGTTCCCAAGCTCTGTCCTTAAGTCGAATTTGTATGTAAGCTGGAACAGTATTATTGTATAATTCTGTATAAGCAGTATTGTGTAATTAACTCAAACCATTGTGCATTTAACTCGAATTTTGCTACAATAGGTTCCATTCTAAACAATGGGTCATCCGTAAACCAGGCATTCTTAACCCGGGGACTATCTGTATTTTGAAATATGCTCACTGAAACAGGCAGCTTTTTACTGGAAAATCAGCCACACATGACTCTGAGAGGGATCAGGATTGTTACACGGAGGACTCATCCTCACGGGTACACAAATGGGCTTCCCTCCCCTTTGACGGAAAGGATATTGAAGTAACTCGTGTTGCCCCACAGCCTAGCATCGCTGCATCTCGGCAAAGAGGCCAGCCAATGTAACATAATGAGGGGTAGCATCAAGGTAGCAATGGGTGGTTTCTCAGTTGTCCTTCCCCCTCCCTGTATTTCCTACCAGGAGGAAAACCAGCCACCAATTGTTGTGTGCCAGGGTGGGGTTGGGGGCAGGGGCGTCTGCAGCAATGGCCAGTGGCTTCAAAGGGTGGGGACAACTGGGTGATCCCTGTCTAACATGAGTCATATGGATTGTACACACATAAAACAGTGTTGAGCTTCAATGGCCTGGCCGTGCCTGCCATTTTGAAGCCACTGGCCATTGCTGTGGATGCTCCCGGTTGGAGGTTCAAGCCTTATTTTTTTATTACAATGTACTTCTTATTGATCACCCAGGAGGTTAATTGTTCTGTCAGAGAAACAGATATACTTATGTCAGGCAACGCCGCCCAGCCCCAGACAAAGTCTGCCTTAGAGACAAAAATCAGAGGAGCCCCAACAGAGAGCTCTCAGTGCTATTGTGCCTCTGGATTTTATTTTCCTTTTTCCCTCCAGAAACCCACTTCCTCCCATGGTTTGTTTTTGGTCGGGCAAAGAGCCCTCTTTCCCGCTGCCCAATTTACATCTCTGTGTGTGTGTTGGAGGTCTTGCATACTTTACAAGCACACGCCCGTCCACCCTCCTGCCCACGCAGCAGGATGCCTGGTTGGTAGATTTATCGATCTCCTGGGAGCTGATACTCCAGTACCAGAGGGAAAAGGCCAAGTATCAGACGTGGCACGGAGGCACAGCGGTAGGTGATCAGACAGGCATTTCCACAGCAGCCTTTGCCGAGTGAACTGGGGCTGGGGGAGAAGGCTGCCCCTGACAGCATCGTCCCAGGGGCCCTCTAGATTGTCTACATGGAAAGTTTTGCATTGGGAGAAGGAAAACCCCACGTCCAAACTGGAAGAACTAAAGACCGATCTAGGCTGCCTTGGGAGCAGGTTGAGGATGAGATGGAGACAATGCCATGAAGACAGGTCCCTCAAAAACAGTTACTGTACTGTAGTAAAACGACTTTATACTATGGCAAGCAGGATGCAAGAATGAATGCACAGAAAGAAATTTAACTCTTATCTCTACATTTTTTTTTGATAACTAGTTCTTAATTCCTCTCACCCTGGAAGTGTTGTTTAATACAAATAGCCTCTGAAGAAGCAAATGATGGATGAAGAGCTTCAACAGAAAAGCAGGAAGGGAAGGAAAGATAACTCCCCATTTATCACAGGCCTAACCTGGATTGGAGCTCCATAACTGCATCTTCCAAGAACAAAATGTAGAATTGCTAGTGATGAATATGCTGCTAAAGATATGCCCTTTACTTAGTACAATGTATAATTTGACCATCCAAGGAGGTTATAACAGCACTCAGACTGCATATGATTGTGCAAAACCCCTATATCTCTTTGAACTCTGATATTTTGAGGGTGTAGATGATACTAAAAGTATGTCCTTCGTGCTGTCTCAGCTTTAATGAAAATAGTAATATTAGATTCTGTCCACATTTCTCTAACTCAGGGCAATTATCCCAGATTCACGCAAGGAAGGGTGTTAATTCCAAATGATGATTTTATACTTTAAGTAATGAGGTGCATCAATATTTCTTATTCAAGAGATTAAAACCAATCAGTTAAAATATTAAAGAATTATTTTAATATTCTGGGTTTCCCCACAGACTCTCATTTATTATGCCATTAACATTAAAAGATTTTTTAAAATTATGTTGAAATAGCATGCAAGAAAAAGAAGAGGACCCAAATAAACATTCTGTGCTTCTCTGGGCATCTCACAAGTTTTGAAAAACTTTTCTTGAATTCTTTCATTGGGCAAAACAGGATCAAAATTACATTCATCAGTAATCTGGATAACCGAATACTGTATAAAGTTTTTGCAATTGTATATATTACAGACAACAAGAGATTGTCTAGACTGCAGTCTGAATTATACTAAACTGCAGCTATTTATTGTTCCATATTATGTTATTAAGGTTAACCTCTGGATCATGTCAACAGTAAGTTTAAATGAAATAAATAATCCATGTTAGGCTTGGGTAAACAATGACATCTTACTGATATTGCAATCAGACCAACATAGTGATTCTGATACTTATCAGAGATACAGTTCAGGATTAGCACACTGTGGACTATCATGGTGCTTAGCTCCCTTTTAATCTCAACATCCATCTCTATACTAACCAGAGTTCCAAGATTTAAGTTGTAAATAAAAGTTTTAGGCACTCCTGGTCGAACTATATGATTCAACAAATCCCTAAGTGAACACAAGCTGACACCACCTCTACATGGTAAAAAGTTATACACAAGATCTTTCTGCAAAATTCAATTCATACTTACTATGTGCAGTTGTTTAAAGATTGTATACGGCAGATGAAAAGTGTGGATACCTTTTCAGTTGATACTTTGTAACACCTTTTTTGGTAGAAATAACAGCTTCCAGATGTTTTCTGTAACTAGCAAAAAAAATTTCTATTCTTGCTTTTAGAATTTTTCCTCGCTCTTCCTTGCAGAACTCTTCTAGCTCAAAAATATTCTTATGCCTCTATGCAAGCACTGTGTGTTTGAGATCTTCCAACCAATTTTCAGTAATATTCAAGACTGGGAAATGTGAAGGCCTTTCCATAATTTTTATCTCTCTCTCTTGTAAGTACTTCACGGTTGATGTGGACATTATATCAGATTGTTTTGTTGAAATATCCAACCTCTTTTCAGCTTCAGCTTCTTCACTGTAGGACAGTAGCTTGAAGACCAAGAACAATCTCTATTCTTATTACCTGAAAACTGGTCAGATCTACAAAACAGAACCCACAGATCACTGAAAATGATCTGCTGAAAGAATTAGCTGACACTGTATCCACAGTACAGGTTTGCATGGGAGAGCTGTCAGAAGGAAACCTTTTTCCCCAATCTTATCTCAAAAATCATTGTCTAAAGTATGAAAAGAAGATGAGATCTTTTGGAATGACATGCTTTGGACGGATGAACAAAAACGGAACTGTTTGAGACCACCCAAGATTAACTAGGAGAAAAAAGGCAAAGCATTTGAATAAAATAATATTTTGCCAGCTGTTAAGCATAGGGTTGGTCCATCATGCTTTGGAGTGATATGGCAACTAGTGACACAGGACATGCTGTGCAGATTAAAAAAAAAGAATGAACTCAACTAAATAGCAACATATCCTAGAAAGTAATGTCCCATAAGTAGTAAAAAAATGAATCTGAAAAGAGGTTGGATATTTCTGCAAGAGAACAATGTAAAATATATATCCAAATCAACCCATGAAGTATTGCAGGAAAGAGAGATAAAAATTATTGAACAACCCCCAGATTTGAATATTATTGAAAATCTGTTCGGAGGGCTCACACACACAGTGTGTGCAAGGAAACCTAATAATTTATCTGAGGTAGAATTTTGCAAGGGAGAGTAGGGGACAAAACCCAAAAGCAAGAATAGAAAGACTCTAAGCTGGCTACAGGAAATGTTTGGAAGATTTCTGCTAAAGGAAGTGTAATAATTACTGAGTGGAATGGTTTCCAAACTTCTGCACCTGCTGTATTCACTGTTTACTTATTCTGGATCTGTAAACAACTGCACATAGTAACCATGCATTCAAATTTGCAGAAAGAACTTGTGTTTAACTTTGTATAAGGTAGAGGTCGTATCAGCTTCCGTTCACTTAGGGACTCTTTGAAACTTACAGTTTGAATCAGGGTATCTAAACTTTTGCATACAAACGCACAGTTCTGTACAACCAGCACTTAGCCAGAGCTTTAGAGCAGCTTGAGATGCTTCCACACACATATATATATATGAGGGCTACATTGCTTTTTTATATTTATAGAACTTTGAAAGTGTAAGAATTTGAGAGGAGCATTAGATCAAGTCAACTGAAGAGAATCTCTTAAGGAACTACAACTTAGCTGAAAGCAGTTGGTGCATTTTAACAGCGGGCCCTTCTTTAGTGTAGCTTATGCTATTTTGGTGTTAGAGTGGAAGAGTTATATATCATTACATAACAGGTAAAATTGGTCAAGGATTACAGTCTGCTAATCTCCTGCACCCTACTTCACAAAATACTACATTTAAAAAATATCTGTTATTCTTTGCAGTATCAGAAACTTCTTCCTGTTAAAAACCACCATGGCATTAAGTATCTATAATAAAAGTCCAATGGCTGGTTCTTTTAAGTGAAGCAACTTTGGAAAACAAAATTTGTTAAATTTAAATTCATTCATGAAAACAGATTAGATTTCCTCCTTTGCAAATGCACATTGGAACGTCATTGGGGAAAAATAGCTACAGGAAAGCAACTTGCAGAGCATGATTTAAGTCTGTCCTCACTGTTTTCTTGTGTCACTCCCTCCCAAAGCTACTTTTCCAAAAAGTAATACCTGTTTTGTTACATGTGTAATACAACTGGCAGGCCTGCTCTGAGCCAGAAATAAAAAAATGTGCTACTAGGGATAAAAATATAAAACTAAGTTATACATTTCCTGCTTTTAGACACCCTCAAATTCTAGCAGTAGTGGATTTCTTCCCGCTGCCTGGCTTTGCAGTTTGCCTTAAACTCATACCAGGAAATCTGATGCTGGATCAACCACCAGCTTTGCTCCTCTTATCACGCTTCAGGTGTGCTAAGCCATAAACCATGATCAACATACCTCAATACTAAGTCTTTAGAGTACTATATACTAAGTCTTTAGAGAAACTTAGTAACTACAACATAAAAAGAGTCATTCAGTCACAAAGCTATTTCTAAAACTGGAAAAAAGAGACTGCAATCAGAGTATCAGGGAGAAAGAGAGGCTGAAATTTATTTTTTTCATCGTCACATTACATATAGTATGCATACACGTTACGTATTTAAAGCTGATCGACACATTCCCATTGAAAAGAAAACATTTTGAAGAACAAAACAAGGAATCAAATTTTAACAACTTTCTAATAAAACTGAAATGAATTGAATTAAAATAATTACTCTGGTTCTAGACACTATGATTTGTTCAACGATAAGCATACTTTAGATTAACTGCACAAACTGCAGTTTTAATATTGTTTTGTTAATATGGGCATTTGTTGCCTGAATCACAGCACGAACCCACTCTTTGAAAGACAAGATGTTCTAGTCAAATTATTTAGCAGTCAAGGCAGAAAATTAGACACGCCTACCCTGTAAGGATTTGCTACCCTTTTGCCACACATAAACTCAGCTGCTAGAGGCAACTGCCTGCTGAATAAGAATTTTGGCAGTCAGTACAATTTCCAATTAAGGCAACTTTATTTCACAGCAGAGGAAATTTAGCTTGGTGCAGCAAGAATCATAGTTCCGTTTAACCCCACCGGCTGCTGTCAGGCCATTACCTAAAAGAGCTTGGCTCAATACGTAGTTCCAAGTTCTAAGCAATTAGCTGTGCGTACCGACCGTTTGCCCTAGATGGGGTGACCAAAATAAGGTGATAGTCTGCAGGTTGCTTCTCAGTTTCTGAGGGGAGGGGGGCTGTAAAGACACTGAAAATAGTATTTTGGAAATGATCTGTGTAAGGCTTAACTGCCATTTGAGGAGGAAAAAAGCAGTTATATACCGTCTGCTTCCTATTTGCACCTTATCGCAGGAAGGAATTCATTCGCTGGCTCTAAATGGAAACCTTATATTACCTTTGGAGGGTGAAGGCTTTGATTCTGGTCCCTATGGAATTCTATCTTTACCTTCAGTATTACGGTATTATGGTTGTTTTTTCTATACCATCTTGGAGCTGTTACATAAAACACAATAGCTGGATTACAATTACATTTGATGTATTGACTCTGTTGTGGCAGGCTCTTGACCTTTCTCTGTATGAGATGGCTGGGGAAGGGTTTCATGGAGCACTGAAAATCTAACCATTTTTATTAAATGCATATACGGGCACATGAAGAGCATCATTCAATGCTGTGTCTGATTCTTTAACATGAAAAACTTGAAATGGCTCAGGATCAAGATGTGGCTCATTAAGCTTAATTGAGTGGCTTGCTCTTATTTATACATTTATCAAATTTATATGGCTGTGCATCTCACACAAAGTGACTCTGGGCGACGTACAACAATTAATTAAAACAATAAATATGTATAAAAACAATCATTAAAATATAAAAAAAAACCCACAAGGCACAAGAGAGAGTGAATGTTCATCGCAATAGGGGAGCCATCTTAGGGTTTCACTGGTCCCCAGGACCCCCAGGCCTGATGACATAGCCAGGTCTTGAGGACCTCCGGAACATTAACAGGGACGGAGCTAATCTCCCTTCAGGGGGGAGAATATTCATCTTAATTTTCATAATCATATAATTCATAAACTATTCCTTGCTTTTTCTTTAATCTGTATTATATCTATACTGTCATTTAAAATGCCTGTTTTCCATTTTCTGTCCTACATTTACGGTATTCTTGTATTTATGTGCAAAAACTGAAAAGACCCAGTAGTATTTTAGTGTCCTCTACAAAAGGTTTGGCTGTTCATTTTTTTTCAGCCTGTGGAAGGTGTTTGCATTACATAAAATCTTCTGTATCAGTGAGTAACTAACAACATAGCAAGAGATCTGGGGTCCAGTGAACCATATAAGTATTGTAAAATGTGGGGTAAGATATTGCTGAATGTATTATTTTGTGCTTACTTGGGAATAAGCGCTACTGAGCTTAGGAGGCCTTCCAGACAGACTTAGGCCCAATCCACAGAGTCAAGTAGCCCTGCTGTTGCCCCCCACTGCACTAGCAGCTTCCAGCACTTTTTCGACTGTAAGCTCAACCTGAATTACAGCATAGCCTGTACTAAAGTGCTAGATGTTATTCCTGATGCAACTGAATCACCCTTACCTCATATTTAAAATGGTATTGAACTATTTCAAAGATCTAAACAATGACATTGGTCTGGTTTACCCAACAAGCTAAGAAGAAGAATGTCTTGATTAGTTTTGGCATAGCGTATTGTATGAATTGAGCCACTGTGGTTTGTATGTTTATGGGAATAAAACAAACTGATTTATTCAAAGTATAACAAAGCAAATTAAGGTGTAGAATAATGTGTGTGAATTTAATCATTTAGAATATGAATATATGAAAAGAAGCAATGTCTCACAAGAGTATTTCTATGATTATTTCAACATAATTGTTTCAGTTGGCCCACCCTACATCATGTCAAACCAATCATTTAAAGGCACAGTGTGTAAGACTCTAGTGTTTATGGAAATTAAAGCATATGCCAATCAAGCGAGATGCAGTAAAAGAGAAAAATGTTTAAGTTAGTATAGGAGTACATTACATCTAAGATAACTATCATTTCTATTGGGTATTAATAAATTACATAGCATAAGGATATAATTAGCAATGGAGAGACACAATCACTTGGTTTGGACATATTGTGCATTGTCATAATGTGTGTTTAGTTTTAGTTTAGTGTAAGTTGTGAACTCAGACTTTGTCAGTTTATTGTGATTTATTGGCCTGACATCATTATGTCAGAACCCAGTCAATGGAAGTAAATCAAATCAAGTTTAATTGTTCCCCAGTTAAATAAATAAACAATATATGTATGCCTCGACTCATATTATTAGGATAGAAAGTCTCTGTTGTTAAAAACAACTGTTGTCTGTACACCACTGGCTCACTTAATGTGTATAATGATGCTCACAAATGTTTTAGTCTCTGTGGAGGAAGACCCGAGTATCATGTTATCAAATACAGAAGCTGCGTAGGATGTGAAATATCGGTCTGGCTAGGAAAACTTTGTACACCTTCTTGAGTTTGAAGGAGATGGCAGAGGCAAGGAAAAGCTGGGTAGACTGAGAATCAAAATGTAGAGGAACTAAAAGAAAGCAACTCTGGGGAAGAACACACGAAAGATGGCAGAAGTTTGCTAAAAATGTAGATCAGTGCAATAGATAAAGGATTTCCTAAGGGGAATGTGGCAGAAAATTTAATAATGGAGATGGGTCAGGGCAAAGAGAAGTACTGCACAGCTTAAAAAAAAATCTCTCACTGGGCATAGAAGTAGATGATACTGTATATTGGTAAGAAAAGAAGCATTGCAAGCCTAGAAACTCTTGAGCTATAATTTCCAACAGGAAGGATGCAAAAAGAGGTTGCTTTCAGCACAATCCTACGCATTGGTTCAACTGCAAGATTCAGTTATGTCAGTGGGAATTTACTATGTGAATGAATGGCTTCACTCCTGAATGGCAAATTTAGGTGAGACTAGCCCCTGTTGAAAATTGACTTATTTCTGATTCCTACATAAACATGTATAGGATTGAATATTAGTGATTCCTAATATGCTATCAATCTGGATAAATCATTAAAAGTCACAGGGATAGGAAAGGGGACAGGGTAATTTTATATATATATATATATATATATATATATATATTAGGATAGAAAGTGTCTATCCTATATAAATAAATAAATAAATATCAAACTGAGATTTTATAACAAAGTTTATAAATGGGGCACACTTTACAGGATAAAAATGAGTTGGTTTCACAAATATATATGGAGTTCAGTCGTAGGATAGCCCCCCTTCCATGGAAATACATGGTCGTATGGCTGCACTGAGATTGGAATGATGGAGAGGGAGGGGAAGTGTTACGTGTGACATAGCACATGATGGGGAGGGATGTGAGAGTCTCCATGGCAATGTGCCCCAGAGGGATTCCCCTGTTGGCTTCAAAAGCCAGGTCCTTCTGGCCTTTAAAATTAAGAACATTATATCAGTTATTCTTTCCTCCTTCCCCTTCTGCCGTGAGGATCCCTTGTTGGTGAACACTGCAGTATGGAAGATATTAATCCTGGTCATCTGTTTGTGCTCCAGCCCAGCTAGCAGCAAATTAGCACCAGTTGCCAGCAGGAAAGCAGACGCCAGAGAAACCTTGTCAGACAGAATCCTTATAAGCTATTTTGGAGGAGTGAAGATCTGCAAGGTTTGAGTACAAGCTACTCAGGAAGTATGTGGGGATAAACAGGATAGCGCTGACCAGGAAATTCCTTACACTAGCCTTTCCTGATACGTTGGGTCTGAAATTTTCATCATTCCTAGCCAGTACACAGTCTCATGACATTTGGAGGGCACCAGCTTGAAAAAGATGCACTACGCACACGCACCCTGAATTCTGCAAACCCCAAATCAAATCATCAGATGCCAGGTTGTCATTTCTTACTAGATAAACTTGGTTCAACATTCCCTGGAATGAAAATATGAATTCATCTTCGACTTCTTCCAAACACACCAAGAACTTCATTTGACCATTCATCTTTCTCTTCACAGGATAAAACTTTATTTTTCTGAAATATGACCTTTTGTCTGATTATGCAAAGGAACTCGTAAGTATGAAAGCGGATAGGAGTTACCCTATACATGATAGTAGCAATTGAAAGGGGAATGCTCTGCATTTGAGAAGCTGATTAATAGAATCGTGCAACATGAAGAATAAGGTAAATAAAACTAGTTTTGTTGAAATGGTGAGTTAAATCTAGAGTGATTATGATTGTGAAACTTCTTCCATTTTTTACTGTGATGCCATACAAGTGGAGTCTTTCACTGAAGCTGAAAGATAGCCCCCCCCCGAAAATTCACCCTACCCCTTATTTCAGTTCCTGAGAAAAATGCTATAGCTTTAAAAGTACTTATTCTAGTAAATTAGGACACATTAAAGGACCCATACAATTAAAATGAAGGAAAGAACAGAACTGTAGGTCCTTTATCCTCCTTCATATTCCCATTGCTTACTTTGTGCTTCTCAACATACTGGGGGGTGGGGGTGACATTGTAGTGAAGACAGTGGGCACAGGTCCGGATTCCCACAACTGAGTCCTCCCCCCTGCCCCCAGCTGAGACAGTGGCCACATCATCTTTTTTTTTTTTGTAAATGTCACATGGAACAAATACAGTGGTACAGAGGGAAGTTCTAGGCCAGTGTTTCTCAACCCTGGCAGCCTGAAGATGTGTGGAGTTCTGTAAAATGTGTTTTAAGAAAAATGGATGCCTATCCACCCCAAAAGGAATAGTGGAAGAGGGAACAAAGGTATAAATTCAAGCTGCTATCAACTCCTGGACAGATCCCATGCATTTTTTTTTATACCAATATGGAATTGCCTTTTTCAGGATTTTTTTTTTCAACTTCCCAGTATAATCTACAGCCACAGATTTTAAAATAATAACCAAATCTGACTCTGAGTACTTAGAAAAGAAAATATATTTGTTCCGTTTGTTCCTGATGTACTGGAAGAGAATAAAGAAGTCCTCTTTTCCTCTCAAATACAGGGGGCAATCATTTTGTGGAACAGGGCAGACTCAGCAGTGATATGTGATGACACCCTTCACTGGGGAGCTGGCTCTACTCCTCTTCATCCTTGTGCAGTTAAGACTCCAGGTCCTGGAAGTTCTAATTCACCTGGGAAGCCCAAAGTGGACCAGGCCTTCCCATGGAGATGTCCACAGGCAGTGTGTGGAGAATGACAAAAACACACAACAGGAATGTAATGGAAGGGGCAGGGCCAGTGACTATGGCAATTTTGATTGTGAGTTGACAGGAATTTACTGTGAGGCAAAAGGACAGAATGGTAGAGTTGTGGAGCTGGGTGAGATGACAAGGATCCTTTAGTTCAACCCTCTGAATACACAGGGAAACCAATTAAGCCATCCTTGACAGGAGGCTGCCCAATTTCTTCTTAAAAGCCTCTAGAAATGGAAAACCTACAAACTCCATAGACTGTTCCACTGTTGTACAGATCTTACTGTCAGAAGTTTTTCCTTATATTTAAATCAAATGTATGTAGCTGTAACCTATACTCATTATTTCTGGTCCTAACATCTATAACAATGTATAATTGTTTTTGACAATCTTCCCTAAAGCGTCCTTTTATGTACCTGCATGCTGATATCATGTCTCTTTTTAGTTTTCTTTTCCCAGCCTGAACATCCCAGTTTTCTTCCACCTGTCGTTACGGGGCATGTCCTCAAGTCTCTGTATCATCTTTGCTGTTCTCCTCTTAACCTATTAATAACCTTCTGAAAATATGTTGTCCAGAAGCATATACAGTACTCCAGGTGGGGTCTCACCAGTGTAGTGTAGAGGGAATACAGACTTCACATGTCTTTAATACAGTGCTTCTCCTGACGCAGCCCAGAATGATATTAGCCCTTCTAGCAATTATTTCAAACTGCTGGCTCATGTTCAGATTGTTTTCAGTAGCAATACCTACATTCTCCAATGTAGTGCTTCCAAGCCATGAATGTGTAGCCTGTATTTTTCCTCCCAAAATGGAGTATCTCACATTTCTCCTAATTGAAAGGCATCTTGTCCTCTCAGCCCAGTCTTCCAACCTGCCCGGATTAGACTGCAATCTTTTTGTCTTCCTAGATGTTGCCAAATCTTCCAATTTTGTGTCATCCACAAATCTGATAAGCAGCCCATCAATCCAATTATCCATACCATTTGTAAAAATGTTGAATAATACTGGCCCAAAGGCAGATCTCTGCAGAAGCCCATTGGTTACTGTTCTCCAGCTTAACGTAGAGCCATTAATGTCAAGTCTCTGCGTGCAAGCCAGCCAGTTGTGGGCCCATCTTACTGTAGTGCCACCCAAACCATACTTTAACAGCTTGTCAATGAGAATGTCATGTAGAACCTTCTCAGATACTTCATGAGCAGACAGATAACAATGGATATGTTCCTCATTTGGATAGCCTGCATTGTTCATGGAATCCTGCAGGTGAGTGCAGATAATAGTGCTTCAGCTGTACCTCTCTAAGAACAAAATATCGCCACAATGCTTTTGCTGCACTAGGAACTGTCCACCAGAAAGCACGCAAATCCTAAGATGATCACTTTTAGTAAATTATACAGTTTTGAAAGGGAAAAAAAAAGCATGCTATTTAACATGTTTATATCATGCCTTTCCTCAGATAGTTCAAGACAACACATATGCAAGGGTGGGGTGGGGGTATCCCTTCCTTTTATTCTTGCAACAGCTTTGTGAGAAGTTGAGCTGAAAGTTATTGAGTGGTCAATGAGCTTCATAGTCAAGCAGAAACTTGTATCTCCCCAGTCCCTCTCTAGACACAACAGCACAGTCTGAGTTAGATGGAAGGAGTGGATGCTTATTATTCTACTTTGCAACTGATTTTCTGCTACAACTCTTCCTAGCCAAACTACTTTTCCTCTCTTAAGTGTTCCAGTTGCTTGTTTCCAAAAGTATGAGAGTCAGAAATGAAGGAGCTTAACAACTGAAGTGTCTGGAGACCAATCCTCTTGAGCGCTCTCCTTTTATAACCTATAAAGGGTAGAATTACAAATTTCACTAGCCAAGATGGAGCATTTCCAAAAATTAAGTGAAAGGATAGCTTAGGCCTTTTCCCCATCTGTTGAATTTTCCCCTGAAATTCTTTCCCTTCCCAGCTGAGGAAAACTCTGATTTCCTCTGGCTGAGAATCAGACAAAGGGCAATGGGAATGAACCACTAGGGAAAGCACTGACGTGAAGAGGAAGAAATATATATTTATTTCATTCCCATCAGTACTTCCTTTCAAGTATTTTTACCTCACTTTTTTTCTATCTTGATGTCCTCCATATATATTAGATTTCAAGTCTCACTATTCCCAGCCAACATGGGGGGTGATAGGAGTTGTAGCTCAACATATTTTGAAGCCCCAGGTACAACCAGGTTGCACTATTTCTACACTGATAGATGGCATCTTGGGAACTCCATGATATATAAAGTCTCTGGGACATTTTTGTGGTAGACAGACAGAAAGACAGAGGCAAAATCAGACCTCAGGTGCCCATTGGGTCCAATATCTTCTATGTGCTACATCCCTACAGCACTCTGTCCCAATTGTGATTCCTCAGATGTCATTGGACTAAAGCCCCACCCCACCCCTGATCATTAGCCATGTTCACAGGAAATTACCAGTACATTTTCATCTAATCTCATTTGATGGTTCTAGGCTGGGAAACACTATCCCCATGGCTTCCTAAATTTTACCCACTGTACCATTTTTTTCAATTTGCAGATTCAAATGGCACAATTGTGTTTAGTGTTATCAAAGCATTCTACAGATGATGGAGACATATGACATGGCATGGGCTGTAGAAGGCATATGGTGGGTGAAGGCATACACTCAGACAAACCAAAAACATATTTTCAGTTAACAGCACTCAATCTCAAAGTGACAGATACATGAGCAGGAATACATAAAAGATGCAATATATGTTGACACTGTTGCAGAGAAGAAAACTGCATGAATTTTATATACGTTACTATTGGATCTTTCCCATTATCTGCGGTCTAGATGTATTGGATCATTATTACCCCAAGCTGGCTGGGAATTCTGGGATCTGCAATCTGAACACATCTGGAGAGTATTACATTAGGGAAAGCTGGTTTAGAAGTTGACACCGAAAGTCATGCAAATTTGTCTATCTCCTCTTTTTTCTTGAAAGCTTTTTGAATGCTAAGGTTCTGCAAGGACAGTATACAGATTTTTAGGACTGCATTTCTTGCTGAGTCATTGTCCCTAACACAACAATCAGCCCATTAGGACAGGGGGTCTCAAAGGTTTTGTTTGTGGGGCCTACTTGAGAGGGCTGAAAATCACAGAGGCTAACCATTACAAAATGGCAGCAGGTGGGGGAAGAACCAAAGCACAGAATAATTAGCATTGAAACAGTTTGATTTATGAGGGAATATTACCTTGATGAGAGTTGTTGTTGTTGTTGTTGTTGTCATTATTATTACTTCTTCAACCATTTTTCAGGCCAGGTGCCTAACCTCACCCCCCATCCTCATCACACAATAGGTTTGAAACCCACATGGAACAGCAGTTGGTAAAAACATCACTGTTTGAATAACATTATTCTAGACCATAATATTTGGAGATCCCCACATTCTTTACGGCCTATGATACACTAATGCAGACATGTTGTGTTGAAGGAACAGAGGCATGATTGTTTCAACTCATTCATTGGGGATTATGTGCAGACTCAACTATGAAGTTCCTGCAATGAAAAGTGAAGTCCGGTGTGGTTGGGGAATTGATATTAAAGGATTTGAAATCAAGATGGCATTAAGAGATGCTTTAGATGGGGACCCGTAAACTAAAGAAATTGCCATATTCTTATTATACTTTTTTTTAAAGGATTACAGAAGTGACAATTTAAAATTTATACCTGATTTTTGCAAATGTCAGATTTGGAATGTGACATTCTTAAAAAAAATATTTCTTGGGATAACAGAGATAACAAATTCTAATTCCTGAGTGGCAAAATACTGGCAACAATACTGCTATTTATGTGATGGAAATAGAGGTCTATCTGAACCAGTAAGAGAATATTACACTTGGACCCTTCTGAAATCATTTAAATTATAATTTGACAGCAATTTTCTCCAAGCTAGAATTCTACATTTATTGGACTACAACTTTCATCATCATTAGGCAACACAACTGCTACTGTCTAAGACATTTGGATGGCACTACACCGGGGAAGGGGGTTTTGAAGCAAAGTACCTTCTGAAATGTCAATATTCACCATTCAGAGGAAGGAGAACATGCAGAACAATGCAACCAGTACAGAGAAAAATAATCATTATGGCCTTCATAACTTACTGGCAAAGAGATGTCGCTCTCATCCCGAAAGTCAGGTAAAGTCTCCAGGCAGAAAATCACGATGGAGATAAGAATGACCATAACTGAAATGATCGCAATGATACGGGCAGCCTGGGAGCTCTCTGGATGTTCAAAGAGTAGCCACACTTGTTTGAGGAGTTCTCTCTCAGGCATAGGCTGCTCTTCTTCCTTGATGAATCCTTCATCATCACGAAATTTGGTGAGAGCTTCTTCCCCCAACTGATAGAATTTGAGTTCCTCCAAGAAAACATCAATAGGGACATTGATTGGCCTTCGAAGCCGCCCTCCAGATTGGTAATAATACAAGATAGAGTCAAAGCAAGGCCGGTTGCGATCAAAGAAGTATTCATTGCGCAGTGGATCGTAGTACTGCACACGCCGCCGAGGGTCACCCAGTAAAGTGTCGGGGAACTGTCTCAAGGTCTTTGCTTGGGTCTCAAATCGTAGGCCAGAAACATTTATTATCACCCGTTCACAGCAGTCCTTGTGAGAATGCCCCCCACAGTGGACAATAGGCTCACTTTCCCCTGCTGCCAGCGGCAATAGCTTCTCCATGGTAGGACTGGCAGCTACAGAGATCCTGAGATGATGTAGGAGGCCATGATTCGAAGTTCACCCAAATGCTGAGGCCTTCTCCAGGAATTGCCAGTTTAGCTATTCTGTCCTGTACTCTTTCCAATATCCGTCTATTCACAGTATTATCTGTATCTCAGCTTACATCTTCTCTCTCTTCTAAATCCCCTTCATCTATTTTCACTCATTCACTCCCTACTTTAAACAAATCTGGTCTAGCTTCTGACTTACTTCTCTCCTCTTCCTTCTTTTGCTATATCATTTCCTTAGTTCATGCCATCTCCTTTCTTTTCCTGGAATGAACCTTTCCCTTAAACCCAGTCTTCAGCCATGGACAATCACAGTGCCATCTCATCTACACTACTTTCAAAATTGCTTTGGTATTTCCAAAGGGTTTATACCCACAATTTAGATTCCCCCTCCCCAACTGTCCTTCTCTATGTCCCCTTTCTCAGAACACCCCTGCCTTCCAGTGCCAGCGTCAAGGTTTCTGCCTGTAAACACTTTCCCTAGACCTAGGGATATCAGATTGCCCCAGGACGTTACAGACTCTTGGCCCCCTTGCCAAAATCCCAGCACCGCCTCCAACTCCATGTCTAAAAGCAATCCCAACAGTACTCTGATCAGAAGAGGGAAGAGCTAAAAATAACTGGGAGTGACATAGGGGCAGGCAGAGTGCCCAGGGCAGAGAAAAAAGTAGGCAGGGCACCTTCAGGAGAGTACAGAAGACTGCCAGCCAGAACTCTTGTGCTCCCCTAGAAAGAGAAGTAGTGTGTGAGCCTGGGCATCCCAGCCGGTCAGAGAAGAATAGGGCCTCATGAGCCATATACAAGAGTAGGCGAAGACTGAGAATCTGGACTCAAAGGTTATTCTGAGTGATAGATCAGAGGTTGAGAAGATGCCAAACTAAAGCAAATTTAAGCTCAATCCTCTTCTGGAAACTATCCTTCCTGAGTTGTTGATTCAAGTCCTGAGACCAGAGGCAAGGCAGGCATACAAAGTATATCCCTCCCTGCTGTATTACCTAAAAAGATTCTTTGTATTATTTAAACTTTTCTTATTCCCTCTTACCCATCTTCATTGCTCTCTCTCATTTCTTTCCTTTGGATCCCCCTTTTCACCGAATGCTAATCATCTTACAAAAACTTGACTCTCTTGTGTTTTTCCCTATCTACAGTATGTCTTATACACAGGCTGGGTAATCAGGGTGATTGTGCATGAAACATAGTATGCTGTTTATATACATCAGAGCAAATTTAGGAGAAACAAGCATAAAATAAGCAGAAATGCAATACATTTCACTGTATTGAAATTGTCACTTTTCAACTGTCAGTCTGCTGTTCAAGTACTGACTTGAATGTAAGTAATGTCAAGGTGTTTACTTTTCTTTTTTATGGTTCTCTAAATTGGACTTGGACTGAACATCTCTTCAAGAAAGAATTTCCTGAAAAAGAGGATTGTTCTTGAACAGACTTTCCAATAAAGGACTTCCCCCTACAGGACATGTGGAAACGCTGCATAGAATTGTTTGTTGCGGTCTTTAGATATTTGACTGGCCTCCTCTTTGACCTGCTTTCAGAACTGATTAAAAACACATTTCTCTTGCTTTTCTTTCCGGATGTTCTACTCAGTTACTTTGATCATCTCTCTTCCTGTCGCTAGCTTTATAATTGCAAACTATAGTCCAAGTATAGGCTTAACCCTCTCTTTGGCTTCCCATTTAGCTTATTGCAAAGTTGGCCCTGAGTTCCCTTTTTTCCCTCTTGTGTTTCTTTGATTGTAAAAACATAGACAAGGGCCTGTTCACCTTATTTATCCATAATGCCCAATATAATTTTAGATTATTTTATAATTAACATGTGACAATGGTGATGTACACTTCAGGTGTTTGGTTCCTCATTCAAATGTATTCTCTAGCATTAAAAAAAAAAAGCCTCCCCCCCCCCCCCCAAAAGATGTAAAGCAGGGCCTTATGTTCTGAACTGCAAGAAAAGTTTAAGGAACCAGATCGTGAACCCCCAGTCTTCTTGAGATCCAATCTATGTGAACATCTGTTTCTCCACTTAAATTCTTATTTTTTTTAAAAAAAGGTTTAGCTTGTTTTTCTACTTTCATACCTTCTACCCCTTATGTGGCCAGGCCTCAAGGCTCTTTGTTCTAGCCCATCTTTTTCATATTAATTTGGAACAAGGGGCCAAACTAGGCTTAATAATATTATGCTACCTTTCCATAGATGAGAAAGCTTTTTTTGTGGGAGCAGCAGCTAAGACTGGGCTACCATAACTGGTCTTCAAAAAATCTGAACAACTGCTAATGTGCCACCTGTACAGTCCATGTATGGTAGCTCTTGCTAAGAGATTTACTTGGACTTTGGGACGTGTGCTGGAGGCCATACTCCAAAAAGTTGGCAAGACCTGGACAAAAACTTAATTTAAACAGAATTAATTAAGCAGAGCTAATATATTTGCTGTTATCATGTTGGATGATTTTAGGAAATAAATGAAACAAGCAACAAACATTGGTGTATTTGTTTATTCAGACTCTTAGGATATACAGTGGTACCTTGGGTTACGAACGCCCCTTCTTACGAAAATTTTGCCATACGACCAGCTCCGGTCGCAAAAATTTGCCTTGCCGTGCGACCTCCGCTTCGCGCTACGAACTGGATCCGCGGCCATTTGCCCTGCTGCCACGTGGTTGCGGCTTCCTGTGGGCGAGATCGCGGTAGCAAGGAGACATTCGGTGAGCCTTTTGGTGTGTTGTGTGGCGTTTGGAAGGTTTTTGGTGTGCTTGTCAGCATGGCTCCAAAGAAAATGCAGAGCCATACGTATTTACATTGAACCTTATGGGGAAATTTGCCTCGTGGCGCAACCAAATTCGGAGGGCGGATTATCCGTATTTACATTGAACCTTATGGGGAAATTTGCCTCGCGGCGCGACCAAATTCGGAGGGTGGAACGGATTAACCGTATTTACATTGAACCCTATGGGAAAATTTGCTTCGCGGTGCGACCAAATCGAGTTGCGATCAGAGTCACGGAACGGATTAAGTTTGTAACTTGAGGTACCACTGTATTAGCAGGATCAAACTTCTAACAACATTCATTGGCAAAAATAGACAAAAGTTCAGAAAATCCAGAAAACAGCATGCAATATACATTCAGTGGAAATTTTTTCATCATTGCTGATTTTATAATTAAAGACTTTAGTAAGGATCCCAGGAAACTGATAGTTGGAACACAGCTTAAAAGTGATTGTCCCAGCTAATTAACAGGGACCCAAATATTACTATAATATTTCAGTCCCATTCTGTTTACCATATTACAGAAGCTAAAGGAAAAGGTTAAACGAGACCAAATCTGTAGCCAGAAAATGTATGAGCAGACATCCCTCTATGCAAATGGAACAGCACCACCTAAATATATATAGGTTAATATATACAAATTGAAGACATTTAACTGTGGAGTAAATTAAAGATCAGTTGGCCCAATACACCTTTAGTCTTGCTGAGACTACTAAAATCATCGGGATTTAAGTTAGTCATAACCGAATTAACTGTTTTCAGAGTAAATCCTATGCTTATAATTAAGTCTGGATTCTATTCAACATTTTTAGTCTACTGTTAGTTTTCATCCCATTTATTTTATGTCGATTTGCCCAATCACTGGAAGATAGCAATAGGCTTATTACAGCTAAGCCACCATATCTAGGCTTCAAAAAGCCAATGGACCATGAGGTGTCAGCAAAGAACTAATATTATGTCTCTCTTTGCTGCCATCTATATTGATCTCAGGCTCTGCAGCCCAAATATAATAGCCCAATTCCTTCAGCTCATATGTATCCTTTTAATTTCATCACATTACTGACAAGCATATGCATTACAATAAACACCGCAAAGGCCTTTTTGATGTAATTGTACATATGATTACAAGAAGATTCTTCTGGTTTGCTGTTTTACAAATGTGTAAGAGCACATGTTCACATCTGTAACAGCAGGAATAAGTCTGTGGCATGAAAACCTGGAAATCTGAAACCACCCAGAAGCCCTCTGAGGATTGCCCCGGCCTTACTTTCTTGCCTTGTGTAGTTGCTTGGTCTAACATCAAAGATTGCTAACATCACCAATCTTCCAAGGAAATGCCTTTACCTGGTGTCTTCCCCCTAACATGAGAGAGATAGGAGTCCCACAACCTTAAAGGTAAATAAAGAAAAAAGATGATGAAAATGAAATAAATTCTACAGCACCACCTCCTGGGCCTGTAGTGCTGAAGCATGTGACTAAGGAAATCAGGCCCCTCCTTGGGGCCTGATCAGTCTCACAAAGTATAAATAAAATAGATTTTATTTAAAAAAAAAAAAAAAGGAAAAGAGAAAATGTAAAAATACCTTTTCAGTTTTTTTTTTAATTTAAGTACAGTAGTTGCAAGAAAAATATTTGATGGTAAAAGACAGAATATACAGCTGCTCAAATCACATTAGCTTAAAAGAATTGTACAAAGGACAAGATAAGGCTCAGAGCAGATTACAACAACCTTGTCAGGGGAGGTAAAAAACGTCAACATGATGGTTGTAGCAGTATGATCAACACCCAGTCCCTTTATATGCACGTGTACAAAAGGGACAGGACTTTGATCATGCTGTTACAACCGCCAACTTTACTTTTTTTTTTTTTTAACCACCACCACTGCTGCTGGATCCCAAGATGATAGACCTACTTCTAATATAAACTCAACTCTGATGTAAAAAAGTGCTAAGTTCCAGAGAGAAGCCAACCATTTAGTGAGCATGTATGAAGACCATAAATACCAGAAACAATAAAGCATTAACTAGCAGACACAGAAATTAAACTTAGCACTGTTCTTAGCTAATTTTCTCTACTTCTCTAGAGAACAGACCACCTTTGGATCAGAGTTACCTTGTACCAATTTTGTTACCTGGAAAATCTTGCTTCCTGCAAATTCCAGCTTAAACTGAGGTTGAGGCGAGATATTAAATCCTCCTTTTTCCAGCCTCCCATTCAGTAATTTCTGCCTGATTTTAAACGGAAAAGGAAAACCGTTTTTCCTCACAGAGGGAGAAGGGTTAGGGAAATCTTGCTGCTTTTGTTCCAAAACCCTGTTCTTCTGCTTGAGACTGAGAAAAGCTGGAGGAAGCTTGAGTCACAGCATGTATGCTTCAGTTGTGGAATTACATTCAGAAACATTCCTAGTTAAATTAGAAATCAATTTACCCAAGAGCATTTCCCCCACATGGGGAAAAGCCATTCCTCTTGCGACTTCTGAGCCTTTTCCAACTTTTTTTCCAATGTGAGAATTTAACGATGAAGACTATTTCCCCAATGAAAGGCCACGGAACCACAGAAATTGGAATAGACCTAATCTCCAGAACATTTCACTGTTTATGAAAATAAGCTTGGGTATTTTTGACCAGCTGATGCTGATTTGCCAGATGCAATACTACCTAGAGAAAACAGGCCTTGCGTGAATTTAGGCCCTAAATTTCTAGAATTTTCTCTACATTTGATGTTCCTTTGTCTCTTTTCACAGAATCAACATTTTTAATTTATACTGCAGGATGACAATGGGGCTACTTAGTGCCTCACTACATAGCTTTTCAAGGTTCTGTATCAACCTTAAGCTTAGTACCTTCTGGATGCTTATATTACAACTAGGCATACCGTATCTGGGCTGCAAAACCTGGATGATCTCTAAATGACAGCAGACACAGAAAATTCTCATTTAAAGATCATCTGGATATTTGCAGTGCCTAATTATGTCCATCAGTCCCAGTCATCATGTCAGAAGAAGAAATGCATAGCTTACCTAGAACTCTCATTCCTGGATTTTCTGCAAGCTGAAAATATCTTTTTTAAAAAACATCAACAAGCTTTTGGTTGAGTTCATTGTAGCTGTTTTTAAACTACTTCTGCCCCTGCTCCCCATTGGTTTCACTATAACCTTTGAGGGAACTGTAAAGCATAACGTGTGCTGTTCCCCAGTTTCAAATGAGGGCCACTTGTGTGCTCTCTGGATCCTACCTACTTTTTCTGACTACCCACTATCACAGAAGGGAGGCCTTGCCTTTTATCTGCTGACTTTGCTTCTTTGTCCAACTTGTGCAATACCGTGGATGGTTTGTTAAGTCATAGCAATACCATAGCTCATGCTCATGTCCAGGTTTCTTTACATTATGCTCTTGCATGTGGTTCCTATTTATATAAAAGTGTGTTGTTGGGCTCAGGACTGTGACTTATACATGCTTTCAATCCTTAACACTCTGTGTTTAGTGTGGCACCTTTGGTTATCAGAGGACTGTGTTCAGAGTTAGCATTTACGAATTATTTTTCTGCCTGGTTTATGACCTAATACTTAACTGGCATAAGGGATTCTTAAGAGATAAGTAGTATCTCAACATTATTTTTATAATTTGCAAGGACAGCAGATTTTTCATATCCTCATTAGGCTTTGAAAAACAATTACTGCTCCAAGTATGCCCCACCTTTACCCAAACAAATCTCTTCCTGCTAGTTGGCTAACAGTGCCACCTGCTGCCAGGCAAAAAAAATCTTTCCTCTATGGCTTTGTGCAGTTAATAAAGCTAATATAAGCTGAATGCTTCCAAACTAAGATACCACTAAGGAATACCAAAACGGCTGAGAAGTTGAAAGCAATTACAAAAAGTGGCAAACTATGCATCTCCTTGAAGACAACAGGCATTTTGACTTGAAGGAGACTTTACCTTTCTAATTGGCATTTACCTTTAAAAGCCTTGTGCAGCCTTTCCTCTTTTCTTTTTTATTTCTGTTCTCATGGTGATGTCTACTTCACTTGATCTGTTCTGTTCCATACCTCCTTAGTTCCTCTCTTTCTTTCCCTAAACTGAACGTATAATTGATATATTTACAGAACTGGTCTCTTATATGCTTAATACATATATGGATATAGAGTTTATGCAGTACTGTGAAAGAGCAAGTAACACTAAAACATTATGGAGAGGATAGCAATAACATATCATGTCTACTTTTGAGAACCATTACCACAAAGCACCTGCCTCTTTACAAAGATACACAGAATACAGCATTTATGTGGACTTCTGAAGATTTAGGAAAATGTTTCAGTGGCAACTATCCCACACTTACAAAATCTAAAATAACAAATTCAATCTTACTAAAAAGCAGATTCCCCTTCACTCAGCATATTTTTCCCAACCAGTTGTGCACCAGTTTACAGTCCACAACTTTAAGCTTTCTCACCCCCCCTTTCTTTAATAGGTAAGAGGGAGAGTGAAAAACATTTTGCTATATGCTGTCCTGACACAAACTACTAGCTTCTACTTTGTACTAAATCCGATGGGAAAATGAGGTATTCGTCCCTGTCAGCATTCAGTGTTCCCCCCAAATCTTGTTATTCAAGGCATAGCCACTTGGGCTTTTTCCTTCGACAAAGGCAACCCGATGCTGCCACTAACCAGCACCATAACCGAGCTCTCCCAGTATAAGTCATAGGGTCAATTCACACAAAACTGCAGGAGCCAGAGCTAATGCTCTTCCAGACTCTGCCACAAGGGGACAAAAAATAAGCCTGTCAGACCTGCATGTTCGTAAATACATCATTGTAAAAAACTGGCAAGCCTTTAAACCTGAATCCTGACGTGGAACAATTCAAGGCAACCTTCTGCGGCTGGCTAGGAATCCGGGATCCAACACAACGGGAGAGCACCGGGTCAGGGCAGCATTTGCCTCCCTTGATTAGTATTTCTTACTACAGAAATACTAATGCAAACTCATATTTCTGTAACATTTTGGCTAACGCTGTTAATAAAGGTGTTGCCTGCATTTTAGCTGTCCTCCTGGACCAGCGTACCTCCCCCCCCCCCAATCCCAGGGGTTTTCTTGCCTTGGTTGCCAACTACAAATCAAACCTCGGGAAAGTTACACAGGATTTCCTGTTGCCAGCACTGAATCAGTGCCCAATTCTGACATGTTCGGATCAATCCTTTACCGCCTATGACTAGCGTACATAGTTGCATCTACAGACCAAAATAGTGTACTGAGACAGACTATTTCCTCTTCCGACGCTTTCCACGCTCGGCGCTGGAACTACGTTCCGAACCCTTCCTCCCTTCCAATAAAAAAAACCTTGCGCGGATTGATCAGTCGACGGCAACAAATCAAGAACCGGCGCGTAAGGATTCAAGCGTGGTGATGGGGCATCGATCCAAGCATGCGCAGAGTGCGCGCCCAGTAGGCCCAGCCTGAGGCGGCGGGAGGCGCCGAACAGCGGACGGAGATCACGGACGGTCGCCACGGCTAGTGAGACCGAAAGTGCGTGCAGGAAGCGCGCGCGGGGCGTTGTTTCATGAGAAGCGGGAGAAGGCCGCTTTCTGGCTCATTCGTGCGGGGTAGAGAAAAGGCGCTGCTTGGGAATAGCAAGGCCGGGGGGGGGGGTTGTTGCCGGTAGAGGGTGATCTGAGGGCGGTGATTTTGCGCAAGATTTTCTGGGGAGGAGGGGGGAAGGCCTGCCACCGAAGAGAGGAGGAGGGGGCGAGGCGAGCTTGAGGTTGTGGGAGAAGAAAGGGAGTGGGTGGGAGAGGTCTCTGCACGCGCACGTCAGAGGGAGTGAGAGGTCCGAGGGCTGCTGGGATAGCAGCAGCGGCAGCAGCCACAACAATAAAAAGCACGCGCTGCTGAGTTCCACGCTCTTCGCGCGCATTACCTTCTTGCAACAGGAGGCGTCGTGGGCTTGACCCCCCCCCCCGTTGTCACTGCGGGGTCGAGGTTGCGGACGAGAAAGGAGTGGTTAGTGGAGAGCCTCTGAAGACGAGTTAGCCCATGCGGTGGAACCAGGGGCTTGAATGCTGAGGTGGTACCGTGGGTTGTAGCAATTCAGATTGTTGGAGGGAGTGCCACTTTTTAGAAGCTGGCCAGTCGCACTGTAGAGAACAGTCTGATTTGAACCATCCTGCTGGAGCTTCTTTCAAGTAGTTTATATATGATGGAGTACTGAAGAAAAACAATTGTCCACTTGCCATTTGGAAAAATAGAACTTTCAGGATTCTGCCTTCTGTGTGAGTAGCAACAAGATTTAAACTGGAGACTTCCTGCAAAATATGTTAGTCAAGTTGACTTTTTACCCTGTTGCAGACAGATGTTATGTATTGTTGCTTAAAAATTAAGTATGTTTTATGGCTTCCATGCTGATAACATCTAGGATTATCCACTGTTGGTCTTTTTTCAAACTGCCTGAATTTTTTTTCCCTTGCTTGATAGGATTTTCAAGATGACACAGTTCCTGCCCCCAAATTTGTTAGCACTGTTTGCACCCCGTGATCCTATACCCTATCTGCCTCCTTTGGAGAAATTGCCCCATGAGAAACATCACAATCAGCCTTACAGTGGTATTGCTCCCTACATCCGTGAGTTTGAGGTAGGTGCAGTAGTATTGGTTTGACTATCTTTGGCTTGTTACTTACTGGAACATTGGCTAATGCTTGCAGAATCAGAATGGCTGTTGTAGCAATTACTTTCTCAACACTTTCTCTCTTAATTAAATATTTAGAATTATTACAAATGAGCTTCTCTTTCAGGACCCACGTGATGCTCCCCCACCCACTCGTGCAGAGACACGGGAGGAACGGATGGAACGGAAGGTATGTGTAGCACAAAGCTAAATGTGAGGTATATCAGTATTTGCTCTGATCCAAGGTTCTAAAAGAGAAAGAATTAAGTAGAAGGATGTTGAAGAGGTGGCCCTTGTAAGATTCCAACAATTGTCCTTCATGAGGATACACTGAAAAACAAGATAAGCATTCCTTATGTTTCCTTGGTCCCTTTCATTGCAGAGGCGAGAGAAGATTGAACGCCGGCAGCAAGAGGTTGAAAGTGAATTGAAGATGTGTAAGTGAGACATAGTAGCAAGCTGTGAAAAGGAATGGAAACTTTTTATCATTAACTTGAAGTTAATGATAGCCCCATTAATTAAAGATGAGACATGGCATTGCATTTGTGAAAAAACAAATAGGGAAGTAGAAGAGGTATGTTTTTCTTTATTTCTTCTCTAATCTGATTCATTATCCTTTCATTTAGGGGATCCACATAATGATCCCAATGCTCAAGGAGATGCCTTTAAGACACTTTTTGTGGCCAGAGTTGTAAGTTACTTCCTATTTCCTTTTTCTCCTATCAGTGCTTGGGTTAAAACGCATGTGAACAGCTTGCTGGCCCCATGCAGCCCTTGATTGCACTCTTGGTGAGCTGTGGAGCTCCAGATACCACTACTCCCTGTACCATGCAGCCTAGCTGATCACTTGCTGGGAAATGGGGAAGGGTTGCTGTTTTGTCGCTATTTGGAAACCCAGTGCAACTGAGATTGCTCAAGGATAGAATAAGCTTAATCCTACTACTTCCACAATCCCATGCCCAAATTTGTCAACTTTCCAAGAAAGAATTTGATGGTGGTGGTTGGGAGAGCATAATTGCTGGGGTGAAAAGGGGCTTCCTTCCAGTAGGTAGAGAATGTACATCCTGAGGTTTCGCCCACATCCCACTTATTGTATATAAACTGACAATGTTTGTTCACAAGAGCTATTGAGGTGTCAGCTGAATCAGCTAGCTGCTTTAGTAATCCTAGAGAGATGCGTCTTTGGTTTTCCATTACTGTTATCTCTGCTTTTGTTCTTATTTAGCTTCCTATTTACTTTCCAGAACTATGATACAACAGAGTCCAAGTTGAGGCGAGAGTTTGAAGTCTATGGACCCATCAAAAGAGTGAGTGAGGATATTAGGTTTTGGGGAGGGCTGATCTAAATTATCTTCACAATGGAAGGGGGGGTTGCCCTATTTTCTGTGCATCTTTTTGTACTCTTTATAGTCTAGGTTGATATGATATTCCTGTTTACCATTTAACATTTTTGTTTTTGCTCTCTAAGGGAAGGAATTTGTGTTTTCATATAGTAGTTTTTTTCATATAAAAATATACTTATTTTAGAAATTTCAGAAGAAATGTAAAATAAGATGATACAGTGTAGTTTTGGGTCCATATCTCAAAAATCTAAAATTTGCAAAGGCAATACCTTTATTAGACCAACTGAAGTTTTATAGTTGCAACCAGAATGACTGATTAGACAGCATAAATAAAACTGGGGGATGGGGGACAATCATATTCATATAAGGAATCTTCCTGTGGAAAAGCTTACCCAGATACATCATAATAATATTAAACAAGATCAGCCAAGAGCAGCATAAAAAAGGATGCTGATCTTTTTTTCCCATTTGACTGGTAATCTCTGTGATGGGATTCTTCAAAGTGGGTTTTTGTTGTTGAACCCAAACGGGGATTATTAGATGTTGTCAGAGAGGGATGTAAAAACTACAGGTTGGGTGGTTTTTGTTTTTTGTTTTTAGATTTGTTCATGGCTGAGAGGCAAAATTGAGTGTAAGGCATACATTGAACTCAAACATTTCTTTAAACATTCCTTAAAATATAAGAAGTAAAACATTTTAAAAAGACACTTATTCAGTTTGCCTCTTTAATGCCACCTCCAGACCTTTCAGAAACAAAACATCTTGTAGCATTTTGCTATTACAAACCCCTGCAAAATTATCAAAATGTAAACAATAAAGGTAGAAAAAAATAAAAGGCATCTCTTATATTGGAGTATAATTTTCAGTGAGCCATATGAAGCCCAATATGACCTTCAAGCTGAAAAACCTAAGACCGCTGTATGGACCCCAACCCTGAACCTGTATACCTGCTTAATTATTCCTTTCTAGATCTACATGGTGTACAATAAGCACTCCGGCAAGCCACGTGGCTACGCCTTCATTGAATATGAACATGAACGTGACATGCACTGTAAGTCCTTTTATGGGATGATTTTAACCTTTTCTGTATGTATATTTTAATCTAAATTAACTTTTTATTATAAAAGCATGTGTTTTATAAACATCCCTTAACTATTTTAAGCCCTTAAGTTATTTGAGGGCCTGGGTTTTCCCCCAACAGGTAAGTACAGAGTGGGGGAGCCTGGCTTGGTTTGGCGAGCACCCAAGTTCCGTTAATGTAGCTCAGATAGTTTTTCAGGGGATCTTTATAATCAGATCAACAATGTAGTCTAAAAGGAAGGAAGTTTTTATCCCTTTCTCTTACCAGACTTTGTAATTCTCGGATGATATTGTATTGGGACTCTCAGTTTATTCTAGGTAAGCTGTTTCTCTTGGGAGCATCCCTTTTATTCTTTACCTAGTTTCGGAAAATCAAATTAACGTAGCTGGGGTGCCGCAAATGTAATGTGTGTGCTAAAGTAACAGGCAACAGTTCCTCTCTTTATCCCCTAAATTCCCATGTGTTTGGGATGGATCCCTGTAGGCTAAGGGTGGGCAACTAGTCATGCCAGCATCTTTTGGGGCAGGCTAGAGTTACTGCTTGCATTATGGGTCCCAGGAAAAGTTGCCCCCACCCTCTGAACTGTTGCCCATTCTTTTATGTTAAATTTTTAAAGAGGGAGAATGAATGCTATGAAGAAGTTCTTCTTCTGAAGCAAGTGTAACTTTGACCTGAAGTTGTGTTTTGAAAAGATGCTGTTGTTGAGAGGCTGTTGTGAGCGGGGTGTATTAATTCTGTGTTCTTATTGTCACTGCAGCCACCTTTCTGATGGCTATTGCCACTGCTGGCTTGCAGCTGATCCTTATGCTTCCCCTTTACAACATCTCATTGTATGGTTGGTATAAGGGTTTGTATAATTGGTAAGAACCTCAGTACCCAACACACTTCTATACACAAGCCAGGTCAAAGGCAGATGCTAGATAATATGGCTTAGTTGGGGGTGGAGGGAAGGAAGAAAGGAAGGAATCTATTTCTCTTTTGGTTTCTGTACAACTCACTTGCTGTGTAGAAGGAGAAAAAGAAATAGGTTCCTTGTGCTCTAATCTTAGCTCTACATTTTACAGCCTGAATTAAATGGAGAGGGAGGGAACAACAGGCCAGCCATTTTTAGTATAGCTCAAATATCCTGAGTGAATCCTCCCTCCTTAAGTCACACATGTACACATCTGTGGACCTAAATTGGCAACCTGTGGAGAGAAATAGGCAGAATCTGTTTCAGAAGAATCATAGTATTTCCTTTCTGTAGCATATAAAACTGGTAGAGTAACAGATATATTTTCATATTGCCTAATCCCAAATATTTACCCTTAATCATAAATTCTAATTGGATTGTGTCCATGTTAAACTATGTAAATTTAAACATATGACAAGGTTCTTATGTAAGGTCCACAAAATAGTCCTGTAAACGTGAGATAGAGTTCCTATCTGACTGGGTTAGTGTTCTTTGGAAAAACAAAGACAAAAACTAGAACATTGTTAATTATTTCAAAACACATAAAATAAAAGACAATAGCACTGTAATTTAGCATTTACCTGATCATTTGAAGCCACTAAAGGTGTATCTCCATAATAAAGAAATAGCACAGTTTCTGTAGTGCTTTCTTGGGTTAACATGGTTGCATATTTTGTCTGCTATTTGCACAAAGCAAAAAATCTCCTTTCACTTTATCATTTTAAAAACAAGGCAAAACTATGGAGTTTGTGCACCTGGCTGTTAATTTTGCTATTCTTATAGAAACACTAATTACCTGGGAGAATGGCTGACAATAACCTGGGTCTGAAGGGCAGCGATTAATTTAAATGGAAGTTGGCAGCCATCTGTGGGCGTTTATTTGTACACTGTATAAGGGATATCTGGTTTGAGTGAACATGTTCCTGCAATCTGTTCTTGAATTTAAAAGTTAAAGTTGTACTTAAATAATGGAAACACTCTTTCCAGTTACTGGATTACTTGAGTTTGAGAAGGCCTAGTTGCATGTTTTATTCTTTGGATTCTGTATTTAGGAAATTCTTTACCTCTCTGTAGGAAAATGCAGATATTTTAGTGGAGCAGATGTAGCCTATGTTAGGTTAAACCAGGGACAGATAATCTCTGGTAAATAATCCTAAAATACACTGAGTAGCTAATATGTGTTTCTTAGGAGGGAGTGTCTATTTTTGCATGTGCTCCTGAACTTTCAGCTGATAGGAAGCAACACTGAGGATATTTGAGCTCTGCTTTTAGTTAGTAAATTAACGGGCATTTGTACTGTTAGTCTAACTTGGGGCACAAAGCTAAGTAGGTGGATTTTTTCTAGCTACCCCTGGTATGGCTTGCCAAGGCCATAATGAACCTTGAAGTGGGACGTGGTTGGGATGTCTGTCTCAACAGAGATTCTAACTCATTGTTCCCCTGAAATAAGGGTTTCCACATGAAAGCAGGCAACTATACCACTGTTGCTGGGTTCCTGAATACTGGTAGAGAGGGCATTTCAGACACATCACACATTTCTTGCTGTTTTTTCTTGTATCTTTTTTTTTTCTGTCTGGCTTCTTTAGCTTAGCTCTTTCAATTGTGTAGCATTCGGAGCTTTCAATTCTGTCTGAAGGAGGCTATAGCTAGGAAGGTTAAGAAAGCTCATGGCTAACATTCAGGACTTCTTTGGCCTCCCTGAATTTGTGGTTGTAAGGATATTTCTATTAGATAACTTCTGTCATTGGAATTTTGGATTTTAAAATGTAGGAATTAAATGGGGCCATTATCAGCTTATCTTTTCCAAGTCAGTACTGTATCTAGAGAGGCCTTTCCCAGCCTTAAGTGTTCTGGATATATTAGATTACAGTTCTTATTATTCCCAGAATATTCTCTTTGGGAATGATAGATGTAGTCCCTATTGTTGGGGACCACTTGGGAAGACTGATCTAGACTGTCCAAAGCAGCAGTGTAAGACAAAATGGTGAACTCAAGACTGAGAAGCATTCTTCACTTTAGTCTTGTATTGAGGCACTATTTGAGCTGTTAAGATAATTAATCCAATATTTTCCCCTGAAAATTAGTTACTGGCCTCTGAATCTAGGGGAATAAAAAGTCTTATCCTTGGGTCTCATATTGGCAAACAAAACAGCTATCTGTGATTTTAGCATTGAGCTGTAAGTCATGTAGCGTGATCAATTTACATTGGTCCCTTGAGGCATTATCTAAAAACGAAGTCCTCATGCAACCTTTCAATTCTATAACTTTCCTTATTCAGATCAGAGAACTAGCTATGCTAATTCTGAAAAATATGTGAGTCCTGTCATTTAAGATCTCCCTAAAAAAGATCATGTACTTCTTGCATATTTATTTGTTCTCATAAAATATGCCTTCCAATAAAAATACATGAAAGAAGTATAACAAGTGGAAATCCCTTGTTATTTCTCCCTCTTGGTACTTACGTATAAGCATATGGAAATTGGAAGAATTATAAGAATTTCCCTCTTCGGATGGGATTTCTGTATTAAAAGTGAATGTTTCAATGCATTCTTTGGAAGTCAGGTGGCTGACCCCTCAGATAAGAGAGTAATTTGAGGCTCCAATTTGGTATTCGGAAGCTATGAATGGTAAATTTACTGGCATTAGTAGAATGTAACGGCTTCGAAAATAACTTTTCAGGCCTAATTGTATATATATCAGAGAATAGTTCCAGATGAGTTGCCCCCCCCCATCATTCCACATGGTGCTGTTCATATCCCATCAGAAGTCTTTGAAGCTCTGAAAAAAATCAGGAGGTTCTTATGATAGGCCCATTCTGCTTTATGTAACATGTCCTAGAAGGTAAGATTCAGTACAGAGGGTGGTTTCAGGTAAGCATGCTGCAACTCTTCTTGCCTCGGACTGACCTCTTCATTGGAAAAGGCCCAGCTTCGTCTCCTTTCTACGATAAAATGGTGGCGAATATGTGGAGTAGTGACTCTGGTCTGGCTACCCTGTCTGGAGAGGAGCCATGAGACTAACTTTGTTAGAGATGATGGTGTGTCATCGTGTCCAACATCCAAACTTGACTGATTCTCAGCCTGATGGGTGGCTTCAAAGCCCAGAGTGACATCTTTGCTATGGGACACAGTTTGGTGATGACGATTCTGTCAAATCCCATTTTTCAAAATTCCCTTTTTTTAACGGAGGAGGGAGGATGGCAGACTGTTGGAAAATGCATCCCTCATCAAAGAAACTGCTTTCTGGACTTTTGGATTTTAAAAAAGCTTGCCTGAGTAAACCAGACAAGGTGAAAATGTTCTCAGTGGTAAGAAGTTAGAATTAGTATTTATTTTCATCAAGCCCTTTACTCAAAACTGGTAGTTGTTAAATATTTTTCTGAAGTAATACTTTTTCTGACTGCAAGTCTAGATACTAGAACCCATTTCTATGAGAATTACCACCCCTCAGAGGAGATGGGGAAGAACATTTCTGCATTATTTCTCTGCACACACTGAGGAGAGAAATTCTCTCGTATTTCTTTTGTATGTCCCCATGAGTTGATTTTCCTCCAGTATGTGTATGACGTTGCAAACCTTGTTACTTGTTAAAAATTTGTGGGTTTTTAAACACAATCGCAAATATTTCCCTTGCAATTTTGTACGAACACTCTCCTCTTTCTAGTCCCTGACATTTTAATTAAGCCATTACATTTTAATTTCCTAAAAAAAAATCCCCCACCAAAACAAACAAAAAAAGTTAAAGAATCATTATGGCCATTTCTCAAGGCTACCAGCATTTTGGTAGCCAAACATTGCTACATTTTCTTAGTTATCTGAAGTTGAAAGCTGTTTTTTTCTTTAAAAGAAACATTTCTGAAACGCCTGGGTTGGAGATTTAATTTTATCTAGTACTTAATTGTGTGGCCTTTTGTCACACTTGCAATTCATTGCCACATATAAATGGCTTCAGTAGTTTTGGGGCTGTAGTGTGGGACTCCCAAGGCTTGTGAGGACCCCTAAAAGGATAAAGTGTCCCTAAGCTCTTAATAAAAGGTTTTACCTAGTTTGGAAAATGGGTTGAGAATGGGGGAACTGGGCAGGGGCTGGCCGGGGTGGGGATCTGAGTGTCCGACTTCTGCTGCTGAGACAGGTAAGGCAGGGAAGGTCGGCTCAGCAGCTAAAATGCAAAACCCAAAATACCGCCCCAGCCGGGGGCGCCGGGCAGGGGGGAGCTGCGCCTCGGGCCCCAGCGCTAGCAGCCCGATGCAGTGAGTTTGAGGAGTTAAAAGTTGCAATGGTTTTGTAAGTAGTTTCTCCAGGTAAATGCTTTTATTTCCTTATTACATATTAGCTGTGCTCGCCCTACCTACCCTTCCTTTAGCAAGTTGCTTCAGAATATTTCCCTTCCCTAAAAATATCCTAGAGGTTTGCAATTGGGTGACAGTGACAAGGGTGGTATAGAAGGTTAAAGTGGGTTGGATCTCGTAAGGGAGGGGACCAGCCAGTTCCACTGAGGATTCTTGCTCTATTTTTTGTACCTGTTCTCTTTTCTTTCCAGTCAAACCTTCCACTACCACTGTAACAGAAGAAAATTCTGTCTCCCTTTTCACTTCCCTTTTTCCTTAACCTGTTTTTCAGTTGTTTAGTTTAACCACAGGAGCTCTCGCTTTGGGCGAGGGGTTTGGCCTAGCTTTTTGGGGACTGGCTGGTTGGGGATACTATTGAAGGAGCAGGAGATCCTGGCCCACCCTAAAGTGAGCTGGGAGGACTGGGATGGAGGAATTGTTTTTACCCAGACTTTTTCCCTCTGGGCAAGTGATGAATGTAATGTGACTGTCTTGACTGCTCAATAACATTTCTTTTTTTTTGCAGCAGAGGCTAAGGGGGGTTGCGTTATGGGATGGAACTGGGCTTGCTCCACAACTTGAGGGATTTATAGCTGTTGTGGCTAGGTTACTCTTGAGATGTCTTTGCTGGTTCCTTTATTCTGCAATAATGTAGATTTTGTCCCGGGCAAGCACTCTATTCAGGTTTTGTTCTAGAAAACTTGAGGCAAGATTTCCCAAGGCAGGTGTGGAGCAATCCCTCACCCAAGGAATCTTTGGGGCCATAGGAGCTGCATCTCCGAATCCTTTCCATACGATTAGTCTTTGGGGGAGGGTGGGCTTGTTTATGTACACTGTAGATAATGGCAATTCCATTTGCCCTTCCCTTTCCCCTGGATATTCCTCCTAATCTGTTGCAGCGGCATACAAGCACGCCGATGGGAAAAAAATTGATGGCAGGCGAGTGCTAGTGGATGTAGAGAGAGGCCGGACGGTGAAGGGATGGCGCCCACGTAGACTTGGTAAGCATGTGGAAAAGCATTATATCAAACACACCTGCTTTAATAATTGGATTATAAAGGCCATCATTCTTAAGGTTCTGAATTATACTGGATTATAATTATACTACATATTGTGTGCAGTTCAGCCTCCCCCAGTTAAGTTGTTCACGTTTACTAAAGGGGGACCATGTCTAGAAGAGAGCTAAGCGAGGTTCAGTAAATTGAAGGGCAGGGGAGTTCTAAAGAGGAAAATTTGCATCTCATTATTAGTAGATTCAACCCAGGTATATGATGCATTCTAAATAGGCTTTTGTTAAGCTAATTAAAAGTACTTTGAGGATATCATCTAACTCTGTGATGCATTCACACAATATTAAGCTATGACTTGAACTGTGCTTTATTGAATAAGTTGTAATAGCCTGGGTTTTACTTACCACAAGTCGTGAATGGGTTGGCACTTCATACTAAACAAAAACAAACTCTATTATGGCTTAGCATTATACATGAACCATTATGTTAATAAAATGCTATTTTCAGTGCTCCTGATTCTTCTGTGTTAAACAGGATTCCCTTTTCTTAACTTTTTCCCCTGCTTTGCAAGAGAAATTATTTCTATTGCATCTATAATTCAGGTGCTTTGAGTAGGCTGAATTTGAACTTCTTATGAGCTGTTTTCACAACATGCCTAAGTTAAACTAAACTGAGTAAGGAAAACTGCCCACATGAGAATTATTTTTTCTACTCGTTTTATCAAATTCCAAAGAGGCCAGCTTCCAAAGACAGAATACAACTGGAAACAAGGTTTTCTTTTTATTTGCAGGTGGCGGTCTCGGTGGTACTCGACGGGGAGGTGCTGATGTAAATATAAGACATTCAGGTCGGGATGACACTTCTCGATATGATGAACGGTAAGCTAAATTATATGTGGATAACGTAGAATGATGTTTCTGCTATCATTCCAGATCTTAACAAGTGTTAATTCTGTTTCCTTCTAGAAGCAACAGAAGAATTAACTGATTACTCTCTTTCAAAAGTTTATACAATTCCAGTTGTGTGTTAGAGGATCCAGAAAGCTGATAGTGAATCTTCTGATACTTAAAATTTGAAGATTCTTAATTTTAGCAGAATGTCTTTTATTTGGTTAAAAAAAAAAACTGTACAGATTGGATGGATAGATAGTATTTTTTTGAAGGTTCTTAGAAGGATAGTATCTTTGTGATTCCATTTGAAACCTTTTGATCATAAGGGAAATTACTTTTCTTGATGAAAAAAACCAGATTGTATTGTCGATACTATGTGCTCATACTGCTAGTTTTTTCATTCTACTTGTCTGATGCTCACTTTATCTTGGCTCTCTCAGGGATAGGGACCGTGAACGTGAACGTGATCGCCGAGACCGCAGCCGAGACCGGGACAAGGAGCGGGAACGCCGTCGCAGCCGATCCCGAGAGCGCAGGAGGCGAACACGGAGTCGAGAGAAAGAGGAGCGGAAGCGCAGCCGGGAACGCAGCAAAGATAAAGACCGGGAACGCAAGCGTCGCAGTCGTTCTAGAGACCGCAAGAGGGATCGGGATCGGGACAGAGACAAGAAGGAGGAATTGCCAGAAGTGGGAGAGGCCCAGCCTGATGAGGCTACCCTTGGCGAGATTGGTGTAGATGGGATAGAGGTGAAGCCTGAAGGGGAAGAGAAAGGTAGAGAAAGGGACCGGGATAGGGATAGGGAGAGAGAGAGGGACCGTCGACGTAGTCATCGTGACAAAGACAGAGACAGGGATCGTGACAGAGAACGTCGCCGTGATAGGGATCGAGATAGGGACCGTGACCGCGAGCACAAGCGTGACAGGGCTGAACGGGGTGGAGAAAAACGGGAGGACAGGGGGCAGGACAATGGGATGGGAGAAGCGTTGGAGGAAACCAGTCAGGATATGTTCCTGGACCAAGAATCCATGCAGTCGGCTGATGGCTACTTATCTACTGAAAATGGATACATGATGGAGCCCCCACTGGAGTGATGAATGGAGACTCTTCCTTTTCCCAGGTGTCTAGCCAGGTGAGGCTCTGCTTCCCAGGCTGCTAGCCAGTGAAGCCCCTGTTAACCAGTTGAGGTAACTTTTTAAACTGGTTTTGTTTAGAAGGGTGTTTCAGGTCTGCCTGTCCCACCCCATTTCTTCTTAACATGTAACTTTCCACCAGTCCCTTGTGTATTTGGATATTTTTGTTTAAACAAGAATAAAGTGTTAAATGTTTTCTTCTTCATGTGAAATGTATATGGGACTGGCATGTTTGAAGATGCACTTTGCCTGATTCTAGACTGATAGTAAGTGAAAACTCCCTTAGAAGGTATTGAATTACATGTCAAACTAATTGCTGCTGAAACATACTGATAATCAGCGATCCAGGTTTTTGCTTGTGGTGCTATGAGGAGGCAGAGGGAGACTGGAGGAGGAAGCAGCAAATGGAAAAGGATCGAAAGGTAATGAAAAAGGTCAATTGTATGTTGTAGTTACTGGTTATGGGGGAAGAATGGGGGTGAAAAGACCAAGTGGTACAAATAGATTTGGAGCATTTGCCTTCCATCAATTTGGAGAATGGCTTTGTGGATTGAGGAAGAACATAAGCAAACTTCATCAAGGTGCACCAAGGTCAGCTTGGTTTACCTGCATTTGACCAATGTGGGAAATGATATTAAAGGGAACATTTAGGTGGGGTTACATTTATTCAGAGACAGAAGAAATAACAGTTTCAAGGTCAGCAATGAAAGAGAAAGGTTGCATCTCACAATTTGAATTGAGTGCATTTTTAGAACTTATTTTACCTAATTCTGCATTTAAAACCCATTTTACCTTGCTCAATGAATGCTTAGGCAAGGGAGGTACAAGAAATTGTGATACTAAATATTTATTTTCCGCTACTAGGCATGGTTAACTACCCTTCTGGTGTCTAAAATTTTGAGAGTGTCTGCATTTTCAAGTACGTTGTTGAAGTCACGAAGCCTAGAAACTTGTTCTCTAATTACGAAGTGAAAGATTCTTGGGAAAACAAAACACTGCATTTAATATCACATTGAATATAATGCCTTCAAGTCAATCTTGACTCCTGATGACTACATGAACAAGAACATGCAGTTTTCTTGGCAACATTTTTTGGATATCTTGGTTCCCGTGAAATCACCAGTAAATGTGTCTGCTTGTATTGGTAGCTGAAAACTAAAATCCAGGTTTTCATTTGGTGCAGGCTGAAAAACTGCCAGAATTGAATTACTACAGCAGGAAAAAAACCCAAGAGCAAAATCCATTTTTACTGAAGATGAGAGAAGAATATAGAATGTTTAGCTTAGGTTATACTTCCAAACCCTCAGCTTCTCTGCTCCCACTTGTATAACACCCAGTATTCACTAAATAGTTACACCAGTGATTTAATTGAAGGGCAGGCTCTTGCAAGCAAAATTTGGCAAACCAAATACAGCACCTGGATGAAATTTGGGGCTGGAGGAAAAAAATTGAGAATGGAACAGCAGAAGGGTGTGTTGAGAGAAACGTACACAGAAGCTGATGGGAAGCTCTGTTGGTTCACACCTGAGCTATTTTCTCATAATAGGGTTAGATTTTTAAGCTGAAATTTACTGGATTAACGTTATCTTATGACCTCTATCAGAGATCTGAATCTAATTCTGTGACTCCCATCACTGCACCACCGTGATGTTATTTCTATCATCTTGACTTGTTTACTCATGCGTACTTTTGTGTGATGTTTATGCAAAAGTATTTTTGCATGATTAACCCATAGTGTCTGATACATGTTACTGATGTTCTACTAAAGGTAGAGCCTCCTTCAAGCTGATCTTGACTCCTGGTGAGTTGGGAACACATGTTGGGTTTTTCCTGTATCAATAGGGAAGTGATTTGCCATTGCTTTCCTAAGTGTGTGTGTGTTTGTGTGTGTGTGCTTGTTTTAAATTTCCCAGTCTAGTCTGCAGCCTGGGTTCTTCCTGGAAAAATCCCTTCCCAGTTCTAATTGGGGTGGACCCTGCTTACCGGCCAAGCTCAGATAAGGTTGGCCAAGTGCTGTCCTTTACTGAGATGGTTTTGCAAAACACTGTACTGTTGCATAATTAAACTGCAAGCAATGAAATATCAAAGTACTTGCTTACAAGTCAAGGCAGGTTACTCCGATAAACTTCTAAATTAGAATAAACATTTGTACAAGAGACTGATTTATGCCAGGATGTCACGCGAATTCTTCCCGAGTCCCGAAGTTGTCAGTCGCTGCTATGCCTACGAAATAAAAGCCTTGCTTGCTTTGATGTCACGGGGCAGGCAGGCACGATGGGTATATTTTGCTTATGTAAAGATTCATCCAGTGATTCCAGGCACGTTCAACGATGGAGTCCATTTTACGTTTGCTGGAAAAATCGGCACCTGCTGCTTATGCATCGTCGGCTCTAAGCCAAATTACGGAGGAAGCGTAGGTTTGGCTTAAACTGGTGGCCCTTTGCTTCTCTGAGCTTGAACTTCCATCTAAGAGCTGTAGGACTTCGTAACTCCATTCTTTTTTGGGGGGGGGGGCAACGGAAGAGGCTCCTACCTGGCTTGAGCAGCGCCCGGAAAGCGGGGCCTTAGCACACGTGCCCAGGCAGACACGCGCACCAGTAGCCCGGGGGCAGGGCTGCGTGCCGGCTTGCAAAATCCTACACGCACTTCCCACCCTTCCGCTTTGACGTGCGAGGCGGCGGTGGTGGGGTTCTCGGGCGTGAAGATGGCAGCGCTGGCGGAGCCTCTGGGGCTGGAGCGAGGTAAGGCTGGGAAGAAGGATGGAGGAGGGTTTGCCGCGGAACGGAGGTTCGCGGCGGATATGCCTTGTGGCCCGGAGAGAGGCGCCAGGGAAGCTTTTGGAGCGGGGGGGGGGGGATGCGGGCACGGTTGGAATCAGCAGCCCCCGCGCCGCATCTGGAGACTTCTGGGGTATCTGGAGGGAGGGGTGGTGACATAAGAGTCGACGCGCGGTTCGACGGCAGAAGATCAGGGATGGGAAGGCGCGGGTGTGCGTTGCTTCCTGCTAGAACATGGAGGTTGTGGCTGCTGGGTTCCCTTTCTGGCCACGGCTCCCGTCGAGAAGAGCTGAACGGTTCCCGGGAAAACAGGGCAGATGCTGGTCGTCCGGCCGGGGTTTCCTGCTCTCCCCCTTTCTTAGGTAGCGAGAAGCAGGTCTCCGGAACTGCGAAGCCGGAGGCCGCGGGCGGGTTACGCTCTTCCTCCACTTGCCTTGCGGCCGGTCCCAAATGCCCTCTGGGACGCGCGGTCCCCTGTTCCCTTTTTTGTAGATGTGGCTCGGGCGGTCGAATTGCTGGAGCGGCTGCAGCGCAGTGGGGAGGTGCCCCCCCAGAAATTGCAAGCCCTTCAGAGGGTGCTACAGAGCAAATTCTGCTGTGCCATACGGGAGGTGAGACCGAGAAGTTTGTCCCATTTAAGCTGCCCTTCCTTTCTTCCCCTCTCTTCCACATCTCTGTTTGTTTTTAACCATTTTTTCCCAGTTCAGGGGCAAACTCCTATAGAAAAATATTTGGGGGGTTGGGGGCCGGAGGTAAGATTATAGTTAGACCGATGGTCCTGCAGAATGCATTTAGTACAAGCATTGACTGGGTTTCCACCCTGTGCTTAGGCTGGGCCAAAAGATAGTTGGGAAATCTTTGGTTCAGCATTTTGTGGGAACCTAGCCATCACCTTATCGCACATGAACTGGGCCCATGTTAAGGGCAGAATGTATCTGATTTGTCTGGGTGTAGACTGCTACATTACAAAACACATAGCAGTTGTGCTGAGGGTCCTCCCCTCATTTCCCAGCACCCCAATCACAATTCTTCATCACCTCCCAACATGTAATTTCTGGTAATTGCATAGTTTGTGTAATTCATGTCATGGTAGGATTCTTCTTTCAGTCCACCCCCCTACCACCATTTCAGCCTTTTTTCCTCTGCTGTTCTGCATTGGATCCTCTCCTGGGATTTTAGTTAACCTCTTCCGTTTCTCTTCTGTTAGTTTTTTCTGATTTCTTTTGTCTCCCCTGTTTCCTCTTATTATCTGTAGCACCTACCTGGATCTTGAATTCTGCATAGTTTTGCCATGCTAAAAATCCCCCTGTCATCTCTTGTATCTCTGGACAGGTTTACGAGCAGCTGTATGACACTCTGGATATCTCGGGAAGTCCTGAAATTCGGGCACATGCCACTGCTAAGGTAACACAACAAGCCTGTTATTGTGCTACCACTTAGGGCTGGATCTGTGCCTTGCCCGCTGTGAATCCAGGAAAAAACATAGCTGCTTTAAGTTGTTGCTGACATTTCCAGATCACATTTTCTCCTTCAAATCTGCATCTCCTCACACCCTATTACCTTTGATTTGCATTCTCTTGTTCTCCAGAATGATAGGCAACCCAATGCTCTCCAGACACCTTGCACTACATATTGTGACCAGAACGGGATGCAGTCAGAGGTTATAGGAGTTATAATCCAAAACTCTGAAGAAGCACTGCTAGTCACAGCAGTGCCTTAAGATCCTCTATAGCAGTGTTTCTCAACCTCAGCAAGTTTAAGATGTGTGGACTTCAACTCCCAGAATTCCCTAGCTAGCATGCTGGCTAGGGAATTCTGGGAGTTGAAGTCCACACATCTTAAGATGGCTGAGGTTGAGAACCACTGCTCTACAGAGATCCATCCACTGGCCTCCTTTTAAGGTTTCAGTATCTACCAGGGTTGTGTAATGACTTGGATTCAAAGGCAGAAAAGTGTTTTGGGACATAGGGGGGCAGTCACGTAGCATCTGTCTGCCCTCCGCAGCTGCAGCACATCCTGAGAAAAGAGGTGTTTGGTTTCAGACAGGTGTTACCTGCCTACCCCTGCATGCTCCAAAGCACCCTTTTGTCTTTAAATCTGAAGTGCTGCACAGGCCTAATGTCTACAAAGAGGATAGTTTTGGGGGTGGGGGTGATGCCATGACTTTGCAGCTCCTTCCAAACGGAAGTACGCCTGGCATTAATATCTGCGTGTAAGATACCTGCTTATGACTTAATTTTTATAGCATTTGGAATGCAAACAATGCTTGTGCCCGCTTTGTATTATTATTGTTGTTGTTATATCTGCCTCTTGGTTTTCTAATCGTTACTTCATTATGTTCAGCATAATTAATATTTATTCACATCTTGGTCAAATGTTTTGGGATTCATTGGGATGAAAGGTGGCTTAGGAATTTTTGAAACATTATTTAAAAAATTGGGGGAATCTGTGGTCAACAAAACAGAATGATGTTTTCAAAAGAGTATCATGGAAGCTAAGATCATTGGTAGTACCTCATCCTGCTGAGTATATATATTCTGGGGAATAAAGGGCAAAAACTTTTCAGTGTGGCATTAACTAAAGAAGGAACAGAAGTATACCTATTGTGAGAAACAGAGTCTCACATTCCTTAAAACTTATCTTCAGAAAGGGAAGGGGATATAGAGTATCCCCTTTATAGTTATTCATTTATAGCTCCCCCGCTTTTCTGCCAAAAACATTCCCAGAGGGGGTTACATAAAATCAATAAAAATAATTCTAAACTAAGTCTTTATCTGCAAGTTTCCAAACTAAGGGATGTGACTGGGGGATGACTGCAGGATGCGAAAGAAAAGTTCTTAAATTGTCAAATTGATACGTGATGATACAGTATATTGTCTTAATTTAATGTTACCAGTAGATGAATAGAGGAATGTTTTGCCTTTTTCCGAACATTTTGTAAACTGTTACCTAATGCTTATAATTTATAAATTACTCTCTATTTCTTTTTTCTTCTCCTTCCCCTCCCTCCCCTGCTTTCTGGTTCTTTTTAAAAATAATATAAAATAAAATAAAACAGATATGGTGGCAGCAGCCATGCAATCAAAGCCTTACTGCTTTTTTAGGTGTGTTGCACTTGGTACACACCTTGAAAAAGACACAGAGCTTTGATTCCGTGATTGCAGTTGCCATCCTGACTCCTCCCCTCCCCATGCACCTACGTAACACAAAGGGGATAGGGAAATGGAGGTAAAACCGGCATATGTAGAACATTGACAAATGCATCCAATTTGGATTAAGTACAAAAGGGGCTATTTGGCATTATAGAGCTAAAGGAAACCATATTTCAGTATAGACTAGTGATGGTGAACCTGTGACACATGTGTCAAAGGTGACATGCCACAACGTTTTGGGTGACACGCCAGCGTTCACCAATTCCCAGCAGCTATTCTCCCTGTTTGAGTTACCAAAGAAACTGAATTTGTTTTACTCGTATTTCATTTTTGTAATTATTTGACGTTTCTTTGTATAATATACATAGCACCACACATGATTGGACTGTATTTTTTTTTAAATAAATGAATACGTAAAGAATTGTTTCTCTCTTGTTCGGAGGGGGAGTGTGTGACGTGCCAGCAGAATCAAGTTAGGCATTTTCCAAATTTTTGACACGCCGAGCTCAAAAGGCTCGCCATTGCTGATAGAGACTGAAATGAATAAGGTTGGGTAGGATAGCCTAAAACAGGAGTGGGCACATTTTAAATTTATAGCCTCTACAATATTTTTCATTAGAAGCTCACCTTCAGCTAATAGTCATACTACACACCAGAGCTATGTGCCAAATTGTGATACCAGGCAAAAAAGTAACTACTGAACACAATTTCCACCCGGAGATTTGTTTGCAGTATCAGAACTAGAGTTTGTACCTCTTGAACCTTGTACCGTTCAGTATGTTGACTTGGAGTCTCCTGCTCTTTCCTTCGTGTATGCAGGCAACAGTGGCGGCCTTTGCAGCCAGTGAGGGCCACGCGCACCCCCGGGTGGTGGAGCTGCCGAAGACAGATGAGGGCCTGGGCTTTAACATCATGGGGGGCAAGGAGCAGAACTCCCCCATCTATATTTCCCGCATCATCCCAGGGGGTGTTGCTGATCGCCATGGTGGGCTGAAGCGTGGAGATCAACTGCTGTCTGTCAATGGCGTGGTGGGTATTGGGTGAGACACAGGACCTTCTGTGTCTGCATGGCAGAGATGTTGAGGTGTGCGTGGTATGGTGGGACTTGGCTGTCCACTTCCTGATTCCAGGGTATGGTGAACCCCAAGTGTGTTAGGCAGACAAAGTGTCTTTCAGCAAATAGAGGGGTGTGTGCTTTCTGCTGGTCTTACCTAGTAGAAGGCCGTATCAGGTCATCTGGGAATGGGGAAATTTTAATTTCCTACCATTCTACCAGAATTGCTTCAGGCCACTCTGGAAAATGATAAGCTACCATTTTAATTTCCCATCATGCCTTGGCATAATGCTTCATTGGGGAAATTAAAAAGGCAGCTCCCCCAGGTCCAGCCTCTCTTCACACTTAGAGCGCTGGAAAAAATAATTAAATGTGGGCTCAGGATAGGCGTGGTGAGATCTGCCGAGGTTTTGTAGTACTGACAACTGCTCCAAGATGTCCCATGCTTACGCTAAGCTTGGGATTTAATAGGTAGAGACCAGTTAACAATTTGAGAGCATCTGAATGAGCAGAACCTCTGTACGGGATAAATAGCTTTTAAAAGGTATGATATTTTTAAAGCAATTATTAAGAATATGAGTGGGTTTATGCATGGGAAAAATAATTTTTTATTATTATTATTATTTTTATTTATTTATTTATTTATTTATTTATTTATTTGACTTGTCCCCGCCCATCTCCCCACAACGGGGGACTCTGGTGATAAATCCACATGTAGATTGTGAAAGGCATCAGTCTGTATTACAGGACATGTGTTAACTGAGATGTCCTGTCTTTTCCTAATCTGGCATTCTCCCCAAACCCAAGCTGGTAGAATTCTTGGAATTACATCTAGAGGGCACCAATTTGTAGAAGAAGCTATATGTTAACTGAAGCCAAAACAAAATGATACACGCCCTAATAGAATAGGCATTGATGGGAATGGGGGTCCAAAATCCTGTTTTCGTGAGGAGGGAATCTAAGGTGTAGCAGAACCTTCCCCCACAAATCCCAGCTCAGTGACGACTGACTCTGCTCATTGGCAAAGAAGTATTGGCTGAATATGGAAGAAGGTGGAATGGAGTACTTTCTTAGAGGTATTATTGGCTGAACATCTGAATAGGCTCCCTCCTCTCTCCCTAGCATTTTTTCTGAAATGCAATTTCCCCTTGCATAAATTTATAATTTAAGGTAGACCAGGTGGCAGTTCCTCACTGACCCTATCAGTGACGGGGTAGGTTGGGGTGAAGAGTTGTCTTTTTGTGTTGGGACGATTGTAAGAGGAGCAGGGGACTTTTTTTTCCCCTGATGACCCTGCCTTTGTGTCTTCCCTCTTGCAGAGCGTGGAGGGCGAGCAACATGAACGGGCAGTGGAGCTTCTGAAAGCAGCACAAGGCACAGTGAAACTGGTTGTGCGCTACACACCCAAAGTACTTGAGGAGATGGAGGCGCGCTTTGAGAAGATGAGGACAGCGCGACGCCGGCAGCAACACAACAGTTACTCGTAAGAATGGACTGTGAAATGGGTATTGAGAATATCAGGTACCCAGCAGGTTGCCAGCATCTGTTTCAGAGGCAAGAGAAAGAATTGGTGGCTTCAAGGAATTTTTTTCCCTAACCCCCACATCCTTGAACATACCAGCTGCTGCTTCTACCTTAGAGGATTCTGATGTCTTTTAAGACAGAAACATTGTGGAGGGGTTGGTCTGTTTTGTGAGTATTTATAGAGCCGTGTGTTCAAAAGAGAAGGATGTTTGTAATGCACCTTTTGGTCCATCAGTCCAGGAAGACTGTTTTAAGTTTACTGGGAAATCTAAGAAAAAAGCATATTCTTTTCAGAGGTTCCTTTTGATAATAGAGTTGGCTGTTTGGGAGCTCATTTCCTCGATCCAGTTAATTGGATTGGAGCCCTGGCTCAGATCAGGATTGCAATAGAGGATGGAGAAGAGGCATATTAGCCCCAAGCCAGGGTATGAATTTAACTCATCCCTTCTTCCACAATCCTGTGATTTTCTTCTTAAAACAAGCTTTTCACACTATTGCCAGCTGTGTTGATGGTGTGTCCAGTTTGGCTCTCATTGGAATCATCAACCAAACATCCAATTTGGGACAAAAGTAAACTCTTTTTGCAATCCAAATGCTGTAATCACTTAAACCAGTGTTTCTCAATCGTTGCAACTTGAAGATGTGTGGACTTCAACTCCCAGAATTCCCCAGCTAGCCTGCTGGGTAGGGAATTCTGGGAGTTGAAGTCCACATATCTTCAGGTTGTTAAGGTTGAGAAATACTGACTTAAAAAGATCAAGTTCCAGCAACAAACCTGAAGTGCAGGTTTTCAGATGTTCTGACTGTTAGATATCGTTGTGAAAATCTAAACTTTTATTCATTCTTGAGAATTTTGGCTCTGAATTTCAACTGACTCTGTCTATCTACTTAGGGACTTCTGAAACCAGTCCCTGATGCCTCCCAGATAATATCTTGTCATTGCTGCAGAACTGGAGGGGCTGGAGTAGTTATATGGAACACCACATCTTTACGTCCATCAAGTTTATACACTCTGAGAACAGGGAACACTTAATATTGGGTCTTGCTTGTGTCTACAAAGAATGCATGCCATATTGCTGTCACGGTTTTTTCTCTTTCATTTCCACAGATCCTTGGAGTCACGAGGATAAATTTGCACAACAGTTGATTGGGCAGCTGACGACCCTGATCCACCCTCCTTACCCTTTGGAATGGTTTTATCTGTATAGCGGAGACATATTTATCTAGTTCCCTCCCCTTTGTTGGGAGGTGGGCTTCAGTGTACAGTATTTATTCTTCACATTCCTCTTATTTAAAAAGATGTTTGGTGTAAACAATGGTATGTATTTGTGCAAGCCCCTATCCTTTGTGAAGGTGGAGACAATAGATACAGAACTACCAAGAGAATCATCCTGGCCTCTGATGTACAGAGCTATAAAAGAGAAAGATATTCTTCCATGAGATAACCTGAGAGGTCTTTTCACCATTGTAGGTGAAGAACCTCCATTTATCCAATCTCTTCCCCATCTCCAGACACCATTGCTGCACTTTTGGTGTAGGAACAGTTTATTATGTTAAATAAGCAGCCCTAGTGAGATCTAATTCTAGATAAAGCATTAGACATGTTCTGGATTCATAACTTTGTAAGTGTCCGTATTGTTCTTTCAGTCTCACCTCCATGACAGGGTTGTGAGGAGAAAATAGCAAACATATTGTATATTTGTTACACTGAGTTTCTTGGCCAAGGGTGGGATAACAGTATAACTACTAATGCTAATAATAATAGCAGCAACATTGGAGGGAGAAGATTATCCAAGGTCTCCAAGGTGATGTTGTTGTTAATACAGGCAATTTTCTTTAGCCAGCCCACATTAGAACATGATAAACATTTACAACAAACAGATGTGGGTGTGGGAAACACCAGTTTCACCTCACTTAGTTGTCCCTCAGCCTCACTTCCTGGTCTGTAAAATGAGAAGGCAATTGCCCGGTGCCTAAAAGAGTTGCAGTAGAAGTCCATGAAGGAAGAAATTGCAGAGTACTTGTGCAATGCAAAATGCTATAAGTGAAGGGTGTTCCCATTATGGTACGAAAGAGCAAAGAAGCTCCCACTCCACAGTGAGATTAGGATGGAATCTGCACCCCCTTTCTCTTGTCAGCTGTTTAAAGCAGTGCTTGTGGACTTCAATTCCCAGAATTCCCCAGCCAGCATTTTATTCTAATCTGATTTTTATTCAGAAGCAATTCCTTGGGGACCACAAGGAAGATGTAAGTGGTGACCCCTTATTTTTGATCCCTTTGTGCCACCCCACTTTTCACTGCCTTTGCACCCTAGTTCACTGCTCTCCCTTTTGCCCCTTCTTTCTACCTGCCCAATTGGCTGCCAAGGGAAGGGAATGTTCTTCTCCCCAGAGGTCTGAACAAAGGGCTTACAGAGAGCTTTTGCTATCAGGCCGAGGTCCAGAGGTTTTCTGCCTGCCTTTTCATGGCAGAGCAGCAAAGCATGGGGCAAGGGGGATAGGAGAAATTGTGGTGATCTTTATCTTTCTACCAGCAGGGGGGGATCTTACTACATGATAGAACATCTGGTCTTAGGTGGTACGTGGAAAACAAATTAAAAACTGCCCTGCTACTTGTAGTCATATTCAGCAAGCTGGACTACATTCTACAGCACACATAACCCAGTTCGTGAATTAACCCGCTGTCTCTGCTTGCACTGTTGAACCACAAGCCAACCAAGCTGAACCATGAAAAACTAACCAAGAGGAACCCTAATCAAGCTTTGCACGTGTAAATGCAGCTGCTAGGTCTTTAAGTGACCTGGCTCGAGCAGGTGTATGAACATAACCAAAGAATTTTAGGGTGAGATAGCCATTGTTGGAAGTTGGCATGGGATTGATCAAGATGCAAAGCCTTTAACTGGTCACGGAATGCAGTAGGGAGTGGGTTGGGGTGTAGCTCAGTGTAGTTGCATGACCAAGGCCTCCGATTCACTCTCCAATATTTTCATAAATGAGCACCTCATGGGTCACATGTGGCCTTCAATTTCATTCATGTGGTCCTTGGTCCCAAGTATTGCTGCCAGAACACCTACATATACTACTGCCAAAATTTGATTGTGTAACCACTGATTTTTAGCAGTGCATTTTTTCCCCTCTTTTGTCCAAGATAAGCCCATCCTGTATCAAAATGGCAAAATCCTAAAAGAGTTCTGACCTGGTACATGGCAACTTTTTAACTCAAAATGCGATTTAGATCAGAGGTTCCTAAACTTTCTTGGTTCATGGTGCCCTTAGTGCTCCGTAGTTTTTTTCATAGTGCCCCCAGGCCAAACTGAAATACCTCAAGCTAACAGTTTGCACACTGTCCAACAGATATCAAATATTCACTGTTTTCCTTGAAAATTTAAAATATACCTTGGTGCCCCTGCAAGTTTGTTGCAGCATCACAGGATATAGATATCAAAGTTCAAATCTAAACTTTCCCTTAATTCCAAAAGAATTCTGCTTGTTAAAAAAAAAAAATCATAAAGCTTTTTGGGAAGTTGACACTATATTCCAATGAATCTGATTGTATTCTTCAAAAGCCCAGTGAGAAAAAATAAATAGCATGTTGTTGCATCAAATATTGGAATTCCATAACAATGTATGAAGGAAGGCATTTGACATCTCTCTCAAAAAATGGATTGATGTAAAGGGGGTGTTCCTGATATAAATCTTTTGGATCCATGCTCTGCATGCAGCTGTTTCCCCAAGATTGTGACATTTGTGTTGTTTCTCCCCACTTCCCTTTGAGGATATGGTTCACATGCAGCATTAGGGTTAGAAGAACTGGGCATAATTTTCAGTGTGTTGGCTAAGAACTGAAGCAAGAACTGAAGAGCTATGATGCCATTTAAAAGTGTTGAACTCATAGAATTGCTTGCTATCATGTTGTACCTATGGTAGGAAATTAAGTCTGGGAAACTTTAGAGGACTTGAGGACATTAGCACATGTTCCTCATTTCGAAGAGTGGATTTAACTCTTTCCTCCCTTAGGAGCTATCCTAATGAAATCCCCTCTACTGAAACTAGCATTTGTTGGGAATACAGAGAATCGGCTTCCTCAGCCTCAAATCAAATAATAGCTTTGGGATTTTATTTTATTTTATTTTTGGCAGGGAGGGGAGAGGCACTAACAGCTCTGTTCTTGCTAATTATCTGTCTACCAGTTGATGCTATTTGTGTTTTTTAAATCCTTGTTTGATACAAAGATGCATTTAATTAGTTTAGCCCGGACGAGGTTCATGAGCATTTGATTATTTAAAACAATACCCAAAATTAGGCTAAGGCTGATGGTTAATTATTATAGTCTCTCCTGTGTTGGTAAAATAAGCATCAGTGAGAAAGATCCTGATGACAAAGGGGCACCTTAGGGATTCTTCCCTTCAAGATCTCCATCTGCCCATGAGATTGATTTATTTTATGCCTCATCTTTAAATCCTCCTTTGCACTGTCCTATTTGGGAGGAGCTCTATCTTCCTTCATCAGAATTTATTACTGTCACTGCAACTTGTAAACAACAACCTCACCATGGAACTGCTTGCTAATAACCACCTTATTGTCATTGTCCCTGACATACATTTTTTAAAAAAAGGATGAGGAAGTTACCTGACTGGGACTCAGTACTACCTGACCCTAGGGACATCACCTGATGCCAGACTAGGCAGTCTTAATTTGGTCCATCTTGGACTGAAGAGATGCCAGAAGTCTCTGTGGAAAGTGCAACAAATTCTGAAAGATGTGATGTGTGTAAATACATCAATGAGCAAAGCATGGTGTTCAAGAAACTTGGTTTGAGATGGTGTGTTACAGTATTTCTGGCATCTCTTCTCCCCATCTCAAAAATGTTGGGGGTGAGGCAGGTGTTGGGGTGTCAACTAGAGAATTATGGTATAAATATATGTACCAACTTTCATTTTGATATATCCATGTTTGAGGAGCAATTTATGTCCAGGGTCTTGTCTGGTCAAAGCAACATAAGGTTCTATTGTGGTTTTCATAGAAATATATCCTTTTGTTCCATGACAGGGTGGTCAACTCTTCTACAGCAGGAAGGGGGGGTGAGGATAAAAAATTAAAATGACATCTAAGAAAATGAAATTCTGTCTCTAAGGGTGCACAATGTAGGTGACACAGTGATGTTACTGGAGGTGAGGCCAGAAATGGGGGACTTGTTTTGCTAAAATACTTGTGTTACTCGTAGAGTTTTGTAATGGGTTGCATGCATGTAGGGATGTGGTGGCGGTAACTTTGGTTCCTGCTGGTTCCCACCCACTTTACTCCAGAGAAATCCCTATCCCACTGATTTGCCAGGAAGAAGGAAAGTGGTAACTCCATCTGTAAGTAGCCTGATCTATCAGGGAGAAGTGTGCTCTCACAGGGAGCACCAAAGGTTCATTAAGAATTTAAAATCTTTATTATATATAGCAAGCTCGGAGATCTAGGAGAAAGTTGAAAAGAAAGAAGAGAGAAGGAATGAACATTGCTTTCTGAAGAGCCTGATTTCAGACACCTTCAGGTCAGGAACTATGGCTGCTGTCTCACCCAGGCTCTTACATAAATACACATGTACCAGAACACGTCTACACAGTCCAGATCTCAGTCCCTAAAATAAAATAGCTTATTGCAATGAGTTTCCCTGACCCTATCTTGCTGCTCAAATCCACTAGGTTCTAGCCCACTTGCTGATGGTTGGGGCTCCGCACTTACTTACCTTTTTGCCCAACTTTAGAGGAGAAAACACAGAGACCAGAAGACAAAGGCAAAAATGGGGACCGTTTATAAAAACCCACCTGAAAGGGAAACCCACCCTCCTGCTCGTTTCCTTGATGTTTGAATTTCCTAGGCTTCGGTGGCCTCTGCCCAGTGCCAACCATCTGGGATTGACAGGTCAGCTACCTTTCTTTTACCCCTTTCAACATCTCGACCTCTTCAAAGAGAATGTCTCTGTATTCACTACAAATAGGTTTAACAGACCTATTATAATCTTGTTCTCAACAAAAGTGGAAAATTGGGGCATAAAAATCCAGTTCATTGCCACTGTGTTTTAGCATTATAATCACACAGCACACTGAACATGACAGACACATTTTAGTCTAGTGGGCTGTGCAAACGTGACTCCTGTGATTAGTTCAAGGTGCTGTATGAATGCAAGCCTTTGAGTTAACTGAGTAAAATATACTGAAGTTAGCATTGAGGAAATGCATTCTATATTCACAGAATTGTTTCGTAAATCTAGGTATGTCAGATTTTACGTAGCTGTTACATAGCAGATTTTACATAGTCTTTTTTTCAGTGCCTTTTTTCCTACCCAAAACTACAAACATGATCAAGTGGAAAATGGCAGATAGGCTGTTGCCCATGTGTAAAGTAAGTGTTTAAGGCTTAGCTTGCCTGATCATCAGTGCTTTGGTTGAAGTTTCAGAGGAAAACTACCCTCTTTCCCATCCAGCTAGAATTCTGGCAAGATCATGGCTGGAGCAATCTAGTCAGGCAATGATTATTTATATTTTTTCAAGGATCGGTAATTTTTTTCAAGGACCACTACAGGACCATGGGCTGCAGTTTGGGAAATGCTGTCCCAGACCCAAGTTTTAAAGTTATTGAGTGGGCTTTCTATTAGTTATTGATGTATTTGCACCAGCGTAAATGTCTGCTTCACACTGACTTGTGACTGATTGCATATGTGCATGCATGCCTATATAGTGTAACATAGTGGTTAAGATGTTGAACTGGGACCTCGAAGACTCCCATCTTGAGTTCCCACTTAATCCTTTGAACTCACTGAGTGACTTTGTCCAGCCCACTTCACAGAGTGACTCTCAGCCTAACCCATAGGATTCTTGAGAGGATAAAATGAGAGGAAGCCCCCCAGGTACACCATGTTGAATTCTTAGAGAAATGCAGTAAATAAATCATGTTTTTATGCATGCAATGGAAGTTTTCATTGGTACACGTGCCTGTCAGGATGATGCAATGTTAGTGTTTCCCCAGCAACAAGAAGTCTTTATAAAATTTTGCCCTACCACTTCTGCCAGAAGTCAATCCAGTTTCAACAATTCAATCCAAGTATGCCATTTCATCATGGAAGCAGCTCAAACTGCTGGAGGTAGGATCTTAACGATACAGTGAATTTTGACCTAGGAGAAACAATATTGTGTATATTGTTTGCTATATACCATATATTTTATATATGCTATATCTGCTAGAGGACATATTTTTTAAAAATTGTCGCTTCAAGAAGATAAAGGCAAGTGAATGTTAAGCATCAAACAATAAAAAGAACAAAAGAAAATCATATAAACATGCCCACTAATATGAACTCATTTAAGCAAGCAACTGAGGCTACTTTAACCAAGTAAGATAAAAGCATCTAACAAAAACTGAGAAGCAATCCTCCAAACCAGGAGAAGAAACAATTCATTTTCATCCAAGCCTGAAAGGATTAAGGGCTCAAGTAGCTGCCATAGAAAAGGTGCCACAATTGTAAAGGTCCTCTTTTTATAGCCATTAATCCTCCAAGTGATGCTCATGTTGTGTGCTTCTCACTTCCTTGAGCAATAAGAAATTTCAGAAGCAACATAAATGGGCTGATTTTCTTTTGGATGAGAGAGAGAGGACCAGAGGCTTAAGCCTGTCTAGCTGATTTATGATCATGACACAAACAGAGCAGAAGCAGAGGTTAGCAGGTACTCCTAAAAGGCAAAATATCCCATGGAAAACAATTTGGGAATAAGCTCTCCTAAACTGCACACAGATCAGAAGTCTTATCTCTGTGCCTCTGAAAGAACTGCCAATTGTACATTTCACACAGCCTGAAGGGTATGCTAAACTAAACTTCAACCAAGGTTAATAAAACACAATTGTGTTCACATAATATGGCATGCCCAAGCACATGAATAGTAGTATGGTTTAACCAATAACTTGATTCACTCAACATGCTACAACAATGGCTGAGTCCTCAGAATCCCCATTTAGCCTAGCTTAGTGGGTCACGTGGACTTTGTTGCAGGGATGCTTATCAGCATCTCTGTAATGAGCATCTTCCCCAAGCTGGTGCCCTCCAGATGTGTGTCGAACAACTCCCAGAACTCTCAGTCCCATGGTCTGCAGAAATGCTGAATGAGTGCTACCATAACCTCCTGCCAACGCAGCAACCGTGCCTTGGATTGCATGATGGGACTTTTAGTTCAATTTTATATAGGAGATCCTTTTTTTCTGCACAGAACCTGGCTCAGGCTGTCAGAAAACTCAGATGTTTGGCTCCAATAGTCCTCCTCTCACAATTCACCTACTGTTCCCTAAAGGCCGATCCACACTTTTTGCCTGGGCCATTGCCACTATGGGCAACTCACCACTTCCTGAGTGCAGGAACAAATGATACTCTTCTTCCTCCCACTCCCAGCTCATTGCAAATGCACCCTGCACCTGTATGTTCCAGATCTGATAATGGAAACAGCTGTTTTCCAACCCAAGCTATCTTAAGTCCTTCAGAGCAAATGGTCTCAGGAGCTTTGTTCCATTCTAGTATAGCAACCCCAGTTCTGATAGTCCGCATGGTCTGGCCTGCCCCCTTCCTTCTTATGCTGGGCAGTCAGGCTACTATGTTCTCTGCTGGTCAGCAGTTGCTTTTTTCTTTTGTTTGGAATAATAGCTTGTAATTGATCTAATGATGGCCTGTTAGGTCAACCAACCATCCTGAGCCCTAGAAGCCCAGGCTCCATTCAGCCCTTACATCTCCCAATGAGCCCCCTTTCCATTTCTGCCCAAGTCTGGTGAAGCCTTCTCCCCTTGCTTTCCCATTGCCCTTATTTTATTTTTGTTAATATCTCTACATTGAACTTGGGAACATTTCCACTCTGTCTTTATTAAGCTGAATTATCTGTTCTTCTTTGTTACACATTCTCCGTGGACCCACCAAGTAAGGTAGAAGCAAAAGCACAACCTGTTCCTTATTGCTTGGGTTATTGCAGCAGTGGTGCCACCATGGTGCCATAATGACAAGAAAAAGAAAGAAAGGGCTTGCTTTAGAGCCCAAGGAGATACTGTATGTGGGTAAGGGGTGTAAAGGCATCCATGTGTGCAAAGATTAGGGAAAGCAAAGGAAAGGCATGGGGACTGGTGAGGAGGGAACAAGTCACCGGAGTCACCTGTTGGGGGAGATGGGCGGGGTACAAATTTAATAAATAAAATAAATAATTCCTAAAAAGAAGGGGCAGGCCTTGGTAGCCTCTACATACAGAAGCCAACAAGGCAGGGTTGCCTTCCCTTGCAGAGATGGCATGGGCAAGAAGCAGGGGAATGACCAAGCAGGTCTTATGGTGGCCTTAGACCAGACTGAGCACCAGCCCAGCCCCATTGCCAACCCATAGCAATCTGCCCTGGAATTTCTGAAGTTGGCTTAAGAAATAGCTGGGTACAGCATGGGAGATCACCAGCAGCTCAGACTGCAGTGCAGAATAGCAGGAAGAATCAAAGAGACCAGTGACCATTTGGGTTAGACAGAGTTCAGGCACTGAATAGGCTCTCTGACCAAAGGCTCTCAAAGCATCCTGTAACTCTCCCTGCTCTCATCTGCGCTGCTCCCACCCCAAGAAAACTCATGGCAATTCAACAAGTCTGAACTGGTTCAGTGGAAGCTGCACCACTTGAAAATGACAACTTAGGCATTTGGATGTCCAGCACACACCCCTTGCTTTCATTCATATCCCAGGCCTCACTCACTTCCTAGATCAAAGAAGACAGTGGGAGAAGTCAAATTCTGCTCTGCCTTGGGTTTGCCACCTACATATTGAAATCTCATCTTGCATCAGAGAGAAAAAACAAACCAAAATTAAGGCTGTTCCCTGCCCAGCAGCTGCGTGAGTCACCCCTTCTGCCCTTCCCAAGTTGGCTGAACCAGTTGGGTTGCCCTTTACAGACTTCACCAGAAGGGGTGGAGAAAAGGGAGGAGTCATGCCACGTTTGTGGGGATCTTATGGAAAGAGCCAGCAAAGGATTTCGAATTGTTGCTACAACGTAGGTAGCTGTTCTTGCTGGGCTGAGTTGTTGTTTCTGCTGTCCTGCATCGCAGCATCAGCTTGCTGCCTTTTTATAGGTTTATTTGTACCACAGTAGCATTTCAAACATGGAGGTTTTGTATGTGTCAGGATGTAAGAGTCCCATAGATGTCTTATTACAAATCCAGTGTTGAGCTTGGTTGGGGGGTGGGGAGGGATGTGTGGACGGGGATTTATCTATTTAGTAAATTTATAAGACTGCCCATATCAACCCCAAGGATGGGGGGAATAACCAGTCTATACCTTTAAAAGATCATTATTCAATATTATATCTGTATAAGGATGGACCTGTCATAATTTTTACAATTGTGTAAAAGTACTATGCTAACTTGAATTCTTGCAAGATACTGTGATAAAGCCATAAAAAGATAGACGACCAACCAATCCAATTTGGATTATTTTGTTTTAAGGGAAAGAAGAAAAAAAATATGAAAGTCTCCTTGGAGTACAGCTCAACTACTGGTGAATTCATGGACAGAGACATATAGTTTTCTCAACAGCAACGTGAACATGATTTGTCCCCAATCTCGAGGTGTGTTTTCTTTTTTGACTTCTGAGATCGGCCTACAACCCTGGAATTATCTGATGATATCCCTCCAAATACTAAGGAGGCTCAATCCTGCTTCAATCAACCAAGGCCTTAATCTTTATTTACAGCCAGAAAACACAATACATCAAATATGTCTATGAGATATATACAGAAACACCTACACTTAAAAGCTATAGATATCAATACAAATAAGCATAAAGTACAACAAAATAACATAAAAATAATGATACAAATAGTACAAATAATGATAATATCCCCAAGATCAATACTATTCGGAAGTGGGATGAATAGAACAAATAGAGGCACAGCATCAAGCAATGTGGGGAGATACATCAGAGACCTAGCCAGACAGAAGAAGCAACAAATAAGTTTTGTACTCTCATTTTTCGCTTCTTCTGTCTGACCAAGGCAAAAAGCCAGGAATAAGCCTTCCAAATAAACAAAGAAGAAATACAAAAAGTAATTTCAGAAGACATGAGAGCAAGTAGTAGCCAATTTAATTTATGTACTCTTCATCTGAGTCTAAATTTAAAGGTGAAAAGCCTTTTAAAGAAGTGTGCTAAGACTTAATGCAGTGATGCCATATTCAACAAGATGGTCTATATGTTAAGCAACACAATTGTTCTCTAAAGGGTCTTAATTACCTTTCAGAATGTGATTTTCCCAAGATTTCAAGTTCAGAGTTCAATTCTGAAATGCTGTCAAATGTATGTGAAATCCTGCAGGCACATTTTTGGGGTCCCATCTGATCTTTTCTTGCCTGTTCCTTGCTTGGATCTTCCTGCTTGGATCTCTATGTTGGGTATTTATGGGACGGTGTAAATGGGTTACCATTGGGAGTAGAAAACCTTCTTAAAGGAACTGCATTCACCAGAGGCACATTTAGTTCATAGCTGAATGAAGTCTTTGAAACTAACCCACCCTGTTACATTTTCCCATGCAACCAAATGGCTATTTGGTTTAGATGTTATAATCCTACCCTATGCTCTGCCAACAGAATTTATTTGGAATATAATTCATTGTCGGGTCTTGTTCACAATGTGGTGGGTAGGTGGGTTGGTTTGTTTTTAACTTTTGCAAGCTTTAACACTTTGAGGTCAAAATCCTTAAAAATCAATTAAAGTTATATCACAAGTTTGAGAAAATGAGAAAGGGGAGTCTCTCCATCCCTGTGCACATCCACACTGCTTCCAAACACAGTGATGCATTTTATTGATCTCACTACCTGCTCTTGATCACATCAAGCTTCCAGGGCATCTTCAAGATGAAAAAGTGGAAATGCCTCATCCACCAGCCAGCCCACTTCCTCAGAGGTTCTGGTTTAAGTAGCCCACATCATTTTTGACTGATCAGACCTTATTCTTTAACTCCTTTCCTTTTGATTACCCTCCCTTTCTTTTGGCATTCCCTGTGGTGGTGCCCACAATTTCTTGGTACCTCTTAAACCAGCCCTTTTTGGTACTAAGACACATCCTGCTCAGCTTGTAGGGAAGTTCTCTTGTGCTCCTCCTCAAGATGGTTGCTGTCAACTCTACCCTTAAGCATTTTGATAGCAATGAGAGGATTTGAGCTGACTTGGCATCATCTTTGCTTAATCAGTACTCATTTGTATGTCAGTTCATACTCCTGTCTCTGTGTGAGAGAGATTGTGGGGAAGCTGGAAGAATAATGGAAGGAATGTTAGACATAAACAATCAAGAGACAGAACAAGAGCTTGTTGGTAGTTGCTCTTAAACAGCAACTGAGCTCAGGTGGTAAGAAACCTGGGAAGAAAAGTTCCAAAATGTTCCAAGACTTTTTGCATTAAATGAACTCACTAATAAATGAGGCTCGGAAATTCCTCTTGCTATTTCCAAGATTCTGTATTTACCCCAAAGATTAATATTAAAGACATCTTACTGAAGTCTGTATAATTCTTGCTTCCTTGATCTTGCACAGATCTGTCTTATCTTCCTCTTTTGTTTTAATACAATTTGGGCTCAACTGTTATGATACTTTTAAATTCTTAACTCAATCAAACAGTCAAAATAAATACTGCAGAATGTTAGAACATATGATAATTTGTTAGTCTGTAAGTTTGTTTTTCTTTGACAAACTACAGCAGTGAATGATCAGAAGAGCACAGGCAAATGCAAAACAGAAAGTTCCACTCTGTAATTCTCCTTGGCAGTTGAGTTCCAATCTAGCCCCAGTCTAGAATTTGTTTTTACCATCTTCGTTAAACAAGTCAGAAACAACAAGCAGAAAAGCAAAGTAATAGTGTAATCTAGTCATCTTGCAGATGAGAGAAGGGCCAAATCCTGTTTTCCCTTTGTTTAGCTACTCTTTCCTTGCTCCTCTGCAGATTGGCAAGAGTCTTCACAAGCCAAAAACAAGCCAAGTCCACCAACAGAACTATCACCATCATGAATAGTTAGCTCAGATGAAGAGGGAACACTGCTCTCTAAGTAGATAGCATGAACCAAATTCATGTGTTGGCTTTCAGGTTGATATGCTTCCTTCTCCCTGTTTTTTTTTAAGCCCTCCCCTCAAGTTGTGGAGTGAAGATCTGAAAAATTCCCATCTTCCCCATCATCAGGAGAAACAATAATCCAGGAAAGAGATTTCCACATCATGGAATGATTGTTGGTGTGCACTATCTAAAATTAACCTATTGCTGCTATGGAGACTGGGTGTGGAATAAAAGGGACATTAAAAAAAATCAGACATGTACAGAAATAGAATCCAGCATGAAGGCTCTGGAAAAATAACAGAAGCATGAAATTGGAAGAGGCTACTGAGACTGTCCGATGGAACCTCCTGCTCCAAACTGCCAAACTAAAGCATCCCTTACCGTTGGCTGTCCAACCTCTGCTTGAACACCTCTCTGGATAACTGGTTCCACTACTGAACTGACTATTAGGATTCCCCCCCCTAAATTAAGTTAGAATCTGCCTTCTTCTACCTTAAATCCATTATTCTGTGTCCCACACTCTGGAAGAAGAGAGAGAGAAGATCATAACATCATTTCAGACCTAAAAAGTGCTCTTGGGTGCCCCCTCCCCAGTCTTTCTTCTCAGTCCCTTCAATTTCATCTTAATGGATTGAATTTTCAGTCTTCTGATCATCCTCACTGAGATGCAGGAATGATCAGATAAGGAAGTTGTACCTTTCCATGCAGAAGGACACAGGTGTGATTCCTGATGCCTCCAGGCAAGGCTAGAAAAATTGCCAGGAACCCTTTAGAGCATGCTGCCAATCAGCAATGACAGTATGAGTTGGACCAATGGCTTTATCCACCATAAGACCGCTTTCAATGTTTCCTACTCACTACATACGAACAAACCTAACAAACAGAGCATTCTTCCATACTGGGGATGGAAACACAGAGATTTCAATGATGAAGGCAGGACACACAGCAATTTTCTCAGTTAGAGGAAGCGCCCCAGCAAGTCAACCTATCCCTTTGAACCAGCCCTTCCTGTTCTGACAGGCAGCCGCTCAAACTGGAGAGACCAGGGATCAAATATATAGCTTCTGCATGCAAATCATACATTATATCATGATAATACAGCTCATCCCCAAGGGGGAATATTTGAATATGCATTGACTTGCAAACAGGATGTGCATTTGAAGAGCCATTTCTTGTATTTTGTCTGTCTACGTGAGGATCAACCGTGTGCAGCAGAGGTTTTCCTGAAAAATGATCACAGTGAAAAAAGCAGGTTAGGTAGTACTGGGAGAAGCTGCATGCTTTAAGTACAGTGGCACCCTGCTTGTCAATGAAGTAAAATTTGATTTAGACTAAAAGTAGGTTGTTTGGGGGGTTCTGTTTTGCTGATGGTGACTTCCTGCTGAAGTCATCTTTTGGAGATTGTATTGTAGGCCAGAAAAAAGCAAGTCTGAAGCAAGCAGCCTAGGTCAGACCCCAAAGGGGGTGTGGCCAACTTTTCTCTCTCTTTCTGACACCCCCTTTTCTCTCTCTCTTCTCCTGATGTCCTCTTTCCCTTCTCTTTATTCCTCACATAGCAGGCTACCTGCTTGGGAAGAGGTAAATCACTGTTGCCAGAGGTCTAAACTGATGGCTTACATGATACTAAGACAACAGTTGAGTTCCTACAACCTGCTGAATCAACACTAACCACCCAGGCCTATTTTAGCATAGTCCAACACATGAATGCAGCCATAAAGTGTTATCACTCTCCTCTTTTCTTAAGTTCTCAGCACTAAAGCACAGGACTAAACATGGAACATTCGTGCTTTCAAATCAAGAAAGCAAAACAAGGAATCAGACGACTCCTCTGAGTTGTAGACATGGTTCGGGCACCAAAAAGGATTGCCTAGGGGAACTGCTTGTGGCATACCCTGCACTGCCTAGAAACAGACCAGGTGCGAGAGGGATGGGCTATCTCTTGCAGCATCCCCATATCTATGATTGTAACGCTTTATGGGCTTCACTTTCCACAGATCCAAATGATTTAGCTCAAGATGTCGGAATTTTACCGCTCAAGTTGCAGATGATCATTATAAAGTTCCTTCTTTAATTGACACCCCCCAGTGACTCAGTGTCTGTATGAAGAATGAAGCTTAAGACTGGAATATAGTGAGAGCATACAGTAATTATACATACATACATACGTACATACATGCCCATGGTGCTATTCACTTTTGGGCAATGTTATGCAGAGCACAGAAAAGAAGAAATGGGAAGCCAAAGGAATTAAAGACATGATATAAGAAAAACACAATTCATTATATCTCTGTCCTTGCAAACCATCCTTGCTTCCTTCACATTCATGCATTGCTTCACACATTGCCTTTCTTCTTTAAATTTTTCATCCTTGTTTTTTTGAGGATGTTACCCACAGTACCCAACCACACTCTTGACCCATTCGCTTTTCATTTGTATATTTGTTTTGCAGTTGAATCATTCTTTCTCTCCATATTACTAAAACACCTTAACATATTTCTTTCATACTGGTCATTTTCCTGATATATTCAACTGTCCTCCGTGTAAGAAAGCGAGCAGAAGTACACTCTTTTACAACCTCTTTCATTTCTTTTGACAAGCATTAATTCTTTGCAAAAGATTAAATACTACCCATTACCTTTCTACTAGCATTTGTGCATCTTAAAATGTCTCCATCTATTCTCCTACCTTTAGGAAATCAAGATATACAAATTAATAGAATTACTCCAGGGATTTTTGTTTTTGCCATTTATGTATACTGTAATTTGCAACTGTTTGCTCCTTTTTCCCCATCAAACACAACTTGTTTTTTGATAGATTAATTTTAACAGCCACACTCTGTTGCATCATTCAATCTTTCTAATGTTCACTGCAAATCATTTGTGTTTGTTTCAGCATCATCTATATAGAAAAGTACACATATGTTCACATTCTAACCTATATAGTCTAATGTCATGGTAAGTATTCCTTATGTCATTAAAGAACCAAGGGGATGTCACACATCCCTGTGTATTTCTTGTTCAGTGTGGAATCTTTTGCCAAGCATTCCATACTTTATTTCCATCATATGCCGCATTGTTCATTTTCAGCTATTCAGTTCCATGCAAAACATGTATGCACTGTATATTTAAAGGAAACATGTTGTCTTTATACATACATACAATAAACATTATTTCTCATATTAATACATTTGCTGAAGAGCAAAAAACTGGTCTGCACTTTTTGCCTGGCACTTCTCCAACTTTGCTCATGGTCAACTCCTGTACCCTTTCAGGCAGAATTCTGCCAAACACTTTCCCAGGTATGTTTACCTAACTAATTCCCCCTTCTAGTAGTTCTTGCATTCATTTTTGATATCTTTCTCCTTGTACACAGAAACAATAGCAATATCCTTCCAATATTTGACACAGATGCAGTCTTCATACATATTAAATAAATGACCACTCCATAGGCAAATCACATCAATTTTATAACATTCCTCCAGTTATACCAGCTACATGGGCAGCCTTCTCATTTTTCAACATTCTCACAGCACTTATTTCTTTTTCATAACTGTTCCTTCAACTCTAATGTCCGTGGTATGGTATGGTATGGTATGGTATGGTATGGTATGGTCTTGCAATGTTATATATTTCCACTTTTCAACATATCACCCTCACTTTAGTTTCATTCCAAATCTTTCATCCCTCTTATTTTTAATCCCATTCACTGTGCTGGAGGGTCTTTGTTTAGCCCTTTTATCTACTTCCAAAGCAAATGTTATTTCCATCAATGTTGCTCTGCATTTTTTCTGTCCCTCTTAATCTTGATTGCTCCTTGATTTCTTTGATTACATTGCAATTGTTTTCTTCTCTCTGAATATAGTAGATACCTTTCTCTCTTCCTCATGTTTTTTCTTACATGAGATCTTTATATGTTTGGGCCCCCCCCCCCCCCCCCAATCCGCAGCCTCTTTTACTGACAATGTAGACCAGGTTACCTGCCTCATGTGCTTTCCTCAAGACTTGACACAGAAGAAAAATGTCTCATAAAATGCGGTGCCTCAGTAAGGGGGCTTGCCAGTGACGATGTCCTTACAGCTTTAACGCAAGACAGTTTAAAGGCATGAGCTTCAGCTGAAGGGTTTCCCACCTTTCAAGTTGTCCTAAGTGACAGGTCATTGCTATGGAAGTCTTCCATGCTGGAGCTCCTGTCATTTGCACTATTCCTAAACATGGGTCTGGTGCTGTTCTAGAAAAGCATTATAGAGATGTTTTCTTAAAAAATAAAACAGCCTGACTGACAGGTTGTCAGTAGGGCCCAGGATAGTGCAGAAGGAAGTGTTTGATAAATGCTGTAAGGAGATGGCACTGCTGGCTATGGATGGCACTGCTGGCCATGGATGGCACAACCTAGAAGTGTGTGTGTGTGTGTGTGTGTGTGTGTGTGTGTGTGTAGTGCTTGGTTTTATTTTGTTTCTTAGTTTAATATAGGATTTTTTCCCTTTTTATTATATAGCTTTTTAATGATAGGTTAGATTTCTTTTTTAACCTATATAGTTCTTTCACATAATGGTAACATAAAAGAGCAGTTGTTATATTTAGTTTATCACAAAGGTTTTTTTTAAAGTAAATTAATTGTAGTGTCTCTAAAGTTTAATCAATTTTTTTAATAAAAAGAGAAAATGGACATGCCTGAAGCAGCCTAAAGTGGTCAATAAAAGCTGAGCAGATCCCAAACCCTGAGCCACATAGATCATCAGCATCCTCTTCAATGAAGGAAGCTTCATAGATCATCCATCCAGCAAGACTTGTGTTGGGAGAAAGTAGATAAGAGGACAGTATTCTAACACTGAAAGCTGCCTCTGCAGTGGGCTGGGATGAGACAAAGATGGTATCATGTAGGCACTCCTTTTAAAATGGTTTAGAAGGCATCCTTGTGCTTTGATTGGAAGGACATGGGATGAACCCTCAGATGTACCCCTGGCGTATGCACTTTAAGCCCATTCTGGCCACTATGTCACAAGCACAAACCTAGATTTATTTCAAGCAAGTTCATCTATCTTGCAAGCCAATGCAGTGTTGCTTATATCCCACCACAGAGGTACATGAGCTGTTTTGACACCCAACATACAGGATGCACAATTTTCTTGATTTAACTCATACATCCTCTTCTGATTATAGAAAAGTCATTGGGGATAGTTGAGTTAGGAAACTATGGAAGGACTGCAAAAACATTTTAAACTTTTGTTTACTGTGTCCCTGATAAGTTCAACATGCCTCTGTCCCACAGATATTTGGTGGGGGCAGAGGGGAAAGGAGATGGAAATATTTGTGTTATAATGTGTATGTTGAGTCTAACACAATAGCCATTCTGGCTTACCCTAGAAGAGGGTATCGGTGGTCCTCTTTATGCTATTGAACTCCAGTACTCATCACTGGCCAATAGTATCTGGAGCTCCAAAGGCTCCCTCTTCCTTGGCTTGATTCAGTTTAGGAAATGTATTTATGCTATCAGTGATGTGCTATAACAAACTGAACTTCCATTTATAGAAGCAGTATAGCTCTGATTTATAAACATTCTAAAATAATGGGGCCCTCTGCCCTCCTTGCAAACTTCATAGAACTGCTTGTCTGCTTTCAGCCACAATGATGGACTAGATCAAGGTGACAATCTTTTCCCTGTCAAGAATGCAGTAGAAGAAAAACTGCATTTCCACCCAAACATTTTCCTTGTTTTTATATGAGGAAAAAAGCAGGACAAACTGGGGGGACAGAGGGGAAAAGAGAAGTTGAGAGGCTGCACCAGAGAGGTCAAGAGGCTCCTGGATTCAGGGTTCCCCATTCCTAAACTAGAGGGAATCCTGGTTTGATTGATGAAGACTTTTTTATGGTGGACACATTCCCATCACAGAGGAAATCAACTTCCTCTGTAATTCTCCTTTATTATAAAAACAATAATACATGTTTGAAAAATATATACATTGTTATACAAGTGCTTATGAGATTTATCTCTCTGTAATAAGAGACTGGATCTAGATTTCAGTGGATCAATTCTAGAGTAGCTTTCAACATTTATGCACTGCCCATCTCTGTAGCCCTCTGTGAGTTTTATAAATGCATGAATCCAGTGCATTGACTGGATCAGAAAACAGGGTGCATATCCTCCCTAGAAATCCTTTTGGAAGTAGGGGCTACAGATTTTTTTATGACCATGTAGCTTACATGAATGTATGTATTTTCTGAGTTCTCCCGCACCTGTAATTGTTATTGTAGGCAAGGGTTTATTTTATTTTATTGCTATGTCACTGTATGTGGCCACACACTGTAAATGATAGAAAATAACATTTTCTGTTCTTTCCCAGGTTTATCTCCCTATGTGGAATTATCTTTCTGAAATGTGCTGTTTAATATATTTGCTTGTGAATTAATGCTTACTGAAGTTTGTTGCATGTTCTGTTTAGCATACTGTTTTTGCTTGCACGTGTGGGCATAGCTTGGATGGTTACAGCCTTGTTGATTATTACCTTGGGATTTTTTCAGACTATATTTAAGGTGCTAAGTTGTTATTTAGTCATCTTCCCACAAAAGTACATTTCCCTTAAGGGGGAACCATGTAGCGCCAACCCTAAAACCCACAACTGCCTCCCTGGGCCCTCTCCCAATGCCACCAAGGTCTGTGGCTGCATAAATACCTATTGGCTAGTACCCATGTGCCAATGAATTTTAAGTAAAGAATTACATACTTAAAAAAAAGCTGAGTACATCCCAAGCCTTTTAAAGACAAAATTAAACATAATACACCTGTCCTGCTGCAATATTATCCTGTCATCTCTTGTCTGTTTTGCATCCACTGCCTCTTTAAAAATGTTTAACGTGTTTTACAGGCTGCCCATTCTCCTTCCCCTCCAGAAAGGAAGTGCATACTTGTCCCATTTTTAAAGAAAATGTCAGAAAGATTAACCTCTCTGGTCCTCCAGCGCATTTACGTGGGGAGTACGTAGTGTGCTCTACTGCTGTTGATTCAGCGCTAGCATTTATATAGCACCAAAAATAAAATGTGTTATTCCCCCTCCACCCCACCATCTGGAAAGGCCCTTAAGGATGCATGCGTTGCCTTCCATCCCTGGATTGTCTTCTATGTTGCATTGATTTGCAGTTCTTTGGCTTCATACATTGATTTTTGCACTTTCCCCTACAGCACAGCATCTCTTGATATATTTCCATGTCTGGGCTGGATTCCCTAAGCGAGCACATTTCATCCACAGTGTCAGCAAAGAACACCTTCCCTTCCAGGGCAGTAGGTTCATGTTTCGCTCTTGAGAAGATTTTTATATTTTATTGCACAAATTTTCCTCCAGATGATAGAGAATCATGTTCTCTGAGCTAGTTTCCTCACTCACTCACTCACTCACTCACTCCATCCATCCATGCTTTTCTCAGAGCATCCTCTTCTTCCCTGAGGTACACATATTGGTCTTCCACTCGGTTAAATGGATTTTGTTCCAGGGTGGGCAGCTTGATTAATTTCTCTTGATGTCGCATGGACTGGTGCATTTCCTCGACTGCTGCTCCCCTCTTCATAATACATGCATGAAACGATCCTCTCTTTTGGGGTGGAGTTGTGCATCTTCAGGATAAAGCGATGTAACTGATGCTTTCTCCAGACTGCTGTATTTTCGCAGGTTCAGGTGTACCTCCAGGTAGCGCACGCAGCCAGACCCTTCCTGAACTGCATTTTTCGTGCCTTTCTCTATTTGCGAGTATTTGGTGCAGGTTTCCACCCCTGGCGACGTCTCTTTCTTTTTGCCTGACGGTTGGATTCCCTTCGATTAGTTAACAAGCGCTGGGATGTTTCTCTGGGCCGGGGCCCAAAGATTGCTTGCTTTTTTGTTACTCCCCCCACCGGTTTTACCTGCGATGCATCTAATTTTTCTTCTCCTCCTCTTCCTCCCCCCTCATTTTTCCTGAAGAACCACCGAATGACATCATCCTAAAAGTCAGCCCCGCCCGCAGGCTTCCCCAATTGGCTTCTCGTGTTCCCCTCTCGCCTACCAGCTCCTCCATCCATTGGCTTGGCCTCCTTGCCACTCGGAGCCTGGCTTCCCCTCCCATCTCCACGAGGGGGCCGTATCTCAGGGGCTCTCCCGGAGTATGCAGGGAGCTCGTTGGTCAGAACCCTCATCAGTCAGGGCTTTCTTAAAGGGGCAGGCGCACCGTAGCTTTGCGCTGGGCAAAGGGGCGGGATTGTCTCCTCCTCTCGCTCTCTGGATCTGCTTGGGCGGGCTAGAGGGGGGCGCCAGGCGGTGGCCGACCGGCCGGCCGGGAGGGAGGGATGCCGGAGCTGGGGAGTGGATTCCCCCGAGGGGACGGGATCCGTCCCTGAAAGCCGGGCAGGGGGCTGCGCATCAGCCCCCCCGGCTGCCTCCTGCATCCCTCTCGAGTCAGCACCATCACCAGCAGAAGCCGCGCCGCCTCCCCCGCCTGCTGCAAAGGCAGGTAAGAACCGGGCTCGGGAGCTCCCTTCTCCCTGGAAACCTGCGCTGCGCCCCGCGGCTTCCGACCTCTCCGTCCTTTCTCGGTGTGCCTCGCCTCCTCAAGTACCGGCTGCTCCCAGGCTGCCCCGGCACCTCCGCTCCTTCTCCCTCTCGCAGCGGCGGCGTCCAGAACCGTCCGGCTCCGCATCTCTGCTTCCCTCCCCCTCCCTTAGCCCTTTCGCCTCAGTGTCTCGCTGGCTTCCGCATCCCCGGGCTCCCGACGGCTCCCATTGCTCTCCGCCACCCGCGCCGTTCCCCTCTCACCCGCCTTGCTTTGCACCTAGAGCACCTGCGTCTTTCCCACGCACTCTGCCCGGGGCTTCCAGAAGACCACCAGACACAGCATCCACAGCCCGTCTTTTGCCCCTCAGCCATCCCGATTCTCTGACATGCTCTGGGCATCTCCATTTCTCTGTCCAACCCAGCCAACCACCAAGGCTCCTGAGCCCGTTCCCATGAGATTGCCTCTTGCTTGTTCTCCTTTGCTTAACCTCCCCACCCAGCCACGTTGTCTGCTGCCCTCTCCTATCTCCTATCCTTTCCTGAGCACCCCCCCCCCCGCCCCACAGCATGCAACCAGCTCCCCGCATCTTTCCTCCCGGAGCCTTCTAAAACCCTAGTGCCTAACCCAGACTCACTTTCCTCCCCATCTCTCTGTTCACCCAGGCCCGCTAGTTCCCAGAAGGATGCTGACCAGCTTGGACTCAGGGGCCCAACCCTGATAATTTCTATGAGGCCCAGCATGGGAGGGGGCTTCTGCCACTGGCAGCCCTTTGAATGCCCACCCTGAAATGCCATGCATCCCACCCATTTGCCTCATGTCATTAGCTCAGCAAGAGTCCTCACTGGGACACAAGGCCAAGGGTCTTTCACAGGGACCTTTCTCCTTCAGCATCTCCTTAGTTCTATCCTAGTGAACCTCTCATCTTCACAGAACCCAATCCATGAGAAAAGAAGGCTTTCTGAACAGCTGTTCAGCTTCTTCTCACCAGCCTTGCCTGTGTTCTGCTCAGCTTTCGTCCCCTAAATGATTCACCCTTACCTAACTCCATAGAGAACCTTTGGATTGCGCCCCCCAACTGCATCCTGCAAGAATACCCATCTTTTCTGATTTCCTCCTATCTGGGCCTCCAAAGCCTCCCAAACTGAAAGGTATACCCAAGTTCCAACCTCATACTTATCCACTGCCTCTACTTTATCTCTCACTTTAACCAACATCTCCTTACCTTTCTACCTCCATTTGGCTACAAGACCCACATTTATGCCTAAGCAGCCTCGGTGCCCATTGCCAAAGGGGTCTGCATTCTATTCCACCTTACACCCTCTTAGAAACATGTGTCATATAATCTATTTCAACTCAATGTGATATTACACTCATAGCACATCCCAGTTTTTCATGATGGTCCTATTCCATCATTCCTGCCCATTTCAGCAACTTAGTCCACAGTTACAGTCATTGCTGTTATTTTTTTCCCCAAGGCTATACCCATTCAAGACCTATAGACCTAGATGCATCCTGCCTTCTATTCCATGGCTACATACGTATGCCACACTAAGCAATTATGTGATTTGCTTGGTTGGGTTTAGTATGTTGCATGAATCCAATCATTGTAATTTGTAAACCATGTTTATGGCTTGGTGAGTTGCATAAGCTCAGACAATAGTAGCTTATATAACACACCATGGTTAAAACAACTATGATTTAGCATGATGTGTGAACCTAATCCAACTTTTGGTTCCATATCCATACTTCCATCTAATCTCTTCTCAAATAGCTTGTGCTTCAGCTCAGCACTACTCCATCCACCCACTACTTTATTCTTCTCTTCCCCCTTTGGCCCCTCCATATATATCAGATCAACATTTTGGTCATTCATTCATTCATTCATTCATTCATTCATTCATTCATTCTGCCTATCTATGTTTTCATCTCTCAAACATCTGCACTGCATTCTCCAGATGTAATTCCTCTTTCCCAGATGTCTGCCTGGAAATCCCTTCCTTGCTTCCACAGACCCAGACAGTGTGTCTGTTGGGTCAGCTGCTTCTGCTAAGACTCCGTCTGTGATATATGAGGCCATTATACTGTAATGTACAGAAAAAAGAACATGTATGATGCATTTATTCTTTGATAGCACAAAATGTTAGGGGTGTGTATTAAAACTCAGAGTATCTAGTAGCAGTCAATACATTACAATCTCTTGTCCAAAGCCTAAAATTCTTCATATGCAGGTTAAGAGCTGGGGTGTCTTCTCTTGTGATCTCCGGGTGTCACATTTTCAATCCTCGTGGCATGCCTATTGGAAAGATTGATGAATTTACTATCTGCTTTCCACTTTTACAGTCAAGTCTGACATCCTTCCACAGTTATTTTTGATAAGCCTATATGGCCCAGCTGAAGATACTGTGTGGTCAGACACTTGCAGGCAGACTCACAAGCATGCTCCATGCATGACCTCTTTCCCACAGCTGGGCTCATACAAGATGTTGATAAGAAACATTTGCAGGAGAGTTTCTCAGCTCTTCTCATATAAACGTTCATGTGAAATATGTTTGCAGAGAGGGCATTTTCCACGTTTGTGGACAGAATGCACACATATTAACACAGATTCATGCTTATGTACAACAATGACCAGTGGTATAGAATGACACAATCATATTGCATAAATGTTTGAATGTGCACATCTGAACAGAAGAATGATTCCTTTACATACTTGCAAACATTGAATAGTACATACCCATTTACCAAAATATTAGAAATGATATGCTAGGGTAAACCTCTGTTACAACATAGTATGAGAATTAGGAGTTCCCAGCTTTGTTCTGTGCACATTTGTTCTGCAATATACATGTTTACAAATGTATGTCCACATTAGGTGTGACATGCATCTCATCAATATGTCAAGGTGAATGTAGTTGAACGATATGTAGCTTCTGAACAAACTGGTAATGAACTCAAAACATAGTTTCTTCCATGTGTCTAGAAATCACAGCAATGGATAGATTCCCCCATAATAAATATATTATTATTTTTACTATATAAAAATAACATTCATGCTTTACTTCTTTACTGCAGGTGTAGTTAAAATATGGAATTCATTGCCATCAACTATGGAGATGGCTTTTAAAGAGGACTTGACAATTTCAAGGAGGAGATTATCAGTGACTAGTAATCTTGATGACTGTATATTACTTCTTAAAACACAGGAGGCATACCTTAAAGCACTGTTTCTCAACCGTGGCAGCTTTCAGAGGTGGGGACTTCAATTCCCAGAGCTGGCTGGGGAATTCTGGGAATTGAAGTCCCCACCTCTGAAAGCTGCCAAGGTTGAGAAACACTGCCTTAAAGACTAGCTGTTGGAGAGCAACAGTGGAAGAAGGAGATTGCCCTGCGATCCTACTTTTGAGCTTCTCAATGCACTTGCCTGGCCCTTGTGTGGTACAGAATATTGAACTAAGATGAGCTCTTGGCCGGATCCACCTGGGCTCTTCTGTTTTTGTACCTCTGCAGTGACCCTGATTTTGTTGACATGTTCCAAGATACACTTCCCAGTTGTAAACTCACAAATAAATAGGAAGACTGCTCCTGGGTTTGACAGGTGCTATCTTTGTTCTGCCATATGGCTATGTGTGAATCCAACCTAAGCTGTGGCAGGCAAAGATGTTCTGGTAGAGGCAAATGGAAGTTGGCACTATTGCACAAGCATAATTTGAGCACCTCCGCCCCTGGCCCAATCCTAGCAGTGTGTGAAGGCATTTATAGGCTAAGTGTGAATATGATGAAATTCTATATTAAGTTCCAAATATATTCAAGTTTCTCACTCACAATAAACTCATGTTATACTGCTTTTAAGTTAGGTTAGCATAATTTGGGTTGGTTTTGCTGGTTTTTCCCCCTCATAATTCTATAGGAAAAAGTCTCTAGATTGTTTGCCTGCTGGGGTGGGTTGACAAATGGGAAGATGCAGTTACTGAGTGAATGAATGCTGTGCAAGAGTAATTCTACCAGATAGCCTTGTCCTCTGTATTCCTTGAATCTTCTCTATGCTCTATAGTCATGAAGATTAAAAGCTTGTTGGCTTTAGAATAAAAAAGAGTGAGAGATTATGTGAATGTCTCCTTTCATGTTTCAAGTGTAATTCTATGTTTTTCAATGTGTTGACATACTAGCATACATAAACATTTAGTATTGATGATATGATTTTGCTTTTAGGGCCTTTCTAATCCACTTTTGCTTATTCCTGTCTGCAAGTCTGAAGAAGAGAGACTGTATGAATCATCTTGCCATACTCTTCCCCATGAGCTGCAATTGCCATAGTTCTGTGTGTAAGTTCGTATTGTGGAGTCCTTGGTGCCCTCTGAGCTTGCCAACCAAGCTCAGAGAGCACCAAGGACTCCACAGTTCAACCCTGAGCTACATATATTTTCTTCTTTTGCAAGTTCCTAGTACAGTACTTGGTTCTTGTGTGCCAAATAAATGTAGAAGTCCATGTCAGAGTTATCTGCTGAACTGTGGAATGCACTCAACAAAAATGTCATCCTGGGCTCTGTAGTTTCACCTGCCTGATCATTTTGGGTAGGCCACTGCTCTGTCTTACCTGTAGATTTCTACAGCTGCTCCATGGGCTCTTAGTCTTGGAGAAAAAGAAGGGGGCTGTTTGCGCTGAGCCTAAATATGCAACAAGGTACGGTAAGGCCTTAGCACTCCCCAGCTTTCTTTGGTGAGCTCTTTTGTTGGCTTGAGGTGAGGGACAGGCTCACTTTTGATTTGTACTGCTTTAATTGGTAAGGTTTGTCCAGGTTTCCTCAGGGCTCAGCTTCAGGAGTTGTGATTTGTGGTAGGGACTGGCCCTTGAACAGATCCTTGAAATAGATCTCTTTGACTGAAGCAAATACATTCCCTTCTCCTGAGTCCTGCCTGTATCTTTTCTAGGCAGCTCTGGAAGATAATAAAATAGAATCTTGTTATTTCAGGGAAACCTAATATCTCCAGCTCTTGCAACATGCATCAGACCAAAAGAAGGTTTTTCCAAGTGTGGGATTTCTAAGTAATAGTGCTGACATTTGCTTGATTGGCCAGGTAGAATATCCGGAGCTAAAATCTTACACTGTACTCTTTAGGTTGGCTGGAGGAGAAGATATGGAAAGGGGAAGATATGGAGAGGCAGAGAGCATCTTCCTCTCACCTCAAACTGACTTCTGAGCACCTAGGGTTTATAGAAAGGCTCTTTAGATCAAGGAATGTGGCTTTGAGGCAGGGTTGATTGCTGAATACCTTGCTTGCAATATGTGGTGTGTGTGCATGTTAAATTTAAGTTATTGTGCATTAAAGAAAGATGTGTTGAAAATAAATGAATGAAGAGGCCGATGGAGGGGCAGCAGATCTGCTAGGCTCCATAATATTTTATTTTATTTATTAAATGTATATGGAGCATGCTTTGATCCAGTTAAAAGCCTAGAGCTGGGTTTGCACAATACACTGTGCTAAGCTAACATTGAGTAGCATAGTTTATGATTCAGGATGCTGTGGGAACCAGGCCATCCATTCCTCCATAGTATTTGGAGGCCGAGAGGTTATAAAACACATAGCAGTTGTGTTTTGTTCACCTGGGTTTAGTGTGCTGTGTGACCCCATCCATTCTGTGACTGAAGGCTGAAGGAATAAATGAACCTGCTATTCCTCAGAGTCATCTCTGCTCTGTTTATTGCGCCATAGCTTATATCTACAGCTCTGTGGATATAAAGCTTTATATTTACAGCTGTGTCCTTCTCTTATTTCCCAGAGCCCCTGTCCCCATTAGCTGTCTGACTCCCCATACTGCTTTATTGTGTCCTCCCTACCATGATAAAGGTTTAGCATGTTTGGTGAATCCAGCCAGGATCTACTTTATTCCCTCTGGAAACAGCTGGTTAATTTTTTTGTCTCTATCACACTAGCAAAATATTCTGCTCGGGGTCAGCATCTATGTGCATACGCACTCATGTGCTTGCAAAAAATATCACAATAATATATCCTCCTGTACAGCGCCCTCATGTCTCTCTGTCTAACTAGGGCTATGAGGCTTAGCCTGAAATTACCTAGCTAGTCCATTTGAACCAAAAGCTTTCCATGCAGAAAACGAAAGAAAAAGATATGATGAAGATGACGTAGCTCAGGTATGTTTTGTGGAAGAGACAGGCTTCTGAGAAGGGCCTGAATATGGAGGTTGTTCCAGACCTAGGGCTTAGCTTGGCAGAAGGTGAAGAGGCAGGAATGTCGTAGCAATGGTGCTGGAGAAAATGTGTGAACTGACAAAACGGGGGGCATTTTAGGACAAAGACTCAGTTCAGCATGAACAGAGTTAGGTTTTTTTTTTTTTTAGAAGAAGTGCCATTGCTTACAAAGAATTAGATTCTCTATCCAGAGTGCCAATAACCACAGAAATAAAAGGGTAAGGAGGATACTGATAACAAGAGGGACATGTGTCCTAATTTACAGAACAGTCATCTCTTTCAAGGGTTGTGGGTCCCAATCTGGTTTCACATAGAAATATTTGTAAGAAGTTAAGTCTTGAAGCTACCATTAATAGCCCTTGGACAGGTCCTCAACTGACCTACTCTTCCCCACGGTGGTAAGATGCCTTGTATGTTTATTTAAATTATACCAATTATTTTTACATTGCCTTTAGAATATGTTAGTATGCGCACAATTTGTGCAGATCTGTTTTGTTCTATTTTAGGGCGATGTGTCTCCTTCCTTTTTGCAGGATATAAGCATCACTCTACTTGAAGAGAAGGTAAAGGGTAGGAATGAAGGAATCATGCATTGTGGGGCAGAAGAAAAGATTTAGGGAGATGTGGCTGATGAGAGCTATTCCTTTCCTTCCTCCCCTCATCCCAACTGAGTTCAAATATGGTACTAAGCATCTTGTGTGAATGCAGGCATTGGGTTTGGAAAACATAGCTATTACTATGACTTTTTAATAATTTCTGATTTGCCCAATAATGGAAGTTTCTATGGTTTACTGTGTTGTGCAAGCTCATTGTGAACCCACTTCCTATACTGTAGGGAGTGGGGCAAGGGAAGGTAAGAATATTAAAGCTTATGGTGGATAGGACAATTGCACTAACACTCTTCCTCAACCTACTCTCCTCCAGAGGAGTTGGATTTCAATCCCCATAATGGCCAGTCATCCTTTGGAGGGCATCAGGTTGGGGAAAATTGCACTGGATTGTATGTTTGTATAATTCCATTATGATCAGAAGTAGATATATTTTATGCTTCAAGAACTTCCTTTTGGTTGTACATTTTACTAGTCTCCTAAAATCCACTGATCAAAGCCTGATTAAAATTAAATTGGAGGAAGAGAATGGGAGGCAAAGTGGAGTCTATTCTATTTTACTACTTTTGTGTGCGAATAGAAACCTGCATCTGAATTATACACATTGGGGAATTTGAACACAGAACTCCTCAAGTCTCTAGCAGAGTTCCAAAAGCAACTAAATAGTACCCATGTTTTAGAATATCCTGAGAGTAAATTATAAGAGATTAGCATAAAGCTAGACTTTGCAGATTTTAGTGTAAGTGTTTAATTTTCCATTTCACTTGCTTTTGTTAAACTGCTAAGTTGAAAACCTTGCTGATCTACTGCATATCATCCAGAGACCTACCAGTAAATCCTGTTCTACCTTCTGTGCATCTTTGATCTATGTGCATGGTACTTGCACATAGAACAGGAATGACAGCTCTCTACCCAAACAGTTGACACAGGACTAAACTGTACAGATCTTTGGATCAACAATGCAGTAAGCTACACCGTTCCTGGCAACTTCCCTACATCCTCATAGGAACCAGTTCTGTCTGTAGTGGGAATATTGCACCAGAGACCACGTGGAGACCCTTGTCATTTTCAGCCATGCCTTTTCCCACATCCCTTTATCTACTACTTACTTATAGGGTGTGTTCACACAATAGACGCTACCCATAATTAACCTGACCATGATTTATCAAATTTTCGGAGCTTGCATGGCACACAGAGTCATAAACTAACTACTGTAGATGGGCTGAATTTGCTCCACATGATTGGCTAAAATATGGTCAGTGAGTTTATGGTTCCATGCATTGTGTGAACACAGCCATTTACATATACCTTGCCTTTCTATGATGGCTGATACTTTTCTACAATTTCAGGCTCATGCTGACATTTTTGTTCACCTTAGTATTTGAGGGCTTATGATGGCGTAATTAAATTATTTTTGGTTGCTGTTATTTTACTTGTTCTATTATTGTATGTTGTATTTAAATATCTATTTTATTTTAAATATACAAAGCCCAGAAATCTATTGTTTGATGGGGAGGAAATACATATTTTAAATAAATAAATAGCAACATGTAAAATGTAAAAACCCAATAGAAAAAGAAAGGTTAAAATGAGATTAAATGATGTAGCACGTAAATCAACAAATAATAGATAGCGAATCCTCTTAAACACCAGGCTGAACTAAAAAAGTGTTTGTCTGCTAATAGAAGACACAGTTCTGGTTCCTTCCCTTACTATCTGAAATGTATCAGTCCTCCAAACTGCTTTATTGCAATGTTTTGTGCAGCACCTAGTACATTAGAATAGATTTAAGGCTAAGTCAAGTACAGAATGAAACTGGTTTGCCGGATAGCAAGTAAGCATCTTGCATAATATTCATAACTCAGTGCAAAATTTACAACTCCGTAGTATGCTGAACAAACAAACACTGGAGATCTTTACACATCTTATTTGCCTTTCTAAACTTTTATCCTATGGAAAGGCACAGTTGTTACTATTATAAAATATGTACCATGTTTTGAATATTAAAAAGGGCTACATGAATGCTAGGCAGTCCACCAGTTTTAACAGACAGGGAAAGAGTGGTTTGGTTTGTTGTTTGTTTTAAGCTTACTTTGCTGAACTAAGATGTGAATCGGGCCTTTAGAGATCTAAGGCTACTGGGCTATACTTCTGGAAATGAAACAGGGGTGGTATAACTCCTGGAGATTAGCTAATTTGTGGCACAAAGAACTGAGACTGAAGTGGCTCTAGGACACTTCCCCAGTTGATTGCCTCCCACCTTCTCCTAGGCAGTATAGCCAACGGTCAGTAGCGATAAGAGTTGTTGTTGAAAGCATCTGCACAGGTCTGGTTGGGAAAGACAGGTCTAGAGGGTGACTTGCCCTGAGATGGGGCTGGAAACCAAGGATAGGGTGAGGCTGGGTTGGTTTCTGGCATCTCTAGTTCCCCAACCGGCTGAACTTCATGCCTGCCCGATGATTCTGCTCCTCTCCCCATCTGCCCACAAAATTAATTGTTTCCAGCTCTCTTATCCTTCAATTCTTCTTCTCCATTAGCAGCCCAATGCTGAAGAGGAACCAATATTTTGGCTTGGGAGGCAGTGACAAAAGTGTAATACTGACTGTGGTAACATCCCTGGTCCCATTATTCCCATTTGTAATAAATTAGTAGAAATATGTGTGTTGTCTTGTCAGCTGATTCTGGTCCCTGTGGCTGTAAGCTTTTTTTCCGTTTTCCTCCCCCCAAGAGCTGTACTCCTAGACTAGAGTTTGTAGCTGTCTGAGTTCAATTTATCTTGCCACGTCAAATGCTTGAAGCTGTGGTGGGTTTTGGCACACAGGCTTCAGCCCTCCTTTTTAGGGTCCTTACCCTTTTTCCTTACTCCCCCCCCCCAAAATCCCCTCTGCATGTCTGTTTACCACTCTGGGACTCTGCTTCCTGCATCAGCTCAGTCTATCCTACTACCACCACGAAAGATGGTCTGAATTTAAGGCAATCCCCCTAAATAAAGATTAGACAGAGAAGACAAATCCAAGACAATTCTCTCATGTTAAAAGTGAATTGGTTGGAAAAAAACATTGAGTCTTCCTTTCAAGATGTACTGAGAACTTCCCAGTGTAGACCAGGGTATGAATCTTATGGCCTTCTTGATGTTGCTCAGCTTCAACTTCCAGCAGTTGTCATAAGCTTGGCCAATAGTAAGGACTGCTGGAAATTGTAGCTTATACCATTTGGAGAAGTCCACTGTTCCTTATAGTTGAACTAGGTCAATATGGTTGTTCTGAATGGCAGTAACAACCCATGGTCTTAAGCAATGGCTTCTTCTGTTCAGTCCTTTTAATCAAGTTGCCTGAAATTGAACTTGAGATTCTCATCATGCAAAGTAAATGTTCTTTTCTTAAGCTATTATCTCACCAGTGGCTATCTGAAATCAACATTCTGGTTGATCCTTTTCTACAGATTCTCATTTTCCCATGTCTGTGATGTTTGAAAGTTTCTTATTCTTTTTTTGCAGAATCTAGAGCTACTGTTTTGTTCCTTCCAGAGGAGCCCCCAGGGCATCCCTCTCCACTCTGCTTGGCATGATGATGTGCGAAGTGATGCCGACCATCAATGAGGACAACCGCCGTGGTTCAGCCTATGGGGCTGATGATGCCAATTTTGAGCAACTCATGGTCAACATGTTGAATGAGCGAGAGCGGCTGCTGGAGACATTGCGTGACACCCAGGAAAGTTTGGCTACCTCCCAACTTCGCCTGCGTGAATTGGGTCATGAGAAGGAATCACTCCAGCGCCAGCTCAACATTGCCCTCCCACAGGTCAGGAATGGGGAAGTGAGAATAAGAGCTGGAAGGCTACAGGGCTGTTTTGGGGGAATTGAGTGGTAGGGATCTCAAAACCTTTGCTGGTTGGAAAGTCTGGCATCAGATGGGTTGGCTGAATGTACAGTATCAGGGGAGGGTCTCTGAAGTTCTGTAACTTTGGCAAAGTATACATTTGGTGTTTGAATTAAGTGATTAATTCAGTTATTAATTTGAAATATCTTTATCCTGATTTTTACCAGACAAAGCTCCTAGAGTGGTTTATAGAAAATTCTGTATAATAACAATGTGCCATTAGAATGTACATCAAAACAGTGACAAAGATATTTGAATCTCCTTCCTGTCTTGCTCATTGGACAGTTGATCATTATCGCCTTCAAGAAAACAAGCCTGCTTGGTGATGGAGGGGATCTGGAGAGGAGAAATAGAACATTGGGGAGTTTTCTGGAGTTTTCGTTCCTGGATCCCTGTATTTTGCACATCCCTAGGAGAAGGCAATGATGGCTGTTTACTTCATTGGCTCAGAAGTCTTTGAGGGAAAGTAGAATTGCCCTGGACCATATACTTATAGGGAACTCCATCCTAAATATGGTTCAGTATTTGGAATAATCAGATAGATCACAGGTGAGATCAGAGACCAGGACTTTTCATTCAAGGCAGGAAAATGAATCAGCTGAAATGTAAATCCCAAGAATTATTTCTGCACATTGGAATTCCCCATACTTATAGCTTATTGGGTCATTGATTTCAATGGAGAAAAAACATGGAGAAAAAAAATATTACAAGGTTATTCGATATGATTAGAAGAAAGGGGACAGAGCTCCATGAATATTCCATCTCCAGATCTGTTAGGACCTTGTACAGACCCTGCGCTGGCTTCTTCCCCCAGTGGCTCTGCTGATTCCCGAAGGGCAGAGAAGGGCCTTGTCAAATAGCAAAAGAGGAAGGCAGTTGTGACTGTTCTCCTCTCTGACACACGTGACGGGCAGCAGATGTGAGACTTTTGTGGGTTTTAGATCTGGAAAGCCATTGTAAGGGTAGTAATGATAATTTCCTGATATTGGGAAAACAGATTGAAAAGAATACTGTAGGGGAAAAGTGTGTTTTTGTTTATCTAGGGACTCAGATTGTAAGTGGTGGGAAAGATAAAAAATCAGTGTTTGAACTGCAGTGAAATTCTTTGCTTTTAACGGATGACAAATTTGAAAACTACAAAAGTACAGACCTGTTCTGCTTAGGCACAATATACACTCTATTCATATTGTGCTTTTGTTTAGTGTAAATTTAAGAATGTGCAGATTTTGAAAATATCCCTTTGGGTATCCTGTCTGATGCCACATTCAGGCACCTATTGGATTGTAAACTCACCAATATGAGAAGAGACTTTTTTTTAACAGAAGAATGCATGTATTGATGTCCTCTTCTGCGGTCCTATTAAGGACCTACAATGCAGTTCCCAGCAATTAGACAGAACCCTAATACATAAAAGGACTTTAGAAGCAAACACAGGAAATGTAGCAGCCAGCAGTTTCAATATAATAAAATTCAGAAAATGCTTCATAAAATAACAGTGATATTATGCCTTGAAACTAGGGTTACCAGATATCTGAACAGGCAAAGGAAGACACAGACAACTGGAAAGGAGGGCAAAGTGGGAGGGGGAGAAGGAGGAGAGACTAACTCTTTTTCTTGGCATCCACAACAAAAATTACTGCGAAAAACTGCAAAAAAATGTATTAGACCTACATGTATATGAAATTACTTTTTCCAGCATCAGAAATACCAGTTTTTCAATCGCAATATTTTTCAACAAATCTTTATTTTCAAGAACATTCTATATTATTGATTCTGTATTAATATAGAATTGACAACAACGCGCTTTTCAAAATTCACCATAGAAACATATGACAAGTCATGTGATCTACAGACTATGGTGATCATAGATTTGAAGGGCTGGATTGAAGCCAATTGCTGGAATCAGGAAATAAATTAAATAACATAAATCTAAGCTGTCGAATCTGTCGATGGACAAGGGAAAGAAAGAAACAGACAATTTACAAGGTCACAGTACATGAAAGTTTGAATGACTACTGCTGTGGAATTAGCACCCCCCTCAAAAAAAGACCCAAGACACTCAAGAAGCCGGACAATATTTGATTTTAGTGCTATGCCTGTGAAACAGTAGAGATGTCCTCCTTTTGCTGGACATCTGGCAACCCTACTTGAAACCAACGACAAAGAAACCAGCCACATTTCTGATAGGAAGTAGTTTCCTATCTGTGGTACCCTATATTATGTGATGGCCAGCTTCACTTGCCTTACAATGAAATAGCAGTAATCCTGATTATTGTAATCCATGGTGGAAGAAATTGAGGTCCTCCAGGTATAAGATTCCAACTTCTATCCACATAATAATGGAGATAATAGAAGTTGAAAGCTAACAGTTATGGAAATTGGCAGATTTCCCACCTCTTGCCATAATGGATTGGTGTTGATAACTTTTGTTTGCATAGTACTGAGAAACGAATATGGATGCAGATGAAATGGGATCGGTCTAATATGATCTGAAAAGTAGATACACAAATATTCTAATTTATTTTAATTTATTAAAGTTGTATGCTGCCTGATTCTCAACGATTCTGAGCTATTGCACTTTGCACCAGATGTTGGTTCTAAACCAATTTTGAGAAAAGTCCTACATGCAAAGTGTTGCAGTAATTGGGGGGTACAACTAAGGCCATGCCAGTGGTACAGTCCTGAGGTCCTTTTGCCCCCACCTCCTGCTCTTCCAGACCAGGAGTCTGATAAAATGTGAGTTCATCATTTGGACACAAATTATTACTCAAACAACAATTCTCTAAGCAACTTGTAGATTTAATATTTGTATATATGAACTTGATGCAAATAGGAGCTTACCCCATTTTAGCATGTGACTACGCACATTTTCTTTTCAACAATGTATTTTTAAGAGGTAAGCAGACATTTTTTCTTAGTGCTGCAACAAGGTGTTTTGTATTTGTCCAATAATTCCATCCTGTAGGATGGCTGCCATTTTTAATAACACTAAAGATGAAATCATTCACATTGTTTTAAAATACAAGACTCTGTTAAGATCCTGTATATGTGAGTATATATTCACATATGTATCCTTTTGTGTAAGGAACAATATTTTTCTGGTTTATGTTCCTTTTTTTTTTTTAAGAAGCTTGTTTCTTATGTAGTTGAGGAAAAAAAAGTGATATGAGAAGTTATGAAATCATAATGAGTTTAGAATATATTTGCAGTTTCATCTGGAATTATAGCACAAGAATAGGTCATCTGGTATGGGACTTTAACTGTCCTCAACCCCAGCTAGTAGGGAATTGTTGGAATTAACACCTAAAACATCTGGGTGGCCCCTGATTGCCTATTATGACATACCTTGTAATAACATAGCTATAGTAATGCATCTGACTAGGATGAGAGGGAAGAGAATTTGTTATTAACCATCAGGGCCCTGAAAATCTACAAAGCTGTCCATTTTGCCATGTGGACCGTGACATCTAAGATGGAATCCAGTGGCTTGACTGGAATTCTGAGAACGTCAGGCTGCCCCCTGTTCCTCCCCATCACCACCCGCCTTGCTCCAAATTAAGTCCAAACATTCAGGATTCAGAAGTTTTTGCTAATAAAGTAAAGAAGAAAATCTGGCAGTAGGATTTTAAATTCCCATTTGTGAGCTTTTAAAACATTTAAATAATTGTCAGAAGCATAATTAAAAGCACGGTATACAATGGTCTTCACATTTGCTGGATTTGACTTGTTTGGATAGCAGTTTTTTAAACATAAAAAAAATAAGGTAAAGCATTTCATCATAATTGTCTTTGGCTGTTGCCTTCAGTACAAATGCAGTTTCATTTTTTTGTATAGTGCAAATAAAATAGTTTAATACTTTGAACAGCTTTTGGATCAATATATTTTCAAAGGGTAGAGAAAATGGTTGAAAGGATTGTTAGACCTGCAGTAAGGTTATGATAAAAAAAAAACTTTGAGAAAATTTGATGCACTTTATTACCTAAATTTATGTGGCATTGCATTTAAGCAATATTAAAGCGGTTTAAGGTAGTTATAATATATTCAATAAACATATCAATATATAAATTGAAATAAATACATCTCCCTGTTGACTAAAACAATAAAAACAGTAAAATTGATAATGCCAATCGTTTAAACAGAAAGAAATAATTTAATATTAATAATAATAGCAGGCTAACTGCACTGTGTTTCTCACCACTCGCTTCCCATCCTTCCACATGAGAGGTTCTGTGTGATGCTAAATCATGCATGTCAAACTGAACAGGGAAAGGAAGTCAAAAAGTAATGCAAATCATCCCCATGCACTGGAGAAATGGATTGGTAGCAACAAGAGTGAAACTCAGCCATAATAAACATTAAAATGTCACAGACAGCACAGAATCAATTGCCATGTAAGGGGTAAACAGGCAAGCCATGGCAGAAGGAATACAAAGCTAGAATAGTTGGATATATGGATTGTATATAGATCAGTATGGAACAAATTACCAAGCACCTTGTTTGAACTTGCTTGCTTGCTTTATTCCTTTCTTAATTTAAAAACATGATTTTCGAGATGAAGAAAATTAGGGTGGTATTTGAGGTACAGTAACGAGTGAATTCTAGCTATCCTCAAATCAGGCAGATAAATGTAAATTGATAGCGGAACAAAATATGACTCTTAGATGAGTTTATGTGTCTTGGAACAAGAGAACCGCCAGTGATTTAGACTTGGTAGGATCAGCTAGTACAGGAAATGAGTGTTGTTGAATTACTTGGTGTTATTAACAGCAGTGTCATAAATTAAAGATATGAATGTCTAATAGGGGTATCTGCAAGGGAGGGTTAAAAAAAAGTGAAGGTAGCAGCTGCATGATCAACAGGGCAGGGCTCCAACCATACAGTTACAGCTGCATCTTGACTTTTTTTACCCACTCTGAGGATAATCCTAGTAACATTTCAGTTCAAAAGAGAAGTTTCTGAAGAACACGGTTTAGTGCAGAGATCAACAGCAGAGTCAAGGGAGACAGAAAGAGGAAAGCATTGAGCACCTCAGTTTGGAGAAAAATCATCCTTCATATTTGTAGCAGAAATCCGTTCAATTCAACATAGATCATCTGCTACTTAGGACACTGCAGAGCTTCTCATCCAGACACTTTCTAATTTTTAAAGATGGTGAGCAAAAGGAATGAAGAAGAAATAATAATAATAATAATAATAATAATAATAATAATAGACAAAAAAGTCTGGATAGTGGACATTGAAATACCTGGAGACAGCAAAATAGAAGAGAAGGAACTGGAGAAAATCACAAAATACAATGATCTGCAAATAGAAGTAGAACAACTGTGGCAAAAGGAAGCAAAGATAGTACCAATAGTAATAGGATCCTTGGATGCAATCCCAAAACATCTGGAGCACCACTTGAAGACCATCAGCATTAACAAAATCACCATCAGTCAATTGCAAAAGGCAGCTTTACTTGGAACAGCTTACATTCTGCGATGATACATTTAACACCATCAAACAACATCTGCTTATCTCAGGTCCTTGGGAAGGAGTCAATAGGTGGATAAAAATGCCAAATCCAGTCTAAATATCTGGCCGACTGTGCAGCCAACAATAATATCTGGGCATCCTTCAGGCTGACAGTATCAAGCACACTGAAGTCAAGAAGGTTAGTAGTGAACTGGACAGCCCATGACATGTTGGGTCATCATTTCAGAGATATTTCCTTACCTAAACAGAGAAACAGAATGACCAAGGGCAAAAAAGCAGTGGGAATGTGAACAACGTGCGACTTGCTGCTGGCTTCCCCATTGACTTTGCTTGTGGGAAGCTGGCAGGGAGCGTCAAAAATCCTTCCTTCCTCCCTCCCTCCCTCCCTTTCCACATATAATATGGGCTTGCACCATTTGCCCTCCCCTCAGGACCCTTAGGAGAGTCCCCATGAAGCCTCCTCCTCCTCCTCCTCCTCTTCAACTGACCCACGGAACTGCCTGCCACTTTGCTGGGGGAACGTGGAACAAAGGGAACTGCAGACCATGAGAAAAACTGCACCCCCACTCCCCATTCTGGTATATCCCCAAGGGACACCTCCGTCATGGGAAGAAGAGGGCTCACCTGTCGACCACTGGAACCCCCCAGCCAGCCCTACTTCACCAGCAGGGATCCAAGTCGCTCCCTCATCCTTCCCTCAACACCCACAGCCATTAAGAGATTTCAGATTTTGGCCTCATTTCCAAAGCAGCCATTTGCCACTCGCCCGTTGGGCCTTGCCACCAGCTAATTGGGTGCAGGGGACAGAGGGTGGTGGGAAAGAGGTTGGGGAGATGCCCATGACAATCATGTGACCATGGTGGTGCAGAAGCACAGCAGTGCTGAAGCAGCCACAAATTTCCCAAATTTCAATCCCACAGGAGTAGTGGGTCCTGGATTTTGGATGCATTCTGTAAGTTAGCTTGGTTCAAAAATTGTTGCCCTATGACACACTGTTTCACCCAGTTGAAGGTTACAGACACGAGCATTTTAGAAGTATATAGATACATCAGAAGAGTGAAGAATTCCAAACTCAGTGGCAGAAATACCATTAAGGTGATTAACACCTGGACAATTCCAGTCATTAGATATACAGTTGGAACAGTGGACTGCACTCAAGCTGAACTAGAAGCCCTGAACAGGAAGACCAGAAAACTAATGACAATGAATCATGCCCTTCATCCACGCAGCAGTGTTGACAGACTCTATTTACCAAGGAGCATAGGTGGGCGTGGAATGTTGCAAGTACACCAGACAGTTGAAGAAGAAAAAAGGGCATTGGAAGAATATCTGAAGGACATTGAAGAAGATGCACTGAAGCTAGTACACCATGAAGGCTTACTAAATACCAAAGAGACCAGATTGGCCTATAAATGAAAGACCAAATGAAGAATAGAAAAGAAACATGGCAAGGCAAAATATTACATGGCCAGTACAGAAAAAAACTACCAGGCAAAGCAGATAACAAGACCTGGCTAAGAGCAGGAAAGTTGAAGAAAGAGACAGAGAGGCTAATTCTGGCTGCACAAGACCAAGCCTTAAGAACAAATGCATATAAAGCCAGAATTGAGAAGACACCAACAGACAGCAAATGCCACCTCTGGAAAGAAACAGTGGACCACCTAGTTAGCTGCTGCACAGACTGATTACAAACAATGGCATGACAAAGTAACAATGATGCATTGGAATATCTGCAAGAAATACCACTTGCCCGTAAGCAAGAACTGGTGGGACCACAAAATAGACAAAGTAATAGAAAATGAAGAACCTAAAATGCTCTGGGACTTTGGAATTCAAACAGACAAGCACCTGCCACACAACACCCCAGACTTAACAGTTGTTGATAAGAAAGACAAAAATGTCTGGATAGTGGACTTTGCAATACCTGGAGACAGCAGAAGAGAAGAGAAAGAACTGGAAGAAATCACAAAATACAAAGATCTGCAAAAGAAGTAGAACGACTGTGGCAAAAGAAAGCAAAGATAGTACCAATAGTAATAGGTGCCTTGGGTGCAATCCCAAAACATCTGGAGCACCACTTGAAGACCATCGGCATTGACAAAATCACCATCAGTCAGTTGCAAAAGGCAGCTTTACTTGGAACAGCTTACATCCTGCGATGATACCTTTAATATTATTAAGCAGCATCTGCCTATCCCAGGTTCTTGGGAAGGGCTCGATAGGTGGATAAAAATGCCAAATCCGGTCTAAACATCTGGCTGACTGTGCAACCAACCATAAGTATAATATGCCGTTATTAGCTCCCTCAGTCACTGAAGCAGTTGCATGTGATGCTTTGTGAAAGAGTGGGCAACCTACCTGAAGGTGTGAGGAGGATGTGCAAGGACCAATGAATAAATCAGTATATGAATACTCTGTAAACGCATTTGTCAAATATATCCAAAGGCATAAGGAGCTGGAGAGAGTTGGACTCTTTCTAAAGAGGACAGAATCCTAATTTAAAGTACAGGAGTACAAATACCCAGATCTTAGCACTGCAAGCAAGCAGCTACCAAAAATTTAATAGAAACATTCTGGGGATATTGAACGAAAAAATTAGACATGTCCAAAGAATACGTATTGTGTGTCCTGTATTAGGCCAAAGGCATCTTCAGCATTGTGTAAAGATGATCCTGTTAACAGCCTGATTTTGATGCCAGTATGTTTGTTTTTGGTCCAGACTAGCAGTTTGGTCCAGTGTCTGTTCTTCTATAGTACTGATACCCCAAAGGAGTTACAGTACATTCATTTGAAATAGACTAGCTTCTGCAACCTGGTGCCCCCCAGGGATGCAGAACTACAGCAATCATCCCTAGCTGAGAAGGGAAAGAAACTCAAGACAGCATTCTGTTTTACCTTCATTACATGACAGGCCAGAACAGATATTAAAGCAGAAAACCATGGTTAGCTCTGACTTTTAAAAAGAGACTTAAGCAGCTGTGTCCACTAGCTTTGACTGGAGCAGTGACACTGGGGTAACGGTGCTTAATCTTTTCTCTCACCATTGCTTTCTTGATCAAAACTGCCCTTCCACAACTCAACACAGCTACATATTGGCTTTGCTTGAAAAAATACACATAACACAGGTACCAGTCGTTATGCTGTGAGCATAATAGCAGTTTTGCTTTATATGAAGAAGGGAAATTTCAGTCTGTTACAATGACACTTGGATGAAAAAAAAAAATAGATCTTCATGCTGGTGCTCCAATCTGATTTTTCCTCTTCTCTCATATTTTTCCCTGGGCTGATTTAATGGATGGGTTCACACGTTATGCTTAAACCCATGAAATAGGGTTGGGTGTATCTTTGAACTCAGCCACTTCAGTTTGTAAAGCATAGCTTATGGTATAGCACTATGTGTGAACCAGAACATGGTGGCTTATTCAGTAAACTATAGTTAAAATATGACTTAAAAGAAATGATCGTTTACTTGGGTGTGTGAATCCAGCCAATGGTTTCTAGAATGTTATCCATCCCAGTTTTACTATGCGTTGTACTAGATGAGGATGGGTCTTCAAAAGCTGTAGACCCCACTGCTTTAGAAGTAATAGGCTCCCTTTTCTAATCGAAGCATGAACTTCTCCATACATTAGCAAACTTGGTCCATATGCCTGTCTGTTCCCATCTAGTGGTTGAAGAAGGTACTGCCGCAAATGAAAACTCCATTAGAAAACCTGAAGTTAGTTTTGCAGGATATTATTAAACATCACTTCATGCTTCCTCTCCCTGTTATTTTGAAAGGTATAGAGCCCAGGGTTCAAAACAAAACAAATGCCTCTGTTCATTCTGTTCAAGCATCTAATGTTAGATATGCAGCCCACTTTCAATGGACTGCTGTAATTCTAGCTTGGAGAACCAAGAGGAAACAAACAAGCAAACAAATAAATAAAGTTAAAGCGGAAGGAATAAACACTCTACATCGGCTCCTTTGTAACACAGGCTAATGGTTACTGGTGGTTCATGAAATGTAATCATTAGAATCCAGCACGGTCTTTGTTTAGGCTTTTCTCCATTGTTATGCAGTTTTGTGTTTTGAAATATTTTGCTTTGTGTTCTTTGTACGCGGTGACACACTTCAAATCTTTGACTTACCCACTGGTCCCATTTGCACATCCAAGGCAAACTGCAGGTTTATAATCAAGGCCAAGTTGCCCAACCTGAGTTTCCAGAGCTGCATGCTTAAGTGTCACATAAGTGATACTTATAAGTGCCAAGTGACACATAAGTGTCACATAAGTGTGACTCCCAGGGGGTTCCAAAAGCTTCCAGCAAATTGTAATGCAGAACATGCCAGGGGGAAAAAAAAACAAGGAGATTTCCTCAGCATCAGTGTTCCAGGGACTTATTCAAGGAGATCAATACATCATAACATGTACAATCAGTGCAAGAGACGAAGATCTCTGCCTCCCCTTCACTGCTTCTCTTCACCACTGCTATCTGTTTTCTCTACTAGGAATTTGCAGCACTTACTAAGGAGTTGAATTTATGTAGGGAACAACTGTCAGAGCGTGAGGAGGAGATCTCAGAGCTAAAGGCAGAACGGAACAACACGCGGGTAAGCTCTAGAACGAATACAAAGTGCTGTTTTTCCAGTTTTGTTTTGAACTCTAGAACTTCCCAGATTCTAGTATACTGATTGTTAATATCACATGACAGCTTTCCCCAACTTAGCCTACTATCCTCCACATAACTAATATATTTATTGATATAAAACACTCCCCTTCCAGAAAGGAATGTTGATATATTTGTGTGCTGTGTTATTGATATATGCATATATGCTCCTAAACACCATAACCTAAACTAAATAACTGGGATAAAGCCATATGCAGAGTCAAATCAATTTTGATTTCCTCGTCATGTTCTTATACTATATATGAATGTATATGTGCACTGGTAAAACTCCACACAAAAATAATTTTGATGCAGATGTGTATACAGGCAAAAGGAGATACTTTTTGTCATTATTTATTGTCTGTTCTTTATTTTACTTATTAATTGTTGTTCATTACTTTAAACTTGCTCGTTTCTTTAATTTTCATTAAGAAATGGGCTTCTTGATTGGTTCCCCACCCCCACTTCCCCAGTAGAGTCGAAGGACTTATCCCCTTCTGCTTCCAAGAGCTGGTTTTTCTCAGTGGAGCCTGCCTCAGTATCTGACAGCAAAACTGCCTTTCTGTCATATCTGTTTGAAAACCCCACCATCCTGGCCCTGAATTATCTACTGATGGAAGTGGCTGTTTGAAAAGAGGGAAGAGGAGATAATGCTGCAAAACAAATAAATGTTTGTGTAGTGTCTTGCAACTCTGAAGGTTTTAGTATTTGATCTCCTTCCAGCTATGGAACCAAAAATGTATCTCCCTCAACCTTTCAGCTTCTTTATCTGTCTGCTTGTCCTTAGCTGCTGCTAGAACATCTGGAATGCCTAGTGTCACGACATGAGCGTTCCCTTCGCATGACAGTAGTGAAGCGTCAGGCTCAGTCCCCAGCTGGAGTCTCCAGTGAGGTGGAGGTGCTGAAGGCTCTCAAGTCACTCTTTGAACATCACAAGGCTCTGGATGAGAAGGTGAAATAATTATCGACTGGGGGAACCAGGAGTGAGAATTTGTCCCAGCCTAGCTTTTGGGGACAGGGAGCTTTGTGTTGGCAAAAAGTCCCTAAAGGGTTTCCAGAGTTTTATAGAAATAATTCTTATTTTCACCCTAATCAAACAAGCCAACTTTATATTCCTTTCTTTTGCTTCTAACAAGCTTAATCTTTAATTCATCAAGTTGCTATTGTAGGATTGTATCTCCATTCAAACTTTCCTTCCTCAAAAATATCTTCAAGGCTTTAGAAACCCTCTTTTGTAAATCCAGCAATAAGTCCTTGCCCAGATCATTTTTCATCTCTTGGTTTATCATTTGCAATTCCACTCTGATTATCATCTCTGTTTTATAATCCACAACTTCTTTATTTTTCAATATTTCTACATCAGCTGGGATTTGTTTCACCTCTTCATCCTGTCTGTCTATAAATTCTTCCATGTTGTTCTCTTTGACATCTTTTACTACTTCTTTAGAGTCTTCTTCAAAAAATGCATTTACAGGTGCAGAAATTATTGCTGTCAGTTTAGTTATAAGTTTCTCTCCCAGTTCTTCAAAGATTCTTTGAAATGTCTCAAGCATCATACTTTTGTCTGTCATTTTGTAAATTTCACTTTTATTTTTCCTGCCTGGAACTTTAGTCCCTTCTAGTGTCCCATTTCTGTATTCACAAAGTCTCAAGTTTGTTCCTATTTTCAACTTTCAGCCAATTATCTCTTTCCTAATAGACTAAACAATTCATGTTTCCATGAAAATATTGTTTTGTTCACTCAGTGTTTCAAAAGTCTTAGTAAAAGTCCTAATATTCCAAATTTGCCTGCTCCCTTAATACATTTAAAACTTTCTGAAATTAAATTCCTATTTAGCTTTTTGCCATTTATTTTATATTCTTTAAATTCTTTAAACTAATTTTTCTTCCCTTTTGAGATGAAGTATAATTAGGATATGTTATACTCACCAGCTAGCTTTTCAAACGTGTTGTTTGGAAAATCACTTCTCGCTATGAAATAATTATAAATCCAAAAGTGATTAGAAAAACTGTGGTTAGACGAGCCCAATGTTCTTAATGGCTTTCCTCATCTCCCAGTGCTCAGACCCATGGGATGACCGCTTTCTGAGGTCTCCTCGCAAGGAAAAGCCATCTGGAGCACAAGTGGGTGACCTGTCGTTCTCTCCTTGTCCAGAGAGGTTCCACTGGACCGAGCTTACCGCTGGTCTGTTGGTCATCGCTGCAGTGGCATCTCCACTCTTTCAGAGACATCTAGTTCGCCATTTCCTCACCTGGAAGTCCAGCCATTCCTTTATTTCTTCAATAATGGTAACTATCTCTGATATATGGCAGGTTCGAGAACGGCTGCGAGTGGCGTTAGAACGGGTTGCGGTACTGGAGGAGGAGCTGGAAATGTCCAATCAAGAGGTATGAAAGAGGTCTTGTTCCTGCCTTTAGGGATATTATAAGCACCTAAAGAGTGCCCCAGAGTTACACTGTGCCATACAAATGTGATCTGGAGATGCCTTGAACATCAGTGATTCCACATGAGTGGTGGTTGAGACTGACAAGGGAATTGTGACTTTGCGGATTGCATTGTGTGTTGTGAATATAGTGGAAGGGAAGACAGGACATAAATGTACATTGGCCTGTTGCTGGAGGCCTATTGCTTGAAAACAAATTATTTAATATATTGCAGAGTTTTTCCAGAGGTCCAATTTTAATATACAAGTCCAGGCATCCACTCTTTGAGCTTGCTTCCTGTGTTTGCTTGTGAGTGCCTGTGATACTTTATTGAGGAAAAATATCAAAGGCTATGAAAGATGTTTATTTATTCCAGTCAACTTCTGTACAATATCTGATAGCAGGATTATTGCTTTTGCACTTACAGCTCCAGATCTGCATTATCTCAAAAATTCAGTTCAGTGGCCTATCTCATCCATGAAGCCATGATACAAGTAGTTATTGGGATGTGCAACCTATGGACCTTAGAGGTCAGTTCATATGTAGCACTAAGTTGTAATGTGGTTTGGGTTTGGCTTAGAGTCTTGTGCAAACCCACCCAGAAGCTAATCTGGTATGCATTATTGAGAACTGGATGGCAGAGTAGGTGTTGTGGAGCTGATTCAGTTGTGGTTACTTGATTTCTCAGTGTAGCATCTATTCATGTTGTGCGGGGTAAGAGCAGAGAAGGCCCTGTAGGCCATGGGAATGCTATCTTGCTCTCCAGAAAACGTTCCAACCTGGGGAAGATTCTAAGACCTTTTGCATGGCACTTGATCAAGGAGACAGGCTAGGGATACTGTTGGTAAACCACCATCCTGCTGCCCAGCAGCTTCCCTGACTTGAACTCACAGAAGTAGTCTCAAGTAAAAAGTTGGAAATTCTAGGACAGTGATCTTGGGGGGACTTCAGCATTCATCCTGAGGTACCCTGAACAAGACTAGCTCAACGTTTCATGATCTCTGTGATAATTACTGTAGGAGCCTGGCTCAAACCATTATTAGACCTAACACGTAGAATGAGGTACACCTGTGATTTAGATTTTATCTCACCTTGAGAGAGAAGTAACCTGGATATTAAAGTGTTGAGTTACAGTTACCCTTTGTCATGGACAGATCATCATCTGGTAATTTGGTCACATTTTGTCATGCTTTTGTTGCATGGTCTTCCCTTGAAAATATAACATTTATATTCAGTTTGAGACTTGGGAACATGGACAAGATGTATCACTGTTCGGCCTACCACACACTCTCTTGATTCCTGCTTATCTTGGCTTATTTGAAATAGCTGAGGGGATGGGGGTGACTGGGTAGATCCAGAGAGGAGTGAATGCATTTTTGTGTGATGGAGTGGGAGTGCTGGAGGCAATCTGCCCACTCCAGAAGAAACCTTCCTTGGGGACACATGTTTTAGCTAACAACTGTTCAGTCACAAATATTCTTTTTGAGCAAGATGCTTGAGAGATTGGAATCTGTGCAGCTGCAGATATTTTTGGAGGACATCGATTGTCTTGACCCTTTTCCATTTGGATTCAGTTTTGGGATAGATAGATGACTCCTGATAGGTGACCTCTTACAGAAAAAAGACAGAGGGAATGCAACTTTGGTGATCCTGCTTGATCACTCAGTGGCTTTTGATTTCCATCACATATTGAACTTGGTATTGTTGTAGGCGATCTCTGTGAGTTGAGGGGGGCTGTTTTATAATGGTTATACTGCAACTTGCAGGGAATATTTAATAGAGTAGTGGGTTATGTTACTACTACAAAGCCTGGTAGCTATACTGTGGGGTGCCAGAAGGCACCACTTTGTTACCAATGCTATTTAATATCTATGTGAAACCACTCTGAATAGTAATCAGAGTGTTTGGGAACTAGATAACATTAATAGAGAGATAATGCTCAGCTCTACTTCCCCATCATGTCTCCATCAGGAGTGACTGCATGACCTGAAACAGTGCCTGGATGCAGTGATGGGATAGATGAGACTAAATACTAAACTCAGAGTAAATCCTAACAAGGAGGAGATTTTTGTGGGTGAGCTTTTCCCTTGTTCTGGAACTGGGGAGCTTGCTTCTTTTAATTGGGGGCTTCACTTCTTCAGAAAGAACAGATGTTCCTAGAATCATCATAGGAAACACAAGTGATCCCCATGGCTAGGGCTATCTGTTGCCAGCTTCAGTTAGTGAACTAACTTTTCCAGATAGTGACAACCTAGCTACAATGATTCACATCCTGGTAACCTCCCATTTAGATGGCTGTAATGCATTCTGTGTGGCTTTCCTTGTGCTCAGTCCAAAAGCTGAAGCTAGTGCAGAGTGGGGTGGCCAGGTTGCTGAAGGGAATATTTGGCCCTGTGTATGTTATATCTTTGTTGAACCAGCCAGTTCGCCACCAGTCAGTTCAAGATTTGGATTATGACATACGAGGGCCTAAATAACTTGGGACCCAGATATCTGTCGAATCACCTTTGCCATTGCAGATCTGATTATGGAGACCCTGCTTATACTGATGGGTGGGCTTTTTCTGTGATGGTGCCTGCACACTGGAATGCTTTCCCCCTTGCAATGCCAGCAGCACCTACTGTGACACCTTTGGATGCCTCTTGCAAACTCACCTCTCTGTCCACTAGGAAGATATTCCTCCCCCCATCACCTTTATAAGGAAAATGTTATATTTTTATTGTGTATTGTTTTACAGTGTTTTATTATGCATTATGTATTTTATTTTGGTTAATGTTGTAAACTATTTCAAAATATTTTGGCATAGGAAGTGGAATGCATGAATGCATGCATGCATGAATGAATGAATGAATGAATGAATTGCAAGCCAGGACATAATGACCACACATATACCTGACTCTTACTTGAACTAATGGTTAAGCATGCAATATGCCTGGTGACGTCTACTGATTCCTCTTCCCAAGCTTGCAGATTTCATTGTAACTTCGTTTGGGTCTTTCCTTGTCATCCATATAATAGTCACTTTACTTCCAGACTCAACTAATTACAGACTATAACCATGGTTTGTAGGTTACCATACACCTTGTGTGAACAGGCCACATTGGCTTGTTCAACAAATCATGATTACAGAAAATCTTGACATAGTGCTATGGATGAATGCAGTCTCAGCATCTGGATGAAAATTCATGATAGTGAAACAGTGTGGACATAATGTTTTATGCTGGAGCATAGTAACCAGGACAGAAGGTTGGCAATATATTCTCCATGTTAAAAAGATTCTTCACTGCTGCTGAAAGGGCTGTTCTGGTTACCACCTACTTCTCATTCATTAAAATTAATTGTAAGCAATTCCACGTATCTTGTTTTTAAAAATGTCGTTACCTCCTTCCTGTCTGCAGTCTCTTTCTCTTCGAGAACAGCTTGCTCGACGCCGATCTGGCCTAGATGATCCCAGCAAAGAAGGAGATGCCCAGATATGTGTAAGTGGCTCTGGAAGGCAAATTTGAGGGGAAGCAGAAAAGGGGGGAAGAAAATATAGAGAGATACTTTAAAAAGTTGCTTAGATCAAGCACCCATGTTCACTGTGCCCTTCTATGGAGACATTTTAAATTTTTTATTGGGTTGTGGAAGCTCCTTCCATAGCAGTTGTGAGCTATTTTGTTTTCTGAATGGCCCTAATTGCTCCAGACATTTTCCTATTTAAGTTCCTTCTTGTCCTTTATCCTGTTTTGCTTCCTCCTGCCATCATGTTTCACTAATAGTGATTCATGAGGGCTCCAGGAACTGCAAAAAGAACTTGGGGATTACCCATGGCTTTGGGGCATCTGACTCCTTGTTTTTTTAGCGTACGTCATGTGGGAATGTCAAAAAGAGATGATAAGATGTGAATTTGACATGTGAGTCAGACCGTTTGTAAATCATGTGCCAGTGTTGTCTCTGCAGACACTGATCTAGCCCTATAAGTAAGATTTTTTTTTAAATATCCCTCTGCCCCCCACCCCACAGAAATGTCACTAATTTAAGGTAGGAGTTTTTGCATACAAAGCATGATCCTTATGACTGATTTGTAGGCCTCACTTAGGCGGTGAGCATGGGGAATGGGGGGAGGATGGAAACCTGATGTATGTATCATAAGCAGGATTAATTTGTAATACATGGATCTCTTTTTACTTTCTTTACTCTTTAGGCCAATGGATCTGGGGCCCTTGAGTTGGGGCGTGGGGGTCGGGAATCTGAGCTAGAGGAGGTTTTGGAGCGCCAGAGAGGAGAGCTGTCCCAGCTGAAAGAAAGACTTACCATGCTCTGTCGGCAGATGGCAGAGCTGGAGGAAGAGTTAGCTACGGCCCAACGAGATCTTATTAAATCTGAAGAGATTAATGCCAAGCTGCAAAGGGACCTCAAGGAGGTAAAAGGCAACGCTAGGTGTTCCACCTGCCTACTTTACGACAGGCTGCCTCTTATCTAGATCAAGTAATTCAGCCTTCTTTAATCTGACCCCTTCTGGGTATGGTGAAAGTGCACCTTCCCAGTTAACATGACCAAAAGACTGGGAACTTTGGGAATTGCAGTCTAAACATGTCAGGAGGGCACCAGAATGGACAAGTCTGTGATAAATCATTACTCAAATGTCTCAGCTTATGAACTTCAGAGGATGGGAATCATTTGGAGAGAATTTTTCAGAAAAACAACTTACTCGATAGGTGGATTCCCACAGCAGTAATGGGTTGTGAAAATGGAATATAGTACTGGGACTTTTTCAGAAGAGATTGGTGTTATAACAGCAAATAATGTAAGGTTAATGTATGAAGCTATGTGCATCCATATGTAGAATATGGAATCATTGGGAGTTTTAGAAAATGCAGAGAAAGAACAGTACAAATGATCAAGAGACGGGCTGACAGTTGCATTTGGTGTGGAACTGTGAACTCATTTTCATAAACAGAATTGAACTCATTTTTTCCCATCTGCTGAACAAACAGTGTCATTACACCAAGTGGCTTCCAGTCCTGAAATGTATAGTTTTTGCATGTAATGGGCAAATTAACTTAAAAGTGGTATAATACATAAGTCACAGAGAATCTTATTTTCACCCATAACTAGTAACGGAAGGATCTGGGCAGACATTTCTTGTGTTTTCAGAGAATGGGAGAGAGGATGGCTCTATCCACCCCCTGCCATTTTTTCATCCTTTCCTTCTCTCATGTGGTGTGGGTAATAGGCATTAGCTCAGCGAGAAGACATGGAGGAACGAATTACCACACTAGAAAAACGCTACCTGAGTGCTCAGCGGGAGGCAACGTCCCTTCATGATGTCAATGACAAGCTGGAGAATGAGTTGGCCAGTAAGGAATCCCTCTACAGACAAGTGAGTTCCTACTTTTGCCTTTTAATTTGTTCTATTTATTACCTTGACCCCAATATCTCCCTGCTAACGTCTGGTTGTCCTTAATATTCACATTCTGCACAAGCTATGGATAAGTTGGAAGTTGCCCATTTTTCCCCCTGCCTTTCCATGCATACTACTAGTGGGTAATACTCAGTTACTTATATGATGGCTCATGTTGCAGGGTTTTGTTTCAACGACAACCCCTTCAAAGTAGTTGTTTCTCCTATGCAGAGTGAAGAAAAAAACAGGCAGCTACAAGACTGGCTGGAGGATGCCAAGCAGAAACTTCAGCAGACTCTGCAGAAGGCTGAGACTTTACCTGAGATAGAGGCCCAGTTGGCCCAGCGAGTAGCTGCCCTTAACAAGGTACTGGGCAAAAGAGGGAAGACATTGAACGTGCCATCAAGAGATGTAGGGAGGGAATGGCCAACAAAACACTGATGTCTTTCTCTACTGGTCAGAGAAAGAAAGAAAATGGGAGAAATGGGAGGATTCCAAGTTCTAAGAAAAAGAAAGCATGGCTTAATTCTCTCATTTGCGTCTTTTTCTAGGCAGAGGAGAGGCATGGCAATTTTGAGGAGCGTTTGCGTCAACTTGAGGCCCAGTTGGAAGAGAAAAATCAGGAGCTCCAGAGGGTGAGGGCATGAATGAAAAACTGGGTGGAGTTTGATGGGTACCAGAGGTGCCAGGCCATTGCCGATGAGCTGTAGCTCTGTGGTGCAGTACATGCCTTGCATGAAAAATGTTCCAAGTTCAATCCCATGTATGACTGGAAACGATGAAGACTTCTCCAAATCTCTGGAGAGCTGTTCCCAGTCAGTATTGACAGTAGCATGCTAGATGGACCAATGGTCTGACTTGGTACAAGACAGCTTCTGATGCTCCTATTTCACATGCATGGGGAATGTTACAAAGACATTAAAGCACAATGGAAATGTATGTGAAAAAGAGGGATCCTAGGTGTGATGAAGCCGGACTCGTTGGGGTAAGACACTAGTGTGGAGGAATGACTTCCAGGTAATCCTGGCTACTTTTGCTCTCTCTCTGGGAAAAATAGGCACGCCAAAGGGAGAAAATGAATGATGAACACAACAAGCGCCTCTCAGAAACAGTAGATAAGCTACTATCTGAATCCAATGAACGTCTCCAGTTGCACCTGAAGGAAAGAATGGGGGCACTGGAGGAGAAGGTACATGTTTCTGTAGGCGTGAACTGGGTTTGGTATGAGAGCCAATGTGAATCAGCTATCTTGTATCTGTAGGTCAGCTGGGTGAGAATCCAACTGAAGAAACTGCCAGAGCCCAGGAATGTCATACTTTGAAACTCAAGATTGTAATCACAGTCTTTATTTTTCCAAAATGCAATGTACTGGATGCTTTGAATCTAGGGCATTATGGGTAAAAGCATAGTAACCACTGCAAAAAACAAAACAAAACGAAACAAAATCTCATAGTGGCCATTGTGGATGGTTTTTGTTTTGTTTTGTCATAAAGAGGATAGCCATTATTCTAGCTGCTAAAGGGAGTGACCATCCAGGTTCTTGGATAAAAGAAGACCCAGAACTCTTAACATTTTGAGAGCCAGCAATTGAGGCTGCTTAGGCCTTTGGCTGTCAGTTGAGAGTTGTAATGTTAAATGGGGCTTTGGTTGGTGTGTGTGGGTTTGTAACAGGAGAAGAGTTAGAAGTGTTCATAAAGCAAACACATGAGTAGGAGAATTCCAGGACTATCTTTCATTTCCTCACCTGCTCTCTAAATCTCTATTTAGAAGTAGAGGAAAGATATGGAGTCTGTAGAGAGGAAGAGTATGATGAGTAGCTTTTCAGAGGCTTGTCATAGTGTTCTTGTTCTCATTAAATTCTTCTCTTTCTCTCATTTTACCCCCATCAAGAATACGCTAAGTGAAGAAATTGCCAACATGAAGAAGGTCCAGGATGAGCTCCTGGCAAACAAGGTGAGGCAGATGGCAATTGAGAATTGGGCAGGGTGTGTGTGTGTGTGATGAGAATCTCTAAGTCCAAAATTGGAGAAAAACATCTTGAATTTGGGGAAGTATGGAGTAGGTTAAGGGTTAGAATGAGGAAAGTTTCCAAAAGTATTTGAAGGGTATGATGGAGTCTTTGAGATCAGCTAGGTTGCTTTTCAGAACTGATCACCTTCTTTGGCCATGTCCTGCAGGAGCAGCTATTGGCTGAGATTGAGAGGATGCAAATGGAGATAGACCAACTGCGTGGACGCCCAGTCTCTACCTATTCTCGGTAAGGGGGCTTCATGCTCTCAGAAACCAAGTAGTGTTTATTTCCAATTGCCAAGTTCTCAAACCATGCTAGATAATGGCTGGGTTCCCACAACATGCTGAATCACTAATTCCCAGCCCATTCTAGACTAGTCTTCAGTGTTGTGAATCCAGCCAATAATAATTATTATTATTTTTAGTTAAAGCTAGGAAGGAACTTCAGTGTTGTGAATCCAGCCAATAATAATTATTATTATTTTTAGTTAAAGCTATATCTAGAACATGCCTTTTATAGTATCATGTTGGTCTTACTCTTTTAAAGTTCCTCTCATATCCATATTTTGATGGTCTTTTATGCCAGGATTACAACATTCCCAATTTCTTGAAGGGTGGGAAGAGTCTTTCAGGGTTGGGACCATTAATAGAAAGGGGCTGATGATTTGGTAAAAGGGGGACCCTTGAACCTGAATGGAAAAGACCCTCTTCTTCTTCCTCTCTGATCATTCTTGCTCACAGTTCTTTTTCCCTGTTCCACGGAGGTCTCTGCCGGGCAGCGTGCTGGAGTTGCATTACTCCCAAGCACCCACGCTGCCGGTAGGGGCCCACGTGGACCATTACAGCAGTGCTGGTGTGGCAAGACGTTCAAAGAAGGGGCGCTGGACTGTCAAGGACGAGGCCACCAAGGTATGGAATTGCTGTGCTGACAGTTGATAAGTTCATGGAAAAAAAAACTGAACCAAAATGAAAGGGAGTTCTGAAATGGTATTAGCAAGGTGTTAAATGTTTGCTCAGAATAGTCTTCCACAGCCTGATTTCCTGCAAATGTGAAGAGACTACGTTATCTAAATTCCCAGCCACTGCATTTGCTGGAAAATCTGAGAGTAGTTGTTCCAACACATCTGGTGTTCAGCAGATTGAGGAATGCTGGGCATGAGGATATCTAGCACTAGAACTCTATGTTATGATGTGTAACTTACAATAAACTCAACGATCTTACATCTTGGCCTCCATATTAATTTCTAGCAGTGCAAACACATGATATGACATCATCATTCTCAGAATATGGCTGTCCTCAAAGTGGCAGTCAGTGAAATGGAACCAAGGTGAGAAACTCTGGCAATGATGATGTGAGGAGAATGAGAGGCAGGGTTTCTTTTATGGGCAGCAATCCAGAAAAAGAATGAAATGCTTGAATAGTGCAAACAATGGGTCAGTGGTACAAAATAATTGCTGTAGTAAGACTCTGTAGCCCAGCTGTTGAACTAAAAGCAGAATATTGCAGATTAGCAGATTAACATCATAAATGCAAAAAAAACAAAAACAAAGTGGAAATATGGTAAAGGGTTACCTAAAATCTAAAAGATAAAAGGTCTAGAGAGTGCTATCAGGAGTTCCTGATAAAGGACAGGAACTAGCTTTCTAAGAAAGCTTTGCTAACCACTAACTTTCTAAGAAAAGGGATGCTGAAAGAAGCACGTATTCAACTATTGTGGAACCCTCTTATAACAAATGGTTAAAGACAAATCTTGAATTAGACCATGGGTTAACAAGCTTATCCTTGTTAACAGCTTAAGCCAAGAAGCTAAGCTCTTTGAAACCATTTTGGGCAAAGCCTTCTGAAGTAGGTGTTTTCCATTGTTATTTCTTGGTGCAGACCTAGCAAGGAACTTTTGAGGTCAACTCTCCAAAAAATACATATAGAACACAGGTACACACATGTATACAACAACACAATAGAGAGAGTGAGATGCCAACTCAGAGAATGTAGCATCTTTCTCAGCTTCTCCTCCCAACCATACTCTGGGTAAGACCTATGCATACAGTATATTGGTCTGGAATTAGTTTGGAAGTTAAGGCTTAGTATTAGAAATTTGCTGATTGCTATATTATATATTATTTTGTTATTTACGTTCTTGGATCCTTGTTATCAGGTTTTCACTAAAGAAAGCTTATTTGTACTCTCAAATGAGCTTTGTCTCATGATTTGTCTAAGTATGGACATTAGCTATTCTGTACACTGAAGGAAGTAGAAACTAAGCTCGTCCGATCCCATAGCGAAGCTTCTAATATAATGAAGTAATTGTCCTCCGTAAGACTTAGCCATGGGATACCCTGATCTTCAGTAACCATTCCAAGTGGGGACTGAGAAGAGACATATTGTTTGGCCTGTAACCTAACAGTGCTTTGCAAAGGATGTTTCTGTGCCACCCCTGAAAACATGTAAGCTGCAGATGAAACATTTAAGGTTCTGGAACCAGCTTACTTGATGCAGGGCTGTTGATCTGGAAAACCACAGCTGGCAATTGTGGCTCATACTGCAAGAGAATGCATATGTTGGACAACATCTTATATTTTTATATTTATTGACGGTTTTGATTTTAAGTAGATTCTTTCACTGGTAAATGATAGAAAGTCATTTCACTGGTAAATGTTAGAAAGTCAAAATACAAGTATTTGTTTAATAAAATAAAAATACCTGAATTTTGCAGTTCTTTGTAGAATACTTCAACAATGCTTCTTCTTAGAAGCTTTGGTCACAGTAGTTTTGAATTCTTAGCAATCCAAGGAAGACAAATTTCTTGGCTGGCAAGCACTCCCCATTGCCTTCTGCCAATTCATGACTCTAAAGCAGATGTTCCCAACAGGTGTCCTTTAGATATGTTGCACAAAAACCTCCATAAACCCCAGGCAGCATCTGGAAGGTGTTGGAATGGGGAAAGCGATGGGTCAGCAAGGCTGGGAATTAAATCTGCCTCAACCCTCCCCGATCACCCTTATTCTGTCAGTTGCACTTAATGCCTGATGAAATCAGTGGGACTTGAGAGATGACTAATTTGTCATTGATTTCATTCAGATTGGTGCAACTAGTATCTAGATCAGTGTTTCTCAACCTTGGCAACTTTAAGCTGTGTGAACTTCAACTCCCAGAATTCCCCAGCCAACCAATCACTGCAATGGAATATGGGAGGATGTTGGATGAAGAATGTGAAAGGGCTCTTATTGGAGGCATCCAGGAACCTGCATGTCATTTCTGCATTGTAGACACATAAGGATTACTTATACTTTTGGAACATTTAATATTGCTTTTGTCCCATCGTGGAGGTAAAAAAAATGATGCATTTGGGTGTTCCCAGGCGATCTTTCTAGCTAGGAATCAATCAGACAACACACTGCATAGTATGGGCACATTCTGTATTGCTGTGTCTGCATATCGTACCCTGGAATTAGATATTTATTTTTTCCCTAAGGAGTGTAATTAAACTGAAATAAATATAGGTATCCAATCTCCCATAAGCCATAATTATACAAACGGTATTTGTTTTTATATTTTCCTGCAGAATGTCAAACCTTTCATATGTAAGGGAATATTGATTAGGGATTGCATATCGCTTGGCTAAGTAGAGAATACCTAATTGCCAATAACAGCTGATTTATGGGGCAGCGATGATGTTGGGGAGATATACTAAACTGAAAAAGCAATCATTAAAACTATTAAGACAGGGAAACTAAGCAGAGGGCACTGAAAAGAAAACATGCTGTAATCATGACCAAACTTTTCATGGTTCAGTGATAGACACTGATATGTAGAACTAGACATAGATTTTGGTTCCAGAGAATGGGTAGCACACCTAGAGAAGATAGTGCCAAGTCTAAGTAGGCAGATGTTGCTTTTAGATGACAGGGTGCATAGAGCATAGCAGTGATTGTAATCTTTTGCTTTCCATCTTCCATGTTGTCCTCATTGTTATTTTTGTTTCTCTTCCTTTTTTTTCCTTTGTACTGTGCTCCATTTGCCGCTGGACACACACCTGGTAAGTATCTTCTGATGTCACTTTTGAGGAATGAGTGGTTGTTACAGCAGGACAGTGCTAGCAATTGGGGAGAGGATAATCACGTCTCTTATGGGCCTGCTGATACCTGCTGAAGCTGGGCAGCCCTTATGGGCATTTCCCGTATCTGTGTAGTAGGAATCATCAACCTTTTCAGTCTCCAGATATCCCTCCTTCTGAATTCATTTTTTTTTTCAAAATGTCTAAGCCAGTGTTTCTCAACCTTGTCAACTTTAAGATGTGTGGACTTCAACTCCCTGAATTCCCCAGCCAGCCTGGCTGGGGAATTCAGGGAGTTGAAGTCCACACATCTTAAAGTTGACAAGGTTGAGAAACACTGGTCTAAGCTCTTGTGATATTGCTAAATTTCATAAGTTCTTGTACTAGAATTATACATCATCATTAGCAGATGATACAAAAGGGTATGAAATAGGGTGCAGGCTAGAAAACAGAAACCGAATTCAAAATACTCTTTGTAGGTTAGAAAGATGGGCTGAAAAATAAAATAGAATGAAAGTTTCGAGATAAATGCAAAGTTCTCCACTTAGGAAAAGAAACCAAATACACAAAGGGATAGAAATCACCATGAAATGTACAGGTGAGGAACTTCTTAGAGTTGTAAGTGATCACAAGCTGAATGTGAGTCAGCAGTGTGACACAACTGCCAAAAAAGGTAAATGCAATTTTAGACTGCATCAATAAAGTTTACATTTTAAATCACAGGAAATAATAGTTCCTCTACAATCTGCATCGGTCAGATCCAATCTCAAATACTGCATGTAGTTCTGGGCACAACATTTTAAGAAAGATCCAGAGATGCCTTATAAGGAGAGAAATAAGGGAATGAGAAAAGATGGTATGTAGGACTATGATGGTATTTTTCAAGTACATGAAAATGGGTCATAAGTAAGGTCAAAATCACTCCTCTGTATTCCTGTAGTACAGGGTATGGAATAACATGAGGAAGATTATTGTTCAGTGTTCAAGATCATGTTCTAAGAGCAGTTTAGAATGGAATTCCACAGTTTCATCTGGTGATCTCGTGAAATGTGATTTTTAATTTTGGGGTGGCATGGGGGGACTTCAGTGCCATTTTAAGATGCACTGGACATCTTGCCTCTGGTGGGTGCCGTTTGTGACTCCTGCTTTCTAATAACTAACCAAGAAAAGCGGGACTGCTGGATTACATTTTCTTTCACGGTCTTTTTCTTCCTTGCAGGTGTTTTTTCCATCTCAGGAGTGGGAACGGGCTCAGCAGGCAGCTGGAGGCTCGTTTGAGGGTGGGCTGGATGGGTCAGATGAGGATGAGCGCGATCCTCTGTTCAGCTCAGCTGACCTGCTGTCTCCCAGTGGACAGGCTGATGTGCAGACCTTGGCCATCATGCTACAAGAGCAGCTGGAAGCCATCAACAAAGAGATCAAGTGAGTTGTCCTGGCCAGATGCAGAGCAGCACGCACGCGCAACTGTTTTCCTGTTATAGCTCTCTCTTCCTGCCTGCTTGACCCAGCTGTTTTTGTGCTCTACGTGTTCTCCTGAAACTATTTCAGAGTTTTAAGGCTTTCCCTAAGTGTAATGTCCAGTGTTTTCAGCACATGCCCCAATCCCCAATCTAGGAAATCTTTATAGGAGAGATGTGTCTCTGGATTTGGTCCCCGAACAGACCAAGTCTCGTGCTTCTAAATGATCCGTTTTCCTTTGGTGATAGGATAGCAAGCACACTACCTTACAACCAAAGGGAGGGTCTCTTTCTGTCTAACCCCATCTTTGCTATGCTAGAGGAATATCAAAAGCAATATCCCTTATATATAGTCTGTAGAAGTTGTTGTTACAGCGAAACAGCTGGGGGGATTCTGGAACTTGAAGTCCACACATCTTAAGGTTGCTGAGGTTGAGAAACACTGGTCTGTAGCATACAGCCTATTCTGCCACCTATTCTTACTGCATACATAGATTAGGCAATATTTTTCTCCTCTGCCCATGACACATGATTTCTTTACCACATAAGTCTGTCCATTTCCGGCCTAAAAGTTGTAGACATTTTATTCTATCATGTTTCAATATTTATATATATAAAAAAAACTTTCCAGTCTTCATGGGAAGTGGACAGCAAAATCCCTAGGGCTCAAGGCGAAATTTGGGTGTTTGTGTGAAATGTTGCGATTAAATTCTTGTTAGGAATATTTTATATGCTGAAACCTATAATGTGCTGAGACCAGACACTTGCTGCTTTTCTTTCTTGTCTCTATCTTCATAAAAAGTGAGCTTCTATTTATGGATAGGTAAACATGTGGACAAACAAAATTTTCTTTAAATTGATGGAGAATATGCAACCTACAGACAATGGAATGTGCCCTTTTTATCTGTAGATGTAGAGAAATTTGATCCAGACTACATCAACCACACTTAGATCCATTTAAATTCATGCATTTAAATAATATGAATAATATTCTATATGATTTCGTGGGACCTAAGGGTGCTTAATTTGATTTCGGTGTCTGCGGGGGGTGTCTGTCAAAAAAAGTCAAGATGGCAGTCATGACATATGTGGGGCTTTGATTGTCTGGAAATGACTTCCATTTTGACTTTTTTGACAGCCCCCTGTGGATCTAGGAGTTCAGTTTTGGTGAAAATGCAGTTAGAGTAGCCTGTTTCCAGTAAACTAAATAAATTGTTCTCTTATTTATTTTATTTATATATATACATACATATATATATATATATATATACACACACACACACACACACACACACATATATATATACACATATATATATGTGTGTGTGTATAAATAAAATTTACAATGATTATTTACAATTATTTTATATATTGTTCTACATAAACAGGGTAAATAACCAGTGGCTTATGGGCTACATTCATCAACTAAATGAAGCACAGTAATTCCATTTAATTTCATGCCTTGCTTGTAGATTATACTGCTTGTGTAATTTATAGAAGAGAAGGTAGAACACATTGCCTTGATTATCTGCAACCTTCTCATATTTTTTCGTTGCTGGCTATACAAGACTGATCCAGGAGGAAAAAGAATCCACAGAACAGCGAGCAGAGGAGATTGAGAGCCGAGTGACCAGTGCCAGCCTGGATGGATCCTTGGGCCGCTACCGTTCAGGCACTTCCATTCCTCCGTCTGTCACCAGTTCAACTCTTGCCAGCCCTTCTCCCCCCAGCAGTGGCCATTCTACACCCCGCTTGGCACCCCACAGTCCTGCTCGTGATGGAGAAAAAATGGTACATTATAAATGGGACTGGGCAGGAACATGGACTGTGTGCGTGCCCCTCACCCAAAATTCTGAACAGATACCATCAAAAATCCCTTGGAAGGTTCCATTGCAGAAATATTGATGCTAATCACCAAAGGGATGTAGTGGTTAAGGTGTTCAGCTAGGGCTGTAAAAACCCAGGTTCCATTTTCAGCCATGTAATCCCAAAGTTACTCTTTCTCTGTCCACTTATTTCACAGGGACGTTGTTGGGTTGAAAAAAGGGATGAGGGGGTATTATGTATGCCTCCTTGAACTCTGAATGAAGGTGTTTAAGCCATAGAGCTGCACAGAATGTTGTGCCAGGGATTGGGACCACTCGTGCATATGCATTCCTGCACATGTAGATGCACATCCACACTTTCACTCACATACCAAATAATTTACCCATCCCACATCCCTCTTCCTCTTCACAACCCACTGCAGATCAGTAGCAGTAAGAAGGCAGTGAGCTATTCCCCAGCAGCTGTCTGATCAGCTTCTGATGGAGCTAATAGGTTTATCAGTATTGACAGCAGAAAATACCAGTTTATTTCTGATGGCTCCTTGCTCTTCTTCATCAGCTGTCCAGTAGAAAAATGGGCAGGAGTCCCTGTATCTCCAGAATGCACATATTTTATTTTCACGGGCTGCATGTAGTCCCCAGGTCACAGGTTGTCCACTTGGGATTATACAGCCTAATCCCAGTTCTTCAAGGGCACAGAGATCTTTCCTGATCCTATCATTTGACTACAGGAAGAGGCAGAGGAACTAGAGATCAAATTGCCAACATTCACTGGATCATGGAGAAAGCACGAGAGTTCCAGAAAAGCATCTACTTCTGATTCATTGACTATGCAAAAGCCTTTGATTGTGTGGATCACAACAAACTGTGGCAAATTCTTAAAGAGATGGGGATACCAGACCACCTTACCTGTCTCCTGAGAAATCTGTATGCGGGCCAAGAAGCAACAGTTAGAACCAGTCATGGAACAACCGATTGGTTCAAAATAGGGAAAGGAGTACAACAAGGCTGTATACTGTCACCCTGCTTATTTAACCTATATGCAGAGTACATCATGAGAAATGCCAGGCTGGAAGAATCACAAGCCGGAATTAAGATTGCAGGGAGAAACATCAATAACCTCAGATATGCAGACGATACCACCCTAATGGCAGAAAGTGAAGAAGAACTAAAGAGCCTCTTGATGAGGGTGAAAGAGGAGAGTGCGAAAGCTGGCTTGAAACTCAACATTAAAAAAACTAAGATCATGGCATCTGGACCCATCAATCCCTGGCAAATAGAAGGGGTAGAAATGGAAGCAGTAACAGACTTCATTTATTTGGGCTCCAAGGTCACTGCAGATGGAGACTGCAGCCATGAAATTAAAAGACGCTTGCTCCTTGGGAGGAAAGCTATGGCAAACCTAGATAGCATATTAAAAAGCAGAGACGTCACCTTGCCGACAAAGATCCGCATAGTCAAAGCTATGGTTTTTCCAGTAGTAACGTATGGCTGTGAGAGCTGGACCATAAAGAAGGCTGAATGCCGAAGAATTGATGCCTTTGAACTGTGGTGCTGGAGAAGACTCTTAAGAGTCCCCTGGACTGCTAGGAGGTCAAACCAGTCAATCTTAAAGGAAATCAACTCTGATTGCTCATTGGAAGGATTGATAATGAAGCTCAAGCTCAGATACTTTGATCACCTAATGCGAAGAGAGGACTCTTTGGAAAAGACCCTGATGCTGGGAAAGATGGAAGGCAAAAGGAGAAGAGGACGGCAGAGGATGAGATGGCTAGATAGCATCACTGAAGCAATGAGCATGAAATTGAGCAAACTCAGGGAGGCAATGAAAGATAGGAAGGCCTGGCGCAATATGGTTCATGGGGTCACGAAGAGTCGGACACAACTTAACGACTGAACAACAACAACAACAAGAAGTCCTCGATTTATGACTATTTGTTTAACGACCATTCAAAGTTACGATGGCGCTGAAAAAAGTGACTTACAACTGGTCCTTGCACTTACAACCGTCGCAGCATCCCCACAGTCACATGATAAAAATTCAGGTGCTTGGCAACTGGCATGTATTTATGACAATTGCGTAAGCATCCCAGGGTTACATGATGGTCATTTGCAATCTTCCCAGGGGGCTTCTAACAAACAAAATCAGTGGGGGAAGCTGGATTTGCTTAACAACCATGTGATTCGCTTAACGACATGGTGATTCGCTTAATGACCATGGCAAAAAAGTCATAAAATCAGGCGTGACTCACTTAACAACTGCATCGCTTAGCAAAAGAAGTTCCAGTCCCAATTGTGGTCGTAAATCGAGGACTACCTGTAAAAGTGTCAGCGAATAAATCCCCATTTTCAAGGGTTCCAAATATTGGATCTGGAGGCAACAATAAAAGTTCACCTGACATCTAAAGTGGTCACTATTAGAAACAGTAGGGATTAGGTAGGCCCTTGGCTTGCTTTGCTCAGTCTTCTCCTCTTGTGGGCAAATATCAACTTGTTTAAATCAAAATCTTTCTTTAATTGTTCAGTTACTTCTCATGCAAGTGTGTCAGGAGCTTATTATGACATTATTACTGCAATAATCTGAAGGACATGGGAGAGAGGTATATAAAACAGATACCTAATTTATGATCAGTTAGTTGAACTAAATTACCTTTAGATCTAATATAGCCCAGGGTTGGCTAAATTCATGCTTCCTAAATTAATAAGGGTTTTGATATAGGACTTAGAATTAAAGAATAGGGTCCCCCTCAACACATCCTCAGTCCATAAAATGATCTAATTGCAGAATTAAGCTTCTGGTCCTCTCATTGTAAATCCTGATTTTCTCATAAACTTCAGCAGCCAGTTTTAGAACAGTTTTAGTTCTTGTTGAGGTAGTTAAACAAGGAATCAAAACCACCTGCAGGCTTGCTGCCATTCAGAAGGAGATCTAAGGATGAGATACTGTGTTGCTCAACTAGATCCCTGATTTTAGTCCCACGAGTTTGTGACATTCATTCCAACAACAGCATATGCAACTTGAGAGACTCCCAGGGAGCTGCATCCTTCTTCCCCACCTGACAACAGTGACAAATAGATCTTTTTTGTACCATTTTCTCCTCCCAGCAGAACCATGTTGCCAAGGAAGAGGTGCGAGGCTCTGAGGAGAAGGCCTTAGCATTGTGTGAGCCCCCAACACCCTCAACCCCCCGCACAATGCGTCTTGAGCGTATGACCCAAGCATTAGCTCTACAGGCTGGAGCACTGGAGGATGGGAGGGACCTGAGAACCAGGTGAGTTGCAAGGAGGGAGCAGGGCAATAAGACAGCCAATGAGTCTTGAGTGGAGAGATTGGAGGACTGAGGTAGAGCTTGAAGGGCGGGATGTGTGTGTGTGTGTGTGACATTTTATGTTTTAAGAATGTGGCAGAAAGGAACAAACAGGCCAGTCAGAATTCCTACCTCAAAGAGGTCCACAGCTGAGTTCCACAAACTGGACACATGAATTTATTTTAATTGTGCGTAGTTGGGCTTAATCACTTTAGAACAAGGTGTCCAGTTCCAACTTCTAGACTCAAAACTATTGTTTTACTAGGATTGCAAAGCGCTACCAAAGTAAGTTACAGTATATAGTGGCATAGCAGACTATCAGTTAATGATCAGGAATAATGCCCAGGTGAGAATCAAACTCATAGTCATTTCACATGAAAATCTATTTCTGGTTTTCTCCTGCGCATGTATATTCTGCTGAATTCTGTGCAGAACTTTTGAATTGGAATGGCCTATAAAAACTGCACACTGAATGAATGAATGAACAAATGAATGAATATACATACATAATGCATACCTATGTATGTATTTTTCTTGGTTTCAGCTGTCTAATTTGGGCTGTTCTTTCAAAACAAAGTGTTTAGTTATTTTTTTAAAGGCTGGGAGTTGGAAAACTCTGGTTGACCTATTGTGGACCTCCCTGGTAGCAGATTCCAGGCAGCCCATTCTGGGACTGTAGTGTGTTCTCTGGCTGAAGTTGTGCTGAGGACTTCAGGAAAATATCTGTTTTGAAGAAAGCATTAGCTGCTAGAGAAAAGGAGACCATAGGGTGCAGTTTTGAGTGAAAGGTTGTGGGATACAAAGGTAAAGTAGAGCTTTAAGGTCTGAGGTCACTCAAGACACTTAAATGCAGGTTTTATCCTGAGTTTATATACCATGCTATGCCCAAACAAACCTGGTTATGGTGTAATGTGATAGTTTGAGTCACTTTATATACTAAGACAGTGGTTGGGTCTGCACACTAAACTACCTACTCTCAAACTCTAGTTTAGTTTAGTTTTATGTTGCACCAACCCAACCCAGTAGGTAAGGAAACAATTTCAGTGTGGGGAAAAATAGTTGTTCCTAAATCCTTTTTCTTATGCCATCCATACAGTACTTCTTTCCTTTGTCACAGCCTGGGGGCAGATGGCACAAATAGCAGCCAGGATTCCTTACACAAGTCCACCAAGAAGAAAAGCATCAAATCTTCCATCGGGCGTCTCTTTGGCAAGAAAGAGAAAGGGAGGCTGGGGCAGTTGGGCCGTGAGTCCCCCTCACTTGGTATGCTTTCCCCACCCACAGCCTCAGTTTGATTTTTTTTTCTCCCACCAGAGCAAGCCCCAGTCCTTCCCTGTCAATGAAATTCTGCCCTATATTCCTGTGACCAAAGGCTCTGCTTGGAATTGTAATCTAGCACATCTGGAGCACATCAAGTTCAGGAAGGTTACTAATAACCTGGCTTTTCTGTCTCTTGGCAAGCAAACACTAACAATTAGAAAAAAAAGTCTTGCTTTTCTTGCAAATCCTGCCCTCCCTCCCCTTATCTATGTGAATTTCTGGTTGTGCTAATCTTATTTGAATGAGCAACATGGGTGCTCCCCAAAGATTAATCTCTGCTATCTCCTGTCTGTGATTTTCACCACATGGAGAAGTAGCTGCATAGGAATTCTCTCCTGAAAATTAAGACAGTTAATGGAGGCCATGATGTGTTTCTCTTTCTCCCTGTGTAATTTGCCCATCTTTCTTGACAGCTGGGACACCATCTGATGAGATGTCACCTGCAGATCCCCTGGGCCTTTCTAAACTCTCAGGACCTGTGGACAAGGATCGTAGGAACAAAAAGAAGTAAGAAGGGGATGAAGAGGAGGATTAATAGAGCTCCCATTGATTTGCACCTGCAAGACCAAACCCAGCTGGGCTCATGAAGTCACTGGGTGGGACCTGGAGGAAGGAGTTTTGCACTTTGAGTAGCCTCAACTTTCTTGCTTGCAAAATGGGGATAATAGTACTGTCTCTAGAATTATAATATTGAATGTTGAAATGGTTGATATGCAGATGAGGAAAACTGAGGATCAGAAGGAAAAGCAATATTTGGATTTTCAGAAGTTATTTCTTTTCCCCCAATTCTCTCTGTTTCTGTCTTTTCTGTGCCCAGGCATGAGCTGTTGGAAGAAGCTTGTCGACAAGGGTTGCCTTTTGCTGCCTGGGATGGACCTACTGTTGTCTCATGGCTGGAGGTAATCAGCGTGGATGAAAATTCAGGTTCTGCTAAGGTGGTTACTAGCTTCACAATCACACTAAGCCAGTATCATGAGCAAATTACAGAAGTTCCTTTTGTGGTTTGTTTGGCGTGATATGTAAATGGGGTTCTCTGATCAGACCATTCCGAGCAAGCCAAGGTTTGAAAACCATGATCAAATCACTCAATGGCATTAGAACCCCCTAGTTCATATGAGAAGTTCCACGAATAGTGGAAGGTGCATCTGTGATCTGTTTAGCTGCTTCCCCTGGCAGAAGCCAAACGGGACCAATCGTGCTTTCCCTAGAAAAGCAGAATTCTTGGTTTCGCATGATGCATGAATCAGCTGTTTTTATTTCAAAAAAAGGAGAATTGACTGTGCATCTTGTGTGAGCACAGCACCTCTCCACTGTTCATAAAGTAACAAGGGAGAAAGGCAGGCACAATGCTGGATTGAATTGAAATCCAATTAATTGGCCCTTGGGATTCCTCCTTCCTCTTTTTTCTAGTCCTCACAGCAGCCTGCATTTTTTCATGCTTCTACATAAGTCTAAAAGAAAATTATGGTTGCTTTAATAGAGCGGAGGTTCTCTGCTGGTGCACGTTTTCCAAATACTTTTTGAAGCACGTGCAAGTTTCACAGAAAGAGATTGCTTTCCATCACATGGCAGCATCCCATCATGGCTAAAGAATCCATGGAACATGGAGCTGTGAACTCCTTCCCACCCCAGCACCAGCAGAGAACATTAAATCCCAACTGTTGCTGGTAGATTAAAGGGAAACCTTTGCTCATCCAAGAACCAACAATAATTTCATGGGGAATTCCAACCAGGGCCAGATGAGATCCACGGGTTAGGGACTTTATTTCCTTCGGAGCTGCATAAGCATAACATCTACTTAACCTCTCTCCCCGTTTACTCTGGCAGCTGTGGGTGGGCATGCCAGCTTGGTATGTGGCTGCTTGCCGTGCCAACGTCAAGAGCGGTGCCATTATGGCCAACCTGTCTGACACAGAAATCCAGCGAGAAATCGGCATCAGTAATCCTTTGCACCGGCTTAAGTTGCGCCTTGCCATTCAGGAGATGGTTTCCCTGACCAGTCCCTCAGCCCCTGCTACTTCGCGTACGGTAAGAGACAGGCTTTCTATCACGCTGCTCTCTGCTGGGCCTTCTGTTGGCCAACAGGGAAGCGGACAGCCTTCTGCTTTCTCCACTTGTTAAGATTCACCCCTGCTCCTCTCCTCTCTTTTTTCCCCTCTGCTATTCTTGCTAGTCTACTGGAAATGTGTGGATGACGCATGAAGAGATGGAATCTCTCACAGCCACAACAAAGCCAGTAAGTGTTGCTGCTCTGGGTACTGTCCCTCCAATCAGCTGCCTTCCCTGTTGGGCTCCACGTTGTGGCTGTTTCCAGGATCTTACATTGCAATTTCCTGGGTGTGATTTTGTATGTATGCATGCTTAGAAGATCAGATAGCAGAAAACCTTCGGAGCTATCTCCTTAGCAGTTTTCCTACCCAAGTTGATTATTTTCATCCTGTTGATTTGGCAGGAAATCCATGCTTATGGACAGCACTTGATGAAATCATTTTAGTTTCCTTCTATGTGGAAGGACTAGTAATAAATGTTGATCCAATGTAGGCCAGACTTTCCTGACCAGTACTGTCCCTGACTAGTGCCCTCTGCTGAGTTCATCTCCTATCATTCTATGTCACCATGGGAAGTACATTCAAAACAGCAGTGGGACTGTGGGATCTGCACGGGTTGCCAGATCTAGAAACTCTCATTGAGCGAAACAATTTGAAACCATCTGAAATGATGTGCATGGTCTACTACCTGAAAACAGGAATGGCAACACAAGTAATTTGTTGACAGAGTACAGTAGTCTTTCCTGAGCTCATTTGATTTTCTCCTTTAATCTTGATTTCCTTGGGGATGCTCCAAATTGCTTCTGTTTAACTTGAGACCAGATCTCCAGATGCAGCAGAATGAACAAGTAGATTGGATTATTCTGGTTCACATTGTAGAAGGCCATTTTTATTGGAAGAGGGTAGGAAGAAAGACTGTAGCCCAATTCTCTCCCTGCGATGCTATGCTTTTTCTTAACAGGAACACGTTGTTGTTTTTTTTGCATGGGCCTAGTTGGGCCCTTTGGTTAATGTAATGGGATCCATTCAACTTCCAGACTCCATCGTCTCTTTCTACTGCATGTGTAGATTTATTTAAGACCAACTAGAAATTGCTTACCACAATGGGGATGTTTCCATTAGCTCTGAGCTACTGTGATGTGTGTTTGTGAATAAAGTACATTTAAAACTTGCCTTAATGGTTCCTTTCTACTTTCCTTCCTGCTTTCCATTTAACCACTATACAGGAGACAAAGGAAATCAGCTGGGAGCAGGTATGGGCGGGATTCACATGCTGACTCTTTCTTAATTTGCATGTGTTTGTATGCGTGCGTTTCCTTTTATGGAGAGAGCAGGGCTGATGCTAAAAGCACCTGCAGTTCATTAAGTGAATGCCAGGTTTCCCAAGAATGCATACAGAGTTTCTCTTTTTTTGTGTTATGTCCCAGTATTAATGCTTTATTGAATGGGGTTTTTTGTACATTCAACAGTCCACACTTCCCATCTCTCTGTCACCCTGTTTATCTCCACCATCCTCATCACACAGCCATGTGATTTTAAAAAAACCCACATAATATAAGCAAAATGAGATATGTAGTTAAATAAATAAAAGTGAAGGGAAAATACGTGTATGAAAAACATTTTTCTTACAAATTGCTTCTGAATCAGCACTGAAATTCATAACAGAAATTGTGTAGAATTCTCCTTTAGCTCCAATAGATACTTTTATTGTATTACTTGTTTGAGGAAGTTCTGTATAAATATTATTTAAACAGAATTATTCACTCAGGTACAGCTGATATTTCACTGCAGTAATCAGAGATTATAGCAGTGTTTGGAAGAGAAAAACAATCCTATGGATCTATTTGAGTCCCTTTCTTTGTTTGTCTGCTTTCAATGTATTATGGGTATCTATTCGCTGTTTCTTTATCTTCTGAGTTTCTGGGTGGCCAGCTGTGAGTGAGTAAGGAAAAGTCTTGTCTGAGAATAGCTGCACACATTAACCAGAAGATGTTCTCTGTTTTTGGAAATAAGCAAAAAGGAAAAAGGTGTCTTGAAAACTTCTCCTGTGGTGGTTGGAAAAAAAATATTCTGCACTGGCTATACCTCAAGTTCTGAACACCTACAATTTAAGAAGGTTTCAGAGAAACTGGAACTGATTCAGAGAAGGGCAATGAAGATGATCAATCAAAAACCTGGAAATTAAATCTTGCAAAGAGAGATTAACAGGAATATGAAAACATCCTTCAAGTAGCTGAAAGCTTGTCACATAGAAGGCGGCTAAGGCCTACTCTCTATTGTGTGAAGACACAGAATAATGATTTTAAACCAGAAGAAGGAGATTCTCACTGAATGTTAGGGAAAAGGTCCTAACAGGAAAAGCAGTTCAACAATGGAGCCAATTATTTAGGGAAGCGGCTGAGTTCCCTTCACTGGATAGATACACGCACAGGCTAGGCAGACATCTGTTTGTGATGCTTTAGCTTGGATTCCTGCTCTGAAAAGAGGGTTGGAATCGCTGGTCTCCTACCTCTGTGATTCTGTTATAACAGCCTTCACAGCTTGTGCTCATGCTGCTTGTGCTTGGTGGCTGAGCTCCAAGTGCAGAAAGAAAGCATTTGAAAGTCAGGGGGAGCTCTCAGTTCTCAGTGACCTATCCAGAGGCAATTGCTTCTCATAGTAAGATTTTAGACTCACTAAGAATAAGTGTTCGAGTTTCATGGTATAGGGATTTCACATCAGATCCCAGATTAGAAAACTATTCAGTACTGGCTCCTGGCTGGAAAATTATTCTCTCAGTTAGGCTGCTGTTTCTGCTTTTGTTTAAGGTTTCTCTGCTTTGCTTAGCAAAGCCTACAAGGTTGTTGTTTTTTTTACTACTGCTGCTGAATGACTCACTGCTGGGATTGTACATAGTAGTAAGCCATATTTAACCATGATTTGTTGAATAAACCACAATTCCCTGAATTTGCTCAATGTATTAAACTTTAAAAGGTAGTTTGCAAGCCACAATGACTGGGTTCACATAGCTCAAAATCAAACAAATGACATTTGAATGAGCACAGTATCCGAAGCCTGCCACTGAGTCAGATCTACGGTCCATTTGCGTCAGTACCATCTGGACTGCAGACAGCAGAAACATTTTAGGGTTTCTTGTATCCACAGAAATAAAAAAAAATCTTCCTATTCCCAAAATATATTTTAAAAGAAGCATTAATCAGGCAACAGCTAACAGCTAAATTGTTATGTTGATGAAATGGAATAATTTTAACCCAGCATCTGGAATAGAAAAAGAATCAACATGAAAAATCAACTGCTTTTGGAAGGTATATTGTATTTGGAATGCCATCAAGGAAAGGCTCTGGGATGGATAACTTCTAATATCAGAAACCTTGGAACAACCTTCCCAATCTGGTGCCCTCCAAATATATTGGACTACAGCTCCCTTATTTCCCAGTAGCATGGTTGGGAAAGAGAATTGTCATGTGATATATCTATAAAAAGCTACCCTAACATGGAAGAGTCTAGAGCAAGACACAGAAAACACAGGCAAGTTCACACAGTAAACGAAGAGAGCCATAAACATATACCAACTCCAAAGTCTTTCCCATTTTATCCTTACAACAATCCTATGACATACGTAGAGCTAAGGGACATTGACCTGCCCCAAATTCACAGAATGATTGTTAAGCTAAGTAGAGAAGCCAGGTTAGTAACTGAATTTAACTGAAACAATGGATGGAAATTAATGGATATGGATTTATAGCGGGTGCTCAAAAATTGCAGGAGCAAGAAAATGGAAAGGCTACAGTGCAGATCTTCAGTATGTGGAAGGAAAGAGAGCACATTTCTTCTCATTCACATGTGTTAACAAAAGATGCTTAACCAGGTCAGATGCATTCATATAACACACTAAGCTTGGTTAGTGTTAATTTTGGTTTGTCCTTTGTGGTTTGTCATCCATTTACCTTCAGGTAGTCCTTGACTTATGACCATTTGTTTAGCGACCGTTTGAAGTTACAACGGTGCTGAAAAAAGTGACTTATGATTGGTCCTTGCACTTATGACCGTTGCAGTGTCCCCGTGGTCACATCATCAAAATTTGGGTGCTTTGCAACCAGCATGTGTTTACAACAGTTGCAGCATTCCGGGGTCATGAGATTGCCATTTGCGACCTTTCCAGCTGGCTTCCCACAAGCAAAATCAATGGGCAACCCTGTGATTCACTTAACGAACGCGTGAGTCACTTAACAACCACAGTGATTCGCTTAATGACTGCTGTAAAAAAATAATAAAATCAGATGTGGTCACATGATGCCTCACTTAACAACCATACCACTTAATGCCGAATTTTCCAGTCCCTATTGTTGGAAGTTGAGGACTACCTTAGTTTATAATTCATGTATTGTGAACCCAGAAAATGGGTTAATTCAATGACTGGTTATGTTCATTATGCAAATATAGCCCTTCAGTGTCTCCCTTCTCTGCTTTTGCAGATCCTGGCATATGGAGACATGAACCATGAGTGGGTGGGAAATGATTGGCTGCCCAGCTTGGGCTTGCCTCAGTACCGCAGTTATTTCATGGAGTCGCTAGTTGATGCCCGGATGTTGGACCACCTCAACAAGAAGGAACTACGGGGCCAGCTCAAGATGGTGGACAGCTTCCATAGGTGAGAAGAACAAATGGCTTGACCCTTCCACGGGGAGGAACAGATTCATGTGACTGACATAACTTATAGCACTATCTTTGTGAGGTATACATCCATATATGTGTGCAAAAGTCTGTAGTTTCAACCAAATATAACATTATCTATTAATGTTCCTCCACTTACAAAAGATTCTGGAACTGCAGTTTCACGGGGATATTAAGATTAGGGCTGGGTGAAGTTGCCTTGAATATCGTTTGCTCTTCTCAGCCTTAAAACGGGAACACTCAGAACTGAAATCCTCAAGGAAACGGTCTGTGCAGACAACATTTGAACTGAAAATTTACCAGGACACCCCTCAGTTACTTAGCCTGGATCCAGCTTCATCATCCTCTTGGGCATCTGCTGCATCCTGGTTTTTTGGCAACATCATTCCCAGTGGTGCAGTTAAGAAATATACAGTCGACTATGGACATAATGATCTTGCAAGGAACTCTCTTTAGATAGAAATATATAGAGTTACTTACTGCAGAATATGGTATGTCAACCTTGCTCTATTTTGGAGACTTTCTGTTCAGCGGAGGCCTGGATTTTGTCCCAAAGTCCTGCCCTGGTACACTTCCAATCAGTGCTGGAAGTGAGAGGAAGCACTTTGATTTCTACTCAGTGCTCACAGAAGTGTCTGCTGAATGAGGCGTTTTCGTCAAAATGTGCACAGTGGCATTGCAATGCAAGCTCCACCTCTTATATACATGTGTGCAATGTCACAGTGCATGTACAGAAGGGGTAGAGTTTGCGTCGCAATGTTGCAACACACGTTTCATCATTTGCCCTCCCCCCCACAATAAGTTGATGCCTGTTCAATATCAAGGGGTTTTTTTATGAAATTTAATGGGTGGGAGCTCCGACTCCATGATCCAGCTACCCGGCATTAATTAGTACTGCTGCTGCCACTAAATAGCTCCACCAGCACTTACCAACTGAATAGATGATCCCATAGTGAGCCATTTGCCATTTCTCAGGTGTAACTTCTGATATATCTTCCAAGGGTGAGCCTTCATTATGGGATCATGTGCCTGAAACGTCTTAACTATGACCGAAAGGAACTGGAAAGAAGACGAGAGGAGAGTCAGAACCTAAACAAAGGTAGATGCAGACAAGAAGAAATAAGACCAAAGGTTGCCATTGAGCAGCATCTACAACTCTGAATTGTGGAAAGTAAAGAGGGGATGGCACTGCCATAGCAGTGATGGGTGGTCATAGGATTGAATTTGGTGCTAAGCTTGTCTTTTCCCTTCCCCTCCCCATCCCTTTCTAGATGTGATGGTGTGGTCCAACGAGCGCGTGATGTGCTGGGTGCAAATGATTGGGCTGAAAGAGTTTGCCAACAACCTAGTTGAAAGCGGAGTGCATGGAGCCCTCCTGGCCTTGGATGACACCTTTGATTGCAATGACTTGGCCTTGCTGCTGCAGATCCCAACCCAAAACACACAGGTCAGGAGTAATCATAGGAAAGCTGGGTAAAGGAGGGAAGAGAATCAAGCAGTCATGAGCCGTGCCTGGCACTTCCATGAGGGGAAGAAGGAAATCTAGAGCCTTTCCCAATGTAGCAATAGCCTGCTAGGTTTTAGTGCTTTTAGTATGACAAGTAGACTGCTCTAGCTTCAGTGGTAAACTCAAATACCAAAACTAACACGCATGCTCTTCCCAATTGTCCAGACACAAACATCTCATAAAGTGTCAATCAAGAATTCAGAAAGAAGAATTTTATATTCTTGCATGGGATCGTGCAAGTTATTGAAATTCTCATGCAATATTACAAAAATCTTGCAAGATATTTGTAACTTGTCTTAATTATTTGATTATTTTAATTTTTATTTAATTGGAAGTGCCTGGGATCCACGGGCACCATGTTGCCAATCCATATTCTAAACATCACACTGTCCTAGCAATTGAATCCCAAGGCCCTTTTTCTCCATTCCTTAATACTTTGTGAGAGAGAAGAAAAAAAGGGAGGGCTGGAGAGTTTGCTTTACAGAAAAATAGGTGAATGGAAAGGAAGACTAAAATAACTTTTTTTAAAAAAATAGGCTCGGCAGATCTTAGAAAAAGAATTTGGGAACCTCATCACCATGGGAACAGACCGGCGACTGGATGAGGTGAGTTCTCCTTCCTCTAGAGTCTCTAACCTTGAGAGGCATTGTCATACTTTGCTGTTTGCCCAAACTTTCTTGCACCCTTGCATCTAGGACAGTGCCAAGACCTTCAGTCGTTCCCCATCTTGGCGGAAGATGTTCCGGGAGAAAGACCTCCGTGGTGTCAGCCCTGACTCAGCCGAGATGTTGCCAGCCAATTTCCGCACAGCCTCCGTGGCCTCCATTACCTCACCCGGGGTGCAGCTTCGTAAGATGCAGCCAGAGGGTATGCAGGCACTACGCTCAGGCTACCCATGCCTGCCTTCTGAACCGGAGCACAGAATGAAGGAACATGTTTCTTTTTGTGCTTTGATTTCCATTTATTCATCAAAATATTCTTTGGGAAGCTTCTACAATAAAAATATAAAGTCTCCTTAAAGTCAAGCTTTAAGGACACATCTATGTGGTTTTCCTGATAACCATATGGAAGTGGTTTGTTTTTCTCTTCTCCCAGGAATTTTTTTCAGCTTTTCAATCTAACTTATGGCCCTGGGATTCTCTGGAAGTTATCCATCCAAATTTTGAACTGGCTTGGCCTTGCTTAGCTTTCAAGTCCAGACAATGACAGTTAAGTGCTGCCATCTGCTGAAGCTGCTTATACAAAAAAAGGAATAAACAAAAGATAAAATTAGAAGCTTCCTGCTGTCAGGAAAGTATGTTTTTTTCCTCTTTCTGCATCCTCAGGCTAATAAGGAAGAGAATGTTCTTGCATTACACAAATTTCTTTCTCATTATCGTAGCAAACAATTGTTTTATGTTGGGATGGGAAATTGATGGTTCTGTGTACTACAGCACCCAACAGCCTTTGCTTGTATAGCCGTTGGTGAAGGATGCTGGAAACTGTAATTCAGTAACATCTGGAAGTCTGCAAGTTCCTCATCTCTATACACAAATACACACATACACACAAACACATACATACACATACTTGTGAAAAAGCCATTTGTTATCTGGTCTACATTGGTGCTATCAAGACCACTACCTTTGGCAAGAACCATTGTGGGTCTCTTGTAGGATAAAATGGTTTACGATAAGGTGAACAACCTTTTAGATGTTGAGGGAAGCAGTTCATCTTCCTGGAGAGCCTGCCAATCCCAGTTGGTGGGACGATGATGCAAAATGGGTGGCGCTGCTTTTTTCCCTTATGTTTACAGGGAGGAGTCAATATTTAAAAAGCAATTTTAGCCCTTACATTTCAATGTTCATGTATTTTCTAATGCAGAATGAGAAAGGGTGAGAATTTTCAACAGTAATGGCCAGGCGGGGGACTGCAAAGGTGTGGGGGTGCATGTTATCTATTTATGGGTTAGGAGGAGAAAAACTGTAGGTGATAGAAGGTGTTCCTTTGGCCAAGGGCTAAGGAATTAACAGTTCAGGGCACCTTTGGCCAGTCAAGAAGTATTTTTCAAAGCTCTGGTGGATGTATTTATGAATGCTTTCTCTTTTAACTTTTCCTCTCCTGTTTTTTTCCCTTCAGGGAACTCACTAGGTAGCCAACGGACAGACAGTATGTCAGTGCGAACGTACTCCTGTTAATGCCAATGTGGTGGAGGTAAGGTACCATTGCTCATCACTGATTATACTTTAGTAGGGCATAGGGCACCCTGGAAACATACAAAGCAAAGGGCATACCCATGTGATGCGACTATGTCCAAAGGAGGGACTATTGTAGTCGGAATCCGATCTTTTTTTTTTAATTTAAAAACAACATAAACATTTGAACATCAAATACATGTAAAACAACCTGGAAGGCATTTTGCCAAAAAAGTTTCTGCAAGGAGATGTTTGCTGGTGAGGAAATGTAATAAATGGAACCCAATAATTGATATGTATCGTTGTAATCTGGATTCTGTTATATCCCAGTACAATGAGTCAGTTTTTCAGATAAAATATACACCCTCACAGCTGAAAAACCCAATGTTCCTTTCTCCTAGGAACAATCCACATTTAAGTCAGGGAATAATAAGCTTTCCATTGGATCCAGCCCAACTTCTGAGGACTACATGAACATATCTGTGTTTTTCTTGGCAACAATATGGTCATGTTTGTTATTGCTGTCTTCTGGATTTTTTAAACTCCCTGATCTAATCTGTATCCTTAAGATTTCCTGATATTCTCCCATCCATGTACTGACCAGGTCTGCCCATTCTCAGCCTTTTTAAGCTCCACCAAAGTTAATTAGATGCTGCCACCTGCTAATACCATTGCTGTTGGGTAGCAGGGGCCTTTTCAGTGAGGAATCAACAAATAGAAATCATCTAATTCTTCTCTTTACCTTCTCTAACTTTCCTGATAGTTTTGTAAAGTTATTTCCTCCCCAGCCTTCAGGTTCTCACTGCCAGCATTTGCCAGTCATGAGTAGGTGAAAGGTAGCTCATACAGTCTTGTGGCTGTGGATTATGGGATGGTTCAACCCAGCTGCTGGACAGCAGTTTGGAATGGTTGACTTTGGACCTTGGCATCAAGAGTCATAGTTGCTGTTGGAGAGAGCAGATTGCACTGTCTCTTAACACCATTTATAATGATTGTAAAATACTTTGCAGTAATAGGGACCTGGGTAGTTTGCCAGTGACAAACATAAAATTCTAGATAGTAAAACCTGCAGATTAAAAATGCATACTTTTTTTTATCACAGGGCAAACCATTCCTGACCCCAAAATATTTTTTGGCTTTCTTGACATAAACATTGTAAATATTTCTTTATTTCTGTTTTCTGCCAGGCCAGGAGCCTATGAATTTCATCTATGGCAAAAGACAGAATAGGTACTAGTGGCCTCTGTGTTTTCACAGTTGCAGATAGCAACCATTATTCTTTTTCCCTGAAGGATGGGGATACTTTAACATCAATGACACCTCTCACTAACAGTTGCATATAGTTGACAGTCTCCATCCTGAGCATGACTTTGAACTGTAGACCTCAAGGCTGAAAAAATTAGCTTAATTTTCTGGACCTTTGGGTTTTTCCCCATCCTATATTTTTTGTATAGGATGGGGAAAACATCCTATATGTTTTTGTAACTTTTGGCTTGAGGAACAGTTCTAGGGAACTGAAAACTTACAAACTCTTTCAGACCATTTTGGTTGGTCCCCATAATAGTATTGTCCAACTATGGCTTTCTTCTTTTGAAAGCAATTTTCACACATAGTTCTAGGATATGAGCATGTGACTCACTGCCTCTGTTCACACAATAGGCTCAACCAGGTCAGTTAAGTACCTCACAGCTACAGTTGCACAGCATGCTAACCTTGGTTAGTGTTGACCTTGTGTTTCTCCATGGCTTACAACATTGTGTGAACCCAACCCACTGGGTTAGTTTATGGTCCTGGGTGCAAACACAGAAGATGAATTAATTCAGTAAGCAGGCTGAGCATCCTGTATGGGTTAAGGTAACAATTTAACTAAGCTGGCTATGTTATTCCCTAGTATGAATTGAAAAATCAAGGGGGAAGAAACTTTTCTAAAAAATGAATCAGAGGGTGGGTTTTTTGCTTTTGTTCTCTTAGCTGAAATCTAATCCAGAGGAAGCCTCTCACTTGAAAGAAAGAGGGGGCTAACATGGTATGAGGCTTGGCATTGAGTTATGGCAGTGCAGCCACAACTCAGGATGTCCTAGGATGACCTTTGGCTTGGCACCTCTCTTTCCTTAGCCTTAACCTACTTCCCGGTATTTTGTGAGAATAATGAGAACAGGTTTGTATAGAGCAATGTTTCTCAACCTTGGCAACTTGAAGATGTGTGGACTTCAACTCCCAGAATTGCCGGCTGGGGAATTCTGGAAGTTGAAGTCCACACATCTTCAAGTTGCCAAGGTTGAAGAAACCCTGGTACAGAGTGCAGGTGTGCTGTGGAGGAAAGTGGGGATAAAAACCCAAGAAACATCCTTTCAGAGCTGTTAAGACGTCCTGAAGGAAAGAGATGCTTTTTATTTACTCTTCTTTCTTTTTCTTGCAAGCTGCTGTCCCAACTATGTCTAACCTCCCTGCCTTGGACAGGAAGACCCTCCGCTGCTGCTGCTGCCACCGCCTCTCCTTCCCCATCATGTGCTCACATGAGGGTACGAAGAGCTGCTGCCGCTGCCACCGCCATCACCACTGCTGCCTCCATTGCCAAGGAGGAATATGGAGATGATGGACAGACCGGCCGACCAATCAACCGACCAACATGTTCCTCCCCACTGCCCTCTTCCGAGCAGCAGCAGTGGCTGATGGTCACTGATGAACTCAAGGGACTCAAGCCAAGGAGGGGCTCCTTCCCCAGAGCTGCAGAGGGAAACGGCCTTCCACCTCAGCCTCTATTTATTGTTGTTGTTTGTTCCGAGCAGGGACCTAAGAATGTGAATGAGAAAATGTGGTTGCCCACGTGTCCTACCCCGCTGCTCTGCCGCTAGATCTTTCTGATGGGGGCAGGGGGTGGAGGGGTGTGGGGGCACCTCTCTTTCCTGTTGCCATGTGCCATGTATTGGACCAACCAGCCCATCTTGGCCAGTTCCCTTTCCCTGTCCCCCCCCAACCCAAGGGTGCTAAATGTTCTGTCAGCACTTCTCCTTTCCTTTTCTTTGCATTGCTGCTATGAAGGGGTCCTGTTTCACCTCCTGATGGCAAGAAGGGGATTGCTGCTCAGAGGCCAGTTCTTTCTCTTTCTCCTTCCCTTCCCTTCCCTTCCCTTCCCTTCCCTTCCCTTCCCTTCCCTTCCCTTCCCTTCCCTTCCCTTCCCTTCCCTTCCCTTCCCTTCCCTTCCCTCTTCTCGACAAGGGGAGAGCATTGAAGCCGGGAGGAGCAAGGCCAGTGCGCCTCCCTCTGCTCGTGCCCACCCCAAAGAGCAAGTTGCCCCCAGGTCTGACATGCAGAGACCCAACTTTGGGATGCCTGGATATAAAGGGGCTGCTTCTCTCTGGAAGTAGCTGCCTCTCGGCACAAGTAAGCAAATAAAGACTTCCCTCTTTCTTCTTCCCTTCCCCCTGCCTTTGCAGCTCCCTGTTCCTCCATGGGACTATCCCAGGATTATGATGACGAAAGAAAGCCTGGGGAGGAGGGAGGGGGAAAGAAGGACCAGAAGTTGTTTCCCAAACTTTCTTGGTGCTGGCATTAAGCAGTCCCGGTGGATACCGTGTGTAGTCCATCTGACATGATGACATTATCCTGATGGAGCATCAGATTTTATCTTCTTTTATTTTTCTCTAACGAGAGCAGAGAGTGGGGAATTCAAATCCAAGATGCTCAGACTGGAAAGGGTAGACCTCAGCCTGTGACGGCCACGGGAGATAGGACTCTGGACTTTTATGATATGGCACACAGATCTCCCTCCCTCCAAGACTATTGTAATATAAGAGTTGTATTTTCTGTGTATATCTGTGCTGTGGAATCTCGTGTAAATTGAATTTCTTTTTCGACCGCCATTACAGGTTCTCTGTTAATTTAATAATGTGTCCTGCTACCCCTCTCCCCTGCACGCCAATAATTTTTATTTGATGTTTATATATTTTCACCTTTTTTTACATTTTTATTTCAGTTGTTTCTTCTGGGGAGAGTGTGTGGGTGTGAAGGGCAAAGCAAAGGGGTAGTTTTGCATGAAAAAAAAACATGGGGAGGGGAGGAAAAAACACAACCGTGGTGGAAGTAAAATCTGTCAGGGAGATTGTGAGGGGTAAGCAGGAAGCTGAGGTGCTGGAGGAAAGATCTCCTTCTGGTCCCCTTAGCTCCCGTTTGCTTCCAGGGAAGGGAGAGAGGGAGGGTCACAAGTGGAGTGAGCTAAGAAATGTTTTTTTTAAAAGAAAAAAGAAAAAAGTTTGAAAACGTTTTCTAGGATCTGCAGATTTTTCTTTATGACCAAAGTACAGAATTGGCAAAAGGATCTCTTTCTGTTTTCTGTGAGGCAATTCCAGACATTCTTTGCTTCTATTCTAGCCCAACATTCTTCTGTTTTCTAACAGAGCCAAGGTCGGAGGGAGACTGCAATGCTCTTTTACTCAGCCTAGCACTGCCTGTTTTCAGACCCTGCGCCCAGAGCCTCACCAAGGGCACCGCAATAAATTGCTTTCTAGAAACACAACCAGCACTTAAGAGCTAAGCTAGCAGTGGAAAACTTGTCCAGGACAAGGCTTAGATACATACGTTGCTTTTTTGCAGACACAGGAAGTCCTAATAATGAGGAGGAGCTACTAAGATCTAGCATCCAGCCTGCTGTACATAATCACTTCAGGGGTTAAATCTTAGGTCTTTTTCTTCCATTTTTATTTGGTAACAGACTTCTTGCCTCTTGTTTCTTGGTCTTTGAAGGGAAGGGCACCTGAACCACATCCTGTTAACACCTGAACCACACCCATCTCTGGTCTTTAGCTCTTTGTTTTTGACCTTGTCACCTTTAGCCTTTGTACCTGCCATGCCACCACTCTAATGATAACATGGTGCCTTCTCTGATGATACCTCAACATTGGTACAGAAGGACTGGGAGCACCGAGGTTCAAGATCCCACTTGGCAGTGCAGCTCACTGGGTGATTTAGGGCTACTCCCCATCTCAGCCCAACCAACCTTACAGGAGTATTGTAGCAATAAAAGAGTATGTTGCCCCCCTCTTTCCCCTCAGCAGCTCCCAGCATGGCATATATCAGACCCCCCCCCCCCCCCATTGTCCCAAGGACTTCTATCTCTTCTCTTAGTTGCCACCACCAATGTCTCAATGCATTCTGTCTGCTCACTTGATTTTCCCAGCAACTTCCCTGCCTCAGCTGGTGCTTCAGCACAACATATCCCATTCAGCAGGCTTTGTCCATTAAATCCAAAGTCTGTTAAACTGAAATCCATTAAATTGAGGATTAATAATAACAACTACAGAAGCAGCCAGAATGTGGAATTTGGAGTGTTTCCAGACAAAACTTTTCTTAAGCAATCACCCTGAGCTAATGAGCTTCATAAGTTGTTCAGATGAGTATGTCTTCCACTTCTAACCCTCCCATAGTTTTATTTTTTCTTTTTACCAGAATGCATGGTTCTACAATGCCATTGGATTGCTTGTGGTAGGAGCCACCTGTCTAGAAGCACCCCTAGTTAATAGTCTACCTCTCCAAACTAACATATTTGAAGCAATAAGGAGACTAGGTTTGCTTTTTTCTCCTGGCAGCTGGTACATCCACTGAATTCTTTGAAAACAGGATACATGAGGGTGAAAAGCCTTTTGTCCAAGAGCTTTGGGGTGTGCCCAGTCTCCTCTGATGTCCAAGAGTGAACCCATTGGTTTCATCTTTCCTCTTATATTAGGAAAAAAAAACATGTCTGTGGAAACACAGACCTGGGCTCTATTACCAATGGACACAGATATGTAGAGTCCTTGGTGCTTTCTGAGCTTGGTTGTTTGTTTGAAGACGTATCATTACCCAACTAGGTAACATCATCCAGTCTAGCACTGATGATGTTACCTAGTCGGGTAATGAAACGTCTGCAAGCAAACAAACAAGCTCAGAGAGCACCAAGGACTCCACAGTTCAACCCTGAGCTACAGATGTTCTCTTCTATTGGGACACAGATATACTTGAGCCTCCCCATAATCAACTCCACACTAACCCTCTTTCTATAAATACATTCTCCCTTCATAATAAGGATGGGTATCTTCTCGCTTTCCTATTATTAGTACCTCTGCACCTGCCCCAGTCAGACCACAGCTCCCCATCAGCGCCCAGTGTGTGTGTTTTGGTGGTTTGGTAGCATCTACAGGATAATCTGGTGCAGGTCTACCAGATACGGGTTGCAAATATCTGGATGCCTATTAGATAGCAGCAAAGAGAAGAGTCTGTGGTTTTTGCTGCCATCTAATGGATTTGTGCAGCCCAGATCTGGGAGTCCTAACCAAGGGTCAAGTTAGTGCACTAACTGCAGAAGCCCACATTGCTAGCAGGTTTGATTTTAGCCAACAGCAGGTCCAGTAGTCAATGGTCACCAGAAAGGTGCCACTCTTAATAGGATTTTAAAGGGTAAGGGGTGGCTTTTCCTTGATGAAATACAGGATTCAAGGAAGAGTAAATCAAGGAAGAAAAGAGCAGGAGCAAGACATTGCCCCATTCTTCATTGCATCCAAAAGGTTTCCTCCATTTCATGAGGAAAAAAAAAATACACTGCTTACTTTCCCAATTCCACTAAAGTGTCTTGAGCTCCTATGGTAGCTAAATTCCCTAGGGCAACTTCATCAAAGTGAAGGCTTTAGAGAAAACATGCAGCTTTATCAGAAGCAAATGTCTAATTTTATTCTTCATAAACACTAGACAAAGCAAAGGCTATAAATTAAGATTTTTTTAAAAAATGGAGAAGAGCATCTATCACTGGAGTGGAGAGAGAGGCTTACTTTGAGCTGAAGCAGATGAGTCTCAAAATCTGAGGTCACGAGGAAGCTGGGATTTGAGCTTTGAGTCTATCTAGCACATTCGTTTTCAGATTTTGCTCACACTGCTTACTTCTTGAAGCAGCAGGCTCTATCAACATCCCCTGGTCAAACTATTTCTTTCTTGTGCTTTGATCTTTTTCAAAAACTTAATCCACATCTGAACAAGTGAGACAAATCATCATTTATCCTTAGCTAAATTCTATTTGCAATTTGTCCTCACTCTGAGTCCAGGGATTCCAGTCTTCAGTTGGAGTTCCCTATCTGGTTTAATGTGTAACTTCCTGTTCTGGCTTCCTGAGATTCGGTGCGATGGCAAAACATAAAAGATAAGGGTCTTTTACCTTTGAATAAAGGAAGGCACTTCATCAGATGCAGCATATGATGCAGGAAAATGAAAGGTGATAGGACACATCATTTGTACCACTCGTTAAGTGAGGGATCCTAGCTAATATATAAGCAATAATGGCTGGGAATGAAAGATAATGGGGTTTGTAAGCTAACTCAGTTCTCAACACCTGGTTAAAGGGGACTGCACAAAACACTTAACAAAAAAAGCAGTTTTTAAGTTTGTAAAACGGTATATAGCCTGTGGCTGTGCCTACAAAAAAAAGTTACTTCTGGATCAGCATTTTTATTGTGCATGACTTTGTCTGAAGCACAGAATGTTTATGGTGGACAAAATAGCAACATCTTCTTTTCCAAACTCCTGCCTTTTCTTTGTACGTTTATGCAAGAAGAAATGGACCTGGTATCTTTAGACTGGTAGTACTAGAAACCCAGCTCCTGAAAGTATTACAACTAGTTTAGCTGTGACGGCTTTTCAGAAAGGATTTGTGGTATTTGTGATTATGACTACCTTCTCTAGATGGTGTCATAGTCCCAGTACATTGGAAAAGTCCTAGGCTATGAAAGCTACTGTATGAGGAAATGGCTGTCTGTATCAGATTCTTCCACATTCTTCATAAAGTCTACAAATATTCAGAGTTTTTGGGGCAAAGGACAGGAATCATACTTAGTACCAATATAGTTTTATGTTTTCAGTTTTCCCTTTTGTTATTCTAGAAAGCCATGAAGACAGTATTTTTCCAAAGAACTGTTGGACCGGAGGGAGCCAGGAAAGGAGAGACTGGTAGCATGGGGTTTTAGGTAAGTTGCTTAGAGTCATTACTAATAGGCAGAACACAAACAGTTGTAAAATAATAAATAAATAATAAATAAAACATTTAAGTGGTTGTGCAGAGTAGAAAGCTGGCTTAGGTAGGCCTATAACCTTTTGATGAAGGCGGTTATTGAGTGACAGCTGTTCCTATCCCAAAAGAGTCATCACAGATCAAACACTGAGGGCCCTCTGGGCAGAATGACAGGCTAAGTATTGTAAAAATAAATGCACCTAGCTCCACATTCCAATAGATCCAACTTTCATTATGGTGTTAGACAGGCTATTTTTCACTGAACCAAGTCACAATTCATGATGACGCAAACTCACAATAACATGAATCATCTCCTATTCTGGCTCCTTCAGCTAAGACTGTCTTCCTCCATCTGGTGCTTTCCAGAGATGGTGGGCTCTGATTCCTCTTGTAGTGGACATAGGAGTTGCACTCCAACAAATCTGGAGGTCATGAGTAGAGGAAAGCTGGACTAAAGCATGAGAGTAGACCTATTGCTCAGGAGTAAGCTGCAAGTGTGATCAGATCCTCAAAGATTTAATAGCTAGGAAAACACAATAGATTGACAATAGGTATTCCTTATCTCAGGGTGAAATGCCTTGGTAAAGGTTGATCTTCTCACTCAGTGCATCCTAGCTTACATGGGGAGGGCCTCCTTGCTCTTTATAAAAGCCCAATTGCACAAGACAACAGTTCTATGATTCTTCCTCCCGCCGGGAGTTTTTTTAAATTATTTTAATCAAAAGCAGTTGCAAAAGGTAGATTTTAGGAGCAAACAAAGGAGGGAAGCAGATGGTTTGCAACATCTCCCCTTTTCTTCCCATTTTGTCCACTTGGTATCAACCCCAAGTTGCTCTCCTGCCTTCTGAGGAAAAATAGAAGACTCCTCCTGCTTTTTTCCCCAAAAGGAGAAAAGCAACCTCAGAAGGCTTTGCAAAAACTGAGGAAGAAGGAATAACTGCTGAAAAGAACAACCATACATTTGCCCTTGTTTACAGTTTGGCTCTAAAGGTCAAGGGTCACCATCCCTCCTAAATTTTGCTTCTCCACCAGAGGGCGCTTCAGTGTTTCTGCTGCTCAAATATGGTAGCAATTGTCCTGCAAAAGAAAAAAAAAGATTATTTAGTGCCTGATGGTGATAATTTTCCCACTGCACTGTTATTTCTATACTTCTACATGGTTTTATTATAATCTAATAATGACTTTTTAAATTTGCATCCTGCTCTTCCTCCTAGAGATCATCAGAGCAACACTCAGCTAGAGGAACATTAGTTGCCACACTCATGATTGACCCAAGTACTAAATGGAAAGCTTGTTAAAATCAACAAAAACAGAGACAGCAAAATCAGAACTGAGGAGAGAAAAAGGATTTGTGCCATTGTGGAAGGAGGAGGCTTTCACTTACTGAAATAAGGCTCCAGACAATTCATCTACGATGCTTCCTGCATAAAATAGAATGAATAAAAGTTTCATGTTACTAGAACAAAGTTCAGGAAGATGAAGCCCTCTGTTAACTGCTAATTTGTATCATCTTGTTTCCAAGAAGCATATATAGGCTGGGTTCACACATCACACCAAACCATGATTTCCTCATCATAGTTTATTGAATAAACCACAATTGAACAAGTTTGCATAACAGACAACTATTAGCCATGATTTAGAAACAGCGGTGGCCGCATTCATGCAACGTGCTAAACCAAAATAAAATATATGGCTTAGTGTGATATGTGAATCCAGTCATGGACACATTTGGGTTTTTTCCCCCCCTCCTGTTTCTTTTCAATGACCCGAGAGATGGCAACTCAACTGAACCAGCCAGGATTTGAACTCAGGATTACCTTTCACCCTGATTGAATTTGACACCCTGTCCATTAAACAAACAAATGAAAAGTAACCTGCTTCTTACCTGGCGCACAGGCTGTCTCACACACAGGACAAATGTAGCAGAAATGACAATACTGCGTGAGGAAAAGAACAAGGGTGTCATAAGTTACTGTAATAAAAGTCATGAAACCAGACTACCGAGCATTGCAGGAGAAGAAAGAGAAGAGATCTCGGAGGCAGAAGCTGAAATACCAACCTGGCAGCTCATACAGTAGTCACTGCTGTCCCCATCTTTACAAGGGCACTTGTCACACTCCCCACAGTGCTGAAAAAAGACAGAGAGAGGGAGGGGGAAAGGGGGCCATAGGATGCTTAGTTGAGCAAAGAGGAGACACTGAAATGTCTGCAAAGAAGATCATCCAAAACCCAGCAAGGATATTAGAGGAATACCTGATCCCTTGAGCTTGCCTCCTGCAACATAACTGTCCTGCATGAGAACAGGGGTTTGCAACTTCTGTCAGCTTGAGAGATGCACCAAGGTTGCATTGCAGGATGTGCTCTGGGTGCTCTTGAAGGGGAGGCCCCAAGGCCTTTGCAACAGGAGGGGAGCCCCCAAGGCAAGAATGCCTCCCCCAACTCCTAGGGTCTTCTGGAGAACACTTAAAACTTGGCTTTTCTGGAAGGCCTTTGGTGATTAAGCAGCTAGAAGATTTGTACCACTCTTGGTGGTTTACGGTTTTATGATATTGCTGTATTGTTCCTTGTATTGCATTTTGATGTAGTGTACCACCGAGAGCCTCTCAGTGGTGTTCAGCCACAGGACTTGGGCTTCTCCAAGACAGTCCCAAGAGTAACCAATGGCATCATTAAAGCAGGACCATTGAGGGTGAATCTGGGCCTCCACAGCGTCCCTAAGTTTAGCATCCCATGCTTTTAAAATAAAGAGAGACTTGTCCTTCTTCCTCCTCTAGAGCAGAGGTGGTTGGGCAAGTGTCGGTTGCATGCAGACCCCCAGGACTCTTTTGTGGCCCCCAAGAGCATCCCTATATACCCCCAAAGCAAGGGGAGCCAAAAGTTTTGACCCAATTTTTTTGTATACTGGGGGGAGGTGTCAAAGGCCAACACAGAGAAGAAAGGTGAATTGAGAAAACTAGTGGAGCAATGCCCAAAGCTACATAGCAAGGCTGCAGTATTTATGTATTAATTATTTCAGCTTATATGCTGCTCCATTTGCAAAGACTCTAAGCAGCTTGCAATTAATAATATGAAATTAAAGCATAGGAAATCAATCATATAACCCTAACAATAGAAAAGTTTAGGTTTAGGAATAGGGGCTTACTGATGTACAAGCATGGATGGTTGAGTAGTAGAGCTTGGGACCAGAATTATAATATTGTGTATTTGTGCATGTGTACCTACACACGTACAAATAAATAAGATAAACTGCTAATGCATGAACATATTTGTATCTTAAAAAGAAATAGAACTATTTTTAGAAGCCATATTCAATAGTTCTATCCAAATCGCATGTATACATTAAGGGTCTGCAATGATCATGTTGCACCCGTTGGCAACGCCTTAAGGAAGCTGCATTTTTTCTTGGGCTCACATCTGATTTAAGGAGGTGCTGACAGACACTGCATGCTCACCCACATGCATGCTGAATAATCTTTTCCTGATCAAATCCAGCCTGATATACAGTCCAAAGTTTGTATCTATCATCTATCATCTCTCTCTCTCTCTCTCTCTCTCTCTCTCATCAATATATATCTATACGCACACACATGCACGAACACACACCCACACACACACACACAAAGGTAATCTGTCAGTAAATAATGTGCCTAATATAGATAAAAAATTAATATGTAATTTGAATAAAACAATCTTAAACTGAGGGGTTTTTCAAGATTCTTTGCTGTTATTTTCCAAGCAATGCTATTTATTATACTTTTAAATAGCATCAATCCCAAGAAATTATACCAGATTTTCAATAACTTCCTAGAATAAATTTGAAGCTAAGAGGGAAAAAAGAAACAAGTTAATCTGCTGATGTTGCAACGGTTTACCAACCTTGGGAAATACGGACAATAAATCTATGGCAATATGAATTACTAGAAAATTTTAAGGGTATATATGTGGGTGTGTACACACATGCACAGACATATAACATTATTTTGTTATTTTTCAAAGAGGATTCTGAGCTCATCTATTTCATATATGCGAACTATATAAGCAGAAACACAGCACTTGTAGCAAGGGAAGGCCTTAAGGCCAAACTACATGTGCCACATTCCTCTGTGACTTGATCTCACAGATTCCCCCTCTGCCAGATTGCTGTCTCTGAACCAGAATGTTTAGATCAGGAGCAGATCAACCTTGTTGATAAGAACTAAATGAAACAGGCTTTCAGCAAAGACATAACCAGAAATAAGGAGAGAAAAGGGGGAGAATCCATACCATAGTAAAGCCCCAAATGCATTAGTGGAAAGAAAGAGATGCAAAGGCAGAGTGCCCTTTCCTGCTGCAAACATCCAAACCGAAGGAAGGTTGTGGAGGATGTTTTCTATGTAACATTCCCAAATCAGTTAGCAGAATAATTGATTAAAAGGGGATGAGAAGAAAACTATATCTACTTCTAGGAGGAGTGAAAAGGCATCCCACCTTGGGATTAGAACAGGAATAAGGAACCAGCGATCTTCCAGAAATTGCTGAATGACAAATTTACCAACCCTCACCATTGGCCACATTAGTGCGGGCCGCTGTAGGGCAGCAACCTGTAGGTAGGTTCCTAACTGGGAATAACAATCTATTAATCAAAGTCACTTGCAAAGGTTTTCCTTCATTACCTTGCAGAAGGCACAGTAGTGGCAAACAGAACCTGCTTCATATTCAGTGTCTTCACCTTCCTCATCTTCCTCTTCGTCCTCATCCTCTTCTTCAAATGAAAAGAGAGACACAGAGACAGCTCCATCATGGTTGTTCTCTGAGGTTTTGGTGGGATAGGTCTAGAGGGCAACTATAAACAAAGTGGAAAATGGGGCCTACGGGATAGGGGCTGAACGAGAGATAGTTGGACTTTTAAGTTTGCCCAAGAAGGGTATAAAGTTCATTTGATTTGGAAGGAGGCTGAGAGCCAAGAGTAAAAGTATAAAGTTGTTTTCCCTCACCTCACCAGAGTAGTAGATCTGGTTCCCATTATTTACAGATAGCAGGACCTGTGAATTATGGAAACTGTAGCCCTATACACTTGGAAACTGTCAGGTGGGGGAAAGCTGGAATAGGGTCTTGGAGATTGGATTGTTTAAGTGGGAAACAGATAAGTCAGTGGGAACATAATTTTCAGGTTCTCTCAGACATTAAAGCAGGGTATGATGGAGGCTGGAAACTTGTATTGCTGGCTTTCCCTTTCATATCTGCTTTTCCCAACAGTTTTCCTCAATCTGCTGTCCTCCAGATGTACACCTCAAATCCCTTTGTCTATGATGGCTTAAGAGTAGGTTGGACAAGATTTCCCTAACAAAAACCACACATCCATCATATACCTCCCCACAATATTCAGCCATTTTTTTCTCACCTTCTTCCTCTCTATGGTGCTTCTTGGCTTTTTCATGGCCCTCATGCTTGTGGTGCTTTTGTCTGTGTTGTTCATGCTTATGCTCATCCTTCTCCTTAGAAGTTACTTCATCAGACTCCTCTTCTTTATCATCATGTTTCCTATGGTGATGATGGTCACTGTGTTGATGATGCCTGTGAGTCTTATCTTCATCCTCATCCTCATCTTCATCACTATCATTGCTTTCTTCTTCTTCTTCTTCTTCTTCTTCTTCTTCTTCTTCTTCTTCTTCTTCTTCTTCTTCTTCTTCTTCTTCTTCTTCATGATGGCGGTGATGGTGATGGTGATGCTCATCATCATCGTCATTGTCCACATCGTCATCATCAGCATCAGCATCCTTTTGGTGATGGCGATGATGATGATGATCATCTTCTTCTTCATCATCATCGTCATGATCATCATGGTGGTGATCTCCATGATGTCTGTGATGGTGGTATTGGTGTTCATCATCATTATTGTCATCATTCTCATCATCTTTTTGGTGTTGGTGGTGGCTGTGATGGTCATGATGTGGCTGATTGTCATCATCATCATCATCATTATCATCATCATCATCATCATCATCATCATCATGCCTTTGATGATGGTAGTGGTGGTGATGTTCAGCATCATCTTCATCATTGTCTTCATGATGCTGATGGTCTCCATGATGGTGTTCCTCTTTGTCATAATTGTCACTGTGGTGATGATGGTCACCATGATGTCCCTGATGATAATGGTCATCATCATGGTGATGATTCCCATGATATTTATCATGATGATGCCTGCCATGGCTATCATCATCATTATCATCATTATCATCATCATGGTGGTGGTGGTCAATATGGTGATCTGCGTCATGAGGATGATGCTGTTCCTCTTCATTATCATCATCATCATCATCATGTTGAGAATGATGGCTTTCTTGGTAATACCCAGCATCCTTATAGTGAGCAGCATGGTGGTGAGTATGGCCATCATCATCATCATCACCATTATCTTCAGCATGTTGATCATGGTGACCATCCTGGTGGTGCTCTTTGGGATGATGTTGTTCATTTCCATGGTATTCTACATCACTATGGTGATGTTGTTGCTGTCCCTGTATTCTAGGAAGCTGGAATGAACAGAGCAGGACCAAAAGAAGGCCAAGCATACAGCTTTTCCAGGAAGCCATGGTAATTCGGGCAGGATGAGAGCCCTGCTGCTTGCACCCAGAATTCTCAGTGGAGGTCCCAGAGACAGGCAATCAGGAAAGGCAGACAGCACACAAGGAGAACTCAGGGGTAGAATACAGTTTCCAGATAGGGCTTATGTGATTGACGTTTGCAGCTGGCCTAGATTAGCCCTTCAGCCCCCAGCCAATGGTTGCCTGACCCAGCCTCCAGGATAGATGAGAGAATCAAGCCATGGGCTTCCTGCCATGCCCTTATATGACAGGACTGGGCTGGAATGGGTGGGGAAGCAACATTAGGGAACTAAACTGTTTGCCATACTGCCATGCTATTATTAGCTGCTCAGAGCAACTGCACCTTAGTCCCTCAAAGTAGAAGCCAGCAAGTTTTAGTGCAGTGAGAAATATGAGCTACAGCTCCTAGAAGGATCTCAGACCGAGGAGTGTGTAATCTAGCAGAATCCTGGTTTCTTTGATTGTCTGGGGATTAGACCAGGGGATTTGTTCTTGAAAGGAGAGAAAGATCTTGTGGGTTTAGATCTGATAGCTGGATTTTACCAAACCAGACAAACTAGAAATTGGGCTGGAGAAAGTGAAAGAAGGATAGAAATAACAAGTTGCTTGTTGAACTGCTATTGTGTGTATGTGTATTTATTACCATTTAAATGCTGTAACATGGCCATTTTAGTTATGCCTGCACTGAAATAAAACAACATAGATATGTTATCATCTTCTTCTTTGGTTTACTGGTGCTGGATGAGGTGCAAGGCTGGGCAGATTGAAAATCACAACCTCCAAGTTTTGTGAGCAGTATCAAAACAGCAAAGTGGATGAATAAGGAAAAGACTGGGGTGCGGCATAAAGGGATTTGGAGGGGGGTTGAAGGGAATTATGTGGTTAGAAGCTAAAGTGATGGTCCTGAGTATTTAAAGAGAGAGAGTGATCTGGAGGGGACACACATTCCCAGCAGTCTCAGGAATGTGCTGATGGGTCCTGGGAGCTGAAACTGAATCCAAAGTGGTGGCTGAGATCTATAAATACCTGTGTAGCCCTACCATGCTCCTATTGATTCCTGGTGTTCTGTTCTTCAGATGACAGTGCAAGAAGGGCCCATGACAGGTCACAGTTTGGCCAATCAGACTCTAGGAAAAATAGAAGAGAATGTGTGTAGCTCAGGGTTGAACTGTGGAGTCCTGGGGGTTCTCTGAGCTTGGTTGTTTTCTTGCAAACGTTTCATTACCTGGTTAGGTAACATCTTCAGTGCTAGAATGGGATGGGGTTTGCTCTCTGTTTATATACTGCGGCATGCCTTGCCAGTGTTGGTGGGAGTGGGGGGTTTGTTTTATTTTTTTCCCTTCTGATAGTTCCTTGATTAGGGTATTGTTTACTGCTTGATTGTATGTCTGGTGATAATCCTGGTGTTAATCTCTGCTTATCTGGGTGATGATTGCTGGTGAGGAGATGTTCTGCTCTTTTGTTTTCCTTTCTATTGTCTCTTTTGAATAGTGTGTAGATGGTGTTTATCTCTATGTGCCTGTTGATGGCTGCCTTGTCTGAATACCAATCTTCCAGAAATTCCCTCACATTTTTGGATTTAGCTTGGTCTAAGATGCTGACTTGGTCTACGATGCTGACTAAGATGGTCCAAGCTCAGAGAACCTTAAGGACTCCCCTAGGAAAAATTCATATCTAATCTCCCTTAGGCTTAGGCATGGGGAGAAACTACTCACATATGGATCCTATACCTAAACAACACACAAAGCACAGTTGCAAATCTCACACAACAGGCTCTGATGAACATGTTTGCTTCTTTTCACAACCTGCTACCTTTCAGATGTCTTGGGAACATGAGTCCCATAATACTTAGCTAACGAATCCTTACAGTTGGGATCCCAAAACATATAGAAGATACCCAGATTAGGGAAGGCTGTTTTGTGAAAGGTTCTGCTTCCCCTTTCCTTTTGCTCTTCAACAAGTTTCTGCTAGCCACTGAATTTGCCTTTCTATGCTTGCCTCTTCCTCAGGGAATCCTACTTCTTTGGCACCTTGTGAGACCCCTCCCTTAATTGCCACTCTACTAAAAATAGGAATTCCTTAGTCTTTGGGAACCTAGACCAGGTCCACCCAATAAGCAGTTGCTCAGGCTAGAATTGAATATCCTCTCAGGATCTGGAATTTAAGGTCTCCTTGAAGGTACAAAAGGGGAAAGAAACCCTAACTGCCAAGCAGGTCCTACTCTGCAAATAATCTAAGGATCTTTGATTCTGAACAATTCCAGCTACAAGTGGTAGATTCCATGCCAGTTATCTGGGTTCTTGGCTAGCTCTGGCAATTCTCTTATCACATACAGAGCAGGAGCTTTAGGGTTAAGGTTGTGAGAATTCCTGAACTAAGGCATGAATGAGAGACAGGAAAGGAGGGAACTTTTAGTTCATGTATATGTTCTTGATCAAAATGGAAGCATTCCTGAAGCAACGAATTCCTCCAAGTTTTTGAATATGGCCTTCCCAGAGGGTATGGAAAATGGCCAGTTATAGACTATTACTATTTTCACTTTAAAATGTATTATTCTTTTCCACAATGAATAATACACAGCCTTTCAAAGTGGGACTGCTGGGTGATCATTAAGTACAAGAATTAAAATAACTGAGCTGCCCCAGTGATGGTACAAAAAGAGGAAAATCCTAAGAATAGGATTTTTAGTGGCCTGGGATACGTCTGGCCTTTAGATTGGACACTGGAAACTGTGCCAAAAACATACAGACCTGGACAAAAACTAAATATGATCACTCCCCATGTGTTAGCCCTGCAAGTTAGTTCAGACAGGAAGCACAACCAGGAGTACTAGTTCTATCTTTATTGTAAGGTTAAATTAACAGACTCTTGCAAGTCTGAAAGTACATCTCTCCCCTCCTTTCCTTTCAGTCTCTGGAAAACTAGGGAGGGTCCCTTCTGAAACAGTTCCCATGCCCTCTCTCTTTCTGTGGGCTGTGACATCTTTTACCCACTGGTTGTCCAGCCTGCAGCTCTACCTCATGTCTCCCAAAGTCATTCTAACATACCATTACACTATGTATTTAATCATTTCTCCCTTTTGCCACATTAAAGGCTACAATGTGGCTGCAAATCCTACCCCAAAGGGTTTTGGGAACTGTGGTTATGCCTTCTTTCCTTGGAAGATGCTTCTTCAAATGAGAATTTGCAACAGCAGATAGCGGCTGCTTGAAGCAAACTGCAGCAGCAGATAACTATGGCATACAGTGAGTGTGCATTGGAAATATTGTTTTTTCTTCTATATCTTCTCAAACCATAACCATTTCCTGTAGAGTCACCAAAGCTGAAGTTGTAGAAATCAAGTGACACAAGCATAAATGAAATGTTAGTGGCTACATGAAGGCTGTACTCCCATTCATGATTAGTTTGGAGTAGGTCCCACCAAGACCAGCTGGATTGTCTTCTGACTAGACATGTACAGAACTGTACTGAAAGTCCTCTTTTAGAGAGACAGGCATTGCTTTTCTAAGATGCTCAAGGCATTCTTGGCCATGGAATGAAATGCTCTTTTCATTAGCATTAATGACTCCCATGACTTAAAGGCGGACCCACACTGCCTGCCTGAAATAAAACAAAATCTTAGGAATGCTTCAAGGCAAATTTTGCCCATTGTTGCTAATCAAAATACACCGAGGAGCTATTCCAGTTTTCCTTCTTTAACAGTAATAAGAAATAAAATGGAATAATTATTGGAAAAACAGGGGAAGTAATGAAGGAAAGATGATCATGCCTATCACTCTAGCCTACTGTTTCTCAATCTCGAGAACTTTAAGATGTGTGGACTTCAACTCCCAGAATTCCCCAGCCAGCATGCTGGCTGGGGAATTCTGGGCTTTGAAGTCCTCACATCTTAAATTTGCTGAGGTTGAAAAACACTGCTCTAGCCCTTCCTGGTCATAAAATTTCAAGAATGAAGCACAGTGATTGTCCAGTAATAACTTCCCTTGGAAACTTCACAAAAGAAATATGTTCTCTGATAACCAAAATAGTACTCTGCTAAATTGGTAACATAACATAACTTTCCGTGCTGCCACATTTCAAAACACACTAATCTATTACGTTTGGTGAAGAAAAGAAAAGAAAAGAAAAGAAAAGAAAAGAGAAGAGAAGAGAAGAGAAGAGAAGAGAAGAAAAGAAAAGAAAAGAAAAGAAAAGAAAAGAAAAGAAAAGAAAAGAAAAGAAAAGAAAAAGATATGCACCTGATTAATCAGATTGGTGTTTAAAAATAGTTTTAGGAGAAGAATGTGGCAAGTGTCATTTTAGAAGCATCAAACAGCACATAAATTTCTGTTCTGCAGCTCTCAAAGCTTTCTCCCAGCTTTGGTAAATGATAATGGTAAAAAAATCAGCAGCTCTATTTCCTGATACTCTGAAGCAGGAAATTTGTAAATACTGTAGCTTCAGCCCAAGGGACTCTTAACATAATTTAAAAAACAGACAAGTACAAAACTTAAGGGAAAAAAATCTGAAAATTGTTGGCTTTACCCATGCCTTTTCTGCATCATAACCTCACTCTTCCCTCAAAATAGTAAATTCATTTATTCATTAATTTTTTTATAGTCACTTGTATGTCAGCTTGTCAAAGATTCTAGTTCTAATTCAGTGGCACCCTCTGCCCTGTGCTCTACAGAAGAGCACCATCTTGACAACCTTCATGAATATTAATGGAAATGGGCCAAGCTTTTCTGGAGTGAGGTGCCTCCATCTGAGAAGATTTGCTTCTGGGCCCTCACCCAGAACTTGTTGGGGGCAGGGAGGATCCATAGTATGCCTTCTCAGCCAGAACTTAACAGACAGATTCTATTTGGAGTATGTAAAGGGTTTTATGGTAATGACCAACACCTTGAACTGGACCCAGAAACCCACTGGCAACCAACACAGCTCTAAGAATATAGGTGTTATTCTGCTGTATGGATAGCTGTAGCCATCTGAATCATCTTTGAGGTCAGCCCCAGGTAGAGTGAAGTGCAATAGTCCAAGCACTAGATCAGTGTTTTTCAAACTCACCAACTTTAAGATGTGTAGACTTCAACTCCCAGAATTCCCCAGCCAGCAATTCTGGGAGTTGAAGTCCACACATCTTAAAGTTGCCAAAAGTTTGAAAAACATTGCACTAGATGATAAAGGCATGAGCATCTGGGTGGCAAATGGTTGCACATCTAAATGCTATCCTAGATGGAGTGTAAAGTCAGAACAGTTACTAGAGGGCAACAAAGAATTGGAATTTTCTGTAACTCTTTGCTGCCATCTAGTGGTTACTGGAGTCTTACAGCCCACGTATGGATAGTCTCCTAATTATAAGTTCACATACATATACAGGTAGTCCTCGCTTAACTACTGCCCTGTTTAGTGACTGTTCCACGTTATGACATCACTGAAATAGTAACTTTAAGACTGGTCCTTACATTTACAACCATTGTAGCATCCCTGCAGTCGTGATCAAGATTCAGGCACTTCACAACTGGAGGGTGTTTACCACCATTGCAGTGTTCTGTGGTCATGTGATCACCATAACATTGTTGTGTAACTTTTAAAATAATCTTAACACAACTAAAAAAAGAGCGGGGGGGGGGGGAGTCTTGCAATCCTTCCTTCTCCCTTGAAAGATCCTTGCTCTGTTCAAGACACAGATTTATCCATTAGAGATTGTGGAAGGGAAAATTATTTAGCTTATACAGTATTTAAGTGCATACTAGGTGATTTAGTATTTTTAATCAATATATGAGACAGAATCTAGTTATCATTTTAAATCCTCACTTTTCTGAATTTTGCGATTCAGTTTGCCATTAAGATAAAATAGAGTAGGCAAAAGTTTATACAAAAATACATATAGTCATAACATTTTAAAAGCATATTAAGAAAACTGTTTGCAAGCACTGTATTTTTTGTCAGAAAAATGCCTATATTTGGAAAACCATACACCATATACCAAAAGAATATCGTTTTCAGTGTGATTTAAAAAAAAAATCTCAAATTCAACAAAGCAAGCTTGACAGTTTCAGAAAAATAGAAATTGAGAAAATACTAACTTGGCAGATTCACAAAAGTAACAAAGGGGGAGAAAGCAAAATGGACATATTGTCCATCCCTATTGTCCATGATATTTTGCCATCCAGCCCAATGGCGACCCTTCCTCCCGGAACACCTTAAATCCAGTCTCTAGCCTCCCCCCCCCCCACACACACATACACAAAGCTGCCAATCCGTGCAACAACCCGAAGTGCTAAATTTCAATGCCCACCATTAGAATGGCAGTTAATCATTTTTAATTGAATTTCTAGGGGGAAATAAAGCTCCCTGCAGGTAGAAAAATAGCATATAAAAAATAATTTATTAAAACCTAGTTCCCCCATTTCTCTTAAAACTTTTAACATAGGAGAACATTTAAAAATATGATTCCTCCCCTGCAACACGAAACACTCTTTCACCTCATTCTGCTGCATTGTAGACTCCGTATTAGATTTCTTGGGCTGGCTGCAGCAGTGATGGTCCAAGGGCCAAACTACACAATACATCAAATATGTAGCACGTGGCTGTCTTTTTTTTTTTTTTTAAACTATAGCAGGGTAAACAGCCCAGTGTTTGGACACTACGGATGCATACAGCTGTCCAACTAATTTTGTTTGATTAACATCCTGCCTTTCTTCCAGGAGCTGAAAATGATTTTACATTTCTTTTCCTCCTATTTTTCCCCAGTAACAATAGCCCAGTTGAATCATTTGGGCTGGGGGGGTGGGGTGTCTGGCCTAAAGTCACCCAATGAGCTTCCATGGCTAAGGGAAAACTAGAACCTGGTTCTCTCTGCCCAGTCGTAGTCCAGCACTTTAACCACTGTACCACACAGTCGCCTTTTGGCAACAGAAAAAAGAGGCTGAAAATCCACACACACCCCATCCCTGTTGGACAGCTGCTTGGAATATTGACAATTCCTCCATTCTAAGCCCCCTCCCTCCTCCCAGTCACGTGATGAAGCGCAGTGTGTATTCAGCCCAGCCCCTGCCCATACCTCCCAGATGACCCATTCCAACACACGGCCACTGCTGGTATAACATAGGAAGTTTTCGGTAAGACATTGTCACCTAAAAATCAGCTAGGCGGTCTTGACTGGTAATCAATCTAAATTCCATAACTGGGAGAGGAAAATGGCTCTGTGGTGACTGCAAGTGGGCTATTCAAAAATCTCTGGCACAACAATGAATGGATATCACAGAATCTACAGGGGCCCGACAGATAATAGTGTGTTTTACATAGGGATTGTAAGACAGAAGAATGACGGGTCACCTAGTATGTTTATAAAGACCTCCTAGTCAAATACATGGGGCATTGGGCCTCACCCGACAGCCTCCATTGTTGAGGGCCGTGCCAGTGCAGCTCCATTTGCCAGATAACTGGCTGTCTCGTGCCAAACAAAGGGTGAGGATTATATGCACAATAATCTCTACTTCGTTTTCCTCATATTTAAATGTATCTGTATTCCTGGAATCATCCAAACATGAGTAGGTTGGGTGGGAATTACTCTGCTTCAGGTCTTCCTTTCCCTGACCCGTTACAGCTGGATTGGAAAGAATTCCAGAAGCCGCGCTCTGCATGCTTCCCATAACTTGTCAGAAAAAACATGCCTGACCTCTGTTTTAGAGCAAGCATTCAAATGCATGATGAGGAAAGGTTTTAGAGGAAGAGCTCCAACCTATGTTACGGAAAGCTGAACCCTCTCCCGCCGCATTTTACTATGTGTTTGCCCTGAGTTTAATTAATAGCCGAGCATTTTTGGTATTTTGGTAAGCTCTCAGCTTACTGAGAGCATTTCCTCTGTAAAGTGAATGCATAATGTTCACAGATTTCCTAAAACGTCACCTCAGTTGTTAACTCTTCAATCCTACATCCTTTTTAAAGCAGTGGGGAGCAGGGGATTAGTTTACCCTGATAGAACTGCTGACAATCCTTGTCAGGGCATGTCATACTATTCAGTGGACAATCAACTTGGGGACATCAAACAGTCACTTTTGGGTTCTGTATGTGAAGAACTTCCCACCAAGGCTGGTGGTTTAAAACTAAAGAAGTTGAAGAAGAGAAATTGGGAACCTCCCAGTTGGCATTGCAAAGGGAATGTATCAAAAATCAAAGTGAACAGGTCACCTGGTCACAGCTTTCAAAATTATGGGGAGCTGTGTTTTATTTCTACTTAAATTATATAGTAGTTATTTCTCATTCACATATCTATTCATTTAAATAGGTACATATGCATACTTTTTTGCAAAGTTGTGACCTCTTTTGCTCTTTTTTTCTGTGTACAGTAAATGGTACTCTAGTCTTCTTGCCCAAATTTTTCCTGTGATCTTGGCCTAACTTCAAAAGCCTCTTCATTTTCAGTTAAGGTCAGTGCTGGAGGAGGAGCAGGAGCAGGAGCAGGAGCAGGAGCAGGAGCAGGAGCAGGGAGGGAAGGAAAGATGCTGATTAAAATTTGCCTTTGGGTGACTCACACATGAATGTGTAAATTGAAGACAGTACCAGATCACAGTGTGAAGGCATGATTTGGTTAATATTGAGAGGACTCTACAGTGGATTTCATCGTGGATGCCTCAGTATACACCCCTCCCCACACAAATATACAGACACACCAATAATACAAATATTGCTAGGCAGATAACTGTTGACAATCTAGCTCTTAATGAACTTCATTCTACTCACCGGGAGGTGTTTATCCAGTTCAACAAGTTTTTACATAGGGTGCGGTGCTGCTGCCAAGAGGCTGGATTTTGAAACTGTTGTTCCTGCTTGTACTCTCACTTATGCACAGGAGATCAGACAGCAAACACAGGGGCAGCAGTGGACTTCTGCTCCAACCAGTCTGTGGCCGTGCGTGATTGCTCTGCTCCATGGCCACTTCCAGTCTGAAAGATCAGGTACTGGGTCCTCAGGCTGTGTTGTGGGTAACCTAAACCCCTGGAAGAGGCTGACAGTTTCTTGAGAGGTTTCCTAACTGCTGATTTCTTTCCAGGCATGGATCCCCAAATATTTCAAGAAAAAAGTCTGCACAACTTTCATTGAGCAACCTGGTGAAACAGGGTGAGTGAAGCTTGATTTTTCTCTGCTCTTTGAGATACAGATAACTGGGCACTTCTGGCTCCCTCTGAGGCTCATTTACAGCTTAGCTTTTTAACGTTTTTCTCTCAAATCTGTATCATAATCCCCATGTGAGTCTTAAGTTTCACTCATGCTAACCATATTTTACATCTCAGCACCGTCAAATTCTGGGCAGAGCATTTGACTCAATGTATTCATGGCATCCTCTATGCCAGGATTCCTCAACCTTGGCAACTTTAAGACGGGTGGACTTCAGTTCCCAGAATTCTGGAAGTTGAAGTCCACCCGTCTTAAAGTTGCCAAGGTTGAGGAACCCTGCTCTATGCCATGCTTTGTTCCAGTCATTTCCTCTTTGCCCAATATCTCTGTTTAGTCATCTTTGGAACTGAAGCACCATCTCAGGAACTGGCTAGTGGGTTGTGAGAAAGTGTCACCTGCCATTTTCCTGGCCATCCCTCTATTTGGGAAGACAGAGTTGTGCATGGCCTGTATCCTTGTGTTTTGCTCCCTAAACAATCAGCTTTATTCAGATGAAGTGGATAATGATTTCTTGTTGGTACAGAAACAAGATGCAGACTAAACCCCATTGATTTCTAAATGGGTATGTGGAATGGCAAAGAAATGTTGTCTTGTCTTTTGGCAATAAAATAATTCTAACCAGCCCTCCACACAGATTTCCTCTGTTTTCTTCTCTCTGTCCATCTTCTCCCCACCTCCACTCTCCTATGGCTTCAGTTCCCAGCACCTTTTTTTGTTTCTTCATCCATGACACTATTTCTCTTCTCTCCTTGTTCTGCTGCATTAACTCCATCCCTTCTCTTCTAGAAGTTGTTGAACTACAGTTCAAAATGTACGACTACTTCTGAAAGGTGCTAGAAGTTGTAGTACTGTTCAGAAGTATTTGTATTTGGAAGTCTACAATTATCCCATCCCATAAACCCCATTATCATTTTGCATAGCCCCCTCAACATGTCTTTTGTGTGCTGTACTTTCTATGATTGTTGTTATGCCAAATGTCACTTTCTGACTATATTCACCTTCAGCCTTCACTTCCTGAAGTGAACATGCACTGTTCCTTCAGGTTTCCAAATCCCTGATCCTCTTCTTTGTTCTCCCCGAATCTTTTCCAATTTGCTTATATCAAGGATGAGGGATTTGTTGGTCTCCACAAGTTCTTGACTCCAGTTCCCCTCAGCCCCAGCCCTTTCGGCCAGTGGCCAGAGATGACAGGAACTAGAGTTGAACATCTGGAGAGCCATCAATTTGCTCTATATCCTTCTTCAAGCAACATGCAGAGTTGAACACAATACCCCTAGTGCAAACTAATTGATTCAGTACAGATTGATCAACCAGTGTACTTGTTCCAGAACTTTTCCCTTATATGTATTTTTCCTCTGGCTGTTATTAGGAGTTATCTATATCTGAGCATTACTGAATTACTGAGCAAACTGGAGAGCCAGTTTGGTATAGTGGTTAAGGCACCAATCTAGAAACTGGGAGATTGAGTTCTAGACCCATCTTAGGCACAAAGCCAGCTGGGTGAGCTTGGGCCAGTCAGTCTCTCTTAGCCCTAGGAAAGAGGCAATGGCAAATCACTGCTGAAATCTTGCCATGCAAACTGCAGGGACTCGTCTGGGCAGTCACCAGGAGTCAACGCTGACTCGAAGGCACCAAAGCAAAACAAATAATTAAAATGTGGTATAAACTAAAAAGATAAAGGAGAGGATGTTGTTCTACTGGGCCTCAGAGCTAGAAATGCAACCTTCTCCTGATCCCTTCCTTGTTCTTCTCTGTTTTATAGTGCCTCCAATCTCTGTCAGTGTGGCGACCTTCGCAGAAACCACACATCTGTAGCCATAGAAGATGCCTTTGGAGCTGCCATTGTCAGCAAATGGGACTCAGCGCAACACACCACAGAGAGGCCAACCGATGCTTATGGGGAAGTGGAGTTTCTGGGCACTGGCCGTAGACCTAGCAAGGTGAGCTATGATGGGACAAGAGCTAAACTAAGGATTCCATTGGGTGAAGTCAGGATTATAGCAAGAGACTGTGGTCCTATAGTAAAGACAAAGCAACTATTTCCTGGCTCTAAATGTAGTGACAAGAGGGAGGGCATATGGAGTCAGGGATGATCTAATGATGGGATACTAGAGGGTATAGCCAGGAGCAGCTCGGAAGGACATGCGCCCTGAGGCAGGATGAAGATCCATGATTCCTCTCATTGTTCCCTCCTGCACAAACCTATCCTTGTCTTGATGGTATCTTCTGGCTGGCTATTGATATATAGATATCTCTTTGAATGGGTGCTCAGAGCAATGCATCATGAAGTGGCCACATTGGCTATGTTTGCAGGCAAATGCCCCAACCATCTTGTAAAGCATCACCCGGAAGAGTCTCTCAGTGGCCCATCCAGGGCAACAGCTAGGTGGGAAGAAAGAAGACAAGATGAGTTCAGAGAGTAACATGTAACAAAGCAGGGATGGCCCTGGACAAAGCTTTTGATCAGGGTTTGTAGTCTCTTTAGTCTAGCCCTTTTCTTCTCTTGCAGTTCATTCGCCTCTCTGACTCATCTGATCCTGCATATGCCTATGGCCTAGTGACGCACCACTGGAAAATCCCACATCCCAACTTGGTGGTGTCAGTGGTGGGAGGTGAAGATGAGGGGCATGTAAGGGCCTGGCTCAAAGATGTGCTGAGAAAGGGGCTGGTTAAAGCAGCTCAGAGCACAGGTAAGCTCATCCTATGGTTTGCTTTAATTCTAGTAATTGTTTTAAAACATATCACTGCAGAACAAGAGGATGAATTTTTTGAAGGGAGGGCTGGGAACCAATGGTTAGTCTGATGTGGCATACATTCGAATAATGATGATCAGGTATGCTGGAGTAAGGGTTAACTTTGCCCTTGGAGAGATGGAGCAGCTAGATAAAGGGAAGCTTCCTTGTTAAGTTAATTAAAAGCTCTCCATGTTACACAGTAACTAGGTAAACCTAAATAAATATACTTCTTAGTTTAGGTTTCTTGAATATGAAAATAATAGAAGATCTAGCATATTTTACATTAGTATATTTTCAATCTTGTGCAAGCCTGATTTGACCTGTTCTACTGCATAGTACAGAATTTTCTTTGTGAACTGTTACTGTACACAAAATCCATGTATTGCTGGTTAACATTTATTAATGCCTTCACTTTGCTGGGTGGTGAATTATGTCTGCCTAATCCAGCCCCTTCTGCTAACAAGATATGCAGGAAAAAATACTACATCCTTTGTTCCATGCTTGGCATTTGAACAAGGCTTTTGTGATACAATCTATTGCATGAGTAAAGGAAGGTGTGGAGGGATGGCATAATTATTGAGCAGGGACGACACTCACATGGACAAATTCTCCCTTCCTTGAGGGTGGCTTTTTTAAAATGCTGACTCTGTGTTTGTGCATAGCAGTGCTGTTTCTGGGTGTGTAACAGCAATCATATTTGAAAAAATAATGCAGGCTCTGTGGATGGGTGGATGCTGAGACGGCTGATTCTAACCTGATTGATCTTTTAATTGGTTCCTTTCTGAGATAAGAGTTTATGTGCATGTACTTAGTTCAATAGGCGGTTATGGCCATTTCTCAGTCACATGAGCCATTATAATAGATCCCGTGTGGGGTGTTGGTGGTAAAGGAAATTTTCAGGCAGAATTCTGATAGCTTGGCCCAGGATGTCCACGGGGGGGTCAAAAAGCCTTTGATTGTCGTGGTTGCCATCTTGACTTTTTAAACTGCCTTGTGGTGACCCATGGCTTGGCTTGAATTTTCAGTATCAGCCCTGGAAAGTACACTATCTTAAAAGGTTGAATAGTACCTACTTCCTTTAACTTCAGTACAACATTCATATGATTTCACAACCATTAAAATACTGTATTGTGAATAGCCAATATATTTACGTAGTTCCAACCTGTATTTCTTGCTCCTACACAGGTGCCTGGATTATGACAAGTGGTCTCCAAGCTGGTGTGGGCCGATATGTGGGGGAAGCGGTGAGGGACCACGCTATGGCCAGTACCAACCCCAGCACTCGAGTTGTAGCAATGGGCATTGCTCCATGGGGTATCGTTGAGCAGCACCACTGTCTTGTGAACCCCAAGGTAGGAGAGGCTGGAGACGGGAAGGGCTAAGAAACAGATGATGGGTTAAGCCTGGGAAATTTAACACAGGGTTACAGGTTGAGGTGGGTGAAGTCCTAGGGCCATAGGCAACCCCTGGAACCCATAGATGTGATCCATAAGCACCCCCACCCGTTGCATTAGAGAATAATTTTTACTATCAGAAATGGGAAAATAACACATGCAGAGTGAGCTATATTAATTGTATTTAACTGATTTGATTAAACTAATTCAATTACTATTTCAATTCAACTCAGCTTTAGTGCTGGCTTTGCCCATTTCTTTTTCCTTGCATTGTATGTCCTATATCTCCCATGATGCCACTTAATTCTTGACCTCCCAAAAGTTGAGCTCCTGGTTTAGCTGGAGGTGATGAAACACAATAATGCCCGTCTTTATCCTTGTTTAATTCATTTGCTTATTTTCTCCTTTCAAAGGGTTCCTTCCCAGCACGTTACCCCCGGACAAACCCTGTGAGTCCTTTCTGCCCTCTAGATGCCAACCATTCTGCCTTCTTCTTGGTGGACAATGGGACGCTGGGCAGAGCGGGTGAAGAGTCTGTCTTCCGTGCCCGTTTGGAACGCTATATCGCCCAGCAGAAAGTGGGAGCTGGCGGTGAGTAACTTCTTCCATTTAGACAGGAACACAGAACAGGATGTCACCCTGTTTATCATGCTTACTGCAACAGACTGTCTAATAGTATTTCTCTACCTCCAGATATGCCAGACTACAGCTTCTATAATTAGATAGCTAAACCCAAAGAATATGAGAATTGCAGTTTAACATATCTGGAAGGCACCAGATTGGGGAAATCTGTTGTACGTCCCTAAAAATGAGGCTAAAGTCCTAGCTTTTTTGGGATGAAATGTAAGTTCAGTGGTGTCTGTCTGGAGGTGGGGGGTGGGGGCCCATCCACACTCACAACTTTTATGCTCTCTCCTGATTCCATTCCCTTCATTTCTGCATCTTTACTCCATGGGAAGAAGCCCTTCTTTTCTTGTAAGTTTCTGACTCTAATCCCCTTGCTGTCTCCACTGTGTCTACAACAACTGTTTATCTCTTCTTTTGATCCAAGGGTCCTGTTTCCTCTGATTCTTTAACAAATACAATGCTTTGGCAAGCCGTCATTACAGACCCTTTGCACTAAAACTTTAATTGTGGATCACAACCAGAGGGCTGCAGTGGTTAATCCATATTTACTCAGAATTCTGTGGACTGCTCTGTTATACCTTTATGCCCCTGGTCAACCTTTTTCATAGAAATTTCTTTTCTTCTGGACTGATCTTGAAAAGCTAGGCAGGTTTGAACCTGGATAATACATGCATGGGAGACTACTAGGGAATCCCACAGCTATAGGCAAGATTGAGAAATAGAAAACAATACCCCAGTAGAAAGCAGTCACAAGCTACTTTCATACTGTGGCCGAGAAAATAATATGATGCATCTATATCATCATCAGGATTTAAACTTAGTTTGAGGGGATCATTATCTTGACCTTGTTTTCTTCCTAGAGGGGTATCAAAAAATGTTTGCATTTGGTACCCTAACATCATTTTACTAGGACTTGGTTTTCTTAGGCCCTTGTTCCCTTGCCTAATTTTTCCCCATCTTGCCATTTCCCCACCCTATAGGTGAAGGGAGCATTGAGATTCCCGTGTTGTTGCTGCTCATCAGTGGGGACTCAGCCATGTTCAAGGTAAAGGGATTGAGGTCTTGTGGAAGAAGATGAAGAGGCCTTGAACAGAAAGTTTCACAATCAGACTTTAGGGAAATGGTCCACAGTTCCACTCCAAAGATAATAGAGCTAGGTTACCACATTTGGATGTGAAGAATGTACCCTCTTTTTCCAGTGAAAGAGTGGCTCCATAAAATTATTGGCAGATAGATAGATAGATAGATAGATAGATAGATAGATAGATAGATATTCATTTAAAGAGAAAACACCAATAAGATCATTAAGTCCAGAGTCTCAGTTGTCTAATTCTACTGTGGGCTTAGGAGGACAAAGAAGAAACACAAAACTGAAAAAAGGAATAGACCGAGATGGAAAGTTTGGTCTTCTTGTGCGCAGAATACAGAATATGGAAGAAAAGGTGTAAAAGCATTGATACAATTCATTTGTGTTCAAAGAAATGAAGAGGAGGGAAAGATTTTGATAATAGAAAATAGGCAGGGCATGCTGGAAACCTGAAGCGTCATGAAATGTGAGATAGCAAACAATTCTCCTTATGGAAGAAAATGTGAGGGGAAAAATATATCCAGTTTTTGAATTTGTAAAGATAGGTGGGAGGGAAAAAATGAGAGGAGAGAGTTAAAGATGTGAGATGAGAACAGCAGTGGACCTCAGACACGAACAAATAAAAATTCAGAAGTCAAAGAGGAAGAGAGACACAATGAGGAATGGTTGGGGATGATGGGAGGAAGTGAGGCATTGGATTGGGGAAGGCTGGCTTGGTAGCTCCTTCCTGAAGTGCACATCTGCTCACACCAGTTGCTTCTGCCTTGTTAATTTCCCCAGCGTGTATCGGAGGCCGTGCATGCCTCCATTCCCTGCCTCCTCTTAGCCGGATCTGGGGGAGCGGCAGACTGCTTGGCTGAGTTGCTGGAAGAGACACAACCTGGGGAGTCCCTGAAAACTCTGGCCATGAAGAAAATGCAGGGAAAGTTCCCAGACAATGACTTGGAGGAGTTGGCCCAGCAGGTAGGACCTAGGACGCAACTATTCTCCATCTCTCCTTTCTCTTTATATTGCTCAGAACTGTTGAAATGCATTCCTGTTTCTTCTGTTCTATATGAACTTTCAAAACTCCTAACTCCAACGGAAACTGGCACTTGGGAATCTCTCTCTCTCTCTCTCTCTCTCTTTTCCAAGATATTTCCACTGACCTCTCTACATGTTCTCTTACCAGGTGGAAAGTATTGGGAATTTGAGAGAATTGGTGACTGTCTATTCAGACCAAGAGGGTTTGGAAGAGTTTGAGACTGTCCTGCTTAAAGCTCTAGTGAAAGGTAACTAGCTTAGCATTTATATCCCTAATTCAAAGATTGGCAGCTTCTTCACATGATGGGCAATGGGCACAAATATGCAGTCTCATATAGTGCTATGGGCACCATTAGATTAAATTGAAATTGAGAAAAAAAATTACAGTAAATGCCAGAATCTTGGGAAATCACCAAATCCCAGGAGATTTCAATAGTACTACCCCTGGGATCTTGTTGGATAACTAAATTTATACAAGACTTGGTTCTATTAATATGTGTGTGTGTGAGAGAGAGAGAGAGAGTGTGTGTATTCTTAACACATCCAAGAGCCATAGTGCCAAACTTTGTGGTTAGCTGCTGACCTTAATTCCCCATTTTCATCAAACCCTTTCTGCCTTTAAAAAAATTATTTATATCCCATATTTCAGGATTCAGATCCTAATAAGACACCTTATAAATGCCATCATCTGTTATAAATAAAAACACAATGTAGTAAATAACATTTTGATATTTAAAGAGAAAAGCAAGTTATAAATCATTTAAATCAGGGAGACACTGCAGGAGAAGAGCCATATTAGCCTAAGGTGACACAAAATCAGAGCCTAGTAGTACCTTTTCCAACTAATACATTTTCTTAAAAGACCAAAGTTTTTGTGTGCTACTCACGAACATTTATGCCTTTTAATCAGATTTGTTAGTCAGATAAGGTGCTATTCCTTCTGATTTTAAATCAGGGAGAATGATTGTGAGCTTCATTCTGTTGTGGCATGAAGCTCAGAGAACCCCAAGGACTCCAGCATCCTGTTTCTTGATTTTAAAGGAGTGTCACTGCACCCATCTCCAGATACTATTTGGAATATGGCTGAATCGGGTGAATTTGGGGGCTTCAAGTAAAAAAAAAAAAAAAAAATCTGATCACACCCCTTTTAAATAAACAAATTCAGTTCCAATCAGATATGCTTTTGTTGGAAGGAAATCTTACCAAGTTCGCTTCTGAGCCGGGAATAAAATGCACAGGTAGTTGCTTGAAACAGGTAAAAGTCTGTTTCCAACAGCACAGCACACAGAATTGGGTCTCAGAGGTGGCCACGAGCAGGAATCCCCAAAGAGCCCTTATTATAGAGAAGATTGTGCTATTGCTTCTTGAAAGGTGCGAAAGAACACCTCCCCTCTGGGAACTTGAGAAACCACACTAGCGCCTTCTAGGAATTCTTGGGAAGTGTAATTAGCCACAGTTCCAAGAGGGAGTGCTCTGTGATCAGGTACCTGGATGAGCTGTGGTTTCCTCTAATCAGGCATCCTGTGTTTGCCTGTCTAGCACTGCCTGATTGGTGTTGAACTGAAGTATTTGTCTGTCTAAGCACTGCTTGATTGGAATGCAGATCTCTTTGGGGAAGAGATCTTTTGTTATTTGATGAAGGAGATATTTGGCTAGGTTCAAGGAATCTTAACTCTTCCTGCCACATTTTAATCTTTTGGGTGAGCCCATTCTAATTGTACATTTGAACCTTTTGCCTTGATTGCTGTGGAAGGATTGAATGGCAGGATGAGACAAGCGGGAAGGTTTGATTTCCTGCTTGCATGGGGGAAGAATTTGATTTCCTTCTCACACCTTTTTAGGATCAGGAGAAACAGTAATTTTAATATAATGGAAGCTAACATATATGGAACATTAAAATATGGGTTTATTTTAAGCTATACCTTTTCCCCAAAGGGTGTCTGCTGGATTCATTAAGATTGTAGTTCCCAAAACTGCCACTCCCAGCTACATAAGAGACACCACAAACTTCCTAAGAAGACTGGACTCCATAGGAAATCTCCCTAACAACACCATTTTAGCCCCCATATATTGCCACTTTGGCAATGACATATATTTGCAAATCAGTGGCACAGCCATGAACATATGCATGGCTCCTCAATATGCCAACAACTTCATGGTTGACTTAGAGCACAGGTTTCTCAATTCCCACTCATGAAGCTGCTCCTTTACTTGAGATTAATTGATGAGATAACATCATCTGGACCCATGGAAATCAGTCTGTCATAAAATTCTATCATGACTTCAACAACTTCCACCCCACCAACCTTAGCTTAAACTTATCTACAAAACAGGTAGGTAACACTTTCTTGATATTACAATAAAGCTACGAAATGGACATGTAAACACCACATAATATAGGAAACCTACAGATTGCCATGTACACCTACATGCTTCTGGCTTCCATCCAGAACACACCACCAAATCTATCATCTATTGCCAAGCTCTTTGCTGCAAACAGATTTGTTCTGACCCACTTGGCAGAGATACACAACTGACAGGATTAAACCAGGCATTCAGGGGACTAAACTACCCACCCAACAAGATCAACAGAGAAATCAATAATGCCACATTAGTTCCCAGGGAGTTCCTATTAAAAGACAGACCACAAAATATCACTGGTTTGTCATCTACAACTCATAGCTCAAACCACTAAAGCACATTATTAATATTCTACAGCCCGTACTACACCTTCTTAGGCAAGTATGGGTGACAGGCCCATACTTGTATACAGACAACAACCAACTGAAGCAGATCCTCATAAGCAAGAAAAAAACAGGATAATGATGTTAACATGGGAACCAGACTCTGCAGCAAACCCAGATGCCTACTTTGCTCCCGTACCTACATCCACAGCACTATCACAGGCCCCAACAATTACATACACAAAATTAGAGGCACCTTCTCTTCCTTTAATGCCTGTCTGGATTCTATATAGGACAAACAGGACACAAAAGAATTAAAGGACACAGGTTTGACATCAGGACTCAGAACAAGGATGAAGTGCATTTCAACCCCCCAGGACATTCTACTGCAGACCTTAAAGTGGCCATCTTGGAAAAACAAGACCAACAGTACTATTGAGTGAGAGGTTGCTAAACTCATGCACATCAAAAGGCTTCAAGCAATTTTGCAAGGTCTCAACAAAAACAATGGTTTTTTAACACATTGCAACTGTTAATTGATAAGCTACTTGTAATCTGTCTCACATGTACCCAGGGATCAGCCATCATGGTCAGCCTATTAGAAACTCCAGGAGCTGCAGTCCCACAACTTCTGGAAGTACCTAGGATAAGGAAAGTAGCTTAGCTAGACAGTTCATAAGTGACTAGACAGTGACTCATGACACACCTTTGTCGGGGGAGATTTAGATGATGCGCTAGCAATACAAGGAAGGAAACCTTGGAAGTGATGTCATGCATAGGTTACATCAGAAATGGGAACCCATTCCTATCTGCTTCTCACTGAAGATATAAACATTGCAAAACTGCCTTGAAAGTACGGTAGCTGTTTAATCAATAGTGGGCCAGGCAGAAAAATATGTAACTGACATTTAAATTGTAACAGAACTATGAACAATGACAATTATACTAATGGGGGTCTCTTCTTCTCCCCTCCTGGCAGCTTGTAAGCGGTCAAGCAAGGCCACCTGTTATCTGGATGAGCTACGTCTGGCTGTAGCCTGGAATCGGGTGGACATTGCCAGCACAGAATTGTTCCGTGGGGACATTCTCTGGGAGGTGGGTTGGCAGATTCGTTTTAGCTTTTAATCTTCTCCTGGAACAAACAAAACAACAAGTATGAGGCATGTGGGACAGAGAAGAACAGCCTTGAATTAAGTTGTTTTAGGTACACAAACAGCCTTTCCCTATCTTGTGCCCTCTGTATGCATTGCACTCTGGCTTTCATAATCTCAAAATAGCATGTGGGTTGAGCAGTTGCTTGTATATGGGGGTCATCTGATTGTGGAAAGTTGGCGTTAGGTATGCATAACTCAGGACAATGCATACCGGACCTGCTCAGAAATATCTGTTAGGGTTCATAAAGAGTAGTTACTCCATTTTTAAACAGACCTTCCTGTACTTGCAGAAAATCAGGAGGAGTCAGGTAGCACTTTCTCAGACTCACAAATTTGATTAACAGACATAAGCTTTCATAAGTTGGTAGCTTGTAGCTCATAAAAAATTTATGCCTTTTAATAAAATGTGTGAGTCTGGAAAGGTGCTATCAGACCTCTCCTGATTTGGGGCTTTTACAGTATAGACGAGTGTTTCTCAACTTTGGCAACTTTAAGATGTGTGGACCTCAGCTCCCAGAATTCCCCAGCCAGTGTGCTGGCTGGGGAATTCTGGGAGTTGAAGTCCACACATCTTAAAATTGCCAAGGTTGAGAAACACTGGTATAGACTAACATGGGTCTCCTCCTACAATGTCCATACTTGTAAGACAATCATTTTAAGTGCAGTGATGCCATTAAATCATTTTAGATTTCAGACATAATGTCTTCTTCCTTCACTAAATTCTAAGATGTGGTAAGCCACTGCTCCTGCATATGGGAGTCTCTGCCCATTCGGCTGCAGGAATCCTTGGATTCTTTCTGAAATTCATGCTGGGAGGATGAGAATATATTAAGTAACAAGGAAGAAGGAGATGAGTTGCAAACTAGCCACAAACTGTCTGGGAGGGAGCAGAATATGGAGATGAGAAGTTAGGCAATACAAGGGGAATCCTTTACTTGAGAGGCAGAACATGGCCATTGTTCAGCCCAAATCCTTTCCAGGATAGTCAAAGTGTGATGACTGCTCTGTTGAAAGTCTATTGACTTGCAGAATGACACATAGCTGAGGATCAACAGATCTGCCTCAATAAATCTTGCTGCCTAAGGTGAAGGATGAGTTGGTATCTGTAAACAGAAATTGGCTGAACTTATCTCAGTCCTGGTAATGTCCTCCACCACAGCTGAGGCAATAGCCTACTTTGTGTTGTGAGATATAGCATTGCCCTCCAACAGAAGAGAGAAGCCATGGATTCATGGAAGAATAACTTCTTGTACCCATACACCTGCAAGCTGCTGTTGCCATACTTTATCTAATGGAGGACCCAACCTTGATCTCTAAGTAGTTCCCATCAGCTATTCTTCTGAGATGTAAATATTTTATTTTTATTCTTCCTGTGCCGTTTCTTGCAGCCCAAGCTGCTGGAGAACCCAATGCATGATGCCTTGCTAGGTAATCGACCTGACTTGGTGCACCTCTTTGTGGAGAATGGTTTGGATGTTGGACAGTTCCTGACATGGGGAAAGCTGGAACAGCTGTATGCTGGGTCTCCCAAGGTCTCACTGCTGCACCAGCTTCTGGAGCGATGGCAAGGGACAGGCTCTGATCCATCCACCCCTCCTGAAGACTTGCTGCTGGGACGAACTCTGCCTGATTGCCATTTGTTTCATGTAGCTGTTATCCTGCATGAGCTACTAGGGGATATCTGTGCTCCTTTTTATGCAGGACTGTACCCTACTGGCCACAGAGGGACAGGGGTAAGTAGTAACATTCAGCTGTGTATATTTGGTTAGATACTGTAGGGAGGACATGAGGACAAGTAGGATGCTTTGAGAACTGGGAAACATGTAAGCCAGGGTAGGGTAACTGTTAAGATATTGGACTGAAGACCAGAAGGACCTAGATTCACAATTCTGTTCAACCATGGAGCTCACTAGATGTTCTCTCTCAACCCAGCTTATCTCACAGGGTTGTTGTTGCTGTGGGGATAACATGTGGGGAGATTGCACCCCGCTCATTTGTCATCTTAAGCTCTCAGAGGGAAAGTAGAAGATATACTAAATAAATATGGTTCCCTTACAGTTGATTAAGTTGAGCCTCTTTCTCTTTAGAAGACAGTAGCATTTTGAATAAAACAAGTTTAAAAAATGGGAAAGGAACCCCTGTGGTTCCCTGAGTGGCAACTCCAAGACATCTTTCCACATTTTTAGCTTTGTGATCTTAATCCAGGGTGCCCAGTTGTCTTCCCTCTATCCTACTGATGGGTCTGGTTTTGCCTAGCCATGTAATGCTGAAAAACAGTTTAAAACAGCTGGGGTTGGCTTTTTCAAGGCAGACCCAGGAAGGTTGAATCCCTCTCTCCAGTTGACTTCCTTCCTATAACATTCTTCCTATCAGCAAAAGGATGAAAATACTTCTAAAAAGGCTAGCTTATTGTGACTACATTGGAGATGCATTTAACACTTTGTACTTAAATGGCATGCATTGTTTCCAAGATCGCTCCTATGTTGCTGCATTGTTATTTCAAGTAATTGCTACAGTTTTTATAAACCAATGATTGATTTTAAAAAACGGAAAAAAATAGATCTATTGCATAATCTTAACTTTAGTAATAGTTGAAGTTCAGGGCTATATAATTCACAAAGCTAGTTGCGGCTGAAACAGAATCTTAATATCAGATTTTGTGAATTTTTAAAATCAAGTTTCCAGTTTCACTGTGGGGAAATGTTTTGGAAAGAAGCAGGCCATGTTTAAAAATGGCTTTAGTGCTTTAGAAGTTTGGAATATATTAAATTCTACAGCAAAATTTCAGATATTTGGGATGTTGCTAAGGCTAAAGTTTGGGTTAAGTTTTTGTTCCGATTTTGATAATGAATTTTGATTAATTTAGGAAACCAACCCAAGCCAAGAATGTGTGACTGTGAATATTTTCTTTCTCATGTTGATCAAGCTGCCTTCTCTGCCTAGAAAAAAGGATTATTACCCAATGGAGACTCCACGTACCAAAATGAGTTTTCACCAAACCCGTGGACTGATCTATTTATCTGGGCCGTGTTGCTGAATCGAAAAGAGATGGCAATTTATTTTTGGGAAATGGTCTGTATTTTGATATGAATTTAGCAATAACATTAGGCAGTGTACCTTACAGAGCAGAAACATTATATTGCAAATGCATAGAAAGGAAAATGATATAACTGTTATGATATAACTGTTATGAATTCCTCTGCTACCCTAGAACCTGATTGCTGGGTGCCTTTTCTTACAGCAAATCAGCACAAGAAAGTACTTTCTTGCTTCAAATTGGCAGAAAAGTGTGCCGGCATAAATTGTGCTCTCCTGATGGCCAAGCCCTATTTTGCCTAAGTAATGAGGTTGGTGCTGTCCCTACAATTTTAAGTCCTTTCTTTTAATAAAGAAAAGTAATTGGTGGGTCCCCCTGGCTTTGTTTCACATCTCATCAAGCAGCACCTACGGTTCTCTTTAACACAAGGTAGGGTAAGATTAAGAGTGTAGGCAGATGTCAAGTTTGGCCAACTGTCAAGCTGCCTGATTAACAGGAAATTTGCACACTCCATGCCTGTGACCTGTGAATCAGCCTATTTCTGAGCGTGAGTTTAGTGCTCTTTTAAAAGAGCACTAAACTTATGTCTAAATATAGCCTGGCTGGCCAGTTGCAGTTATAGAGGAAGAGCATGAGATGAAGCAAGAGGAAGCTCTTACAACGCATCTGGTAGGGTTCTGTCCCTCATTGCATCATGTCTGTCTTCTGCACCTGTGACTTGTGAGCTCAGTTAACAGGGACAGAGGAGCAGTACCGAGTAAAGCAGGAGGGCCAATCAATAACAAAGGAGCTCTTTCCTCAACTAGTCCTGCAAAGGAATGGCAATGCTGACAGTAAGTGACAACATCTAGGAGTAGCCATAGAGTAGGAAAAATGGCAGCATTGCCCTTCCACCAAAGTAATAAAAATAGTGAAAACTATGACTGCAGGAAATCCCTTATCAGCAGAAGCATCAGAAAACCTGTTAATACACTTATTTGGGACAGCAACATACAGCTGGCAGAACCCAGCTCCCATTCCAATTTAAACTGACTTTCTTGTGCAGTGCAGGGCTACTAGACACAGGTCTAGTGCTCTTTCAAAAAACATGAAACCCATGTATATAAAGAGCCTATGTATGACTTCACAAGCACTTTGAAAAGCACCAGGCGAGCATTAGGGGCAGAGTCCTCTGTGAAAGCTAGGTGCCTGGCCTCTCCAGTAGCCCAAGCCAAAATGGCCGTGAAGAGTAGTGTCCAGTGACTAGAGGGGAGGATCATGCTAGCAGCAGCCTAGTAGCCAACAGGGGCTGAAGAGATCCCAGCCCCTGATTACATCATTAACTACGTCGTTGATGAAGCATCGTAGATCACATCCATGGCAACAGCTAAAGACAACTTTAAGCTGATTCTGTTGTGGGCTGGGGATGAGACAAAATCAATGTCATTGGGACATGCCATTTAAAAATGGTTAACAGGGTACGTGGGTGCTGTGGCTAGAGGGATGTGGGGATGACAGTCATTCTTATCTCACTACATTTGCTTTTTGCGGTGAGGAAAAGCAAGGGAATAAACCATCCCACAACTGTCATTGGGCTGGTGGCGTGGCAAGACCACTCTGGAGTTACTGGCATGGATGGGAATGGCTAATGGTGAGACAGCTTGTCAACAGGAGAGAGGGAGGGAATCCAGGAGCCAGAAAGCAGGATGAGATAGATCTTTTCAGCCCTGGGAAACTCCCTGCCCTGCAGCTCCAGAAGAATTGCTGCCAAACTATCTAATTGGCTTCCCTTCTCAAGACTCATCCAAGCCTTTCATCATTGTGGAGACACAGAAACACGTTGCCAGACTCAGATCAGCGTGGCGCTGATGTGTGGAAGAATGAAACCAATTCAGTAGAACATCCCTAATTAATTCTCTTGCTTTTTTTTTTTTTTTTTTAAAAGGAGTTTATGTAGCTCCAGGATCAAGTAGTAGTCCAGGAGGGTAATTCAGGTCCGGGAAATGGTGCAGAGGAAAAGAGAAAAACCCTATCTGCCAGTGAATTAATTCAGCTGCTCTTACCCTTTAAAAATGTGTCTGCTCTAACCATGACTCTGTTGCTTTCTCATCTAGTTGCATTCTTGGGAATGGGGTAGATGGGACAGGGTAGAAGGCAGAAGAATATGCTCAGAATGAGAGTCAAGGACTTATCTTCATGCCAATCTTGACTATGCTCCTTAACAGAAATGTTCCACAGCAGGATGTATGAGATTTTGCAGTAGCGATAATTTTCCAAACTGAAATTGCTGCTCAGTGGAGATAAAGCAAAACACATTGTAATTGTCAGAGAAATAGAAGATGCTATAAGAACAATGTATTTTGGTGACTAATAGCACTGCAGTGGCAGATTCCAGTTGCTGCTGTATTTGCTTCGTTATTTTTGCCCAGTTTCCTGTCTGCAATTATTGGCAAAGTTGAATAATCATTTTCTTTCTGAACATTTGCTGTAGTTTATTTTAAAGAAAAGAAATAGAGTTCTTGAAGGAAGAAAAGATTGGGGGCAAGTTCCTCCAACTGTTTCTTTGGCACTTCGACTATTCTCTAGTCAATTTCGCAATTGGATCAAACCTAATATTAGTCCATTTCTGAAGTCCTTGGTCAGTTGTACAATGTTGATTGAAAAATCTTTTGCTTGATTTTCCTTGTTTCTACAAGTAGCTAGTGTGCATTTCCCATAAAGAGTATTTTACGTGTACCACAGTTTTGAAACAAACAGTATTTGGCAGTGCAGGGATGTCATAATCGCTTAAAACACTTTCTGTAAACATAGTTAGGAAAAAATATTCTGGAGAGAAAAGAATATGTTGGAACAAGTGCCACTTGTTTTGCCACTGAAGCAGTTATCATACTGATGGGTGATAAAACCCGTGTAGACCTGCCCCCTGTCTCCACTGATTGATTCTTTCTTTCCATCCCAGGCACCCGATGCAGTGGCCGGGGCGTTGGCAGCAGCACAAATACTGCGGGAGCTTTCACACCGAGAGACAGAGACAGAAGAAGTGACAGCCATGAAGGATCTAGCAATGCACTTTGAAAACTTGGCCATAGGTGTGAGATGGGAAAAGGGGGAGGGGGGAGGGAGAAATTATTGGCAAGGGAAGAAGGGGCTGATTTTCGACATGACTGAAGATATTTGTCTAGACCAGTGTTTCTCAACCTTGGCAACTTTGGCAACTTTAAGATGTGTGGACTTCAACTCCCAGAATTCCCCAGCCAGCTGGCTGGCTGTGGAATTCTGGGAGTTGAAGTCCACACATCTTAAAGTTGCCAAGGTTGAGAAACACTGGCCTAGACCACCCAGTCTAGATACAGTATATTGAACTACTGTCAGATTATGAGAACTGACTTCCAAGCCATCTACAGGCCATAATAGGATGGAGTATATGTTAGGGAAAGGTGGAAGAGATTACTGATATAATACAATATGCAGTTCTTCTTATAGAGGAATATAGGAAGAGGAGAGAGTTATAACAGAGCAGGGGAAAAAGTAGATTGTAATGCTCATGAAATGAAAGAGTTAATGGAGAATCCCAGTGGTAGTTTCCCAGATTTTTCAGAAGTCCAGGGGCTTTGAAAATTGTACAGTCTGGCATTTAGATGAAATACATTTCAAGTCCCTTATTGCTCAAATATAGACTTACTGCTTAGCTTTTGATTATTTTTGCACTGATAGTTTCCACTCACTGATTTGTAAAACTGATGTAAAATTGACCAGTTATGCAGTGTTTCTCAACCTTAGCAACTTTAAGCTGTGTGGACTTCAACCCCCAGAATTCCCCAGTCATGCATTCATTCATTTTAGCTATTTATTCATTTAGCTATTCATTTCGTCTGAAATGAGGGAAAGTATAGCATCTGCAGAAAAGTAACCTTTTCTCCCCCTCCCTGTTCAGAAAGATTAAGCATCATGGAGCTACCATGTCTTAGTATTTGTATTTGCATTTTTACAACTGATTCATTCCCCCACCTTCACTGCTTGGAAGAACTTCTATGTGAAGGTGTGATGTCATGGTCGAAGTTACTTGGAAAAACTTGAATGAGAAGCTACTCATAAAAGTTTTTGAATGAAGCTTGGTGTCAAATTGTCTAGCTGACAACCACTTGGAGCTGCCACATCCAGAAATATTTGTTATTTTTATAATCTATTTTCCATTGCCTCCATCTCTGAGTCTCTTAGATAGTTGTGAGCAAATGTAGATAGATATGTAGGACTGCATGTATGGATCACATTATTGTATATTATTTTCGTGGACTGGGAGAATCAAGCAATTTTTGTTAACATGCAGAACATTTGGGTAGGTACAAAGGATACCCGGTTACTGACCTGTTTAGGGGCAAGTAGGAAAACTCTGATTGACCTTCTCTGTGAGCTCTAGAATAGCAAAAGGTTAGACTTGCACATGATTTTAACAATATGAATATCAGTATGAATATGGGAAAGATCTAAGGACAGGTCAGAATTATTACAAATTAATGTGGACATGAATTGCAAAATCTTAGCAAACTGATAGTTTGGTTGTTTGGAAAGCCTTTGAGCGTGTTGTATTACTGTTAACATTGCTGTGTTATTAATGGTTCTTAAAATGAAGGGTGGGTTGTAGATTGTGTAAATGTTTGTAATTCCTTGACTTTTTATGCTCAAATATGTCTCCCCTCCCTCTTTCCTCCACAATTCTAGGAGTATTTGGTGAATGTTACCGTAATAGTGAGCCACGGGCCTACAAACTACTGGTGCGCTGTTCCTACCTCTGGGGTGGAGCAACTATCCTCCAGTTGGCTCACCAGGCTGACGCCCGCCTCTTTTTTGCACAGGATGGTGTGCAGGTATGGCCATATAGAGGTTCACTGAGCTAGGCTTTGAGGGTGCTTGCTGTTTAACTATGAATAGTGTTGCTAGATTCCATCCTGTATTTGATCTGGATATGGACTACGTCCTTTGGGTCTCTTATAGATAATTTTCAGCAGGGAACTTATGGCCCTCCAGAAGATGGTGAATTATTAATGGTGTAGAAGACTGGGAGATGTAATTCATCTTCTTGCAGAGGGCCACAGGTTCTTATCCCAAGTAACTCTACAACAGGATTGTGTTTATTTAGAAATTATCTGCTTGGGATAGAGCTTTTATGGAATAATATTATATAAGACTGGGGAAGTAATAGCTGTAAAAAAACCAACTAAAACACTGTATAACTGAAAAATGCAGGCTAGCAATTATAGAAGATTAGGAGATACAGGTAGTCCTCGCACAACTAGGATCAGCAACTCTGTCACTAAGTGACGTGGTTGTTAAGCGAGACATCATGTGACCATGACTTGCAATTTTACTGCTGGCTTCTCCATTGACTCTGCTTGTTGGAAGCTGGCTGTGAAGTGTGCAAATGGCAATCATGTGACCATGGGTCACTGTGATAGTCATAAATGCCCGCTGGTTGCAAAGTGCCCAAATCTCAATCACATCACCACAGGGATGCAGTGATGGTTGTAAGTGCGAGGACTGGTAGTAAAGTTTTTCAGCATTGTCGTAACTGAATGGTCACTAAACAGGGCAGTCGTTAGGCAAGAACTATCTATATGTGTTCAAGACTCAGATCATCCAGAGGAAGGTGGCAAAGAGGATAAGATCAGTGCCTGAGAAATAGATGAGGAATTTCAACAAAATTAGACTAGAATAGAGATAAGTGTTTGAAACCTGGTATGATTGCTCTCTTCAAATATTTGAAGGGCTGTCACTTATATGATGATAGCCATACTGAGTATGAAGGAAGCTGTAATCCAATACTTCTGGAGGGCACCACATTTGGGAAGTATGCTTCCAACAGTTTCACATTACCAAAAGAAGATAACAGTTGAACATTAGAATAATCTGGTTGAGCGTGGCACAAGCTGCCTCAGACAATGATAGACTTTTTTTCATCAGAGGTTTTTAAACCAAAACTGGAGGGGTAACTACCAGGCATACTGTAGTGGTCAACTTTCTGTTGTAGCAGTAAACTAAATCACTGTTCAGGTTTTTCCAGTTCTATAATACTCTGAATCTTCGATTCATTCTACCAGCTGATTGGGGAAGCTCCAGCCTTGGGGTGAACCTACTTCCCATTAACTACTATGGGTTGAGCGTTGAATTCTGCATCCATCCATCCATCCATCCATCCATCCATCCATCCATCCATCTATCTATCTATCACCTCCAATCTCGTTAAAAAGTAATTCTGTATGCTTAGATTTATAACCTGGAGGGCACAAATATTGCCAAGCACTGCATGAAATGCTAATAAAGTTGGGATGAGGGTAGTGGAATATCTCAGTGTTTCTCAGTGCTGTTTCTCTCTTGTGTTTTTCCAATAGTCTCTGCTCACCCAGAACTGGTGGGGAGAAATGGACCGAAGTACCTCTGTCTGGCAGCTTCTTCTCACATTTTTTTGCCCCCCTCTCATCTTTACTAACCTCATTACATTCAGGTGGGTGCTACTGGGCATGGTCTGATTGACACTTAATGGTGTGGTGAAGAGAGAGGAACAGTACATTGCTGTGCAGGTTACTGTTATTGTAGTTATTTAGTAACTGCAATTCCTGAATATCAGAATTAGTGGATGTCTTCTTCAGGTAATCGAGCATGAACACATATACTTTCCTTAGCTCAGGAGCAACATTTCTCTTCCAAATCCTGGGGTTGTCCTGCAATTAATCCACCCGCTGGAACAAGTGGAACAAATGAAAGCAAACCTTAGGCCCTTGTCCCTGGATTTTCTAGCAGTGCTATGACTTGTGGCTGAATTTTAGCATCTGCATTTAAAAACATGAAGTTGGTCAGGCAGTCACTCTGATCCATCATGTGATCTTTAATAGGAACATGGACGATGACCTGCGGCTGGATTCCTTGGAACAGTTTGAACTGGACAGTCTTGATACAGATGTGAAAAGTACCATCGGAGATATATTGTCTGGGTAGGGGGAATTATCATGATCTTGGGAACGTGGGCTATGGGAGGGCGGAAGTATGGGTTACCATAAATGAAGGCTGCTGATGCAGTGGGACTGAGGGCGGCCTGGGTCTCTTGGGGATATTCTAGGGTTTTTTTTTCTGTGAATGTCCAGCTTTCATCAAAAAGTAATGAAAAATCCAGAAATGGAAACTGTGGCCCTTGACATGTAGATGCACTACAACTTCCAGCATTCCTGACTATTGCCTAGGATTGATGGAAGTTGAAATTCAGCATCACCTGGAAGGTCACACATCTTGGAGATAAAAAGAAATCCAGAGCCATTTGCAGGCTGTCAACGTGACATCTTTCTTACTACACACTAGAGCTGCGGAAGAATGGAATTCTGCACGCGCTGAAAAGAATGCAACAGCTGCATAATTTCTCTTCAGATTTCAGGGCAGCAAAAACGACAACACAGAGAAACACTCCTCCAGGGTTCAGCAAGCCACTAGGAAAAATCACTGGATATTGGATATCATAGGTCTCCCAGAGCACTTGTCTATGACCTTTTGTGGTTTGCTAAGCTTGTCATATAGCTGTCTAACCTTGGTTGATGCAAATACATGGTTGGAATTATGCAGGTGATGCCCACTAACATTTCAGGAGTCAGAGTAACTGCTCAGTTAGATTTTAAGTAGCCAAAGGACTGATCTCCCAGTAACCACTGTGAGTTGAAAAATTAATTAATTAAATAAATAAATGAATGAATAAATAAATAAATAAATAAAATAATAGACCAAAAAAAAAAGCCCTTAAGTGGCATCAATGAATTAGGCTATTTATTTTTATACATACTTACACATATTATAGAGGGGAGGGAGAAAAAGGGTGGGAAAAGAAATTTAAAGCATCAAACAGTATCGCAGACAAATTTGTTCTGGCATTCAAAAAGGATGCAATTAATTACTAAAATCATATGTTTATCCCCATGACTAATAAAATAATATTAAATATTTAATTTTCATATCAAAATACTATGCAAATAAATGCTTTGTTGTCAAATCATATTTAACATACTCAGTGTATCTAAAAACCATGGCTGAGAAAGGCTTTAGAGGCATTCTCCTTCTCTTTTCTCATAAGAGAAGGACAGCCTCTTCTGAACAAGGCCATTAGATATGGACATCCACAAAAACTGGAAAAACAAACCACACTTCTTATTTGTTTATTTTAAAATGCATTTGGCCCCTTTCAGAACAGACATTTTCCAGGCCACTCATAAACATTTATTCATATGCAAATACATAAGCCTTTATTTAATGAATTAATTGATCAAAGCAATAGAATCACTCATGCCCTAGTCACCTCCCGATTGGACTACTGTAATGTGCTGTACACGGGGCTGCCTTGAAGAGTATCTGGAAGCTTCACCTGTTGCAGAATGCAGTGGCACGGGCAGTTATGTGTGCTCCTAGAACAGCACATGTTACACCTCTGCTCCACAAGCTGCATTGGTTGCCAGTTTGCTTTCAGGTCCATTCAAGGTGCTGGTTTAAACCTTTAAAGCCCTTCATGGCATGGGGCCAGGTTATCTGAGGGATCACCTCTCCCAGATTATATCCCGTCTGTCAAGGAACTACACTTGGCAGGCCCGAGGAGGGGGGCCCTCTCTGCCATGGCACCCACCTTAAGGAACATTCTCTCCCCCCCCCCCACCCCAAAGTGAGGACATCTCCATCCCTACTTATATTCCAGAACTCCTTCAAGACCTGGTTATGTAGTCAGGCCTGGGGGTCTGATGGGACCGGTGAGATCTTGAGGTGGCTCCAATACTTGGTTAACTAACATTCATTCTTTCTTGTTCCTTGTCCTTTTTTACATAATGACTGTTCTTATAAATTTATTGTTTTAATTCATTGTTGTACGCCGCCTAGAGTCACTTTTTGTGAGATGGGCGGCCATACAAATTTGATTGATTGATAAATAAATAAATAAATAGTCAATCAATGTGTTTTTAAGGTGGAATTCACGCATTTTTCCCTTCCTTTCCTTTTCATATCCTGAGCCAGCAGTTTGGAACATCCCTCCCCTGTTTCTGCTCGACGATTATGGTTACAACGGTGGCATCAATTCTGGGTGGCGCCTGTGACAGCATTCCTGGGCAATGTGGTGATGTACTTGCTCTTCCTCTTCCTCTTCTCCTACGTCCTGCTGCTGGATTTTGACCCTCCACCTCCCAGAGGTCCATCTGGCACTGAGATAGTTCTGTACATCTGGGTTTTCACACTGGTTTGCGAAGAGGTGCGTCAGGGATGCTTTGTGGGTTCCCATCCTTTGTTGCAGCGAGTACGACGGTACTTCCTGGACACGTGGAACCAGCTTGATATCACAGCTCTGCTACTCTTCATGATAGGACTAGTGTGCAGGTACATGTCCTTCTGTACTGCAGAAGACTTCAGTACTGTTCACTTACTCTGAAGTTTTCAAGTAAGGTTGTGAGGTCAGAGATTAATGGTGCTGGAGGTAAAAAGGAATGGTTTGTACCACGTCGAATTAGCTTCTTGTTTTCCTTACACCCTTGTCTACACCGCAGGCTGTTTCCTCAGTCATATGAATCAGGACGCACCATTCTGTGCCTGGATTTCATGATCTTCACCCTTCGTCTCATCCACATCTTTGCTGTCAACAAACAGCTGGGGCCCAAGATGATTATCGTCGGCAAGATGGTGAGAAGGTGCATTTTTGATGCACACGGAATAATATATAGAAAGAGGATAGTTGAATGTGCAAGAGGTTTTTTTTGTTTGTTTGTTTAAGAAGGAACAGAGGCTGTTTAAAGAAATAGACATGCAAAAGCTAGTGAGTTTAATATAGGAGAGCAAATTGTCTTTCAATATGTCAATTAATCTTTGTTCTCTCCTTCTTCTCTTCATAGATGAAGGATGTCTTTCTCTTTCTGTTCTTTCTTGCGATATGGTTGGTGGCCTATGGGGTCACGACTGAGGGTCTCCTTCTCCCCCACGACCGACGACTCCCTTGGATATTCCGACGTGTTTTCTACCGACCTTACTTGCAAATTTTTGGACAGATCCCACTCAGTGAAATTGACGGTATGTATTTCAGGGGTTCTGGCTGACTTCTCTTCTGGATTCACATCCAGTTTGGCCTGTTGAGGCTCAAGAAAGAGTAGTGCAGGCTTATGGATAAAGCACCAAATAGCTAACAGCCTGCTGGGGACTGTTATACAACTCCACTTCTTTCTTTCTTACTTATTTACAAAGATTCATTTGACTTGGTTTCTGTGCTGAATGCAGAAAAGGGACAGAGCTTTCCATCTCTCTTCTGGCAGTCTGCTCCCTCACCTGCCTGGAATTTCTGCTTACCTATGGTGATTAAGCTAGTTCCTAAATACCAGACAGGGATGCTGTAGGATGGAAAACATAAAGAACAAGACAATTACAATATTGAAAGTGTTGATTTAAAAAATATTAGATGGAAACAACTAATAAAATTAAGAGTAGGCTTATGAAGGTGCGTAAAGAAACAAGTCTTTCGTACAGTGCATTATGAATATAAAGAATTCATTAGCAACATTGGCCATGACAACTCAGTAATCTCTGCATGCTTAGAGCTGTAAAGACTTGTGGGGAAAAAGGAAATAAACAGAAATATTTTTAATGTTTTTTTCCTTCCCACTAGGCCTTCATATTTTCATACAAGCTTAGAAGCAGTATATTTCAGAATATCAAATGCTAGTTGACAAACTAGGAGAGGCAGTGTCACCTTTATGAAGGTGTCTCCTTGAGAAACCTATAGCTTCTGTAAAGTATCTGGATGCCCACTTATAGGGATGGGATTATGTACTCAGCAAGCTAATCTGATCCAGTAGAATGATTTTTAGGGTTTTATCTTTTATTTCAGAACAGCCTTTCCAAACCTGGGCCACTCCAAAACTTTTGGGCTGCAACTCCCATTAGTCCCAGCCAATAAGGCCAGTATACGGGGCTGATGAGAACTATAAGCCCAAAGGAAGGAAGGATCTGAAAGATCTGAAGGATCTGAATCTGAAGGAAACCAGATTTGGAGAAAGATAATTAAACACTAAACTAGCTAGGGGAAAAGCTACTTTACGCAAGAATTATGTGCTCTCTATCTTCTGGAAAGGTAGTGGTAATGCCATCCTCAATCTAGGAACCTCATCTCATTTTTTTACTTGGTATTCTTCCCTAGCTGCCCTGATTACAGCCACGAATTGCACTTATGACCCTTTAGCCATCTTGATGGAGGGTGCGGACCCTTGTACCAATACTTACGCTAACTGGCTGGTACTTCTTCTCCTTGTGATCTTCCTGCTGGTAGCCAACATTCTGCTCCTCAACTTGCTGATTGCGATGTTCAGGTACCGCTGCCTCCAATTCCAGCATCTGTTGGGATGTGTTTGTTCAGGTCTATAAACCATTGGAAGCATATACTGCATATACAAAGCTAGACCGCTGGTTTGCCTGGCCCATGCAGGATTATCTATTCTGGTTTTGACTGTCTAGGACAGTGTTGTCCAAACTTGGCCACTTTAAGATGAGTGGACTTCAACTCCCAGAATTCCCCAGCCAGCATGGCTGGCTGGGGAATTCTGGGAGTTGAAGTCCACTCATCTTAAAGTGGCCAAGTTTGGACAACACTGGTCTAGGATCTCAGGCAGAGAGAGGTCACCCATTATCCCAGGGGTAGGCAACCTGAAGACCTGAATAGACCTGTAGCCCAGGCTTAAAGACTCTTCTGACCATGACTGCTGAAAACCTACAGGAGTTTCTTGCCATTCTGAAGCTGGAGATAGATGAAAACTAGTGTAAGCCCTAAAATAGTCATATCATGGTTAAAAAACAAAATAACACTTCTAAAACTTACACAAAGCTCCACAGTTTAAAAAAAAAACTTCTAAAAACACTATAAAAATTTTCTGGAATGAAAATATGGTCCAAACCTAATTCAACAGGACCTAATTCAATAGATACACTTTTCAAAACTAATTTAGATTGTATCTATCTTTACCATTTTAAGCTCCGCTTTCAACAAAATATTTTCAAAGAAAATATATGAAGAACAAACTGAGTTGAATAACCATATGATCATACTTCCCATGTGGCAGTGTCATATTCACAATATTTTTACAACTTCTTCCATGGTTCAAGTTCAGGGGAAAACTGTTTTTCAATGTGCAGCTAAAAATATTTGCTGCTAAGCAAATATAAAGCCCATGGCTAGTGGGGCAGGAGGGCTGCTCCTCTACATTTTCTTTAGCCCGCCCTCAATTGTTCTGGTTAAATAGGATGGTCCCCAATTCTTTGGCTGGCCTCCAAGACTTTTGGGCTAGTTACAGTCCTGATAAATAAACAACTGTAAAACAAAACAGGACTAAAATTAAGGTTCCTCATTTTGAACATAAGGGAAAAGTAACAGTCAGCATTCAGTTTGGAACCAAGAGTGAAAAGATGCATCATTTGAAGAGCAAAAGTGTTGGGAAGTGGAGATTTTCCTGTAGAAGAGGAAATGTAGAAAAACAGCCTCTGTTGGCTTTCCATCCATATGCCGCCTACGATTGTGTGCAGGCTGGGGGATGATCCATTCAAGCTGAAGTCAAACTCCCCCAACTTGGAGAAAGGTGGGACTAACATATTGTTTCTCCTGCCAATAGTTACACATTCTCCAAAGTGCAAGGCAACAGCGATATCTACTGGAAATCACAGCGTTACAACCTCATCCTGGAGTATCATAGCCGGCCTGCATTGGCTCCACCCTTCATCCTGATCAGCCACCTACATCTTTTCTTCAAGCGCCACATCCGCAAGGCGCAGTCTGCAAAGGGACGTGACTTCTGTGAGTGCTATAGGCAACTTTGGGATGGACAGAGATAGCCTGCCTAGGGATGCTGGAACTCTTGCAGTGTTAACAAACCTAGAGAACATCAGATATGGGAAGGCTGTTCAAGATCATTCATTCATTCATTCTCTTTATATTTCACCATTCATCTGAACGCTCAAGGTGGCATACATGAGACTTCCCTAAGTTCATGTCAACAACTACTCTGTGAGATAGATTCACAGAGGAGGAGAGAGGAGAGAGTAAATAGTTCAACATTATGGAGTGAACTCTCTAGTAGAGGGAGCTGGATCTCTATAGTCCAAGTATAATACTGAAACCACTGTTCTACACCAGCTCTCTTTGTGAATATCAAAAAGGGTTAATTTTAATTCTATACCATTCTCAATCATTCTCTTCTTCATTCTGCACCTAATGTGTTATCAGACCGTTGCCTGCTGCCCAAGATTTGCACTTCTTCCATGCAAGATTCTCCTTCTGTGAGAATCTTTAATAAGGTTTACTGAGATGAGAGAGATATGGTTCCAAAATTTCAGCAACTGAACTGTTTCTAATTTATAACCAACTGATCCCATAACACATTAAGGCAGAGACTGTCGTAGTTTCTCTGTAATATATTTCACATCAGCTGGTGAGGAGCTGTTTCTTTTCACTGATAATGGAAAGGCTTCAGGTGGCTGTTTACTAAACTGACTCCTGAATCATTACCCATTTGTGAACCAACAATTACATCTATTTTGGACAGTGCTAGAACTCTCTGAGACCCAAGATAGGCGGCTACTGACATGGGAATCGGTACAGAAAGAAAATTACTTAGTGTCTCAGGCTCGACAGAAACGTGACAGCGACACTGAGCGGCTCCGGAGGACTTCCCAAAAGTAAGGATGGGGAATGGTGGACAAGAGTAGAATGGAAGATACTTAAAAAGAAAGAAGGAGGACCTAGGCTGAGACTAAGGAAGGACTGATCAGTTTAAGTCCAGTATGAATCAGTTTTATGTTAATTAAGATGTCTGTTTTGTTTCCTTACCAAAATTTTTAAAAAGTTCATGAAAATTGCATTAAAATAGGCAAACGTTTTCTTTAAAACATCATTTAATCATTTAATCTCAAAATGTGCATTTTAAAATCCATCTTATTTTAAAATATGTATTGAATCAAGAGTATATCATCACATGCAAAGAAGTGCAAAATCCAAAAGATAATTGCAGTTAGAACCCCACCACATTTGTCCAGGATGTGCAGATCAAATCAGTTTGCACTGAAACTTGCGGAGATCAAATTTCATACCCATCTTTAATTGGTGCAGAAGAATAGCCCATCATAGATGGATTTCCTAAACCTGATTTCTTTCAGATATTTTGGGTGGCTTCTTCCAGAGCTACTGCTTGGGAAAATGAGAATGAAGAGTTTCTATGCATGTCCTTTCTGGAGAATCTTTCCTATTTATTGATCAACAGTTCCTAAAATTCACAATAGTGTGGTAAAATGCAGGCCAACCTTTCTGGGAGGTACCTTAGGCTGCCCTCAGAATCATCACAGAATTGCTGCTAGATTGTGGTGAGGGGACTGTAGATTCTGGGTGGTACATTCCCCTGTTAAGTAAGAACTCTTTCTTCACCTTGCCTCTGTTCCTTACCAGATAGACCAGACAGGAAACCCAACCAGATAAGCTAATTCTACTTTATTGTAAAGCTACATTAACATAATCTTGCAAGTCTGAAAGTACAGTTCTCCCGTGGTCACCTTTACAGCCCAATAACTTAGGGAGGGTCCTTCCTGAGCCTCTTGCTCCACCCATTATGCAGCTGTGGGCTCTTATCTGACCGTTCCCTAGGCAGCATCTCCCAGTCTCCCAAGGTCATTCCCACATACCATTACAGTTCCTGAGGTGGTATGGAAATGCCCATACTTAGGGGAGACCCACTAAAAGCAGTGGGATTTGCATCAGTCATTACTAGCTTGTCCCATTCATTTTAATGGATCTGTCCTAAGTATGACTGTTAACATTAGCACATGCATAAACAAGATTTTTTCTACTCAATACTGAGATATGCTTAGGAAAGTGTTCAGCCAGGAGAAAGAAATACTCTAAGAAAGCCTGTCTACATACCTCTATAGAGGAAGAAGGAAGGCTGAATGTTTCCTCTCTTTGTAACTGCCTCACACCTCTAACTCTGCAGAGTCGATCAGGTTTTAAAGCAGCTTTCCGATATCAAAGAATCAGAGCGACGTCTGAAGACCCTTGAGATGCAGGTATGAGGAACAATCATGGATCCTTTGGAATGGGAACAGGGAGGAAAATGGAATCCCTTGGGGGTTCCTGATGGGGACAAAGGCTTTCCAAGTGGCACCCACTAGTAGATGAAAAATGCCAGCAAGAAATTTGGAGAACAGGAGAGAGAATTCAGGGACGGGGACCTTTGGCCTTCAAGATGTTGTTGAATTTTCCTCTCCTCCACCCATACCAACCACAGCTGCTGGGAGTTGTAGTTTACCAACCACAGATTTCTCATCCTAGGGCTAAAACGGCATTTTCTCATTAAATGAATTCATAGATCTAAGGAAATCATAGTTTGTTTTAACTATGTTTTATTTTTTAAAAAGCCACAGTGGTATGCTAAGCCAGCATCAAGGAAATCACAATATGGCGTAATAGGATGGGTTAAAACGACTGTCTCCTATAATCCTCCAGAAACCCTACCTCTCACATATATTTCTCCCATTTACTCCCATTAGATGGAGTATTGTACCAGTGCTTTGTCTTGGATGGTAGACATCTTGGCCCAGAGCGATATAGGAAAAGGGAAGCAGGCTCCTCCTATTCAGAAAAAAGGTAAGTAGAAAGGTAAATTTAGGAAGTCTTAAGGATATGTATACTTAATGGACAGATGACCAATACTCTGGGTACAGGAAAGCATAATATTATCTATGTAGACCTCTCAATGTGCATGTTTGCATGTCTTTACAGATTTATGTACAGTTATGAGTTAATGTGGTTTATGTGCAAAGTTTGCCATGAATGAACCTACGGAGAATGAACCACAGAAAAGTTGGCTATATTGCTGAAAAAATCTTCATAGGCCATGGAGATACTTAGTTCCTTTTCATATTTCCATCTAGAGGGCAAAAGATTGGAGAAGAATGATCCAAGGCCTCACTAGATCTGATGAGGCTGCCATACATCAGACTCTTTTGCAAGAGAATTAGAAGCCCAAAATTCCAGATGTTCGTGTCTACATCCATCTGAAGATATGCAAAACATGCTAGGTTCAATACATATATTTCTCTGGAAAACTTTCTTATTGGTAAGGGTGGTGAGATCCACAGCTGGAGGAACCACCTTATTCCAAAGCTCCTTTTCACTTAGACCAACAAAACAGATGGGAAGAAATAGTAGCATGGTGTTTTTTGTTGTTGTTGTTGTTGTTTTAGGCTAAGCTGTTCCAGCATCTTCTGTGATGTCATTACATTTATTTGTATCCCTCCTCCTTTCCTAAGGTGTGTCAGGGTGGCAATAGATTTAAAGGAACTACAATCTCTTTTGGGGTACCTCCTACACATCTTCTTTTTGTGCTCTTTAGTGCCAGAGTTGATTCTATGAATTCTGACAATGGTAAAGGACCACTATGGGTCTTCCCACAGCCTCATGATGAACACGGAGAGATTAGAACTCCCCATCTGAAGTAGCTAGAAAAGAATGGAAAAAATCATCTGGAGCTTGGGGTGCCACATGATTGCAACCTAAGATGAGTGGATTTGGCTTAATACTGCCATGGCACTCCTTGAAACATGCATACACGTTTCTCTGTCATAGGATACCCAATGTAGAACTTCTGAGCAGCTCTGAAACTTCTGGTTGTGCACAGCCCTAATTTAGAGATAGTTGTAATGCTACACTTCAATCTGCTTCTCATCTCCAGAAAAGTGTTACCATTAAAAAAATAAAAAGAATTATACATTTTTAAAAAAAAATAAATACTTCAATTGTTACATTCAATTGATGTTGTTTATTTACTTTATTTCTATACTGCCACAATTCATATATAATCTTGACCTCATGTTCAGTAGAGCTTGAAATACGGGTTTTAAAAAAAGCATCCCACTTTTTTAGTTAACTGAATCTGTATTAGACCTTATGTGTTTGCCCTTTGCAAAACAAAGATGGTGAAGGTTGTGGTGAAAAGGCATATAGCAACCATGGTGTTGATGTAGATGGCATGCACCCTTGGCTAACTAGACTTTCTAGCATCACTGGTGAAGCGAGTTCCATTAGAGGAATGTGAGAATTTACAGCTGAATTACTAAAGTTCCTGAAGGGAACAATAATTAGGTGCAACCAGATGGCACTTCAAGTCTTCCTGGTCCTTAATCTCCTTTATTTCTCCAAGCTCTGTAAAGACCAAGTAGTATCAACAGGAGGGGTGAAAGGGGTTGCTAACTATCAGTGTGGAAGTGTGGAAGAGGAAAAACAAATGCTTTCTTCCTCTGCTGAGGAAATCCCACTGTTGAAGGTAGTGTTTGATTTTGGAAGACACACTCCCCAAACAAATCCAGCTAATCTCACTTTTCACCTACGTACAACTTGGTAGGGAATGCACTGCCCTGTGGTGGACCATTTGGATGTAATAGTATTTCACATGTTTTGTTGGTCTCTTCCTACAGATTGAATTTTTCCATGGCACATGAACAAGGACAATGAAGAAGAGTAGTGGGCTGCTGCTATTCACAGAATCCCAAAAGTGTCTCAATACCTGATGCCTCAGAGAATTAGACAGAATGTAGGCTTCAGCTGGAAACGGTTGAGAGGGTGCAGGATCACATTTCAGTTCAGCTACAAACACCCTCCGTCTGACTTTAGTTTCCTTCACTGGAAATAAGAATGATCTACCTCACAGCATTTCAATGAGAATGAAAGCAATGTAGACAATTAAAAAAAACAAAACTGATATGCCAGAAATGCAAAAACAGTGGATAATCATCCCTGTCCTATATTTATATTGATACCTGAATCAGCTGCTGATTTTGAGAAAATAATATGTTTGTGTAATTATAGAGATGGGCAATCTTTTGGTGGCTGGGCCACAATTACATTGAGCTCCTCAAAATTCAACGAGATATCATACTGATGCAAAGCAGGCGAGGCTAGTTTTTCTGGGGTGTTCGGGAAAATGTTCTTTGTTTTTGTTGGATATGCTATGGTTTACCTGTGATTCCTGACAGAAATTCGTGAGAAATGGTGCCACCAAGTTTCTGCTATGGTGGTCAGAGCTCTTGGGTGGAAGTTTGAATACTAGATGCACCTGGTATAATATAAATGGGAATAGTTAGAACATACTATGCCTCAAAGGAATGGTTGGGAGTCAATGAAAGCCCATACCTCATATGCAGAAGGCCTAACGGTCAGTCCATGGCACTCCTGTTAAAGGGATCTTGATGTAGCAGGTGATAGAAAAGTCTATGTACCTGGAAATCTTAAAGCTATTATCAGTGCAAGTAGAGAAGGCAATGGTGTGCCTGTTACAAAACAGCTCCTGTGTTCTTAAGATAATCAGCTCCCTAAGTCTTCACATGCACAATCCAGGCTGACATTAATTTCCCAACTGCATGTTTGCTTGGCATCTCGTTCCTAGCTATCTTTCAACCAGCCTAGGAGCCATGCAGTTGCTACTGTACAAGGTCAGCAAGTGAGTGGGTGAAGTCATGTATGATACGGTATCATATTCTAATATAGCAAGGAATAGAAACTAGAACTTTTCTAACTGATGATTCATCTACCCGTTCTACTTATTGGGAATCACAGAAAAGATCATGGCTGACACCTGCAAGCCAATTTGTAAGAAAAAGGACACACTCCTAATCATGTAGATTATTGCTGTGTCTTACTTGAAAAGAGAACCTGATTGTTTTATAATTTATAATTTAAACAAATATTAATGGCTCATTAAGATTCTAGGGTTAAAAAAAATTAGACCACACAAGGCCCTTGGTTAGCTCACTCAGTTCTGGGGAGTATAAAGAATGTTCTGATGGATCAGGAAACATCCATTTCAACCTACACATGACCAAAGATCCTTTATATGCAGGGGAGGAAGTTGCTTGTTTGCAATCCTCAATATTTAACCTGAATTCCCCCCCTTGATACTTTCAGCATAGGTGATGTCTGGGTCAGTAAAACAAATTCTACTTTTTAATTTTTTTAAGGAAAACTAACAGCAGTAAACATTAGAACGTGTTTCAGATAGAAAACTAAAAATAGCCAAGGCTAAGCAAAGTTAACTGAATAAAGGAGTTACTGAGATTCAGGCATTTAGTCTTTTCCCTGCAATATTTATAAGGTTAAAATTGTTCCAACTGTGGCTAGTTTCATTGAGAAATCAATATTCATGGTATCAGGACACGTATTTCCTCCTGGGCTGTGTTAGGTGCAGCTTTATGAGGAGAACAGTTTTGAATACCCCCACCCCCTGTCCCATTTCCACAGTTGTTCTTAAGTTTGTTTCTTAAATCCAGCAATCAATTCTATCAAAGAGGATCATAGCTCTCCATCATATTTGATTATGCCTTGACCTGAGGTCAACAAATCTGCTGCTCTCTTAATGGAATATTGATTCTCAGCTTTGTTTTTAATCATGGGTGTCTCCCCAGCACTCTGGAGATTAGCAAGAGGGGAAAGCAATAGTTATTGTTAGATAGTAGTTATAGATAATTGCAAAAAAGGCAATATCTTGCTAGAAGATACAATTTGTTCCAAAGAATAATTATAGCATTGAGTTTTCAATGTTAGTTTTCAGTCTTTTAAGGTTTTTAAACTGTGAACTTGTTTGTGAACCAAACGGTTACTGAAAGGTCATTTACAAATCAAACCACACGTATCAAATCAATTTTCCTTTCAAAAAAGTCACTTTTATGGCAAAAGAAATATTGCTTCTCCTAGCATTGCTTAGAGACACATTACAGAAGCATTAGAATGCATATGACTGGAACTGTAATTAATAACAGAAGGAAATTAATGCTATTGACAATGTGATAGTTTATAATATATTTAATTAAATGCATTTGACGAAACGTTAAGGTGTTAATATTAAGAAATCCAGAGACCTTTAAATCTTTATGTACAAACGTTTCCAATCATCATCACTATGAATTCCCCCCAACTGAAAAAGTAAATTACTTCAGATTTAGATTGACCTGAACATGGAATTAAATCACATACACACAAAAAAGGGGCAAAAAGAAAGGCATACACCAGTGTTTCTCAACCTCAACAAGTTTAAGACGTGGGGACTTCAACTCCCAGAATTCCCCAGGCAGCATGCACTGGCTGGAGAATTCTGGGAGCTGAAGTCCCCACATCTTAAACTTGCTGAGATTGAGAAATACTGGCATACACTAATATTCCACAGATTGCTACAGCAACATGACCATACACTCCAATTCCCACTTTACAAACATTGAACACCCCCCACATCACACATCTTTTTGTTTTTAATGACAACAAGCTTAAAAAGGATTACAGGCTATTTTACTTTGGAAGTGACGCAGGCCACTTCTGAGCTGCCAAATAACACGACCGGGGAGGGGGGAGTTTCCCGTCCCCTTTTGTCATAGCAGCCCCTTCGTTCCCAGGGAAAAACTTGAGAGGGAACCAAAGTTGCCGGAACTCATTCCCAATCCCACTCGTTCACCCCCGGAAGGGGGCCTGGTGGAAGCGCCAGGCTGCCTTAGAGATAGGAATAGAGAGTCGCACACTATTTCCGACTTGGCCCAAATTGATGCCGTGCTTCACTTAAAATGCAAAGGCGACAGGTCTGCCGCCAGCCAGTCCGTCGAGCCCGAGGCTGCTGCTTCTGCGGATCGCTCAGCACCGAGTTTGGGCTAGATGGGGCGCCGAGAAAACCACTTAACTAGACCGACCTTTGCCGCAGCCTAAGGTGTGTTTGAGTTTCTCCATGACGATCTATCCCTACAGTTTCTAACTACATCATTTTGAGCCCAATTGAACAACCAGTGACTCTTCCTTCTCCATCGCGGCTGGGTATGCTTCCCTTCCTCAACTTGGCGCCCCCCAGATGCGTTGGAGGTCAACTCCAGACTTCCCCACCAGTGATGGGAACTATAATTACATCTGGAGAGCGCCAGCTTGGGGAAGGTTGACGACGGGGTGGGGGCTGCAGAGTTGATGGCAGCCACGATACGGGAGGGGAAAGGAGTTTTAATCCTTTCCCTGCAATCTGTTTTCGCGATCCAATCGGCAGCTGCACGAAAAAACCTGCTTTCCACACGTGTGTTTGTGCGCGCGGTGGGAAAACAGGAGGTCTTTAATGGTGAGGAACCGTTTCCCACCCCCATCAAAATGAATCAGGAAGTGTTGGGCTCAGAAAGGGGATGTGCCATTCCGATTCTGTGCAAACTTCTGCTTAGGGTGGATTAGTCCTGGGCAAAGGTGTGCGAGGCTGTTGCTTCGGAGTCACACGCCGTTCCTAATGGGCAATCTCCTTCTAAAAGCGGATTAGTTTTCTTCCAGCTCTATGACGCTTTGCATCCTTAGGACGTGCAGATCGGGCGGCTTTCGTTTTCTCCTGCTCAGCGTAGGCGGTGTGTCTCTCTCTATTTTCCTACCTCTATAGAGAGGGGGTACTTTGGAGCGAAGCTACATTGTTTCGTCCGGGGGCGGATGAAGTTCACTTCCTAGTCTGGTCGGAGAAAGGTGTCGTTCCCCCTTTCGGACTTCGTATTCTGGAATAACGTCTCGGCTAGGCCTTCATGTCTCTGCGGATGCGGAAAAGGAGCGCTATGGTGCCGTTTAGTTAGGAGCCTTCGTCAGGTGCAACTTTTCCTTCCCGCTCAATGAGGGCGACAGGACCTAAAAGGCGGTTCTGCCCTCCCATTCATAAAAAGAAGACATCTTTCTAAACGCGTAGACGTATATACAGTAATCCCAAGCGAGGTTGTTGAATTACTTCCTCTCTCCTGCAGTCTTTCCTTGGCTACTGCTCAGAATTTTAGATCGTTTAGATCAGTGTTTCTTAAAGTGTGGTCCGAGGACCCCCAAGACCCTCTCGGGGGTCCGCGAGATCAAAATGATTTGCCAGATATTGAAGATATTTGCAAACATTTAAAACGGTGTCACTCTTTCATGATTATTTTTTATTTGTTCAAAAAATATAGGGTTTTTTTCATGAAAAATATTTTGTTTGTGTTAACATCATTGTTATTTTTACATGATTCAATAAATATTCTACAAATGCACCGATTTTAATTTTTAATACAGTAAATATTGATCAATATAACCCATACAAACGAACAACTCTTTGGGGGTCCTTCATAATTTTTTAAAAGGGGAAGGGATCCTGAGTGCAAAAAGTTTAAGAAACACTGATTTAGATAATACATTTAGATAATTTAGATAGTTCGCTCGTAATAATGAACTCTAGGATGTAGCCACATTTCTGCTCCTCATAGGAGGTTATATACATCTCTCTTGTTTCCATTTGGCCTACCCACCTTGCCTTGTTTCTCTGGTTGATTTATAGACTCTGAGAACAAACATTCTTCATTTAGCCCTTTCTCTTCGTGCCCCAACCTCTCAACCTGCTCCCAGAGTTCAGCACATGTTTGTAGTATGGGACGTATTTCTTGCATGCTTTTAGTGGGATCTGCTTTATGGGGGAACGTGGAAAACTCTGATGTGCCATCTGTACATGGCACCGTGTTGCTTGGAAGCCAACTGTCTCTCATTGCTTGCAGGCTGCCTAGAAGTATGCAGTGCTTTCTCATCAGTCAAGATAAGCGACATGATCCAGTTCTTCTGCCTGATGGTGTGACTGTAGTTCTGGGCAGGGGTCCAGAAACACTTGTCACTGATAAGAAATGTTCTCGAACACAAGGTCTGTAATTTTTCTCTTAGAAAAGATATTGCTGTTAGCACAAAAAATTGCCTTAAGGAGCATTTTTCTTCTCCTTCCCCAGTTAGTTCACTGACTTTCATAACATTTGGGGTGGCTGCATTGGGCAGTTGTGTGCTGTGTTTTGAATCCTCCCTGCGTAAATGTTATAACTGGAAAATAATTGGTGTTCCACATAAATGGACTATATGAAACATATGAGAAATGTTGAGCTGTAGCTAAGATTCAATGCTCTGTTCTTTTACAGGAACTTTTATCTTTCTCCTGTGTTTTACCTTCTAGAAATCCAACAGCCTTAATATTTTCTATGTCTTATTTTCTCTTATTTTGGCTATCTATTCAAATACAATACAAATTTCTTCAATGTTAAACCAGTTAGTTATTTTTTTGTTGAAAAGAATGCAAAGATAGAGGTAAAAATGGGGTCAGAGTTACACAAGGATTCCAAAAGCTTGAGTAAATGATGTAAATAACCTTTGTTTTTTCTTGTTTCTTGTTCCCTCCCTTTGCTGTCCTCATTTCTCTTTCCTTTTGTCCATTTCTCTCCTCTCCACTCCACTCTTCCCCAACAAACTCACCATTCCTTTTTTTTTTTTTTTAAATGCCATCACTCTAATACTTTGGGTCTTGTCTTATGTATATATATATTCTTCCTGAGTTGCTTTGTACCTTGAATTTGAATTTTGAAAAGCACCATGGCCTATCTTTGGAACAGACTGTGAGATTAGTTGGAACATTCCTGGGGAGGCTGGACGGAATAGTGTCAGGATCAAAATGTTTCTGACCTTGAAATATTGTGCACATCCCTAATAATGAGCCCTGTCTTCTCTTTCTCTGCTCTCATAGTGGAGTTGCTGGCAAACTATGCCTACCGGTCAGTTCGAGTCACACAGGTGAGTTGAGGAAAACTTTGGAATATCCTGCTTGATTCCAAATGGGAGCTTCTTGTACCGAAGCAGGGGCAGGTTTCAAACTTACCCACCCATCCCCTGGATCTAAGAGCCAGCTGGCTCTGGGTGAGACTCTCATGTTATGATATATTGGCAGCGAGGGATAAATCCCACATCTGTGGAAGAGATACACCTGCATTGTGGAGACAGCACAACACTCCAAGAAGGAGAGACTCTGTGCCTGGTAAATGGACTGTATCCTTATTGCATCCGCTTTGAGCAAGATGATAACTCCACAAAGAAAAACCCGCTGGAATTCTTCTGCAGTAAGCGGACTCAGAAGAAGACAGAAGAAGATGGCAAGGCCCACGCAGTCAAACGTCTCAAGGTTTCCTGCCCTTCTGAAGATGAGGAAGATGATGACTCTTTTGTAGCTGAGAAACTGAGGCAGCTGCAAGAGACGGCAGCGCGGGCAGCACAGACACATTCTTCTCCTCAGAAGCCTCTTTCAAAGCTGGCCCCCCAGCCCTCTGATTCCTGGGAGGACCGGGGCAAGCTGCTGGTCTTCACCAAGAAAGGAGTAGTACCAAGTACTAAAGTAAGTCTCTTTGCCTGTTGCTTTGAAACTGTAGCTTCAAGAACACCGCTTATTTGGGTGTTGCTCAAGGAAAATTGAGGGAAAACTGTTTATTTCTGCATTCCTCCCATTTCCTTGAAATATAAGGTAAATATTTATGTAACTGGTCCAGAGCTATACAAATAGAGTGGATACCAGTTTCTAACAACAGAGTAAGGCAGTTTCTTATGTTTTTGCTCTTTTGTTTACAAATGCAGAAGAATAAGGTATAGATTAAGGAGTAAGCATAAAGTATTCAGTTGTGAGTTCCATGGGGCAAAATAAAAAAGCCTAGTATCACTGTTGGGAAAAGGCCTTTTATCCAATGTGTTGCAATTACATATGTATATTTCCATTGGAGGCAGCCCCAATTTCAATTATTATTATACTGTCATAATTCCAGGCAGTCCAGGGAATTTTTGTATTTGGGGGATTCCTGTTGTTAAGAGAATATCTTCCAATGATCTCATAGTCCCCAGGACTGGCAGACAGTGTCCTGTTTGTGTGGTCTAGACATTTTGCTTTTTGCCTGCAGAAGCCTAAGGAATCTAGGGAACCAATGTGTAGTAGTAGTAGACTAGTATTCACCTTATCCGTGGAAGCTCACTGGGTGACTTTGGGCCACTCACTCTCTCTCAGGCCAGCCTACCTCACAGGGTTGTTATACAGAAAATAGGAGAGAGGAACACTATATACGCTGCCATGAGCTTCTGAATGAAAAATGGGATATAAATGCAATAAATAAATATTTCATAAGAATACCTAAAAGAATGCTGTCAGGCAAAGTGGTGGTGATTTTGGGTGCAGCCTGCCTGAGGTGGTTGGTGGGTCTTGATGTGAGCCTAAATGGACCTTTGGGTTTTCTCCCATGCTGCTTTTTCACCCAGGTGGCAGGGTTTGATCTGGATGGAACCCTTATCACAACACAGTCTGGAAAAGTGTTTCCTACGAGTCCTGATGACTGGAGGTAAGCACAGAGCTACTTATGAGGGAAGTAAAAGAGGGAGCAGGTTTGTAGACAGCCAGTCAGTTGGCGTGGCAGTTCATTTAGATGAGGAGCAGGGAGTGCTGGATTTGAAACTCTCCTTATCTCTGAAACTCGTGGAATCAATTTCTTTCTCAGCCTAACGTTGTAAAGCTACGGTGTGGGCAAGGCCTGGGGAAGGAGGGCAGCAGGCAGCCATTTCCTGACTTCCTTGGAGTAAGGAAAGGGCGTAAGCCGCTCTTCTCTAAACTGATTCCCTCCATACAATGTGAATTTATAGTCCATCACATTGGGAAGGCTGTTGTAAAGGAAATCCTGTTTCTTCATCTGTGTTGTTAATCAGGCTGTCATTATTAGAAGGAAAGTTTTAAAGTGCATTTGTTTTGTATTTTTAATACTTTAGTTTGATTGTCTTGACGATTGGTCACCTGCTCAGAGTATGTATTTATTAAGGGGCAGCCATGGAAATATTATCAGGCCACTGAAGTCAGTAGGATCCCACCAGGAAAAATGGGCATGAAGTCCTCATCCAGCTGTGAAGCCATTGGAAGGCTTAAACCAGTCTCATTCTCTTGCCCTGGCCTAACATGCCAGGATTTTCATTGATGTGAAAAGGTGAAGAAGGGAACTACATTGCCTTGAGTTCCTTCAAGTCAGATAGAATAGAAATATAGAAAAGATTTTAAAAAAAGAATGGTGATTAGTTATACTTCCGTGAGGAAAAGTCAAATGCAGTGAGAAATACTTAGCACTTTTGCAGAGCAAAGGACTAAAAGTGGAACTTGGATTGCTATTTCTGCATTCATGTTTACATGTTTTTGCTAAGTTTAGTGATGATAATAGCATTCTGTCATATGACGAGGAGCATATGGACAGCAGCCTTAACTCTTTTCTGATTTGCAGGATCCTGTACCCTGCAGTACCTCACAAGCTGAAGCAGCTTCAGAGCGAAGGGTACAAGGTATGGTCCTTCTTGTCTCGAATTCACTTCCTGCCTTACACCCTTCTCACTGCAAATAATCTCTCCTTTTCTCCATCCCGTTGGCAGCTTGTGATCTTCACCAACCAGCTGGGCATTGGCCGTGGGCGCCTCAGGCCTGAAGTTTTCAAAGCCAAAGTAGAAGCTGTGATTGAACAACTGGGTGTCCCGTTGCAGGTGAGCTGCTGGGAGAGACAGTACTTCACCAGGTCGCTTGGCAAACAAGCAACGGAGTTGAGCAGGGATGGCTTTGGATGTCTATGGCAAAGCCCAGTTAGCCTTAGGAAATATTTATTCATTTCTTTCCATTTATATGGCTGCCTGTCTTACCATAATGACTCTGGATGGCTAACAGCAGTTAAATAGCCATTATGTTGCATATCATGGTGCATAGAATAAAGAAAATGTGGAAGAGAATATATGCTTTTGATAAAGCCTCAAGATTTGGACCCAGAAAGGAAAGAAATAGGAGGTAGGGATTAAGAGAACGTACAAATACGTCTCAAGTGTTTCTTGATTGTAGCACCTAAATTATAGCAATTTCTAGGAAGAGAGATTTGGTTGGTTCTCTCTAACTAGGAACTCAAGCAGCAGATTATGACAGCTCTATAGTATTTTAGATGGGTTGAATTTACAACTCCCATCATCCCTAACTAACACTTGGCAGGGGAGTGCAAATTAGGGAAATCTATTTCAGAGAAAGTTTAAAGGTAGTAAGTAACCAGTATTCTGTAGCTAATTGTGGTATGTTTTACTCTGCATGGTATTTTCATACTGCTGTCGTGTGCTTTTGTTCCATTATATATCTTTAATTGTATAGTTTTTATTTTGTTATTAAGTTGTCTTGTAGATCCATTAGGATTTGATGGAAAACTGGGGTACAAATATTTTCAGGTAGACCATTTGATTCTATGAGGAATTGCATTTAGCAATTCAGGGGAGGTTTCTTATCTCTCCAAGCTGTGTCCATCTACATCCTTTATTCTGGTTGCATCAAAGAAAAAAGAATGACAGCCATTGACCCTACGCGAAGATGAATGGCTGCTTTGCTCCTTCCTTCAAAAGTTGTGTCTACTTGCCGCTTGCAGTTTCTGTAACTATGCCATCATTTTGAGATGATCAGAATGAATTGGGTATTCCAAATGGGTAATCTCGCAGAAATGTTCCAACTCCTCATTCACCAGCATCACCTGTGAGGAATTGAGTGGGATTCATCAGTTGGGAATAGACAGACTAACCCAGATCATGGACTGTGACGTAAATAGTAATTGCTAAATATGAGAGTCGGTTTCTGGATGGGATGCAGGACCAGCTGGATCACTCACTTCTATTGCCTCCCTTTCTCTGCAGGTCTTTGTGGCAACCAGTTCAGGAATGTACCGCAAACCTGTCCTTGGTATGTGGGATCATCTGTGCAAGAAGGTACTAAAAGAGGGTGTGTGTATGAAGAGGGCTGGGAAGGAGCATACTCTGCTATTCCGTGTCTGGACTTTCCCTTTCTCTCTCTCTCCCCTTTCTTTCAAGGCAAACGGTGGCTTAGCAGTGTCTTTGCAAGAAAGTGTCTACGTGGGAGGTGAGTCAAACACAGAGGAAGGCGTTTGACATAACAGTAGAAGAATGGACTTGACTCACTCCCAGAATCTACTTTTGCTCTCCTGGCCAATGATACTTTCTAGGGCCCTCAGTGTTCAAAGCCCAGTTCTCAAAGTTATTACTGATAGATGGTGATCAGTTTCCCACCTCATGGCAATGGATGTGTTCATGTCTTTCTTCCCCTCCATAGATGCTGCTGGGCGTCCAGCAAACTGGGCCCCTGGGCAGAAGAAGAAAGACTTTTCTTGCAGTGACCGCCTGGTAAGGGAGAAAACCTCCTCCTCCTTGCATCTTGCAGTCCTTCTTGTCTCAGGATTAATCATTTTGGACTTCTTGGATGAGAAGATAATCAATTTGATAGCATTCACATACCTCACTGTTTTCTCTTCTCTTTAATCCAGTTATCAGGATGATTGATACTGTCTCTTCTGCTTGTCTATGATATGATAATTTGACATAAGCACTGCATGTGCAGGATTCTGTGTGACTGTGGATTTGCTGCAGAGTCCCTGCTTTCAGATTCAAAACTCATGAATTTACTTTCTTCTCCCCTGAGCTAAAATAAAGCCAACTTTTAAAAAAGATTATTTCAAAAATTGATAGCCTGCTTTTCCTAGCCATGTTAAAGGTGGCTTTAATACCTTTCCAGTAAAATTGGGGAGATTCTATCTTACCCCTCATTTACTTTCTTTTTCCCTCTTTAAATATCTCTGTGCCCTATAAATAAGTTGGAAAACTGAGCCAGAATAATACATGTGGTTGCTTTTTTTGTTTGAATGTAGGAATTGCTAAAACTCAAAATCTTTATGCTAAATTATGGAAGTCATAATTAATCTAAATAGGGCTGTAACACTAATTTAAAGTTCCTTGGAGCAGGTGAAGAGGATTAAAGGTCAAGGAAGGGTTTGCCAATCCAAGCGGTAAAGAAGAGGAATTTGCAGGAAGTTTTAGAGCTGGGAAAAACTGCATGGATATGCATTTATACAGAGGCTAGCATAGCATCAGGATAGAATATACAACAAGCTGGTCGTCTTCACATCCTCATAATCCCCAGCCTTCCAACTTACTCACTTTCATGCATGATAGGAAACCTGTGACCCTGGAGCTGCTGGGAATTGGGGTTCAGCAACATACAAAGAGCCACAGGTTCCCCAGCACTGTTTTAACAGCTGGAGCTGTTTATTTTCTGCATCAAAGATTGCAAACTTCTGAAACTGAAAAGGATGGCCTTAGTTTTACATTCAGTAAGAAATTTGGCAGCTGAACTTTCTTTTAAAACTACTACCTCTCAGTTTGTAAAGAAGAGAGAAAATGTATCAATACTGTAGTGCAGTGTTTCTCAACCTCTGCAACTATAAGATGTGTGGACTTCAACTCCCAGAATTCCCCAGCCGCTGGCTGGGGAATTCTGGGAGTTGAAATCCACACATCTTAAAGTTGCAGAGGTTGAGAAACACTGCTGTAGTGAGATCTCTGACGGTGAAAGGTTATTTCTTTCCTGGCCCCAGTTTGAGATTTCTAACAAACCTAGAAACAAATGAGGCAAAATGAACAGGATCAGAGGCAAACTGGGTGTACTTGCATTTGAGCACATGTATCTTCAGAAGGCCAGAGAGCAGGCCATTCTCATCTGCTGATGCTTATCTCCTTCCCCCCATTAATAGCTGTCCTGCTTATCCACACAGTTTGCTTTGAATGTTGGGCTTCCCTTCCACACCCCTGAAGAGTATTTCCTGGGTTGGAAACAGGCACCATTTGCACTCCCCGACTTTGATCCCGTGAGTCACTTCTCTTTCTCTTTTAAACCAGCTTCTCTTCCAGCTTCTATTTATATAGAGTTGTGGGCCACTTGTGACCATTCAGAGCAGTCTGTGTGCCTTATCTTGTATTCCTTGCCACATTAATATGGTGCGCATGAAGAAAGACCAGCTAGATTCTCTCTCCACCTGCATGGTAGAGAATACATTGGATTTACTTTCAGTTTCCCCAATTCCTAATATGCAACCCAAGCACCTTTGCTTAAAATAAACTCTAAAAAAGGTAGAGACTCCCAGAGGTCAAGCTCAGCTGGTGACTATATGAGGTCATCATGCAGTTTTTTGGCAACAAGCAGTTGCCACTCTTTTCTTCTGGGATGTTCAGCTTCCCATTTTCTGGGAAGTTGAAGATAATTAAAATATTGACTAGATCCAAGCCTGCTTAGTTTTTTGTCAAGATAAGCTGAGATCATCTAGAAGCTGCACTAGCTTAAAATAATAAGTTGTTGAAAAAGGCAACTACAAACACTGCTCTGTCTAACAAATTAGGCATTGTTTTAAACTACAGTTCCTGGTTCAGCTTTAACAATAAACCAAAAACTGTCCAAAATAATACTAAATTCCAAGTTTGTTAAATCTGAAGCTGGATCTGGGTCAATACCCAGCTAGGAAGCACTGAAGCAATTCAGTGCAATGCACTTTCGGTTTCACATTCATGAAAAGGCAATACTGTATATACTAAGCCCTGTAAGGACATTTTCTTATTTTAATGGCTCTTGCAATTCATCTGTATTCCTCTAATCCTCACAAAAGATACTAACATGGAAGGAAAGAGAGCTGGTAAAGTGGCTTGAGAAAATCTTCAAAATACAACCCATACCTTTGCTCCAAGCACAGAACTGGTATATTTACTCTAGTTATGAGCATAGCACTTTGCCTTGCAGAAGATTTCGGTTCTAAGGTTTATACACTCCTAAGTGTGTAATGCAAAGTGTGCAATGTGTTATTGGCCCATGCCTTATGGAAGTTTCAAAGAAGTCTTAAGGAGGCTGGGACAGGACATGCAGACAGGAAGTCACTTTAGGGCATTCCATAGAAACATTTGCTTGAAACTTGATTGATTTTTTGGGTGACATAAGAACTATTCTGGTACAAGGAATCTTTGGATGTACTTCCAGTGAAAACTACAGAATTGCATCATGTAGCATTCCATCTCTGAGTTGTGCAAAAATGTTATATATCTCTTTCCTTAAAATACCTTTTTTACAAAGGCAACGTAGGCAATAGGGTCATAGCCAAATGCAAAACTATGGCAATAAAGTCGTTTTATCTGCTGCTTGGGGGAACAATTTTGGAATGGAAGAAGAAAACCTTCTGTACTCTTTTATATTCACATTATATTAATACTCTGTTTCTTGAAAAATGTGTGGTTTTTCACCTACTCCGCTAACACTGGGCCCAGTAAGATCTGACAAGCTACAAAACCAGGGGAACAGGCCAAAAAATCAGGCACAATCGAGATTTGCAGAGCACATCTAGGATCCAAGTTTGTATTCTAGTATTAAAACACTGCTTTCCTCTCTGTCCCCCAAACTAGCGGGCAGTAGATCCCAAAGCTCGGCTCTATGATCCCCCCAGCGCTTGCCTGATCTCATCCTCCCCAGAGCTGGTTGTGGCTGTTGGCTTCCCTGCTGGTAAGTGTTCACCTTTGCACTTCAGCATTCATGCAGCAGCATCTTCAGATTTTAGGTTTAATGGGAGAACAGTGGTATGCAAAACATGAAGTCTTCTTCTGATCTTGGAATCAGGGGCAGAGCTTCTCTGAATGTTTGGTCTTGTCACCTGCCAGATTTCCATATGGCTCTTGAGTGGCGAGCCCAGAGCTAGCTTCAGTCACAACCATTCAATGGGATTCATGCATGTTTGGCTAGAAAGTAGTTGGCTAGTATAGAGTGTGGTATGAAGCCTGGAATTTGGTTAATTCAATAAACCATAATTCATTTAACCATGGGTTAAACGTGTTTTGAATAAACTTCAAGCTTTTCTCTCCTTTGGTTAGCCAAGAAGGGAAAATGAGATGACAAGTCTGTACCTCAATAGAGGTTTGTGCTGCAGAATAGGCATATTCTGAAAAAAAACACATTTCCCTTGCAGTCTCAGTGTCTAGAAATGAAGACTGTGCAGCAGTCCTGTTTCAAAAGAGAAACAGTGATTTGGAACTCACGTGGGGTGCAGACCGTTGGCAACTCCTTAAAGTTCCAGGAAAATCCATGTTTGTTTTAAGGAAGTTCCAGGATGAGCCCCACATCAAATCTGAATCCTGTTTTCCAGTGTGAATCTGGAATGCTACACAGCCCTATTAGAAAATGCTAGGGCAGCTCATGGTAATTAAAGCTACTTCCTGGTCTGATTTTCTTCAGCAAGTTTTTCAGTGTCTGCCAATACTTACTAGTCAGATGTAGTCTTGCCCAGAAAGTAAAAGCAGTACCTATTACTTGTGAATGTTGCAAGGATCATGGATGCCATCTTAAAGAAATGTATACACATATTAAGGCATGTACTGCTGATGTCCCTTGAGTGCTCTAGACTTTTAGAAATCCCTGCTCTATCCCATTGTTCATACTGCTTCTATCTCCAGCTTCCTTTTTTTTCTTCACTCCAGCTGGCAAATCAACTTTTTTGAAGCGACATTTGGCCTCAGTTGGATATGTTTATGTCAACCAGGTAAGCAACGGAGAGCTAAAACTCTTCTCACCATGCTTTACTGCTTCCTCCCTTCCCATGCATCCTGCCTTTCTCCCCATCAGGACACACTTGGTTCATGGAAGAAATGTGTGGCATTGTGTGAAACATCATTGCAAGCAGGAAAGAGTGTAGTAGTGGATAATACCAACCCTGACCTGGAATCAAGACGCAGGTAAGGTTCCTCCCTTTAGCAGTTATGGTTTAAGCTGCGAGTCCAAGGATGGGAAACGATCAGACACTTTGAAAAATGACCGTGCTTCTCCCCTACCTAGGTATACTGAGTGTGCCAAGAAGGCCAACATTCCCTGCCGCTGCTTCCTTTTTACTGCCTCATTAGAACAAGCCAAGCATAACAACAGAGTAAGTACCTTATACCACTGTTTCTCAACCTCAGCAACTTTAAGATGGGTGGACCAACTCCCAGAATCCCCCATGCTGGCTAGGGATTCTGGGAGTTGGTCCACCCATCTTAAAGTTGCTGAGGTTGAGAAACACTGCCTTATACTATGAAATACTTCTTTACTCTTCTTCACTTGGGAAAGCAAATTTCTTTGAATTCAATCCCTACCCTCCCACTCCCCTTTGAGTAGTGAATCAAGGTTGCAGGATTTTTCTTTGTTACTATTGTAATCCAACCAGGAGGCTAACTTCCATTAGCACCGGCACAGGGCAGCAGCAGGCTACCTATAAATTGTGGCATCTCCAGAAATATACAAGCTGTATATGCCTTCTGTAATGTACATATTGGAAAGGTGCCACTATTCAGATCTGAAGAGGGAAAAGTGCTTCAAGAACCACTGACCAGTACAGTGGGTATGCCCAACGCACCTTCCCCATATTGAATCTGAATAGTTGTATATCCCTAGGATTTTTTTTTTTTTTTGGCTGTAAATTGCACTTCTACCTGAAGATGAATGTAGTTGGTAGCTTACATTTTCTCTTAGTACAGGTATTCTGTCTTTGAAGGTGAAAGATCTTCTGATTCCAGAGTCTTATAAGCCCTGCCAAAGCCCTTCCTGAAAATCCTTTATCCTGCAAGCCAACACAGTATCTGGTGTTTTCTAAAGTGATGTTCTACTGTCCCTCTCTAGGTGTACAGATAGTCCTTGACTTACAACCATTCATTCAGCACCAAAGTTACAATGGTGCTGAACAAATGGTGGTTACAACCAGTCCTTGGAGTTCCGGCTGTCCCAGCATCCCTGCAATCACGTGATTGCGATCTGGGTGCTTGGCAACTGGCTCACACTTATGATCAGGTGCTGTGCCCTGCGATCACGTTTGCCATTTGTGACCTTCCCTGCTGGCTTCCCCAGAAAGCCAATGGGGAAGCCGGCAGGGAAGGTCACAAGTCGCTGGGGTAAGTCTCCCCCACCCACGCACCCTCTCCCAGCCCCTCTATGCTCACACTGCACCAGCCACTCACACCCATGCACCCTCCCCAACCCTCACACCTCCCACGCACCCTCCTTTGCACCCCTGACCCTCGCCATGCCTCCCTCGCATCCCCTCACACTCTCCCTGAGCCTTGCCACACCTTCCTTGCACCCTCACACACCCTCTCCTACCTAGCAGCAACCACTTACCTGCCTCCTGGCCTACTTGCAAGCTGCTTGGACTTGCAGCTTCCTGCCAGCTTCCCACTGACTTGGCTGTGGGAAGCTGGCAGGAAGTTGCCTAACAACCATGGAATTTGGTTAATGACAGCAACCGGGACAGCAGGGATTGCCATCACTAAGCGATGCAGTTGTGCTTTACGACTGCATTGCTTAGGGATGGAAATTCCAGTCCCAATTGCCGTCATAAGTTGAGGACTGCCTGTATTTGTCTTAAAAATTAAGTGTCATCCAATTTATTTCTCCCATCTCTATGTCCTGCTGACTAGAGCGCTCTACTTTTTTCATTTTAGTTTCGGGAAATGACAGAGAAAGAACATGTGCCCGTCAACAACATTGTCTTGAACACCTATAAGTAAGTTTCTGAAAGTCTTGAAGAGGGGAAGCAGGAAAAGGAAGCTATTTCTTTCTGTGCAACCATTCTTCTTCCCAGAGCTGCTAAGCTACTTCTGTTGAAGATTGAGTAGAATTATATATTTATGCAACTGTAACATTTCCAAAAGCTGAATTTAAAAAGCTAATTATCAGCTCTCAAGATGTTAAGTTACAAACAGGCTTTTCCTGCCAAATATAATCAGGGAGTTATGTGGGAATAAAATCTCCCCATTTTCTTTACTTACATCTCTATTGACTCTTTAGTTTCCTTAAGCTGCTTCCTCAGGCCCTTTCCATCCTTGCAAAAATCCAATACCATGGCCAAATAAAACTGCAAAAGTCCCCCCACCCTGGGGACTCCACTTAATGATCATCTTTCTTTTTGACAGGAGTAAGTATGTGGAGCCATCCCTGGAGGAGGGTTTCTCTGAAATCCTCAAGATTAATTTTGTGCCTCAGTTTACAGACTCCGACTTGGAATCACTTTACCGGCAGTTTTCAGAAGGCTGACATCCAACCAGCAGTATAATACTGGACAGGGTCTTTTTGTCCTGCCTTTGCCAGAGAAGGCATGCTTACGAAGCACGTAAGCTCTCCTTGCTGGTCAAATAAAAACTTTGTAATTGGGCTGAAACTCTAAAAAGGGGCAGAGACATTTCTACAATGACTCTTTTCTGTGAAAAAATGTCTTAGAAGGTATCTGAAATAAAGTTTTGAAAGTCAAACGGATATTGTCTTTTCCTACAAAACCTTCCACTCAACAACATGGCTATCTTATGGGTTGAAAAGAAAGGAAGAGAAAATGCTGATGCCAGGCAACAGAAGCCAACAGAATTGGCTCTTGGTTGATTAGTATTATCCTTTTAAGAGAGTCAAAATGTGTCGCAGAAGAAAAGCTTGCAGAATTTAACAGATCTGTTTGAGGAAAGCACCATATTTACAGAGTAGGGAGCAATACTGTAAAGGATTTCCATTAACAGCACAGTATAGACACAGAGAGGAAACAGTTCTTGAAATAACAAAAATGCTGATTTTTATCACTTTTCCAATTCAAACACAGCAGAAATTCACTAAAAGCTTTATTTATATAAAAAAAACTAATAACAATAAAGGAATACCCATTCACACACTCAGTCTTATCTGGGTATTCAAACCCCATCATGATGTATCCATGGTCTCCCCCTCTGAAAAATAAAAACAAAAAAGCTTCAAGATGGAGAAACACTACCAAGATGATTTTTTCGGGGGTGGGGGTGGGGGATCCTGCTCAACAAATAATCATGACGACCTCTTAAAATTTCAACTCCATGAAATTTCTCAGGATCCCAGGTGATTGTGGAACTCTTTTACAAAACACTATTAGTAAGCCCACTACAGTCTGGGCCACCAACCACGGGCACCAGGATCAAAAGGCCATGTGCCCATACTTGGCAGTCTCCAGCCTGGATCATCTTGTTCTGTTTTCCCATTTCATGTCCTGTTTAGCAGCTTTTGTATTTTCTGGCAGACAAACCACAATATGGTGATTTTCCACCACGGGAAACTGGTGCATGCTCAATCATTCACATTACCATAAAAAAACAGCAAACTTAGGATGTGGAATGAAAAGTCATCTTTGGTGGCCTGGCTAAAGTCGAGAGCTCAATTATTTGCAATTACGTGGTGTGTGCTTGCTGGCTGTCTTAATTTCAGCAGAACGATTGGGTTCATACAACACACTGCCATAATGGACTTTGCTTGTTCATAGTTTAGCATGTTGCTTTTTTAACCCAAGCTTTATAGCTCAGTGTAGGAATGTTGCCATTAGGAAAAATGGCTGGCTACAGGGGAAGGTGTTCTTGAATCTGGGAGAGCTCTGATTATTCCTCACTCATGCTTTTACTCACTGAGTTCATTAAACATAAAGGCATCTTGATATTCTTTCATGTACTGAGTGGAGCGTGACTCGTCCAGGAACAGAGAGTACACACGCTTGATGTCGTCAACCTGAACCTCTGTGCCCTGGAAGGGAAGGGAAGAGAGTCAGCATTCCTGGCACATGGGGAGCAACCCATGAGAGGACCTCACACTAACTCCACCACAAAAGTAGTAAATCTGTTCTGCTCATGACAGCACTCTCCGCTGTCAGGATAAATTAACCATATAGCAAGCATTATTGTGAGAATATGGAATAATTGCCATGGGTTAATGATGATGTACGGTTTTACGTCCGTATTTGTGTGGAGCATAGAGAATCTGAGACTTGCACAAAGCAGGGCAAAAAAGGTTCCTTTTGGAAGATTTCAGCTTCCCCAGCATATGGACAATGATGACTTTGAAGAAGACATGTACTGAACAATAGTTCTGAAAACAACACTGTTTGCATATGAAGTGGGTGAAGCAATAATACACCATAGAAAAGTACTGGGAGGTGTGAGAAAACTGCCAAGATGGGAATGACCAACTTGGATGTATTTGTCAAACCTTGCTGGAAGATACACAAATGCATGGGAACTCTAAACTTCAGGAGCCATTGCAATCAACAAGATACCACTAATGCTGCGCTTTCCACACCGATTCTTTTGGAATTCCAACCTAGCCTATTCTGATAGACTTTCAGTTTGGCAGGAATGTAAAAATGTGTGAAAGAGTGGCGCTTTTAGTTCAGGGAGTAAACGATACAAATTGTGAATGTGCATTTCTTTCTACATGTCTGAGTCTCTGGATAAAATTAACAAGGATCACTGGACAAGTTTTCTGGGCCTCAGTATGCCACCTCAAAATTATAACTGGACTCCAAATTTCCAAAAGGTCCTTGCTTTATGTCTCTCAATTCTCTCCTATTAATAAATTTTAATGTATTGGAGAATTTTTGTTTAATGTAATAAACTATCAATGTATTGGGAAATTTTTAAAGCTGTCCATAAATGTGATCTAACTCTGTCCACAGTTCCTGATCTATTTATGAGTTTTATGCTGCATATGAGGTTGAGAAGGGCAGTAGGACATTCTTGGCTATATAAAGATTTTGAGCAATAGCATGGTCCATCTGTCGTATGACTCCCCTCCCAGAAGACATTAAAACACCATACCAGGGTCCAAGCTCACCTTTCTTTTGCGACACACCAAGTTGGCTGCTGTGATGAGCTGGATGGCATACCGCAGGGAAGTCTCCAAACCAATGCGGGTTAATACTGTGTAGGCATCTTCGTTCATTTCAACATCTTCCTCTTCACACCTGTAAGAGAAATCTGACAATGCTCAGCATACAGAATACCTCAAGTACAAAAATAAACCATTGTAAAGATTGTTGGGAAGGGGGGCAACTGTAATACAGGCAACTCTAATATAGGAGCACTGTTTCATGGCAGAAGCTGCTGCAATGTACTCCTCACCGTATTTTCAATATTTGCTTGGTCTCCTTGTCACTGTACGGAGAGGTTGAAATGATCAGCATACGATCCAGCAGATCTATGGGAATGCCATGGGGGCTTTGATAGTTGGTGCCACGAATCCTGCATTGAAAGGGGAAGAAATTAATGAGTGGGGTCCCCAGGACCAACAAGCTAGTGGAAAGAACAGCATGAAGATCTATTGCCAAGGGATCATCTTTGGACAACAGGTTTTCCTTTCTGCACCCTTCATGAATATAGGTGAGCCTACAGCATTTGTTATCACATTCACCTTTGCTTCATATAATAGTCCCCTTAAAAGTGACAACTTGAGAACAACAGTTTCTATGCAATCTTACCCGACTTTACTAAAAATATCCAATACAGACAGTCCTCTACTTATGAACTTTCGAGTTATAAACTTTCGCTGATACAAACAAACCTATCCACAACTCCAACAATGAAGGTCCCAGAAGTTTATGGCACACTGCATACGTACACCCGGAGGTTTACAGCACGCCACATACGTACCACTTCGTTGGACTTATGAACAAAATGGACTTATGAACAGCCTCTTGGAATGTAACCTGTTTGTAAGTAGAGGGTTGTCTGTATCTCTAATACTTTACTACAGCTTTCCACTCAACAATGCACTATGGTCATACACAATCTTTCTTTCAACTGTACCCTTGTCTACCAATATCTTGCTGCCTGCCTTCCTTCATCGGACAGAGCAAAACCTCATTGTAGCTCAACTTTAATCTCATTAAAAGGGAGCAATGATCCATAGAGGCATTACAATAATTTCAGAATCCTACCCAGCATATCACTCTGCCTCATGAGAGATGTAATCAATTATGTAGAGCAAAGAAGAATAACGACTGCTGCCTAGACTACAGCTCACATAATCTGGGTCCTCTGGAAGCAGACTTTTAATGCATTTCTCCATAATGAAACCTTTCAGCCACCCATCGAATCACCTGTTACCAACCTGGTGATGCCACGATTGGTGGCCATGATGAGGACAGGTGCCATATCACTCTCCAGGGCCCGATTAAGAAAGGAGAAACACTCAATATCCAGCATGTGGACTTCATCAATGAAGAGAACCTACAGAATAGGGAGAGATGAAATATTACATTGTGGAAGGTTTATACCTCCAGAACTTTCAAGCCAGAGGTAAAGTACAGGTAGTCCTCACTTAATGACCCTAATTGGGACTATGGTCGCTAAGTGCAAAATGACCATGACTGTGCTTTCCGGCTGGAAAGAGACAAGGCTACTCAGTTTCACACCTTTGGCTTTTGTTTGCCTCCTAACCACTCCCCACCCTTTGGAATGCTCAAGTGCCCACTTACTGTCTTGTACACATTGAAAGCAATGCGACTGCCAAACTGCTTGCTCTCTTGAAATCCCTTCCTCTCCAATCTCTCTGCACTGCAAGGGGGGTGGCGGGGAGAAAAAAAGCAAGTGATTTCTGTAGGCAATTTCTCCTTTGTCTGACACTTTCTTGCTGGTGTGATCACATTGCTTTCAGTGCGTAGAAGAGCAAATACCTTACTCTCTTGAAATCCCTTCCTCTTCAATCTCTCTGCTTTGCAAGCAGGGGAAAAAGAAAAACCACAGGTCAGGCACAGGACAACGTGTACTGACTGTAATGGCGATCACGTGATAGAGGGACACTGTGAAGGTCGTAAATGGTTGTAAATTGGCTGCAAAGTTATTTTTTTCAGCACCATCTTAACTTTGAATGGTCGCTGAACAAGTGGTCAGTAAGCAAGGACTATTTGTACAAAACAAGGGGGATGGCCTGAAGGTTTAATGCTCCCTCTAAAACATACCACTCACCCCAGGGATCACCTCGGCTTTGCCCTCTTCTCGCCACTCTGCTACCTTGGCATTGATCTGCTCCCGCACCTCTGACTTTATTTCTCCTGTATCACCTGAAAACAGACATAGGATCGGAAATAAGAGGGAACACGAGATGCTATTACCCATACATTTCATTTCTCTCTATGTAGATAGAATACCTGGGGAAAAAAAAACTTCTCTAATTCCAAGATATGAGGAAAGGAGAGGAGTTTTTTCCCCCTTATTCTTATTTAGTTATAAGTATCATTTATCCTTTGTTACCTTTTTTCTTACTAAAATTTATTAACAACATAAAAAAAAATTTTAAATGCAGAATTATTGCCAAACCTGCCCCCCGCCATAAAGCAATTTCTGCTTTATGGCTTGGTAGATATTTTCTCAGTTAATAAGGGTTCAATAATTATAATTTCTAAAAAAACTATTCAAAGTACATTTGGGTAAATAAATAAAAAGGAGTAAATGATGAAGGTCATACCCACTGTTCCTCCTTATTTACATTTCCCAGCTATCTCAATCATCATCAGATATAATTTTAGTAGACTTATTACAATTCACAGTAAAAGACCATTCTATCTGGAGTTATCTAATACTTACTGTTAATTACCATTATAGAAATCTCACAATCCTAATGTAATCTGTATCCTCTGCACATAAGCTGCCAAAAACGTAACTTTATTTTTATTAATAAATTTTTTAAAATGTTCCATGAATTCACAGGCTTAAAGTTACTAGAAATACAATCTATGGAACTTTTTCCCCCAATGGTTCCATTCAAAGTTTATATTATACTAGAGTGCCGTTATTTGTGTTGGATTGCAGAACAAAAACCTTACAAAGGGATTGCTATTCTGTATTAAACCTATTGATTATTTTTTGCCAAGCTGTAGTGGATTACAAGTCCTATAATTTCCAGCCACCATACCAGCATAGAATAATGGGCTTTGTAATCTAACTGACATAGATAAAGGAAGGCTACATTAAGACACTTAAAGAAAATATATCTATGTATCCTATGTATATGGTATATGGTATCCTATGGCATCTCAGCATCTTGAATTCAACATAATAACTAGGACCTCTTCCTTGACTGAATACACCAAAGTCCAGAGTTCCATAGTCTCCATTTTCTCCCACTCCATCCTCCTACCAGAAAAGAGTGCCAGAAATCCTTGGGTGCGGCTATTGATGACATCGATTTCATGTAGCGAGACTGTATGCACAACTTCCTTGCGCTTCTGCAGCTCTCCATCGGGGCATTGCACAAACTTTGTCTAAATTGGACACATGCAATTAAACTTGAATCCTCCCTAATGCATTGCTTCCCAGCCGAGCCCTGTAATTCTGAGCTCAGACAGAAAGTATCTGAAAAATGGGTACATATAAAGCTGTTATGGTATCTAGTTAAGCCCAACATTATCTACTTTCCTAGGACTATGATGGAGGTCTTTCTCAGTCCGGCTTCCCAGGATCCTTTATCAGGGCCTAAACTGGAGACCTTCTGCCTCCGAAGCAGATCCTCTACATCTTGGCTACAGTCCACAGTTCCTGTAAAGGCTCTGCATCTCAGACTACAATCCATGCCTCCCTTCTTCCCACAGCTGAACCTTTGGGTCTCTTTCTAGCTTCCCACAAATTTACCTCTTGCCCCACAGCAATACCTGAGAGCCCATTGCATCATAATCCCGTGCCCGAGTGAAGGAACGTCCTAGTTTGGTAATCTTTCCTGTGGCTTTGTCTATGGTAATGACATCCCTGTGGAAACAGACAGAGGTAATCTTTGGACAGGGCCTTCCATTCAACATTGGGTGAAAGACATCTCATGAAGAAACTCAACGTCTCCTATGATTTCAGAAGCAGCAGCTAATTTCTCTTTTCTACTCACAACTGAAAGAATGAAAGGAAATTTTTCAAGGATGAATTTGCTTTCTGCTCCCCACCTGCTACCCTTTTTGTTTCACCCCATACACACTTCTCAGTCCATGACCTCCAGGTACACGACAGTGACAGCACTGGGATCTTGACAAGTCATCCCAATGTCTGCTGGAGAGCCAGTGCGGTAGAAGAGTTAAGAGTGCTGGACCAGAGAGAGCGACATTCAAGTCTGTACTTGACCACAGAATTCAATGAGTGGTTTTGAGGAAGTCACTCTCTACCAGACAAATCAAAAACTTCAAGTCTTTGCCACCACCTCCAGTACAAGCTCTTGCTTTTCATCTGTTTATTTGCAACTGTTTCCTCTTCTTTGTCCCTGAGCTCACCCAGCTTGCACTTTCTCCTTGGTCAGTGACTCTATCATCTTGGTGCCCAAGTCATAGATTGTCTCCATCTCTGTTGTTTTCAAGGTCAACTTCCCCACCTTGGCACCCTGCAACAGGAAGAGAGCAATCAACATCCTCCAGTGATCATCACCTTGACAAAGAGGCTTGTATAGACAGCACCACCATTACTGGGCAAATGGAGACAGCTCCATCTTTCGCATATTATGCTCCAGCATCAACTCACAGTGCCAGTTGCTGGACGATCTATTTGAATCTCCACAACTTCACCTTCAATTATTTCTGTTTCTTCCCTGTTAAAAAAAAAAACAAAACATTAACATGGTCATAGAAGAAAGAAAGAGGGCATACTGCAGCATCTCTTACTCGAGAGAGACTCCTTTCTCACAAGAGGTGGAAATATAATTTCAAAGTCAATCAAGAAATCCTCTTTTTTTCCCCATTTGTTTCTATTTTCCATTTAAGAAGCTAAAGCTATAGCTCTATTTTTATTGTGTCACAGTAACTGCCAAAACATCATTGAAAGCAACACAGGAAATATTGCAGCTAACAAGCTAAAATCCATGTACAAGCATTTCATAAACAATAAGAAGCCTGGCTGTTGATTTCCTCATGTTATTTAACTTTCTGGTCCTCAGTTTCTGTACCTCAGAGATGTCCTTTCTGTTGGAGTTCTAGATCCCAATCTGTTCTCAGAGAATAAGAATTTGTGGCAACTTACTTGATGCGAACACCAATGGAACGGCGAAAGGCCTGAGTTAGCGCTTCAGTTTTGCTCATCTCCAAAGAGAAGATTTCACTCCCAGCAATGGCTGTAAAAGGAGTGTCAAGGCCCAGTGCCTGGGCCATTCCTGGAAGAGAATAGCATGGTTACTACATAATGAGAATGAGATGGTAGCCAGAATTACTCAAGAAAAGAGACTCAAGAGTGAGGAACCTTCATGTTGGTAGACCCAACATCATTCAAGATATCAACAGCTCTCTGTTGATTTCTAGAATTTGCCCTTACCCATGGCAATGGCTGTTTTTCCTGTGCCCGGCTGGCCAGCAATCAAGACAGCTCGACCAGCAATTTTGCCTTCCTTTATCATCTCCAAAATCACCCCAGCAGCTCGGCGAGCAGCCAATTGTCCTACCATGCCCTGGGATACCTAACAGGAAGAAAAAAAAGGAGGGGAAATAGACAAGCAGGACATACTTCTTTTCCTTCATTTCAATCCTCACAGAGCATATTCCTCACATTTGCATTCCCATGCTGTAACACTTATTTGTTAATCTCTCTTAAAATGCACGAATTAACACTATACTACTGTATGTAATGAGTTATGGATCTAGCACATATACTGGCTGCATTTCCAGTTGCAAAATTAGAACCAAGAACATTATCATCTTGCTTATCTTCTACAGATAACAGTAGAAGATAGTCAAGGCTAATAATTTCCTGGAGAACATTCAAGTAGTAAACAGTAGTGATGTTACTTGTATTGTAAAAAAAAATGGACAGAGAAAACTAATCCGAAGCTGTCCAGTCTTCATCTTGATAAGGAAAAAGAAAAAAAACCCCTACTCCCTTGTATATATACATGCATATCATAGTAACTGAATTTGATTCCCTTTTGGTCAGAATGTATTTTTTTTATCTTCCTGTTGTTTTTTGTAGATGGTCATATTCTTTTGAGCACTATACCAGTGGCGTGGAAACAAATAAGAAAATGGTTATCATGTACTTTTAATTGCAAATGGGAGGACAGTCATTCTCCATCATTCATACAATTATCTGAAGAACTCAGTTTTTTTCTTAACTAAATAAGCATCCTACTGCTGGGAGTTTCAGCCAGAGGACTATTTAGAAATGTGGCTTGTGTACTATATATTTTTAATCTTCTATATATTTTTACTCTTTAAAAGTTAGATAATTTATTTAGATTTAAGTCCATTTATTTGCAAAGCACATCAGCACAGATGTAGCCAATTACCTGAATAATTTGGCTAATGAACAATTTTTCTTCTCTCACAATTTAAATTTAAACACCAAAAATTTAAACACCAAACTTCTCCCCTCAATTATTGCATCAATTATTCCACTATCTCACTTGAACAAACTGCTTTATCCCCCAACTTTGATCAACCCAAAAACCTTCTGAAAATTCTTTTCTCAAGTACCTGTCTGGGTTCCAATGTATCATCCAAGCCAAGCCCTCGAATGTGGGAGTGGGCACCTGTGAACGTGGAAGAGAGATTATTTCAAAAGAGGTTGGTAAGACTGTATACCAGAAGCAGATTTTTCTGAGTGGGGGCTTTACTTAATGCTTTTTCAGAGGGCAAGTACCACTATTGGCAGGATGATGATGCAAAGTAGTTGAGGCAATATCAAGTAGGTGTGTGAAGGCAGAGTTTTGGAAGGTTTTTTTTAATTTGGAGAGAGGATGACTTCTTCAGTTTTGTTTTTACAATTTGTTAAGCCTATCTTAAGATCTTTCTAAAATTTTCATGATTTTCCTCACTTAAAATAAAGGAGAAAATCCATTTTTGTCCATTTTATTTGGGAATCCACAAATAAAGAAGCTGTCCTGAGACGTCAGTGTTGACTATCTTGCTGTATACCAGGAGAATCAAAATCACAAAGCCATCTAGCCCTGCAGTCGCTGTTGATTAGGCATCCATTTCCATACAGGCAACAGCATATTTATCTATTTGTTAGATTTATCCCAAAAGTACTCATTTAACAGTAAACTACCCCATAGGGATAAAACTGTAAATCATCCTAGCAAGTGGCAGCAATGAAAACATACCAATGCGTTCAATCCGGGTGACATCCCGAACTTCAGGAACTTTTGTAGCCTGAGAAAAGAGAGAAGATTGTGAGGTTGCTCAGATCTCAAAACTTTTCTGTCCTGAATCCCAAATAAAGTAACATATTTTGGTCTGAATTGTTTCTGCTAAGTAGACATAGAGCAGAGAAGCAAAATATCAAGCACTCTCTATATTTCTTTCAAAACAGATATCTTATTTGGAAACACCTCATATGATACATGATATGTAAGAATCACTTTACATGTTCACTGTGTGGCATCCAAAACACAAAATGAGCTACTGAAATTCCAAATGTGAACTTTTTTATAATCTGACAACACTCCAAACACAGAATATTACATAATTAGATCATAAGTATAGATATGAGTCCCAAGTATTAACCAAGCACTAGATGGAAAAAAAAATCAAATGATATATGCGGAATGGAATGGATGGAAGAAAGTGAAATATAATTGGAAGATGGAGAAAAAGGAAGAAAAAGAAAGATGGGCAAAGAGATAGGTCAGACAGGTAGAAGCAGCATTGTACTGTGAATGAGGTCAGACTGGGAAACTGAAGAGTACAGTATGGTAGTTATATGAGTGATAGCATACATTTGTATAAACATTGTATTTGCGTGTGTGCACATTCAGGTATTCCTTCGGTTACAACGGCAATTGGGATCATGATTGCCATTGCTAAGGGATGCGGTCATAAAGTGATGTCACATGACTGCATCGTTTGGCAATGGCAATCCAAGTTGTCATAACCTGAAGACACGCTGGTCATTAAGTGGGAAGAGGCGGGAGTCCTAGGTAAGAAGCGCAGGGGAGAGGCCAGCACAGGCTGCACATGAGTCACAGGAGGCTGGGGAGGGCTGCAAGCTGCAGAAGGTCAGGGGAGGGCTGGTGCAGGCTGCTCATAAGTCTCAGGAGGGCCTACGAAGGCTGGCGCAGGCCACGTGCGAGTCACAGGAGGCCAGAGGAGGGCTGGTGGAGGCTGGTGGTGGGCGGGAGAGTGCAGCAGGAGGGAAAAAAAGCGGGAGCAACTTACCAGAGCGACTTCTGACATTCCCTGCTGGCTTCCCCATTGAGTATACTTGTGGGAAGCCAGCAGGGAAGGTTGCAAATGGTGATCACGTGACCAGGGCTCTCTGCAATGTCCTAATCGCAAGCTGGACACACGACTGCCTGGATCATGATCATGTGACCGTGGGGTGCTGCAATGGCTGGAACTTTGAGGACTGGTCGTACATCCATTTTTTCAGTGCCACCATAACTTTGAACGGTCACTGAATGAATGGACGTAAGCCAAGGACTACCTGTATATATAAACATGAGAGCCAGAGTGAACAAACAACACACTTAAAATACCATGGTGGTTCAAGGGTGAGAGATGATCCAGATTAATAACCTTATTCTTAGATAGTTCAGAATCTAATCTGGCAAGCTGCATGTCATACTGTTTTTCCGCCCCCCAAGTTAGTTTTTGACTCCTAGCAACTGCCTGGACTAGTCCCTGCAGTTTTCTTGCCAAGATTTCAGAAGTGATTTGTCATTGCCTCCTTCTTAGGGATGAGAGAGAGTGACTGGCCAGGATCACATAGCTGGCTTTGTGCTTAAGGCAGGACTAGAATTCATGGTCCCCCAGTTTCTAGTCTGGTACCTTAACCATTACACCAAACTGGCTTTCAGCATACTCTATAGCATTCTAATTTCTCCCCAAACTGTCAGACCATGTATCAGTTGTTTAACAGGACCCATGATTTGCAGGCGTAACAAGAATTCCCAGACATCCACCCAACAGCTGATTTGGATGTTGCTGGGGGGCACCTTCCGATTCTGATAATGGAGAAGCAGAAATCAGAATCACTGGAAGACAAGTTAATCGCTGTCCCAAATCCCTCTCAGCAGCCCTGGTATAGCTGACTCAAGAAAGGGGATAAGATGAAAGTTGTTAGAGCCTAGGTATATAGTCTAGAGCTACCACATGTGGGCTGTAAAAATCCAGACAACCACAAGATGGCAACAAAGAATTTCTATATCTCTTTGCTGCCAAATAGTGTTCATCCACTTCATCCACACCTTTACCACCCAGATATGGTAGTTCTAATGCAACTCCCACCCTCAAAACCTGATGCACTTGCCTCTGCACAAAGACTGCCCACTCCGATTTAAAACAAGGAAATAAAAGGGCAATAGATTACATTCGCACAACATGCTTAAACCAGTTATTGAATTAATGTGTCTTCTGAATCTATACAATACATTGAACCATTCTAAACTCTAGCAAAAATTCAGAAGGCTAACCTTAGCCAAGCTTTACATATTGTGCAAAGGCTGCTGCTAAGTCTAAAAACCTGGTTAAGCATCCTGTGAAGCCAAAATGAAAATCAGATCAGAAGTCACCTCACCGCTATAAAGCTCTCTGCATGGATTTCAGCAATCCCAACCTAATTTACAGGGTTTAAAGACAAACTGGCAAGTAGTGAAACAGAATTAGGTAAGTTCCTCGGATGGAAAGCTGTACATAAGTGCAATTCATACGATACGGAAATCTAGCCCCGTCCCCACAGTGTCGTCTTCCCAACAAGCTGAACTACTGTTCCCACTTTAGTCATGTGGACTTGCAACGAATTATGGGAGTTGTAGTCCAACTCTCTGAATGAGACCAGGCAGGAGAAGCCTAGACTATTCTAGAAGGGAGCGAATGGGGAGAAGGGGCACAAACTATCCCATGGTCCTCGATCCCCCGTCAGAAGCTCACTGACGACCAGAGACTCGGAGTGTATTCGTGTGGGGAAGGAAGATTATCCGGGTCTCTTCCTAGGACGAAAACGAGGCTGTCGCTCACCGCGGCCGTTGCCATGCTGCTGCTCCTGCAACCCTCCTCTCGCGCCGTTTCTAAGCTCCAGCCCGCTCCGCCTTCTCCAAACTCCAGAAGGCCGGGAGCGGAAGCCGGAAACAGGAAGTGCTTCGGGTGAATGTGTACTCGAGCCTCTATGTTCCCTTGGTCTTCCGCTCTAGATCGCCTCCTCGGTGGAAGTACCTTGAGTGCGTTTCTTATTTGCCCTGTCTAGGCTTAGTTGCGTTCGGCGCGTCTCCTGCTTGTCCTCGGAGCCAATTGCAATGATGCTGCTCTAAGCGCATTAAGATCTGATTGTACTGAAGAAAAATAATAATTTAAAAAATGGGACTGCTCTAGATCCCCTGTATTAGATCAGGTGGGGAACGGAGCGAGCAGCGATCATGCGGCCGGAGCTGGACTTCGGGGGAGTAGTTCAGGGGCTCATTGAGGAGAACAGCTCACTTTGTTACGAACGAATATACGTTTATCTCCAAAGGTCCCACGAGTTTTAAATCATTTGATGTATCAGTCAAGCTGTTCTTCTGCAACATGGTGCACTAAAGCTATGTTGGACTTCCAAACCGGCACAACCAAAGGAGAACTGATTGACTATGTGCCATCAAGTAATTAGAATAGGGTCGCCCAAAGAAAAGAGACAGACGTATTTGACACCAAAATATAAGAATCTTTAAAATTTTATTTAAAAAAAAATCACAGGGCAATATTCAGTGCTTCAGGGAAGCTGTTGTTGAACCAACACACTCCCATATCCCTGAGTTTTTTACATTGATTTCTCTTCTCCCCATATTTGTTTAAAAGATAGTCCCACTGGAATTAACAAGACTCCTGCAAGTCAGCTTTGCATAGGAATTATCTTCATACATTTTTTTTTGTTATGAAATTCCAAAGTTTCTCAGAGCAGTTCAGAACAAAAAAAAATCAGAACAAAGGCACAACCACAAAGACAATAAATAATTACAAGACAGGTATCGCATCTTAAAACAGGGATAAAATAAGATTGAGAGTATTTATTTAACCTCAAGTGTAAAATTTGAGGAAACAAAGATCTTCACCTTGTGTGAAAAGAAGAAAAGCAGCACGCCTTCCTCAGCAGGGCTTTCTTAAAGAAGGGAGGGTTCCACTGAGATCATTACTTTTCTTGTCTCTGATGGCAGGCAGCTCTGAATAATGGCCTTTCAGAAATATTTTGACATCTAGCAGGTTCATGAGGGAGTAACTACTTCACATTTTTGCAGGAACAGTTGGCAACAAAAGTTGGCGTACTGTGGTCAAATTTTGCAATTCACTCCAAGCAAAGAAGTTTAGAATTGGTTTCTGCAGATTCTTAGAATCTCAGAGTTAGTTCCAGTCACAGGTACTAAAACAAAAACCATTTCTTTGGATTTAACCTTGCTGGAAAGAGACAATGGGACTTTCCACAGAGACCTTTAAATGCTAGCAGCTCTACCCAGCACTCAGTTTTCTGCAAACAAGATTCATCGTAAGAGCATTGCTGCTGGTGCAGGGACAGTTGTTTAGTCGAGTTGCAAGTCAAATATTTCCTCCTGGGCTACAATGCTCTCCTATAAAGAAAAACATGTTGTTATAAATGACAGCCATTTCCATTGCACCATTAAACTAACTAACTTACTTCCTTCCCTCCCTCCCACCCACGCACCCACCTACCTACCTAGAGGCTTTATAACTACTTCCATTGTGTCATGTTCCAATTCTGAACAGCAAACAGAATTGTGACAGATAGAGGGGGAAACCCTCTGGTTTTAGGAGGCAAAAAAATGGCCCTCCATACTTGCAGCAATGCTATTATGTCACTGTTATTCTCCTGGGAGACCAAAAATATTAAAATGCAGTCCCCTGGTCACAAAAAAATAGCCCTGTAGTAATTATCTAATTATGACATTGAACATTTTTCCTCTTTTTTTTGTAGAAAAAGTAGTTTACCAGCTGCCATCCAGCAAACTGATTATAGTTGCTACTGGAGAGACAGAGAACACAAGTTCCCGTCCGCTGTACACAGAATACAGGTTTATTTATTTATTTATCATGTTTATATAGCCACCCATCTCACACAAGGTTCCCTTCTACTATAGAACTAAGCTACCCTTGTGGTGCTCTATGAACTCTGAGCTGCAGCTTTTAGCTGATATATAACTCTTCAGCTAAATAGGGTGTCTTATTCCAATTTACAGAAGAGATGGCTTTTTTCTCCCAAAGTATTTAATCAGAGCCTCAAGTCATCTTGATTAAATTTTGAGCAAAACATCAGGATTTTTCTTCTGTGTCTTTTTGGGGTCCTATTATCTGGCCTAGCATAAGTAAACCCCCGGGGACTACATGTTTCTCCACGTACCCAGCCACCTTGCTGCTGCAGCCAAGGTATGAACATATCCATATACTGCAAACTGTAGCCCATAACGGTATGTACTGTATGGCTGTTGATGCCAGCCACTTTCCTTGTGAGCTCCATGGTGAGGGCCAGCTTGGCTAGCTGAGGGCTAGAGACACCAGGTGGGGTACGTGACGTGAAGGTTTCAGCCAGGTGAGAAAAGCTGCGGTAGGAGAGGCGGGAGACAGTATTGCGGAGCAGTGGGTCAGCTTCAATCTGCCAGTGGAAGAAAAGGAGATGGATGGCAAGAGTTCAAATGTTAGGGGAAGTCTTTTAAGGGACAACTGCAATTAAACTGAGATGATCCACTGTGCCCCAGATAATGAACTTCTGACTTGGAGGGCTGAGGGGAAACCTAATAGCAGTATTCAGATATGTGAAATGTTGTTGCCTCAAAGATGAAACACACTTATCTTCCTTCGCAGACAGAACAGGAATAGAATGAGTGTCAATTGCAAAGAAACAGATTTAGGAGAAACAATAGGAAACATTTTCTTATTGAATGATTTGACAATAGAGACTTTTGACTTAGGTTCTCCTTTGGTAGAGGTGCAAAAATAAAGGCTGGACAGCTATCTGCTTAAGGTGCCTGGGGTGGGATTACACAATGTCTTACCCTAACATTCTACTACCACTCTTCTTTCATTTGGAAGCTGTTCCTCAGAAGCCCTATGGAACTCAGCAGCACAGTCATTAATTGATAAGTACTTAACAAAGATTCATCATGTAAAAGATTCAGTCTAGTCAGCGAGTGGAATATTGTTTTTCTTTGACTGACATACTTTCTCCTTGAAGAATAGGAAAATATAGTGCCAAAAATTAAAAAAAAAAAACTGAGCATATCAGTGGAAAGAAAAAAAAAAGTGCAGCGCACATACAATAAATCCCACTATTTTCAATTATATTCTGCTTTATAGCATCGCAGAATTCAGGTGGTATATAGACGTTCTCGGGCAGTTATTCATCCCAGAACCAATCAGACTAAGTTTGGGGAATCTTTATTTATATGAAGACGTTTGTTTTTGGTGACATGAAGAAAATATAAGATTCCACAATTACCTAGATGATCAACGCCACAAAAATTATAAACATTTGTTTTGCATATGTAATTCTATTCTAGTAACTTTTTACTTAAAAGCTTTGAATACTGGAATATTCCTAAGGGACTTGCAACTTCTGATTTGCATTATCTGCAGCAAAGGTCCATAAAGCCAATATTGATACAATCATGAATCAGTTGCCTCTATACTCCTTTGCTGGAAATGATGCAACTATTAAAAATGATGAGAAAAGGCTAGATAAAAATAGAGTCTCTTGCACAAACCCAAGAAGATTTAGAACATCAGTTCAAATGCCCCATTTGCTGGTCATTATTAAGTATTACAAAGTTTGTGGGTGTAATGAAATGTTAAATTGTTGCTTGAGTGAAGACAGGTAAACACGTCACTGGGCACTTCTTTATAAGGAAGGTGGGGCAGAGGGCGATATGAGGAGAGAAGCAGTGAGGGGCAGATACGGGAGTAATCAGTGGACAGGAGAAAACTGACAAAGAAGGCAAAGGAAGTTAGAGGAGAAGTATACAGTATATGAAGAGAAGCACTGGTAGACACTGTGAAAAAGAATAAATCTATAAATAAGCATGATGTTCTGGTCCTTTAAACTGAAACCACTTATACCCATGCTACCTGTTTTGTTAAATAAAGTTTTAAAGTATTTATAAATACCTGATCCTCCGAGTAACTGAGAAACAGATTACAATAAAGCCACTCCCACCCTAAGGCACCACATGACCAGAGGAAAGACTACTGATAAGAGAGATAAGAAAACATCAGTAGAAGTGGACATTCATCATTTTCATGTGAAGGCAGCAAGATTTTTAAACTGTATTTATTTACCTCCACGATAAACTTAGAAGAAATGATATGCTACTTCTGACCAAATAAATCTGATTTTGCCACTGTGGATTCTAGACATGCAGCCTTCCTAGAGGTTGCCCTGCACTAGAAATAAGCTACTTTAATGGAAAGATTTTTATGATAATTACTCCTTTTTATCACAAATGCTATTCTTTTTGAAGTTTTATATGTACTGTTCTTTTAACTATTTCACTCTTAACATTTATTTTTTTATAAATTTTATAATTGACTTGAATTGCATTTTTATTTTCCCATCTTGAGAAGACTGCAGTCTTGAAAAGCAGTCAAAAATATATTAAATGAACAAGTAAATTAACATGGCTATGTTCAGCTAGATAACGGAAGATTGTTTGTTTAAAAACAGATTAGCATTTAGAAAGACAGCAGTGGGAAAAAAAGATCTGTGTAATGCAACTATAGTAAATTCTACTGTATTCAGTGTGGCTTATCCCTAGATAACTATTTTTTGTTGTTGTTCAGTCGTTAAGTCGTGTCCGACTCTTCGTGACCCCATGAACCATATTCGCCAGGCCTTCCTATCTTTCACTGCCTCCCTGAGTTTGCTCAATTTCATGCTCATTGCTTCAGTGATGCTATCTAGCCATCTCATCCTCTGCCGTCCTCTTCTCCTTTTGCCTTCCATCTTTCCCAGCATCAGGGTCTTTTCCAAAGAGTCCTCTCTTCGCATTAGGTGACCAAAGTATCTGAGCTTGAGCTTCATTATCAATCCTTCCAATGAGCAATCAGGGTTGATTTCCTTTAAGATTGACTGGTTTGACCTCCTAGCAGTCCAGGGGACTCTTAAGAGTCTTCTCCAGCACCACAGTTCAAAGGCATCAATTCTTCGGCGTTCAGCCTTCTTTATGGTCCAGCTCTCACAGCCATACATTACTACTGGAAAAACCATAGCTTTGACTATGCGGATCTTTGTCGGCAAGGTGACGTCTCTGCTTTTTAATATGCTATCTAGGTTTGCCATAGCTTTCCTCCCAAGGAGCAAGCGTCTTTTAATTTCATGGCTGCAATCTCCGTCTGCAGTGATCTTGGAGCCCAAATAAATGAAGTCTGTTACTGCTTCCATTTCTACCCCTTCTATTTGCCAGGGATTGATGGGTCCAGATGCCATGATCTTAGTTTTTTTAATGTTGAGTTTCAAGCCAGCTTTCGCACTCTCCTCTTTCACCCTCATCAAGAGGCTCTTTAGTTCTTCTTCACTTTCTGCCATTAGGGTGGTATCGTCTGCATGTCTGAGGTTATTGATGTTTCTCCCTGCAATCTTAATTCCGGCTTGTGATTCTTCCAGCCTGGCATTTCTCATGATGTACTCTGCATATAGGTTAAATAAGCAGGGTGACAGTATACAGCCTTGTCATACCCCTTTCCCTATTTTGAACCAATCGGTTGTTCCATGACCGGTTCTAACTGTTGCTTCTTGGCCCGCATACAGATTTCTCAGGAGACAGGTAAGGTGGTCTGGTATCCCCATCTCTTTAAGAATTTGCCACAGTTTGTTGTAATCCACACAATCAAAGGCTTTTGCATAGTCAATGAAGCAGAAGTAGATGCTTTTCTGGAACTCTCGTGCTTTCTCCATGATCCAGCGAATGTTGGCAATTTGATCTCTAGTTCCTCTGCCTCTTCGAAACCCAGCTTGTACATCCGGTAGTTCTCGGTTCACGTACTGCTGAAGCCTAGCTTGTAGGATTTTGAGCATAACCTTGCTAGCAGGTGAAATGAGTGCAATTGTGCGATAGTTGAGCATTCTTTGGCATTGCCCTTCTTTGGAATTGGAACGTAAACTGACCTTTTCCAATCCCGTGGCCACTGTTGCGTTTTCCAAACTTGCTGGCATATTGAGTGCAGCACTTTAACAGCATCGTCTTTTAGTATTTTAAATAACTCAGCTGGAATACTGTCATCTCCACTAGCTTTGTTGTTAGCAATGCTTCCTAAGGCCCACTTGACTTCACTCTCTAGGATGTCTGGCTCAGGGTCAGTGACCACACCAGCATGGACATCAGGGACATTAAGATCTTTTTTGTATAATTCCTCTGTGTATTCTTGCCACCTCTTCTTAATCTCTTCTGCTTCTGTTAGGTCCCTGCCTTTTTTGTCCTTTATCGTGCCCATCTTTGCACTAAACGTTCCTTTGATATCTCCAATTTTCTTGAAGAGATCTCTAGTCTTCCCCATTCTATTGTTTTCTTCAATTTCTTTGCATTGTTCATTTAAGAAGGCCTTCTTATCTCTCCTTGCTATTCTCTGGAAATCTGCATTCAGTTGCTTATATCTTTCCCTTTCACCCTTGCTTTTCGCATTCCTTCTTTCCACAGCTATTTGTAAAGCCTCATCAGACAGCCATTTTGCTTTCTTGCATTTCTTTTTCTTTGGGATGGTTTTAGTTGCTGCCTCTTGTACAGTGTTACAGACCTCCGTCCATAGTTCTTCAGGCACTCTGTCTACCAAATCTAATCCTCTAAATCTATTCACCACCTTCACTGTGTACTCACATGGAATATGATCTAAGTCATACCTGAGTGGTCTAGTGGTTTTCCCTACATTCTTCAATTTAAGCCTAAATTTTGCATTAAGAAGCTCATGATCTGAGCCACAGTCAGCTCCTGGTCTTGTTTTTGCTGTCTGTATAGAGCTTCTCCATCTTTGGCTGCAAAGTAAGTAATCAATCTGGTTTCGGTATTGACCATCTGGTGATGTCCATGTGTAGAGTCGTCTCTTGTGTTGTTGGAAAAGAGTGTTTGCTATGACTAGCTTGTTCTCTTGACAGAACTCTATTAGCCTTTGCCCTGCTTCATTTTGTACTCCAAGGCCAAACTTGCCTTTTATTCCGATTACTCCTTGACTTCCTACTTTAGCATTCCAATCCCCTATGATGAAAAGGACATCTTTTTTTGGTGCTAGTTCTAGAAGGTCTTGTAGGTCTTCATAGAAGCGGTCAACTTCAGCTTCTTCGGCGTCAGTGGTTGGGGCATAGACTTGGATTACCGTGATGTTGAATGGTTTTCCTTGGATACGCACTGAGATCATTCTGTCGTTTTTGAGGTTGTACCCCATTACTGCCTTTCCCACTCTCTTATTGACTATGAGTGCAACTCCATTTCTTCTAGGGGTTTCTTGCCCACAGTAGTAGATATAATGGTCACCTGAATTAAATTCACCCATTCCCGTCCATTTCAATTCGCTGATTCCCAAGATGTCGACGTTCAATCTTGTCATCTCATGTTTGACCACATCCAGCTTGCCTTGGTTCATGGATCTTACATTCCAGGTACCTATACAATATTGTTCTTTACAGCATCGGACCTTCTTTTCGCTTCCAGATACATCCACAGCTGAACATCCTTTCGGCTTTGGCCCAGCCGCTTCACTCTTTCTGGAGCTACTTGGAATTGCCCTCCGCTCTTCCCCAGTAGCATATTGGACACCTTCCGACCTGAGGGGCTCATCTTCCGGCGTCATATCTTTTAGCCTTTTAACATTGTCCATGGGGTTTTCTTGGCAAGGATACTGGAGTGGGTTGCCATTTCCTTCTCCAGTGGACCACATTTTGTCAGAACTCTCTGTCATGACCTGTCTGTCTTGGGTGGCCCTGCACGGTATAGCTCATGGCTTCACTGAGTTACACAAGCCCCTTCGCCACGACAAGGCAGTGATCCATGAAGGGGAGATAACTATTAGGGTTGTACAATTATTCAGATTTGATTAAGAAAAAAATGCTTTGGAATATGTAAGAATGCATGAAGTCTGAGACTCAATAAAGTAGCTGTGTCTGTTTCCAGGAGTGCTTCAATGAGTTGCAGACAGATGCTGCATTCAGACTCCTACACATTCTGAAACATCTCTTCCAAATCAAATCTGAATAATTGTACAGCCCCATAGATATTTTTGCCTAAAATATGACAAAAAGAAATCCTTCACATACCTAATTAAAAGTATGTTCAATAGATCACAAAACAGAGAACAGCAAGTGGGGAGATTCAGCTATGCAATTTGTTTACATGTGTTAATTTTATGTCTCACACAAAACAAATTATTTGAGTGTGGAACCTTATGTAGCCAAAACAGAAACATCAAAGACAATAGGGGCTTATTAGAAGACTTGGGGAAAACCCAAGATTTACAAAACATATACAGAAAAAAATGAAGAAATATACTTGGCAAAGCACCCCAACATAAACTAAATACACTCAGCAGCAGCCACATAACACCCAGTGCCTGGCTCTGTCAGTCTGAATGTCAACACTCCATGTGGCAACTCTTTGTTGCATGTATACCTTTTTATTAAAGACAGCAGCCTGCTCTTCCAGAAGGGCAACCAGCTTCTGAAGGATTTGCTCTTTCTGTTTCTCATCCAATTCTCCTGGCAGCTTTTCCAAGGCAGCTGAGCAAAAAAATATTATTGTGATTCCAAAATATAATACAGTATTTCCTTGCAAAGACAGTCATCAGTTTTAAGCCACACAGATGTCAAAATGATGGCACGTGTCCTGTGATATCATTGCACAAATGATATGATTATGTAATGTCTCTCAGTTGCATAATGTCTGATGGAAATATGTCAGTCATATCATTTTGTGATGATATCAAGATGTACTTGTCATCATTTCATCCCTATCCTCCTGTGGATACTTATGCTTGAAAGGAAGACTAGTTTTTTCCCCCGAATAATTTGCATAAATTAAATTAGATTAAATTAATTTTTTAATTTAAAATTTTTGCTAAGATTGTTGTAAAAGAAGCAGATGAACTTTTTCATCTAAGCTTTGTTTTTCAGGTGGCGAGACTGTTTTAAATTCAGAGTCATCCTTCTTTCCACACGATTCCACATGTATTTCCCCAAACATACTTCCCCAATCTGATGCCTTCCATATGTATTGGCCAAAAGCTGGCTCTAACTTTTGCGAATTAAAGTCTCAACAAAACTGAAAGATGACAATATAGGAAATGCTGAGATGTACAGTATAGGGATCAGGAAGGGATTTCTGTCTTATCACTGTTATAAACCCAGGCTTTTTGGACGAGGCAGCTTAAATGCACAAGAAAATTAATTCAGTACCTGAGTTGCCGGAGATTGTGTCTGCAGGAATTGTAGTGTTCAGATCTGTGGGAGAAGGTGAGCTTTTTGCTGCTGCAGGGCTGGCCCACTGTTGTTGTTTCACAAAGTAATCTAATTTCTGGGCCACCAAAGTATAAAACTCAGCACCCTCAGCTTCACCATCTGTAATAAAGAATAGAAAGTTATTAAAGCAAGGGGCACAAAAAAGCCAAATCCTGTATCAAGAGGATACAGAAACAGGATGGACACCAAAACATTAAAGGGTGAATACAGTACTAATAACATGATAAAGGTAAAAGTTCCCTCAAATCAAGCCCAACTCTTAGTGAATACCTGGACAAGTCTGTATAGTTTTGATAGGAGCAATATGGAAATGTTTTGCTATTGCCTTCTTCTGGGATTTTTTTTTTTCCTTTTACTTCCCATTTTACTGGGAATGTCCTGATAGTCTACCATTTAAGAGCTAACCAGGTCTGATCCCACTTAGCTTTCTGAGATCAGCAAAGCCAATACGTGCTGCCATCTGCTGAGGCTATGGTAACCTGATTATCTGTCAAATGACCAAGTTATATTTGGGGAAGGATTTGCAAACTATACAGAATAGGCAAAAACAAAAGGAAGACAAATCTCTTTACTAGTTTATTACTGATGGCACGATCAGTGGAAATATTATTCTCTGGGCATTAGAGGAGGTGAAGTGTTTCAAACAGTTTTGAATGTACTTGTTATAAATACCATAAGAATTAGATCTCTGATGTAGAATAGCATGCAAATGAAGGCAAGCCTACCTTTTTCGTTATATAAACAGGTGTTGTGCAAAAGCATTGCTTTTTTTAAGGAGTTGGACTGGCAGTGGAAAGGTTCAGTTCAGGTTCACCTTAACCACAGAAGCTCACTGGGTGACTTTGGACCAATCATTCTCTCTCGCCCCAACCTATTTCAGGGAACTGTTGTTGTGGGGAAATATGGGAGGAAGGAGTGCTTATATATTGTCTTGAGCTCCTGAAGGAAGCTGTGCTATAAATCTAATAAATGAATAAATAATTTTGTATCTCAACAAAGGATCACTCTGTCCTGAATGAGGGATATAATATTAGGAAAGTGTTATTTAAGGTGGGGAGCAATTTTAATATTGGAGTGGGAAGGTTATTTTTATGTTATGGCTATCACTTTGGGGATCTGATGGTTAGAAAAGGCAACTTAAATGAATATTGCCAAGGGGAAATTCAAAGTTCTGGAATTTTTGAATGACTTCAGGTTTGCCTGTTGAAATATTACTACTTCTACTGCTCCATATGAGCTTCACCAGGAAAACAGTAGGAGGTAGAGGTAGAAAGGGTACACTTGGAACTGAGGGGTAAGATTCCCTAAGCATAACTTCCTCAATCCAAGAATTTATTTTAATATCAGCATTAAGTAAACAGTTCTTCCACACAGAAATACTGTGTTTTCCATCTCAGTGGCCTAATTTAGAAAGTAAACCAATTTGTTTTTGTTCTTAATCTATAGACTGAATTTCTTGCAGAATTTCTTGCAAGATCTCCTGAGATATACTTATTTAGTTAGCACCTATCCAATCTTGATTTAGAACAAGGATTGGGCATTTTAAAGATTTTTGGACTGCTGGGGGTTGCACATTTTATCTATTTCTTCATTTTACTAGCTGGGTCATGGGGAGTGTGTGGGGGGCAGAACACTTCAAATGTTAGGGTTGTAGGGGGGAGGTGTTACTATTCTTAAGCCAATTCAAAGGCTTAAATTTCTTTTTTTTGTATTTTTCTGTGGAAAAATTGTAGGATATCATGCTCTTAAAATTCTGTTGATTACCTGTTGCCTAATTTCAATTGACCCCAACCACACAACCTATAATCTGTCTAGCTAAGGGGGTACCATGAAAAATGTCCTTAAGCTCTTTTTTTCCAAAGGCAGGCCAGCATTTTGTTTTTTTAAAAAAAGGTTCATGAAGTCAATTAGCAAACCTAAGTATGGCCTAGCAATCAATGGGATCCCTCATAATGGCAATGGGGAAATTGCTTCCAAAGCTATCTCCTAAGAGCCTTTCTGAAGTCACCATTTGGGGGAGTCAATGATTTGCTGAACAGGCCACTCCTTGTTCCTCTGGGCACAGAGAATGAGGCAATCTTTGGGTATGCACAGAGAGATATGGAATGATTTGACCTGGTCTTAAGATAGGTTATGGAAAGTGAGAGGGGCTTCTACCTTGGTCTGAGTGGGTTAATAAGAAGATCCTGAGGGCTGCATCCTGCCTGGGAGCCAGGGAGTTCCCATTGCTTCAGGAAAGCAGAAAATATAACATGAAAATAAGTGGATACAGCCCCATGTGGTATAATGACCACAGCAATCACCTTGGAGAAACCCAGACTCAAATCTTTGTTCAAAGTGAATGTTGGCAAGATAAAACATAACTTTATCTCATTCTTCCTCCAAAAAGCCAAGATATATTGGCTCCAAAAAGCCCACCCACCCATCCAAGCAAGGCTTGAGCACCACAATAAAGAAGCAAGGAGAAAACGGAGCAAGTAGCAAAGCTTCATACTGCCTGCTATCTGGACCTCTTCTGGTTCAGCTGCCTGCTTTCTACAATAGCAGGTGACGAGAGGCAAAGAGTCAGGGCGCTGGGGGTGAGCAACAGGGTCAGCTATCTCTGCTGAGGCAGCCCCCTTCTTCTTCAGGAGGCTCTTGTAGAAGGGGCGCTTCCGGTGGGCCCCTTCGGCCCCTGGCTTAGACTTCTTTAAGGAGTCCCCAGAGGAGGGCAGACTGTCAGAGGGCCCTCGAGAGTTGGACCGCTTCTGCAACAGGTGCTTAATGCTGGTGCGAAAGCCATGTTTTTTCCCTTCTGCGGAGTTACTTTCCTCATGGGCAGAGCTGCAGGCAGGACATTCCAGAGCACGTTCCACTGGGGACCTGCCGACAGAAGAAAACACACTAAAAATGGGAACCGTGATCCATTGCTCTACTCCCCAACCTCCTTGGTTGATTTTTATCATTTTTATTTGCGTGTTTTTCTTCAATCACTCTACCAGCCTAAGAAGTGTCTCAGAATAGCCAAGCCATTTGACTTCATGAAATTGAAAGCGATACAATTGTTTGTGAGAAACAGCAGAGCAACACATGCAGCAAAGGGTTGGCAAAATTATTTAAATAATGATGCCAGGAAGATTAAAGAATTATCGGGGGGGGGGGAGCCTTAGCTGGCATATTAAAAGGATGGATATGGTAACAGTAGAGACTTTCTGGAGAAAATCAATCTCAAATTGGTGCCTGTTTCACCTCTGAGGGCAAAAGAAGTGTCACTAACACTGACACTAAAAGAACTGTCTTTAGAAAAAAATCCTGAATTTCACTGCACCTCTGGCCAAATTATTTAAGCTTCTGGTCTCTCAGCTCCCTAACCTTCTACTTAAAATCAGAAGCCTTTCTATTAGGCCAGAAGATTTATCCTACAGAATCCAAGCCAAGATTCCAAGTTTCAACATTGTAGAGGCCCTTGCAATCTACAGATTGTTGGATTCCTGCCCAAATCCCACTCTCTATTTCAGCATTTCTCAACCTTGGCAGCTTGACGATGTGTGGACTTCCAGAATTCCCCAGCCAGCAGAAACACTGCTCTATTTATTTCTTTCCTTTGCAGGTAAGCCAAATCTTCAACTGCTAAACCATTACCTGGACATGTAACTTTGGGGGTCATGGTAGCCACGGCCTATATGACCCGGGGCCCCTTTCTCTCCGCTGCTTAGTGCCCCTTGCAGGAATGCTTCCAACACCAGCCGGGTCTCCTCAACCACCTGCCTCCTAGGGGGCACCGGGCTGCCAGCCATGAGCTTGGAGCAATGCAAGGCACCTCAAGGCAGGAGAAGAGTCCTTTCTTCTTACATCTCCCCTGGAAGGAAAAAGGAAACAAACCACAGAGAATATTAGCCTTTTCTTCTGCCAACTGTCTTCTTTTCCCATCATCCTTTGCACCTGCTTCCTCACCATTTCTGGGATGGTTCTTCACACACCCTTGGCTCTTAACATGCCAGGGTCTTTCAGTCACATTCCCCTTCTCTCCTAGATTTGCTAAAATCTCATTCAGCTGCCTGCTCAAAAACAAACCTATCTATTCACCTGTCCTGTGCAATCCAGAATCAAATCATGCTAAGATCACTGTCATGCAAAAAAAAAAAAAAAAAAACCCTCGGCTAACAATGCTCTTGGTCACTTTCAATAGAGCTAGTAGAAAAAATCCTTCCTAGTTCCAAATATGACATTCTTCTTTCAGAATTTTAATTTATTTCACACGTTTTCTCCGAGGCAGGCAAATTGGGCTACATGGCTTTGCCTGATTTTATCTTCACAGCTTTTGTGGGAAGTAGACTATACCGAGAGCTGATATCAGCCACTCAACTTTGTGGTCAAGTGGAGATTTGGACCTGGGCCTCCTTAAGATATGTGGACTTTAACTTCCAGAATTTCCCAACCAGCATGCTGGCTGGGGAATTCTGGGAGTTAAAGTCCACATGCCCGTATCTTAAAGTTGCCAAGGTTCAGAAACACTGCTCTAGCCAATGAGAGCATCTCTCCTTCTGTCTCTTCCATCTGTTTCCCAAAGCCTCCTTCACAATTCAACCCTTCCAACATCATTCCTACTCTCTCAAACCGGCAGCAATAAATCACACTTACTACAGCACCCGGAATTGTGTTTTCTTCTCAGACCTTTCGACTGTGACTCTCAGATCCCCCCACTTGTCAGTTTCAGTCTCAGACTGAAGTTCAACTTCAGACGCAACCTCTAGACAAACCGCAACGAGTACGGCGGGATTTCACGGAACAGCCGACAAGCTGAAACCTGCATTTCTCGCCTCTTCTCCCGCGGTTCATTCATCGCCTTTTCCCGGCCCGGATCTCTTTTCCCATCCTTTGCTCCTCCCCACTCTACTCTGGAATAAAGGAATCCATTTCAGGATGGACTGCGATCCCCAAACCGTCACCCTTCCCAGGAGAACAGATTTAACCCACAACTACTAGAGCGGGAAAAAAAAAAAAGTCCACCTACTCAGCCCGAAATGTTCTTCAGCTCCTTCGGGAAAGTTTCTCCTGAAGTTTGCACTACTGGTCTGCGCATGCGCCCATCGCTCTCCGCGGCTTAAGTTGCAGTTTCGTTCCCCCGTCTTCCGCGAGAGGAGGTGCGGCGGCTCAGACGGCGGCGGTGGGGTGTGCAGCCCTCGCGTTTGGCTGCGCCCAAGGGAGCATGCAGGCATCTGCGCTGCATCCCAGCGATCAGTCCCCCCCACCCCCCACTGACCGCCCCTTAGGAAATGAATCGCCACTGTATTGGCCGAAGGTGGAATCAGCTAGAACGTTTAGAATGAACGGGAAAATATTTTAAAATCCACCATCAGGAAGATAAAATAATAAAGTGCCCTGAAGACGTCTGTCGGACAGGGCCTGCTGATTAAATGCAAAGGCTGACGTGGGATGAGAGAAAAGATGCCTTCTCTTAATTGAGATTGAAAGGATGTGGAATGTGTAATAAAAGGGTATTTTAGACATACTTCAAAATAATATATTTACTAATTTTCAACCTGTTTTCCTGTAAGGAGGGAGGGGGTTCTTTGGCTCCCCTCTGATCATGTTTTGCATTATAAGAAACATGAGGTAGGGTATACAACCTGACTAACAAGGCCACCCAAGGAATTTAAGGCCTAGCTGGGATTTATTCTGAATCTAGCCCTGGTCTCTCTGGCCTTCGGCTAACACTAATGACATAAAAGACACAAACAGTCCTATCACACCCTCACCCACCAGCTGTTTTCAAAGGATGGGAAGGAGAAATATTTCTGGACTGCAGTATAGAAAACCAATTTTTTAAAAGATGGGGTATGCTGTTCTGAACGATGTCAGTCCATTAGCTACGTAGGATAGCATAGGATTCTCCCTATAAGAACTACAGTATGGATTCCATTTCCACAGTATGGCACCAAGCCCAAGCCCAAGCAATTCCTGTTTCCTAGTGTAGGGTTAGTCACAGGGGTACTTCTTTAGATCCTGGAGCTATGTTATGTAACCATTTATTTGTTTGCTTATTTATTTCATAGAAACATATGACTCTGGGTGGCTAACAATATTAAAAATGATAAAAACATACTGTATACAAAAAATATAAAATGTATAGCAGCCGAGAAAGTCACACACTCAGGGCTCCAGGCTCAGGGACAAAGCCAAGTCTTCAGGGCCTTGTAGCATTTGTTTGTATTTGTCCAATGCCCTTTGATATCTTTTAAAGTTGGTAGCCATCACCACATTCCATTTTAAGTTTATCTAGACATAAGCTGGGCTGAGGTGCAAAATAAGACTTCAAAGTCATAGAGTATCATATCCAATAATGTAATATTTTTAAAATTTTCAATAAGAATTAAGGCATATTCAAGGTGATTGAGGAAGTGCTGGATATTGATTCAGTGGAGGCATCTGAAAAGTGACACCACAGCAGCTTCAGCTGAGTTGATATAAGATTTAACACAATTTAGAGAAAAATTATGAGCAAGTGGAAGGGAATATTGGCAATTACATGCAATTTAAACTTTATCTAGGGTATATTGGTAGAGACTATTAATCAGGTCTATAGAAATACAGATCTTGGAAGGAATCAGCAAGGGAATTAACCTGTTGACATTGTATTCTTGCATTATCAAAATGTTTTTGACAAAATATCTCATGAATGAGAGTAAATTTAGTTGTCACTGAATAAAATGAGGACAAACTTTGGTGGGCAGGGGCCATACATTTTTGTAGGGGCCAATGATGCAAAGTTAAATCCCACCTTGAGCACTGTGTTCAGTTCTGTGCACCACACCTCAAGGAGTATTCAGAAAGACTATAATCAGTCCAGAGAAAAGCAAGAAGAATGGTCAGAAACAAAGTCTTATGAAAAAAAAAGATGGAAAGAGCTGGGAATGTTCCGCTTGAGAAATCTGAGAGGGAATATGATAGCATTCTTCAAATACCTTAAAAGATGTCCCACAGAAGGTCAAGATCTCCATACTGTATTGTTCTAGGGAGCAGCACACAGAATAACGGATTTAAGTTGCAGGACGCCAGATTGCCAGAAAAATTGTGTAATAGTGAAAACAGCTCAACACTGGAACCAGTTAGCCAGAAGCGTTATGAGCTCCCTTTCACTGTGTGGGTTGAAGCAGAAGTGAGGCAGCCATCCATCGAATATGCTTCCTGCTCCAGTCAGGGGATTGGACTCCCAATTCCATGGTTCTGCTCTTGTGAAAGTGAGCAGAGTCGTGTCATGCATAGGAAAAGAGGAATTTGGGTGGCTGTTGTTTTTAAGCAATATTAGGATGGGCACCCTGAAGCTACAGAGTGGCAAGGAATTCCCGCCTCAAGTGTAGGAATACCTACTGACTGTGAGTGCTGAAAACTGAAGGCAGTTTCCTGCTATTCTAACATAGGAAACAAATGAAAACCATACAGTAGGCCCTAAAATAGACCCAGAAGAGTTAAAACATATAGAAAATCCCCAAACTTTCCCCCCGACCTACCTATACTCCCACATACGATGCAAATCCTTTTTCAGGCAGCCCTCAGTTTCCTCAAAATGTTAAGGGCAGCCCTTGGCCATCCTAAAAATCACCCAGCATTGAATTATACTTAATAGTTTTTAGAGCGTATAGTATAGTTTTTGTGTATATACAGTAGTAAGAAATCAAATCACCAATTTTAGCAATAATGGGAACTACTCTAAAGCAATGGAAGGAGTATGAATAAATCCTTCCCCAATCACTTGTCCTTCTTACTTTGGCCTATGACAATCAATCCTGATCAGAAGTTACTGATTTTTGAGAGAGCCATAACATATACTATTTCACATTAACCCTCCCATTCTAAACATCTTCCCCCAGTAAAATGCACAGAGGCGAGCTACATTCCATCTATTCCAGACACACCAACAAAAATCTTGTTCTGTTTAAGTCTATTGATTTATTACCATTTTAAACCACCCACTAGCAATAACTGCATAGGTTCCTCTCAGTTATGTGACGTAATATAAATTATGTGCATATATAAATAATATAAATAATATAAATTACATTAGTCTGAGCAATTTTAAAAGGTAGATTTAATAAAACACCAATATTACAAAGCTTATGCCCAGGTAGGACAAGTGAAATCTAACCTATTGAACGTATTCTTTTATACTGTGAATTTTACTCTGATTTGAGACAAAGGAAGCTCCTTCCCTTAATTAAAATTTTCCCTGTGCATTCAGATGAATGATATGTAAATTATCTGCCAGTTGCTAGACACCCTGAACCGCAAAGGTTGCAACGAGACTGCCACTGTAGGACAGGTCAGGCTCACTGTAATATACATGCATCAAATTATGTAGATGTCTGTTACCGCTGTTGTTTGATGTAAATCTGTTCTAAGACAAAATACAGTTTGTAATTGTAATTGCATAATTGTATAATATAATCCATGAGAATCAAAGAAGTGTAAAAGCTCAATCTGGTGTGGTTTTAGAATCTTCTCTGAACGATTCTATAGAACGTTCAAGGGGTGCTTATCAGGAAGCAGAACTTTAATTCCTGATGCATTTTCCTTGTTGTGAAAAGCAACCCAGAGGCCCAATGAAGCACATCCCACGGCTGAAGAGCGAACATCACCACGGAGGCTGCTTCAAGAAACGCACGTGAAATCCACGCACTTGCCCTCAGCTGGGTGGATACAGGCGAGTCCGTCAAATCAGCATCTTCTGTTGTGGTTAAATGGAGGCGGAATTGCACAACTCCTCCTCCCCTGGAAGCGCACGGGTTAGCGCTGAGAGCTGCGCTCGTCCCCGGGTCTACCCCCGCTCCGAGTTGTGCAACCCCCGCGACACAGCCAGGGCGATGGAAAAACACGCAGACCCGAGGAAGAGGAGGACGCGCCCGCTGGAGAAGGGGTGGTTTCCCACGCTGGAAAGGAAGTGACGCCTGCCCAGGGTTCCCGGAAGCGCCTTGCTCCTGTGTGCGAAAGAAGTGTTTTCACTTGTTTAGGCAAGTGGTGGGGCTCCGTGAGAGCGGAAGGTAAAGAGTGCGCTCGAGGCTCTGTACGTGGGAGAGGGGAGTCGCGTGGTACCCCCGGGCGAGGATGGGAATCAGCGGCTGGACTCCCGGTTCCCCACGTCGCAGGCTCTTCGACAAATCTGGGAAGTAAAGCTGCTCTCCCCAGCTAAGCGGACGAGTAGGTCTCAGCCGCTTGCATCCCGTTAACTCCGCCATCCTGTGCTGGTTTTCTCGGGGGTAAACCCAGGGGTGCCAGGGAGGGTTTTCTGAGCTGGACCGGAGCGGTGGTGAAAGGATCGGGGCTTTCGAGCAGGGAGGATCCCCAGATGATTCCTCCGAATCGGCGTCTGGGGGGTAACTTCCCCAACAGGGAAGGTGGACTCTCTTAGGTCCTGGCCCCGCTGTAGGAAAGGATCAGGACCGAGTGAAGAGGGGTGATATCATGTGCTTCTAGCCCTCCGCTAGAGCAATTAACAAGTGGGAGGAGATGTCAGGGTGTCCAATAAGTGGCAGATAGTTAGCTTGGAGGAATGCCAGGCCTCCGCCGAAGTTTGCTTTCAGAACTCACGGGAGCAAACAAAAAACCTACAAAATAGACTAAACTAGAAATCCGGAGGTCTCAGATTTGAATCTCACCTCTCTCATGAAAGTTACACAAACATCACAACTTTTACATCAGCTTTCATACAGAGACTATTGTATGTTAAGGTAATAATTCTGGGCATCCTAACTGAGAATATTTGCCTTTAATTTGCCCTTTGATTTAAAGAAGGAATCCCTGGAGAGTTAAGTTTTTGAATGAGCATTTTTATCAGGAATGGCAATTGGGTTTTTTAAGGTTTATTGTTTGGTTGGTGTATGTTTATAGTGGTGTTTATCATGAAGGTAGGGCAACAAAATAAAATATAAATGTATTGACTGATATACAAGGATTTTTACATTTTTTTTCTGGGTGTGCATGTTTCCTCAAAATTCTCTATCAGTAGTCAGAATCCTGCATATATAGGTTACATCTGGAATCTTTTTCTGGCTTTTTGCAGAGAGGGCTTTGGGGTGAGAGGCTTTTTTGTTGTTGTTTTTAGCTTTTCAAAAATGTTGTTTAACCTTATACAATAGTTTCTATCTGTTCCCCATCTCTAAAGAGCAGGTAAACAAAATTCAGTGATATAATTGAGGAGATCCGAGATTGCAAAAAACCATTTTGGGTTCTGTACGTGGCTTTGAGCCACAGGTTGCTCGCTCCTATTTCAACACTGTTTATAGCTCCTGAACATACAAGAGGAAACCCTTACCAGCATGTTGAAAAGTGTATACAGGCATACCTCATTTTATTGCGCTTCACTTTATTGTGCTTTGCAGATAATTGTGTTTTGTTACAAATTGAAGGTTTTTGGCACCCCAATATTCACTTTATTGCGGTGGTCTGGAACTGAACCCACAATATCTCCAAGATATGCCTGTATTGATGAGTCAAACTGCCTTATACCCTTCACTTAATCACACATAAAGGATTGTGCTGTGCAATAAACTAAGGGAATCTGGTGATATCGTCTTCCTTTTTCTGTTTCAGGTTACGTTCTACCTTCAGACAGTACTTTGGTCACCTGTCTCTCCTGCCCACTAACCTGTTGCTGTGCCACCTCCATAAACCCTGCTATGTGGTTGTATACTAGCTGAATATTTTCCCCATAGTGGGGAGGAAGGTGAGACAGAATGTAAAGACAACTTCCCCTCCTTTGCACAATGTTCTCATAGGATGTTTGGTGTAGGGCAAATAGCGATATGAGGATCAGTGACTGTTTGGGAAAAGAAGGACGAGGGGAGGGGGAGAGAGGGGAAGAAGCAGCTTTTGGCAGTGGATAAATGATGAAGGGAAGGGGTGGGTACTGTCCTTGTTCGATACAGAAGGACCAAAATGTTCTGCCTTATTTCCATTAAGACAGCCTACAGAAGTGAGAGAGCATTTGAAAGTTAGAGCAACTTTTTGACCTAGGAGGGTACAAAAATAAAAGATGTGAGGAACTCGTTATATACCTCTTGGTATAGGATGACGATAGGGACCTTTTTTTCACTTCTGTATCCTCTCGGAAAGAATCTATTAACAGCTGTATCCTAGTAGGAGGTGCAGCCAGAGTTACATGTAAGTGCAAGTTTTACTACTCTCCCCTTTTTCTTTTTGATATCTGCCCCCCCCCATCTCTATATCATTTCTTTCCCACCCAGTGGGAAAGGCAAACATCCTTTTTGCCAGACGTGAATTGCTTACTTGCTGAGGTCTCTGAAATTTAGCTGAGAGGGCACATGGTCCTAAACCATAGTTTCCCCATCTCTGGTATAGGAGAATGTAAGATTTGTGCTATATCAGGCCAAAGACGATCTAACCTAGTAACAAATTTCTAAAACGGCCTTACCACAAGCAGATGATGAAGAAACAGCTCATTTCTGCTGTTGCCCCCAGCAACTGGAATCCAGCAATGCGCTTCTCTAACCATGGATATTCCATGGAGCCATCATGGATAAAAGCTGTTGATCTGTCCTCAGTGAATCTGGCTTATCCTCTTTTAATTCTGTTTCAGAAAGTAGCCACCTTCACAGTCCACTTGACAATAGTTTCCCTATGTTGTTTGCAGAATCAGTTGTTTGAGGACGCATCCTGAATCTCTTTCCTATCAAGCAGGGGAGCACAACTTTTGAGGTAAAGCACTTCTCCCAGGACAAGACAAGAGGAACGGCAGGACTTTTCTCTCTTTTCCAAGGAAATGAAAGAGGAGTGAAGAAGCTGAGCTCCAAGAAACTGACTTGTTGTCTGAATCCAGAGCTAGCTATGTAATGCTGCTGTGGCTGATGCCCTGAGATGGCCAAAACGGGTACAGATGAACCTCAGTTACCACAGGGTAAGCCTAATGAAATCCATGCAGATGGCCCACTGCTGAACAAGCAATTAAGATAGGCTTTTCAGAGTTTAACTTTGGTTTCCCTTTTTGTTTTAAACCAGACTATGGGGATCCCACTTCACAGGTCAAAGATGAGTGGTCAATGGCAAAGACAGAGTCTCAGAGCACTGTCAAAATTGAAGTGATTTGCACAGATGATGGCGAGAGCTCTACGCATAGCACTGGTGAGCAGGAGACTCCACCCAGCAATCTGAAGAAGGTTATTGGGGAAATTACTATTACTGGTATAGTAAGGATTTGGAGCAGGAGTCCGTGTGTTGATAGGTTTGAAATGTTTGTATGTTGCTTTTCAGTATGAAAATTTGAAGAAAAGGACCAGTTTGCATGAAAGGATAAGCCAAACTCCTGTGAATTTGATTTTATTTTCAAGATAGTGTACTTGTGTATTCTGTCCTGACTGATTGTTCCTCCATCCAGTGGAAGTGGCTGAACAACAATACTGCTCTAGGTGGCAAAAAAGGATAAACTCTTCTCATGTTAAGGCAGCACTCTTAAAAATAGTTGGTTTGGTCAAAAATGAAAATAGATTAATAGTTAATTAAATTGGTTATTTAATTAAATTAGTTAAATATAATTAATATAATTCCTAACTTTCCCATTTTTTTGCATTAAAAATTATAATTCATATATGGCAACATATGGAGGCGCTACAAAGGTTGCACTCAAGGCTTTCAGGAACTGAAGGAAACAGATAGTAATCACATATTTTCACAGCAACATGGAAGCCACAAACCAATAGCAACCATCAAAACATTTTCAACATGATATAAAAGCCTAGGAAAACTGAACAGTATTGCTAGATTTTTGAAGATTGTTTAGTTTGGTACCAGGCAACTGAATAAATGGAAGGAGATCCAGGCGTGAAGCTGCTATTATCTTTGGTAGCTAGCTACCGCTTTCCAGAAGAGGAGAGAGAGTGGTTAGAGCTGCCTATCTAATCAGATATTAGCAGGGAACATGCTGGCTGGGGAATTCTGGGAGTTGAATTCCACACATCTTAAAGTTGCGAAGTGTGAAAAACACTGCTTTGCGCTAAGCACAACAAAATACTATCCCACCCCTGCCAGCCTTGCCAGTTCAATGATAGCCCCTGACTGCTTATTTTTTTTAAATACCGCCAAATGATTGACCACGGGAGATGGTGGAGGGAATAAGGATAAACCAAATGCAACCTTCTTGCAAAGGCCAGTCATGTGAGCCCTTTTAAAACCCTGAAATTAATGTCTGGGAATTAAGAAATGGGAAGAGTCCCCCCTTTCTCTTACAGTCATCATCTTTGGTTTTCTCTCCCTTCCTCTGCAGCCGAGGAGCCAGCCCGCAAGCGCAAAAAGGGACCTGCCCCCAAGATGTTGGGGGATGAAGTCTGCAGCGTGTGCGGGGACAAGGCCTCAGGCTTTCACTACAACGTCCTGAGCTGCGAGGGCTGTAAGGGCTTCTTCCGACGCAGTGTCATCAAAGGAGCACAGTACACCTGCAAGGGCAGTGGGCAGTGCCACATGGACATGTATATGCGTCGGAAGTGCCAGGAATGCCGCTTGAAAAAGTGCCGACAGGCAGGCATGCGGGAGGAATGTGAGTAGTGGGATCTTAGTGGAGAGCAGCAAAGACGTGTTGAGGCTACTTATCCGGGCTTGGCTGGGAACGGAAGCTGACCTAGCGCAGAGTGAAACAACAGCCTCCTTTATCATGATTTCTGAAAGTGCCACTGGGACCCAATGGTTCCAGTGGCAGTTCTTAAAAAAATAAATGATGGGTGGCTTCAGTTTGGAAGGGATTAATCTCTCTGGAAAAAAAAAGACAAAGATAAGCTGTGGATTAGCAGGGATCACCTAGTGCTGTGTTGCTCAACCCTGGGAACTTTAAGATGTGTGGACTGCAACTCCCAGAATTCCTCAGCCAGCATGGCTGGCTGGGGAATTCTGGGGGTTGAAGTCCACACATCTTAAAGTTCCCAAGGTTGAGAAACACTGGCCTAATGAATAAATATTGGAGGGAAGGAGATGTTTTGCATATGCAAAATTTGCCCCCAGAATTCTGAAGCTTCACTGACCTTTAAAGATTGGACACTGTATGGTCTGCAGAAGGGAGGAACCTGTGGCCCACCAGATGGCGCTGAAGACCATTAGTGAGAAATGGTGGGAGTTGTAGTACGGCTCACATTTGGTGGGCCAAGTGGTTCTCATTTTTGTCATCAAGAAACTGTCAAATTATAAAAACTGAAAAGGAAAAAGCTGAAAGTGTGAAGGTTTGGGCCAACAGGATGGATTTGGATTGTAGTCTGAGAGAAAATAGTAATGAGGCAAAAGATAAATCTTTCTGGGCTGTGCATTCCAGAGCTGAGAAAGATGGTTCTTCAGAACGTGAAGGGATGACATCAGCACATCTGGAATTCTCTGTTGGACTTTTGAGAACTTCTCACTTCATGCCCTTCTGCCTGCCTCTCTATCTCCAGGTGTCCTTTCAGAAGAGCAGATCCGCAAAAAGAAGATCCGTAAACACGAGGGTGATGGGGTGCCAGCTGGGGAGAGAGATGGAGGCGAAATACTTCGAGTACCTCCTTTGCCCTGTGACCCTGCTTTATCCCAGCCTGAGCCAGCTCCTCTTACGCCCCAGCAGGAGGGCATGATCCAGCAGCTGGTGGCGGCCCAACAGCAGTGCAACAAGAGGAGCTTTAGCGATCAACCCAAAGTCACGGTAATTGTGTGTGTGTGAGAGAGAGAAAGAGAGAGAGAAGTTAAATTTAAGCATGGATCCTCTCCCTTCATTCCCAGAAGCCTCCCAAAATCTCGCAGTGGCTACTGATCTTTAAAGCCTGCACATTTTAAGTGGATGATGAGAGTTTTATTCTTCTGAAGCCCTGAATGCCTTGCCTGGTGTCCTTGGTAGAGGAGGGAAACCTCAGGCCTTCCAGCTGCTGGAGAACTACATTTTTATTGTCTCTTTTGAATAGTGTGTACATGTTGTTTACCTCTATGTGCCCATTGATGGCTGACTTGTCTGAATACCAAGAATTCTGAATACTGCCACAAGTATTCAGACAAGTCAGCCATCAACGGGCACATAGAGATAAACAACATTTACTATTTAAAAGAGACAACAAAAAGGAAACAAAAAGACCAGAACACCTCGCCAGCAATCCACACCCAGGTAAACAGGGATTAACACCAAGTTTAACACCAGACAAGCAAGCAGTAAACAACAGCCTAATCGAGGAACTACCAAGGAGAAAACAATACCAACACTGTCAGAGCAAGCTACTGTTATAAACAGAGAGCAAACCCTACACCCTTCTAGCATTGAAGATGTTACCTAGCCAGGTAACAACATCTGCAAGAAAACAACTAAGCTCAGAGAACCCCAAGGATTCCAGACACACCTGTATACAGGGCTGGAGGGTGATTATATTGCTGGCAAATAAGCCAAGGGATAAATGAGTCCTTTGCATGTACCCTCCTCCTCTCAGGACCCAGTTAAACCAGGAAGCCACTAATTGATCATAATTCCCCATTTTAACCAATCCAAGAAACTTTAGTTGCCAGCTTTGGAACATGCCAGGAAATTAAACTATGCTTCTAAGCTGGTTTAAAGTCCTGACTAGTTTCAAGGCTAGTACTGTGGCAAAGGCAGCTAACAGTCTTAGTGGCTTTCTAGAACAGCTTTTCATGTCCTGATGCTCTCCAGATATGTTGGACTGTGATTTCCATAATTTCTAGCCATAAAGTATACTAAACCAACCTCATTCCCCTTTTTCTTCCTTCCTTGTCTCTAATTCTTCCCACCACTTCCCAGCCCTGGCCAATGGGCAGTGATCCCAACAGCCGGGAGGCACGCCAGCAGCGCTTTGCCCACTTTACAGAGTTAGCCATCATCTCAGTGCAAGAGATTGTGGACTTTGCCAAGCAAGTACCCGGCTTCCTGCAGCTCTCACGGGAAGACCAGATCGCACTACTCAAGGCTTCCACCATTGAGGTGAGCAAGGATGTTCCTGCTGTCTCCCTAGTTGTAAGAACTAAAAGTCTTAATTTGGTGAGGGCTTTTGTCCTGGAAATGTCTGTCTGTGTAGCCAAAGATCCTATACCCTGTAGTAATAACTCAGTGAAAACTGGCATAGCACATGTTTTGTACACAGAAGGTGGATCTGTGATATTTCCAATAAAGAGGATCAGGCAGCAGACAACGAGGAAGACTTTCTGCCAGAGATGTTTGGAATCTGCTGCCATTGATATAGATACTAATAGATCAGCTGGGCAAATGAGTTCCTCTGCTATTAACTGATCTTCTGCTCCTAGCAGTACATGATGTACCAAAACAAAATATACAGACATGCTTACATAGATCATTAGCTCCTGACACTACACCAGGGGAGCAATGATTTTTCTCTTCAGAGTTTTTAAAATAGAATTTTAAAACATGTGGCTCTGAAGTGTTGTAGTCCAGGTACTTAACCAGCCTATGAGAACTAGGCTGTACTCAGGGTGGGTATTTATTTGGGATACTTGCTGTTATACTGCTTTTACTGTATTGCAATGTGTAATATATTGTGTGTTGCTTCTGCTTTTTTGGGCCTCAGAATGGGAAAGGATATAATTTTTTTTAAAAAGGAGAGAAAAGGAAGGGGAGTTTACCTTCTCAGAGAGTTAAGAGGTGTGTGGCCTATACAGTTATCTACCTAAGCACATACCATGCATGTTAGACTTGTTTTTAAAGAAGGACAATAACTGTTCTTTGATTCCTGCCTGTCTTCCCAGATCATGTTACTGGAGACAGCCCGGCGCTACAATCACGAGACGCAATGCATTACGTTTCTTAAAGATTTTACGTATAGTAAAGACGACTTTCATCGTGCAGGTGAGCTGGAAAAGTGAGGCAAGATGGGGTGGTGTGGAGAAGAGATCTGGAGAGAGAGAGAAAAAAATCAAAGGTGTGTATGGAATGGTAGAGGTTACTTCCAGGAAATTCTCAGCCCACCCCAGAAGAATCAGCTGGCTGGGAGTGATGGGAATTGTGATGTAACACATATGAGGAACGCCAATTTTGAGAAGGTTGCCCTGATGGTATCAATATTTCTCTCTTACTTCACCCATACATCTCACATTCAATTAACTTCACAAAGACAGGTTTTTGTTTCATGTGTTTTATTAAGTTGTCCAGAAGGGTGGTCTCTACTTAAGAAAGAGACCCACCTCCTATATACCCACACAGAGAAAAATCTCAGCCGCCACTTTCCTGGCATTTGGATTCTTGAGAAACGTAACACCTTATGACTTTCATTAGATACAAAAATGATAGAGCATTGAGAACCCAGCATGTGTGAATGCTGTCCCAGCTCTCCATTCCAGAGAAGCTTCTTGCTAGCACAAGTTTTACAGTGAAATTTATATATTTTGGGCAGACTTCAACCTAAGCAGAATTATTATTTTGCCTAGAAATATATAATTTGCATTTTCCCAAAATGTTTTCAATTTAAAGGGTTCCCACCCAGGCGGGGGGAGATATTATTTTTAAAAAATATGTTTGAGTATTCTAATATATTTCCCAAGGAAGAAATCTGGGGAGAGCAAGGATGTCTTTCTGGGTGATTGTCCCTATTCCTTGTTTCACACCTCAAGTGAAAGGGTGTCATAAAGATTATTGGGCTTTCATATTTAGTGATAGTTTACATTTGTTTATATCATGCTTTTGCAATGGTGAACCTATAGTGTGTGACACTTAAATATCTGGAAATAACTCAGATTTTCCTTTGTATCTTCTGCATGTCTGGTCTTGATTCTGGGATCTTTGCTGTACAGTGAAAAGGGTGTGTTTGTTTCGGGCCCTCTAGTTTAGTTTCTGTCTTCCTCTCTTAAGGTACAGTTGTTTACATGTCACATTACATAGAAATTTTTCTTTATTGGAAGAAAGTTAAACAGGAACTTAAAGGTGTTTGTTCTATCATGCATTTGCTACCTTGGTTGTACTGTATGTTGATTTCCAGGCCCAGTTCAAAGTGTTGGCAACTTAACTGTGAAATCCTTCAATCTAGATTATTTATTATAACCTGTTAGTGTCCTGAATTCTGTTGAAGAACTGCACCTCACTGCTAGTCAAGGTAGGCTAGTTAGGAGAGAATGTTTCCTCTAGCTGCGGTTGGATCGTGGAATTCCTTATTTTGGGAAATATGTTTCAACCCCTTTCTCTTGCTTCTGGCTGGCTGAAACATCTTCTTCTTTTTTTTAAATTCTCATAGGCATTTGGTCTGCCAGGTTTTCAGATTCTTTTGTGCTAACCATGTTTTTGGAGTGTATACCACTGTCTACTTTCCCGAATGTACAGTATTATTTTCTGTTAACTGCTTTATAAAAAGATAGTCACCCTTACACTGAGATTGACTCCTGACTCTATGGATATATCTATAGCAGGGTTTGCCATTGCCATCTTCTAGGGTGTCTTTTCAACTTTCAGGTCTAGTCTACAGCCCAGGAACCCCCTCGTGGTCTCCTCTGCAAATACGAACCAAATTGAACCCCGCTTAGCTTTTAAGCCCGAACTGTTAATTTCTCTTATGAGGCATTAATGCTTTGAAGCAGTTATAAGCTCGAGCACTGCAAAGGCAGACAAAGTGGGGTGGGGTAGAAATCCAAAACAGACAAGAAATACATTTGGAGGTCTCAGCATTGAAAGTTAGATGGCATCTGTCTTTCCCTAATGTCCCGTTTCTCTCCCTCTCCAATCCCCTTCCCCCCAAAATCAGGTCTTCAGGTTGAATTCATCAACCCCATATTTGAGTTCTCCCGGGCCATGCGACAGCTGCAGCTGGATGATGCCGAATACGCCCTTCTCATTGCAATCAACATCTTCTCCGCTGACAGGCCCAACGTGCAGGACCATGGCCTGGTAGAGGCGTTGCAGCAGCCCTACGTGGAGGCCCTCAGTTCTTACATCCACCTCAACCGCCCACAGGTACCTGGGTTGGGGGGAAGAGCAGCAGTGAATGCATAAAGCAAAGGAGGTGGATGACCATCACTGGGTGGAGGAAAAAGGAAACGATCAAAAATATCCTTCCTCCTGGTCTGAGGCCCAAAGCAAAACTCTTGATTTAGCACAATTTTATCAGATTGCAAAGACCACATTTGACTTAAGCAAACCTTGCTTCGGGTTTCCCCTGGTAAATCTTAAGACAGGATTGGGAAATTAGTACTGTAGCCTATTCCATCTGCTGGACTACGTCTCCCATCTCCACTGTTTTTGTGCTAAGCTGAGCAGGGATGATGGGAATTCAAGTCAACATCTGGAAGGCTGTATTGTAAAGGCATTTTCCTTTTCATCTCAAGTGATTTGGCAGAGCAAGTGATAATTCTTGCTGCACCCACCACCCCTTTGTTTGCAAGGGAGGGAAAGGCAGTTTTTCCTTCCAGCACGAACTGGGAAGTGGAACAGTCCCTGAATTTGAGGATACAAAACTATAATGATATACAGTGGTACCTCGGGTTACGAACGCTTCTGTTCACGACCAATTCGGGTCACGAACAGCACCGTTCACAAAATTTTGCTTCCGTTCGCGAACGCCGGATCGGGTGATGAACAGGATCCACAGCCATTTTCCCTGCCGTGACACATGGTCATGGCTTCCTGTAGGGAAGGGGACTCTCCCTCCAAGCAATAACCGCCTCCCGACCCGCCTTCCTGTCCTCCACGCCAGACGTCGCCTCGAGCAAGGTTAGCGTTCTTTCTCTTCGTACTGTACTTTGTGTCATATTTTTGTGGTTTAAAAAAAAAAAACATATGGTTCAGAACGGATTAACCATATTTACATTGAACCTTATGGGAAAATTTGATTCGGGTCGCACCAAAATCGGTTGGTGACCAAATTCGTAGGGGTCAGAACGGATTAACCGTATTTATATTGAACCTTATGGGAAAATTTGATTCCGGTTGCGACCAATTCGGGTCACGACCAGAGTCGCAGAACGAATTAAGTTCATGAACCGGGGTACCACTGTATCTTCTGAACTCCAATCAAGTTTGCTTCAGATTAGCATTAATATTAAGAGTACAAGCGACCACTACAGTTTTAGGCATATTCCTCCAAAGTTGGCTGGGACTACACAACACACTAGACTAGACTCACTATCAACCCCAGATTAAAGCATAACAAACAACAACAAAATATATTGAACATGCTGGGTTGAGAGGAGGCAGCAGGCCATGTTCAGCCTTGAAGTCCTTTTTTGCCAAAAATTTCCCAATATTGCAGTGCCAAAAAATCAGTGGCAAAGTGTCAGAATGTTTGTCATGGTTTTCTTCTAATTAGAATGGGAAACTAATAAAAAATAAGTGTGTTAAGTCGCTGATAGATTTATTTTAGCTCTAAAACTGACAACCTCTCCAACCCTCACTCTTATCAAGTGAAAAAATGGCTCAAAAATTCTGTTCCTCCTTTATCCAAGGATGTCACCACCCTGCAACCACAAAAATAGTGATGTTTAGAAGTACCACCTCCAGTGACACTAAGTTTCCTATGGCTGGTCTAGGAATGGTAGGGTGGGGAGAAAAGTGTCCTTCCTGAAACTTCTTTGGATTGTGCAATTTTGTCCTGCTTTCACTAGATACTGAGTGTTAAGGGCCTGAGCAGGCTAATGTCCTCTTCCTTCCCCTTCCCATTTCTTCTGGTTCCTTTTTTCCTTCAGCTTGCATCTCAGTAAATCATGTATCTTTCACAGGTCATGGTACATACTATACTTTGAGGTATCTTAAAAGTCCCAAACTATTTAGGAACCACACCATTCCATCTTTTCTAGATTACTATATTCCAAATGAATCATCCAGAGTTTAAAGTTAAAAGAAAGATTTAAAAGATATATGTCCTTTTTTTTTTTTTTTGAGGCACACAGCCTTTGAGTGACATCCCAGGAATGAAGTGCCCCGCTCCAAAATATGGGCAGGATTAAGACAAAAATGCATTCAACTTATAGGTAGTCCTCACTTAATGTCCATTTGTTCAGTGACCGTTCAAAGTCACAATGGTGCTTTACCACCGCATCACTTAGCGACAGCAATCCCAGTCCCAATTCCTATCCTAACTCGAGGACTACCTGTATATAATAATAAATACAGTTTATATGATTACTCCCCTTGTATTTAATCACTTTGTACTTCTCTCAAATTAAAAACTAAAATTTAATGGCAACTTTTTGAGAGCTCTGGGCCACATACAGCCCTGGCATCTCAGATGGTACAACTCTGTTTAAAGCAGTGTTGTCCAAACTTGGCCACTTTAAGATGAGTGGACTTCAACTCCCAGAATTCCCTAGCCATGCTGGCTGGGGAATTCTGGGAGTTGAAGTCCACTCATCTTAAAGTAGCCAAGTTTGGACAACACTGCTTTAAAGCTATCGCATCTTTCACAAGGCTGCTTTTCGCCTCCCTTTCCTTTCACAGGACCACCTGATGTTCCCCCGCATGCTGATGAAGCTGGTGAGCCTCCGGACTTTGAGCAGTGTGCACTCGGAGCAGGTCTTTGCTTTGCGCCTTCAAGATAAGAAGCTTCCGCCACTTCTGTCTGAGATCTGGGATGTACATGAATAGACATTTTGAATGGACTGGGGAAGAGGTAGACCCTCCCTCATATACCTCTCTCCCAGCAGCGCCAGCAGACATGCTTCCCCATAGCGAGTCTTTGGACTCAGCATAAGCCTTACAATGGCTGGACTGGGATCCCGCCAAAAGAATTAAGTCAAGTGAGTTACTAAGCACTTTTTTTTTCTCCTCCTCCCCATCTACTCATCTTTCTTCCACTACTTCAGATTTGGTGGAGGGGGAGAGGTCAGTCACCACCTTCCTTTTAAGTGGGAAGAGGGAGAAGGTATAAAGAAACTTCTCCCCAAAGACTGTATTCCCTCCTGTTTGTGAAAGGCAAACAGCTGTGCCCTGCACCACACTCTGCTTTGACAACCTTCAACTGTTTCTCCCTAGGGAGGGAAAGAGTATCGCAGTGAAAAATAAGAGAGGGGTTGCCATATACCTGGTGTGTGGGGCAGATACCCAGAAGAAATAAACTCATCATGAAAATGAAGCGTCTGGACTGGTCTCCTGATACCCCTGTATGAGAAATATTCCCTTGTAGATATTGTAATAATGCTGGGGGAGGTGATGAAAAAAAAATGCCAGGGTCTTGTCAGAAGAGAAAGGAAGGGGAGTTACTAAAAATATTTGGCTGAGTTCATTCATCACTCATAAGCTGTGGATTGTGGTTTATACATACACCCCACCATGGCTGGTTCCATGCCATATGCTATGTACTAAAGCAGGGGTGAGTCACTGAAACATTCTAGTGGCAGCAAAATTACGATTTTTAACTATGTAATTTGTATTTTTTATAAATTTAAGGTAATATGAATGCATGAAACATGGCTTAACCCTCCAGTCCTGTCCTCCATACCCTTTGCACCCTATAAGGCCAAAGCAATTACAGGTAGTCTGCGCTTACTGACTGCCTTATGCAGTGACTGTGTGCTAAAAAAATAACTTTGCAACCCATCCTCACATTTATGACTGTTGCAGTGTTCCGCAGTCACGTGATTGCCATTCGCATGCTTCACAAGTGGCGTGCATTTTCGCTTGTGACAAGCAGAGTTAATACTGTACACTATGGAAGGCAGAAGTAAAATAGTAAGTCACAGTCACATGATTTTTCACTTAGTGACCGCATCACTTCACTTTAACGACTGAAGGGGAAGTAAGCCCCAGTCGCAGTCACATGATTATCCGCTTAGCGACCACGTTGCTGGTCCCAATTGTGTTTGGTAAGCAAGGACTACCTGTAGAAGAAAAAGGTGCAGTCCCCAATTAAAACATAATTGCCCATCGTTATTAATAGTGGTTTATTACATTTACAATTATGAGTTCACAAAACATACCACTGCCAAAACAAGTCATTTCACATTGTGCATTTAATGCCACACATGAACTGAATTTTTGAGTTTTGTATTCTGAGGGGAGCCGAGAACTAGCATTCTTGGAGGTATGTGTGTATTTCACGTTGCGGCCAAAGCGGCCTTTCCCAACCTGGTGCCCTCAGTATGGATTAAGCTATCAAAAGGTTTTGGCCATTACGGACTACAGAGACTTAAGTTCTAATTCATATTTAGGGAGTGGCTTTGGGTCAGATATGATCTCAGCCTAGCCTACAGCCAGCTTCATTGTGATGATACAATAAATGGAGAAGAAAGTCATGCACAGTGCCTTGGTTCCCTGAAGGGAGGGCAAGGTACATAAAGGAGATTCTGAATTCGTTTCCCCAAAAAACAGTTTAATATCAAAGGGTTGGTTGTTTATCAAAATGTCCATGGAGCTAGACACCAGGCTGGTATCCACTATATGCAACTATATTAGTGTGCTTCAAGTCCTGTCAATGAAACAATGCCACTTATCCAGACCCAGGAAGTGTGCCTTCCCAGTCATGATGCCTGTGCTCTGGAATAGTATCTCCTGCAAGATTCGCAATGGCTGTCATCCTGATGGTGTTCCTGAAGTCTTTAAAAACCAGACTGTTCTCCTAGGCCTTGGGGTAGGGTGACTGGGGAGCCCTGTCCACCGGTTTTGCCCAGACATACGTAGTCTCTTCTGCTTTATGTTGCTTTTACTCTTCTAAAGTGTAAACTGGAGTCAGGTGGCCTTTAAATCTAATCAAAGAAATAAACAACAATTCTCAGATCCTCAGTTGTAGTCTAACACCTATGGAGAATGTCAGGTTGAGTAAGAATGGTCCAGAATATTATATTGCCCAATGCTGCCTTTAAGTCTGCTGGCCTGGAACTTCCCATCTGGCAGTCAGGAAAACCCCAGCCTTGTCAGGAAAATGGGGGTTTCCTCCTCACGGCTTTAAGACTGGCCACTAGAGGTCGTACAAACCCCACAGCTTCTAACTATACATTTCTAACTCTGGTAAGGCCGAAGCCACTGGGTTTCCCCCTTCAACTTCGTAATTACGTAGAAGCACTTCATTAGCACAATGCCCAAATAAATGGGAAAGAAATACCCCAGAATTTCAAACAGGGAAACTCTGTCCCTTTTCTTTATAAAGTGCAGTACTCAAACAACTTGGCTTCTGTTCAAGTATTTTATGCAAATAAATACAACTTTGTATAGAGTTAGTCAATGATAATCTTTTCTTTTGGGCCAACTATTTAATTTTTGCAGAATCATCATTTGACAACTATTTGAGGTACACAGGCTGTGTTCACACAACACACACTTAACTAGGTCAGTTAAAGCCCTAGGGCAGTGTTAGCAACTTTAAGATATGTGGACTTCGACTCCCAGAATTCCCCAGCCAGCTTTCATTTCCACAACACAAAGTATAAAGCTTGTCTAGTTTTAAACGTATAGCTCCATGAATTGTGCAAAATGGCTTAATTCATTAGCCAGGTTAAGCATGTCTGAATATAGGGAATAGGCTATCCAAAGCAGGAATATAGCAATTGAGAATATAAATATTTTTCTTTATAAATACTGAAAATGTTTCCAGCGTTGCCTTTGTCTTTTAGACCAGGTTGAGCAATCAACTGTCTGCAGGCCACATATGGTCTTACTGTCATTTTTTCTGCAACCCCCAAGAGCCTGCCAAGACTCTTCCTGCTGCTGAAATTCAGTAGGAAACCACCAAAAGACAATGGGCTGATTTCTTTCAAAATGAGAATTGTAACAGGTGCGATGTCTTCAACAGACTTAGCAGACCCACTGAAGGCCCCCCAAATGGGAAAACTGGCCCCAACCCTTCCCGTGATGTCATCACCACATCCCTGTTAATGTTTTCCCCCTGAAAAAAAGTTTAAAAATCACAGCAAAAGCTTTTTCTCCCCACTGTAGCAGGAGAAAGCCCCACTGTCAGGACCCTTCTTCTGGAGGGAGGCAGTAGGACAATGTTTGTTTGTTTATGTAATCAACTTCTAAGGCTGCCAATTCTGGGCAACTTCCAAAGAGTTTAAAAAAAAATCAATTAGAAAGTCTTAACTGCCTTCCTAAAAGCCAACAGGCTTGGGGCCATATGGATTTTGAGAGAGGAAGCTCTATCCAAAGTACAGTTCAGTGTTCAAAACGATCAGATTGATTAATATTTTTCATCTGAGACAGTAAAACTAATCAATTAAAATAGATTCCCAAAAGGTATTTCAGTGTTTCCATTTACTGAACCATTGTACTTGTCACAGAATATAAATCATAAGATTGGAAGGGAGTCTTCTAGTCCAACCCTCGGCCCAGGGCAGGAATCCTCAGACTATCCCAGTCAAATTGCTGCTCAATCTTTGCTTGAAAATTTCCAGTGTTGGGAAACCCATAACTCCAGGAGGCAGATGGTTTCACTGCTTAACAGCCTTCACAGTCACAACATTCCTCCTTATTTTAGGTTTGACTTTCCCTCCATAAATCTTCCATGCATTGTTTCTTGATCAGTCCTTGAGCACTATGGTGAATAAATCCACATCCTCTTCCCTGTGATGCCCTTCAAGTATTGAAAAACTGCTATCATGTGTCTCCTTAGCTTTCTCTTCTTTAAGCTAAACAATACCCAATTCTTTTCACCACTCATCCTAGGCTTTAGCCTCCAAGCCTCTCACCATCTTTGTCGCTGTTCTCTGCACTCTTGCCATTCCACAGCACCCTTCTTGTACTGGTGCAACCCAACGGGACCCAGTATTTCAGGTGAGGTCTGACCAGTGCAGTATAGAATGGAATTAATGCTTCCAGTGACACTATACTTCTGTTGATGCAGCCCAAGATTGTACTGGCTCTTCTGGCAACTACAGCACACTGCTGGCTGATGCCTAATATGCAGTCTACAAGGATGCCCTGATCCCATTCTCACAAGTACTAGTGCTGAACCAGGTATTGCCTATCTTGCACCTATGCATCTGATTTCTCCTACTTAAGGGCAAAACCTTACCTTTCTCACCAATGAGAACAGCTGTATACAGTTAGTCCTCAATTTATGACGAGTTATTCAGCAACTGTTCGAAGTTACAACGGCACTGAATGAATAGTGTTTATGACCGGTCGGAGTTCCAGCCGTCCCAGCACCCTCACGGTCACGTGATTACAATCTGGGTGCTCGGCAACCTGTTCACACTTACCACTGGTTGCCAAACACCCCACGATCACAGGATTGCCATTTGCAACCTTCTATGCTGGCTTCCCCAGAAAGTCAAAGGGGAAGCCGGCAGGGAAGATCACACGTTGCTGGGGTAAGTCTCCCCCACACATGCACCCTCCCCCAGCCTCTCTGGGCTCGTACCACACTAGCCACTCGTGCACCACCATGCACCCACCCTGACCAGGGCTGAACCCCCACACACCCTCCCCAACCCACGCGGCACCTCTCGCGCACCCCCATACCCTCCCTGATCTGCGCGATGCCTCTTGCACACCCCCTCGCACTCTCGCGTGCCCTCGCGCTCCCTCCTTGTGCCGCACCTCTCACGCATTTGTCAAAAAAAAAATTAATAAAAATATTTGTCTGGCATGACCTATTTCGAACAAACCATGCTGGCTTCTAGTAATCACCTTGTTCCTTTCTAAGTGCTTGCAAACCCACTGCTTGATTATCTTTTCCAAGATTTCCCCAAGCATTCCGTGGGTAAAAAGCAATGAAGAAAATGAAGTACGTTGACATAGGATGCTCTGTGTTGACAGGGAAACATTTGAGTTAATCTGCTATTTCTGGGCCTTCCAAAATCTTCAAAACACGCTGGCCACTGCTACAGTTATCTCGATCTTGTACCAGGAAACTTGCTATGATAAGAAGTGCCACTATGGTGACAGCCTTTAGATGGAATAAAGTAAAATGTTATTTCTGAGATATGTCCAAGGAACCCCTTGGTCTCCCTGAACCTAAACCCTCAATTTTGCTTCAAACAGGTCTTATAATTACAGTAGGCCTGGAGTTGGGAGAGTTAATTCTCTCATGCTGGTTTCAGTGAGAGCGGAAAGATGATTGTATTAACTAACGCTCAAAACCTACCAAAAAAACTACCCGCTTCCACTTTCCTATTTCTCATCTTGCTGTGGGCTGGCAAATTTTTCAACCAATGAACTTGTGGGAATCTATTTTTAAAAAACCTGTTTTAAAAATGAGAAGATGAAACAGTAGGTTTCTAGATGATCCAGATCTGATGATAAGCTTAAGGATTAAAATAATTTTACATTAATACCAATATATATTATATGGATCTTTTCTTTCTTTTTCCTGTCAATTAGCTCTTTGGCTAGTTTATTTTAATCACCATAACATATCCGGAGGTGGATTTGTTTCACTGTATAACCGCTATTTATCTTTTTTTTTTTTTCTGTGATGCTGTACTTTTCTGTATATTACTACTTAAAAACAGAAAATAAATGACTAACTTGTGGGAATGAAGTGCAACTATCTACTCCTTCTACTTCAGAAAACAAGTAGGCAGAATGAGAAAAAAAAATGGGATAAACTGCAGGCGTAGATGTATGATTGGTGGCCATGTTCAGTAAACCTGAAAGACAAAGAGGTCATTCAGAGCAACAACTGATGATAAGTCAATCTTTCCAGCTTTGTGATGTTAACTAGGAGAGCTTCCTGTTACCTATAGGACTAACAGACTTATTGTGGCCTAAGTGTTGATTCAGTTATCAGAGGCATGAAGAGTTACCCTCGGGGGTAGAAAGATAAGATAAAGTAAGATTATACAAAAATAGGCTGGGGATGGTAAAGAATGGGGACAATAGTGTGGGAAGAGCAACAATCTGTGATAGGTTTTCCTAAGATGATGTCCTCTACAGCCAACTCCACGCTCTCCAGCACTGCTGATGTTACCTAGTCGGGTAATGAAATGTCTGCAAGCAAACAACCAAGCTCAGACAGCACCAAGGGCTCCACAGTTCAGCCCTGAGCTACACATATTCTCTTCTATTGATGTCCTCTATTTTTGCACCTGGCTTCAGTTAGTAGATTTCAGAGAAATCTTGTGAAAAATGAAACAGATTTCACAGTCCTCATTATTTCATTCGTTTATTTATCTATTTGACAATATTGAGATACCACCCCAATACACAGACTCTGGGCAGAATACAAAACAGAACTGGATCCTAATTAATTTCCACCCACATTAAAAGACCATTACAACTGGATGGTTGCCTACAATTCCTCATTCCAGATCAAAGGTCTACTGAAAAAGAATGGGTTTAGGTGCTTTCCAAAACATCAGAAGAGTAGGGGGGCAAGTATACTTCCAGGGGCAATGTATTCCACAATACAGGGCTACAGCTGAAAATATGTACCTTCTGGACCACCATCAGCCCTCTTACTTCACATGAAACAGGACCTTCAGTAGATCCTCTCTAAATATCCACACCAGACAGGCAGAATCCTGCTTAGTAAGGCAGTACCAGGGACCATGCCTTACAGGACTTTATAGGGTATAACTAGCTCTTTCAATTGGGCCTGGAAACTTATTCTTTCAATTGGGCTGCAGCCACCTGCCATTTTTATTTTCTAAGAATTCTTACGGGGAGTATGTGAGGCTTAGAGTCATTCTTGTAACTGAAGATGATTCCTGCTAGAGGTTGATGCTTTACATTACAGAATATCAGGTCCTTAACTGTTAGGTCAGTTAAGGTGAGGAATCTGATGGGTATTGCAAAGGGAATCTTCATACACAACCTTGTTCTAGTCCAAGCTTGAATTAATTTTGAGCACAGATGTGCCTTCATTACAAATTATATTCTGTCCTACAAATTTAATAGTCACAGTGGGAGAGGAAGCCAGTCACTGTCTTAAGAAACCACTGGCCAAATTCCTGGATATTATATAGAAGGAGTGAATAGGCGGTAGACTGGAAACTACTGGCTTATAATTAACTGAGCCATATTTGTAGTAAGCAGCAAGAGTTTATGACCCTGATCATTTTAGCAATCATGCTGAAATTTAAAAAGTTTGGGGAAGAAAAAAAAGAGTTGATTTGTGCATGACCTCTCTAATACGGTACTGAAAAACGAATTCCGGAAGGGGAGCAGCACTTTGTTCTGCAATCCAGTACCCACCATCCTACCTTTCTATTTTTGCACCTGGCTTCAGTTAGTAGATTTCAGAGATCTTGTGAAAAATGAAACAGATTTCATAGTCCTCAATTTCCTACTCATGGGTTAAGAAAAACAACTTTCCTTTAGATTAGACAGGTTATAGAGGAAGATGCTACGAACACAGAGAAAAGAAGGGGAAAGAGAAACCAACCAAAAAACCCTGCTAGGAGGAAAAGGTGTGTATGTGGGAGTCAAAAGAAAGACCTGGTCCAAGGGCTGGCAAAACAGGTAGATATTTGCAGATGACTGAGATCTATTAGAAAAAAGGGTTTGTTTGTCTAGGAAGAATGGCATAATATAAATCTAGTTAGGGAAAGCCCATGTCTTTGTCACACAGCCAACTGAACTCACCTCCATCCGTAGCTAGCAGAAAGCTGCAATTGTTCCAAAGGCTGAGGAGAGAGAAACAACATGAAAATTATGGAACATTTTATCTGAAGAGTTAGCCCTCATCTACTATTTTTCCTTGTGACAACAAAAACAAACACCCACTCAAGAACTTCCTTCTACATTTGCAAATCTGTTCATGCTTAACTTGGAATATTTTCTCGGTGAGATTTTTATTGTGCAATCACTCTACCTCAGCCATTTACAAATATTTTACACTCTGGGAGTCAGATGACATCACCTTTCATTTAAATTCTCCTGTTTCCCCAAAACTTCTCTTGTTTTATTCTTTTAAACTGGGGAAAGCCTTAAAGTGGGAAAAGTGGAATAGTGATGTGGCATTTTCCAAATGTTGGTGCTAAGAACCCTCTGGTTGGAAGCATCCATGGAGCAAGCTTTTTTGAGCGTGCAGGGAACTACACTGCAAATCAACTGGACTGCACTGCAAATGTTAACAACAGAGTACTCTTTTAACTTCACATCTGTGGCTACAGTTATCCAGAGCTAATACAGCTAGAGTGATGAAAGTTGCAGTCAAATACATCTAGATAGTGGGGAAGGCTGTCAGACCCTAACACAGCCTTCCCCACTATCTAGATGCATTTGACTACAACTTTCGTCACTCTAGCTCTACTACCTCTGGCGACTGGAGTTGTAGCCACATATTTTTATGTATTTTTCCTGCTGGACCACTATGGTTACCTACATTTTTTAACATACCCATACAGATTAGCTGGGATAGGCAGAAATGATGGGATAGGTGAGATCCAAGCTAATCTGTATGGGTATGTCAAAAAAATGTAGGTAACCATAGTGGCCTAGCAGGAAAAATATGTAACAATAGGATAAGAGCTTTATTAAAACAGGTAGGGGAAGAGAACATAGTTGCTTACATGTTTTGCTTGTATTACAATAAAAAAAATATGTTGCTTATTTATGGAATTTTGACTGGTCAAAAAAAAGAGAGAGAGAGAACATAAAAACTAACAGAAACTAATAGAAAAAAGAAAGAAGAAAGAAGAAATCAAAGAAAGAGCTAAAAGTGCAAAAGCAAAGATAAAAAAAGGATACAAAGAAAGAGTTTCCAATTTTCTTTACAGCAGTTATAAGTACAACTATAAATTTACCTCTTGCAAAATAACTCTAAAAAAATCTATCCTGTCTAATCATCAAAACCATAAATCATAAATTCCTTTTTAATTGTTTCACACAAAACATTTATAAGGGGTTTCCAGTCAACAATAAACATAGATATTGTCTTTTCTGTGATCAAAGAAGTCAATTTGGCCATCTTCGCATCATCTTCACCAACCATTCTTCCATTGTGAGTAGTACCAAATCTTTCCATCTTCGTCCATACAATGATCTTGCTGCAGTTATCATGTATAAAAACAAAGTTCCATGACTTCTTTCCAACTGTTTGTCCGTCAATCCCCCCAAAAAAGCCTCCGGTTTCAATTGTACATTAATCTTTAAAATCCTCTGAATAAGTGTATGTATTTGAATCCAAAACTTGCTGGCTTTTTTACACTTTCACCAAACATGATAAAATGTCCCTTCTTGTTGTTCACATTTCCAACATAAATTTGAAGTTCTTTATACATTCTAGACAATTTCTCTGGTGACTTATACCAATGATACATCATTTTATAAAAATTCTCTTTAAGATTATAACATAATGTAAATTTCAATCCTTTCAACCACATATTTTCCCATTGTTCCATTTGTATATTATACCCAATTTTTTTAGCCCACTTTATCATACATTCTTTCACTTGTTCTTCTTCTGATTTAAATTTCAATAAAAAGTTTATACATTTTAGCAATTACATGTTCATCATTTGTACCCAATTCTATTGAAAACTCAGTTTTAGATTGTTCTAAACCATAAATTATTTTGTCTACTTTAAATCTTTCTAATAATTGTAAATAAGAAAACCATTGATAAGTATATCCCACTGCCACCATATCTTCTCTTGATTTTATTTTACATTCCCCTTGACAAAATTCTAGTATCTCACAATAAGTTAGCCATTTGTGTTTACTTATTATTTCTTGACTATAAAATGCTTCTTGTGCTGAGAGCCACAAAGGTGTTTTTGGGCACAACCTGGGTTTATATCTATTCCATATTCTCAATATGGCCAAAAAAGTAATTCCTCTACAGGTAGTCCTCACTTAATGATCACAGTTGGGACCGGAAACTCCATTGCTAAGTGACATGGTTGTTAAGTAAAGCATCATGTGACCGTGCCCAACTTACAACATCAGTTCTGCTGCGATCATTAAGTGAATCACCCATGGTAGTTAAGCGCGACATCACGTGACTGCGACTTGCAATTTTACTGCTGGCTTCTCCATTGACTCTGCTTGTTGGATGCTGGCTGTGAAATGCCCCAATGGTGATCACATGACCGTGGGGATGCTGTGATGGCTGTAAGTTTGAGGACTGATTGTAAAGCTACTTTTTCAGCACTATTGTAAATTTGAACGGTTGCTAAACAGGGCAGTTGTTCACCGAGGACCACCTGTACTGTTAAAAATCCATATGAATTAAAAAGTAACCTTGCAGTTGCAAGGGCCCTTGAAGACTATTGATTACAACCTGTTTGCTTAAAGTGGGTTCTAAGATACAGAATAGTGTTATAGCATTCTTGACAGATAGTTGTCTAGGTTTTGCTTAAACACCTGCAGTGAAGGTGAGCACATTGCTTTACTTCCCCTGGCAGCTTATCTGCTGAAAAACAACTCTCAATGCCTATTAATTCATCTTGTATTCTATCTGTTAATCCTCTCCTACTTTCCTAAGTACTGTACTTTCTCAAGCAGGGGATCCCCCACATCCCTACCTCTTCCTTGTCCAGCTCTACAAGCAGGGACTTTCCAAACCATTATTTCAATCCACTATATGGCCTTGAACAAAGTCAGTGTCAATGGCCCTATCAAAATTCCTAAACTCCAAAAGGGGCAACAGATCTCATCAGTAGAAGCCACTGAGGCTCCCTGGATTTAGTGACACATGAATGGGATTTAGTGGGTTCTAATGGGATCCAAACTTGGAGCTAGAAGTACTGGATTTTGGTTGAATGGATAGCTCCAAGTCTATTGATCTGTGTAAGACTTGCTCAACTTCTAATTTCAGCAACATGTAGCACAACACATCTGGAAGCCATCAGTACTACTGAAAACTATTCTAGGCACATCCCTCTTTTGGAATGAGCCAGGAGCTGGAACGCAAGAATCACAGGCTAAGAAACCAAACAAGGTAAATGTCATTGTTGTTCAGGAAAACTCCAGGTCTAATATAAATGACTTAAGGTCTTTCCAGGTCAGAGAAAATCAGTATTCTTTGGCACAGATTTCTGTGATCTGTGGGTCTCCGGTTGTTATGCTTCCTACCTAGGTTATATACTTTTCAGTGTAACCTGAAAATGCACTGCCCTCAGCAGTTTACTAGTGGGCTCAAAGGCCAGTGCAGAGCAGGAACCATGGAAGTGGAAGTGGGATGTAAGAAGCAAAGATTCAGAAGGATGACTCAGAAGATTAGTTGTTGCTAGTCACTAGGATACCTATTTAGTCATTAGTAAAAAAAAAAAAAAAGGGTCTGGCTTGAAGAATTAAACCTTGCAGATTTGCAAGAACTGAGATTTAGATATGCTTTGATGGGGGTCTTACTAAGTTATCTAAGGGGAAAATAGAACAAAACACCTACACTTAACACTCAGTCTCCTAGCAGGGTAAGTATATGCATAGCTCAGAGTTGGAAAACAATAAATAGAATAAATCACAGTCTGTCTTAGGAAAATATGGGAAAGAAGAGTCACCCTGCATGGAAATAGACTCCTTCGCATGACACAGAAGAATGATCACTTTTTCCTTTGTTCCATATGGAAAATGCCTTGACAGGAAGCTGGGTACAGATGCCATAGTATCTATATACAATCTGCAAGCTTTAGATTCCCTACTCCTAGCTTAGCATTACTTCCCAATGGATCCATGGCTTGTCCATCTTAGAAAAGACCAAAGTTAGAAGCCAAGAACAGATCCAAATTCCCAGCCCACAAATAATGCTAAACTAACCACAGTAGGCATTATCAAGGCTTGCTTAGCTACTGCTGTTAACAGAAAGTGCCAAGTGGGAAGAATCAAGCACCACATAGAAGTATACTGTTCAATCCTGATTAAGCCTGAGATCTGAAGAAATCTAGCTTTCCAGGCATAAAGAAGGACCTCCAAAGGAGAGCAAAATTCTTCAGCAGGCCCATATGGGAAGAAGCCATTCCTAACATATGCTTTCTAAAATCATCCAATATGCTACCCCTAGTGACTAGTCTACTAATATGATCATCCAATTGTTTTAAATGTTTGGCCAGGACAAAACTAAACAAGAGAAATATGATGTAAAAGCCTGAATCTGTTCATAGTGTGAGCTCAAGGAAGTACAAAGGGATTTTAAGTATAAAAGAGCACAATAGATTAGGATCTCTTGGAGGCTTGATAACAGGTCAAGGGTGATAAGTGTGTAGGTGGCTGAAGGGCGAAATGCCAAACAAAAGGAAGACTGTTGAGAAATGCAAGTCTGAGGGACTTTCTATTCTCTGATCGTATTTTAATCCTTCTTCAGTAACAAACTGATCTTTTGTAAGCATGATATTGCCAATCCTTTTTTACAAACCATTTTGTTTCTCCAGAGATTGAGTGAACTGTTAGCATGGCATGCTGGACAGTGTTCCCAAGGCTTGCTACTTTGAGGCACAATTCCTGACCTGATACCCTTCCAGTTGTTGTGGGCTACTGCTCCCATGAGCTGTAGTCAGCCTAGCTGTTGGTCATAATGCCTGGGGTGATGGAAACTGCAACCTGAAATATCTAAAGGATACATGGTTGGATATCTATCTAAAGAACATTGCCTTCTTCACCAGGAAATTAAACTTGGAAGTGTAATTCACTCTTCTAACCTGCAACCTGGGATTGGAAAAGAATGACAATCAATGGCAGAAAGGCCAACATTTCCAATCTTGAACATGAGAAGCCTTGACTGTTTGGACAAATAACGCTCTTCTTATTACTTTATTATTGTTATTATTACTATTATTATATATGAACTGAGTAAGTGAATAAATAAATATGCAACAGGAATGCAGCAACCATTAGGCACAGTGATAAATGAGCCATTCACCTAAGCAGTTGATTCAGGGTGTCCTGAAGCTGGTGCAGTACTGGCCAATACTGGTTAATCTCAAGAAAAGCTAAGTGGGGCCAGAGGGGCAAGGGCACATCTGCTGCATGGATGGTCATCAGGTGACCAACTGACTCAAGAGCCTCTTTGCCTTTATGCTATCCAAAAAAAAAAAAAAAAAATCTGCAATAAAGAAAGAGCAGGGTTTGGTTCTGCCATTTATTTTTAAGTTCATTCTGGTCTTTTAGGGACCCAACTATACTAGAATATGGTTCACACTTTTCTAAGAGCATGCTTAAATTTCACATTTGTTTAAAATTTGGATCCAATTAAATATGGATTGAATTTGGATCCAATCCACCCATTTCCCTCTATGGAAGATGTAGCAATTCCCCACTTGGAAGACTATAGCTCTCATGCCATACTAACCTCTTGTGATGAACTAGAATGCTCTGATACAGTTTTAGGGTTGTTTGGACCAGTGTAGGTCATGCAGGTTGCTTCAAGCTCTAGTTCAGTCCTGAAGAGTCATTGGATGGAAGTGGCTGAATTACAGTCTTTGTCAGGTTCAGCCCAAGAACTACAACGAGGTCATCCAGTACTGTTCAGATACTTTATTAGCTTGTACCTAATAGACAGAATCTCGCCAGACTAAACTTATCTACAGCTATTATAGAATATACTCCGTGAGGCTCTAGGGAGGAGCCAGCCTCATCCTCTTCGTTTCCCCACAGTCTTGTTGTGGGCTGAGGAGGTGCTTGCCCTAGAATGTCTCTCCCCCCTCCTGACAACCTTGAAGCTCCATTCCAGAATCTTCCCCACTCATGCCATCCATCACAGTCTTTTAGCTCAACGTACTTTGTGGGATTGCTGGAAAGGAACATTCCATTTATGTATGGAGTCTACTGATAGACTTTTAGGGTCCCAGAGCAGTTTACACATCCAAAAGAGATGGAATCCTGGCCATCCAATTTACAATCTAACAAGAGAAGACACCAAAATAAGAATAGCAAGGTAATGATTCTCAATGTTGTAAGAAACATGAAATAAATAAATAAATGGCTAAAAATCACTACCGTATTAATTATGCAAAACTGACAAAATTGAATATATGAATTAAATGTTAGATGTTTTAGTTGAACGTATTTAAAAATTAATTTCCAGAAGAATGCAGTGGGGGCAATTTCATTTATATATTGAAAACAGAATTTGCGGTTGAATCTTCCAAAGGGTCCCAAGATGGCCGAAAAACAATTAAAACTATCAGCGTTCAATATGTGTGCGTGTGAGACATAACCCTAACCTCGATTCTACTTGTTCCCCAGCAGGTATGCTGAAGGACACTATCCAGTTGCCTGTGTAAAACTCAGATTAAACTGTCAGTACAGTTGGCTCTTGAACAAGGAATGGGGAAGGGTGCCATCTTGTTTCTTGCCTCCAGCAACATAATGATTTTGTCTGGCCCTACGTAGAGTTTTAAAAGTGCCAGGATTAATGCATTTCTAGTTTAATTCATAGCCTCCTCCCTAAACCATAGTTCCTTTAGGCCAGTGTTGTCCAAACTTGGCCACTTTAAGATGAGTGGACTTCAACTCCCAGAATTCCCCAGCCAACCATGCTGGCTGGGGAATTCTGGGAGTTGAAGTCCACTCATCTTAAAGTGGCCAAGTTTGGACAACACTGCTTTAGGCTGTTGGAAGAAACTGTTAAATTGCTTGGTAATTGGTGAGAATGTGTTGGGTAAATGTGACTTAGCCACATTAAAGCCTGTGGTGATGACCTGACTTGATCAGAGTGCTTTGCTAACAGTGTGTAGCAAAGCACACACATAGACACACACACACACACACTTCCAGACAGTGAAAGGGGGGAAGGGTAATATTTGGGGGATTGTTATTGAGTGACAGTCTTTTTTTTTTTTGGCTGCACAGAACACGTGCTTGAGTGTGGGAGAGGATTGTCACATTGTTTTTGAAAGGGGAAAAAGGAAAGAAATGAGGGGCAAAGGGGAAACTCAGAGATAATTATCAATTTGAAATTGACAGGACATTCACAATAGCGTAGAGAGGGACGGAAATTATTTTCAACACATTTCCAGTAATGCCACATAGACACTATCAGACAGATGCCTGTAACATATTGTTACACCCTTTGTGCGAAAAATTAAGAATTCTGCAAGAGTTGAGCAATCCATCAAATCTTCCTATTTCCCACACAAAAGATCTTTTTATGCTTTTAGTAGTCCTCTAAATTATAAAGCAGTAACCTTTCTGCATAGCTGTTTCCCTACTTCTCCACTTGGAGGGTCCACTTTGTTAACTGCTAATAGTAATTGATAGATGGGTTTATTAATTTATCCAATGGCTTTTAAAACAACCTAAGCTAGTGTTCATCACCATATTTGGGAAGTGTTAATTCCATAAATAGCTATTCGAGTGGAGGAGGCCACTAAGATACAGGAACTGTTTGACCTCTAAATGTTGCTATCTTCTACTAACCCCCTCTATTGGTCATAATGGGTGAATCTCTGATGAGGGGCAATTCAGCATTATCTGAGCTATTAAATGTTTGTGAAAACTGCCCAATGTACTGATATTCTTCTAAAAAGCAGTAAATTTTTCCCCTCAGTAAAGGTATAGTCCTAGCTTTCCAGCTAAGAGGGTATAGGAAAGATTACAACCTTCACTTCCTAATGACGTTACACAGTAGATATGAATGAATGAGTGTGATCTTCCCAAGGCCACCCTTTGAATTTCAGAGCTGGCTGTGGATTTGAATTCAGATCATCCACATCCTTTAAACCCAATATTTATAGCACTCTGCTGTTTCAGTTTTCTTAATCACATTTATGCTTATTTTTAGCACTCCAATGGCTTTGGATGGCTTACAAAAAGAGCATCAGATAATAAAATGAAAATGTCCATCCTCCTTCTAAACTTTATAAGGAGAACACCGTCTGTGTAGGCCTGATACAGGAAAAACAGAATTGCTGACGTTAAATGTATTGTGGCAAGATCTGCTAAAGGTGCCTTATTCTTGAAAAATAAGTTCTGGCATGAATATAGAAAGAAAAGTCAAGATGTATTAGATTGAAAGAGGAAACAGTCCATACTTTTAGAATGCTTCATGACTGAGCACTGAAAAAATCTCATCTCCCAGATCAAATTCTAACATGCTAAATCCTGCACATGATAGCTGGATTCAGATATATGTATACTAAGCCTTGGCTTGCTTAAGGTTTGTTAGATCAACGACAATTGGCTGGGCTCACACAGTATGCTAAACCAAAAGAACGAAATGACGTTGTGGTTTAGCATGATGTGCAAACCCAGTAATGATGCAACCATAAAGAAATTTGAATCCATAACCTTCCAGACTTCTTCTGGAACATAGTCCAGTTCAATTTCCAGTTAGGCACCATGACTGAGTCCTGTGCTTTTTACACAAGCATGGGTACATACAAACCCGAAGGAGAGAAAAAAGGAAGTGTTTGAAATGGGAAATAAAAAGGAAGCCTTTTCATAATCTGGGGGTTTACGTGAGAAACAGTCTATTGCTCAGCATTGTCTTTACAGAAATTCACTCAGATTATCCAAATCTGAAAGACAAATTCCATATTGCAAGCAAGATATTTTTCCCAGAACGTACTTCTCATTTGCTTATTTACCAATTGAAGCTTTGTGATTTGTGATGTCTTTGACAGAGCTGCATTTTGAGTATTGCCTAAAATTCTGACTGCCCTCTTTCATGTGTGTTCTGGAGGCCTTAAGTAGGATGATCTCAGCCAAGACACATCTCTTCTCTTCACCTCTTTCCCCTCAATAGCCCAAAGAGCCACCCTCCAAAGGGAAAGACTGAGGCCAAGTTGAAGAAAATAGTTAAATGGAGCAACAAGGAGAAGAAAAACCAGAGATTGAGGGAGGCAAGGTATGGGCCTTGGCACGTGCCCAACTTTGGCCCCATTTCAAAAAGAATGAAAAAAGATGTCATAGAGGAGCAAACTATTACATCATTGGCCTGTCAAATTTATAAATGCATTTATTATATTTATGACCTGCTTTTGTTTAGGGGCTAATGTACATAGTGCTCCCTACTCCCTCTTTTCCCCACAACAACTCTGGAAGGTAGATTGGGACTGAGAGAGTGTAACTGGTCCAAAGTCATCCAAGGAACTTCCATGGCTGAGGATGGACTAGAACCTGGGTCTTCCTGCTCCTGGTTAACACCTTAATCTCTGCACCACATTGGCTGAAACAAATAAATCAACAAACTAACTATTGTAACTAACTAACTAACAGTAACCTCAGTCAGGATTCAGAAATCAGATTATATTGGGTAAAGCAGCAGTCCCAAACTTTCTGTATAGAGTATAGAAAGTGGACAAAGGAAAATATTTGCTTTTTCTCCTCTGTTATAATATCAAGGTCATTCAATACCAGTTCAGGGCAGGAAAGTACGTTTTCTTTCATGTATTGATTTTTTTTGCTGCTCAGATGGCTGCTAGCTTAGATTAGAATCTACATATACACTAAAATTGGGTGAACTGAATGCTGAGTTGATTGACAGATACTTTCACATTACTTCAGACTAAACATGGCAGCTGTCACTTCTGAAGGCTGCTTTCTCAGATAGTCTGCAAAAAACAAACAAACACCTAGCATATTGAGGAGAAAAAGACCTTTTGCTTAGTGTGATGGTTTTTCTATCTGTTTTACACATGGAAACACTGAGAAATGCAATCCTCCATATGTAGTGTACATTTAATTCTATTCAATCCAATTCTAGTGTATGCACGAATCACTAGATTTCAAATCTGGTAGAAGGAGAAAGGAACTTATTCTGGGGGCCTAGTCAGTTAATCATTAATTTGTTATTGCATAGTGCTGTGATCGTGTACTATCTTTGAAATAATTCAGATACCTCAAATTGGTGCCCTCCACATGTATTGGGCTTAACTCCCATAATCATTCAGCCAGCATGGCCAAGGATTGAAGAAGGCCAAGTACAAACCATGGCTACAATTGCTTGTATAGGAACAGGTGTTAGTATCATATTACACCAATCCTTTTTCACTTTGGCTTTCAATTAGTTTTCAGGCTGGTTCAAACTTCTGTTTTTCAACTATGAAGCTCTACAAGGCTTAGAACCTCCATTGTTTATGGAGTGTCTTTTCTCATAAACCCAGTTTCATGTTTCTTATTACTTCTATTGTGAAATATATGTGGAAGGTTTGTTTTAGGTCTGCATCTTGCACTGCATTTTATTATACTGTGTGGATGTCTCTTATTGTGTTTTATGTTGTGTAGAATAGAGATAGATTATTTCATTTTCAGAACACCCAGAGAACAAATTCTATAAAGAGACAGAAATAGATATATGGTAGATGATATAGATTTTACATACAGAGAGAGAGTGGGAGAGACAGACAGAGATCTCATTATGGAATTTATTTTCTAGGTGTTCTCTATATATATGAGATTACATACATTATGAAGCATATATATTTAAATGCTTATCAGTTGCTAAGGAAAGGAAGAAATTAACAAGGAAAGGCTTTTGATCATTTCCAAGTTGTGATCACCCTAGGAAACAACTAAATGGATTTTTGGTCTAATCTTGTACTTAGATCTCCTTGTACTGCTTCCTCCTGATATACCATACCTCCTTTTTTGCATTTGATCTGGTCTAATCTAATTAATCAGTTGAAGACTATTTGACAGTAAGTCCTTTTGTATCAAATGAGACATATTCTCTGAAATGTAGCATGTCAGCCAGTGATGGTGAACCTTTTGGGCTTGGCATGTCAAAAATTCAGAAAATGCTTAACTTGACTCTGCTGGTGTCTCATCCCCACCGAACAAAACAATTCTTTGCATATTCATTTATTTTTAAAAAATACAGTCCAATCGTGTGGTGCTATGTAAAGAAATGTCAAATAATTACAAAAATGAAATATAAGTAAAACAAACTCAGTTTCTTTGGTAACTCAGACAGGGAGAATATTTATTGTTGAGAGTTGGTGAATGCTGACGTGTCACCCAGAACGTCGTGCCGTGTCATAGGTTTGCCATCACTGCCCTAACATGTAATACTATATATTTTGCACCTTTCAATTATGCCATACTTCCAAGGTAAGTCATAATTCCAAAGGTTGATTTGGTTGGGGCTGTAGCCTATGCCATGCCAGTTGCAGACTACCACTTTTTCATTATGTTTAGTAAATAGGGATGTGCAGTGCTTTGGATCTAAAGCCAAAGCCGTAATAGCCACCTGATCCCAGGAAAATAATTAAGTTAAGAAGGTGCTGATAGGGTGTGACATGGTGCTTTGGAGAGGGCATGGATTTTGTCATTATGAATGTGCTAATTTTTAACTTTTTTTTGTTATTGTTGTTACAACAAATTAACATACCTCTGAGAGACTTCTATTAAAAAACCCTCCAGCATAAAGAAGCATTGAATTGGGCTTTAAAAGCTTGCTTATGATTTACTGACATAGAGATTCACAAACAAGATTAAAATGGAGCTGAAAAGTTTGTGGTTTAGCATGTGAGAATCCAATAATTAGTTGCATTCACACAAGGCACTTAACCTGCCTATCAAAATAATTAATATTCTAGGCTCACACAACAGATTGTGCCATAGCCTAACAGACTGGGTTCACAGAGCATACCAAACCACAACATTCTGTTAACACTAACCAAACTTAGCCCATTGCATATATACAGCTGTTATGCTATTACATGACATATGAATAGAACCACAGTCTCAGAATATTAAAAGGGGTAGAGAAAATGAAGAGCAAATTAAAATTAAAAAATAAGAAAATGTTTCAGATGAAACTGACATGAGGGAATGCTGGAAAGAGTATTTCAGAGATTTGTATGGGAATGACAATGGTATATTGAATGCTACAAAAGTTTGTGTCCAAGAAAAAAAAGATGAAAAGGAGGTAATAAAAGTTGTTAAGGCTGCTGAAAAATGGTAAGGCTGGAGGTGTAGATAACTTGAGAAATGATTAAAACATGGATAGAGTTTGCTTACGGGGTGGCCGGCAGCTTGTTTAATGTATGAGTAAAGACAACTAGAAGAATGCCATTATTGTTCCCCTATGCAAACTGTAAGATAGGAACAGTAGATGCAAAAAATACAGAGGGATTGTTTTATTCAGTAAAAGGAAAGGCATGTGGCAGAATACTGATTTGAAAGGGTGCAAGAGGTGACAATGAGCAAAACTGGAAAAGTGCAGTGAGGTTTTATGCTAGGCATGGAGAGTGCAGGTCAGATTTTTGCTCTTCAGCAGATCACTGAGAAATGCATGAATGTGAGAAAGGAAGTTTATTGGATGTAGACTAATTTAGCAAACGTGCATGGTAAAGTGAATAGGCTTGAATTCCGGAGTGTTTTATGCAAATATGGAGCTTAAATGTGATTGCTGAATGCAATATGATTGTTAATCTGATAGAAATAAAGCATACTTGAGATAAATGGAATTCTCAATGAATGGTTCAACATTAAGACAAGGATGTGTGATGTTCCCCTGAGTTGTTTAATGTATTTTTAAATAATCTATAAGGAGTTCTTGTGAGATGTGTTGTTGGGAACATGAAGGTACATGTGCTTGTGTGCAAATAATGCTGTGTTGTTGGCGAAGAGCCTAATAATTACCTACAAATGTTAGCGTGTATGATGCAAAGAACAGGAAGAATCTGAAAATTAATGTATAAAAGCAAGACCAATATATGATAGGGAAAACTGAGTGAACAATTGCAATTTATAGTATAGGGTGTGGTCTGTTGCATTGAATGTGTATCTGTCAAAAGAAGCAAGAATGACTGTGTATAAGGGTGTGTCTCTCTCCCTTTGTTCCATGGAAATGAGAGTTGGGGATATCAGGAGAAATACAAAAAAAAAATTGAATGCAATGGGAATGGGATATTTAAGAAGGGTGCATTGTAAAACAAGAAGGGATAGGGTCAAGAATGAATGGGTGGATGTTGAATCAATGTGGTTTGAACACCAAATTCAGTAAGCAGTACAAAAGGAACATGTTGAGAGGTTTTGGTCATATGCAGAGAATGGGTGGACTGAATTGCAAAACAGATATATGAACGAATGGGAAAACTAAAAAAGTTGTGATTGGGTGCAACAGCGTCCATGATAAGCCACAATGACGTCAAAATGATGATGCCTGCATCATGACATCGTTGTGAAAAGGATGCGAGTATGTCCTTGTATCATGAAGTCTAAAGCAAGCTAAGTCACTGTGTTCTGTATTCCCGCCTCCACAATCCCCCTTTATGGAATCTCGGGTACAGAAGTAGGACACTTTTGGCAGGCGAAAGAATTCCTCAACTGCTCTTCCTGTATCGTCTAAGCCCATCCGTTCCACCCACATCCTTATGGCGCTCATTCACTCCACTTCTTTCTCGCAAAGACAAAGTACAACGGGTTACTACCTACGCGCATGCGCTTGGATCACTTTTAATTTCCGCGTGTCTTCCCTCTGTTGCGGTCCGCGCCCGAATATCAGTCGCGAGCGCTTAGGTAGACGCTCTGGGATTACAGATTCTTTGCCATTCTAAATATGGAGGTAGCGGTTCGCCGTAGGAAAGCAATGCGCACGCGCAATGCAAGCGATGACCCACGGAAGGCAAAGCGTTTGTCGCTCCGCAGATGGCTGTAGCCAATGGGGAGAAGGTTGGCGTGGCAACAAGGGGGTGGAGAACCAGGCTCCTCCCCACAACTTGTTGGCGGGAGACTGGCCGGGCAATGAGAAAGTGACGTGAGAGATGTAAGAGGGGTAACTACGCGGAGGACCAATGTTTCTGCAACCGGGGTGGGCGCATAGAAAGTGGCCTGCCGATGTGGGGAAACGGTCGACATCTGTTGGGTTCTGGGGAACAGGAAGCTGAGGGTTTGTAGCAGTTTTCTCCAACATGTTGACCTCCAGATATGTTGAACTGTAACACCCATCGTCCCCAACCAGCATGGCCAATGGCTAACACATACGGAGGACGCAGATTGGGAAGGACTGTTTTAGGGGTCTGAAGATACCTGGGAGGCAAATGGAAGTGGGATGGGCGAAATGTGCTGGTAGATTTGTGGAAGCACTTCAGGAAGTGATCCAACGTTGGCCTTTGAAGAACAAGGGCAAGCAGTGATTTAATGGAATAGGATGGATAAAGTTAATTGTAGAGGGAAAGTGTATTGGGAGGAGGGAATCGAACTTTTGACTGCACTTGTTATTCTGAGGCTGCTGGAAGTAGTAGTCCAATATATCTGGAGGGCACCAACTTGGGAAAATTGAGCTTCTGCTCAAACGTGTGATTCATCTAGCACCGACTAAATGACTTTTTAAAAGAAGCAAAACTCATGCAGCATAGACCCCACAAGGCAATAATCCATGGCCCATAATGCCATTCCTGTTTTGCTTTCTTGAAAAGCACTGATTTAAATGGGTCATTGGTCTGATTCATTAAGGCCATATTTATAAGGAACATGATTTCATTAGATACTTGGATGATCTTTAAGCAATTGTGTTATTTTGAAAGAAAATGTTTGGATGCAGTTCTGAGGCCTAGTTTTTCCCTTTCCTTGCTATTTCTGTGTTCAAAATTCTTCATTCTCTTGTTTTATTCATCACAGGGGAAAAGAAAAAGGATTCGGTAACTATTCCCAAGCAGATGGGGCTTGATTTTAAGTGAATAAATGCCAAACAAAGAGTTAAGCAGCCCTTAACTTGGTAAGGGAAGGGGATAATTTTGGATGTTGATTCCAGATGCCTGAGATCAGATTTTGTAGAAAAAGTAATTTGAACCCCTATAGCTAAGGGGTTTTTGGCATATTAGAATTTTAGGTTGGCATATCCCTGTTTGCTTCTGCTTTTGGGGAACAACTTGCTTTTGATGAAGCTGATGTGAGGTGATCTTCAATTTCTAGGAAAGCCAAAATGGAAAACAAGAGGAAGGCTTCCGTGAAAAGCACTAGTATGGGGGACCTTACGCCATCACAACAGAAAAGGCCACGAGGAGGAGACTGGAATGAAGATGGCCCTTCACAATTTGAAGAGGAACTGGCTTTTCTGGATGAGGTAGAGGCTGAGGTGGCTCTAGAGATCAAAGAAGCACAGTTATCATCTGATGCCATTCCGCTTGGTGAGTTTCAAGGATGCAAATTGGGAGAAAGCTCTCTGAGGCAGAACAAGTCACAGGGCAGTGAGGGTAGCTGGAGAAGCTGTTTGGCAAGTGTATGATACATTGGATGGTGGTGGCTCTGGTTTTTGTGATCCATGCTAAAATTAAACTTTTTGTTTCCATTAATTTAAACTCTTACACAATTCAAATTTATTTTAATACAGTATTTCAGTGTTTTAAAAATTATTATAGCATTGTCATTTGTATCCCCAAATACTACAAAAAGATGTTACATACATCATGTATCATACTAAGACTTTTCAAACACCAGTTTAGACTTTGTGTCTCTTGTTCCATGCTGCCTCTCCTTCCTGTTCTTTTCATTCAGTAGACTGAGCTTTGGAAAAGCAAGATCTTTAACTGTCCAAAATATAGGATTGATTAAAAAGGGATTGATGGACGTCCGTGTTGTGGGTTTTTCCACTTCTTTCAGGTAGTCTCTTCTCATCAGTAGACAACCCCAAGTGGCAGAGGCCACTGCCTCCCAAAATAAACCCCAAAGAGGAAGGTCTGTGTTTCCAGCAAGTGGAACTAGATTATTATGTGGGTAAGTATGTAAACAGGTTAAGCTGCTGATAGAGAACTTGGGGTTGAATGACTGATGGATTGGTTTTATTCCTTTTCATAGAAAAGGGTTTGCAGAACTAGGTACTCTTATTCCTTGCCTAAACAATAACTCTCTGCTCCTGAGGGGAAGTCTGAAGCTATTACAGTTTCTGGGGTTTTTGAAGCTAGAACAGATCCACAGTGTTCCTAACTCCTCTCTCCAGAGAGAATGGGCAAGGATTGGAATTCCCCACAGAGGTTTTAGCCCCAGTTTTGTTTTGCTGTTGCTTGATGTAAGAAGATTCCCCCATAGCAAATAGTCCAGGATGTACCATAGGAATGTGCCTTTGATTTGCCAATGGAAGACAAGTGAATTTAGGAAGATTGCCTCCAAGAAAGATGAAATTAAATATAAAAACTCAGCAAATCTAACTTTCCTATTTTAAAGATACGTTGTTTCGGGCAAAAGTCCTACTTTTCTTTTCAGATACATACACTATATATCCAAATTGTTTTTAATGTCTTTATTTTTTTTAAAAAAAGGAACAGAATGAATGCTAAACTTCATGTGTATGGAATAAACAATCCAGAAATAATAATAATAATAGTAATAATAATAATAATAATTATTATTATTATTATTTAAAAACTACACTGAGAACTTAAATATGAAATGTGGTTGAGGAAACCTGAAGCATGCCTTTTTTTAATTTATTTTTTATTATTGAAAAGAAAAAAAACACATAGTGCTTTAAGAAAAAAGTGAAAGAAATACAACAAAGAAAAATGTTAATATAACAGCAAACAATTACAATTCTATATATACTTATCTAATGCAAATATTATTCACGTACATATATATTTCTAATACATTTATATGACTTATTTTTTTTTTAATCTACTGTATTTTGTATAAATGAGTCCCATATTTATTATACTTGACCATACAAAGTCTACATCTGTAGGCAGTCAGCTTGTAAGTAGCAAGTGAAGCCTGAAGCATGCCTTGAACTCCTATTTGCACTTTTACATAGAAGCTAAATAATGAGAAGAAACTCTGGATTTTTTTTTTATTGGAGAAACATATAATATTGCTTTTTCATCAAGTAATATGTTCTCTTTCTGTTCCTGAGTCAGGCTCTCACATCCCTGGATTCCCAGGATGTACCCAAGGTCCTGTACCTGTCCTGCGAATGTTTGGTGTCACTGCAGCTGGCAACAGTGTCTGCTGTCATATCCATGGCTTTGCCCCTTATTTCTATGTGCCTGCCCCAACTGGTGAGTAAAAGTTTATGGTTGATGGAAGGGCTGTCTTGAACTTGATCCTTGCAAGAACATTCACTTCCCACTCCCTCTGTTTTTCCTCCAGGATTCCAAGCAGAGAACCTGGCTGACTTTCAGCGCGAACTGAATACAGCTGTGATCCGGGACATGCGGTCCAACAAGGATGGTTTGAGCCAAGCTGTACTGGCAGTGGAGATCTGCAAAAAGCAGAGTGAGCATTTGTGAAGAGTGTGTGTACAGGCATCCTCTCTGGATGACAAGGAGTTGGGTTAGATCTAGATATGGGGTATTTGCTGGGCCTTAAAACCACAACTCAGTTGTAGCAACAATAGTATTGTGCTCTCACACTGAATCACCGTAACGTTGCTTTCATTGCTGCTCCCCAAAGTTGTTGTAATGATTGTGTATGATTAGATTAGAATGAAGTGCCTGTATGATATATCATAAAAGCCTTTAAGAGTTCCAAAATAGGGAATCAATCCACTCTAATTTTTCCTCTGTGCCTTCAAGCACTAAATATGGAACTTTTACAAAAGTTATGTTTTTTCTTTTTCTGTGGACTAGTAACTTTTTTGAATTTACTATTTGAGTAGTTTACTCATATGTGCAAAGTTTCAGGAGGCAGGGAGAAGGAACAAGGAGCAAATATGAAAGCCATTGATGAACGTCATTGATATACATTGATTAGATAAGAGATGGGGATTTGATATGTTGGCAGTGATAGTTTTCAAAGAAAGCTTTTCTTTTTTAAAATGCCCCAAGACTTTTCTCCTCATTTCAGACATGTATGGTTTCCATGGGCCACATCTCCTATCCTTCCTGAAAATTACAATGGCAATGCCTCGGCTAATTGCTCCTGCCAAGAGATTGCTGGAACAAGGGCTGCAGTGTGGGACATTGGGAACACACAATTTTCCAGCCTATGAAGCCAATATTGATTTTGAAATCAGGTGAGACTTACTATTAATGCAGTTGACTGTTGTCCTTACCAGGCATTCTCTCTATCCCAATAAATCCTTCAGAACCATGGGCATCATATACTTTGTTTGGTCAAAAAATGAGAGAACCTGGCTAAAACTTTCAATCTATTCTACTAGAATATAATACTTCAGTGGGATAAAGTAACTAGCTCTCAAGATTGCTTGGAATTACAGTATATGGTTTTTGGAAGAGGCCTAAAAATTGACTTTTTTAGTGAAGTGAATGAGATTTCAGTGCTCACATATGATTTCAAATGTTTATGAAGTTTTTGTTTACCAGAAATTACTAGCCAAGGTTCTTCAGTGCAATAACTGGAAGTGGGATACAACTAAATGGATTTAGGATTTTGCTCCTATTCTAATTTCTCCTCCTGGTGACCCTCAGATAAATTGAATTTCCATAATTCTTAGCTATTGCATCTGAAAGCCACCAGGTTGTAGAAGGCTATCCTAGACTGTTTTGTAATATATTTAGACATTTTAAAGAAAATATATAAACAGATATAAAGAAACAAGATAAATGAATAAACTGCAAATGAATAAACGAGGTATTAAACATGTCATAATTTTCCAGTTAATCATTAGTAAATTATGAATAGCTGAATATATTATATTGCTTTAAAAGATTAAAAATGATTACTAAGCTCTAAGTTAAACATAACTGTCAAGGCCCATGGTAAACACAGTATCAATCACAAATAAATTTATGTGCTACAGTAAATTCAATCCATGTTATTAAGAGTCTGCTCTAATTTAGATGTCCTGCAAAACTGAACTCTATGTATGGAGAAACCCACATTTAGGGTATGATACAAATCCATGCATTAAGTCATAGTTGAGGAATGGTTTTTCCTTTGAATTGAATTCGATATCAGACTTACTATTCTAGACATTGAAGCATACTCCCATAATTTAATTAGCCATCCTACAGTGAGGAAATTGCTATGATCATATTTTTGAAGTGTATTGAGAGTTGTTCTTTTAATCCCAAAAAGGAAGGAAGAAGCAATAATTTTTGATGGTGGTGAGGACCAAGTATCTCTCCTCATCTCTCATCAACTTTGTCTCCAAACTTAGGTTCATGGTAGACCGGGATGTTGTTGGCTGTAACTGGATTGAACTGGTTGCTGGAAAGTATCGCCTGCGGCAAGAACAATCAGCTGGAGAATCTGACAAGGAGAATCCACCCAAGGTGGTGTTGGTGGGGAGAGTGAGAAAAGCCAGAACATGTTCAGAAAGGAGTGACAATCGGAGGACTAGAAACATAGTTCTATAAAGTGAGAGTGAAGGAACTAGGAATGCTTAGTCTTGAGAACAGAAGACTGATAATGCAAGCTGTTACAGCACACCTGAAGGGGTGTCACACAAAAAAGGGTCAACCATTCCATGTCACCCCTATGTGCAGAACATGGAAAAATGGATTCAAATTACAGGAAGACAGATTCTGATTAGTCAAGTAGAGGCTAGACAGTCATCTTTTAGGGTACTTCAGAGGCCTAAATGGCCCTTTCCAACTCTATGATTTCTCCCCACCCTCATTCCCATTATATCCTAACAACACTATGCTGAAATAGGTTCAGCTGAAAAGTAAATTACTAGTCCAGAGTCATCCACAAGCTTCATTACATAATATGGATTTGAATCTGGATCTTCTCAGTATTACACTGTAATGATGACTATATTATATATTCTACGTAGAGGTTGTACCTCCCTCCTGTAAGAAGAGCCTCTTGTAAGTGGATTGGATGAGCTGGTACTGGAGCTAAAGTGTGGTATATAGGCTCATAGGTGTGGTTGTTAGAGAAGAAGAGATATTTTCTGGAATATATCAACTCTGTGAATCTTAAGTTGGGAACACACAAGGGCTGAAGGCCTCTTGTAGGAACATCTGGATTATTAGATTTGCTTTTCATCCTATTTTAGGTATCGCTCTGTCAGCTGGAAGCTGATGTGGCTTGGATGGATTTTGTTAGTCATCCCCCTGAGGGAGAATGGCAATGTATAGCCCCCCTGCGTGTACTCAGCTTTGATATTGAATGTGCTGGACGTAAAGGTACTGAGGAAATTTGAAGAGGGCAGAATGTGACATGGTAAAATAGATGTAGTTCTGGAAGTGGGGAGGCTAATCATCCAGAGTCCTATTAGGTAACCCCACATATTATCACTATATAAGCTATATAAGAATTGCTATCATGTGTAGAACCCTGATAAGAAGAGACATGTTTGGTGAAATGTTCAGTTGGTATGGAAATATATCAGTTTAAGCTTAGAAGTGGGAATAATTGTCAGCCTACATAACACGGAGTGGTTGTCAGAAGGCTCATATAGCAGACCTACAAGGTTGTCTTAGCTATATGAACCAAACAAATCCTTTGGATAAACATGTGAATATGTGCTTTAATTGTGCAATGCTTTATTCATTAGATATTAGAGTGGCCAATTACTCACTATATTGTCAGATGCAAGTTCTGTTTTGCAAATTAAAAGAATGGTTAAGAAGCAGATCCACAGCTCAGGATATGAACTCTGAGGCTCCCCATCCGAGTTAAGCTATGACAATATGTTGCTCATAATTCAGCTTCAATAATAGATGCCCTTCAGAGCAAAAGGTTGAAGCAATTTTTATATTAATTGTCTCTCCTGTACCTGCTCAGGCATTTTTCCTGAACCAGAGAAGGATCCAGTAATCCAAATTGCCAATATGGTTCTACGCCAGGGTGAGAAGGATCCTTTTGTGCGTAATGTCTTCACTCTGCAAAACTGTGCCCCTATTGTGGGCTCTCAGGTGCTCTGCTTTTCAAAGGAGAAGGAACTTCTCAAGGTAATGATTATATTATCTTAGGTCTGTGGAATATGGTGAGCTTAGAGCAGTGTTTTTCAAATTTGGCAACTTTAAGAGTATGGACTTCAACTCCCAGATTCCCCAGCCAGCATGCTTAATATAATATGTATCTAGTTTTAGGACTTGTGTGGAAAACAGATCCCATTTTAGGTCATATTTATGCAGGTGCTGAAAATTCAAAAGGGCACACAAACATTTAAGCACCACTGTAGATAATAAGATGGAATCCTGCACCAAGATCCAATATGGACTGTGAAAGTGATGATAAGGAAGGTATATATGACCTAATGTGTAAGACAGGACAGTTGCTTGCTTTGTTATTCACCATATTACAGTGAAACTTTGATTTACACCTTGGTGCAACGGATTTCATATGGAATGGATAACTTTTCTGTATTAATTGACTTTATTTGGGTAAAGAAGTCATCACATCAGAAGTGAGTCCTCTCCAATTGAATGGACATTTGTTTATCACAGACAGTCCCACCCCCCCAATTAGTCCATTAAAATAAGGTTTGTTGAATTGAAAAAAAGTTGCAAATATCCAAGGTTGGAGTTGAGCAAACCCAGTATCATGAGAAGGAAGACTTAAAAAGGCATTGGTTTTAAGATCCAAGAAACTATTTTATGAGATTGTCATTTGTGAATAGCATAGTTATTCCCATAAGCATAAAGTCTTTCCATCCTGATCTAGGCACTTAGGAACTTGAGAATGGGAGGGATGATAGAATAGTTATGTCTCTCCTGAATTTAGATAGTAGGACTGTAGAAGATCTCTGCCTAAGCTCTTGCAGAGCTGAGAACTAAGCTGAACTGAGTAAATAATTCTGTACTAGATGGGCTGACAGTCTTTGTATATGACTTCAGTTGTTTCAGATTCTTTTGATGAATCTGAAGTTGACGCGCTTCAAATCAAAGCATCAGCCTCTAGTATCAGCTTTATTTATGTGCATGCACCAGAGCTCCACATAGGCCCATTAAGCATTCTAGAAAATTAAAATGGTGGTTGGTTGCAGCCCAGCACTTAGTTTGGAAGTATGCCCATTTGCTCTGAAGAAAAGATAAAAATAACTGGAATGGTAGAGAGCCCTTTGCTGCAGGAGGTGGCAGGTTGCAAGTTTACCCATTTGACTTTCGATGAATTTTATGAAGTTTTTAAGGATGAAGTTTTGTGACTGGTCATGCTGTTTTGTGAATAGGCGAGCCATCTGTGGCAGCTGTTTTGTAAGAGCATCCCTCATGCTCCATGATGGAAATATGTCCTTTGGCCTAAAAAGGATGCTTGTCCCAATATAATTCATCAACTTTCTTCCAGACCTGGGCAGAATTTATACGAACTGTGGATCCTGACATCATCACTGGCTATAACATCCAGAACTTTGACCTTCCTTATCTCATCACCAGAGCCCAGACTCTCAAGGTAATCTGCCTTTTTCCTTCTGGTGGCACTTTTTTTTCCCCTTCAAATGATTTGTATTAAAAATATTTCACCAATCTAAAAAAATGATTTCTAAATGAACCAGGAATCCATTCTTTCATATTTTAACATGCTCAGTAAATTAATTAACACTATAATCTTACCTATAAACTCACTAGCCCTGCCCATACTCTTCATTCATGCCTCACAGTTTGTTTTTCTGCATTCCCAGGTCGACACATTTCCCTTCCTGGGCCGTATTCCTGTCTGCAAGTCTGTCATCCGTGACTCTTCCTTCCAGTCTAAGCAGATGGGACGGAGGGAGAATAAAATCATTAACATGGAAGGCAGAGCCCAATTTGATCTACTTCAGGTAAGAAAAAAAAAGCAAAAAAAAAACCTTGATGGTTCCATTTTACAGATGGGAAAGGAGAAGCTGAGAGTCAGTGACAGCTGAAGTCTCTCAGATACAAGGCCAGTATTTTGCCTGTGGAGTTGTGCTGGCTGTCATAATTCAGCTTTTCTTCTCCCTGTAGGTTCTGTTGAGGGATTACAAATTACGCTCCTACACCTTAAACGCTGTCAGCTATCACTTCCTGCAGGAGCAGAAGGAAGATGTCCAGCATTCCATTATTACAGACTTGCAGGTAACGCTTCATAGCCAAATCTTGTAACTGGTTATTTTTTCCTTGGTACGAACACACTTTTGTAGTTGTTCCTGGTTTTGTTATCCCATTGGCCTCTATCTGTTGTATGATTGATTTGGATGATTATCATGGTGTCTGTGGATGTAGAGCATTGTAGAGCAGGGATGGGAAATCCATAGGTCTAATCCATCCGTCAGACCTCTCTCTCAAACCTCCTAGGCCTGTAATGAGGCTGCTTCTCCATCCTTAAAGCCTATCCCCTCGGGGAATAACTGCTTAAAGACACTCTCCTTGAAGTGTTGGTTTGTTCTCCTCTCACTTTTTCCCAGCCTTGTTTGAGGTAGTGTAAGTTTTGAGGTCAGAAGTGGGATACCTCTTCAGCAGTTCATGTTTCCTCCAGTAAGAACAAGGGAACCAAATATTGGTGTTGTGCGGGGCTCCCTTAAAAGTGAATGGAGCCAGAGCAGTCCTCCTCTTGCAGTGGCACTTTCATTCTCTTTCCCTTTTTGTTTCCCTGCCCATGTTTTCTCTCTCTTCTTCTCAGATCCCCTCCTCCGCCCTTGTATCCTAGTGGAGCACTGACATTTGGAAAAAAAATCCCTTTAAAATTGCTGTCTAACATGGCAAATGGAGTGAGGGCTCTTCTGCATAGAAATAGACTATCCAGGCTTTACATAGCATATGTCTTCCTCTCTGTCATTCCTGTCTTGATTTCATGCCACAGCCAAGCTTTTAAAGGAAGTCACCCTTAGAAAGCCAAATTGCAGTGCTGAAGGTTAGATGCAACCAGGGTTACATAGGGAAGCCCCATGGACTAGAGGTTTCCTAAGCCTAACTTGTGTGCATTATGACAACAGAAAGCCCTTCTTTTTGGCCCAGTTAATATTCTCGTGCATATCCTTTGCTTCCTTATTCCTTCCTGTAAGGGTTTTTTCTTTAGAACTTTTATAATATGCTTTTCCAAGACAATAATTCCAAAGAAAAGCAAATAAAATCAACTATCAAACAGCCATAAACTTTTCAGAAGAAGAGATAACTAGGAAAAAACCCCTATACCTTTGCCAGTAATGCCTATACTTCAGATAATAAAATTAAAACAAAACAAAGGCACAGTCACAACATACAAAAAAGTTATCTTGAATAGGACAGGTTATTTAAATCCTGCGGATCAGAGATGGAAAAGTCAGTGTATTATGAGAGGCTAAATTACATCGGGTGACAGGATTTAATAGGCTGCCATTCTTTATTTCTCTGTGCAGAAGAGAGAGTGAGGGACACCAGTTGCCCTCACTCTGAAAGTCTAGCACGAGCCTTTCACCCCTGGAGAGGATCTGTGCCAGATGAACTAGAAAAACCCAACAGCCATTTGATGCCATTCCTGATCAGGGAACATACAGGACAATTGGTGAAATGGTTCATCTAGCCTATGTCTTCTCTCAAGGGGGATGACATATTCTGGGCAAATCAGGTGGAGCTACCTTTCCCTGATCAAGGAAAACGTGAGATGGTCCTCAGTGATCCTGCTAGCTTTGCCTATGCTTTGCCTTTTCTCTTTGAGAAGGAAAAAGGTGAAATGTGATGAGGCAGAGGTGAAATGTGATGAGGCAGCCCATTTGTGGGGTGTGTGTCAGCCTGGCAGATCAATAGTTCCTCATTCCTGCCATAGAGAGTGGGTGCTCAATCTTTTTTGGGTCAAGGTTCTCATATCATTTTCTGTTAGGGCTGCATTTGTACGTAACAAGGTGAAAAGTGGGTGTCGGCCAAAGAGGAAGTGCATATGTTCAGAGTAAACCACATAATTTTCTTTAACCTCATCTACTTCTTTTCATAACTTGGTTCTTTCCCATTCCACCCTCTCCTTCTTTATCCAATCTTAACATCTCTGTTTAATTTAAATTTACATATTAAAAATTAACAGCAAATGAAGAAGTTAGCCTTGAAGTGAACCTCAACCAGCAGGATAATTTTGGGATTGTCATCATGGACAATCCCCTTTCTAGTAGCTAATGGAACTATCAAAAAGTTATTTCTTCTAGGTCTTAAAAAAGAGGGGATGAGTGTTCCCTGGGCAGGATCTCAGTCAATCTATAAAAACAGCAGTCAGAGGACTATACCACCCTTCTCCATTCCCATACCAATTTGCTGCCTCTACCACTTTGCTTCCATTGGAGCTTGGAGGACACTATATGAACAATGCTTCCATTGCTACATGGAGTTTTCCTGTTTCCCTACAAATTTGCCCAGCTTTGATACTAAAGACATGCACATGCATATATTTCTTGGCTCCTGGTATTTTCAGATGAGAATAATTCTGCTGTTGTTTTTTTTTAAAACCCCAACTGAATGAGTTTAATCACTTTGGTATCTGTTTGTCCAGAGCTGAAAGAATGTTTCCTTCTCCTCCATACCCACCACACTTGCAAACCTCTTTCCTTTGCCCTTACAGAATGGTTCAGATCAGTCACGTCGGCGACTAGCTGTGTACTGCCTCAAGGATGCCTATCTGCCACTGCGGCTTTTGGAAAAGCTCATGTGTGTCATCAATTACATGGAGATGGCGAGAGTCACTGGGGTACCTCTTAGCTACCTCCTAGCCCGGGGGCAACAAATCAAAGTGGTGTCCCAGCTTCTGCGGCAGGTAAGAGGAGACTGATCTTTCTCCAACAAGGCCAGGAGATTATGGGCAGGCAGAGGGAGAGATCAGATGCTGAAATCTTGGAAGCTTTTTACTATGAAATGCATGCAAAGCACTATAGAATGTAGCTGTGAAGATGCTTATCTGCCACTTGTGACTTTTGGGAAAGCCCATGTGTGTCATCAATTACATAAAGATGGCGAGAGTCTCTGGGGTACCTCTCAGCTATCCCCATACTTAACTGGTCGCAGGTTCAATAGAAAGAGGTTTATATCTGTTGTAAAATAGTATTTCCTCCTGAGAAGCACACTGTAAAACTGAATTCACAGCTGAAGAATTATAAGCACAAGTGCAATATTGATATACAGTCCAATTTTTATTACTTTACTACCATTATTAATTACTATTTTATCTCACCATTATTCCAGAGAACTCGTGGTAGCATACATTCTCCCACTATCTCACCTTTTATCCCAACAGCTGTTCTTTAAGATGGGATGGGCTAATGGATAATTCACTAGTAAGATTTGTGACTGACTGAATCTGGATCCCCTTGTTATCATATGAACCACCATGATGGTTTTCTTATCAATCACATTTATGACCTGCTGCAGTCATGAATAGACTCTGTGGCTTTAGATAAAACCTCTACAAGATGTCTCTTCCTTCCAGCTCCTTTCCAGATGTCTTCCATCGCTTTCTTCTTCCTGTTGGCTGGGTGTAGAAGCCATAATGTGATTTGTTTAGTTTCAGCTTACAAAGATACATGAATCCAGCCATTTTAGTCTAACTACCATTGTTTGGGCTTAGAATATTCCACGAACCAAGCCAGTCATAGGTGGTTCAACAAACCATGATTAAAACTTACCATGGTTTAATTTGTGAGCCTGGCAATTGTAATTGTTTGGATTGTAGGCTTGGATTGTAGGCCTCTTTTTTTCAAAAAATAATGTCAACATTATACTGCATTTTATTTTTTGATCTGCTGTTTCTAATCGCACAAGGAATATTACCCTGAATATGTGTAAAAAGACAGAATATGAAAAAAAGATAAATGCATAAATCACTATTCATCAGTAGTAATTAAATGTATAGCAAATTATAAGGCTGTGAGAAAATGGGACAGTTTTGATAGCTAGCTTGTCTAGCCTTGCTGGAAATGCTTCGATGATGCTTTGCTATTCCCCTCCCTCCCCTTTCTTGCTGGGTGGTATAGGGAATTGAACTTTTTTTCCCTAGGTATATTGAAAATACTTAAATTCAATAGATTAAAAAATAAGCGTGGTCAGTAGACCAGTAAGACAAGATTTAATGGAAGAAGTCCCACCTAATGGGAGAGTGATAAGAGAAGTTCTAAAGCTAATATTTTTCTTCATTCAAAGGCCATGAAGCAGAATCTGGTAATGCCAGTGGTGAAGTCAGAAGGTGGGGAGGACTATGCTGGTGCTACTGTCATTGAACCTCTGAAAGGGTAAATTTTATAAGCCCAGAATCTGGTGAAATGAGTTTTCTCTTACATTAGTAGACTGTGAGGGTGGGAAGGAGAGTGTGTGTGTGTGTGTGTGGTGTGTACCATGGTTGGGAGCTGATGCAGAAATACTTAAGCTAGCTTCATAGATTGTACTAAGCCATGTTCATTTGGTTTGGTTCAGTGAGATGCGTGAACCTTGTGCTTTGCAAATATGTGTAAACTGGGTTCAGGCCCTGGTTAAAAGAAGCCATAATATCATTTTGTGTGAATCTAATTATTGGGTTTTTCTTCAAGTATGAATCTTGGGTTCAGAAACATAGAAGTGGAAAAAGAATCATGGTGAGGATCAGAGAGGTGGATTCCAGGTTATTCCAGCTTTGGACGATGAAGAAGCAGGCTCTACTTTGAGGGGGAATTCCCATGAAATTGACTTGAATCCCAGACTCCTTCCTTGATAAAAGATGGAAGAAGGATCAAATGATTTTCTGGAGGGATAGCAGGAATAGTGTTTTGTCTATTTCAGTCTTCTTTAGCCTGGCAGATTCATTGGGACTACAACTAAGGGCATGTTGGCTGAGATTTCTGGGAATTGTAGCCCCAAGATCTTTGGAGAATACCGTTGGGGAGGAGGGGGGATGTATGTATGTATGTATGTTCTCCCCCTCACACACACACACACACACACCCTACCCACACAAACATTTAAATAAAAATATTTCTTTTTTAGCTATTATGACGTGCCAATTGCAACCTTGGACTTCTCCTCATTGTACCCTTCAATCATGATGGCTCACAATCTGTGCTATACTACTCTCTTGCAACAGGGGGCAGTTGAGCGCTATGGGTGAGTGAAGAAGGACTAGTATCTTGCTAACTCTTATTCAGCTACCTGAGGGGATATCATCAGTGACAAGAATCCAGTGACCGCATTTCAGTCCTGGAGTTGGAGGGACAAGAGAGATTCCTTGATGCTTGATGTTGCTTGGCAGAATAATTTTCCCCAAAAGGTGGCTCATTGATTGTAAGCCTCTTAATTTGCAATTTTGTTTCATCAAAATTCAGAGCCCTGATACCCCAGACATTCCCCAGCAAAGTCTTACTGTAGGTGAACTTAAGGGATTTGAAGCAAGGAACCTAAGTAGGGATGAGAGATGTCTGAGGTATGTTATTGAAGCAAGATGTAGTTTGAAACTGAGATGGTGATGTTTAAATTAGGGGTCTGGACTTCTGGCTTGTTTATAATCTGACAGGTTGTTTCCTATTTCACTAGGCTCTCCCCAGAGCAGTTCATTCGCACTCCTACGGGGGACAATTTTGTGAAAGCATCTGTTCGTAAAGGTCTTCTACCTGAGATCTTGGAGAACTTACTGGCTGCTCGTAAAAGGTGAAGTGGGAGGAATATCTGCAGGGTTTAAGGCAGCTGGATATGGAGAATATAGGAATAGAGGTCATAGCTTAGCAGGTAGAACACAGGAACAGAAATAGAATACTTGAACAGAATAGAACATGTTAATATCCCTGTTCAGTCTTACTATCTCCAGTTAAAAGAATCTCAGGAAGTAGGGCTGTAAGTGAAGAGGGGGCATTACCTAAAGCACTAGATGGCTGCTCCAGTCAGAGTAGACATTTATTGGCTTGGATTACAGTCTGTTTCATATGAACACATTGCCATCAGCAGGAGCCTGAATCCATAGATATTTCTGAACAGAGGCAGAGCTGGTAAGGGAAGCTAGTAAAGAAGAACTGGTGGTTTTACCTCATTTTGTTCCTTCTTTGGCTAAGGGCAAAGCTAGAATTGAAGCAGGAGACTGACCCATTTAAGCGACAGGTGCTGGATGGACGGCAGTTGGCTCTCAAGGTCAGCGCCAATTCTGTTTATGGATTCACGGGGGCCCAAGTAGGCAAACTGCCTTGCCTTGAAATCTCTCAGGTAAGCCTGACCTGTCTCAAAGTTAGGGGCGTTCTTAGGATGTGATTCTGAATGCTGGAAGCCATTGTTATGTGTCTCTTAACAGGGCAGTTGTGTATCTACACAGGGCAAATCCATGTTTCAATAAAGTATTTCCCATTAGCTGTCACTAAACCTGATTTCAGATAAAACTCTGTTGTTCCTTCACCTTCTCTGCTAATAAGTTGTGCTAAATTATTAAAAATCATGTTTACATTTTAAAATGAACCGGTGCTCTCTAGCTGATCAGCTGAAGCTTTAAGGCAAGCAGAAGGAAGTAGAAGAATATGTTAACTTCATATGAGGGGCTACCGCAAAATGGTAACAAATTGCCACCCACTTAAATGAATTCTTAAAATATTAGACAAATTCCTGGAGGACAAGATAATCTAAAATAGCCTTTTCCAATTCAGATCCTTCCAGACATTTTGGAGTACAACTTCCACCAACCTCAACCAACAGGGCTAGCAGTCAGGGATGATGGTAGCTATAGTTGTGCAATATCTGGAGGGAGTGATGTTGGAGAAGATTTACATGGTGACAATTAACTATGACAACTAAACAAAGACTGTGACAGATGGATGCGCTTTCTCTGAATACTGTGAAGAGACCAAAGATAAGGGGAAGCCCATGGCCTATGTGGGATAGCCCAAAGGTTAGGGTTGTCTATGCTCAAGGACAAAATGTTCAGTTTTTAGCATCTTGATTATTCTAGCTATAATTCTATAAGTCTGGTTAGACAGCAAGCAGATATTTGCTTGGAAACTAAGCATGCTTTCTAAATGGAAAGCTTAATATCAGGAAATCAAATCTCAGGGTTCACTATTTTCTAGTGAACATTGTAAGAGAATTAAAGATTTTTTAAAATTCTCTGATTCATTGGCTTTTGAGTACTGTTGAACATTGCTGCTATAAAATATATGCATTTTTAATTGTAGCAGTTTTTAAAAATAACTTTTTGTCTGTTAGGGAGGTGCACGCTTAGAAAATGATTCAGAGGAAGTGCTTCATACTAAACACAAGCACAGCACCCTTCTGCTATTTGTTAAAGCAGACAGACTTTTCCTGACTTCCAGATGAGCCTAAAAAAATATGCCACTGCTTTGAATAATTCACTCATTAATGCAATTCTTGAAGTCGTGGCATATTTTTTCAGAGTCCTACTGACTGCTCAGTTTTTACTCAGTTAGGATTCTCTTAAAATCGTCCTTTTGCAAGCATTGGGATTCCGCTGAGCAAGATAATATTAACAGCCCTGTTGCCACTCACCAACTAGGTTTTCTATTAGAGGAAGTGATAAAAGCCAACTTACTGGGTTAGAGTCAAAAATTGCCTCCCCTTGCAAAAAATCTTCCTCCTGCTGCTTTAACTAAAAGAAAAAATGAAAGCATATTTTGTAAACAGGTGCTGTAGTTGTAATAAGTTGAAATACATTCTAGTTAAAGTTGTTAGCTAGAAATAAGCCTTGATTACTTTTCTGCTTATACAAGTTTTGCACAGGCAATACACTTTCCTGGGTAGATGTTTATTATCTGCATCCAGATAATAGATAATAGATACTATCAACACCCAGATAAGCAGAGATTAACACAGGATTAACACCAGACAATCAAACAGTAAAGAATACCCTAATCAAGGAACTGCCAACTCAGACAATCAAGCAGCAAACAACAGCCTAATCAAGGAACTACCAAGGAGAACCTACTATATATAAACAGAGAGCAAACCCCACTCCCTTCTAGCATTGAAGATGTTACCTAGCCGGGTAATGAAACATCTGCAAGAAAACAACCAAGCTCAGAGAACCCCAAGGACTCCACAGAGCTACATATATTCTCTTTTATGGGTAGATATTGCTAGAAAGTTCTCCTGGACTAATTGATTCCCTCAGGAATCTTACCTGGCATTGCCTACTACAGATGGACACACTTTTTATCAAAAATGGTTTTCATAAAAATATCTGATCTGTGAGGGAAGGTAGAAAGTAGATTTTTTTCAAACAATGATTTCTTCCCCTAGCAAATTAAGGAAGCCCTGGGTTCTAATAATGTTTGGCAAAGATGGTAACATCAGATACGGTTCTTGACAATCATGGTAACAGAGACTGATGAAAACTGCTGATTGAACGTGGGAAGTTGAAATTTAAAGTAATTGCAACTAAGCTCTTTTGTTTGTCTCCCAAAAGACAAAAAGGCTGCATGCCAACTTTATTCCTCTTTTCCAGAGTGTGACTGGATTTGGGCGTCAAATGATTGAGAAAACAAAGCAGTTGGTAGAATCGAAGTACACTGTTGCCAATGGATATAGTGCTGACGCAAAGGTGAGGGGAAGAAAGGGCAGGCTTATATTTCAATAGTGGATGGATAGAGAAGGTGAAAAGGCAACACACTTCTGTAGAATAGCAGCAGGAAGCTTTTTTCTTGTTGAGGAATGGGTAGTGTACATTAATGGTGGGAAGGGTAGACACCACCAGTAAGTAATGCCAGAGCTAAAACTGGATACCCGGTCTTTTCTTTTAATTATTTTAACACCTCCCAAACCGTAGGCTGCCAGGGGAGAAATCACTAGGTCTTGCCAGAAGTCTGAATTGCTTGCTTGTACAGAGATTTTGAAATTAAGCAGAAGTCATGTGACATTCAACTGAAGCCCACTTCTGGTCCTAGGCTACAGGTTGCCCATGCTTGTCTTAGAGAAGAGAGCCTATGATGTACTCCAGTATCGGTTAGCCTACCCTGCCATCTTTTGGGATCTTGTTCTTGCATATCACTTCACATGCTTCTTTGGCAATGTGTAATGGTATGTGGGAATGACTTTGGGAGACAGGAAGAAGAGCTGCAGACTAGACTAGTCATGCAAAATGTATCTGAGCCCACAGAAACAGAGGGGGCGTGGGAAGTATTTCAGAAGGGACCCTCCCTAGTTTTCTGGAAAGTAAAAGTAAAGGAGGGGAGAAATGCTTTCAGACTTGCAAGATTCTATTACTGTAATCTTACAATAAAGGTAGTGCTGATACTCATGGTTTGTGCTTCTTGTCTGATCTACCTCGAAGGGCTGACACAATGCGATCATATTCACAGTGGCTTCAAGGATTGTGGGGTAAGAACTGTAGGAGAGAATTGCATCTTCCCACCATAGTGGAACAAGGGGGAGAGACAGAACTGACAAAAGGAAAAGTGGAGGTGTCTTGTGATGAAGGAATCTAATATGTCTTTGCTGCAACCAAGAAGCTCTGAGATAAAGAAGGCCAAGAATTCTTGAAGTTGTCATTTAATATTCTTCCCTTGAAGGTTATATATGGGGACACAGACTCAGTGATGTGCCGCCTGGGTGTGCAATCAGTTGCTGAAGCCATGGAAATAGGCAAGGAAGCAGCAGCCTGGGTATCCAGCCATTTCATTCCACCCATCAAATTGGAGTTTGAGAAGGTATGTTTGATGAGCACTGAAATAGGTTTGAACAAGTCCTTGACACAAGGTTGTCAAGATGTTCTCCAGTGTGGTCCTTTCAAATGCGCCTAAGCTGCACTCCTGGAATTATGGTTCTTACACCTCTGAAGAACATCTGATTGGGGAAGGTTCCACCAATGGGTGTCATTATATAAAGGTAAAATCTCCTACTTGTATTCATTTCCAGGCAACTTCATAGATATGTCTACGTAGTTTTCTTGGCCATTCCTTTTTTCAACTTTGTAGTCTAGCCTAAAGTCCTGGAATTTCCTAGTGGACTCCCATCTGACCTGCTTAGCTCTTTGAAATCTGCCAAAGTTGGCTAGGGGACTGCAACCCAGCTGGGAATTTTTTGTTAAGAGGCAGATAATGAAGACAGAACATAGTGGTGGATGAGAAGGAAATGAGAAGATATGGAATGAGAGTAAATGTTCAGAAGCTTTAATCAAAATTACCAACACTAAGAAGTTCAATGAATATTCAAATGTCAAATTAGATATAACCTTTAACTGTGAGAACACAATTAACCCCTGGGCAAAAATCATTTTTCAGAATGTGCTAGTGGCCTTCAGACTACTAGAAACCCTTAAACACGTTGTTGAGCAGTAAAATTTGTTTTCAGCTGAAAATCTTATCTGTCCACTTCAGAAATTTCCATTAAGAAGAACAATATAATAGCGTTGCTTTATTCCTTCAGTTCCTGAAATCCTATTCCAATTAAATAGTTGAATAAACCTTCTGGAATGGGATCTGGCTTTGGGAACTACACAGAGCTGTGATGTTTTCTCTATCAGGTATACTTTCCCTATCTCCTGATCAATAAGAAGCGATATGCTGGCCTGTACTTTTCCTCCAACTCTGATATGCATGACAAGATGGACTGCAAGGGTATTGAGACTGTGCGTCGAGACAACTGCCCCCTGGTGGCCAACCTCATCAACACCTGTCTGGAGAAGCTGCTCATAGATAGGTCCGTAGATTTGAGAAGAAATTCTTTTTTTGAATGCGAACCACTGTTGTGTCTGATGAGCACCTCTGAGTAATGTGTTTGCACAGGGACAGCGTAAGCATGGATTATATTCCTGACTGCTAGAACTATATTTCTAATTACTGTATTTCTGATTTCCATGTAGTGTGTCTTTTGGGTGGGCAATGTGGGAATTTCAGTATAGCTCCTCCATTCCCCTCCCTTTTTTGTCCTCACAACAGCTCCCTGAGAAAGTGTAATTGGCCTCAAATCATACAATGAACTTTGCAGTTGAGCGGAACAAATTAAAGCGGGATTTCCCCAGTTTTAGTGCAACATTCTGAGCAGTGTACTACATTAGCTCCTAAAATGACACATTGCCCCTCTGATTTGAGATGTTTGTCCTCCACCTCCACTCCATCCTTTCTCTATCTGTAAAGCTCTCAGTTAGTGCCCTACTCAAGAGGACGCTCCTAATAGTCATATGCACTGTACTTTTCAGGGACCCTTCTGGGGCTGTGGCCCATGCCAAGGAAGTGATCTCGGATCTGTTGTGCAACAGAGTTGACATCTCACAACTGGTGATCACAAAGGAATTAACCCGCACAGCGGATGAATATGCAGGGCGCCAGGCTCATGTGGAGTTGGCCGAGAGGTGAGCTGAAAGCGAGAGAGGATGCCTTAATTCACTTTCTTCTTTAAGAGTGCAGTAAGAGTCCTCTGACTTTAAGACACTCTGTATCGAGACTTAGAGCAGGTAGACTAAATCTGTTAAACAACCTTCTGTTGAACCAGTCCACTAGGTCTATCCTAGTCTACTCTGCCTAGCAACAACTTTCCAAGGGCTTATTCCTAGCCCTAAAGTAGCTGGAAATGCCAAGGATTGGACCTGGCATCTTTTGCATATACAGAGCACATGCACTCTCCACTGAGTCTCTTGGGATTTCATAGGGAGGCTGTCATGCAGTATTGAAGGTTTGGGGCTGCCTCATCTGTCCCTCCCCACAGTCTTGCTGCCCTAAGTGATACCTACCCTGTCTGCTCTCAGGGCAGCGGAAAAAGGTGCGTGGGTGTGGGGTGACCAGCCAGGCATGACTGAGGGGAAAGGCAGAAATAGCCGTGGTGAGTGCAGCTGCAAGTGGAACTTCTTTGACGCCCACCTCTAGGCTCTGGGCTTCCTGTCTTGGCTGCAGCCATGTCATCTGCCACCCAGAGACACCCAGGCGGTAACGGGGCCCATTTGGCAGCTCTGCTGCCTCTCGATAAACAAAAATTTAGAAGGTGAAAGTGCCCTGGTGGAGCCACATTTGTAGAGGAGAGCTAACACCAGTTATACTTTGTGCTCTATTTTCTGTGCCATTCTCCATCCCCTCTGCCCCTTTTGGTTATTTCTCAGATATCTCTCTGCTCAAGGAAAATACTCCACTGCCTTTGCCGTAGTTTTCTATTAGCTGATAGGTCAGACGTTCCATCTCTCATGACTGAAACTTCACCTTGTCCAGACCTTTTTATTCTTCTTCCCCCTTCCTCAGTCCATCCTGACTATGCTCAGGCTTGATCTGCAGCACCTTCTTCCAAGATTACTCAGTTTCAGTGAGCTTCCATCTTCCATGCAATCCTTCACTTTGACCTATGTGGCCTTCCTATCCTTTTTCCCTTTAGGATGCGTCGGCGGGACCCTGGCAGTGCTCCCAACTTGGGGGATCGAGTGCCTTATGTCATTATCAGCGCAGCCAAGGGTGTTGCAGCGTACATGAAATCTGAAGTAAGTGTGCAAGAAGAATGATGATAGGTGGTGAGGAGTAAATGTGGAGGACAAGGCTATCAAGGTTTGCTATTGTGGTGACCGATACTGTGTCACAGTCAAGAAGTAAATATCTCTTCTCTACTATTATCAGAATGCATACATGTGCACTTGTGCCCGTGGCCTGTTAAACTTATTCTCCAGTAAAGGGATAGAGTAGCTTTGTTCTTATGTGCCCTGGCAATCTAGCCCTGCTCCTGTCTTGGATCCTAGCAATGCTCACTGCTTATGTTTTTCCTTTATTTGCTTTTTCAGGATCCCATCTATGTGCTGGAGAACAACTTGCCCATTGACACCCAATACTACCTTGAGCAACAACTTGCCAAGCCTCTCCTGCGTATCTTTGAGCCTATCTTGGGAGAGGGCAAAGCCCAGAATGTCTTACTGAGTGAGTGTGATCTTTGGCCTTCAACAAAAAGCAAAACGGGGCCATGATTTTTGACTGTGCTCTTGGACTAGTCCTTGGAAGAGAGGGAAATAAATCTTTTATTTTAGGGAAGCAAAAGCCCTGAAGTCAAGCTCTTTGAATTTGGGATTAATTGATCTGGAATCTTAACCAACCCTGGCTCTGTTGCTCATGGTCCTGCAGAATCTCCTTTCACACCTGTAGGAAAGAACAGAGCAGAACTGCTACTTCTTGATTGCAAAGTATGGGGTGCCTGGTGTTTTGTTTTGTTTTTTTGACAAGTTACTTGGATGAAGTGACCTAAATTCTCAGGTAAGGGAGAAAGAACTGAGTGTTCTTGATTCCATAAAAAAACTTTTCTCAGATGGAGTCTCCAAACTTGAGCCATGCTGCGTGGATAAGTCAGTGAAAAGAAAAGCATGAATTATCTTTGAAGGATGCTGACCCCCAAATCTCTCTGGGCGTTTAGTAACAGTTTTGCTTAGCTTTGGAGGCTAAACAGGTTTGGGCTAGGTTAGTACTTGGATGGGAGACTACCAAGAAATATGAGGGCTTCAGACTAGACTGGAAAATCAAAGGCCTCCCAGATTGCTCCCAAGAAAACTATACGGGCATGTCACTGGGAATCAAGCTTGACCTGAAGGACACTATCCCTGAGGTTGCATGAACAAATGTTCTTTTTCTGATGCTCTGGATACTTGGATGCTCAACCTTTTTTTCACAGCAGGAAGAATCTGACTATTCATGTGAAACCAGCAATATTTTCCCTAATATGCATAAAGATACAGACTGTGATGTGCTTGATCCTTCATGTCTTTCCCTTGCAGAGGGAGAACACACTCGCTGCAAAACAGTGTTGACAGCCAAAGTTGGAGGACTCATGGCTTTTGCTACCAGACGAAGCACCTGCATTGGTTGCCGGGCTGTGCTCAACCACCACGGTAAGATCCTGCCTCTGCCCACATGTCTTCTCAGAGCCCATTAATTTTTTTTTCCCTTCCCCCATCCCTCATGTCTAATCAGCAGTGCATGTTGCAAGTTCCTATTGCCGGAACTTGCCACAGAGTACAGAAGCTACGCCTCTGTTACCAGCAGGAAAACTCTTGCAATAGATTAACATACTTCACAGTTTGTGACCTCTGCTGTTGCCCCAGTACTTTGTCTCTGTTCTGTCTCTTTCACTCTCCCTCTTCCAAAGTTATAGGAGGGAGAAAACCACACATTGTAGAAAAAGGGATGGACATTCAGGTATCTGCATTCTCCTTGAATGTCTATGAAGCTAGCAGACAGCAAAACTCAGCCAGGATTCCAGGCTTCTCTGGGAGGGGATTGATTTCTGGAATGTGGTTTAAAACAGACATGTGCAACTTCCGTTGGTTGAAGGGCTGCAGCAAGCTTTACACGTCATGTCAAAGGATGCAGTCCAAAAATGGGAGGAGTCAGGACTTATTTTGGGAACACATTTCTGGATGAAATGGGTGCTTTAAGCATACGCAAGACTTAAGGTATCCATTCTGCCCCTTATACACTCTACAGAATCCAAAAGCGGTGCAAAAAAGAAAAAGTGAAATTTTTAAGCCTACCCATTTGTGGTGGGGAAGGTGTTTCTGGGGCTGTGAAAAGGGCTATTGGCCGGCTGTACATTTTGTACTCCTAATATAGAGAAAGCCTGGGAACAAGTTATTGAATTCTCTGGGGAGCTTAAAGATGATTTCCTGAACACTCTGTACAAGGGGGAGTATCTCAAGGTCCTCAGGAGTGGTGTCTTCTTCGTGGTCTCACTATTTTGCAAAGTAGACCACAGTGCATCAGAAAACAGGTGTGTAACGCTAATGAGCCGGCAGAATGAATAACTTGAGATTAGTCAAGCCAGTGGCTTAAGTGACTCTCCCACCAAGGCCAAATCACACCAAGCACTCTAAGATAATAGAACTGTCTGAAAAGTGTTTTCCACATCCAGAGGCAGAGATCATTCAGGTTCTAGATACAAGTAAAATTCATCCGCCCCATTTTTGCAAATGAAATTTAGCTTGTTGCCTCTCTGTGTCTTCCTGGTTGCACTTTTCCTCCAGAATGGATTTGAGAAGGTCATCCCGTGTGGCGGGACAGGGTGGGTGGAGATGCTTTCTTGATGTTTTGTTCTTCAACAGGTGCTGTATGCAAGTTCTGCCTGAATCGCCAGTCTGAACTCTACCAGAAGGAGGTAAATGGATCCCCGATCAGGCATCTCAGTGGGACCCTTTGGCTGGCTTACGATCCACTATTAAGGATTGATGGGCCTGTATCCATGGAAAAGGAAGCAATGTTGAGTTTACAAATCAGAAATACTTGATTTCACTCAGGGAAGGAATTAGCTTGGGACTACCTACTTGGGAATTGGTGGCAGTTTGAAAGCAGAATTTGCTGGTACAGCATAATGACCAAAAGACTGAAATAGGAATCAGAAAATCTCTAATTTTAGTTGTCTTTGCCATAAACTACCAATGCTTTAGGTCAGGGGTGAACATGTAGTTCTTGAGCCACATATAGCCTCCAGCTCCTTTTTTGAATCATGTGCTACTTTTTAACTTAAACCTCTCCAACCCACCTTACCACCACCTAAACTGGAAAAAAAAGAGTCAAAATTTAAATGCCACTTCACAGGCATCACGGCGGTGTTCCCCATGGCCCATGGTGGCCACAAAATAATTTTAAATGTGATTCCTGTCTTCAAAAAGGTTGTCCTTCCCTTCCTTAGCCCAGGGTTCCTCAACCTTGGTGACTTTAAGATGGGTGGACTTCAACTCCCAGAATTCCCCAGCAAGGCTGGCTGGGGAATTCTGGAAGTTGAAGTCCAACCGTCTTAGAGTTGCCAAGGTTGAGGAACCCCACCTTAACCTATTCTTCCCTGTCTCTATGGGCTTCTTTTTCTCTCTCTTCTCTTTCTTTGAATTCACACATGCTACAACCTCATTGGTTGTTGAACAGGCCATAATGGCCAGATTTGTACATAATGGAAAGCACAGACCAAAATTACGGCTTAGCATGAGTGTGATCTGAGCCTTTTTGTGTGCTTCCCATTGTAACATGGATGTAATAATGTTGTACTGCCTTATAGGTCTGCTCTGAGGATCATAACAGCATAATATGTTCAGAGTAGTTTGAGACTTTGCAAATACTTTCTAAATGCTGGGTCACATCCAAGGGAGAATGTCTGGCTTCCGTCATCTTGCAGTTCTTCCTCCCAAATTTTTATCCCTCTTCGTAGGTGACCCATCTGAGCTGTCTGGAAGAAAAGTTCTCCCGCTTATGGACACAGTGTCAGCGTTGCCAAGGGAGCTTACATGAAGATGTACTGTGTACCAGGTGAGGGCTGATCACCCACCGCACCCTCTTATGGCAGCATAGGCTCTTGTCTGTTCCCACGGGATATCGGGATAAAATATGGCTTTATGCCACCCCCCCCCAAGTGTTTACAGCTGCTTATCAAGCTGGTTCAGGATCAGCAAACAGATGGCTCCCACGCAGAGGTAGGAGGCGGGGTATACCTGAAGCCATTTATTGCCTTTATAAATATAGCACCTGCCAGCTGGCAAAGGGATTGGGAGGGAAAAGATAGAACCTCATGTCAGCGTGTTGTTAGCTGGGTTGTCTGGATTTAGAGAAGAGTGCAAGAGAAGTACGTTTAACGTGGGAGATCGTGACAAGCAAAGCCTGGCCCCCAGAATTTAAGAAATTAGGTAGCAGAGTCTTGAGGGGATAGATAGGCTTCTGACTGCAGTGGGAGCAACCATTTAAATTTTCCTTTACATTAAAAACAAGTACATTATCGTGTGCAAATAGATAATCAGCACCATCTCCCCCCTCAAAAAAAAGCTGGCACTAATTTTCTCATTCACGTAGCGCATGATATCCTAAATTGAGTTAATTAAATAATTGCTGCGTTCACATTGCCTGTAGCGTTCAAACAAATAAACCATATTATGATTTAATGTAATAGCCTTGACCACAAAGCATATAGTGGCTGGTTTTCCCACAGTATGCTCCACCATAAATTACCTAATCCTGCTTTAATCTTAGGCTGTGCTAAACTCAGGCCTGGCTGTTCTTTTTTATTTTGCAGTTATAACTTGTAAGAAGTATTTCAATGGAGGATTATTTTAGAACTAGAATCTTCTAGCTTCAATCTGAAATGATGGTATAGACCAGTGTTTCTTAAAGTGTGGTCCTCAGACCCCTGGGGAATCTCCCAAGACCTCTGGGGTCCGCAAAATCAAAATTATTTGCCAGATATTGAAGATATTTGCAAAAATTTAAAACAATGCCACTCTTCTCATTGTTATTTTTTATTTGTTAAAAAATACATAGTTTTTTATAAAAAATATTTATGTTAATATCTAATGGGTTTAATATTGTTATTTTTACATAATTTAATAAATACATATTTTACAATTACATCAATTTTAATTTTAAATATGGTAAATATCAATAAATATAACTCATACAAACAAAAGCTCTTTTGGGGTCCTCCGTAATTTTTTAAAGTGGAAAGGGGTCCTGAGAGCAAAAACACTGGTATAGACCATTCTGTTTCATTCTCATTGCTACTAAAGCCTTCCCCCCACCCCACCCCCCTGGGAGCCCTTCAGAGGTGCTGAGACTTAAAACCCCAGAATTCCCAGCCAAGCTGTTGGCTGTGCTGGTTAAGAATTCTGGAAGTTACAGTCCTGGATGTACTTGGTTGAAGGAGAAAGCTGGTTTATCAAGATAAAGACAGGAAAGATAGTGTAAGCCAAAACATGTGGGTTCTGTTCTTCTTTTCCTGCGGAAAATCATCCTTTGTCCTTCCCCCCATTTCTGGATGTCCTTAAGCATTGACAGCATTCGCCATTCTCATAAAAGATGCTAGCTTTTTTCCATTGCTCTAATTTCTTAATTTTTTTTTCTCCTTTTCTTCAGTCGTGACTGCCCCATCTTTTACATGCGGAAGAAAGTGCAGAAGGATCTTGATGATCAAGAACTGCTGATTTCCCGCTTTGGCCCTCCCACTTGGTGATTGCTTGTCCTCTTGTTCTCCTCATCTGATGGGAACCACATAGAGCCATCCCCTTTTTACAACAAGAATCAAGGCACAGTCACATCTAAGAAGCTGTCGGAGAAAATTATGGGCATTGGCACTGTTCTGGATATAGACTCCATTGCCAGAATCGGGAGTAGACAGACTCTGCATATTGCAGGAGAAATATAGTTTGGCCCAGAAAAGCTCCTTTATAGAGTTGTGTGTTTGTAATATAAATTTCTATAAATAAACATTAGCTCTTTTTTCTTACACGTTATTGAAAGTCACATGCTTCTGAATTTTGTGGAAGAATTATTATATAGTTTCAGATGACTACAGGGGCCATCAGATTCAGGAGACCAAACAAAAAGGGTTGTTTACTCAGCAGTTGAAGCAAACAGTTCAAACATTTAATTGTCAGTTTCATAAACCCAGTAATACTCACCTGCACACTCAGATACTGCCCTATTGTTTGGGTTTTGTTTTTCTTGACATTAGCGTTCATTCATCCCCAGATAGTAGTGTAAAAGAGTGCCTGTGATCAGATTTATGAGTGCACATGCATGATCATACAAGGCAAGAATAAACCAAGCATGCATATTTTGCAGCAAAATCATGGAGTATACTACTGATGCAATTAAAAACAACTTCGAGCAAACTGGGCATTAAAGGTAATGCAAAGAGGGGAAAAAAATGGTTGAGGACCAATCCTGAGAGTTCCCTGTATTTTTGAAGAAATAGGGAAATACCTGAATAAGATGCGGAGTCCACTGAAGGCAACCTGTTTAGATGATCAAAGGTTGGTGTTCGTGCAACATCCTAAATACAAGTTAACAAAGCATAGCTCCTATTGCTTCTCTAGCATGCTACTCAAACGAATTACCATTTTATGGCTTAAGGTGATAGCCTATTCGTACGATTTACTGAGATGATCATTGAGTCTCACAACACACTGAAGCCCAAACTACCCAATTCCATTTGGCCTTGTCTACCATTTTATGCAAAACAAGGCTGTAGTAGAATAATGGTTAGCATGAGAAAAAAATGAACATCTAGTTTTATTCAGTTTGAATTTCCTGAATCATTTAGTTACCTAACTGAAATTCTGAGATATGCTTTTCTTTCAGATGAATTTATTTCTGCTTCTGAAGAAAAGTGTAGCTACAAAAACATTTTTTTCAAATGCATATAGGTCTGAATTGGTTTTCTAGATCACAATTTTTATTCAATATAGACGCTATGTTCTATGATACCTAATTGTCCCTTTAACTCCATTTGTTGACTTTGTCATGCTCTGTAATTCCAGTAACTCATTATCTACCACCAATTCATGTATGCACAGAACAAGATAAAAAAACCCCATAAATTACTTCTGATCACTGATCATTTATTTAATACCTCTTACCCAGCTGGAGTCCCTGACCAGATAGGTGTCAACAAACAGTGAGGCCAAAATAATGCAAGTATAAGCAGTGAAATAGTTATGAAAGAATGTTAGATGGATATGGGTTCAAATTCCAACTAAGGAATTATCTTGACTTAGGTAGATCGTGGTCTTACGCCATGAGAGAAATGAACATGTACGTTTGAATAAATGAAATAAATATAAAAATGTATACCCTGCATTTCCCCTCCAAAATGATATTAAAATACTTTTTAAAAAAGCTTAAACCTCTAGTAGATATAACAAGGAAGGCAGCATCTTCAGCCACAATGGTTCTAAGTTGGTTGATTGATTGACTGACTGATTGATTGATTGATTGATTTAGCAATATGACTTGAGTATACAGGCACAGCAACCATTAAAACAATGTAACCAATCTTAAAACCCTGAAACACGAATAAAAATGAAAACATAAAAGAGCCAAGATCGCGGGAGAATAACAATCACCTAGTATCATACAAGAACATCAAGGATGGGTTGGATAACAATGGTACACAAAGAGGAGCCAGTTCGGAATAAGATTGTCCTAAAGTCCTAAATCTGGATTAGAAATTTGAAGAGGCTTTGGAAGAAGGTGCTGCAGCTGGTCCTTCATTCCTATACTTTGCCCTAGTATTTTGCAATTACTATATTTCTAAGTGGCTACAGTACTGGGTAGGATTAAAGCAGTGTTTCTCAACATCAGTAGCTTTGAGATGTGTGGACTTCAACTCCCAGAATTCCCCAGCCAGCATGAGTTGCTGAGGCTGAAAAACTCTGGACTAGAGTAATGCTGTGGCTACATACCAAACACGGGTGTCTCTTTAGCAAAGCCATTTAGCAAAACTATTTAGCAATGGTAAGGTCATATCTTTCATAGATGTACCCTATCTATTATTGAGTGATATCAGAATAGAATGAATGCTAATGATGTGAGGTCCATTCCATCAATATGTTCTCAGCTTGGCTTAGTAGCAGCGTTTCCTTGAAGTCCACCATTTTTTCCTCTAACCTCAGTGATTTTCTCTAACCTCACTGCAGCATCCAGGGGCCGGGTTCATGTCCTACCCAAGACAAAGATAAAGTTGGGACGAGCAGTTCCGCCATTTTGGATATTCTGGGAAAGCTCACCAGGGTCATTGTGCGTTGGGTGAACAACGCATCAAGTTAAACAATAGTAAGATTCATTTAGGCATTGCATACTATGCAACCCAGCAACTGTATTTTGTTTACTGAGTTTAGGGTTTAGCATCTGTATTTAATGTATAGATGTGACTGCCCACTGCCACCTATGGTTGCTTCCAGTCCTGCAATGGCGGGTCGAAAAAGCCTCTGTTGGTCCCAGGAAAGGGTCACCACATGAGGGAATCAGGATGAGAGGAGCGGGCATCTTATCAAGCAGCATCTCAGTCTTGGCTGGATTTCATTTTTATTTAACTTCATCCAGTACAGAGTATGTACTGCGGTCGTTCAACAATGGAGTAGCCAGTGTGTGTAAATCCACGGCTGTGCTAACCAAAGCCAGGTTCCTCAACAGCCAGTGGCTGAGCATCAGGTCTAGGACTGTTCCCCAGGTGCAACACGATGTTTTAATGCTGTGGCTATATACCAAACACAGGTGGCATCCCGTCCTTCACTGGCTCAAACCATCAGTGCCGAGCCTTTACGAAACCACAGTCGGAAAAGGGCAGCCATCTTCCTAAGCCGTGGGGTGTGGGGCAGCAGGTCACCAAGTTCCTTGGCCAAGATCTTCAAAGGGGCTGCCAGGGGTAGGGTAGCCATTCTTCTTTTTTCAGATAAAGGGTGTGTTTTGCGGCTAAGCAATGCCGTCTCCTGCTATTGGCTCCTCTCGGCCGCATGTCCCCAACTGTAAGGTTATTATTTTATCCTCCTTTCATACTTTGTATGAACCTCCCCTGCATTTACACAACAACCTTGTGTAGATTGGCTAGATTACCCAAGGGCATCTGGAGAAGGCCGTAATCTCACAGGATGGTTGTGAGCAGCGGGCAGTGATGCAGGTGGGTCAGACAAGGATCCCACAGCCCAGGGTGAGGCCCCTTTGCAAATGATCCTCCTTAGAGCGGCAGCTGATGGAGTAGCAGTACATCGCCCCAGCATGAGCTGTATTTTTGTTTTCATTTGATTTTAAGAGGCATTTCAAGTCACAGGGAGAGCCAAACTGATCCTCAATTTATTGTTTTTTCTTTAAAATATATATTATCCTTTTCTACAACATCACAATGCTTAATGCGAAATAATTTTTAAAAAATACCCTTTATTCCTGCGGTCCTGCTGGGGTTATGATTTAAGGGACGGTAAAACGTGAACCCGTGCAGGCAGACCATGTAGAAGCAGTTAGAAAACATGTATTACAGTGGTGGTGGAGGGAAGAAAGAGAAATTACTCTTTGCAAATGTTGCAAATGAATAGCATAACCTGGACATTGGAATGGCTCAGAGGATTAAATCCAGGTTTTAAAATTGCCATGTGGGGCTTTGTGTTGTTACAGAGGATGTACAGAAGTGTCCTTCAGATAAGTACTGGGCTCCTTGATACTCTTCCGGGTGTGCAATTTAAATCCTTTCCATCCTGCAGCCTGGGGGCAGTTAGACGTGCCCCCAGGCTGCAATGCTAGCTGTATTGTATTACCGTGTGCCTGTCTTCCTTCTAAACTGCAAGCGGGTGGAAGTTGCAGAGGGCAGCTGTGGGTCTCTGGCTGCTAGGTGGGGGAGGAGGTATTGCAGGACAGCAAATGATTGCGGGGGGGGGGGGGGGGCGGCTCTCTTTTTCCCTGTTGAGTAAGAGCCCTTTCCCACTCCAGATGGCAGAGGCAGGGTAGCCCAGATAGCCGCGAAAGATGTCTAAAGAGATAAAAGTCTTTCTGATTCTTTCACACGTCATGATTGGTTGTTCAGTGAGCTCCCCTCTTGAGGCTGATATGTGGGAAGGAGGGAGTCCCTTGAACAGGCTGTACTTATCTCTGGATGCAGGAATCCCTCGCCTCCTGCTGAGAAAGTGGGGACGGGGGCTGAAGGAATAAGAGACTGGTGGCTGTGTAAGCACCCAGCCAGCCACAGCTGATCTCAAAAATGCTAAAGGATAGGGTTAGTGCTTGGATGGGAGGCCACCAGGAAATACCAGGCTGTAAGCTAGGTGGGAAGTTTACGAAAAGATTTTGGAAGAAAACAATGGCAAACCACTTCCACATTGTTTCAGTGAAACATGAAACCCATGAAGTCACTAAGAGTCAAGCTCTGCTCAGTGACCTTTCTTAAGAACTAGAGGTTTGCTAGAGTAAATGAGGATTTCTTGTCTGGTTATGGTGTCAGACTTGTTGTTTTTCAGTGATAAGCATATGGGAACCCTCATATTTTTCCTTTCCAGTATCTGCAAGATGTGAAAACTCACATGATGACACCAGGGAGAAACCACAAGTCTGCCTCCTCATTTTCCCAATGCAGTTCGGTTACATGCAAACCCTCCATATGGACCTGGTTAATTGAGCAATTTTGTTTTAATGCCTTACCTGTAAAATGTTTGCTAACTTTCAATGTTTATATCTTGCTTTTTTGTAAACATGACTAATCTTTTTTAGCTGCTGTATAATAGTAACAAATGATAAAATGAAAGCAAATGAGTTCCAAAGTTTAAAAAGGGAATGCAGAAGATCTAAAAAAAGTTAAATGTTGTTGTTGTTGTTGTTATTTACATAGGCTACCAGCCAATGCTGACTGGATTTGGTACTTTTGACTATTGGGTTGTTCCCAAGGATCTAGGGTAGTTAAAGATATCATTGTAATGTATGCACTGTTCCAAATAATGCAACTTTTTGTAACTGACGAGATTCTATCTATTCCTATTGTGTCCAAGTGCTTTTCCAGATATTTTGGTATGGGACTAAGTGTACCAATCGCTATTAGCACCACCATGACTTATTTTTTCCCACATTTGTTTGATGTCTATTGAAGGTTTTTATATTTCCCTATTTCTTCTAGTTCTTTGGACTGACTCTTCCATCTCCAGCTACTGCAATGCCAATTATCCATACAGTCATGTCTGGCTTATTATGGGCTAAATGGTTATTAGTTTGCATCATCATCATCATCATCATCATCATCATCATCATCATCATCATCATCATCATCCCAAAAGTGTATTAAAAAAAAGAATAAAAGAATCTTTGTTTTACCAAATTGTTGTTATCAATCAGTAATAAAGGACAGTAATTGTAAGATTCCCTTAAGAGGCAGTCTGGTCCAGAGCAACTGTTGCCTGCAGAAGCCAAGAGAAGATATAGTTCAGTTGTTTTTTAATACTTGTTTTAAGTGGGGGCCAGCTGTACCTCCTGTGGGAGATAATAAAAAGCTCAAACAGAGAAGATCTAATCAGCTCATGAAAGCAGAAGACAAAAGAATTAGAGAAGATAGTACAATTGCATGGTGTCATCCCTAAGAAGGAGTTTCTGGTTGCTACTGTACTAAATTCTAGCAGTTAGAAGTAGCTTGAAATCATGAAGGACCAACCTCACAGGGCTGCTGTGAAATGGAAAAGGAATAGAAATGTACAATTTAATTGCAATAATTATGAATACACATACCTGTCTTTGCTTCAAAGGGGCAACAGTGCTTCCTGTAAGCTACCCCTCCCTTTCATTTGAGAAGGGGCAATAAGGAACTTGATGGAGGAAATTATGTAACGTTTGAATTACTGTCAGCATGGCACAGAGCTTCAGCAGACTGGCTTCAGATCTTTTCTCCCCATGAATCTTGCTACTTCACTGTCTCTTAGACTAACCTATTTTATACGGTAGCGTGAATATTGTGCATTGCTTTGATAATCTTAAGAAGAATAGGATGACAATAATGCATTGAAACAATGACTGAGTGAAGGAAGCAATGGTGTGCAGAGGTGACTCACTGTCCTGCAAAACCATGCACAAACCTTCTAGGCTGGTTGCAATGATTTGCTCTGTGGGAAAAGGCACTTTTTTACTTGCTGAACATTTTTGCCTCTGTTTTCTAGTCTAGCACTGAAAATCCTGGAATCAAAGCCACTGAATGCAGGGCTCGTTATTATGTCAAGAAATGCTGTGTGTGACTATTGCATGAATATTATTAAAAAGAATATTTATTTCTTAAACACCTTCTTGCAATACCAGCTAGATGGATATTCCCCACTACTTTTCCTGCATGCTTGGATTTTTGTAAGTCAGGCTATGTTCACACAACATGCTAAACATAAGCCATGACTTAACAAATCACATTGGCTGAGTCAAAACCAAATAAGCCCCAATACATTTTAGAGCAGTGTTTCCCAATCTTGGTAACTTGAAGACATGTGGACTTCAACTCCCAGAATTCCCCAGCCAGCATTCTGGGAGGTGAAATCCACACATCTTCAAGCTGCCAAGGTTGAAAAACACTGTTTTAGAGTGTTATATGAAGCCAGTGATCCATTAAGCCAGGTTCTGGTTGGTTTGTGTTGACTGAGGCATATTGTAATTTGTTAGTCATAGCTTATAGTCCACTGTGTTCTGTGAAGAGAGCCCAAGTTGGATTTGAGAGGCTGTTCTTCTATTACTTTTGGCAAATGTTGATAACAACATTTTTGGCCGGAAAGAAACTTACCTGAAGATTTCCTGCTCTGGTCAGAAGTTAGATTCTCTTCAGAAACAACAATACTATCAACAGAGCAGGAGTAGCTATATCTTCCTTTTTATATTAGAACTCTTCAGTGCTAAAATCAGCAAAAACATATATTTTAGATATGAATGTTGTATCTTTGAAGATTTCTGTATATGGGGTAGTGGTTAATCTTGCCAGACTAAAAACTGGGAGACTGTTAGTTCTGGGTCTCCCTTAAGCATGAAAGGCGACTGGGTGATTTGGGGCAGTCACTCTCCTTCAGCCCAACCCACCTCACAGAGTTGTTGTTATGGGGAAATTAAGAGGTAGGAGCTTTATGCACACTGCCTTGAGTTGTGCAAAATAAAGGTGGGATATAAATCTAATTATAAAAATAATAAATAAATGTTGGAGTACAGCCTGGCAGTGATATCCAAATGCAGCTCCATGTTTTGAAAACCTCTGGTGATATCTTGATTTACTTTATCCAATGGTCTGCTCCCTCCACCTCCCAAAACTGACCATTCGAGTTGCACAAGATGAGATGGGTTGTGAGTTTGTTAATGCTACAATTCTGGAACATATTTTACAGTGCCAGAGGACACCTTTTTTTGGGGGGGGGGAGGCTTTCTTTATAAGGACAATGAATGAAACTTGACTTTTGTGAAGTTCCAGCCCCACCAACGTCTTTTCCAACTTGGTGCATTACAATACATTGATCTTCAGTGTCCATCACCACAGCAGATGAGGGGCTCTGTAGTCCAAAACATGTGGAAGTTGATAAAATACCTGTGGGGAAAAAACCAGAATTCCTGAGTTTGGGGGCACGGAGGGTGAATGTGGTCCTGTAGTCTCATTTCTCCTAACATTTACCGATCTGTGCCTTTTTTTCTCTTCCCTGGCTCAAACGTTTACAGCGATTATAAAACTTCAGTTGGTCTAAGAAAAGTATTTCGAATTATCTTTTTTTTTCTCTCTCATGGCCCCAAACGGCTATCACTGCTCTTTACGTCCTTTAGGGATGAGAAGACCTGGGCTTGGGTCGCTTTCGGCCAAAACAGAAGGAAACGTCGTCCGAGATTTTGGCGGGTAGCAACATTGTGATCTGGACCCAAGGCGGGGTCCAGCATTGCTGGAGCGGGAAGATTGGAGCCGCCGCCACCTTCGGCCCGGCCCGGCCCGGCCCTTGGTGCGTTAGTTGGGGTGGCGTGAGATCGACCGCACCATCCCCACACCGTCCCCACGACGCTTTTCGCTAGTAGGCAGTTCATTGCGCAAGAGCCGCCGAAGGGCAGCCCCACCCCATCTGGGGGAATTTTGCCTGAGGTCACTCCCCCCTCGCCTCGCGAATCGCGAGGCTATATAAGTGGCCCCCCTGCCGGCGAAAGTGCTGGCGGCACCGCTAGAGAAAGCTGGTCGCTGCCGCTGAAGGCGCCTCGGCGGGCTGGTTGGCTGGCACTCCCTTCCCGTCGTCGCCCGTCCAGGATGCTGGACTTGGATTACGCGCAGTGAGTGCCAGAGGGAGCGGGGTCGGGGGCGAGCGGAGGGCGGGGCAAAGCGGGCTCCCGCGGGAGCCGCGGATTCCAGGTGTTAGCGTTGCTCAAAGAATGGAGGAAGCCCGGTATAGCGGCGTCTCAGCGCGCGCGGAGGGGATCGCCGTGTCTCCCGACTCGCGGGTCCGTGCGTGAGAAATGGGGACGGGGGCGCCTTCCTGAGGCGCGCATCTTTTTCACCGGGCTTGTAGACTTTGGCCACGGAGGCGGAGAAGCTTTCGGCTCGACCGGCTCCGGCGGCTGCCCACCCTTTTTGGTGGACCGGCGCCGAGGGGCTAGAGATGGGCGTCTGTGGAACTCGGAAGGCTCTGCCTGCTGCGCTTGCAAAAGAGACCCACCGCCTGGGAAAGACAGATGCCCACCGGCAAAGGTAGCCAACCTGTGGCTCCCAGGGCCACATAAATCCCCAACGTTTCCTTTTGGGGACCCCCGGAGTCCCCTTTGGAGCAGGGTCGCTGGAACTGAATGACGAAGTTTCTTGAGATGTTGAGGTGCTACACAGGTTAAAATGGCAATATAAAATCCTAAAATAAGCCTATCACACAGTTAAAAAACAAATTCTGACGTTCCCACCAAAGCCAGCTGCACCCACTTTATAGCCCTCGACTGCCCCAAATATAAAGGGTGGCCCTCAGCCACCCAAAAGTTGCCCCCTAGATCTTCCAAGAGGAACAAAGCAAAAAGCTGGGGGCCAAAAAAGAAACTTAGAAAACAAGTTTTTCTTTCTTGCTAGAAAACAAGATGTATGCATGCATGTATAGTTTCTTGTTAAAATTGAGAAAGCAACATGCTTTTAACATCTCATAAAACAATGTCAAAAGTCATAAATGAAAATACAGAGGTAATTAAAATCTCATTGCTGGTGGTGTTGGCATACATGAAGCAGACCTGATTTAAGTTCTGTTACACTCAATCCCATTTTTACTTAAAAGGATATCTCAGCACTATACATAGTTTTCCTTCCCTTCTCACAACAACCCAGTGAAGTAGGACAATGACTTGTCCATAGATTACTTACTCAGCCCTATGGCTGACCTGGGATTTGAATTTAGGTAGCCCCGACGTGATCTTGGCTCTAGAAAAAAAGCTAAGCATGATTGGACCTGATTGGTACTTAGATGGGAGACCACTTGGAAATCCAAGAGCTACATTGGAATTTGAGAAACTTCCCAGAAGAAAGCCCTGGGAAACCACTCCCAGATGGACATCAACATATAATCAGCAGGAGTAGCTTTCAACTTGAGACATTTTTCTTCTGTACTTCACTTCTTTAAGCTTAATGCAATCTAGACTTTCACATCATCTCTCTAAGTGTATGCCAAATACACTAAGTGGACTTCACTTTTGACTCTTGCATTTTTATGCCTGTCTTATTTGTATAGGAATATTTTGGCTGCTATCTCTCCCATTGAAGCGTTTTAGAAAATTGACCTCTGCAACTGCTTCTGTCGTAATATGCAACCATTTTAAGCATAGGAACAACTTCATAGTTTGCCAGCTATTCTCCAAATTAGCGGCCTTAGCTATCTTTCCCCTGTCATGTCCTGCTCCTGATCAGATGCTCTGTATTCTAGGTCCCTGTCCACCCCATCCCTTTCTCCCTCTCACTTTTCTTCCCCTCCTGTTGCTGTTATGCAAATGGTGAGGCCCACAAAGGTTGGGAACATTAGATTTGAATATTTCCCCAGCACAAGAGTGTGACAATGAGACAATACACAGCTCCCTTCCTAGTAGTCCTACTCAAAAATGCTGATTCTTGCCCATTTCTGGTCCATTTTGTTGAAGCTTGGGCTGCTGGCGTTATTCTTTCAATGTTATAGTGTTTTGTTGCCTAGAACCATGCTTGATTTTAGTCTGCTGGAAGCCACCCTGGGGAAACCTGGTTTTGTAGTGTAGCACACCCTTTTTAAAAATTATAAAATTGCTTCAGCTGGTGAAGTTGATGTGGGTGGCAGAAAAGTTGGCAGGTGCTTCTCCCTCTCTGTGGCGATATAATCACAGCCAGGATAAATGAAGGAATTAATAACTGTCCTTTCTCACCACCCCAAACTGGAGGTCTGAGAGAGCTGACCAGCTCTAGTTAATGGTGAGACAGCTTCTGCCACCACCTTTCCTGCTGCAAGTGTGTAACGTAGAGCAAAGCCTGTCATAACGCACAGCACTGGGAAGCCCCAGTTTCTTATCTCTGCTCTAAAATGAAGCCTTCCCCAACCAGATGCCCCACACTGGTGTTCAGTTAAAAGCACAACCAGGGTGACGGAACCTGGTTGGGCTTGTTGGAACAAAGCTCTTGAAGAGGCAAGTTGGGGGAACTTCTTGTTTCTTCTCCCCTGTCTGCCTGTCCTTTGTGGAAAAAACACTAACCCGACTCTCTCCTTAAAGATACTAGGCAGCTAGGGTTCAGCGTTAGGAGTCACACTTTCTCTTTTCTCTTTCTCTGTCATGGGCAGGGCCATGATACAGTGATGTCATGGTGAGTGAATGGGTCATGCTATTTTGGTAGTAGCTGTAATCACCACCACCACCATCATCATCATCATCATCATCATCATTGTAATTATACCTCCCAGGCATGTTAACTTCAACTTCCATAATTTCTAGCTAGCATGGGGATTGTAGGGAAATATGACAATGCATTGCTATGCCATTGTATTTAGCATATTGTATCTCTAACATCAACATGGTGCAGAAATGACAACGCTCATCCTTTTGTGTACTTGATATAACTCCTAATGAATTATTGCTCACCCAGATTCAAAGAAGGCCACCGTATCCCGGGGTAGGGAACAGTAGCTCTTGATTCCTTTTGTGGGGTTTTTGACACCAGATCCAAATGTACCCTAAGCACTGGAGTGGCAGCCTTCCCCAGTCTCAGGTCTTCCAGATGTGTTTGTCAGAAAAGGTTGCATGGTGGAGCTCTTTGCATTTTGGAAATCCTTAGAACAGTGTTGTCCAAACTTGGCCACTTTAAGATGTGGACTTCAACTCCCAGAATTCCCCAGCCAGCATGGCTGGCTGGGGAATTCTGGGAGTTGAAGTCCACTCATCTTAAAGTGGCCAAGTTTGGACAACACTGCCTTAGAATCTTCCCAATGGGTAAACTTTAACATCCCCATGCTGATTGGGAATTATGAAAACTGAAGTTCAATACATCTGAGGGACCTTTGATTTTGGGAAAATTGGTTCAAAGAATAGGTTATTTGGCTAAAGTTTGTGTTAAATGGTGATTAATTTCAATTGGTAAGGACAGACAGTTGAGTGATTTGGGTGTATTTGTGGGGTTGGAGCGGAAGAGGTCATGTTGTTTCCGATGCATTAATAGTAATAGAGAATTGGGGAGGAAAAAGAGCTTCTCTGAATAATTACTTTCCAATCTTACTTTGAATGAAAAATCTGTAGGATTATACCATGTAGAGTTAGGTTTTATTCCTGTTGAAGGACATGTACATGGAGTCCTTGGTGCTCTCTGAGCTTGGTTGTTTGCTTGCAGACGTTTCATGACATGACTAGGTAACTTCAATGCTAGTGAGTGTGGGGTTTGCTCCCTGTTAATGTTATGTTTACACATCCTCTCCAGCAACCAACACCCAAATAAACAGGGATTAACACCAGACAAACAAGCAGAAAACAATACCCTAATCAAGGAACTACCACGGAGAAAGCCATACCCCCACCCACACTGGCAGTGCAAGCTACTGTATATAAACAGGGAGAAAACCGCACACTCACTAGCACTGATGATGTTACCTAGTTGGGTAATGAAATGTCTGCAAGCTTGGTCTACAGCCAAGCTCAGAGAGCACCAAGGACTCCACAGTTCAACCCTGAACTACATATATTTTCTTCTGTTGGGACATATATATCTTGCATTTTTTTCACTTGATCCAAAAGTCACTACAGGAATATGTAAAACATAACTCTTTCCTCATCAGGGAGCCTTACCAGACATTAGTCTTTGCTGTGGTGAAATAATATCCTGCTAGCATAACAATATATTGTTGTGACTTTCCTCATAGTCCAATGTAGTTTGTTTTTGATGCCCTCAAAGTACTCCCTTGCCCATCCATTCAGGCAACAGGTGAAAGCCACAGACAGCCCAGTTGGTTCCCCCCCCCCCCCCCCCCAGGATGCTGTGGCAACATCAGGAGCCAGGCAGGATTGAGTGTTTGGCAGTACACAAAACAGTGGGATGAGGCTGCGTAAATCATGGTCCCCGTTCTGGGGGTGACACTAATAATTGCTAAGGAGGAAAGGCTCCTAGGCTAATTATAGGACTGTCGTACAGTATATATATCTACTCAGTTGTAATCCCAGGTCAATGTGCATAGGATGGCAATTTCAAAATACTTGAAACCTCTCCAGCTGAAATGGTGGTAATGAAAGTTGTTATTAAATAGATTTATAAAATGCTCTTCTATTCAAAGAAATCTTAACTGATTAATTTCCAGTTTTAGCTGATTGAACTAAGTGAGACTTCCTTCTGAATAAGCATGGCTTGAACTGTGCTGTAGATTTGCATGATCTGTGAAGGAAAACCTTGTATTATCTACCAAAACAACAACTAAGAATAATTCATTCCATCATTCTGCACCTAACTTTTCAGCATGGGCTGTTTTAATCATTGTTCAGTGTGCTTGCTCATGACATGAGAAGACATGTTGGGAGACATGAGATTAGTAAGGGCAGCCTGTATACCTATTTACCAATTTTCTTTCTCTCTTGACAGGCTTGATGGATCCCAATATGGCTATGTGGTAAGCATGTGGTTTCAAATTCTTGAATTCTGAACTGGGGTGGGCAACTTGAGGCCCCTGACCTAATTTTAGTAAGTTCAAACCTCTGGCCCGGACATGTTGTGCCTGTTGGGTGGGGAGGAAGAGGGAGGCAAAGGTGAAGGAGGTTGCCAGAGACTGGAAGAAAAAAGGTATCTTCACTTATCAGGGAGAGTGGGAGTGGCAGGTACAAGAAGAAGAAGAGAGAGAGAAATTAGATTCATATATCGTACTAAACCATGGCTTGCTTAAACATGGTTTCTCAAATAACCCACAGTTCTGGGTGGGAAACTTTCTGATGGGTAGGAGCAAGAGTGCCCTTAAGGGGGAATATTTAAAAAAAAGCCAACATAGCAACTTCAATTGCATTGCAGCCGTCATCTTGGCTTTTTTGGTGCGCACTCACACACACACACACACACACACACACACACACACACATGTGGAAGCCAATGGCCAGAGCAAAGCCTGAAGGAATTGGCTCATGAAAGGCATCCCTCTGTTCTTCTAGCGGCCTCCATAAAAGCCCCAGTTATGTCAACTGAAGACATGTCTATTGTGATGTCATCACACAGTGGCACTCTAATCCAGTGTTTCTCAACCTTGGCAACTTTAAGATGTGTAAACTTCAACTCCCAGAATTCCTCAGCCAGTCAGCTGGCTGGGGAATTCTGGGAGTTGAAGTCTACACATCTTAAAGTTACCAAGGTTGAGAAACACTGCTCTAATCTAATGACATTATGACATCTGATACAAGTATGATACTAGTCATACTGTTTGTGTGATGACATCATCATGCACATAATTTCCCCTCCATTGATGCATACTGGGGTGTTGGGAGTCACAACTGCAGAATTCATGGTGGAAGAATGTCAGTCTTGAAGCAGGGTTTGGATTGATTGACAAGGCAGGATTCTTGTCTTCCTGATCTACCTTGGGAAACGTTTGAGGAGTTTATATTATACTTACAAGCCCACTTGTGCTTCTCAGTTCCCCACTGGATTCATCAGTGATTTGGACTCTTACAAACAAGAATCCACATTTCCTCCCTGCCTTGCAGATCCCGAGAGCTCCCCAGGTAAGACCTGTTTTAATGGTTCAGTATTTTACAATATAATGCAGAATTGTAATGATAACCAATCAGTTAAAAGGTCTTGATAGAGGAGAAATTCCATCACTTAAAAAACAAAGGAAAACAGGAGTTTGGAATAAGCTGCCATAGAAATCAACTGTATCCCAGTTATCTTCACAAATAATATTATTTCTCATTCTGTCGCTTGCTAATTTGCATGTGACACTTTTGCCCAGCCTTGAAGAGCTCTGAGAAGCAACTCTTAGCACTCGCTTTCCTGTTTCGCAGCTGCTGATCTCTCTTCTCCCGCTTCCTCCCCTCTGCTCTGCTTGCTTGCGCAATTTAGATTTAGTCGTGTAACTAACTGCCACCTGACTTCTGGGACGTTTCTGCATAGTTACATTCACGAGAGCCTGCCAGAATATGTGCAATCTCATATTTGGTGGGTTTCTAGTCTCAGCAGTGTGGAAGGTGCCTGCGAGATTGCAAGAGATCAGTCTTATGGTAGTCTCTTATTGTAAACAGTCTTCAGGCCCTGAAATGCTTGGTAACGATTGGGTTTTTAAATTCGTCATCTGTTCTCCGAGACTTGTGCTTAGGAGTCCCCCTTCGGTTTATCCCCACAACAACACTCCTGTGGGGTAGAGTGGACTGAAAGAGAATGGTTGATTCTTATTTCAGCAGTGAGCTCTGCAGTCAAGTGGGTACTTGCTTGGATCTCCCTGTTCAAATTCAGCACTTTAACCATTGCATGACACTGCCGTTTTGGTGTAGTGGTGAAGATGCTGGGCTGGAGCCTGTGAATTCTAGGTCTCCCTAAGGCCTGAAAACCGGCTGTTGACTTTGGGCCGGTCACTCTCTCAGCCCAACCCACCTCACGGGGGTGGTTGTGGGCAACATAGAAGGCTGGAGTATTCAGTGTGTTCACCATGGGATAAAAATCTAATGATAATAATAAGAATGTAACTATTGTGACTCCTCAATAACAATATAACTGTTGTTCGTCCGTGGGAGCACCTAGATGACCTTGTCTGAGCTGTAGGCTTGACTGAGAAAGTAAAAGGCCATTTCTGTATTGTTACTGAAAAAATAGCACGGACATATCCATGTTGTCACCAGGAGTCAATGTCAACTCTAAGGAGCCTTTACTTACCTTGATCATCTGTTACTGGCCTACTGTGACCCAACTGAGTGGCTGAACTAATTGCTGCCTTGCTGAGTTCACCCAACAGGCTTAGCCTTGGGGGAGCTGTGATGGACAATCTTCCAAGGCCAGTGCAGGAGGCTCCCTTCAGTTTAATATAAAACCCTAAAGCATTTGGTCTTCCCCATTTTACTGAAAGGCTACTTTTCATCCTGATTGGCTGCAATCTTTGCAACTGATGGAAGGGCTGTTCACATTTTTCCTGGAAGGGGCAATGACCCTCGATTCCCCAGTGTGCAATGCACGCACTGCCATGGTGGCAAATGTGAATGGAAATGTGGATGTTCATTCTGTGAACATGTATCTAGCATGTTTATGTGCTAGCAAATAACACTCCTGGTGAGTGATATCATCCTCACTGGTTCTACTTTGCTCTTCTGTTAGCAGGTTCACCAAAACCACACTTCTTACATAGCTTGAAAAATGTAGGTGCGTGGTGCTATTTTAAGCACGGGCCCTATTTTTCATTGGAAAGTGTAATCAATAACAAATGATACAAATGCAAGAATTATAGTAGCGGGAAGCCAAAGGGAAACTAAGCATTGCAATTTGTCTGAGAGAAGAGGTTCAGAGCCCCAAGTAGAATTGGCAACAAAATATTATAGTGAAGAATATTCTGGTTTGGGGTCCTACCCAACCAGCCAGCCAGCCTCTTTCAAAATGCTCCATCCCACATTTCCCCCTATTATAACCCCTATTTCATTGAGAATAGATGGCCCTAGTTTGTCTGGTTAGAGATTCATGCTTCAGAAATTGAGTTTGCTGTGATATAGGAGTCAAGCGTGTTCTTTATGTTGCTGTATGAAAACAGATTAAAAAACACGTTCCTGTGCGATTCATTGAGCCCTAGCTTTCCCCTTACTAACTTATCAGATTTCGCCCCCTGCTGGGGAGAAGCAAGATTGCAAACGGGCCTTAGGGCTAGTCTTCCTATCCCTATGCAAATTCATGGTGTCAGATATTTGCACAGACCGTACTTTGCAGCTGCCCAGCACACAGAGAGCTCTTTGTAGTCAGCCCTGGGCCTCATCCACCCCTTGCACCTGAGCAAGCCAAGCGGATGCTGGAGCAAGGATTTCAGGAGTCATGCCGTTGGGTAGGGCAGCCTTCTGCAGGCATCCTCTCCCATAGTAAACCTCGCCTGTCAAGGGCAGAATCACATTTCTAAACAAGTAGTGAACATGAGTGCAAATGATGCATAGGGACAGGGACTGCCTTCTCTCTCCCCACAAGAATCCCCGCCAGCCTCATAAGCAAAAGAAAGGGCAGCATCTGAAACAGCCTTGAAGGGAAGCCCACAGACAGTAACTGGCCTGCGATTCTATTTTGTTTATTTGATTTCTGAGCCTGCTAAGAAGCTAGAAGCTAGAAGCTTCCCACTGTATGCTACCTGTGAAGGGGAGTAGAGAAATGCCATCAAGAATTTGGTTTTGATCAGTCCGTCTAGGGATGCAGCAGTTTAATTGCTATTTTTCTGCTCTGCTCTTTGCATGCTGATTGTGTGGGAAGGGCCTTCTCTTCTTTGTGTCCAGCATGGAAAGCAAGTAGACTTGAAGACAGAGATGTGACACTCCATCATGTTTCTTTATTAATTCAATGCCTGTCCCCCTTTTGGGGTTCAGGACAATGTATGTAGAACTCCTGCTTTTCATTTCTTCCCTAAAGCTGGTAGAGAGTGCTGAGAGACAATGACTGTCTTCAAGTCATCTAGTGCTTTCCCACGTGAAGGGTAGACTTGATGTCCCCCATCCTAATCCATCACCTAACCCTTAGAACCATGCCATCTTTCTTTTCCTCTTCTGCCTGTCTTCAGATCACTTGCGTGGAATTTCTTGTAGCTGATGTGGCCAGACTGGCTATTACATACAAGGCTGGTATGAAGCTGGCATGCAAAAAATTTCAACAAAGGTCATAAGGATCTAAGGCAGTGTTTCTCAACCTTGACAACTTTAAGATGGGTGGACTTCAACTCTCAGAATTCCCCAGCCAGCTGGCTGGGGAATTCTGGGAGTTGAAGTCCACCCATCTTAAAGTTGTCAAGGTTGAGAAACACTGATCTAAGGCTTTCTTTGAAAAACATCAAATTAAATATTTGTTAAGCACACCTTCTGCATCTGAAGAACACGAGCAGGTGAAAAACTAGATGGGGCTCCACTGATTTCTAATAGATGTGCAGGTTTGTTTATTTGCTTATTGATTTATTTAAAGCATTTTTGTGGCTGCCCAATTCAAACCAAGTGACTCTGGGCAGCGTGCAAAAACCAGTGGACAAAAATACAAGAGAAAAACAAGCGCATCTAACCAAAACAAATAAACAATTAAATGGCGATCAGAAGCTAAAACGTGTCATATCCCACCCAATGGGAACTCTGCTCAACCTGACCCAAATGTCCATGGAAAGAACCACATCTCAACTGCCTTCTAAAGGCCTACAAGGTTGGGGTCCGTGGTTGTTCTAGTGTGTGGCTAGTGGGAAGAAAAATGGTAATAGCTATTCCTTTCCATTCTACTTCATCATCCCTTCTGGTTGGTGGATCTTGGTTGCCATGCAAGGTCAAAGAAAACACCTGCCAGCCTGAAGTTTGCCCATACCTGATGATGACTAATGACTGATGATGATGAGTTTTTAATAGAATGCTGTCTAACTGCGAGCTTTTCATTTGAGAACCAGGTCTCTTGGATCCTTTGTTTTGACTTAGTAGCTTGCCTTTCAGAGTCCTGTATGAACTGGCTAGAAATGCAGGAACCTGGATATGAACCCTTCGAGGTAGGCCACCTGGCTCAGCTGCAGAATGTCCAAGTCTCCTACCCCGCTGGCACCTACCCCCAGCCGCAGCTCTCTCTGGAACCAATCTATGGCCAGGAAGGGATAATGCCTGCCCAGAATGCAACTATGGGATCCAAGGAAGAGTACAACACTGAGGTGAGGGCAAAACCTTAGTGTCTGGGGAGGGGGAAAGAACCTGGGTCCCTTAGATCTCCTTGAAAAGACCATGAGGTCTAGATCAGCCTTCTCCTATGCGGGTTATTTCCAGACATATGGATTTCAACCCAGAATTTCCCAGCCAGCATGGTCATCACTAGTAACTGTGGGTAGTAACTCTACGCATCATATTTGGGAAGGCTGCTTGAGACAGGGAGATGAAAGGCTGAACCCTTGAATTTTCAGACAAGAGAATGGGGTCAGTTGATAAAAGAAAATACTGTTGGTGTTGATGTTCTAGACTGGGAATGAGGTAGGAGTATTATTTGCCTTGTGATCTGTATTTTGAAGTTTTCCCATTGTCAGTCATTGGTCAAACAGGCTATGGGGAACCCACATTTTTTATAAAGCACAATGGCATCCAGAAAATTATATTCCTCCCCAGCACCACTGCGCTGATCAAATTGGTAGACTTTCCCACCTTTCTCTCCTGACATTTCATTTCATTTCATTTCATTTCACTTCACTTCACTTCACCTCACTTCATCTCATTTCATTTCAATGATGGATTGATTTTATATCATTCATATTTGGGGTGGGATATAAATGATGGAAGATAAATACATAAATAAAATGACAGGAGATAGAGTTTTGAGTTTCCTGCATGGTGTGATCTTTGGACCTTAGAAAACTATAAGGAAAAGCTATCAACAAAATATGGCAGTATATTCTTATTTAAGATCGAACCAGCCTAAAATGGAGGCCTTCTGGCACTACACATGGTTTTTAGAGGTTATTGTTTGGGCAGGAAGTGTGAGAAAAATATCCTCTTTCCTGTCCTCCAAAAATATTTCTCTGGACTGCTTTGGAACATTAAAAGGCTCAGGCTCATTTAAAGAAAAGAGACAGAAAAGTTGGAGAGCCATTTAATCTATGTAATTGTAATTTGGTCCCAACTTAATGCTGGGAACTGCTATTTAAATGTTTCATTTCATTCAGTTGCCCTTTCTGGTTTGATCTCCACAGATCTACCTCCCATATGAACAATATTCTGCTCCAAGGGAAATCTGTAGCCCATTGTCTGAAGAGGAGGAATTTCACAAGGATGGCCGGAATCTGGAAGTATCTTCTGACAGTGATTTGGATGAGAATCTCTTATCTAGGTTTGATTCTGGTGAGTGGAGGGTAAGAATCCTAACTCAGAAAGCAGATAAAGCCCAGCATATCCAAAGGGCATCAGGTTGAGGGAATGTGGCTTGCTCACTAAACCCTAGAAGGCATAATATGAGGGCTAGATTGAGAGATTGAAAAGCATTCCAGAAGCAGGTAGGAGCATGCCATAGCACTGCTAAGAAAACTGCATGGCTACAGTTAAGAGAAGTTGAGCTTGATGTATCTTTTAAATGTACAAGTAGTCCTTGTTTAGCAACTGCCTTGTTTAGTGACCGCAGTTACGACAGTGATGAAAAAGTAACTTTACGACCAATCTTCGCATTTATGGCCTTTGCAGATCTGTAAAGCAAAGGAAAGCTGAAGTAAGCATAGTTGCAGTTTCACTTAGTGACTGCTTCACTTAACAACTGAGTTGCCAGTCCCATTTGTGGTTGCTAAATAAGGACTTCCTGTAAGTCCTTTATCAAGAAATTAAGCATTTGTAGACTTGTATATTTTTTTCAGTCCTCCTTGGAAGACAGGCCAGATTTTCTATTTTACAGATGGAGTGCAGTTTTGAAATGAATTGTCTAGGCATCTCTACTGTTTTCAACTCAAAGATATATTGCAACTCAAGATAATAACTAGATAGCTGAAGTGAACCAGTCCCATACACAACATTCTACACCTGGGTGGTGTTGTCACCCTCCATGAGATTGCTTCATCTTGTTCCCAGTCCATGCGTGAGACAGGTTTAAACTGTCACTAGCTCTCCTGGTTAAAATTGTGTTTTCCCTCTTATTCTGACATTATCCAAGAACTGCCTCTGTGAGGCATTGTCACTCATCACCTTGGAGGAAAATGAGGTGCCTACAGTGGAGGCAGGATGGGGATCAGCAATGGGAACAATAAATTTCGGGCTGGTATAGTTTTCTGCCATCTCAAGGTAGCTGGATATTCTTGTTTTGCCTGCTCATGTTTTAAATATATGTGTAGGGATTCCTTTCTTAACCTCCTTGCTCCCCAATCTTGGAATCAGCTCTATGTTCATTCTGAAGCTGGTGGCCCTACTTTTTGTCATGGTAAAGTAAACTATTGGTCTTCAGGATACAATTAATGGTAATGATTCTTCTACCAGCACTGTTATTAATACTATTATGCCATGGCATTAGCCTGATGCAATGTTCACAGGTGCTCTTTAATGAAATTAGGTCTATACTGTAGTGATATTATGCGGAAAGTCACTGTAGTCACAGGCAGGAAACACTGCAGTAGTCTCTTATTTGACTTCTCCAGCATAGTATATAAAAGAAGCAATAGCTGCTTTGCATGACGAGTTGGGTGGCAGAAGCCCTGTGACATGATGCTGGAATCCTGTCTATTCCAAGCCCCAAGTGGCTGTTGCTACCTTTTGAACAACTGGAGGGAGGCTAAGGGCAGGTATGCACCTGGATAACAAAGTCAGCATCAGTGTGAATCTCCATTGCTTGTGAGAAGTCTCTTAGAGCCGAATGACAAAATGTCAGGATTCTGATCATCCCCCCCAACAAGAAAAAGTGTTACTTTTTCCCTGTGATGTCCTAGCTCTTGGGGGAAATCCAGGAAGAGATTTTAGTTCTTAGTTTAATTCACCATCACAGATTCACATAGACAAATGTTAAATTTGTTTCAGAGATTTTTAGTCCTCATGACATGCTGAAAAGTCCTCTCTTTTAGGCCTCTGCCACCCTTGAGAACAAGAGAGGCTGCAGCCATGACAATTTAGTTCCCTCCTGGGGGCACTTTCCTCCAAGCAGCAGCTGGTGGGGGGCATCTGACATGTCCTATCATCCAGGTGTTTGGTCTCCTCCGCAGGCTCTCGCCGGAAACTCCGCCTCTACCAGTTCTTGCTAGAGCTCCTGGAAGGTGGTGACATGAAGGAATGTGTGTGGTGGGTGCAGCGTGATGCAGGCATCTTCCAGTTCTCTTCAAAGCACAAGGAGCTCCTGGCACACCGCTGGGGCCAGCAGAAGGGCAACCGCAAGAAAATGACCTATCAAAAAATGGCCCGAGCTCTGCGCAACTATGGCAAAACAGGCGAGATCCGTAAGGTGAAGAAGAAGCTCACGTACCAGTTTGGGACCTCACTGCTGGGCCCGTCACCTTCTTCCTAGAGCCCTCCCCAGGACTCCCCAGCCAGGATAGCCTCCAATGACATGCTTCCATTCTTGGCTTTCCTGAAACTTTTTTGGGCATTTGGCAGCTTAGCTGTATGAGAGAACCTGCCAGTTGCTTTGCACTAAGCAAGGAGGGTGGGTCTGAAGGCAATGAGGTCCTCTCTTGGGTGGGGGGATCTGCACTTTAGGTTTGTGGACCAGGACTAGTGGGTTCCTTGGTGGGGTGGGGAAATGGGGTCCAGCAGAGATGGATCAGGTTGGGTTTCCTGGATTGATCTTTCCTGGATGGTTTGGGAACCAGTGCTCTCGTCAACTCTTTCGGGGATCCTTGGTGGGAATGAAAACGGGGTGAGACAGCAGCAGTGCTGCTAGGTTATTTTTGACCCTGGCCTTGATGGCGTAATGACCCCTCCTTAAAATATTTGTGGTGTATCCCTACAATTGTACAGGAGTCAATCCAATGTTTCTCTTACTCTCTCACCATTCCATGCCTTACCATTTCATCAACATGAATGATCTTTGGAGCAGACCAAATCAAACAAGCCAAAACCAAAACTGATGGCCAATCTTGATTAAAAACGAAGAAATTCCCCAAGTATATACAGTGGTATACTTAAAAACCACTTAAATCCTAAAACCATCTTCTGAAGCCAATTGACTTGGAAACGTGTATTGCTTTGTTGGAGAGAATGAATATATATATATATATATATATATATATATATATATATATATATATATATATATTTTCCCATGTAAAACTTCATATGTTCCTGGCCAGCTGCCTTCAGCTATAAAATGGTTTTAGGAATAAACAAGGTAGGGAAATTATGCAGAGCATAGGTTCTGGAATTCTTTCCAACCTCTTAATCGCAGCTCCACTCATGACCAGGAAGGAAGGGGGAGTGGGGGCTTAGAATGGAAGAGCCAGCCACAGTCTGAGCCACTGCCCAGATCCAGCCCATTTTTGAACCTGGTCTTTCTTTTGCCAGCTTCTTCCCTCACACCAAATTTGGTCCTGTTCTGTTCAGTTTCCAGAAAATAATCTGGACAGAGTCCTGAGCTTCTTTAAGTAATTTGTTTCCAACATTCTCTTAGGTTGGAAAGAATATAAAAGAAAGTTGGTAAGAAGAAGCATCAGCCCCACAGGGAGAAAGTACTCACCTCTTTTCCTTAGATCCAGCAAACACTCTGGAAGAAAACCAGAGGCAGATATGCACCTTGGCATTTATATGAACTCTCTGGATTGGTGTGACTCTCTAGGGCAGTTCCACACAAGGATTCTGTAGCAGTTTGAAAGCAGCTCCAGACCTTCACATTTCTGTAGTGTTGGCAGTGTTGGAGGGCTGAGCTAATTTATTTCCATTTCATCTCTGGTGTACAGGTATTCCTTGGGTTATGACAGCAATTGGGACCTGAACTGCCATCACTAAGCAACGCTTTGTAAAGCCAACATCATGTGACTGCAGAGCTTAGCGACAGCAGTCCTGGCAGTCCCATTGTTAAGTGAGGACCAGGCAGGTTGTTAAGCAAGAGCCTCATGTGATCGCAACTTCCGACTTCCTGCCGGTTTCCTCATTGACTTTGCTTGTGGGAAGCCAGCAGGGAATGTCGGAAATTGCAATCACATGACCACAGGATGCTGCCATGGCCAGAACTCTGAGGACACATGTCTCCCTCATTCAGCAGCATCACAAATTTGAAAGGTCGCTGAACGAGTGGTCATAACCTGAGGACCACCTGTAGCTGAAATCACTGTTGGGTTTTTTGTTTGTTTGTTTGTTATTGAGAAGCTGTCACTCTTTTTCCCCACTGGAAGGAATTCTTACTACCCTCTTCCTCCCAGTCCCTGAGTTCCAGCTCCACCAAAGGGAATGTTGACTTTGATAACTTTGCAGCTCCCTCTCAGTTTTTTCATTTTCTCCCTTTGACACGAAACTACAACTTGTGGCTTGCCAGTTTTCCCCTCTGTACTTTTTCCCCTTTTTGCATGGAATGAAAGTTCAGTAAGGGGATATTTGTTGCTCTAGGACAGTGTTTGGTAACTTTAAGATGTGTGGATTCCAATTCCCAGAAGGACTTCTCTCTGGGAGTTAAGTCCACACACCTTAAAGTTGCCGAGATTGAAAATTACTGCTCTAGGATCAGCAGAGTTTGGATCAGGGCAGTGACTTTACTTCTTGTTCTTGTGTTGATGGAAGCAATCACCTACAAATTGCTTCTGAGGACTGGGAAGTGAAAGCAATGGGGGTGTGGAAATGGCCTGATTTAGCACCACTTGAGCATCCTGATGGGAAGGGGGTAGATTATTTATATGGATGAGAATTTCCAGGCAGCTGCCTTTTGCTCTGTGAGATAATGGGAGCCAAGACAGATTCACCAGTTTTGATAAGCCGTGTTTTGTTTAGCTACCGTTTTCTGGCTTAGCCACAACTGGTTGTGTAACCAAATCACTGTGGTTTGTTGAGTTACAGCTGTTTGCGGTGTGCAACCCCAGTTGTGTGGGCTGGCCTTTTGTAACTGGCGGAGACACAACAAGAAGAGACTCGTAGGGCTTGGGTCTAAGAACAGGCAGCTTAAACAAGAGGGAGGAGGCATAACAGATCTTCAAGTAGTGGAAAAAGACAGTGTTGATTGGGGGTTGGGTGGCAGCAGAGGGGGGACCCAAATCTCTGGCCCAAGACTTGAGTGTGTACATATAGAGTTGAAATGTTTATTTAATACTACAGAGTGGGGTTTTTTTGGTTAAAATCTGATTATTTTTAAATGGATATCTTTTGTAAATATTTTAGAAATTGCTAATAAATGTTTACAACAACAGAGAATTTAATTATAATTGAATTGTTTTGTAGTTATTCTAACCCTGGGAGAAAGGGTGCTGGTGGGTGAAGCTCTCTGCACTTTGAAGCAGCCTCTCTCCGCCAGATGGAAGGGACAACACAAAAGAAGAGTCAGACCAGGGGCATCCATGTGTGTGGGGAGGGATAAAAAAAAAATCAAGGTGGAGGCAGGAATCATGTGATCAAACAAGACCACCTCTTGTTTATGCACATTGCAGTGCATTAAAAAGGGGCAGGATTTTGATCATGTGGTCCTGGCTACCATCTTGCCTTTCTTGATCCCTCCCTGCAAAAGAACACTGGGCCAATTCATTTTACCTTGCCCCTGTTCTATTTAATCTACCTCTACAAATCCCAAGATTTTCCTGAACCTGCTCCCTCTGTCTTTTTGATAAACTAGGGAAAATAATTTTGGTTTTAATATATAGCATCCTTCGCAAACCGAATGAGTTTAGACTACAAGTCCCATGCTGGCTGAGAATTCTGGAAGCTGTAGTCCCAGCTCATCAGGAAAGTACCATCTTGGGAAAGGCTGGTGTACTGGATTTCTTTTTCATTTAGATTTCCCCCCCAATCTCTGCTTATTTCTTTACACGGTTTCTCAGAACTCCACCGTATCCTCCCTAGTGTGACATATATAAAAAAAGGGAGAGAGTTTGTTCACAGTGTTGTAGCTGCCATCTTGATATTTTTGTCCCCACGCCATTCAGGACCAAGGACAAAAGCTGGTATCAAGATAAAGCCATCATCATAAGAGAGAGGAATCTGAAACTTGAAGTTGATCATCAACATTGAGCACTTGAAATTAAGTGACCATGTAACTAGGACACTCAGTTACAATTCTTGATAGGGATGTATTTCTATACCAATTTGCACATGATAATAATAATTTATTAAACGTATATGCCACCTGACTCCTGGGACTCTAGGTGGCTTACAAATTGTTAAAAAGCATTAAAACAAGAAAAAAACACCACAAACAAAAAAGAACAAAGATGGCAAGAGAAAAAAACCCAGATGGGAACAAAGAAAAAGAAGAAAAGCGGGCTTCAATCACGCCCACCAAAGACCTGGATGAAAAGTCAGGTCTTCAGGGCTGTTCAGAACACCAATAGCATTTGGACTGTTTGAATCTCGGGGGGAGCCTCATTCCAGAAGGCAGGCACTGTTTGTAATGGGATGTGAGAATAACCATGGGAGGCAGAAGGAAGAGCCACAGTCTAGAAAACGTCTGATAAGAGAAATCTGAGTCCTGATGGAGGTGGAGAAAGTGTCTCAGAAGGGACCCTCCCTAGTTCTCTGGAAAATAAAGGCAGGGGAATGGGGAAGTGCTTTCAGACTTGCAAAATTCTGTTACTGTAACTCCACAATAAAGGTTGTGTTAGTGCTCATGGTTTTGGTTTCCTGTCTGGACTACCTCAAAGGGCTGACCCTGCTTCAGAGAAGGCATGCTTCCGGGCCCCCAATACAGGGCATTGTTTACTTGAAGGAACCCTTCTGGGGCTTTGTGCCAACCCTGCCAGATCAGATCAGCCAAGCAGATACTACGAGAAACAGGAGTTCCCTCAAGTAACCAGGCCGTATGCCATGTATAACCCTATACACATACACATTGAAACTGGCATGTGTACGCTTATGGATTTGCATATGCACATTTCATGCAGAAAACAAAACTCTGGGGTCCTCCTTTGGCACGGGGGGATGTGATGCATTTCTTCTGTTTCATTGAACACATAAGCCCAGACCTGTGAGGGTGGGGCAAACTGGGTGCTACCTTGCTATGTAGTAAGTCAAATCTACAATTACTCCTATTTGGGCACCCAATGAGACTTTTATTTTGTGCCTTTGAGTCAGACTGCCTGGACAAATCCCTGAAGTTTTCTTGGCAAGATTTCAGAAGTGGTTTGCCATTGCCTTGTTCCTAGGGCTGAAAGAGAGTGACTGGCTCAAGGTCACCCAGCTGGCTTCGTGCATAAGATGGGACTAGAACTCACAGTCTTCTGGTTTGTAGTCTGGCGCCTTGACCACTACACCAAACTGGGTCTCCCTGTAAGACTAACTTTCTGTTAAATTTAAGAAAAATCAATGGAAAGCTTAACATTACAATGGTTCTGTTTGGATTTTGCTGGGTTTACACATCACACTAACTCCTACCATGACTTTTTGGTTTAACTCAGAAAGAACATACCCAGCCACTAGGGTTGATAAACCATGCTTTATGGTTTACTGTATTGTGTGATTCAGGCAACTGTGACTCATTCCTCAATTAAAATAAATTCTGGCTTAGTGTGATTTATGAACTGAACCAACTCCACTGCTCTTAAATTTAATCAGCAACATTTCCCAAACGCTAAACTTATGATCAGTTTGGGTGGGAAAGGAAGCTTAATATTTAGGTTGTAAAAAAAATGGGCAATCATTAGATGGCAGCAAAGTCTGGATTTCTTGTATCACTCTGCTGACCTCTGGTCTTTATCTGGATATAATAGCAACAGTTTATCATTGTTTTGTTTTTCCTTTTTTTCCCAAAATGCAAAATTGAAGCAGCTATGGATTGTCTCTGATAAATAGGGTTGGTTGAAGCATATTCACTTAGATTAACATATTGAGAGCTGAAACCTTATGAAAAAGGGCTCTTAGTTTCCATCATATTCACTTCTTTACATTTGAAAACCAAAGAGACACACATTTCTCTCAGACATCATCTTTCCTTCTTTACATTTGAACAACCAAAGGGATAACACAGACACAGACATTCATGAATCTTCACACATTTCTCTCATTCAGACATCCTGTCTCCATAAGGGTCAAGGCCATAAAGACAAAGGGGGGGGGGGGGTGCCCTGAACTCTGACTAGTATCCAATAGGTCATCAGGAAGATAAATTTCCCCCAATAATAAGGAGGATCCAAAACTTATGCCAATTTCAACCAATCATTTGTTAATTGCTGTATCTCTTCGTAAGAAACATGTATAAAATTGTCTTCTTTGGGCGTGGGAGGGGTCTCCTCTGCCTTAAGGGGGGACCCTAGTGGACTCTATTGGCAAACTTTAAATAAAATCTCAGCTGGTACTTTCATGTTTGATCTTCTGCCGGACTGAATCCTAATTGGGGAGAGTCAGAAACTCTTAAATTTTGCTAACAGAGCTTCTAGGGCAGTGTTTCTCAACCTTGGCAGCTTGAAGATGTGTGGACTTCAACTCCCAGAATTCCCCAGCCAGCCTTCAATTCTGGGAGTTGAAATCCACACATCTTCAAGTTGCCAAGGTTGACAAACACTGTTCTAGGGTGTAGTGGGTAAGTTCCTGGACTTGGAGCAGGGACACCAAGTTCTACTCACCCTCAGCCATGAAGGCTTCCTGGATGACTTTGGGCCAGTCACTTTCTTACAGGGCAACCTACCTTACAGGGTTTTTGTTGGGAGAAAAATAGGGTAATGGAACACCGTGCATGCCCCCTTGAGCTCCTACATGAAAGGGAAATAGAAATGAAATAAATAAACAGTTATTAAAGGAGCTTTATAGCTTGCTTGGCACATAAGTCTGGTGAGTTCTACTCATTGATGGCTTCCCAAAGGGATGTTTACCTCCTATGGCCACATAGGGGCACTAATGCCTAAGTAGACAGAATCTCTCTGAGAAGTCTAGAATCCACCATATCTTCCAGGAAGGCTGGAAAGAGGCCCCCAATTTTCTGAGCATTTCACAGTCAGGATTCCTTCTTTCATTGCTAGATCCTGGCAGGGTGCGAATATTGACAGATCTGTCCTCTACCTTTGCTGCCCTGCCTTGACCAGTAAACTGGAGGGGTATTTGCCTCCCTCCCGCAGGAAGTTTCGAATCCAAACACAACCTCCATTTATTTTATTTAAGTTTTACATTTTTATACTACCTGATCCAAAACAGTGCGAGATTCTTGCCTTGACTGTAATTATGTTTTTTTTTTTAGCATGTCTGCTTTGGTGAGTATAAGTGATATTTAGATGATACATTCCCATATGGTTAACTTAAATATGGTTTACCTACCCTAATTTTCTGGGTTGGTTGATACAATGCCCTGAACCATAAATTAACCCATCATTGCAATTTGTAAATGAACTGGTTTAGCATTATGGCTTGTTAAAAAACAACAACATCAACATCATGATGCTGCTGTATGCTGGGATTGGCAGCAACCCTTCAGGGTCTTTGGAAAAAGGGAGGCACCAGCTACCTGGACTTGTTCTTATAACTGACAACATCAGAGATGGAACTTTGGGCAATCAGAAACGCTCTTCAGTGTTCTTTGGAATCCCACTACAGTCTAAATCTTCCAGGGATTTGGGGGCTAGACATGGCAGCTGTATAACTATTTTAAATTTCCCACACCTGATGGTAATATGTATTCCATCATTCACTAGCACCCTCCTATGTTGGGTATCATCTTGTTCATTCTGCTGATTCGAGACCTTGGTTTCAGTCCCTCAATTCCAATCTAGATAATGTCACAGTTGACCCATTAACTAGGAAACCTAGAAGTTATAATGTCAACACATTTGGAAAGTAGCATGTTGGGGAATGGTAGACTGGACTGGAAAATATTAGGCAAGGTGAAACGATAATTTATATTGATTTATGGTGACAGATTCCTTCCCTTCCTAGCTTGAACAGGTTAATAGGAATCCAGGAATCACTAGATTGAAAAAGAGGATGATATAAGACCACATCAGGGCTTTTTTTACTATAACCTTTAAGTACAGCCATCTAATATGTGGCTCATAGATCAGTTCCAGTTCCTGAAGCAATTTTACCAGTTCTTTGACAGGGTTATCAAATTTTTAATCAAGTCATGATAAACTATCTGCTTGTACTTTCACTCAGGTATAAAAGGAATCTTTAGCTAGATAAATACACGTGCGCGCACACACACACAGATTTTCAGGTGGTAAGAAACAGAAATATGTCCCCGTTTTAAGAGATCATCCTCTTCAGATTTTGCATGTATGAAACCTTAGCTATACTGACCATGAAGTGGTTAGCCAGGGGGGTGGGGGGGCAATTATGTGCATGGCATGAACATTGCTCAATCCATTTATGGGCAATGTACATAAAAAGGGGGCCTGGCTTCAATTGTGTGGTTGCAGCTGCCATCTTGACTTTTTGAACCTTATTCCACATGCTCCTGATTCCTAGCTAATATAACCCAGGAATATGGTCCAGCTTAGGAAAGGCAGATCTTCTTTGCCTTGGTAAGCCGAAAGCCCCTTTACAACCTCTATCAATAATAGAGTCTCCTTGTCTGCTTATTTATTTTAGGGTGTAGAGCATCTTTCTTTTTAATGAATGGTACAGTCCACTGACTTCAAAGTGTGCTTCCTAGCCCCCTCTTTGTCCTCTAGCTCATATAAAGGCAGGCTATCCATTTTTGAAACCAATCAATCAAATGCATGATTTTGGTCCAAGAATTATGGTCTTTATGGGATCATGATTCCAAAAACTTTCATAACGTGTACTTTAATGGGGACACTGCTATATTTAAGGATCCCTCTTTTCTCAAGTATGAACCCATTCTTGATTGTACATCCCTCTTTCCCCTGTCTCCCACATATGGACACTCTCTCTCTCTTCTCTCTTCTCTCTTCTCTCTTCTCTCTTCTCTCTTCTCTCTTCTCTCTTCTCTCTTCTCTCTTCTCCCTACTCCCTTCTCCCTTCTCCCTTCTCCCTTCTCCCTTCTCTCTCTTTTTTGGTAAGGCCAAGCTGGGGATTTGAAGATGTTTATGCCACAGCTCTGGAATTTGGCACCAGGCCCTGGGGGGTCAGGTGACACCTTCTGTGTCCCCTTTGCTGGGTCTTTAAAGCGACTAGCTCGAGTGCATTCTCCAGGGAGAACTTAACCTCGAGCAGACTCAGAATTTATCTCTCCTGTGGTTTTCACCATGCCTGAGCCTGCAAAACCTGGTAAGGTAGCTAATTGTCATCAAACCCATCTGGGCAGAGAAGATAACAACCCCTCCCCTTTTCTTTCTTTACAGATGAAATGGGATATTAAGCTAGGGAGGGTTAATACTAACTGATTTGGGCTTGTACCCGCTCCAGTTTGCTCTTCTTTTGGATTGCAATGGGTGTGTTTGGCCCCTGATCTCCCCATCACCCTGTCCTTGAATTTTGCTAATGGATGGATAGGAATGTGCCATTTACTGGTGCTTTGATTGTGTTGTGATGGTTGCTAAGGTGAAACTGAGAGAGGACTGAGACCTGACAAGGACATTCAGGCAGTAGCAACTTTGCTTCAATCTGCCACAGGAAATGGTTGGAGATAATAGTTCAGGCCCGTCACCTAAGTGGATTTATTACAAGAAGTGGGTAGAAAGGGGGGCTATAAAAATGGTGATGGGCTGAGAGTGTGTGACAGAGTGCTGAGCATGAGGGTGAAACTGTAGGCTTAAAAATTTCCAATGTATGGATATTATATTCTAGGATTCCATTATATTCTATGATTATATAGATTCTATTATATTCTATGATATATTAGATTCCATTATATTCTGTGATTCTGTGATCTTCTCAGGTTAGCAGGAACTAGTTGTTTCCTGTACGTTTTAAAATAAGAGAGAACAAGGAGAAAATAAAATTAATGGATCAATTATTTCACGCAGGAGCTCTACCTGGCCCACTAAAAGACTTGTAAAGAGAGATCATGGGCCCAACTATGGAAATTAAGCTAATTTAGGGGTTAAACTGATTCACTTTCTCTCAGTCTAACCTACCTCATAGGTTTATTATGGGAATAAAACGGCAGATTGAGACGTTTATGCCAATTGGGCTTTCTTAGCGGAACAGTGGAATATAAATAAACTAATCAAGTATATATGTCATCATTTCTGCAGTGCTCCTCTCAGTTCAGTAGCCTTTGTTCTTGCTTCGGGATCAGGGAGAACTCCCACCTCTAATTACTAGTCAACTGTGAACACTCATTCTCAAAATTAATATTTTCTATGAAATGTTACTCCGTATATGCAATTGCATTCATCATTTGTTACTCTCCTCTCTTTCTCTTGTTTCTCTTACATTTGGACTGGATTAACACACTGCACAAAGCCATCCTTTATTGGGTTCATACATAACACAATAAGCCATAGACCACAATGGCTGGTTTTACACAAGATACTCAAAAACAAACAGCGCAATGTGGGAACTTAGCTTAAACTGTATGTCCCTTGGGTCCAAAGATTATCCTTTTTCATTTATATGTATGGTTTTGTTTTGTTTTGTTTTTTTGTGCACTACATCATGATTTATTGAGCCCACCAAGCATTCAGAACCATTTGTTTATGAAAACTCCCAAGAACAAGGGATATTTGTTGATGCAGATTTTAATCAAACCTTTTCGGGCCAAATGTAGTTGAACGGTAATTGCTTCCCGTGACTGGCTGATCTTCAGAACTTTAGTCGAATACAGTTCCCAACATTTTCAGCCACTTTGGAGGGCAGCTGGTTGGTGAAAGCTGAATTAGAATTTAGTGCAATTTAGGGTAGGGTGTAGAGAACCTATGATGTTCCAGATGTTGTAGGATTCCAATTCCCATCACCAACACTGACCACTTGCTGGGACTGAGAGGAGCTGGAGATCAAAAATATCTGAAGAACCACTGTTTCTCCCTCCCACCCTACCTGAAAAGTTCTTTGTTTTCTTGATTTCCTTCTTCCTGTTCTCCTAGGCTTTTTTGGAAAGCATAAATATTGATGGCAATATGATAATGCTGAATAATAGATAAATAGTCAGACTTTAATATTTTCTACGGCTACACCTTGAATCGTGTGCAAAGCTAATAAGACTAGGAGCTTGCTTACACTCTGCCCTCTCACCCTATCACCAGATGGCTACATCATTTATGATAACTTGTTTGCCTGGATCTTATCCCTTCTTTCACAGCTAATTAATCCTTTCTAATAGCTGTATATAGATATCAGAGATGATTTATTGGTTATGAATGAAGAATCACAGTTGCTTAGGTGTCATTTATTGGCTGACATCATGCTTACTATAAAAGTCTAACTGCAGGAAGTTTTTAATTTCAGGTTTTAAATATGCAAAGCAAAGTCACTTCTCATAAAACAATCTGAGCAGAATTTACAGTGGAGACCCTCTAGTTTCAGTATATATATTGCTAATATATTTCTCCAAACAGAACTGTGGCTTTGTGGGCATGTGTTAATAAAAGCAGTCTAATATCTGCTGTGTTTATAACACAGTCAAGTGCCAAAAAACCAATGCATAAAGTTGCAGTGGTGGGAGAAATAGACCAGAATTTGAAAGATCACTTGGTCACTTGGTTTTTATAGCATAAGCTCATGCCACAAACTGCTATCTAGCACTGGGACAGTGGAAGGAGGAACTACTGCTGCTGGTTTAGGTTGGCTTGTTTCTAAATCTGGTAACTGCATATATTGCACACATGCAAAGCTTTTTTTAAATGCTTTTTTTTTTTAAAAAAAAGATCGAGTGACAGTAACTAAGCACTTATATAATAAAAAGACATTCTTAAAAAACACAGATCATACATAGATATCCTGTTTAAAAATCCCTCCTCATTCTCATTGCAGATAAACAATCAAAATCATGCTTAGATCAAGGGAATATGGAGCCAAAATGTATGAAAACCATCCCCTCTAGAGTGGTTATGCTAACTATGATAGTGCAATCATAGTCCCAGAAAAAAATTAATAAAACCTGAATTGGAAGAAAATGCAGCATTACTTTTCTTTTTCTATGCTTTTTCTTTTCTGAGGTTTCTTTTCTTTTCTTTTTGACTTCTTTGTATTTTAATCTTTCAGAAATTTAATAACATTTATAGAAAAAAGAAAAGAAAATGCAGTATAAAAGGACAGGAATTGCACTGTGTGCTGCCCAAGTGAACCAAACGTCACTCTGTTGAGATAAGATGCTAAGGTAGAAGAAACCTAGTACTTCTGTTGACCGAAAGTGGAGCATCTGCAATCCAGCATATTGGAATCTTTCTTCATGCCTTTTAACTATTCTCAGATTAGGGAAAACATTTACCATGGAGACAGGAATAAATTGGATTGCCTACCACTGCCATATGTATAGTTCAATACTTTACATATTATTCAAGATCAGCTTCCCCCTTTATGGAAAGCCAAATGACTACCTCATGCAGCAAGTGAGTAAAGGGGGTTAGGACCAGGCTCCAACCTATGCTACCTTCACCCCTGCCACTTACACACCTGACTTGCTAGTTCAGTTGTAGAACATACGTATCTGTTCCTAACATCGTGATGGCAAATTGATGAAACGTATGTTGTGACATCGCCTGTGTTTCACCCTTGCAATATCTTAAGGGCAAACTTTGCAGCAAGGATTCCCTTGCCCTTAATGCAGCAACATTTATCCCATCCTCCCACCCAGCAGAAATTGCCTTGACGTTACAAATTGCACCAGGATGGGATCTGGTACCTCTGTCACAGGAATCTTCTCTTTCCTTAAGGACAGCTTTCTTCAATCTGGAACCCTCCATATAGGATGGTAACTGCCTGCCCCCCAGCCAGCAGGATTCTAGCAAGGCCAGCAGGAAAAGGTCTCTCCTTCCTCCACTGCCTCTCTTCCAAATTATTCTGGTGAAATCATGAAAGATTGGGATAACTAGCTGTGGGCTTTTGTGTAGAAACAGCAAAGCGAGACCCCTAACCTTCGTCCTAATACAGAACAAAATTCCAGGCTCAGATTGATCTAACAGGAGTTAAACCTGTTTATTTGCTTTGCATTATAATTTTGAATGATGGCTTTGGAGATTAATTAAAGAAAATAGATCACACATGTTCCTAATCCTGTGTGGGATCCAGAAATGTACCCTCTCAATTGTCTGAAGCAATGAAATGGCTTGATTCCACTCCAAGCAGGCATTTGAACATTGACTTGGTTTGCTTGCTTGAATTCTCTGTTCTGAAGACCCAAGGAGTGTACCGTTACTCTTGGCAATTATCACTGAAGCAAGAAGTGGGAATTGTTGATTTTTCTGTGGCCTCCAGACCTGTGCCACAACAGCCCAACACAGAATGCAGCCTATGCTCCTTTTCTTACAGGAACTGAGGCTTAGCAGGACTTATCCAAAGACCATATGTTCCCTGAGACCAAGTACAAAATGGTGCTTTGTTACATTCCTTGTGAGAAAGAAGTCAAATGGACTGACCATTAAGTATTTCCAACCTGATCATAAGCAGCTCCACTGGGCATCAGGCCAGCTTAGGGAGCTTAGGACCCAACATGTGGCACAAAGCTCTAACTGCTGCCCCCCAGATCTCCCAACCAGGGCCATTGCCTCATTTTGCCCAGTATTATGGCTGGTCTTGGAGCTGGATTTCAGCAGATGTTTAGAGTGTTTTTACTTTTAACCTCTACTACAGGGGTGTGGAATAGCAAAGAAGGGCTGGGAAGGAGAAGACATTAGTGCAAAGAATCCGATGTAGATGAGGCTATGGAAATGCAGCACCAGGTTTGTGGTGCCAAGAGAGGAGATGAGCCAACGTTTCCATACCTCACTGCCAAGGTCTTGGATGCGTTGCACATCACTGTCACCTAACAGGTGTCATCAGCCCAGCATAAAGAAATAAGCAGGTGAGAAGTGTATGAGGACAGAGAGGATGCATTGTGTTGCCATGGATAGATGGCAGCGCAGTCAGCTGATTTGAAGTAGGAGGACTGGTGTGTGGGGGTGCTCATGTGTATATGTTTGTGACAGCTTTAAGTCTATCATCACTATCATCAAACATCAACTTACGATCTAGGAACTTTGGCTAAACCCTCAAGTATCTATGATGGAAAAAAGAGTCTTAAGTGGCTTGTTGAGAGATGAAAACTTGGGAGTTGGAACAACAGGCTAAAGTTGTGAACTTTGAGCTAGGACTTTCAGTCACCTGTTTAGATCATACTTCAGTTATGGACCCACAAGGACTGAGGACCAATATACAACCTGAACTGTGAGCCAACTGAGAAAGCACATTTATTGCTGTAAGGTGCAACGTGAATACTTGTTGATGAAATTAAACTTAGAACAAGCACTTTTTCCTGTTTTCAGGAGAACTTGTCAGAGAAAAAGCTTTTTGGCTGACTCTTGCGATGAAGCTGTGCCCATCTTGTCACAGGGATTGTTTTTTTAAGAAAAGATGCTGGATACGTATGTTGGTAAAGAGATGAATATGAAATGCAAAAGAAGCCCATTTTAGAGAGAGACTGATGCAATACCGTAGATGGGGTTGAAAGGTTGATCTGAGCCAAAGATGCCTTGTGAGTACAGATTTGGTACAGGAGATCAGATGCTGCAGGATAACAGATCTACCACCTACCTCCACACCCTCAAATTAAATAATTTTTGCTCGGTCCTTTCAAGAAAGTCAAACCCTGGAAAAACTCAGGTAGTAAATCAGGGAGCTTGTACCTGAATATTCCTCCTCTACAGGCTCCTATTTGAAAGGCTGCCTAATTCAAGTTCTAGATGAAGACTGATAGAGGGAAAGCAGGGCCTTGAAGTCGTCCTTCAAGAGTTGGCACTTGTTTTATTATTAAGACAGTAGCAACTATTTCTAAATATACATCTGCCCAACTGGCTGATCTCAAAAAGAGCTAAGTATGGTTGGACCTGATCAGTACTTGGATGGGAGACTACCAGAAAAGTCCAGGGCTGTAGGCTAGACTGAGATTTATTTATTTTTTTACAAGAAGCAGTCTGAAAAAAGGCAAACCATGTCTGTACTGTAGCACAGAAAACTACATGGAGGTCGCCTTGAAGGATTCTTATTTTTACAGATAAGGTGCGATGGAAATTTAAGGCAAATCCATGAATGCTTTCATTCTTTCTCATTTCTCTTCTCTCTCTTACTCATTTCCAGTAATTGCCCCAGCTATCTCTCTCCAGTACGTGGTTCCAAAGCTGTTGATGGCAATGGTTCCGTGATTATTCTTTTAGCTATGATCCTGAATGCAGTTACGAGAAGTGAATCCCATTAACTTCAGTGGATTTACTTCTAAGCAGGCATCCATGTGATTACATTGTTAATGTATCTTCCTAGGTGATACTCTTATGTTTATTTTTCAGGGATTTATGCCCCCATAAATTATTCTTGTGTAGTTTATGGCCTAAGAGTCACTTTTTGTGAGATGGGTGGCTATACATTCAATAAATAAATAAATAAATAAATAAATAAATAAATAAATAAATATTTTTATCTGGAAGAGCTTGGAAGCAACCTAAGAACTGCATGAAAGGAGCACATAATCAGGTCTCCTATTGTCATACCAGACACTCCAACCAGACTTTTTGTCTTGCCATGATATCAGTTTCAATCCCAATTTCAGTCCTAATTGTCTAACTCAATTGTCTAACTCAATTTATCTAGACTTTGATTCTCCAAATATTCTGGATCTTCTCCAGATCATATGCTGAAACATGATTGTGCTGTCGTATAGAATTGTCTGAGATGTATTTTGCCACACAGATTTATCTATCTTAGGAATGCTGATTGTAGTATTACATGTATTAGAGTGGATGTGCTTTTTAAAAAATGACCTGATATGAAACCATTATATTTGCAAAGTTGTATGCATCACAGGGTGGTTATGTCTGCCATTGTGCCTGAAAGTAGATTCACTTAAGTTCTTTGCCAATGTCTTAGGGTGTTTGTCTAAAATTCAAAGTATTTCATTATCCAAGTCCTTATCTCACTTATAGTCTTTTCAGCAATATTTATTAAGAAGAAAGGAGGAGGGTTCAAGAATTCCAGCAACTGAACGATTCCCTTCTACAACCAGTAGAGTACATTACGGTGGTGTCTTCCTCATTTTCTTTTTTCTTGCCATTCTGTAAACTGGCAAAGTGGCAGGTCTGTTCACTGATAACAAAGGAGCTTGCAGGGGCTGTTTATAAACCATCTCCTGGATCCTTACCAGTCTGGGAACTGATTATTTTATCTCCTAAGTTGCAGTGGACCCCATACCTGCTGCTTTACAGTGGATTTGCTCAGCATTGTATGTGGGTATCCTTACATGTGTAAGGCTATGATTATGCTCAGCTGTTAACCTTCTCCATTTTGGAACGTGGCAGGGATATCTATGGGGGGAATCAAAAAAGTCAAGATGGTAGGTGTGAACACAGGACTGAAGTCCTGCTTCTTTTTTACATGTATAGCACATACATAAAAAGAGGAATGGCTGCAATCACCTGCCACCTTGACCTTTTTTAATCCCTCCACGGATGCCCCTGAAATGTGGAGGAAGATACAGTGTTTTGTATATGTAGGCTATGTCTGTATATTTGTGAATAAAGAATTTTGTGATTAGATTAGAATGCATTTTATAACCTGCTTTACACATCTTGTGTGTACCTTGTTTGGGTTTAGTTTAGATGGCGATGTGAATCCACCCATTATAATTTGCAAATTAATGGCTTGATTACACCCATTACAGTGTGTGGTGTGAACCCCATATATTATGGTTTATTCAATACTCCATGAGTAATAAATGAATCATGATTAAACCATGTAACTAAACCATGCATTCAACTATTAATTTATCAACCCAGTCTATATTCTGTGTCTGTTTTGTGAAACTGGTGGAACAGTGTTATACAGAGCCATAACATTAGATTACACTGTTCACTGTATCCAACTTGGACGGGGAGTGAGTTCTGGCAGTGACAGGGAAATTTTCCCCTTTGTCACCCACTAGATGTGTTGACATTTCATTTCCCAGAATTTTTGTTCATTGTGGCTCTGCCATGCTGGGTAATCTGGGTATTCCTATTTGGGCAAGACTGTATTGGAGATCACGTTGTCCTATATTTGGGTTTTATACTTACTTTTTTATTTATATAGCCCCTCCCCATTCTAAAAAGTATTTTCAAGGGTGGTGACCTAGGTAATAAAATAAAATAGAGTAATAAAAGTACTAATCATGTTCCAACTGTAATTCCTGTGGATGTGTATGGGGATGCTAGCATGTGTGCTCGGTACATTTCTTTGAGAATCCCACTCTTGATATGGAGAGAAAGTCAAGTTGGTAACTGCACATTAATTGTGTAACATATACTTGAAGAGTGTGAAGAATGTGGGGTGTTTTATATGACTGGACTTTCAGCAATGGGATTTGGGCATCCCACGGAGTAGATGCCTGGTTTTATTTCATATAGATATTGGTACAGAGACTGTTCAAAATGTTTAAATGAAAATCCAACGGTGAGTTACAATGTAATAAATAGAATACTTGGTGCTATGTTGCACATCTGAATCTACAACATTTCATCCTACCTCTTAGTTGGGAGGGCATAGCACCACAAGATTTTTAAGAGTGAGGCATACAGATCTTCTAGTTTTGAGCTTTCTAATTTACTTTTATGACTTATTTTATTATCTAAGTCACCACCCTTTAAAATACTTTTTAGAATGGGGGGGAGCCCTACTTTTTGATTCTGCTTCTTTGACTCTCACTTCTGAGCATACTATCATAAGCATTCTGGGTATATGTACATAGTGGTGTCCCCTAGGATCAATCTTGTTGATAGTGAAACATATGGGAGTATGTATATTATAACTCATTTTATGCATATAAGAACTACACTGAATGCAGATAACATTTATTTTCAGATATGCATTACTTTCAGATTCTAGGGAAATGAATCTAAAGATGTATGATCTTTCATCTCTGCTTAGTGGACTCACACATAGTTGTGTGTCTGTGTAAGGGCAGAGTACACACTGAGGTGTGCTTGCTTAGAGAGTACAGGGAAGCACTGCATATTTTTAGTTATATATTTTTGTTGAATTTACAGCTTGCTGCTGAGGTTTATCTTCACATTTTGGGGGGTGTCCTTCCCTTTCAAGCCTTGCATAGTGGAGAATTTGCATTTCTGGGTTTGAAGGAGCTGTGCCTGGAGTTTGCATGGTGAAAGCCAACTCCTTGGTAAGAAGCAAGTAAAGTAAACCGAGAGGCCCAGCTTGATCAGAGTGCTGATGCCAAGAGATTCTGCTTCAGCCTGTGGGTTGGATTACTTTTGGGGCTGAGCAAAAGCAGCTTAAAGCCAGGCAGCTAATTATAAACTTGGCCATGCCTGCTTTCTTGGAGCAGAAAACCCTACTCCCTCTGTGCCCCTAATAGGACAGAGGGTCCCCAAAAAGGCAATATGAGACAGAGCCCATGAAAGGTCATAGAGGCACTGACAGGAAGGGATAGAAGAGATGCAGGTACAGTGACCATACGTCCTTTATTATAAAGGACAGTCCTTTACTTCAGAAGGATGTCCTTTAGATTTATTTTTCAAAAACTCACTTTTGCCCTTTATTTTTGATCATTTAACTTTTACTGCACAAATGGTACCACTTAATGCAGAGTCTTTCACATTCATGTGAAAAATATGGAAATTGAATTTTCTTTTTTAAATAAATTCACATATACTGTTTGATTTTATATATTTTTATTTGAATATGCAATTTTGTAAAGTTTTTCTTGGTTTTGCTCTTGAATTTTTCTTTGCAAAGCTAAGACATAAACAATTAAAATGTTTTTATCCTGATGAACCTCTTTGAGATTTGACTCTTTTTCAGGTTTGTCCTTTATTTTTTTCCCAAGAAAATATCACCATAGCGATAGGTGGACTATCCTAGGTTAAGGTCTTCCAAACAAGGCCTCTGGGAACAACAGTGTTTTACTGATGAGTCCAGCCCCAAATCTAAATGGAAGAACCTAAACTGAGATCCTTAAAAGCTAAAGAGAGGGAATATATACCTCCAAGATGCAATAACCTCAAGTTACATTTGCTGAGGCACGCAGGCTACAGGGCACTACATGCAGATGAAGGAGTGAGATTAGCAAGTCAAGTTTTGTGGGTCTTTTCTTCCTAATTAATGGGCAGATAAAACCATAGACATTATCCCTGTTTACTGCTTCATGTTCGCAGGGTATGCATGGGGGAACCCTCTTGAATGGGGGGGGGGCACAAACTTTTATATTGGGAAGTAAATTATTAAGTTGGGGGAATTTACAATTAGACACTGTGACCCCAAGTTTCCTTCTTCCTCTTTAGGAACTGTAAAAAACAAACAAACATCTTCTATAACTGTATGTGTCCTTGTTCAAATGCAAATGGATTCTGTTAAACATTTCTGAATTCTGCCCCCCCCCCACATCAAAATGGATCAGGCCCAATAAAATGAGAGACGCCTGTGGCTTAGTGCATAGAGCAGTGTTGTCCAAACTTGGCCACTTTAAGATGAGTGGACTTCAACTCCCAGAATTCCCCTGCCTGGCTGGGGAATTCTGGAAGTTGAAGTCCACTCATCTTAAAGTGGCCAAGTTTGGACAACACTGGCATAGACTGAATTTTTGCCCTGCCAGCCCAATGAAAATCAGATTATATTATTCAGATTAATATATTTATATTAATATATTATTTATGACCCTGAGTTCATCTTGACTCCTACATTCTTGCAAACCTTCTTGGTGTCGTCTTCTTCTGGGACATTTTTCATCTTCTTAGTCTGGGTTAAAGGCCTAGTATTTCTTGATGATCTCCCATCCAAGTAGTAACCAACCCTTCTTATTTTCCAAGCATCATTGGCCTGCTGGGTATTCCGGTCCATTTTTAAAAAAAATCAGCTTTTTCTTTTTCTTTTCTTTTCCTAGCAATCAAGCAAGCTTTTTTTAAATTACTACCACCATTTTGAGTAGCTAAAAAGAAAATGGTCAGGCTTTCTGGCCGCTGGACAAATATAAAACATTCTGAATTTCCAGGAGCCTGGGCTGATTTTCCTCTTTTTCCCACAGTATGCCAACTGAACACATTTACACACGTGCGCCATCCACTTCCACCACTTTCTCCTCTTTCAAGTGCTGACTCATAGAGCTACCATTCAGACACACTTTTGTCCCCAGTAATGGTGTCATGGAAAATATTTTCCATGACGCTCGTACAATTTTAAGAGCAGTGGCACTCCTCAGCGCTGCCCATTAGGGTGGCCAGCACTGCCAAAGAGGCTACCGAGTTGCATAAAACGCAGCTCTGCTATTCTATATACAGAGATGCAAATGTAGAACGTAAGTGCTGCAATTTAAATGTATTTAAATAAATAAAGGCAGGAACAGCATGAGGCAGTGACCAGCTGCACAGAGGCTAATTGTTGATGGGCAACTCTGGGCATGCTGGCTGCCTTTCCTTCTTACTTTTTAAAAAATTTTAAACGAGACTTGAAGTGGACAGCTCTTTGAGACCAAACAGAGGACGGACCTGGGTAAAATGGGATCCCTGTGACTCGGTCACAGGAAATCCGGTGGGCCTCCCCTGTGCAAAGCCACCCCAACGATCCAAACTGATCTACAGGGAAAAGCTAAAGTGTGTTAGATTCAGCTTCGCTGGCCAGAACAAATGGGGATCTGAGTCCCATCAAATCATTCCCCACCGTGTACACACGGTGCAGTGCGTACGGAGGCATGTGGGGCAGTGAGGTGGAGTAAAGAAGGGACCAGCTTTAACATGTGGACGGTTGCCAAGAGAGGTGAAGTTTGCTCCCTGCGACTGCTGAGTGGGCTCCACATCTCTCGACAGGCTCCTGCTTTCTCCTAGGAACTATGCAAAGCATCTCGGGGCAAAGCTGACCATGCAGGTCCTGGCAGAGTCCAGGCGACAGCTGGAACAACCTTCCCAGGGGATGGGGGTGGGGGGTGGGGGGTGGGGCTGCTGCTGCTGCTGCTGTGTTATGAGCGATCGCTTTGGGTGATGGCTCAGCACTCCGCACCAGGCTATATTAGGGGCCGTACAAGCTGGGAGAAAGGACTCAGTCCCGGTGGTGGCTTTATTGGGAGGTATGGAGTGCAGACTTCGCGCTTAAATGGGAATGGGCTGGGCACAGTGTTGTGCAAGAGAGCGTGCTTTCTAAAATGAGAGGTGCTCGGGCTCCAGCGTCTCTGAGTGGCCTGTTGAAATTGCTTGCAGTTGCTTCATGGTCTGCTCTCTGTCCGTGCCCCAAAAGCAGATGGGGAATCTCATGGAGCCTGACTTGGGGGACTCAAGCCACTCTTTGCTTTTTATGAGGATGAGCAATTAAGGAAGTAATATTTTAAAAGAAAACGATCAGATACACTTGTCTGACTCCAATGTATGTTCATAAACTCCTAGCTGTTAGAACAGGCTCCATGTCCCACCTTCTCTGCAAGGATTATAATAGATTTAATAAGTAAATTCAGCGGAGGAGATCATATGAAATATTGTCCCACAGAAAGGGTTGCTGCCTTGTTAAATAAACCATAGTATGAATTTTGCTTGATGAATCAATTGCTAAATCAATAGATTAATCTGCATAACAATATAACAAATGTCTCTTTCCAGATGGTGTCTGCCAGTTGTATCTTTTCTAAATCCTGTTAAAATGTTAATATCAATATTAATAAAAATAACAATTATTTTTAAAGTATTAATTTTTATACTTTTATTTTTCCCCCAAAATCTGTTGCTTAGTGAATTGGAGGCATCGTTACAGGTAATCCTCATTTAACAACCACTTGTTCAGCCACCATCCGAAGTTACGGTGGCATTGAACAAGGAGACTTATGACCTGTTCTCGTAGTTGCAGCCATTGCAGCGTCCCCACAGTCACATGATCATGATTCAGGCGCTTAGCAACTGGCTCTCATTTACAACACCTGCAGCGTTCCGTAGTCACATGATCGCCATTTTCTACCTTCACTGCCAGTTTCTGACAAGCAGTCAATGGGGAAGCTGGCAGGAGGTCACAAATGGCGATCACATGGTGTTGCACCTAACGACTGCATGGGATTCGCTTAACGATGGCAACCAGAATTGCCACAACTGCCATCAGAAGTCAACATAGTCATGTGACGCTGCACTTTACAACCGCGGCACTTAGCGACAGAGTTGCAGGTCCCAATTATCATCATTAAGTGAGGACTACTTGTAACTGCAATCTACCACAGTGGCCCATTTCATCTGAAAGTTGAAACTATGGTTAAGATCTTTGGAACAAACCAATATATTATACCTAAGTCTAACAATGGCTTAATATCCTGATGTGTTCTAAAGCAGTTTCCCATCACCCTAGGTCTGTTGAAAAAAAGCACTCTGTGATTGACAGAATTCCTGACTTATTTACTCATTTGTGTCTGGGAAGGGAAAAGAGATAAATGCCTGACAATGAACATTGTTCATATCTCAGGTTCTTAAGCCAAAACAGGATCTTGGTGGTTTGTGATTAAACATTACAATCCAGTTCTTTTCTAATTTAGCCTGCTCTAGTTTAAGCTGATTTTACACTGAATGGCCTAAGGAGGGGAGTATTGTGAAAAAAGAGAATTTTTAAAAAGCTTGGGGGCTCCATAGATGGAATGATAAATCTCCTTTAGGTAGAACTTCTAAATTTGGTTCTAAAACCAATTCACATACATTTAAATGAAAAATAAGCAAATCAAGTAATTAGTACTCAGCTTTAATATCTAATACACCTTTTAAAAAACGGCTCTTGATTTTTTGTTGTTCATCAAATGAACTGGAACTGGCAAATTGCTCATCATCGTTTATTTTCTTCTTTCTTAAGAGACTGATTTTGAACAGAGCTTTTTTAAATAAATGAATCACATGGAAAATGACTACCTTTGCATTAAAATCAGTAGGAGATGATATAATAATTTTTGATGCATGGAGAGTTATTCTATATTGATTTTTAAAAAATCAATGCTTCTTAAAACATTGGGAAGGTACAATTTTTTAAACATTTTTGATTGACATTGCAACAATATGGTCCGATTCACGTGTTTTGGGCTATATCTCCCATCAGCCCCAACAGGATTATCAGTGGCTTGAAATGATGAGATTTGTAGCTCGAAATATTTTAAAGGGCCCCACTTGGGAAATAATTTCTCATTATGTAATTATGTGTTATTTCAATGTCTTGCTTGAAGCAATAAAGTTAAAACCATATGTACGTGTATCTGCTACCTGATTTGAGACCACAGTGTGTAGATTAAAGAGTATCAACTTATCCCTTGGCTATAGGCCCAAAAAATATAACTCAGAACAAGTAGCAATAGAAAGGGGGTTTTTTTAGAAGGATGGGAAAGAAAGGAAGCATTTAAATCATCTCTGTCCAAGCTGTGGTTCCTGCTCAAAATGTGAGGTCATAATGTTTTAATGGAAAAAAATCCCATCCTGTCACTTCAGCTGATGCATTTATTTTAAGAAGTTAGAGTAAATGAATTCAGTAGACACCTAAATTGACCCTAAGACTGTGTTAAGACATGCAAACTCACAATTAACTAATTCCTGGTTAACCCAATCCAATTTTCTGAGTTTAGATGATTTGGCCACAAATATGGCTAAAATACTTTAAACTATCTTGAACTTAGAAATCACATTATAATTTGAGTTTCTAATGAATAAGCAAATTAAGGTTTATAATTACTTATAGTTTACAGTTGCTTGTCTGCTTTCGCTTTCTAGCTTATCAGCATTTCTATCTGTAGTTGGAGTTGGAATAACAGCTTTCATTCAATGATGTGTTACGGGTAGTCCTCAGGTTATGACCACTTGTTCAGCGACTGTTCAAACTTACAACAATACTGAAAGAGAAAGACTTATGATGGATCCTCAGAGTTCTGGCCATCACAGGTCCCCGCAGTCACGTGATGGTGATTTCCGACATTCCCTGCCAGCTTCCTACAAACAAAGTCAAGGGGAAACTAGCAGGAGGTCAGAAATCGTGGTCATGTGGTCCTTGCTTAATGACCCACATGGCCCTTGCTTAACGACAGCAACCAGGACTGCCAGAACTGTTGTCGCTAAGTGATGTGGTCACGAGACATCATGCTTTACAACTGCGTCACTTAGCAACAGCAGTTCCAGTCCCAATTGCCATCGTAACCTGAGGTCTACTTGTAGTTCAAATCCACACCAACCCATATTTAGCAGAAACTATTGTTTGCAGACTCTTACACCTGTGGCTTAAATCCTGATGTGATGGATGATTAGTCTATGGTTCATCAGTTCACACAAAATCTCTTAAAGCCTCTCCAAACTGGTTGCCTTTTGATGTTTAGTTAATACTCCCATCTTCAGTGACCATTACCAATGCTGGTAGAACTAATAGGAGAAGAAATCCTATACATATCTTCTCAAAAGTAAATTCAGTTGGGCTTAATCACGTCTATTTAAAATTGCATCCAAGATTTCAATGTATAGCTGAAAGTTTGGTAAAAAGTGAAGAAAAAACGGTACCTATTCTTCTATAAAGCCTGCCTATAGGGTAATATAGGGGGATGCGGTGGTGCAGCGGCTTAATGACGCTGAAAGTTGCTGGCCAGAAATGGCTGACAGCTTCGGCGGTTCGAGTCCAGCCTTCGCCATTAACAAGGTGAGCTCTTGTTTCCTCCCCAGCTCCTGTCAACCCAACAGCTCAAAAACTCACGTGAGTAGATAAATGGGTACTCTCACTCCGGTGGGAGGAAAAATGCGGCAGCGCCTTGCACAGAGAGACGGGACCAGTTGCCGGTAAGCGCGAAACCGCGCTCGCCCGAAAAGGGCGCAAAGCAATGGAAACCCCGCCTCCTGCGGTCGCCAGCTGGGCTCTGCTCTAGGAAGGAGGCTCTGGCAAACCACTTTCGAAACACTTGCCTTGAAAACTGTACAGGATTTGTCCAGGCAAGGATTCGTCCAGGCAGGCACTGCAGGGTCAGTAATGACTGAGTGCAGACAAAAAAAAAAAAAAAAGGGTAATATCTTGCCAGCCTTGGTTGATTTCAGAAAGCTAAGCAGTCAGACCTGGTAAGTACTTGCATAGGAGACCACAAGGATATCCCAGAGTTATACAGGTAGTCCTCACATAACGACCACAATTTGGACTGGCAACTTTATCACTTAGTGACATGATCATTAAGTGAAACATCACGTGACTGCGACGAACTTACAGTCTCTCTTCCGCTGCAGTGATTAAGCCAACCTCCCGCAGTCATCACGTGAGACATGACGTGACTGCGATTTGCAATTTACTGCTGGCTTCTCCGTTGAATCAACTTGTTGGAAACAGCTGTGAAGCATACAGATGGCAATCATGAGACCGCAGGATGCTGAGACAGTTGTAAATTACTTCTTCAGTGCCATCATAACTTTGAACAGTTGCTAAACAAGGCAGTCATGAAGCAAGGTCTACCTGTAGATTAAACTGCATACAGTAGTTGAAAAATAGGTCTGAAAAAGTGCAAACTGCTTTTTATATATTTATTTTATTCATTTATATTTCACATTTATATAGCTGCCCATCTCACCCAAAGTGATTCTGGGTGGTGTACAACAATTAATAAAATAACAAGTGAATAAAAGCAGGCATATAAAAAGATAAAAAGTTATTATTATAATAAAAACATTATCACAAATTTTAAAAATTAAGTTTTAAAATATAAAAACCCCACGGAGAGAGCAAAATATCAATTAAGTGGAGCCATCTAAGAATGTCTCTGGTTCCCAAGACCCGCAGGCCTGATGACACAACCAGATCTTGAGGGACTTCCTAAATGACAGCAGGGAAGGGGTGAGCTTCACTTCAGTGGGCTACTGTTGCCAATGAAAATACACATGTATACCCATGACATCAACAGGAATCAAGTTTGACTTGAAGAGGACTTTATCTCCTCCTCATTCTTCTTCTCCAAAAGACATGATATATACGTATGAGTCATTTCTGTGGAATTGCTACAAACACAAGATTCTTGCTTATGTTTCCGTGTGTGTGTGTGTTTGTGTGTCTTTCCTCTCTCTTTAATCCCAGACAATTGCTCCATCTGCTCTGCCCTGCTACCTAATTGATTGACCTCTAGCACCCCGAATTCCTCCAGGGTCATCTCATCATCAGTCATATCCTCTTGTCCTACAAGCTTTCTCTTTGCTTCCTGACATCCATATCTCACTCATTCCTTCTTGATTTTGTTCCCTCCAAAGGTGGTCATTTGGAAGGGAGGTCATTACACATGAAGAGTGTGGAATGCTGAGGAAAAACTCAGCAAGGGAGTGAGGATGAAGTAGGGAAGAGGCACTTGGCATTTGAGAGCATCCACATAAGTGGTACAGTGGATGATCCTCTTAGTGTGGGTGCTATTTAGTTGCAAGATCAAATCTTGCCTTTTGATCATCCCAAGTACTGTTGCCTGTGTATCTCATATCAATATGGCACATGGTGTAAGACTAAGCTAAAAGGGGATTTGGGTAGTTTATAGAAGAAGGCAATGGAAACCTATTTCTGTAGTGTTGCCATGAAAACTATAGAAATTGTCTCCAAGTCATCAGGAGTTAACTCAAAGAGGAGTTTACTTCATTTGTGGTTTGGCATCTGGTGGGAACTAGGCTATCTCATTAAATTACAGAATGGGTTATGAACATATACATAATAGCAGCATATATATGTTCATAACAGTAATGTGAATACAGCAGTTACATTTTGTTAAGTCAGGTTTAGGGGTTAGTGTGTTGTGTTGTGTTGTGGCACTCATCAGGCTTTGTAAAAAAAAAAAAAAAATCTACAATATCCAAACTTGCCTAAAACATCCTTTTAGCATTTGTGTACTGCTTCATTTAGAACCTTGTTTAGTATTCGGCCAAATAATAGAAGGAGAGGAAGGAAGATAGCTTTGCTGTAGGTTATATGAGGAATACTAATGCTTCTATTCACTCTTAATGAATTTGAACTTTGCATATTATTTGTTTTATTCTATTATCTATATGTATTAAAAAGTATCAATGCCTGCAACAGTATTAAAGGAACCATACAACCATGAAATTAATAAGTAGAGCAATAAAAACGGACGGGGGAAAGGTCTGGAAATAATGTTGTAAACAGAACTCCAAAAATGTTGTCCATATTGCTTGGAGGACTTATTTTTTGCTGAAAACGCATTATTTCAAATATTTCATTTATTTGTTTGTAAATTGACTATGCAAAAGCCTTTGATTGTGTGGATCACAACAAACTGTGGCAAATTCTTAAAGAGATGGGGATACCAGACCACCTTACCTGTCTCCTGAGAAATCTGTATGCGGGCCAAGAAGCAACAGTTAGAACCGGTCATGGAACAACCGATTGGTTCAAAATAGGGAAAGGAGTACGACAAGGCTGTATACTGTCACCCTGCTTATTTAACCTATATGCAGAGTACATCATGAGAAATGCCAGGCTGGAAGAATCACAAGCCGGAATTAAGATTGCAGGGAGAAACATCAATAACCTCAGATATGCAGACGATACCACCCTAATGGCAGAAAGTGAAGAAGAACTAAAGAGCCTCTTGATGAGGGTGAAAGAGGAGAGTGCGAAAGCTGGCTTGAAACTCAACATTAAAAAAACTAAGATCATGGCATCTGGACCCATCAATCCCTGGCAAATAGAAGGGGTAGAAATGGAAGCAGTAACAGACTTCATTTATTTGGGCTCCAAGATCACCGCAGACGGAGACTGCAGCCATGAAATTAAAAGACGCTTGCTCCTTGGGAGAAAAGCTATGGCAAACCTAGATAGCATATTAAAAAGCAGAGACGTCACCTTGCCGACAAAGATCCGCATAGTCAAAGCTATGTTTTTTCCAGTAGTAATGTATGGCTGTGAGAGCTGGACCATAAAGAAGGCTGAACGCCGAAGAATTGATGCCTTTGAACTGTGGTGCTGGAGAAGACTCTTAAGAGTCCCCTGGACTGCTAGGAGGTCAAACCAGTCAATCTTAAAGGAAATCAACTCTGATTGCTCATTGGAAGGATTGATAATGAAGCTCAAGCTCAGATACTTTGGTCACCTAATGCGAAGAGAGGACTCTTTGGAAAAGACCCTGATGCTGGGAAAGATGGAAGGCAAAAGGAGAAGAGGACGGCAGAGGATGAGATGGCTAGATAGCATCACTGAAGCAATGAGCATGAAATTGAGCAAACTCAGGGAGGCAGTGAAAGATAGGAAGGCCTGGCGCAATATGGTTCATGGGGTCACAAAGAGTCGGACACGACTTAACGACTAAACAACAACAACAAATTGAACCAAGCAATTGAGGCCTGGGATGGTGTTCAACAAAGCAAAGTAAAACAAAGGATAAATGTAAAATTATACAGTAACTAGTACCCACTATCATTCAAAGTCACCCACACTCAGTCAAAGTCAAAGTCTCATCAGATTTTGATGGTTTTAATCAGCTTATTTATTACTTTGGTTTATATACTGCTCCACTTTTGAAGATCCCCCAAGTTGTTTGGAGTGGATGTACAGTCAACTCTGGCAGATAGTTCCTGATATCTCCTAGTCTTATGCCATGTGGGGCCATGCAGTGGGTCTGGAAGCCAGTTAGGAACCAACTGTAATACTGATGTTATTCTGTAGTGGTAGGTTTTCCCCACGAATAGTATAGCTGGTGCATTTTGCACCAGCTGCAGCTTCTGAATTACTTTCAAGGTCAGCCCCATATAGAGTCCATTATAAACTACACTATCAACAATATTGCTCAATTCAGTATAGATTTCACCTTCCAGGGTTGCATAATAATTCCTTTAGCCAACCCCTGCACAAAGTATCCATAGTTCTTGATACCTTGATAGATTCCAAATACTGGTAACTCAACCAAGAACATGAACAAATAGTGATTAATGCAGAACCATATTGTAACAAGTAATGAAGTTGAATACACTGCCAAGAAGCACTCGGAGATTGAACTCAAACTCATTTTTTAATTCTAGGGAGTTTTAAAAACAGCTTCTTTAGAGCTGAGTTGATAAAAAGTAATAACATAACGAGTGGCCCAGTTTATCCAAAGAACAGATCTGGAAGCTATTTTAAAACTAGGCTTATAATGTAGCCTTCTCATGGCTAAGTGGGTCAAAGCTGAGAGCCAATATTTTTATATATGTCCTGCAGTATTAAGTGTAGACGTTGAAATTGATCCCTGCACAATACCTGCCAGGATTTCAGTGGGGTCAGATAATAACTCTTAAGCTGAGTCCAAGGAGGAGCTAAACTCCAAAGTTGCTTACTCCAGTCAGTAGCCGAAGATAGGATAACTGCTCAGTTATAAACCTGAAAGTGTGAAGGTTTAATGCCCCTCTCTTAATAGACAGCTGTAATTTATGAAATGAAAACCTTGCAAGATATCCTTGCTAAAGAATATATAGATACTATCTTGTCAATATTCAATAGAGTAAACATACAGCAAATATATCAGATTCAACGTTGAATCTATAATCATCTTAATTGCATTACCCCAAATAGTCAAAAGAATTCTAGATAAGGTGTCTATATTTTTTCATTTGTGTCAAAACAGGAGATAAATCAACATTTAGCAATACAGGAGGGTTCCTCGGTATTCTTACACCAGGATAAATGGGTAACAAACCAGGAGTCTGCTAGCACCTTTTTGGACTAATTTTTTTTTTAAAGGCGTAAACTTCCATGAGCTGTACCTCACTGCATCAGATGCATAGACTGGCTAGACTGATGTAGGATTTCAGTTGGGGTAAGGTGGTCAAGAGGGGAGAGGGAAGGGGAGAGGGAAGGGAAGACTGATTGGTTATATAGATGTGGGTTTGCCTTCAGAAGCCAGTGGACATGGTGGGGTGGAAGCTGGTGGGTACTGGTGGATATAAGTGAATGGCAAGAGGTCCTAAAGCCAAATTAAAAAGAAAAGAAGAAAAAGGGCAACTATGAGGTATACCTCAACATAAATTTAACTGCAGTGAAGGTATACTGTTAGTAAATCACCCATGATTTGGACATTGAATAAATCATATAAGTCCCAAATATAAAACTTTACAGAAACCCAAGTAAATCAAAACTGGCTGCAAAAACTGCAAATGGAACATAACAAAAACTTTCTGAGCATCCACAGAGATTACAGCTGCTGGGTCTTGTTTATTTTGAATTAAAGCAAGAGCAATAAAAATCTGATATTGTCTGAAGCTTGACAGCCCTCTATAAATTTAGCCTGATCTGGACCATTATAACTGGAAGGGTAGCCTCTCCTCTGAGGGACAAAATAACTTAAAATCTCAGCATCCACATTTTTCAATTGTTAGAACGCAGAGTAATACCATTGCCTGATTTAGAAAAAACTGGAATGTTTGCCTCTCTAGTATTAGTTTAGGGATTTATCTGAAAAGGCTTCCGTATAGATCTCTAACAAAAGAGAGACCAATACCCAATATACTTTCTGTATCGCTCAACTGGAAAACTATCAGAAAGCAGGATCTTCTTCCATTTGATAGATGTATTTGTAGGGACAATTTCTTTAAGCAAAAGAGGTGAAATAAAATTAGTAGCTTGATTCTGTGATAAATGTGTCAAACCCACTTTCTGGATAAAGGAATTTATCTTATCTTCAAAAACAAGTATTGTACAATTCAGAATAATTTTTTAAAGAAAAATTGATTAATGATGCTACAACAGATGGCACAATATTACATTGCTTAAGATTTTTTTTTAAATCTAGAAGGCAAAATATGCAAGATTTCTCTCCCTTTTCCCAGTACCATTGCTTTGTTCAAAGTAGTAAAATTCTTAGAAACATAGAGCTTGTTAAATTCGTAATTAGATTTATGTCCTTCCAGAAATAGATGGGAATAATAAAGCAATAATAATTAGTTTATTTTCTCCTTTAAAAAGGTAAATTTAGCCAATGGTTGTTTCTTTTTATAAGAAGTGATTAAATAGTGTGACCCTGAATAAATGTTTTAGCAGTATCCAAGGTCATCTGCAGGGGGTGTCAAAAAAGTCAAGATGATAGGTTTAATGGTGCAGTTGAAGTCCTGGTCTGTTTTTAAGTGCATTACTTGATGCATGTAAAAAGGGGGCTGTGCTATGGTTTGATTGTATAGTTGCAACCACCAACTTGAGTTTTTTGACTCCCCTGTGGGTTCCCATGGCAGTGTCTTATGCCAAAGACAACGATGGAAGAAAATCTCTTTTTAGGAAAACATCTACCATTTTCTGTTCCACTTGCTTGACAGATCTTTGTAGCAAAGACACCACTTAAAGAGTATTTGCAGTTTTTCACCAGATAGTGCAATATGCTTCAGAGGAGCATGATTTGAAATTACAGTGCTATATGCTTTAACTTTAGACATCAAAGAATCAGAAATAAAGAAATAATCTAGCCAAAAGCAATTCTTATGCATGAAAGAAAGAAAAGCATATTCCCCTTAGGAAGGATTAATAGAATGCCAGCTGAGATAAAAGAATAAAAGGCGACTTACTGAGGCATGCTATTAAGTTTAATTGTTGAATTCATCTAAGCATGCTTTACTCAGTGCGTCGTACTATTATTGGCAGCTCAAATGTTTGTACTGTTCTGAAGTTCCTGTGCTTTCTGAATTCACATTTGTCTTTGAGCCTTTCCCCACTTACACCTAACCACGGCACAACCATGCCCTGACAACCTTTTTTATTACCAAGTTCCCATAACGTTGCCTTCATCTTGTCCCCAGGCCATGAGTGAAAGAACCTGAAGAACCTGAAGTGTCTTTAGCTAGTATTAAAGTAGTGATTTCTGTCTTATACCAACATTGTCCAACGGCAGCCTCAAAGAATAAAAAAATGTATTCCTTACTGTGGAAGGAACCCAGATCACTGCAGTTACAGGAACAGAAGCATTAGAGACAGGATAGGGATCAGCAGGGGGAACAGCCAATGTCATACTGGTATACTTTTCTACTAACTCAAGGATGGGTGAATAACACTTCATCTCAGCAGTGGGAGAAGGCCCTTTGTGTTGTCTGATTAAAGGTCAGATTAGCAATATAGCAGCTGATTATCAGAGAGATGGAGTATGCCTGGATACACTGGTTGATAGACATTTTTGTTGTTACAATCCAATTTTTCTCCACTTGGTTACATCAGATGTGCTGCATTACAATTTTCATCATTCCCAACCAAGATGACTAATAATACTGTCTTCCATTATATTTGTCCACCCTTTAAAACATTCCAATAAATAGATTTTTTTTTTTTTTGTAGAGTCCTTGAGGTTCTCTGAGCTTGGTTGTTTTCTTGCAAACATTTCATTACTCGGCTTTTTCTTGCCCAAGGGACCATTTGGTCCAGGGTAGCATTCTAAAAAGTTGATCGGCCCCAAGAAGAGCAGAATTTGATTAAATTTTAATAGTGATGTAGTGGTTATGGTGTTGGAATAGGACTGGGGAGACCCAAAGTTACATCTACTCCCAGCCATGGAAATGCACATTGGGTGACTTTGGGCCAGTCTTTCTCTCTCTTTCAACTTACCTTACATGGTTGCTATTGGCATAAAATGCAGGGAGATCCCTATATAATCCCACGCACCCAAGCTTGAAGAGAAAAGGTGGGATATAAATCTAAAAAAATAAACTAAAGAATAATAAAGTTCATTGTTTTAACTAAGTGAATGAACATAGGCTTACAGTACAGTTTTCATTCTTAGTTAATTCGAATGATTAATATGATTACAGCTGATGCATGTAATATTTTTGCCTTTCTGTTATGTTAAAAATGTTAATTTAAAGGCAACTTAGAGTTGAAAGGCTGTACCTTATCCTTTGCACAGCCCTGTTTTAAAGACTGTAGAAATAACTTCATTAAGATAAATGATGTGAGGTGTGAAGAGCTCATTTTGAATTCACAATGCAAGTGTGTGCTTTGAGGTCTATTGAAAACACAGGATGGCAGATTTCCCACAGCTTTAGATTACTTTATTCTCTCCACACCTTCTCCTAATGACTGACATTTCTTCCTAGAATAGAATTCTTTCAGCTTTCTCCTCAAAATAATGTTTTTATGGACATCCTCAGGATATAGCTCTTGTCATTTCCAATCTTCAGATGGGATGCGGTTATTTATATAGCCAAAATAGCATCACCCACAGCGGAGAATCAAGCATTAGTATGCTTAGAGCAACTCCCAAGATTTGCAGAATTATTAAAAAAGAAAAAAAGAGGGGGTCGTTTCTAAAAATAGCTCACCCAAGGCTGAGTGCGTGCAGTGGCCACAAAATAATAACTGTTGGAAGGATAAAAAATGGAGGAGAAAAGGAGAGAGTTCAGTAGGAATTCTGAACAATGACAATCATGCTGCCACTTTACCAGGCCGTAAACAGATACTGACACCCTGCAGCTACAGGATCTGTCTACCAGCATAGGGAATCTGGTCTTTGAAGATGGTTCATGTAGCTTACAAGCTGCTTGGGAAAGTTCTGTGGCTTCTCCCCAAGTCATGGCCCATCTCCCCTTTGCTTACAGGACTTCAAAGCACTTTACTGATCAAATTGTTAAACTGTTAAGGGGGGGCGGGGAAGAAAAATAATGCCATTCAAAATGAGTATAGCTGCATATGGTTGGAAGACATGGGTTGCCTTGTGACGCACACTTTTCTGTGTTCATCCCTATCTGCTGTGTTTTCATTCCTCTACAGCAGCAAAGAAGAAAGAAGTGAAGAAAGAAGAGCCAAAAGCGGAGAAGAAAGATGGGCCAAAAAGTAAGACCAAGAGCCATATTTTGACCTGCTCACGCATACACTAGCCAGCAGAAAGTCAATCCCTCATTTTTTTTTAGATTGGAAGAATGAAGAGCTGCAGAGAACATACTGTTTGCCTTTCTGTTTCCTAGTGATTATGAATAGCCTCAGCAAGGGAATGGAAATGAAATGGTATGCAAAGCCTTTTCGAGACTCTTGAAAGGCCAAGGACAGAATATTCATCTGAGAATGTTTTCCCATCACCCTTTGAAGTCAGTATCTCAGTAAACCTCTACATGTGGAGAATCCCCAAAGTGAAAGACCTTGAGATTATATGCTATCTGAATAAAAAGAATTTAATCCATCTGGTCATTACAAATATTGTACCATCTTTTGGATGGGGCCCTTTTATAAGTGGTGCTTAGTGCGGTTGCTCTTCCCAAGAATACCTTGATAGTATAATTATGCCCCGGTTGAGAAGAAATAGTTTAAAAAGAATCTAGTGCTTATTCCAAGGCAGAGTCAGTATAAAATCCAAAGGTGTTCCCATCACTATCAACCAAAACACATTTTACAGTCATTCTGTCTTTTTCTACTGAATAAACATTCTCTGATAAAAAGCAGTGGCAAAGTATGATTGTGGGTGAGTGGAGGGGATAAGAATTTGGTGGACAATTGGACCATAAAAGCATGATCTGGAAACATCTCAAGATGTTTAGGACTCATCAAGCTGCTTTTAATAGACTTCTCTTTTCATCTTCTCGCATATCAGTTATAACAGAAAAATGCAGGCAGAATGTATCTACTTTGACTGAGAGCCATACATTTGATTCCCTAGAAATCTTGTACATGCTACTGTATGTCCATTCAGTGAAAAGGCCCAGGAAAGCAGCATGAATTAATCAAAACATCATTTGACTACTTGAATATATTATGCTTGAATCTTATTTGGCCCTGCATTCTCAGAGTTGAAGGAGGAGGGGGAAGACTTTGCATACCTTGTAATGCAACATTGAAGCAGAGACCTAGTGCTTGCTAACTTCTGCATTAGTCTTCCATACGCTGGCATGTTGACCTAGAAAAACTGGCTCCCAGCTCATAGTCTGCTGATCCCTGACAGACCATTTTAATTAAAAGATGACAAGTAAGTAAGATGATATCTTTATTGGAAACACTGGTCCAGGAAAAAATGACTCCTTTGTTGCTTTTGATATCTTTCCTTTGTGGGATCCAGCATGGCATTGATACCTAATTGAAAAGGACATTACTGCCTAATAAAATATAAAAGCCAAAAATCACACTATACAGTACGCACGTTTAAAACATCCAGTTGTACAAAGCAGGTTTGAACCCTAGTTTTTCAAGGCGAGCTAAGCTGCCACAGCAAGTTTCAATTCATTGTCATCTTCTTAGCAAAATATTCAAGTTGGCTTTATAGATTCTAGATTCTGGCAGAAAAATTGCTCCATGTTCCACTTGGGCTGTGATTTTCAGCTCTTGCTATCTGCTTTGAAAGCTTTTGCTTCAGCTTTAGACTAATCATAGCATAGCAGAATGTTGGAGTATTATACTGAACCATGCATTATGCCCAAAGTATTATTTCTTCTGCAGAAGAAACTGTAAGTAGCTGTAGCCATGGCTTGAGAAACTGCTTTGTTGCAACTGACTGTACAGTACTGTTTTACTGATCCCTTTTTTGCAGTCACACTAGAGGAACAAAGAGTGGGGATGTGTGTGTGAGCTCACAAGTCCTTGTTCACTTAGCAAGAAATCACTTAATTGCTAGATTTAAACTCAGTCAGGAAAAGTTGCATTCAAAGTCCTAGTCCTTGTCAAACTTTTCTATGTTACATGCATTGTCTTTCATTCATACAAAAGCCCCTGCTGTTGGTTTTTTATGGCAAGAGGTTTAATTCATTTTTTATAAGGCTATCCTGCATGGGATAAAAATGTGGGTACAATTTAAATATCCAGACCTGAGATATTTACAAGCCTGAGAAAAGCTATGTTGCAATAAGAATATGTACTTGGAACGGTGAGGAAAGTACCATGTTACTCCTTGGTTGTAGCTAAACACTAATCTTTCCCCCCGTCTCTTCTATTTTCCCTAGCTGAGGCTCCAGCAGAACAGGTTCCAGGAGGTAAGAATATTTCATCCTAGAAAAATAGCGGAAGAAATCAGCTAGCAGGGCTCACTTGGTATCCTGGCCCAAATGCCTGAGGGAGCAACCTGCTCTCTAATGCTTTGCAAACAGCCAACAGGGTCGGGACTATCTATATCTCTGGGGGATGCTGTTCCACAGGGCAGGTGCTGGGACAGAGAAAGTATGATGACATCGCTTAATAGAGGGACCTGGAGCATGCCAACCCTGTCACTTCCGATGGATAGGCAGAAATTTGGAGACAGGCAGTCCTGCAAGTAACCTAGTTCTGAGCCAGGCAGGGCTTTATAAGTAACAACCAGCACCTGGAATTGCACCCTATAGGGAAGTCCAAAGAATCACCAACACTTAGTAGCTCTGGAGCTAGCTCTATTTTTAACCAAAACCTATAGATAATAAACCTGGCTCCCTCATCCACCCCCAATGTTGGAGTAAAATATTTTGGAGAGAAATCATGTTAACTATAATTTTAATTATGTTTAATCAAACTTAATTTTTGTTCTGGCCCACCCATAAATTCTTGGTACTCCAAGTGGTCCTTGGTTGGAAATATTGTATTTTTAATTGATTTTAACTGCTTTGTAAACCGTCCAGAGTTATGTTTTAATGAGGTGGGCTGTGACCAATCTGATGTGTAAACAAACAAACAAACAAACAAACTGATTTACTTAAGCAGCCCGAGGATGTCCTTGTGCCAGTAGAGGACATGAGATACTTTTTACAGGTTGCTGCCTTAAGTTCCTAGCTAAGTCATGCTCCTGATATTTTGGCCATGTGCTCTATAACCTGTCCTTCCTCCTCAGAACTTGAGTGCAGTGATAATAGTTTCTCCTGCTTTGCTCTATCCCAGCACCCCAAATCACCCCAGCACCTTTCTTCCTTCTAGTTCATTAATCAATCTATCTTTTTTCCCCCCTCCTGTGGAAAACAAAGGGGATCCCTCCACACAGTCAGATGGAATCTTCATCAAGAAGCCAGAAAATGTACTGATACATTGCGGTAAGCAGTAAAGTAGAAAGGCAGGCAGATCCACACACAACCTAAATTCCAGGGAAATTCATATGAACTTTTTTTTAAGTATTTCTTCTTATCTTTTTCTTGTGCATTGTGCTTTTCTTAGAGAACCGACCTTCCTTCCTTCCTTCCTTCCTTCCTTCCTTCCTTCCTTCCTTCCTTCCTTCCTTCCTTCCTTCCTTCCTTCCTTCCTTCCTTCCCCTTGCCCTTCCAGTGAAAAGGATCTGAACATGTCATACAGATCAATAAAAAAAGACATTTGCAATATAAGAGACATGACATAAATAGTAACGATAAGGAGGAGGGAGAACCAAAGCATTAAACTCAGGCACCAGTCTGAATATTTACAGTTCCAGCATTCAACTGAGATCAAAACAGTTTCAAAAGCTTCCTACCCCAGAAATCGCTAGGGATATTTCAAAGTATAGGAGAAAAAAGCAACTATCTCTTACCATACCTGATAGAGTACTCTTTCTTTAATCTCTCATTCATACTTTCTCCCTCTCATCTCTAAATGCTACTGATAGGATGTAACAGAACTAAAAGTTGCTTGCTTTTAAGCAGGAAGAGAACCAAGCAGCTTTTTTCTAATTCCTGCTAGATTAGTGTACAACCAAGCTGTAAAGTTTGGTGTGTCCTGCCTTAAGCCACTGAACAATGTTATATTAGGTCAGTTTACATATCAGCAACAGTCAGGACACTTCTAGGAACCTTCTCGTAGAGGAGAAGTAAGTTCCTTCTTCCAATCCTATTTGGGAAAGCCAAGGATTGAACCCAGAATTTTCTGCTTGCAAAGTACACACTCTAGCATTGACCTCTGGCTCTCTCCCAATCAGTATAAAACCACAATTGGTTCATCTAGGTCAGTATCAACTAGAGCAGTCTTCCTGAAGCTAACAACCTTCAGCAAGGTTGGCCTGAAACCTCACCATCCCCAGCCACCACAACCAATGGCCATCTGATCTGATAATGTTGGGATTTGTAGTCCGACACATTTAGAGAGTACCAGTAACTTCACTGCCTGCAATGGCTCTCTGAGTGATGCTCAGTATTATCTACAATAAACCGTGGCTCTCCAGGGTTTCAGAGGGAGTCTGTCTTTTCCTGCCATACCAAAGTTGTCCTTGACTTAAAAACACCTTATAGAAGTTTAATTCTCTTGAGTTAGATGAATAGGATAACAAAGTGCCTGTTTGGATGGGGAGACAGATGTTCTGACTTATATGTCTCCTTTCTATAGGCAGTGATGTGTCTATCAACTTGCAGCTGGATGGGGCTCAGCTCCCTTGCAGTCCTTCGGTCAAATGGTTCAAGGGGAAGTGGCTAGAGTTGGGAATTAAGAGTGGGCTACGGTTCCAGTTCACAGAGAACTTTGACAAGGATAAAAATGTGAGTCCCTGTAGAAAAAGAGGTGAAAGAGATGCTGATGCCTGCTCTCTCAAAATCTGTTGCATTCTTAAAACTCCTTTACTCTAACTACCATGGCTTATTTCCAAAGGATACTGAGAAGTATGTTTTGCAATAGCAGCTGAGAATTCTGCCAAAATTAACCCTGATTTGGCTTGTAAACATACTTTTAGGTGCTCTCCTAAACCCATCACTCTCTAAATCAGTGTTTCTCAACCTTGGCAGCTTTCAGAGGTGTGGACTTCAACTCTGCTGGCTGGGGCATTCTGGGAGTTGAAGTCTACACCTCTGAAAGCTGCCAAGGTTGAGAAACACTGTTCTAAACCTTCAGTTTGAAGCTCTGTATGTATTAGTATGTTTGGAGAACTTGTATGACTTTTCCAGTGATCAGTTTTCCCTGGGAATATCCCCATGTTTCTTTTGTTCTAGTAAAACTGCACTTGCTTGTTTTCCAATGCCTACATTTCACAGCTTAAAAAAAAGAGTCCTCTGCTGCTCTTCAGAACAAGGATGCCAAGCCATGGGGAGGATGGGGGGAGCATCAGGTGGGAGAAACCTGCCGTATAGGATGCTGCTGGGTGACTGTTGGAGGAATTGACTGGATGATATGTGTGACATTATGACAGTGTTCATACAACAGGTTTTTGTGTGTGTACGTTGAATCACAAAGTAATCAAAGAGCTCTGCTCAAGGGTTAGACCTGCTGAGTACTTAGGAGGGAGAACCCAGGGAATTCCAGGGCTGTAAACCAGACTGGGAAGTCAAAAAGCATAGCAGAAAAGGACAGCGGCCTACCACTTCTGTACCACTGCCAAAAGACCCTGCATGGTTGTGTCCATATACTCACCAAGAGTTGAACCATTATCTGTTGCCCTCAACCCCACTAGGAAGGTGTCCTTCATTTGGGGAGCACTGAGCTACCTTTTAAAATAGGATTTAAATTTCTGCAGCTGTACATTTCATAATATTGGTGCTACCATTCATCTCTCCCCTTGAATGTTTTAAAATTCTAGCACCAAGTTATTCCTTGTGGCCTTTTGTAAACCAACACTTCCAGAGTATAACACTGAGCACAAAATTCAGTTTTCTTCACCACTTGGAAATGTCCTCAGCTTCAGATCTTTGAAATGGGTGAAGTAGAAATCTAAATATAACTGAGAATGTCACTGATTTCAGTCTAAACAAGGCATTTTAAGCTGATTTAAAACTTGGAGATTTAACTGCTTAAACAGACTGAGAGCAAAATTGGACCAATTTTGGCAAATAGCCAGTCTCAATCTCATATTTGCCAAAATAACAGGAACTAGCACAGTGGAAGGAAAAAAAAATCTGGGTGAGATATCAGTAATGTAGGAATGCTTAAACCCTCTGTGTCTGTTGCAAATTCCCCCTCCCCACCAACAAGACTATTTTTCAACCTGTCAAACCCACTTTTTTTACCAGTCAAAGCCTGGATTGGAAAATAAATACATACATACATACATACATACATACATACATACATACATAAATGAAGCTACCTGTGGGACTTTGGTTAGAGAAGAATTGACCACAAGGTGCAGAACTGGGCATCCTACTAGTTGATTTTCTGCTGCTACTGTCTATCTTGGAACTCTATGTTTTTTACATCATATTGAATCTCCTTGGAAGTCCCATTAACACCAATGGGATCTAGAGATGCCTGACCTTCTCTAGTTCAGAACCCTTATATGCTAAAGATATAATGGCAGAAAAAATAGCTACTAATGAACTTTCTTTGTGCTTATGTTTTGTTTATTCCCAAAGATTTACACCTATGGGCTGAACATTGGGAAAGTAGTAATTGGAGACCGGGGTGACTATCGCTGTGAGGTGACAGCAAAGGACATTTTTGACAGCTGTGTCTTCAATGTTGATGTGGAAGGTACCACCAGGTTCACACTGAATGCTAATCTCTAAACCTAAATTAACAAAACTCAATTGTTTATATAACATGCTATGATCAAACAGATAAATGACATGGTTCATATAACCTGCTAAGACAATAGTTGAGTTTCCCACAACTCACTGAACCACAGACTACCCAACTCCACTTTAGCCCAGACCCATGTTGTACAAATTCAACCTAAATGTCTTGACACCTCCTGTCATCCTTTGGAGACTACATCCATCAAATAGTTTTTATACTGGTCAAGATTAATCTTGTACATTGCTTTCAAAGGTGAATATATTGGCAATTTTCTGTGGTTGACTTCCCTCTCTGGAACTTTAGCCTTCGGGATGTTTTATCATTCCTTTATTTATATCTGAGGATGACATATGTATGTTTGGCTATTACTCCTGCTTAGCTAGCATTACTGCTCCCACACAGTTATTTTGAGCAAAAAGCAGTTTTTGCTTTAGAGGACACATTTTTTGTTCCTAATTTCCATGTTGTTTCCCCATTCCTAACTCTGTAAACTCCCTTCTGCCTTGTAAATCTTCGTTATCTTCTCCTCCAGCACCAAGAACCGAAGAAACTGGCAATATTTTACAAGCATTCAAACGGACGTAAGTACTCATGGCTTCAGCACAAATGAATCCCTTACTTGGGCCAGTTCACCTTCATTTAACCATTCTGGTTTTGTTGGACTACAGACTCCATAGTTCTGCTGCTCAGCCTGACCAATATGGGGGGTGGCAGGCAAGGAAATGCTGGCTTTTTGGATCATGAAAACAATTCCAAAATCAAACCACAATGAGACAAAAGAATGTGCAAGTTTTAGCAATCTCCAGAACTCTTCTTCAGATAAAATATTGCAATAATCAGAAGATGGAGAGGAAGAAAAACTTTTAAAAATTACTGTACAATGCATGGTGCTTTGGAATGAAAAGTGCCCTGTTCTTTTCCTTGCAGTGGAGAAGCCAAAAGTGATATTGCCGGAGAGCTGGATTTCACCAGCTTGCTTAAGAAGAGGTACAGTAAATGGAGATCTTAGGGGTGGAGGGAGGAGTAACAGTAGTTCTTTCTTGGCCTGTATAGATATCCAGCAGAGGCAATCAGTCTAGTGAAAACAGGTAAAATTCATTCATTTGTAATAAAAGTTCTTCAGGGTGGAAAATGCAACCTTTTGCTTTAAACTACAAATACAAATCATATAGCCAAGAAGAATTGTTTTTTGAACTGCTAGGCTGAAAGAGAAGTTTCCTCAAAGAAAAGGAAGAAAGGATCTGACCTCTGCTTGATTATTTTCCCTACTCCTAGGCTTCCTGTATGTGCCATGCACCAATGATAGTGAAATTTCAAAGCCTTGTTATCGCCTTCTTCAGATGCCAGAACAAGCATTGGTCAGTTACTCTGATACTCTGGAGGATGGTGTATTTACTCCTGCTCTGGAAAAAAAAGTTGAATTTTCTTATGTTCCTCCTCCGTGACATGCTAGTACTCTGTGGTCCTAAAGGATGGGCAGAGGTAGTAAATAATAAAAGCAGAAGCAAGAGAAGGAGATGAATAAGGGATGTCAAACTAAGTGGGTCTCAACACGGCATACAGGAGAAGTCCTATTTTCTAATAATCAATTGGTTTCTTCAGAGTCAGCAGTTGGAAGCTGATACATTTCTTGTAATAATTTGCTGTTGTTACGAAAAGCTAGTGAGGAAGCCAGGCTGGAAACCAGTTAGGGCAGCAGTGAATATGAGAAATATTCTCCAATTTTCATGGTTCCTAGTATTGTCCAACATCTCTGAGAAAGACTGCCTGTGGAAAAGATGGTAACTCCACCAGAGTAATAATTTCTAAGAGTGGAAATATGAATGTTTGGTCTGTGAGTAAAACTGAGCTTCTTCCATTTTTTTAAAAACTGGAAATTCCTTATAATTTCTACGAGCTACCTTTAACCTCATGCCATCTCTGCTTTGACCAGCCCATAGGAGCTTTGTTGGTTATTATAGTTTGAGACTGAGAAGGTGGGCTTTATTCAGTTAATTTCCTGTGAGAGATGCAAAAGACTTAGGTTGAAAAATGCCCCTTTAGGAATATAGTACATTGTACTTGCCTGTATTTTTTTCTCAAATAATTTGCCTTTAAAATGGGAGGGCTTAGATTTCCTGAGAATATGATAATACAGGCAGATGAGAGGGGAGAGGTTCTGTGTAATTTCATTTTGGCTTCATGGTGGTCAAATTCAGGACAAGCTTTGTTTTGGAGAAATATGGTAGTTTCCTATCTGTATCAACCATTGTGAAGGAACAGACAAGTATCAGTTGTTCTAGAGGATAGCTTTGAGAGCTCCCTCTTCCTCCATCCCTCTCTGTAGAGAAGTGCAAGAAGAAGAGAAGAAAAAGAAGAAAAAGGATGACGATGATGATATGGGGATCCCACCAGAGATCTGGGAGCTGCTTAAGGGTGTGACCAAGAAAAGCGAGTATGAGCGCATTGCCTTAGAATATGGTATCACTGATCTACGTGGCATGTTGAAAAGGCTCAAGAAAGCCAAGGTGGAGATCAAGAAAAGTGCAGGTCAGCTAGGATGCTTTTTTTCTGGGTACCAGAGAAACCCCTCCTGAGACTGTTTCTTTTTGTTATGGGTGGGTGGGCCAGAGCTCAGATTTTGCCATATGGCAGGCAGCTCCTTCCTAGATGGATTGGACCTACTCCCAGAAATCCAAGGCGGCATGGTGGATGGCTGATTAGAAATTCTGAGAGATGAAGTCCAAAATATCTGGAAGGGACTATGTTGGTGGAGACTGAAATACAGCTTCTGTTTAAATGGGATCTTAATGGAAGTAGTTATGTGGTATGTTCTAGCATTTCAGCACAACATATAAACTATATCGTCTCATTAGCTTTCTCTCAGCTTTCCACCTCCTCTAGTCCAAGAGAATAAAAGGGGTGTCTATTCTCAATCTCTTTTATAGCCTTCATTAAGAAACTGGATCCTGCCTATCAAGTTGACAAAGGCCACAAGATCAAGATGTGGGTGGAGGTGAGCGACCCTGACATACCTATCAAATGGCTGAAAAATGGGCAAGTGATCAAGCCCAGTGGCAAGTAAGTCTGAGCAATGAGGTGGCAAAGCAAGGATGCTGTTTATTGTTCTAGTGGGTAGGAAATGGGAAAGTATATTGGGAGCCAAGGGAAAGAGTATTCTGGTTCTCTCTATGCAGGTGCCTGTGTTTTTTCTTTCTTGTGGGTAGGTACATCTTTGAGAATGTGGGCAAGAAACGTATCCTGACGATCACCAAGACCACCCTGGCTGATGATGCAGCCTACGAATGTGTGGCTAGGGATGAGAAGTGCTTCACGGAGGTCTTTGTAAGAGGTGAGGCTGGGAGGATGCATGCAGATATAACATGATTGGAGAAAGTGACAAAAGGGGTGACTTGCAGAATAAAGTTGAGAGGCATAGCCTTGCCTGAGCGATATCACCACTATACATTCTGTCCTTCTATACCTAGAGCCACCTGTCCTGATCATGAGTGGCCTGGATGACCAGCAAGTATATGTGGGAGACAGGGTAATAATGGAAGTAGAAGTATCTGAGGAAGGAGCCCAGGTAATGTGGTAAGTTCCCAGTTCAACTTTTCCTGTCTTTCTCTTTTTTATCCTCTAGCCCAGTGTTTCTCAACCTTGGCAATTTTAAGATATGTGGACTTCACCTCCCAGAATTCCCCAGTCAGCATGCTGGCTGGGGAATTCTAGGAGGTGAAGTCCACATATCTTAAAGTTGCCAAGGTTGAGAAACACTGCTCTAGCCAATCAGATGACTTCTAAATAATCTCTGTATTGGATACAGAGCTGTCTCTTAAACTTTCCAACATATGTTTCTTGTGGGTTTGTTTCCATCTTTCTTTTTTAAATTCAACTTAAAAAAATAATAACAGAATAATAATGAGGTAAAAAATAAAGATGTCAATTTCAATTCTTTTCACATGTTATCAAACTGTATGATTTAAATCTAGGAGGCAAAAATTCTAGCCTAACAGAATAATAATGAAAAATCTATAGGTTATACATAATTAAAAAGAAGGGGAAAAAAGATGGAAATGTTGCTGAAGATATAGAATCATAAACAGAACACTTTTAGGAAATTTAATCAGATTACTTGAAAATATAGGTAATATTCTGGAAAGCCATAATTACTGCCCCTTATGATGCTGGGAAGATTCTTGTCTTCTCCCTTGTTTTATTTGCATCATAGGCATTGCACATGTCTCCCCAGTCATGTCCTCTCTCCGTCTTCTTCCCTTTTTTCTCTCTTCCTCTCTAGGTTGAAGGATGGTGTGGAGTTGTCTCGTGAAGAGACCTTGAAGACCTTTCGCTTCAAAAAGGATGGCAAAAAGCATATGCTCATAATCAGTGAGGCTACCAAGGAGGATGCTGGGCGCTACCAGGTTGTAACCAACGGGGGCCAATCAGAGGCAGATCTTGCAGTTGAAGGTCTGTGGAGGCCAATGGATCAGTTGATGGAAAGGCTATAAAGGGATTTGGAGGTTTTCCCAGTGGAATTTATGTGTTCGAATCTTTTCCTTCCTTACCATCCAGACAAACCGCTCGAAGTAATTCAAGATATTGCTGATCTGACCGTCAAGGCCACTGAGCAAGCTGTCTTCAAGTGTGAAGTGTCTGATGAGAAGGTGACTGGCAAATGGTACAAGAATGGAGTTGAGATCCGACCCAGTAAACGCATCACAATTTCTCACAAGGGCAGGTGAGCATTTGGAGAAAACAGTAGAATGTAGGCAAAGTGTTTATTTGTGGCATTGGTGGGTGTTATGACTCCATTTGTGCCTGCCGTTTTATTAGTTCAGCTGAATCTGTTCTGGTATTGTGGGTTAAACACTTGCCTTGAGCATATAAAATTCAGCTTTGGGTTTTTGCTCAGGTATAAATCTCACTGGACAGGCTTGGGCAGAGCACCATCTCTCTGTCCGATGTACTTCGCTGTTTTGTTTTTGGACTATAATTTCTGGAGGAATTAAAAAAAAGGTAATAAAGACAAACCCTGTGTTTATTTTAAGGGTGGAGTTCCTGATTTTTTTTTAATGCAGACATACACATACACACTGATGCACACTGATTCACCATTTTCTTATAAAATGGTAAGTGTAGTGTATTTAGCACTGTTAAGTGCTAAATACACTACATTCAATGAATTGAGGTTTCACAAAGCATCATTCTGGTTGCTTTAGCTTTGTTGCTTTGCTTTGGGGCCTAGTGCTTAAATACTGCATGAGAAACCACAGTGTGATATGATGTGTCCTATTACATCTCTGAACAGCCAGTTCGTTCATTTGGATGAGAAAATAGACAACAAATGAGTTGCTTAATGGTGAGGAAAAATCATTATGCTGAACCATCTGCGAGGGCTGATCTTAAGTTAGAATCCCAACCCTGTGAATCAGCTGATGGTGGTCCATCCATTCTGATCCTTTGTCTGTAACATCAATTTTATTCTGCAGGGTCCACAAGCTGATCATTGATGATGTGAGACCTGAAGATGAGGGAGATTACACCTTTGTCCCTGATGGATATGCTCTTTCACTTTCTGCTAAGCTCAACTTCTTGGGTCAGTGCAGGGAGGGGCTTGGGTAGGCGGCTTGAGATTCTCCAGTAAGCAAGCAAAATCCTTGAGCTTGTAATGACCATCACCATTACAGTCCATGTGCAGAACAGTGGCTGAGTGGCTGAATATCATGCTTTTCAAGGTATTCATCCAGAAACATATTAAAACACAAGCTTGGGTTTTCTAAGTTTCTTCCACAGCCACATAGCTAGCTGACTTGGAGCATGACTGCACTACATGGGACTCTTGGATAAGTTCCTGCATGCAAATATATTATTTCCTTTGTTTCTCATGTTCAGACTGCAAAGATTGCTGTTTAGTTTGCCAAATGGAATCGCCTATGAACAAAAAAAGAGCTGTGCCACAAATTTATGAAGTGCTAAAAAATTAGGAACCCTCCTCCCTCACACACAATCGTGTTAAACAGGGATTTTTCCAAAGCAACTAATGGCAAACTGTGTGAATGAAAGGGGAAATGAACTGAAGTAGCTAAAATCCTAAACAAAATTTTATTCCAAATCGGGATGATGTGCACTAAAGATCATCAGTCAAGACTAGGAATAGACAACATTTTTGCAGACAAGGGTCACAATTATTGTTGTTGCCATTGTCATAGCAGGGAGCAATGATAGTGAGATTGTGAGGTCACCCAAATGTATGGAGCTGATTTTTCTAGGATTTTTTTTCTTTTTTTCTTTTAGATTATTGTATTTGCTTCATTTTTCAATTTAAAAAATGGGAAATTATGCCCTTGATGGTTCTGGTAGTTTGCTGTGAAATTTCAGGGTGGAGGGACTTCAGGAGCTTTAAAAAGGGGGTTCAGGGTCCTGTGGGTCAACCCACTCTCAGTCTAAACACTTGGGTGTTTATGTATGCGTGTGTTTAAATGAATCCTTCAGTTGCAAAGCTTTTACACTAATTGCAGAAGCTACATTTCCTATTCTATGGCTTGCTGATGGATGGAATCTTTTGGATATGATTGGCTTCTGTTTGTAAGGAAGTTTATGGTGCCCTTATTTCACAGGAAACACTACTTTGGGGAATGACTCCACATCCTAATTGTATAGTGGCACAGAAAGAAAGAATATAGGTTTTATAACTTCAAAACACTGACCAGAGGTTTCACTGCTGTTTTTTCTTCATTCTCTTCCCCTTTCTAGAAATCAAGATTGAGTATGTCCCTAAGCAAGGTGGGTGAATTCTTGCAATCTTGAGATAATGTTGGCTAGGACAGGAGCCTCAGAATTCTTTCCAATACAGCAAAATTCAGGCTTGCTGAAAACTTTATTTGAATGAGTGAAGCAAAGGGGCCTGTCCCTTTCATCTCCCTGCATTAAAGAATGTTAATGGGACCAGAGTTGTCAGATGTAGACCAATGTTGGTCACCAGCTGTATGCTGAAGAAACCTAGCCTAATGTTTTTGCTCAGCCCAAGAATCTCACTTGACCAGCTGGGAGCAAGTCACATTGTTCAGGGGGTTAAGGCATCTCCCATATTTGGATAGGTTACAACATTTGGGGCATTTTAATTTAGAAAACAGAAGCAACTAAGGGAGGGCATGATCTCATGAAGCTGAAGGGTAGGAGTTTCAGGGCAGTCAAAATAAAGCATTTCATCACACAGCAAACAGTTATACTTTGACTTTCAATGCTGCAACATGAACCCCCCAGCTTGGATGGGTTGGATGAGAAGAAGACTATCTGTAACTACTAGTCATAACAATTGGACCTCTCCTGTCCAGGAGGAGGGAGCTATTGACTTCAGGTCTTCCTTGTGGCCCTTCCAGAGGCATCTGATTAGCCCAAGGATGCTGGATTACATATGCTTCTGTGTTGGTCTGCTAAGCTCTTCTATACTTACAGACAATTATGTACAGTTCCTGTCCATAGAATGGAAATAATTATCTCCACTGAGGAACAGTACTTTTTTGCTTTGAGTTGTTGACACAAACTAAGCCGTGCACCTCTCCAGCTGAGGCAGACCCAGTGTTACAAACATCTCCCCATAAGAAGCCATCTCTATGAGAGAGCTTAGGCAACTGAGACTAATTGTCAGGAGAATGGGTATAATGCTACAGTCCCCAACAAAAGGCTCCAATAAAAAAAAAATAAAGAAGGGAACTCAAATCAGCTAATCTCTGTGGATCAAAGCAAGCCCTTGTTCACTCTCTTGGGAGCTGTTAGTAGCTTTGGGGAAATATGTCATTCCTGGAAATACCAGCTAATGCATGACTAGTATGGAGGGAAAATCATTTCACTGTCATTTCTGGTTTTCCCAGAACCCCCCAAGATCCACTTAGATTGTGGATCAGGGAAAACAAATGAAAACACAATTGTGGTTGTTGCTGGGAACAAACTACGCCTGGACGTGAACATCACTGGAGAACCAGCACCAACGGCAACTTGGATGAAGGGTAATGAAGTAGGTATTTGTTGGGTCAGAATGGAACATATCAGGGTTTCAGTTTCAAGAGCAGAGAAGCTCAAGAATGCTGACGAATTTGCATCGCTGCCTCTTTCTCACAATTAACTTCTTCCAGACTTTGGGGGTGCTGTTGGAAGTAGGAGGTCCAGTACTAGCATCATGTTTAGCAACTTGAAATGCAAAAGGTGGGCCACACTTGGCCCATCCCAGCTCTTCAGCCATAATTTCATCATAGAAAATGATGTTGCACCAAATTAAACCTATATTAATAGGGCTTTGCAAAGCGTTTAAATGGGGGGATTCACAATTGTGGAGCACAAACCCTACCCCTCCCTTGCAATCATGAAACAAGCTTCTGAGGTTGCTCTGGGAGTTGCTCCTGGCTGTCTGTGCATACAGTCTGAAGACAGCTGGAAGTGGCTTGGGCACCAGTCATGCAACCCTTGGCAAATGATGCTATTGCTGTAATGATTCACAGAGAGAGTTTCTCTTCATGTTCCCATGTGTTACAAAGTACCTCATTACAGTGCTTTTCGCAGTCCTAATTAAATCGAAAAGGACTAAAGAGACATTACTTACTATTATTTAAGTGATTTTATTACTTTTATTACTTAAAACCTCCCTAGTAAGTCAAGCTTGCTCAACACTAAAAGAGCTACATTTTCCTAAAATACTGTAAGTGTAATTAAAATGTCTGTAAAATAATACTTCAGATGTCAGCATCCTTTCTGTAAGAATCACCATTTCCTAGCTCAGACTGAATTAATTATAATAATTAGTATTCAGCTGATTCTTCCATAAAGTTTTTTTTTAAGCTGTTAGTTGTTATAAAAGTTTCCTTTTTCTTACAGTCCCTGGTATAGGTATTCTAAAAACGTAACCATATCAGTGATGTTCCATTTCAAGTTTATTTTATGGGCCGTTTTTCAACATCACAGCTTGTTAGGATTCATCAAGAAAGGGGTTATATTTTTAAAACTTATACAGCTCAATCATATATATGCCAAATAGCTGGGTCCAAGACAAAAAAAAAGTACAATATTTTTACTTAAAATAATTAAATGCAGGTATTATTTTTAATTATTTATTTCTCTATTAATAAATAAACAAAAATACATATAAATCTATCTATCTATCTATCTTGGTGAGGGAGAGGGAGACCCTTCACTTCATTGCGCTTGCCATCTTTTATCTTTTTTTTTTAATGTTTTATTGATTTGATTGTAATTTCTTGTTTGATTGTTGTGAGCCACCCAGTGTTGTGGAGAGTTAAGCAGCATACAAATTTAATAAAGTATTGTTATTATTGCAACCAATAAATCTAAAACTTTTTCCTCTCTATCACAATTTCAATTTGGCGGCAGATTTTAGCTCTGGTTGGGACCACATATGGCCTTGGAGCCATGGATTATGTATGCCTGGTTTATGGGATTCAGGGGTGTCTGGATGGGATGTGAAAGAAGTTAAGATGTAACACATGTAAAACACATGTAAAAAGGGGGGCAAGGCTTCAATAGCACTGCCACACTTGCTGTCTTGTGCTTTTTGACACCACCCATGCCGCTGTGAACATCCCTGACAGGACTGCAGTCAGTCAGTCAGTCAAAAGGACTCCATGTGCTTAAGCACCAAGGGCAACATCGACTGAACCTTTTTCTCAGTGAAATTAGTGGAGCAAGTCACCAGTAACTTTTCATATTGATTGCAAGATGGCTTACAGTATATGCAACTCATTTGTTGGGTTTATGCAATGCACCAAATCCGAGTTAAGCAAACAAAATTACTGGGTTTGCATAACATTCTATGCTGAAACAAATAAATCCTTTAAAGCTTAACTTGATGACTTGATTCACACAACACACTGAATAGGGACCCAACCCTATCTCCGCCTAAGCAAGTGTATTGTGTTAAGCCAGTGAGTTTGTAAGGCTCCAGGTCCAAGTCTTTTGGCAAGTGTACACACTGTAAAAGCTACTTGCCTTATTGTTTTGGTTTTTAGGGCAGCGGCCCATCTTTCAAAATGCTGAACATTCCACTGCTCTTGGAAATCATGGCTCCTTTGCATGTACTTTTTCCCTCCAGTTTGCAAATGTCTAGATCCCCTTGACTGTTTCTGCCTTTCCTCCATCATCCCCCAGATTTTTTCAGAGAAAGATGGCCGGGTCCGTATAGAAGAGCGGAAAGAGCTGAGCAGTTTTGTGATAGAAAGTGCTGAGCGCTCTGATGAAGGACATTACACTATCAAGGTGACTAATCCGTTGGGCGAGGACGTTGCCTTTCTCAACATCAAAGTTGTGGGTGAGTTAGTAGGTCAGTGGGACAGCGGGGGTCCTTCCTTCTACCCAGCATTCCTATAACATTCTTGCTCCCTGTCCTTGGCAGATGTTCCTGATCCTCCTGAAACTGTGCGTGTCACTTCTGTGGGAGAGGACTGGGCCATTTTGGTGTGGGAACCACCCAAATATGATGGTGGTATGCCCATTACTGGTGAGTGCTTCAAGTTAATGTTGGTGGCTGTTCAGACAAATAGAAACCTAAAATTAGGGAACAGCTTGTTCCTCAGCCACAGAGCAAGGACAAGCGCGTGAGATAACCCCATCCTATAGCCTGACTCTCCCTCAGTCTTAAAGGGAGATTACAGCATTGCCTAACATGGAGATTCTCAAACTTTGGGGTGCTTTGATCCCCTAAAAAGATAAATGAATTGATGAGATGCCTCCCCTAAACAAAACTAATGATTTCATTGGGTTAATGTTGGGCAAGAAATAAATATGCCAATCAGTTTTGATATGCATTCATCTAGTAATTTATTAAATATACATTAATTTGTTTAAATTTACAATTATTTACATTTAATTTTAATACATGTTATATTATTGGACTTCTCCAATTTTGTGGTACCAGAAATGCCTGTTGTGGACTCACTCAACCCGGAGTGACTTTTAGCAGGTATCCTGTTCTTTTCTGCACAAGCTTGATTAGGCTTAAGAAAAGAATTGCTTGCAACTCCTGGGAGATCTCAACTCACAGTTCGAGATCCCCTGGCTTAATGCCTCTGAATGGGATGTAACATGGAAAAATGCATTGCAAATCTATCTCTTCCCATGATAAAAAGGTACCACAGTTGCAAGAATTTCTTTGTTCTTCTCTGAAAGCCATTTTTCTTTTAAAGGCTCTTAAATATTCTAGTTGTTTGGTTTCCTTGGGACTGAAATTAAATAGCATTGCCATCTACTATAATCTTAGTCAATTTAACAGCTCCACTGCTTGATAAGAAGCTGGCCAGGATGGATGTGGTAGACTAACACATCCAAAAATACCGTGTTGGAAAGTCCTTTTTGCACATGTGTCTGCCCTGTGAGTGGGAGAAAACTAAGAGAATTTCTTGTTTTTGTGGATACTACTTGGGATTTTGTTTTTTATTTTTCAGAAATATTTCTGAGTTTACAATTTTCCAGGACAACATAATTAGTTGTAAATAACTGAATGCATTGTATATCCTTTTAACATTCTAAAAATCACTATTAAACACTAAACTAAGAATTAACATTGAGAACTACTATATGGTCAACACAGTATAAATCACTGGTTAGAATTTTAGGCTACAATAAATTCAACCCATAGTAGTACAACTCTGCTCTGGTTTTGATATGGCTACCCCTTGTTGATTAGTGCTATATATACTTGATATCTATTGATTGGATAATGCTGATTATAGAAATATCTTCCTGCACACTTCATTTTTTTCCTCCTTTGCATGCCAGGGTACCTGCTGGAGCGCAAGAAGAAAGGTAGCATGCGCTGGATGAAACTGAATTTTGAAGTATTTACTGAGCTGACTTATGAGTCCACCAAGATGATTGAAGGGGTGCTCTATGAGATGCGGGTCTTTGCAGTCAATGCCATTGGAATCTCTCAGCCCAGCCAGAATACCAAACCTTTCATGCCTATCGGTGAGCATGAGGGCTGGCTTGTGATGAAATGCTGGTGAGAGGCAGGGCATGAGCTGATGAGGCACTGGAGCGGGTAGAAAAGGTGGAGTTGTCCTTTCCGTCACGTACCACTATTTAGCAGCCAAAGAAGCGAAAGAGCTGTAGCAGGATCACAGAGACCGGTTGAGGATTTCAGGTCAATGACATTAGATTTCTACTGGAGTTGATGGTTCTGGATATGGGAGAGATGAATTCAGATCACATTTTCATGCAAACCTAAACCGTGATCATTTCCCAACAACATATACCCACATTGCATTGCTGTTATTATTTGTATTTCTCTGAATTCAGCAGTGTCGTTCAGTGATTAGGAAATACGCAAAATTGCAAGCCTGTTAAAGGAAAACAAACACTCATGAAAATGAAGCATCAAAGCACAGAATTTTAAAAATGCTCACAGAACGAATACGTTATGGGCATTTCTATATAAAATTGCTTGCGTTACAGCATCGATTGCAAAATATGCAGTCATTAGGGAAAATTGGTTAAAATGCGTAGGTTAAGAGACGTGCCTGAATAATCATAGGTATTTCCTTTTTTGCTTTTTAAAACCATTTGCAGACTAATATACACAAAGAAAAGGATGACACTAGGAAAAAAAGGACAACATCAGAGAAAGAATGGACATTAGAATGGTTTCCTAACTGTAGGAATGATAACGTGTTTGCGTGTATGTGTGGGTGTATCTATTTATATCTACACTGTTATTATTCTACTAAGTTCCCTGCCCGTTCAATTCTGCTTCAGCCCCCACCAGCGAGCCCCTTCATCTCACCTTGGAGGACGTCACAGACACAACAGCCACCCTGAAATGGCGTGCGCCAAACCGAATCGGTGCAGGGGGCATTGACGGCTACCTCATTGAGTACTGCAAGGAAGGAAGTGAGTTTCTCTACCAGCAAATGAAGATCTGGGATTGCAGGGTGTGCACGGCCCTTCTACCGCTCTCTTATTTAAGCAATTATTGAAGGAGTTCCTCAGAGTGATGGAGGCCAGATTGACCGCTCCATTTGCTTCCTTTGTTGTTCTTTCTTTGGGAGGCATTGCCTTTCATATCCGGCAAGGCCGTCTGTAATGGTATGTGGGAATGACCTTGGGAGACAGGAAGAAGAGACGCAGCCAAGGGAATAGTCAGATAAAAGGCAACTCAGCCCACAGCAGGAATGTGGGTGGGGCAAGCCGCTCAGAAGGGACCCTCCCTAGTTTCCTGGGCTGTAAAGGGGACAGGGGAGAACTGCACTCTCAGACTTGCAAGATTCTGTTTATGTAACTTTACAATAAAGTAGAATTAGGTCATCTGGCCATGCTTCCTGCCTGGTCTACCTCGCAAGGCTGACAGTCTCACCTGGCTGAACCTTCACCAGCCCTGTAGCAGCATTCACGAGTACCGTTTGGAAATCAAGGGCCAGACCAAATCTGAGCAGAACGTACAGTGTTTCTCATCTTTTATTTGCCGCCACCTGAATATCCATGAAGTCTTGCTTAGAAATTCCCCAGGGGAATCCCCTCCCATTCACACCTTTGGCCGAGACATTCAGGTACTTCAGAAAAAATGGCCTCTGACTTCCTGCTTGCTCTTTATCCCCTAATCTTGTACTCCACCCTCTTTCCCAGCTGATGAATGGATACCTGCTAACACAGAGCTGGTGGAACGCTGTGGCTTCACTGCCAAAGGACTTCCGACAGGCGAGAAGCTTTTATTTCGGGTCGTTGCAATCAATATTGCAGGCCGGAGTCAACCAGCCACTTTAGCACAGCCTGTCACCATTCGTGAGATTGTTGGTGAGTCGGTTTGGGTGTTTGGAGATGTTAATTGTGGACACACAGTAGCTTGATCTTGTCCCCTGGATCAAGTTGAATTATAAGAAGAGATTTTAAGCTGCAACAGGAGAATGAAGGGCCGGGTGGGGTGGCCCAATACACATCCGGGTCCTGAAAATGTTTGCCCCACTGTGATCCTAAATCAGATTGGGAGCCTTGCACATGATTTCATTTTTCCCTAAAAATTGCAGTTAAAAGGTCCATTCCTATCTTGATTGAAAGCCAGTCTTCCTATTTTTTTAAAAGGCTTCATGCAATTATTAATTGCATGCATGTTTTTTCTAACTAGTTTAGCCTCCGATTGATTTTTTTAAAATTATTAATAGTTTTTGAGTGGCACAAGTCATCTTAACTGCTTCCATCTTGGAATGGCCAATTGGGGCACAGATTTTCTAATTCTGTTCTTCCGATTACAGCAATAAAGCAGTCCCAGCATTTCCATAGCTCCTTTCCTGCCCCATCCCCACACGCTTGATATCAAGCCATTATCTACAAGAATAGTTCCTGGCTAGTGCTCTCTTAGAAACATTAGGTACATCTCGTATCTCCCTTAGCCAGCATAGCCAAATTGGGAAGGATGTTGGACATGATGCTTATCAAGAATATTTACTTACTTAACCAAATGAGTGGAATTCTGGGTTGCCAGACTACTTCTGGCTGTGAGCTAGTAATCTATATAGTTTGGGTATGAAACCACATATCCCCAAGGTCCCATTTTCCCCATCTTCCCATCCAGTGCCTTCCAGCATTTTTTTTGAACTTCCTCCAACCACATCTTTTCTTTGCCTTCATACAGAACAACCCAAGATCCGTCTCCCTCGCCAACTCCGACAGACATACATCAAGAAAGTTGGGGAGCAAATCAACCTGGTGATCCCATTCCAGGTAGGCAAGTGGCTAAAAAGGAGAAAAACTCAGAGGACTCAAATTCACAGTGCTGCAGGCTTTTTGTGAGGTCTCTGATGTGAAACATGGAGCAAAGCATTCTGGAGAATATCTTTTTTTCTCTTCTGTTAAGACAAATAGCATCTACTTCTGGATTCAGTAACATTGCTCAGCAAGTGTTATCAAGGTTACTACTTAGAAAGCCAAGCCTGGCCTCTCCTGCTGATAGCCAGCAGGGAAGGAATGGAGTCATGACTTGAGATTTAAAATGCATTGTTAAAATGAACTTTTTTCCTCAACTGCAGCTTCATTATGCAGCTTCTATGACTAAAGGCATATTATGCAGTCTATAATGTTGGTGTAGTAAATACCTACCCTGCTTTATTGCTAAAGGCTTTAACTACTTCTGTTTAGAGTTAAGAAAAGGCTAAATGTCTTGGCCTTCATGGTTTCTCTCTCAGGTTGGCCACAGTATATACAGTACTGGCTGGTAGAACATGGTCTCCTCCCTGTCCCTTGCCTTCCTTCAGCATACTTCAGGTTCAGCAGCGTCCAGGGTGTGTGTGTGTGTGTGTGTGTTTGTGTGTGTAAATCTGCAAGATGGTGGGCATGACATCACAGTGCAATTCCTGCTCCTTTTATATGTTTCTGCCATAGCCCCTGCCCTGGGCAACATCATTGCCCCCAAGGTGAGATTGGCCCCAACCCTTCTGGCCTTCTGGAAGACCCTTAAAACATGGCTTTGTCAATTAGTTTGGGGATCCCATGGTAGAGTGGAGCCTGTTCGATGGTTGCATGACTGTTCATGGCATGCATTCTCTCTATGCTTTCCCACCATTTAGCTTTTTTCTTTGTTTTGATCTTGTTATTTTAATTTAGATTGGTTGTTCTAATGGTGTTTTATATACTCTTGATTATTACTATGTATGCTGCCCAGAGTCACTATGTGAGATGGGCGGCTCTATAAATGTGATGAAATAAATAACATAAATAAATAAATAAATGCGTATGTTGGTATTGTATTAAAGGATCTGGTCTTGTATGGGAGCCTTGTGCCATGATCATGCAGGTCTTGACCATTCCTGCAGATGCGGCTGTTCAAGGCTCCTCTTGCACCAGCCAGCCTGACATACATCATGACTGTTAAATCCATCTCAGGATAACACACCAACTTTGCTCTTTTCTAAAAGCCAGCAAGCTTCGACAGCCAACGCTGTCTAGCTCTATCTTCAGTTGCTAGCCATTATATCTCCCGCATTAACGTTCTTTCCCTAGCTGCTTTTTTTAGACTCCATCTCTGCCAACTCAGCACTGCCCCTCCCTTTTCCTATGGGGAAATATTCCTAAACTACCTCCTATCCTCAGCTTCTACTGATCAGCAAACCAAAGCCAACTGTTTGGCTGCCTGAGCCTCTGTGAGAGATTGCAGAGAGGCCTTCTGTCGTCATCACTTTCTTGGAGGAAGTTGAGTGTGAAATGCTGAATAACAGCAACAGTCAAAAGGCTGGGTAGAACTTCTAGGAGCATTTTCTAATTGTTAGTTCTCTTCTCCCTTCCCTTTCCCTCCCTCAAAAAGATGTAGAGTTTTCATCAGCCCCTCCCTTTAATAATATCTGTGGGTGTGGCAGGGGAATTTGCTAACTTTTGAGAAATCTTTAAAGAGCTCTCAACCATTAGCTCTCATTGAGAAAATATCAGGCAGCCTCTCTGGTCCATTAATACACAATCTCCACAATAATTAAATATTATCTAGTTACTGCGGTGTGGAACATACAGCCTTCATCCTAATTAATGTGGCTCTAACAGTCCTCTAATCTTCAGGTTGCACCTTTGGAATTTGGGAGCGTACCTGTGAAAAAATAGGGAATAAATAATGTAGCAAAGGAGAAACAACTATGCCAAGTTGTAATGCAAACCTCACCCACTTTGGGCACTGGCTCCACCCTAGCAAACTCTCATTTACTTTTTCTGCGGGTCAGTGACATTCCTTTGGAAAGTAAAAGGGGCACCACTAAGCAGAAGGTCCAGTGCTAATGCTAAGCATTTTTTCAACTCCAGGGTAAGCCTCGTCCTAAGGTCACCTGGTCAAAGGATGGGCAACCTCTTGATGCCAAGGAGATCAACATCCACATTTCCGATTTTGACACCATCCTCTTCATCCGCAAAGCTGAGCGATATCATTCAGGCCTCTATAAACTCTCAGTTCAGATTGAAGGCATGGAGGACAGTGCTGACATCAAGATCCGTGTTGTAGGTAAGGACCACCCTGCTTTTCATAGACATGACAGCAAACTAACAGGAAGGAAGGAAGGAAGGAAGGGAGGGAGGGAGGGAGGGAGGGAGGGAGGAAGGAAGGAAGGAAGGAAGGAAGGAAGGAAGGAAGGAAGGAAGGAAGGAAGGAAGGAAGATGTTTAATGTTTGGTTTAGAATTAATGAGATGTTCCCTTCTGCAGAAATAAAGATTCATCTCAAATACATGTAAGGGTTAATGTCAGTCATAGTTTCAGTAGGAGTTGAAGTATACAACAAGCTGCTGCTTCCCCAAAAGCTTTTGTGCAAAGTTTTGTCTTTAATTTCTCTAATGCTAATCACTTCTCACATCCAGCCCCCTCCAAAATCCAGTATTATTCTTCACATAATACCTCTCTATGTAGCCTTCCTATCACTGTCTAAACCACCCCTGTCTCTGTTCTCTCACTATATAATTAATACCTGCATTGCATTGAGTGCTATGAGAACAACAGATGTATGCAACTTCCCCCGGCTTGAGGTCCACACCCAGCTGTGCATAGCATACTGGGAGTAGCTTTCTGAAAGTGAGTTGCCGGGGCTCATTTGGGGAGGGGTGCCAGGAATATTAAGGGGTGAAGCGGGTGCCTTAAGCATCTGCCTTAGGTCTATATTGCTCTTGAATTCCCTTCAAGGGCCTACAGCAATGGGGGAAAAATGGCCAATATTTTTGACTCAACAAATTCTGGGGACCCAAAAAAAGGGGGGGGGGTGCTGGTGAGCTGCATGAGTTGTGGGGAAGATGATAAATGGACTGCCTTAATAAAATCCACAAGCAGTGCTAGCCAGTGTAAGCTCCTCTAATAGCTTTTTAAAGACAGTAGCTAGAAGGAAGCTAAACTTAGAGTTCCAACTTTCTTCTGGCTATCTTGTAACTTGAACTTCGATCCAGTCTCACAGAAACCACCTGCCCCCTTGCAGGTAAAATTATCTCTCTACTTTCTAACATATATATTTCTCTCTGAAGCATGGGGAGGGTTTGTGCAGGCGTGGGACATATGAACCTGCCTTCTGTTTTGGCCTAGGGTTGTCCATTCTGACTGACAGGAGCTCTCCAAGATCTCAGGCAGATAGATGTCTTTCCCATTACCTGCTACTTAATCTTTTAAAAGGGAATGCCAAGGATGGAAGCTGAGACCATCTGTGTGCAAAGCAGAGACTCTGCAATGGGTTACATGGTCCTTCCTATTGCTGTGGTTGCTCTTGGACACACAGTTCATAGAGGGTTGGGTAACTGTAGTGCAAAGAGAACTGCTGTTGGGAACATTCATTTAGAGCCTGTTGCAGGGTTCTACCAGCCAAAGGACTGGAGAGTCAGGAAGGGTTTGGCAACCAAGGAAGGAAGAAGACTCTCTTCCCCTTCCCTCCCTTTTCCTTTCTTCTCACTGCAGCTGCTAAACTGCTAATAAGACTTAATCCATGCCCACTCCATTAGTTTCCTCGCCTCTGTGGGAAACCCAGATGCTTGCTGCTCCCAGGCTTGCAAGAGACAGAAAGCATTACACAACCTTACTCAGTAAGCATGTGGGAACAAGTAAGAGGTGCAGAGTGGTCCACCTCCCTTTGACCTTCCGGGCTTTCTTCGTCTCATTTGGAGGCATATCACATCTCTTCAGGGCACCTACTTACTACCCTCTAGATGTTCTCTCCTTTGCTGAATACTTCCCTCCGTCTGTCACCTTCCCTTACCAGCTCCTTCCCTTCCCCCATACAAGAGGGTGAGATCATATTCCGTCACTCTATATTTAAGCATTCTTGATGGGTTAAGCCAGATGTCACCCCTCCCAGTACAGTCCAAAAAACTCCCTCCCTCACCCACCTCTCACACCCACCATCTAAATCCCTCGTTGCCTTGCAGAAGGTTTGAAGTGAAATTTAGCGCCTCCCAACAGATTTCTTGGTGTGTGTCTTTGGACAAGGAGCAGATGTGAGACGGTGCTGTCCTGGTGGTGGCTCTCCGTCCCTGACAGATGGAACAGGCTGCCTCTTTCCCATGCCTCTGTACAGCAGGAAGAAATAGCATTTTTCTGCAAATAGTTTGAATATTATTTTAACTTCTTAAACTGTTAGCTGGCACAGCCTAGCAGACAGTGCAGGCATTACAGAGCAGGAGTGGCCTCCCTCAGCTAATTTTGAAGCCCCGCAAGCAGTCACTTCAGGCCTTCCTGGCAGCCACTTGGTGAAGAAGAAGCGGGGAGGGGGCAGAAAAAGAAGGAAAACAGACAGAGAGGAGGGGATGGCTTCATCTACAACTGATATACAGAGATCCTCCTGTATAAGCAATACGTATGGGTGAATAACCAACAAACCTCAAATAACCAACAAATCTAAAATATAATATGGCTAATATAGTCTAACACACAATTAAAAATGTAAAATACTACAAGACTTTTAAAAATTATCTGTACCATATACAGGTGAAACTCGAAAAATTAGAATATCGTGCAAATGTTCATTTATGTCAGTATGGCAACTCAAAAGGTGAAACCAATATATGAGATAGACGCATTACATGCAAAGCGAGATATGTCAAGGCTTACTTTGGTATAATTGTAATGATTATGGCGTACAGCTTATGAAAACCCCAAATTCACAATCTCAGAAAATTAGAATAGTGTGAAAAGGTTCAATATTCTAGGCTCAAAGTGTCCCACTCTAATCAGCTAATGAATCCATAACACCTGCAAAGGGTTCCTGAGCCTTTCAATGGTCTCTCAGGCTGGTTCAGTAGGAATCACAAGCATGGGAAAGACTGCTGACCTGACAGTTGTGCAGAAAACCATCATTGACACCCTCCGTAAGGAGGGAAAGCCCCAAAAGGTAATTACAAAAGAAGTTGGATGTTCCCAAAGTGCTGTATCAAAGCACATCAACAGAAGGTTATGTGGAAGGGAAGAGTGTGGTAGAAAAAGGTGCATAAGCAGCAGGGATGACCGCAGCCTGGAGAGGATTGTCAGGAAAAGGCCATTCAAAAGTGTTGGGGACTTTCACAAGGAGTGGACTGAGGCTGGAGTTAGTGCACCACACACAGACGGATCCTGGACATGGGCTTCAAATGTCGTATTCCTCTTGTCAAGCCGCTCCTGAACAACAAACAACGTCAGAAGCGTCTTACCTGGGCTACAGAAAAAAAGAACTGGTCTGTTGCCCAGTGGTCCAAAGTCCTCTTTTCTGATGAGAGCAACTTTTGCATCTCATTTGGGAACCAAGGACCCAGAGTCTGGAGGAAGAATGGAGAGGCACACAATGCACGATGCTTGAAGTCCAGTGTGAAGTTTCCACAGTCTGTGTTGATTTGGGGAGCCATGTCATCTGCTGCTGTTGGTCCACTGTGCTTCATTAAGTCCAGGGTCAATGCAGCCGTCTACCAGGAGATTTTGGAGCACCATGCTTCCTTCCGCAGACGAGCTTTATGGGGATGCTGACTTCATTTTTCAGCAGGATGTGGCACCTGCCCACACTGCCAAAAGTACCAAAATCTGGTTCAGTGACCATGGGATTACTGTGCTTGATTGGCCAGCAAACTCACCTGACCTGAACCCCATAGAGAATCTATGGGGCATTGCCAAGAGAAAGATGAGGGACATGAGACCGAACAATGCAGCGGAGCTGAAGGCCACTATTGAAGCATCCTGGTCTTCCATAACACCTCAGCAGTGCCACAGGCTGATAGCATCCATGCCACGCCGCATTGCGGCAGTCATTGCTGCAAAAGGGGCCCAAAGCAAGTACTGAGTACACATGCATGCTTATACTTTGCAGAGGTCCGATATTGTTCTATTTCCAATCCTTGTGTTATTGATGTCATGTAATATTCTAATTTTCTGAGATTGTGAATTTGGGGTTTTCATAAGCTGTACGCCATAATCATCACAATTATACCAAAGTAAGGCTTGACATATCTCGCTTTGCATGTAATGCGTCTACCTCATATATTGGTTTCACCTTTTGAGTTGCCATACTGACATAAATGAACATTTGCACGATATTCTAATTTTTCGAGTTTCACCTGTATATGGTACAGATAATTTTTAAAAGTCTTGTAGTATTTTACATTTTTAATTGTGTGTTAGACTATATTAGCCATATTATATTTTAGATTTGTTGGTTATTTGAGGTTTGTTGGTTATTCACCCATACGTATTGCTTATACAGGAGGATCTCTGTATATCAGTTGTAGATGAAGCCATCCCCTCCTCTCTGTCTGTTTTCCTTCTTTTTCTGCCCCCTCCCCGCTTCTTCTTCACCAAGTGGCTGCCAGGAAGGCCTGAAGTGACTGCTTGCGGGGCTTCAAAATTAGCTGAGGGAGGCCACTCCTGCTCTGTAATGCCTTTCACCTGTATTCTTTTAAACATGTTTTTGAAAAATAAGAGATTCCCTTTGCTGCCTCCATCCATTCAATTCTTTCATTCCTATTCTCTTCACTTAGCAAATTTAAGTTTGCTACACAACCTTGTGTTTGGGCTTTTGTTATTTCTATAATAATGTGTCTCTTTGCCTACCATTTCCTCTGCAGAGAAGCCAGGTCCAGCACACAATGTTCTGGTGAAGGAGGTATGGGGCTTCAATGCCTTAGTAGAATGGGAGCCTCCCAAGGATGATGGGAACTCAGAGATCACTGGCTACTCCATCCAAAAAGCTGACAAGAAGACCATGGTAAAGTTGACTCCTTTTCCTTTACAGATTCCTGGTTAACCGATCAACATGCTGGACTTTTTCTGGACTTTACTGAGAACTGTGTGGTCGCTAGGAGTTGAAAATGACTTGATGGCACATGATCAATCAGTCAAGTTGGTTGCAAGAAGTAATTGGAATGGATTTGGGTGTTCCAATCATAATGTGTCTATGCTAGGTCAACTGTACTGACTACCAGTCTGTTTCCATGCCCAGATTGAAGTGCAAGTTTTGATTTTTAAAGACTTTTTGCTTAAAACCAGGGTCCGTATGTTTCTACTCATACATTAAGACCTTCAGTGGAAGGTCTCCTGTAAGCATCCCTACCATCTAAAATGAGGTGAATGGATAGAAGACAGGACCTATCCAGTAGTGGTGACCTGATCACTCACTCACACACACAGTATTGATGATGATATTATTTTGTTAAGTACCCTGAACATATTATAAAAGAGTGGCATCTATGTTTGTAAAACAGAGATAGACTCTTAGCCCATCCTCAGTTAAAATTCATTTAAACTTACTTGGACAGCAGCAGGTTTACTGCTGAGATTATCAGAGAAAGTAAGTACCCACTACCACTGCAGGAGTTCACACTTTGCCAGGATAATTCACTGTCAAAATCCAATTCAGTTACAGCTAGAAGATCAGGCAGTGATTCCAAGCCTGCTGTGAGAGCAGCATCAAAAGGTCTAAAATACATGCTTCTGGGATTTAGAGTAATTGCTGCTTTCTGCCCAGAATGATATCTTAAGAAAGAGTGTCCTTTTCAGACATGGTGTCAACTCATTCCATTGATTTATTTTAGGCACCATCTTATGGGTCCTAGGAAGGTGTCTGAGTAGTGGCATATGATACCATAACTTTCTCTGCTGGGATAATCTATGGATGAAAAAAGAGATTCACTCTTGCAATTTTCCTTTTATGAACAAGGAAGCAGCAACCACACTTGTCATTCTGCCAACTTTGCTTTGAGGGCAAAAATTGGGTCTGTTGGGTCAGATTAAGACAGGCTTTGGATTCTTTGGATTACAAGCTTTTTGAGACCTGCCTCCTTCCCTCTCCATGATCCTTACACATACTTGTTGTTGTTGCATATTGCAGCTTTTGTTGGTCTAATCCAGCATGCCATTAGTTTGTGGTCCTGTGCATACTTGAGTACTTGGAAAGCAATTATGCCCTCCATTTAAATGCTAAAGTTTGTCTCATTCAAAATGTGGTTCATCAATGCTGATGGATTTGAGGGCCATCCTGTACTTTCTGCTGTTGAAGACTCTGGATATCAGTATTGTCATCCTCTCTGGGCAGCACATTGTTGAATAGCATCTGCCAGTTGGGTTTAGGTCACCAGCAGCAAGTGTATGAAATCTGTGTAAAATTGGCACTTTACTTCATATCATAATACTTTGATGTATCTAAATGCAGTGAACAATAAGACATTTCCTAAGTTTAGCTGCAACCTTATCTTATTCCCTACCTTTTTCTGTCTGTTCCTGATCTTACCCTCAGGAATGGTTCACTGTATATGAACACAACCGCCTTACCCGTTGCACAGTGTCTGATCTCATCATGGGCAATGAATACTACTTCCGGGTCTACAGTGAGAATATCTGTGGGCTCAGTGAGACTCCTGGGGTCTCCAAAAACACTGCAAACATTCAGAAAACTGGTAAGCTCGCATGTAGCCTAATGGATTGAGAAGGTAGTGTTGTTGTTCAGTCGTTAAGTCATGTCCGACTCTTTGTGACCCCATGAACCATATCACGCCAGGCCTTCCTGTCCTTCACTGCATCCCTGAGTTTGCTCAGTTTCATGCTCATTGCTTCAGTGTGAGAAGGTAGTAGGGCCAAAGAAATTAAGCAGAGGGGGCTGGGGTTTATCCCAAACTCAGGAAGAGCAGTTGTATGCTCTCTTTCATAAATTGAGTTACTGAGTTAACTTCCACACAACCATTATTTCTGTGCCCCAGATTCTCAGAAACCAATTCTCATTTACGGATTTATTTGTCAAATTTATATAGCCGCCCATCTCACAAACAAGTGACTCTGGGCGGCGTACAGTCTCTGACCAGGGGTTCCTCCAGTTGACAAACAGGGGCATGGAAAAACGGCATTTAGCCAGCAGCCCACCTCCTGCCCTTAGCTCGCCCTGTCTTTGTTTTGTGGTGATTTAAAAAGAGAGCACAGATTAGCTACTGTGAAAGGGAGCTGCAAAGTTGCCCTTCACTTAGTTTAAGCAGCTTATTGAAAAGAAGTGACACCCACAATGCTTTATCCTCAAGGGGGTGGGAGAGAGCCAAGGATCTGGGACAAGCTGAAAGTTCCTGTCAGCGGAGAACCACCTGCCTGCAAATTCCAGCACCACTGCTAGAAAACTGTCTTCACAGAAAATCTTCCTACACCATGTTTGGATCAGTTATTAATGGGCTCAGCTGTCAAATAGTGATAAGAGCATGAGGACACAAGAGTAGGGTACCAAGTTTGAGAAAATGGAAGGCTTGTGTAAGAAAGGGAGAACCTAAATAGTATCTCAAAGGAGAGTTTACCTGGAAATTCTGGGCTCTCTGGGACTTTTTGAGAATGCTTGAGAACTTGGACCTACAGAGCAGATAATAAATTAATTTTCTTTCTACTAGCTTGCATGGTTGCAGAACGTGTTAATATTCTTGGCTCAGGAGAAACATAAGAAAATGAAAACGCACACTTGGCAAAGAAATTCATCCTGAGGAGGAAATTCATTTACTAACATGTATTTAAAGATGTCACTTACATGAATGTTCACATCGATTTTTCTTAAAATCACAGGTCATTGCTAAAATAGGCTGCATCAGGTTTATGTGAAAGAACAAAATGAGGAAAAGTGATCCAGGAATGTCCAGCAGCTCATCCCTATGTGCATCTAGTCAAGTCAATGCCATTGAATTGAGTGGGAGACAAAGGAAATTTGAGTATAAGATTGCAGCTTGTTTTGCCCATCCGTAGTTCCACTGATGATCATCTTGGCTCTTTATCCTTCTAGGAATGATCACTAAAAAGTACAGCTATAAGGAACATGACTTCAGCATGGCCCCCATGTTCTTGACTCCACTGGTAGACCGGACAGTAGTGGCTGGATATACCACTGCCCTGAATTGTGCAGTGAGGGGACATCCTAAAGTAAGTACCAAATAAGTAGGAGGTATCCGGTTGTCGGAAGAAACTGTACGAGTCAACTGAGTGATGCAAGAGAATAGGAAAGCGCGGATGGGTGGAAAGATAATGGGAGAATTGGGGGTGATGTTTTTAAATGCATGGTTTCTACTTTATTAGACAATTTTAAAGATGACATTGAATTATAAATAATGAGAAAGTAACCTTACATCTGATTCAAGAATTTATCATCAGTATTGAAAGCAAGAGCTGTTCTAATATATAAGCAATGGACATTGAAACCAGTATTAAGCAAGATATTGGGATACTTTTTTTTAATGCAATGTATGTTTAATTAAACAAAATAACCCATATATACATTCATTTTTATTTGTTTTCCTGTGTTTTGTAAATATTCATTAAATGGCTGCCAACATATGCAACACAGCTGCTACATTTGGCAAATAAATAGATTTATAAGAGAAATAGTCCCTACAGCCAATCTGCTAAGACATCAGCTTTTGCTGGTCATTGCTCTATGACCATTGGTTGATTTTAATAATTAGTATTATGCTATGTATTGTTACTGAGTCTGATTGGGTTATATTATGTACAGCATTTTTGGGAGGGGGGGTATATACACACACACATACATACAGTGACTCAGCCCAACTGTTTTGGCACTGTGAGAGTGATGCTCCTGAGGCTTCAAAATCCATCACTTGACCACTGCACAACTGATATGACTGGCCATTTTAGAGGGATCATTCATTAATATGGGAAAGAAAAGTGAGAAGCATATCTGGGGAGAATTGGTTGATGGGGATTCTTGAATCCTTCCCATGCTTGCTAATTCTCCCCAGCAAATCTCTTCCTTGGGTATTGGCAACCAATTTTTTTCTCAGCTAGATTCCAACTAAATGAGGGGGGGAAAAAAATTCAGGCCATTTTGCAAGGGAGAACCCACAGAGTGTAAAGTATTAAGTTTCTGTCCCTCCTGCTTGCCATGAATGTATATTTGCTGAGCTAATGTGTAATTCTCATCTTATGTTTACACTTGGCAAGTTGGCTGTAGATGCCTGAGAAAAAGGGTAAAGAATTAATGGAGAAAAGGGAAGGAAGAAGGATAAAGAGAGATAGAGAGGAACAGCTGGATGTAGAAAGTTTTTGTGATAATTTAGTCATAAGTATATAACAGGAGCCCTGCTGGATTAGATCAAAGGCCTATACTCTTAGTATTCTTCTCACACTGACGAGCCAAATGCTCCCAGGAAGGCTACACACGATGGCTTCAGGAAATTCATTCTTTGTAAATGCAATATACTACCTCTGAACATAGTGGTTATATTTAATGGGTATCTGTAGACTTGTCTTTGTGAGTTTGTCCAATCTGATTTTAAAGCTAATTGTGGCAATAAATTCCTTAAAATTCGATATACATTCTTTCTTCTTTCAATGGGATGCATTGTCTCTTAGTTAAATTGTAATATGAATGGTTCTGCATTTGGAGTACTGGAGGGACAGCTAGAATGCAGCTTTGAGAATTTTGCTAGAATGCACAAATAACTTATCAAAACCTTTTACCTGGTTTTTGTACAACCTTTTAATTGAAATAGCTTGTTCTGGAATTCTAAAGTTTGGTAATACAATGTATGGTCCTGGATTAGAATAGTGTGGTGGTCAAGATATTTGATCTGGATGCTTTTCTATTTTATCCCACTTATGTGCATTCCCAGCCCAAGGTAATCTGGATGAAGAACAAAATGGACCTCAGTGGGGACCCCAAATTTCTGCAGAAAAACAACCAAGGAGTGTTGACTCTCAATATCCGTAAACCAAGTTCTTTTGACAGTGCCGTCTACTCCTGCAAGGCCATCAATGAATTGGGCGAGGCCATAGTGGAGTGCAGGCTGGAAGTCAAAGGTGATTTGGGGGTGAAAAAGACATGGGTTGAAATGTATTGATGACACTTATCAAAAATGCAAAACAGCAGCTGCAACTAAGCCTCTAACTTTTTCCCATCTTGGTTCACACTGAGGGCTCCCATTATTAACCATTCTCTAGAATTGCCTCCCTTTGCACTTGTTATTGAGAATGTCACTCTTATTATCACATTCCTGGATTTTATTTATTTATTTTTATTTATTTAGACATCAAATTTATATCACTGCCCGACTCCCCCACAAGGAGGGACTCCGGGCGGTTCACAACAAAACAATTTAAAATCAATAAAAACACAAATAATACAAATATAAAATACAAGTATTAAATACAATTTTGTAAATTGTTGCCTGGTGTTTCTTCATACCTGTCTTTTTAATGAATATTTTTTACCAAAAAAAAAAAACATTTGCAGCACCAACACCAGCCTTGTCCAGCATGAACAAGCAAAGCATTATTACATCTTTTGCAGACTGGACCATTAATTAAAACCTTCTTGATTACTGCTTCTGCCTCTTTTGCTTCCCATTCAAGGCTTATGAGCATTAGTCATGGATAGTCTTTTGAATCAGCTTCTCTGCTTGTGTGTGTATTAATTACAGGTTTACTTCCACTTTTCGTTTTTCTTTTATAGTGAAATAGCTCTTTAACCAAAAAAGAAAGGAAATAAATAATGCAGGGAAATACATTATAGCCAGCTGTTGCTTCTAAGCACAGAACAGAAGCTGATTAATAATTCACTAGTAAAACTTCAGACATGCTCACAGGAGAAGGAATTACCCCAGTTCAGGCTTGAGTCTTAAAATAAGGATGAATCTTCTCATTCTCCCTTGTGCTCTTTCTCATGTTGTTTAGAAGCATTCTCTGGGAAGACAGTGCACCACAGATAGGGACAAGAAGTCAACAACTTGGGCAGGATCTACATTACAGCCCCTTCCTTTTGTGAGGCACGGTGGCTGCATATTCTTTAAAGGCACATTTTGCTCAGTAGATACATGACTATAGTAGAATGCAATACTTCCTGGTTTGGGCACCTGGTTATTGGGGATACCTCATAACTGTGGGAGAACAAGGAGATATTTTTTGGAATCAGTAGTACACCAATTGTAGATTCCATTTACTGCCATGCTTCTTGGTTTTAGTCCTGTTTTCAGCCTGCAAACTTGCAAAGGTTGGATCAATGGTTCTTTTACTCCTGCATATTTGATGCAGTTAGAATAAAAAAGGAGAAAGATAAATCCTTTTTGGCTTACCAATCCACTGAGGAAAGTAGAAATCAGGGGTACCCCTACCTCCCTAGTGCTTTGTTCCTTCTTTAGTCAATTTCACCGTGGGATCTCATCAAATTGAATTGAGTCAATTTCACAATGCCTTCCCCTCTCACAGTGCTGATTAAAAGTCTTGCATCTCCATGCTTATATAAGCAGCAGGCATTTTTCTATCCCAAAAATAAAACGTTGAAACCAGTTGCATTTGGCAGCCCACCAAAGTGGCAAAGGCTGCAGGATCTGTTGTAAAAAGAATTGGGCAAAATGGATTTTTGAGGGAAAACAGCACCATCTACAACATCATACCTTGTGCCCATGTACATCCACTTTCAATTATTTTACATCTACGTCAGTTTTAAATCACAGCCACAAAGGTGGGTGTATTCTGCAGCTCAGTGTTGGCTTGAGCCTGCAGAAACACAAGGGCATTCATATTTAAGCTGTCTGCCACATCACTAGCCTTCTCCATTGCCAGTTATCCTCAGTGCTTGCACTTTCCCTCCATGCTCTCTTCTCCATTGGCAGACAGCAAGCACATTTAGCATGATGTTATCTGCATACTCGCAAATCTAAAACTTGCAGAGAGCACCTTCAACTAATCATTGCTCCCCCAAAACTAACTAGTAGCTGAGCACAGAAAGGCCAGCAAACTAGCACTTACTTCCTCAGTTTCAAACTGGTCAATCACCGAGTATACCTTTCTCCTATAGCTTTCAATGCTGATGAATTAAACAATCCTCCCCACTTCTTCCATAAGAAACAGAAGCAGCTAAGTTTTTAGCCTGCTCTCCTTGCTTGTCTATGCATTTGTTCCCATGTAATTGTGTACATTTGTCTGGCAGTTTACAAAACATTCCTTCTAAAAGGCTGCTAATGGGTGGCTGCAAAAAAGGATTGATTTTTGAAACTATTAGCAAATGCACCAAGAAGCCTAAAAAGCCTTCGGTCCTCCATGTGCCAGATCAGATAGTGTGTTTTTTTTAACCCCAACGGATCCTGAGTGTTGTATAGTAATGAACCAAGTAATAGTTCCATGCGGGTTAAACTGTATAGTATTGGAGGGTATCTAAGAGATGTGGCATACAGACAGTCTCTGCGATTCAATCCATAAATTGAATTGAAAATAAATGGAAATAAATGCCTCCAAACACAAGATGAGCTTACTGGAGCACAAGTTTCATCTGCTGCTGAAGTGAGAAAGGGAAGAAAAAAACAGCAGATGGCAGCAGCTGACTTATTCTGCCTGTGCTCAGAAGCTTGGCAGGGTCAGATCTTAGTAGTACTTGGATGGGAGACCTTCCAGGGCTCTAGGCTACATTGGGAAGTTGAAAGAAAACCCAGAGGTTGTCACTAGCAAACCACTTCTACGCTGTTGCCAAGAAAGCTACAGCTTTAAATTACAGGAAGCCAGATTCTGATTGAACATTAGAAAAAGCTTAAGAGGGGAGCAGTTGGACAGTGAAACTGATCTCCCAGAGAACTAGTGGGTGCCCCTTCACTGGATGCATTCAAGTGGAGGCTAAATAGCTATCAGCCTGGGATGCTTTAATTTGGATTTCTGAAGGTTGGATTTGATGGTCTAATTGGGGTCTTCCAACTCTGTGATTCTATGGACATGTCTTTGATGTCACTCATGAGCCAAGTTCAATTTGAGGGAGACTTTACTTTCCAAGGACAATGAGGAACTTGAGATTCTAGGCATTTGCAACTCATCAGCATTAATTTGTAGTTGACATCATGCAATCAGTGAGATGGGTACACAGCCAGCAGCAGAGGCAGGGAAAAATGGTCCTCACAAGATGGGAACTGGTTGTTCAGGTGAGTGGAAAAGAGAAAGCAGCTTTGCTCACCTTTTCATGAAACTAACATAAGGCACATTCACAATCTCACTCATTTCTGTTTTTCCTTTTTACCCCCCCCCCCCCTTCCTTCCCCAATAGCACCCCAGTAACCTTGTTGCCACAACTGTCAAGTCAGGGAAATGGTGAGTAACATGTTATATATTTTCCAATGTATCTGGACAGGCAATAAGTTGTTATTGGGATCTAGAAGAAAATACTGCATTTCTTTTAGTCCAGAAAGAACAGCAACTTGGGCGTGCTGGAAAATAACCTGGTGATTAGGACTACATCTTTTTTTAAAAAGTGGTGCTTGGATAAGTCATTACACCACAAACTTGTGCAAATTCAGCCTGTCCCACTCAGGTGTGCTATGTGAATCCTAAAAACTGGATTAAGACCTGGTGAACCTGGATGACAGGCCTGCCTCTAATGCCAGTCCATTCTGCAGCCCCAGGTTTGTGGCATCTTCTAGTATCATCCCGCCACTGTTGAGATGAAATAAAGCCTGCATCCATTACTGTTATTTTAGCACAACGGTTGGTGACTCCAGATGATCTGCAGGTTTCTAGTTGGATTCCTGCAGAAGAGTTCTGTCATTTTTTCTTGGGAGGGAAGAACCTTATGAATGTGGGGCGTGGAAGGGAGCCTTGAGGGTAGAGAGTATGATTGGGTCAAATGATCCGCTTGTCTACTTACCCCCAATTTCTCCAAATACTGATTCTTGCTCTGCTTTTTCTGCAGCATGCAGTCGCCTCATTTTTGCTCCAGTGTCCCTTCCTGCCTAGGGCAGATGCTGGGCATCAAGAACAGCATCTCTTCTTCCACCACCCCCAATTAAAGAAGCCACACATATCATATTTGGATCAGAAGTACCACAATCCAGCTAATCTTCTCCCAATCTGTCTGTGTGTTTGTTCAGTCAGTTCTTGTGTCAATAAAGTGAACTTGATTGGCTAATCTGGACCCCTCTCTCTCTTGTAAAGGGGAGCAGCATCTAATGTGGATGGAAGACAGTGGAGAAAGAGATTTTCCAGGCATGAGTTTAGCGGGTGGCTGATCTAAGCAGATGACTTACAATTATCAGCTGTGTGGAAAGCAGTTTTGTTCATTCATTTATTGATGGGGAAGTGGTGGGGGAGAGTGTCTCCTCTTTGGGTAGGGAAGTTTGCAGTAGCTTCACACGGGGAGGAACGGTATCCAACACTGGCGAGCCTGCGCTGGGAAGAGAACCTTACTTTGTATTATTTTGGGGGGATAGATAAAGAAATCCTTGGTTCCCCTGAGCATCTTCTTCCTCACCGGGAGAATGTGCTCGCTCTCCCTCCTGCTGCAAGAAACAGAGACAGAGAGGCACAAGCAGGCACAGAGGAGGCTGACCCAAGAAAGAAGCCATCTGAAATGTCAAAATGACCCCAGGTGTCCTCAGCACCTTTCTAGCTTAACCCAGTTGCCTACGAGTTTCAGAACCTGCTTCACCAACTAGTGTTCCCAGAATGCCTGGGCCTTCTCACTGCTTCTCCACTAAGGCTTTTGCTGTTCCTCCAGTTCTGAGAAGTAGTATCTGCACCCTATCAAATCCCAAGAATCAGGCCCCTTCACAGAGATTTGGGCAACAATGAGCAGGGATCCTATACTGGGACTGGGGGTGGAGAAGGGGGCTGAAGCTCACCTAAGAAAAACTTTTTTTCTGGCGATATGCTGCAGTCTCCTGTTCATATGTAATGGGGGCATCAGCGTGGTAAAAGCGCAGGCGGTACAGCAGCCGTACCCACTGCCCAAAGACATGATCCTGCTTGAGGGGATGCGTCAGAAGCTGCAGATAAAAGGTACGGCCATTGGCCAGGCGGACTTTGAGCTGGAATCGCGACTCATCGTGGACATAGAGACGGACGAACTTCAAGGGCAGAAGCCTGGGGAAGGAGGAGATGGAAGATGTATGTGAATGGGGAGAAACTGGAGAGAAAATCTTAAAGCCAGGGCTGTCCATTGGGAGGGCTAAAAAAGTCAAGATGGTGACTGCAGTGGCACAATCAGAGCTGCCATCTTGGCCTTTTTGAAACCCCCACCCCCTGCCAACACTCCTGCTTAAAGCCAGAGGTGCACAATCTTTTTTGGATTTAAGTTTCTATTCAGCCTCTAAGTGATGTGCTTGGGGCTGTACTCCAAAATGGTGCACGGAGACAGCACAAGGAAGTGGAGCATGACCAGGACAAAACGTAAACATTATTCAATATACAATAACTATTGTTTAAAAACTCAACTGGGTTAATATAAGGGCTCCCCATGTGTTTAATAGTTCTCCCCCTTCTATCACGCTAAAATTTACCATCTGACTGCATTTTTCAAGGTGGACCACATGCAAGGCTTTGGGGGTACATCCCTGGTGTGTGGTGACAAGCACTCACCCAAACAGCTGCAGCTCCTCATCTGGGAAAGGCAGTGCTTCAGGACACTGGCACTCACACTGTCCTGTTAGGGAGGGTGCTGGCCGTGCCAGCAGCATGAGATCAGGCATCTCAAGGCTTGGGCTGCTGGCAGCGATGCCCACCGTGACTTTGTTGGCAATATCCCCCGTCTTGGTAACCTGGAAGGGAAACGTTCACTTTGAGGGCTTCTTTGCACTTTCATAGTAACTGACTATTACAGGAGAAAGCTTTGAAGTGGCCTTCACATCATGACTATTAAGCTAAAACAGCCAGTCAAAATATAGTTGAGTCGTCTGTGGTTCTGTAGAAACCCAACTGGAGTACATAAACAAACAATAAGTTCAGTTAACCAGAGGCCAGAATTCTGTACAAAATAGAGGTAAGAAAAAAGGGTTCTCTTTATCCAAGTCACTGCAAATTTCCCAAGTTTTTAAAGGCTACTAAATAAAGATTAAGTCAGGGATAGAGATGTAGTCTTCCAGATGCTGTAGAACTATAATTCTCAGTGTTCCTTTTCATTGGCTGTGCTGATTACAGATGTTGCAAGTTATAGCTGAGCAATATCTGGAGGGCTGGAGGTTTTTCAACCTGAAATGAAGCAATGGCCATTTTGGGAATGGACTCAGTTCATCTACTGAGGATTTATGACATAGTCATCCAAGGCAGTGGCAAACTACTTCTGTATTGTTGCCAAGATGTGTCCATGAATTCAGCAGGAGTCAAGCTTGGCTCAGCATCTTTATAGCATAGCGATTCTCGGACATAATTTTTCTTCACTGACCACTTGCAAATTGGTGGTAGGTGCTGAAAGATCTTTGGTTATAAAAATCAGTGGTAGCCTTGCTTTTCCAATGCAAAGGATATGCTTTTTTGGTCAGCAAAGTTTGCTGAAACTGGTATAAACTTTGTCAGATTTAGCCTTGGATCAGGTTCAGCATTCATTCTACAGGATCAAGTACATAAATCAGTTATATTAATATCCCACCTTTTCGCAAGGAGACCTAGATGGTGTAGAGAGGAACATATCCATATAATAACAACTCTGTAACAGCATACATAAAAATGGCTTTGCTTATAAAACATAAATCTACATGTTATATCAGATCCCAGTTTTATTTACGGCATTTGATTTGTTTCTTTAGCTGGAAAAAGGATTATTCAGTAGAAGCTGGGTGTAAGGATTCCTGTCTTTTCTGGCAGGTGGGTAAGAAAAAGATAGCTTTTTCTAACATGTTTCCCCCCAGATGTGTTAGGCTCAAATTAAATTAACTGTAGGAAAAATTAGATTTTTGTCTACAGTTAATTTAATTTAATTTAGCTATGTGGAGATATAAGCCTAACAACTTGATTCTTTTGTTGAACCTCATCTGACTCAAAGAAGATGACTGAATGGCAACCCTATCTGTTAGTACAAAAGTCTCTGTAGTCAAGACTTCTAACTTGCAAATGCAACCAGACAAAATGGAGAACTGCCCGCATAGCGCAGTGGTGAATATATTTACATACATGAAGCAGAGCAACTGAATGAGGTGCCTCTGCTCTTTAAAAAAATGTAATAAAGGAAAATAGGTACCATCCTAGAAAAATCACCTTCCCACTGATTCTTCCACAGTTGGAACATCTTTTCAAAGATAGCACAGGCTAATTATGTACAGCAAATGGGATACCTTCCCCGCCCCCACAAATAGATTAGATACATTTTCCCCATCAAAAACACTGTTTTAGCTATGTGGAGATATAAGCCTAACAACTTGATTCTTTTGCTGAACCTCATCTGACTCAAAGAAGATGACTGAATGGCAACCCTGTTAGAACTTGCTGCTTTTCTGTGGATCTTCAGCTAATGCTGGACTGCTAGGAGGCCAGGGTGACTGGGTTGTAATAATTTATTTATTCCATTTTTAAGTTTCTCAAACAGTAGTTTTCTGGACAGTATAGAAAGCAAAATAAAATACGTATAAAAATTAAATAACATTGCACAGACACACATTTGTAACATGCCTGGGAAAAAGAAAAGTTGGTCACATGGTGCTGAAAAGGGTATGTGATGGGCACCAAGTAAACAATCTCTAGGATACCACCACAAAAAAGATTGTGCTTGCCTTGATTCATTTTGCAAGAGCATCAGAGGAAGGCCTTAGGGTTCAGGTTTGGGCAAGTAAATACAGGAGATTTTTCTAATTTATTTTCCACTCTGATTCACCTGCATAAAATTGCTTTCAAATAGAGGACAATCTTTCAGCATGCCATATTCCCCACTGGCTAGGCACTTCCGCAGGTCTCCCATTCCAAAACTTGGACATCCGGTGGACAAAGAAGGGGTCCAGGCTACTGTGGCCTAGAACCTGTAGGCAGAACATGAAGCAGAGCATCAAGGGAGAAATCTAAAAGGGTTGCAAATTTCTATTCCAGACAAATGAAAGGAGAGCAGCTAAGAAAGCCAGGACTGGCCTAAACTATTTTGCTGCTTGAAGTGAAAAACAAGATGGTTGTCCTTTCCATGCACAGAAACAGATAGGGCTAGCAAATGAAATTTACTTCAGTACTGGCAACTGGGCTGTGTCGTTCATTCCACCTGAGGCCAATAGAGCAGGCCCCCTAAAATGTACTGCTTGGTTCTCTAGCACCTCAATACTGGTCCCTGCTTCCCCCAATATTCACCACCTGAGATAGCCATCTCACTTCCCCTAAAAGAAGGGCTGATCCTGCGAAAAGGATGAGAGAGCAGGTGCTTGCATCTAGAAATTCCTCAGTGCAATCCTCACCATCTCCAGTGTAAAAGTTAGATCTGACAGCAGGTGATTGTTAGGTTTCTGGAGAGAACAATTGCCAGCCAATCTCAGAAAGACTGGACTCAGTTGCAACAGGCAACCGGTTTCTATTAATGCCACATTTCCTTGTGGATAATCTGTTGGAGGGCAGATGGTGAGGGAGCTGAAGCAAGCAGTGAGTGGGGTCACCAATTACCTCCCAAATACTTCCCATTTCTTCACTTTTTCCTCTCTCACTAAGTAATAGCCTGTGGAAGACAGATATCGCTTAGCAGAGATCTGAACTGATCTCTTGCACAATGGTTTTTAAATTAGGCTGAGGTCAACAGGTTGCTCATCTAAAGCCTAGATGGACAAACAGATTAGGCTCATACATTGTAACTTAAACTATGATTTATTTGGTTTTAGCTTAGCATATTGTTTGAATTCAGACACAGCTTGACCTGATCTAGACCATAACAGGGTACCTTTGGCTAGCCTCTTAAATTCAGCACCACCTTTGTTCAGGTTGCAATGCAGTTTTGTCAATATAAAAAACAGCAAACTGTAACTTGAAAGCAGAGCCTAGGGGAAAAATGGAATACTTGGGACCCTCTCAATTAAGCTTAATTAATTCCATATTCTAGGGAAAGAAAATTTGGATTAGACTTAAGGAACAAAATTAAGCAACTCTTTCAGCCATATTTGAGCTGAAATGACAGTAAAACAAAAAAACTGAAATGCTACAAGACCTACTAGTCTTGATTTTTCATGAATTCTCTTCTTGCAAAAAGAGAAAGGAAAACGCATATTTCATTGGCAGTGTGAATGGAAAAAGTCTTGGAAAAGCAGAATCATAAGTCGTCACAACCTGACATTTCTTATATTAGGTCAAGACTTTGTTCTTGCTGAACTAAAGCTGAGACCCTCAGCCAGTCTCCATATCACAGCATAACCAAACTCAAGAGTTGTGATGATACAGTAAATTGAAGAACTGCTGCTTCCAGCTTGTTGGAAGAAAAGTGGGACAGATACTCTTCCCTGCAAACACACAGGACTGCAAACAGCACAGTACTTATTTTGATGGTTACTGCTTCTTAAGAAGGGGACCACAGCAGCAGATCCTTAGCATGACTAGAGAATCTCAAAGAAAACAAAGTGAAGACAGAAAAGCCGAGGTAGTTCACCTCGTCCCCATCTCTGACACAACCGATGCTCTACTTGGGTGCGTGCATTATATCTACTTCCTCTTGCAACAGCCGTAGCATCCATTATGTTCAGGATGATAGATCATACTAGTCCGAGATACCTTTCCTTCCTCTGAGCTGGGTCTAGAAAAACTGTGGGTTGCTATTTCACCCTTTTATCGCGGCAAAAACAGAGGAGGCAAAGCTCGACCGTTCTGCAAGGGATTAGAGGACGAGGCGCAGACAAATTCACTCGGAATCACATCTCACTGAGCTCGACGGGACCGACTTTCCGACAGGGGTGCCGTGCGTGGGATCGTGCCCACACCATGCAATTTCTTGGCCGGCAGGACCCTCCTTGCCCGCCGCCCGCCTCAGCTCGGCTCCCTACGTGACCAGCGCTCATCGCTCCTCAGCGCTTTGCAGCCGCGAGAGCCACCACCCGCCACGTGCTGCGCGAGTTTAGGCTGAGAAGTTTAGGGAGGCGCTAAGCCGCAAGACAGCGGTGATTGGCTTTCCCTCGGCTCTCGAACGTGCTACGCCAGTCCCATAGTGCCCTGCGGCTGCTCTGCCTGTTTTTTTAAATCACGTGATCCGCGGAGGGCGTTATGGCGGCTGCTGAGCGACCGCTCTGCCTCCGTCTCCTGCCTCTCCTCGCCCTCCTTCTGCCGCCCCCGCCGCAACTTCTCGTCCGGGCCGCTGCAGCCTGCCGAGGAGAGGCAGCTGTCAGGGTAAGTCCCACGATTAATATGGGTGAGCGCCGAGCTGACTTTGGTTGTCGGAAGACCCGTGCTTTAATATCCAGGACATAAGCTGTGCTGGACTGGACCAAACGCCAAACTGGTGGAGAGCTTTGTTTTCATAGATGCCTAAGGAGTAGCAAGAAATATTCATAGCCGTGCTGCTTCTGAGCCTGGATGCCCCATTTAGCCATAATTTTACTGGTTGCGGATAGCTTTTTCCTCCATAGATTTGGCTGCACCATTTCAGCTGGTGACTCGCGCTGCCTCTTGTGGCAGCGAGTCCCTCAGATTAACTATGGACTGAGTGATGTCAGTCTTGAATCTCCTGCCGTGCAACTTGGTTGAATGGATTGGGGCCTGGTGTTATGAGGGGAGGAGAAAAATGTATATATGTTCTTCACACAATGTTCTTTGTGGCTGTGAGCTTCCTATTAATGAGAAGTGAGAAGCTGGCTTCATGATACCTCTGCCATGAATATTTATAAGCTGAGTAATAACTTCAAGACAAACTAAATCGGGTTGCTTCAAGAATACTGGATTCTGATTTGGGGAGGGAAGCAGCCTTAGTAACTGTGTGGGAGGTAATGGAAAAGGCTGGGGCCTAAATGCCATCTTGGCATAAAGTGTTGGAAGCATTTATTTATTGGATGTATAGTGACTTTTTGTCCAGGAGCTCAAGATGGATTATGTGGGGATCTCCCTTCATTTTATCCCTACAACAACCACCCTGTGAGGACAGATTGAGCCGAGAGAGAGTGACTAGCCCAAAGTCACCAGTGAGTTTTCATAACTATGAATGGACAGAAACCCGAGTCCCTGCAATCCTTCTCCAACATTTTAATCATTATGCTTCACTGACATTCAGAAATTGATGGATAGCTGCCTTAAAATAAATCATCACTGGTATATCTAGCTCAGCACTGGAAGACCTGAAAGACCAGGTTAGGGATAGATCATCAGGGAGAAAATCTACCTATGTGGTTGCCAGGAGTCAAAAAGAACTTGATGGCACATAATCAATATCTAGCTTAGAGTTACATTTACTGATCTGAAACAGCTCTTCAGAGTTTCCAACTGGAGAATTTGTCAGCTAACTCAGCAGTTGAACTGGAAGTTTTTTTATGTGCTTGAAAAAGTTATGGTTCCTTCTACAAATGTATTGCTTCCTTGGCCTTCTAGCAGCAGTCTCACAGGTCTGAAAAACAGAAAGGACTCCCCTAAATTTTGGAGGATATTTTATGTGAAAATTCAGTCAGATGACTACAGGGTGAATATGAGTCATTTGTTATTTTGCCTGTGCCTAGTCTAAATTGCTTCAGTTAATTATATGGGTTCTAGTTATGAAAGCTTGTGCCATAACAAATATAGTCTGGAATGCATCATATCTGTGGGTTGTTTTTTTTTTTTTTTGTAGATGGTGCCCGTGCATTGACCAAAAACACTCAAAATATTGTTTAAAATTTTAGGCAGGAAAACTTTGCTGTTATGTGGGCATGTAACATTGGAACACCTAGGACAAAATTTGTGGCACTGTGAAGCTTGAAACAGAAACTATAAGAACGTTAGAACATCCATGATCTACTTCTGTTGCTTTCAGCCTGGTGAAGCCCGAGACTCTGAAGCTTGTGGATTGAGTCTACAGCTGGAGCATTCATTTGAGTTGGGTGAGTATATAGAGTGAGGATGGGCAAGCTTGAATTGGACAATTTGCCCAGATAGAGCAGCAGTAGCTAGGCCCATTTCACAGTCTACGCATGTTAGTTTCCACTTTCCATGGGGCTTTAGTGCATGCAGATATAGATATTTAAACATTGTTCAGTTGGGAACCTTGGAACAATAGAATTATCCATTGAAAATATGTACAGGTGGATAGTCCTTGAGTAGTATGCAGCTCCTCTCCTACGCCTGTTTTGCTACCTTCAAATTATTCCTGGATTGAGGATTGCCATTTTCAGCCTGCATTGGGAAGAATTAGGATGCAAAATGGGTATCCTAAAATCCTGTGAAACTTGGAAAATAGGCCTGGGGTTTTCCTGCTTAGAATGGCTTTAAAGAGCAAAATAGGTGTGTTAAATCTCTTAAATCAAATGTCTATACACTCATTCACATGCAACTTCATGTTGAAGCTTAACTTGGTGTGTGATTTCTGGTAGGATGTGATGGAATGGAATTATGAAGGCCAGACTCAGGGAGGAAAACATGCTCTTTCGTCTCCTGAGGAGCGAGGGACAGATAAGAGGATGAGGCTGGCACCTCCCTGAGGAATTCACACTGTTGTGACTGGCGTTACTTGGGAGCTAGGGTTTCAGTCTGGGAAGATTCTTGCTAGAGGTTGTAGCTAATAAACATTGCTGGACTGAATTTACATGGTCTCCTGGAGTTCCTTGGGCTAGGCCTGACATCAATCTTCCCAGACTGAAACCCTAGCTCCCAAGTAATGCCAGTCACAACATTGTGAATTCCTCAGGGAGGTGCCAGCCTCATCCTCTTCTCTCTCCCTCGCTCCTCAGGAGACAAAAGAGCATGCTTTCCTCCCTGAGTCTGGCCTTCATAATTCCATTCCATCACATAGGCGGCAAAAAGGCTTTGGAGCTGGGTAGGGCCCATGGGGTGCTCGCCTCTGTTCTTATTGTACTCATGCTTTTTGCAGCAACTTAAAGAATGGGTAAGGTCTTTAGAGACACACTCAGTCTCCTGTATGTTGTAAGTGGTTAAAGGTGGTCATTTATCTAACAGGAGTAAGAGTAGACTCACATGTGTTTCTTTCTCCTGAAGATGACAGCATCCATTTCAAAAAGCGGGGTACTCTCCTGTGGAATGTGGGCCCTGAACCCAGTCTCTCACTGAGCCAGAAGCAATTAACTGAGGAGGAGCGCAACAAACTTAGGGTGAGTGGGGAAGCAAAAGGGGAGCATCCTTGCTTTGCTTTTGTAGAGAGAAACAAACTGGAGAACAGGGCACTTTGGAAGGGGAGTGGCTTCCTTCTGAAAGGAAGAAACAAGTTTATTTGATATACTTGGGGCAGGATGTAGGAATCCTGTTTAATTGCTTCCCTGCATGGGGGTTTAGGGGGCCTTGGGCAGTTAGGGAAAAAGCTGTTTGCTAAGTAAACCTGATATAAGCATAGGAGTCGACATACTTTGTAGGTGCTAGGTGTAAAAAATAATTTTCAAAAATTTAAATCCCAGAAATCTTTTGAGATTTCAGGGATCTTAGGTCAGTGATTTTGCAAGGCATCGCCCTTTTTTTAAAAAAATTAGATTTAATTTTGGAGTGCCATGTATCTCATTCAGGATGCCATGAATGCTTGGATGTTGTTTTCTATGGTAATTAGTCTTTGAACCACAGAATTTTAGCAACCTGTGGAGTTTTTAAAATCCAAATTATTTGATTCTCTAAAGGATGGAAGCAAAAATAAACAATGCAAAAAGAAGCCAATGTATTTTGAGATCACTAGAGTGTAATTTTCAGCTCTTTCGGGTAGGGTGAGGGAGTGAGTTTCTCCTTTCTACTGATGTATCCTTTCTCTCTTTTTCCACAAACCCAGGAGGTAGCTACTGAGGGTGGGCTGTATCGCCTAAGAATCCCACGACAGCCTCTGGGGAGCATTGAAGAGAGTGCTATTGAATATGTCACCACCTTTGTCAGAGCGGTAAGTGTCCTCGCTACTCTGGGATTCCTCTACTGCATAGGACACTGGCCTAAAGCAGAGGTGTGTAAAATGCTCCATCATAGAATGTACCAACCCCTAAGCATGCTATTCTAAGTGTTCTGAACCCGTATTATCTTCAAGGCACCTTTGCAACATGTCAGAACAACCTGTTTTGGGGTTGGAACTCTTATTGTGAGATACTTTGTGCACCACTAGCCTGAGGGCAGCTGAAGAATTTGGCTCCTGCACATTCTTGTGGGCCCATCTTGTCTCTTTAGTAAAATGCCCAAATATCCAGATGTAAAATCTCTAAAGCTGCTGAAGGTAGGAATGGGGAAAGTGTTTTCTTTCTCCTTCACTTTTTCTCCCTTGGTTTGTTGAGGGGGAAAGTGAAGAAACGTGGTCTTGGGTTCATGGAGTTGAGATTTTTCATTTTTTTTTTCTGTCTCCAGTGTCATGTCCTGTATTATTCAGGCAAACTTCCTAATCCTCTGGAGGCTGTTCTGAGATTATTGAGGGAAGAGATAATAGGGTAAAGACTCCCTTGACTTTAGCTTAATTTCTAGGGATACATGGACAAAACCGTGCAGTTTTCTTACAAACAATCCAGTAGTGGTATTCCATTGCCTTCTGGGATTTCTTTTCTTCCCAGTCCCTGGAGATTTCCCTTCTAAGTGCTAACCAAACATGACCTTGATTAGTTGCCAACTAAGATCAACTAGATGCTGATTGACGGGGAACCAGTATTATGCAGATTGGTGGATTGGGGCTGGGGAGATCCAGATTCCCAGGGTGATTCTGAGCCAGTCACTATCTCTTCGTCTCACATGGTTATTAGTGCACATGGGAGTCTCCCTCATGTTGTTCTGTCTTGTGCACCTAGATCAAAGTCAAGCTTTTTGCAGTCTGGGGCTACACTTTTTCAGAAAGAAATGCCAGCTTTTTGAGGGCCACTGGAGACATAGCTGGTAGTGCAGTGACATCACAAGAATGGCCAGAGTTAAATGTTTGACCATTTAATGTGAGAATTGTGTGGTTTATGTTGCCCAAATTGGTATTTTAGAAAGCCTTAGAAGTACCTTTTTGCCACAAATGTGAAAAAAAAAAATGACAGCAACATTTTGGCAGTGCAGTCTAGGCAGGTTTGCAAAAATGAGGTTTGAGAGATTACCAGCTTTGCTTAAAGGAATATCAAGATATAAATATAAAAATAATTCTAAGTGCTCACATTCTTCTTCTGAAATGTCTCTCCATCTGGTCCAATACTGGTGCCTCATGATAGGGAGCAGCGCTCCAGCATCTGAGAGAGGACTCTGAGATTAAACTCTTTTCCTGAGGAGCTGCTGTCTGAGATTCTTTTCGCTGGAGATGTCATTTCAGGTGTGCTGTTTCTAAACCACAGGCTTTCCATGATCTGCAGATTTTCTTTCATTGGAATCAATAGACAGTTCTGAGTTCTAACTGTATTGTGCCCTGTATTTTTATTAATTATTCTAATATTCAGCTTTAGCATCATTTGGATACAGAAAGATTTTCTGAACAAAACTTCATCAGCTGCAGCAACTTCCCTTAACCTAGCATGCTTCAGATGTGAATCATGAGTACGATATTTGGATATACTATAGGTAGTCAGCACCAAGTTGGGAAAAGATTTTGCAATCTTTACAAACTGAGGTAGACGGTAGGAAGGCCAGGTTCAAGATAGGTTCACTCCTGCACAGCCTGCGGTCCCATTCATTTCACTATGCCAACAACTTCCTTGCTACCTCACAGGACCAAGCTTATGCACTAGCATGTGCACCAACATATGTGCACCAAGTTGAAAATGCTAAGATAGGCAGAGAGATAGCGTTGATGTGTCTTCCTCTTCCTGCAGTGCTCGGTGGTGGAATCTCATCTATCAGATAGACTGACAGTGCACACAGACATTGCTGGCAACATAATTGGCCTCTCTGTTGTCACCATGCCTAGCTCTTGCCATGGAGCTGAAGTGGAAGATGTGGATCTGGAACTGTTCAACACTACCGTTCTCCTCCAGCAGCCCATACCAGCTGCTGTGTGAGTATTTTTGACTAATCAGATGGGAATGCTGATCTGTGGAACTCACTGCTGCAAGATGTATTGATGGCAGCTAGTTTAAAGAGAGATTGGGCTTTATTGTGTATTGTGGCTTTTAATCATGAATGGAATCACCAAGGATTTTTGAGGGGAGATATGCCACTAAATAGCATTTGCTTGGGACAAAATATGATCTGTTGGGTTTCCCAAAGGGACATGATTGCTCATTGGGGACATAGGAAGCTTGACTTAGTTTCCTGCATTTGACGTCAGAGCTGAAATACACTTGAGAATTTGAAAGTGGAGGAAGTGGCTTCTAATTAGAAGGTCAGATAATCTGGGTTCCTTGTGTAAGGAATTCAGAGTTAGATTATGGAAGCTTTTCTGGAAACAGAGGAGGTTTGTGAGTTAAGAACAGGATTCCTCAGGACACAGAGAAAGTAACCAGTCTTCTAAGTTTTGGTAAAGGAGCTTGGCTAAAAGACAGGGGTTTCAGATTTGGGCAGATTGGGAGAAAGGTTTCTGGGCGACTTATTATTTATGATTATTTATGATTATTGGCAGAGAAGGAGAAAATCCAGAGACTTGGCTGTGATTTTAAAACATGCTTAAATTGGAAGTACTAGGTTTCATTGAAGTCAGTTAAGCCTGTTTATTTGTATACAGGTTTAGGATTGTATTGAACATCAGCCTTAAACAGAGGAGATATTTGACAGTCTGCCTTTTTTGAGGAGTGGGTGGAAATTTTGAGAGCAGGGAAAAGAGAAGGCAGAATCAAATCTCCCGTTTGGGGATGGGGAGGAGGCAAAGCTTCAAACATATTCTAAAACAGGAAATTTTATTAAGATGGGTCCAATGCATTTCAATATATCTTACATCAGAAACAAAATATCATTGCATTGACTTGTTCTTATGAAAGAAACAGCAGAACTTCACTTGGAGTGTGACATTACGCTTTTTCATGTGGGAAACACTATTGAAATGCACTGGGCCCCTAACATTCCATTTATTTTTAATACCAGTCTTGGCTTTTGCAGCCCTCTGAGCTTTGTGAGTACTGAGAGATGCTTTCCAATTTTGTTACTAATGGCTTTTTTTTTTCCTGCTGCCAGCCCTGAGACGGCAGCATTTATTGAACGCTTGGAACAAGAGCAGGCTCAGAAAGCCAAAAATCCACAGGAGCAGAAGTCCTTCTTTGCCAAATATGTAAGTGGTGTGTTTGGGGGTGGGGAGGGAATGGGGGAGGGATAGTAGAGAGAGCAGGCTCCATTCTTTTTCCCACCCTGGTAACAAAATGATCTAAGTTCCTCAGCCTGCCTGCTGTCTCGTTTCTGGATTTAGCCAGGCAACTGTTGCTAGGAAGTGACTGCTCCCTGCTCTGATACCTCTTCTCCCCAATCCCTGCAGTGGCATTTAATTCTGGGCGGGGCAGTGCTTCTCCTAGTGACCAGCTCTGCAACAACCCCTCAGGAGCCCGGACGACAGCCCTGAGCAAAAGTAATCCTGCACCTGGCTCGTCTCACTTCCATCTTCTTTTGCTTGGCTCCGTTTAGCTTGAGCTCTTTCAGCACCTCCCTGTGCCCCCTTGGAGGACAAGAAGGCTAGAGCCCGTCTTGATACTGGGGAGGGGAGTGTGTGTTTAAGGTGGCTGCATCCTCACTCAGGTGCTACCTCTGTGCTGTTTGGTCCAGAGGGGTAGTATATCATTTTTTACTCTTCCATGCAATGCATTCTGGGAACAGCCATCCCCCCCCACCCAAAAAAAACCCCATGCTCTTCAATAGCTGGCTTTTTTTAAGTTACTTTAGTGATTACTTGTTCTGTGATAGCTAGGACTCGACCTCTCCTCTGCTGCTAATTGGCTGAGAACATTCAAAGAAAGCAGGGTGCCTTTGGGGGCATGCTTCTTAGTTTTCAGTTTGCTACTCTCTGGATCTTTATTTCTTGCTATGGTAGAATTGAGACTCCCCTTTTTGGTGGCAGGTCCTTTCTCCTTCATAGTGGACACAGCCCTTTCTTCTCCATTGGCTGCCACTGACAAGCTCAGCTGTAATCTCTGGTGAAGGGTTTCTTGTGATTGGGATTTGAAGGAGGGGCAGCAACAGGGTGCAGGGAGGGAAGAAAGATGATAGCACAAAATAGAAACTGGTATCTAGTCCTTAGAAAAGTGCAATTGATGGGGGAAGATTGGGGTTTGTGAGAAGCCATGATCACTTCCCAGAAGAAAAAGAATAAAATGGATTTTTGCACACAAGGAAGCCATACTTTCTTTTTATAACCTGTATATATTTCTTTCTCTCCTACAGTGGATGTACATTATTCCTATCGTGCTTTTCCTTATGATGTCTGGAGCCCCTGACGCAGGGGGGCAAGGAGGGGGCAATGGAGGCAGTGCTGGGGGAGGGGGACGATGAGGGAAGCAGTGTAAATAAATATTATTGGAAAAAAATAATGGGGCTCTCCTAGTTTGATTTGTGGGAACAAGGCTAGTTTTGGGGTTGCAGAATGAAAGAGATGCTAATAATAATCTCATTCTGAATCCAGGATGGGTTCACTCCTAATGATCACAGCACAGTACAAATTTCTCTCCTGATCCCAAAGGGTATACTGTATTCCTGCACTAAGGTAGTTTCAAGTTTTGTTTTCAGGATTGGAAATTATAAATGGTCACATAATCAAATCCTCAGTGAACTTAAAAACAGATGATGCAAATGGAGTGGCATGGAGAAATGAGCAAGGATCAATATGTTAGGCTGATAGAATCAAATAAGATAGACTCAGTTAAGATATAGCTACCTAGCCCCATGAACGCTGCAGGCAGAGGCAAGAGCAGCTTCAGAACAACTCGGCACATTTTCTTTCTATCTAGTGCTGTTGCTCTGCCACAGAAGTTAATGGCAGTGCGTGCTGAAGCTGATTTTTCCCCCTTCTTTTTCCTTCGGTCCCCAGAACCCCATTTGCACATTGTTCTAACAAGATGCCATCTAGCTTTTACTGTCTATGGAAGATGGTATAAGAACAGATGGGAACACTTCTCATAGGCTGAGACAATAATGATTCTTGGGCGCTGTGGGTGGGCATTGAGCAGAGGCCCGGTAGTCAAGGAAGGATGGCCATTGTTGACTTCCTAGTTTGAGTGTACAGAGGAGAAAGGTGTAAAATGTGCTGCCTCTGGGTTTGGTGTGCTCTACCTGCAGCCCCCCAAGTGGCAGAGGCCCAGATTTTTTGTTTTGGGGGAGAATTGGAGTGTCTGAACAAAATAGGTACCTTAAGCCTTACATGCCCCCAATACTCTCCTATATAGGTCCACTTTGGATCCTGGTCCTGAACCTTTTTGGAACTGACCCCCTCAAAGCCTGGTGCATCATTAAATCCAATACTTTGTGCACCCATTTTGCAATCTCTGGGGCTTGGCTGCCTATCCACGTCTGCCTTGACTGTCTCATTTTGGTCATAGGGTTTGCACTGTCTCAATCCGTTCCAGTCAGCCTGTTTTTGACCTGTGGCTACTGGAGATTATTGTGCTGACCTTCATGAATATCTGCCCCTTGCTGCCTGACTGTTCTGACCTCTACAAGAAGTTCCTCCTGGATGTCAAAGCAGATAAAAAATGTGATTCCATGTACATCCACAGTCCAGATATACAGTCTCTCCTACCGGGGTTGCTGCGATGGAAGTGGGGTTGGGGGTGGGCAGGCCTGTAATTACCAAAAGCATGAGCCGTTCCTGGTTCTCAACAGTTCTTGCACTTAAGATCAGTTTTAGGTAAGTAGGCTTTACTTACCTGTTGCAACCGAGAACCCGGCTGTATGGATCCCCCACGATGGTAGTCCTGGCCGGTGTTCTTCCATGCTGCGTCCCACAGAGCACGGGGGACACTCTTCTTACTTATGACCCAGCTTGGCTTGGTGCAGCTACCTAGAGTCTCTGTATCCACAGCAACCACAAAGGAGCAGAACATGGAGGAGGTTAATTCTAGAATGTGTGGCACAGAGTAGTAAGCCTAGTTCTTCGGCTTCTGGAGGAAGAACAGGCTAGTTGTGATGCTACCTTCAAGTAAGCTTGACAATTTGGGAAAATGAGAGTAGAATGCAATTGGAACCAGGAGAAGATAGGCATTGTGTGGATTCAGAACTGTGGGCTGGGACTTCTCAGTAAATTGTTTGGGGACTTTATGTGAAAGCTTTAAATTTGAGGGTGTCTGCATGACACACAGCTGTAAGCCTTGAATGTTGTGCAAACTCAATTTGCATAGTTAACATCCTGTGTGTGGCTGATGTTCACTGGGAAGGACACTCCATGTCAAATGCTTCTCTAATTGCATAACTGGAATAAACTCAGGCCCTGCCCTGTTGCTTGGGTTCTACTTCATGGTGGGAAATGAGAAACTAGATGAGTAAGAGTAGTAAGGGGACATCCAAAATGCTGTGCAAGGTACTGAAGCTTTGCTCGGCCTGAGGTTTTAGCCAACGTTCCTGGTGTATTTCCAAGCTTTTCATTGCATCTTCCAGTTCAGGAAATTAAATGTATTTTCCCCCCTTTTTCAAAGGAAAGACGTTGCACTAAGCCTTCCGATTCTGGACTTTTACCTCCAACATTCATCATTAGGATACTTAGTTGACTTTGATTTTTGTTGAATAAGATCCAAATGTCTAGCTGAGTGATGAGATATCCTACAGAGAAATGTTGTCTTTGCTTTGTTGAAGCAAACCAGTATCAGCATGTTAAGCTGGAGAATAGTGGCAGAAGAATTTAGACTAGCAGTAGGTACACTTACCCAGTTATTTTCCTGGCTAGGATGTGGTGATATTGGGCACAAGTCCTATGAGAGGTAACACATTTGAGTATCACTGCAACAGACCAGATGAGCAGGTTGTTTACCTGTAAATGTGGTTTTCTGAGTAGTCAACTGAATTCACACATAGGTTATATGACTATTTGAAATCTTCCAGAACTTAAAGATTTTCCTGGTGGGAGTCCCTCTCCTATGATTGGTCGTAAGTTGCCAAATCCTTTCCATTGCCAAGGCTGACATTGGTTTTGAAAGTGCAGTGAGATCACCTGAGATCAAGTGGGATTGGAAGATAGATAGTGTGAATTCACAGGTGACCACTTAAGCAGCTGTAGTCAGAGAATTAACCAGTTGACACACATGGGTGAAGAGCAAATGTCTTAGCTATAAGTAGTCTGGCCCTCATAAGGTGACCAAAAATAAGACTCAAAGTTGCACCTTTCTGGGAGTGAAGGCTCAATCTATAGTGCTGGATGAAAGTAGAGGGATGAGTCCATATGGCTGCCCAGCACAACTCTGGTAGGGGCACACCAAGGGAATACATTAGATGAAGACTGCTGATGCCATTGTTCCTCTTGTGCAGTGAGAATAGATTGGAAGACAGGATGGCTGTTCAACCAATTCATATCAAAATTTAATGGTTGTCAATATCCATTTGCAGAAACGTTGGAAGTAGACTGCCCTTTAGATGTGCTTTGGAAGGACTAGAATAAATGTTGGTCTCAATGAAATGGTGCCACAGGGTTCAGGTAAGAAGTCACAGAGCATGATGGATATCCAAGGAATGAAGTGATGTTTCTGATGGTTGATGGGCTGAGAAAAATAGATAGGCAATATGATGTCTTGATTCAAATGGAAGGTTGAGATCTACTTTGGAAAAAAGGAACCATTTGGGTAAAGAGATCTTCGTAAGGACACTGTTCTCTACTTCAGTGAGGTGAAACAGCATGGCTTGGCATCTCTCTTCCCTAAAGGTATACTTTGCAACTTTCTCTTTTTTTTTTTCAGTAGAAGCTGCTTCTCTTTTTCCCCCTAATCCAATAATGACACATTTAATGAAAGGCCTAACACATCTCCAGCATCCTCTGGAGTTCTTAGAAGAGACAGAATAGTTTATTGTGGGATTTATTACATGGTATCTGTGAAATGATCAATAGGATCCAAAAGTCATTAGTTACAGAAGTCCATGTACTTTGAAATAGCTGGTATGGGGAGCATCAAGTCAAAGCAGCTTGGTGGAGTCTTGAGGCTGTGGCTCTGCTTGCTGAGCATGTAGGCATTGTCAACATCTGGTGAGAACTTCTGCACATAGAACAATGTACTCTTTTGATATGAAAGACTGGTGTCATTTAGTTGAGATGTGAATGGGACAAAGAATGGTGGCTGAGGAGATGAAGCAAGGAGGGTTGCTGCAGCCCCTATTTGCTTACTGTTGAAAGCTTTTCAAAGCTTTTGAACCATGTCCAGGGTATCATCAATATTACAGCTAAGCAATCCATCCTCGCTGAAGAGAAGGTCCTCAGTTTTATCCTTAGCTTCCATTGTCAATCCAGTGGAACAGAGCCAAGCATGGCAATGCACGATGATAGAAGATTCTGTAACACTGGCTGTGGGTCAGTTGCATGATGAGCCATATATAATTCCTGTTTGGCAAAGTGTCATGTTTCTCTATGAAAAACCTGACTATTTGCCTCTTGTTCTCTGGCAGAGGAATTAGAAATGGGATATTTTCTCCCACAAATAAACAGCATGCTTAATAAGTGGTAATACAGAGGGAGGGAACTTCTCCCCCCCCCCAGTTGAATTTGCATCCAAGGTATCAAATTTGGGTGCAGAATGATGTTGACAGTGGCCGTGTGATTATGATGCCTCCATTATAACAAAAGTAGGTGGTGATCGCTGGGATAAGAATAAGAAAGAATAAGGATAGAAAGAGTATTGACCTTGTTAACTTTGGTGTTGGAGAAGAGTTCTGAGAATACTGTGGACAGCCAAGAAAGCAAACAAATGAATAATCAAATAAATCAACTCAAGAGTTCTTGCTTGAAGCACAAATTACCAGGCTCAAATTATCCTACTTCAGATACATTATGTGAAGACCTAGCTCTCTGGAGAAGCTCTAATGCCGGGAAAGGTAGAAAGAAGTTGAAGAGGATGACCAGCAGCAAGGTGGATGGACTCAGTTACAGTGGCAATAGGTACACCATTAGAACACCTGAAGGACCAAGACAAGACCTGAAGGAACAGATTGTCATGGAGAAAAATCTATGTGGTCTTTAAGAGTTGACACTGACTTGATGGCTCATAATCAATAAATCAATTGATCATGCAGACAGCAAATAATAGCATTAATAGCATAGAGGTCAGCATGAGCTCTGCTAGAGGATGAATACATTGCATTCTGAGGATGCAAAATCTGGGTCTGAATAACCTCAGCAGGCATAGGCCTGATTAATTAAGGGGAAGACAGTGGTCTCTGCCAGGCTCAGATGCGAGATCTATCTTAGGCAAGAATCCTAAGGACAAGGAGAAGACATTTGTAAAAGCTATCATGAGATAAATCCAAGGCATGGTTAGGTGATGGAATTCAAGAATAATATGGATGGCCATTGTGTAATTATTTGCCCTACTATATTTTGGGCTGTTCCAGAGAGTATGACTCCACTGATTAGGACCATAGGAGGCCTGGTGCTGAGAAGACCAACAATCTTCCCTGAAAGAGATGGCCAAAAGGGAGAGTCTTGGTTTCAACTAGCCCAATGGATAAAGAGGGTGATCCAAAGTAGATCTCAAGAGGGATATGCCCTAAATCTCCCCTTCTAAAGTAAAGTTTCATGCCTGATGAGGACTGGGCAGTACAAAAAGAATTGGAAAGTCCATAAGCAGCAGGACTGGAAGTAGTAGAGTTGAAGAAAGTTGTTGCGGAGAGGAACTTGAGGCTGCAGGAGGCAACAGTACTTTATTCCTTTTCCCCTGGAACTGGGCAGAGCTGGCCTCTTAGAAGGCTTTGAATCTGTCATGGAAATGTTTCTCAGTGCTGGTAACGGCACAGCAAACATCTGAGGATCCTCGGTAGGCAACGGAGGTTGATCTGTCAAGGAGAGGGAGCTACCAGGGTGGTGAACATAGTAGGAAACTTGGTTGAAGACAAGGAGGTAAATAGCATTGGAATCTGCTTACCATTAAGCTTGCTACTAGTGAGCCTGAGTGGCTCACAATGAGAAAAGAAGTTGCAAAATGTGGTCCTTGGGGCCACACGGTCAAAATCCATATACCTGCTTTAGGATGCTGAGGTGTCCTGATGAAGAAGTTTTGAAGAATGGGCAAAAGAATGAAAATGAGGGAAAGAAGTCTAATAAAGCAGAAGTAGAATCAGCTGAGGATGAATGTGCTAACGCTATGGCAGTACAAAACAAACTGAAGAGCTGCAGAGGAGCCATGCCTAGTCCTGTGGTTTGTGTGGGTGATGGGACTCCCTCCTAGCAGTTCTGAGATCCAAGACTCCAAATGGGGCTTTGCACAGGTAGCCCATGTATGAGGATCACAGGCCATTTTTTTGTTCACTTGAGGCACGGGCACTCTTTTTATCAAGTGAGGTCACAATTTCCAAATTGGTCTCAACATTATGTTCTGGACATTCTCACCTTCAAGCAACCTTAAGAAGCACTGGCTTTTGGGTTATTGAACCTAGTCCCTGTTACCCATCTCAGTTCTGCTTGAAGTCATTTTGTTTAGATCTGAAATTGTACTGAGGAGGCAGAGTATCTATTGATTGACTCATCATTATTCTACTGGAGTGACAATTCTACTCTCTTGCTGCTTAGAGGCATACATCTCCAGGGAACATCTTTAACAGAATTTTTATAACATTCTCCAAAAGTAGAAACCTAGCATGGCAAGGAGGAGAGTAAGTCCTCCTCATCTACATGAGGCCACTGGGTGAGCTCATCCATCGCCATGGGGTGAGGTATCATCAGTATACTAATGATACCCAATTATATATCTCTGCCCCTGGTGAATTAAGCGATGCTATGAATGTCTTATCCCAGTGCCTGGAGGCTGTGAGGGTCTGGATGGGGAACAACAGGCTTCAACTGAATCTTGGCAAGACTGAGTGGCTCCAGGTTTTGGGCCCTTCTGGTGCTAGAGCTATGCCAACTTTGGTACTGAATGGGGTTGCACCACCCCGGACAGACCCTGTGTGCAATCTTGGGGTTCTCCTGGATTCATGACTCCTGCTCGAAGAGCAGGTGGCAGTCGTGGCTAGGAGGGCCTTTGCACAGCTTCGTGTTGTGTGCCAGTTGCACCCGTTCCTAGATCAGAGGGATCTAATCACTGTCACTCATGCCCTGGTCACCTCCCGTTTGGATTTCTGTAATGCACTCTACATGGGGCTGCCCTTGAAGAGTATCCAGAAGCTTCAGCTGGTGCAAAATGCAGCGGCGCAGGCAGTTATGTGTGCCCCTAGGGCAGTACATGTTACACCTCTGCTCTGCAAGCTGCACTCGTTGCCAGTTTGCTTCCAGGTCCAATTCAAGGTGCTGGCTTTGACATTTAAAGCCCTTCATGGCATAGGGCCAGGTTACCTGAGGGACCGCCTCTCCCCGATTACATCTGCCCATCCCACCTGGTCTAGCAGAGAAGGCACGCTGCGGATCCTGTCTGCCAGAGAATTACATTTGGCGGGTCCCAGGAGGCGGGCCTTCTCTGCCGTGGTGCCCACTTTGTGGAATCTTCTCCCCCCAGAAGTGAGATTAGCTCTATCCCTCTTAACATTCTGCAAGTCCCTCAAGACCTGGCTAGGTGATCAAGTCTGGGGCTCCCAGGGGACAGGGGAGATTTTACAATGGCTCCCTTATTAATTTTATCCCCTCCTATTTTGTGTGTTTTTACAGTTTTTTATTTGTAATTATGTATTTATTCTTTTTAATTGTTGTGTGCCGCCCAGAGTCACCTTGTGTGAGATGGGTGGCTATATAAATATGATAAATAATAAGTTAGGATCCTTCTCCCTGATTAGATCAAGGGAAATCTTTGACACAGGATTCAGCCACAAGAGGTTCTGGAATATTCAGAAACCAATCAACCGTCCCCAATCAACCCGAGCTGCGGGCTTTGAATTACTGCTTTTCATAACCCTTCCTCTTCCCCTAAACTTCTTTGAAGCTCTACAGATATTTTTGTTCCTGCAGCTCCTGATCTACCACTCGTTTAAAGTTTTTTCCCTTGAGCTTATATTAATGTTTAAGATATAAATGCACTGAGACTATAGATACCAGAGTACTTCAAAGCAAATTACCATGCAGAGCTTTGGTGTTCCCAGAAGATTTGGCAAGGTGGGGAACAGGGAAGCTATTCTAACCCATCTGGAGAACACCAGGTAGAGCAACAGTGACCCAGAGAATCTCCACTGTAAAGCTTAGGTAACCTATCGTGAGCCGCCCAGAGTCACCCGTTGGGGGAGATGGGCGGCATACAAGCCAAATAAATAAATAAATAAATAAATAAATAAATAAATAAATAAATAAATAAAAATAAAATAAATAAAAATAAAATAAATAAAATAAAATAAAATAAAATAAAATAAAATAAAATAAAATAAAATAAAATAAAATAAAATAAAATAAAATAACCTATCTGTTCCATCTTGCCATGCCAATTGATGGCCCAGTAATTATGGAATAGGACTGGGAAGGAGAGCCAGGTCCCAATCGTTACTTAACCTCAGGAACTCACTGGGTGTCTTGAGACCAGCCACTTCCCTCAACCCAACCTACTTCACAGGGCTGTAAGAACGTGACAAAAGACTGACCTCCTTCAGCTCTGAAATATGTGCCATTTTAAGATGCAAGAGGAAAGGTGGGATATAACTGTAGTAACAAAACAGCCTGTATCTTGGTTGCCAGGGGCAGCAGAATTTATCAGTTTGCTTCCCTTTTCTGGGGTGATGTGGTTGGGACACGGAAAGTTGCCCTCCTCTGTAACAGATGCTCTGTGCAGGTCTCTCCAGCTAAAGAGCTTAGCTGTCTCTTCTGATGAAACAGGGTACAACCATCTCTGTTTTACCAGAAAACATTGGTAGAATGTTGAATACGGGCTCAATTCCTTCCTTTCTCTCCACTACTGTACTGTACCTTTGCTTTAAAAGAGTCTTGAGTTCCAGAGATACTTGTTTCTTTTTTCTTTTTCCAGTTTTATTGATGTCACGGTTTTAGCAGCAGCTTCAAGTTCCAAACTATTGTGAAGAGAGATCACCTTCCGGCCCCCTCCCCTCTCCCATTAATGCCAGGAAACTGTAGCCAAGCAGTTGGGAGAGGTATATGGCTTTTCCAAACAAAGGGGGACAGAAGTTTAGGAAGCAGGGCTAATTCTCCTGTTTTATCCCTCCCCCCCTTATTTCACACATTTAGAACAAAAAAACCAACCATAAACAGGACAGAGTTTCAGAGACCAAGACAAAATGACAAATGGACGTGCCTTAGGGGGAGAGCAAGAAAAAGAAAGACATTCCAAATTTTAAAAACATGGGGTGAGGTACATAAGGAAATAACACAGTGAGGACTTGAGTGGGTAGAACTAGGACATCTTGATTCTCTGACCAGGCACTGTCCTAGCTTAAATCTGGGAAGCACTCACACACTCAAACTGAGTGGAGGGCAACCATGCAAAACCCAGAAGCAGCAAACTTAATGAGACTTAGGAAAGGAGACACACTGTTACCCCACCCCCTATACATTTACACATACATATGAAAGAGTCCAGAATTGGCTGTTGACATTTGGAGTTAAAGGTAGGCCCAAATCTAATTCCAAGTTGGGAAGTGAGCCTTAATTTAGTCCGTTATGGAGCCACTTTGATGTCACAAGCCTGATTTTAATCTGTAGGAAGATAATTCCATGGTGGTTCTTGACACAGGAGGCTCAGCAGGGCACACTGGCAGTGATGTCCACAGGGCAGGGAGCCTTTTTGTGTCACTTCCAGAGTCGTCCCTCAAGGCTGGGTGATGAGGAAAGAAAGAGCCAACTTTCTTCTCCCTCCCTCCTACTCATGGGCTGGAAGTTCATGAAGATTGAAGCAATGGGTCCTGCACGCTTTCTAGTGCTAAGGAGAAACCCTGCCCACCCCCCACCCCCCCGCATCAGACCAAGCACCCACAAGGACATTCCTTCATCCCTCAAGAGATCTGTCGTGAGAAGAAAAATGAAGGAGAGGAAGGGTTAACAGTCACCCGGTTCTAAAGTCACTGCTGGGAGAAAAGTTGAAGCCCATACGTAGGGTAGGATGGGGAAAGAAGAATGTGTGCCTGCCATGCCTGTTCCCTGTTACGCCTCCCGAATGAGACTCTGTAAGTTTAACAGTCTGAACTCTAACAAGCAGCTCCATAGGGATGGGGAACCTGTTGAATTTCTGCCCACTGGGCAGTTTTTGAAAAACAAAGGTGACATCTCTAGTTTTCCATCTTGACTCTTTCCATAACAAAGACTCCAATAGCATGCATGTCAAAAAAGATCCCCCCCCCACATTTAGATAATCTAGAAGAGGGAGGGGGTCTTTTTTTACTCCAGACATATCCCTCCCACAAGAAAAATGCTCCTTGGTAGCTGCCTTTATGGCTTTTGGAAAAAAAAAAAATGCATCAGGCAGCAAACTTTCTGGGGAAGATGGGGACTGAGGGAAGGCAGGAACTTGCAGTCCTTCCCTCAGATGATCTCCTATTGGCAGTTCCTCTCGGATGGATCTCAGGAAACGTAACACTCCAGAAAGTTCTGAGAGCACATTGCTGGAACCCTGAAAGGAAACAGAAAGAAGGCCATCCATTCCTGATTTTGCCAGAAACGAGTTGGGGGGTTGTTCCTGGAACAATCCCAAGAATTTAGCATGTCTCTAGCCCAGATTTTAGGCTCTGGGAATTGCTTTGTTGCTCATAGCTCTTCTATAATCGATCAACTGGAGACAAGGTTCAAAATAACTCAGCCAGATATCATGTAGCCAAATAACTGTACAGCATGTATGGTGCTGTGGAATTTGTTTTGGGGTCCAGAACTGGAGCATGTGCAGAAATGGATATTCACAGCAACCTAGTTTAGGCAAAAAAAGTGCTGTATTTCATTGGTTAGTAATGACAACCTCACCTGGGTGGTAGCCACCAGCTATATTGCTCTACTGCATTTGTGTAGTTATCTTTTTAAAAATGTTTGAATATTTTAATTTGTCCAGAATAACTCCATTGAGCTACTAAATAGGACTCGCTGAACTCACTGATTTGGTTGAGTGACATCACTGCATTATTAGCAGTACCACTAACTGACAGTTCATTTCCAGGTCCAATTCAAATTACAGGTGCTCATCTATAAATGGGTTGGACCCAAAGTATCTTCAGGAAAACCTCCCATGAGTAGGACTCAGGCACACTGATTATTTTTGGAGGCCCTCCTCTGTGTTTTAAGTTGATAACTGTAAGTGTGGAGAGTAAAGAGGATGACCCTGATGGGGAGAGGGAAGATCCATTACCAAAGCAATGAAGAGAGAAACGTTGCTTGAGTCTAGACAATGGGAGAGGATTATGAAAATATCTCAGACAGACACTCCCCTAATTCACATGAATATCAAAAAGGGAAGAGGGGAAGCACAATCACACTTGCAAGATTATGTTACTATAGCCATTCTAATAAAAGTAGTTTTTGGACTGTGCAATATTTGTTTCTTTATCTGTCCACCTTGTAGGGCTGACAACAAGGGACCCAATACTCAGTTCCCAGGTGCCTCCTAAATAAAATCCCCCATGTGGCATCTACTCTGTGGACTTTCTGGCTTCAGGATCCTATAAAAGAGCAATATATATACTGTACATTAGTAGCTGGGGCACACATGGAGAAGCATAGGTAATCTCTGAACTGCTATAGCTTCTACCAAAATGAAGGTCTCATCTCATTTCTATGTCCCGAAGACACTTACAGTCCCTGGTGGAAAAGGGCTGCTGGTAGTTGCTTTAGTCTGAATGAATGCTTTCTACTATGATGCTAGGTTTGTCTCGAGCTGGAGGATTCTTGTTGATATAGCTGTTCAAAGTCTTCTCCTGCAAAATGAGAGGCAGCAAAGAGAAAAAGATCAGAGGGGCAAATGAGATGCTCTCAGACATTCCAGCTACTGCCAGAACACCCTGACTTACAACCCCAATGGCTGAATTTTGAAGCCAGGAGTCCCTACCTCCAAGTGGTCCAACTTTGGTCCAACCTCTGTCCCCCATCCCTCCCCCAACTGTGTCTTCCCAAAGAAGATCCAGAAGCCTCAACTCCAAATACTTCCCCAACTTATGACATTATACAACCCTGACAGCTTTCCCAGGCTTTTAGCCCCTTGTTCCTCTGTGCCACTTCAATGATCCTGGACTGTTGTCCCACTGTGTCACTGAGTCTTTCAGCATTCTTCAGAAACAGTGCTTTATACTCAGGGTGCACTACTAAGTTCTTGGAACCATCCTGTACCTTTGCAGCAGGAGGAGGTGTAAGAGGCACAACGCTTTCAGCCAGCAGTCTGGGGCTACATCATTACCATAAAAGCTGAGTGCCTTAAAAGGAATACCCTGAATGATTGATTGTATTCTTATTTGTAGGAGTGGGCAGGCTTTTATTGTGTCAAGGGCCACATTTGTTTGGAAGTAATCCAGGAAGCATCTAAATGATAATGGTGGGTGGGAATTAAGCAATATGTGGATGGAGTAAGGTCATAATTAGAGGGAGAAGCGGGTTTTTTTTCATTCTCTCCTCCCCCTTCATAGGCTTCCCCATTTTTCCTCTGTCTTCCTCTTTGTCTCTCTATCCTGTGCCCAGGCAGCAGGTTAGAACAGCTTTATGCTTAACAGATATCTTGACATGGTTTGCAAAATGCCCAGTTTCTTGCCTCTGTTTCTTACTGAGCTGGCATCTTCCCCTCTTTGGTTAGTTTCCAGTGAAGCAGTGGGATGGACACAGATCAGACCTGCTGTTGTCACAGCATTACACTCACCTCTACCAGCTGGTGCCAGTGTTCAATGGGCTTACGTGGATTTGCCAGCATCTCAGCCCAGTGATCTCTCCCAGGCCCATCAGCATCACTGCCCACTCGACACATGCCAATGACTTCATTGTGCCCAATGCTGTGGAAGTGGAGATTATTTCAGAGCCAGCCTCTCCCAGAGGTGGAGGAAAATGTCAACATCAGCTATGTGATTTGTGTAAAAAGCTAGACTCCTTTAAGCTGAGTTCAACTCCTGTGACACTATAACCAAATGGTTTGCCATTGCCTTATTCTGGATTTTTTAAAAGCTTCCAGTCTAGCCTCTAATCCTGGGTTTTATGCAAAGCTCCCATCCAAATATTAACCAGGTCCCATTAGTTTTCTGGGATCACCCAAGGTCAGATAGGTGCTAGCACAACCATGAGCAACTGTTTTTACTTAAAGCTTCTATGTTTGGGACCCAGAGGGACAAACCAGATCACTGAAACATTAACTACTCCCCCCCACCCCCACATACACACAATTTTTGAAGATTATCATGCCCCGTTCCATTTCAGCATCTAAAACCAATTTAAGGAGCTGAGGAGAATTTGAGATGGATATTTAAACAAAGCTGATTTTGTTCTAATAAAGCAAAGTATGCACCAGGGTTTTTTTCCATTTCAGCAGCCATGGGCCTATCCCAGGTCATTCATGGCCCACCTTGAAACAGTGGCCACACACCAGTTATGGTTTTCTTGTCAGAGCAATGGCAATGTGATCTGAGGAGGAAGTTATCTTTATCCCCTCTGCCATGGTCAGATCATGCCCTGGTGACCTTGAGATTCTCTTATGCTGCCCTCCTCTGCAGAGAGGCAGGACCTACTTGATTGGTCTGCCCTGGTGACTGATAGACCCAGTGGGGTTCCAGAGGAAACTGGGGGTTATTCCTGAGGCCCCGCTGCATGGTCCTGCTGGGGCGTTGGCCACTGCCTGGAATAGGAAAGCGGCTGAGGCTTTAGATAGGATTGTGCCTGTGCAACCTCTCTCCCGTCATTCTCCGTGGTTTACGGAGGAGTTGAGGGAATTGAAATGGATCAAGAGATGTCTAGAGTGCCGCTAGAGGAAGATGAGGGATGAATCCAACCAGACAGAGCCACTATTAAGGCCTACTTTGTGGTGATAAGAACGGTGAAATGCCAATATTTCTCCACTCTTATTGCATCCGCAGAGTGCTGCCTGGCAGCCCTGTTTAAGGTTACCTGGACCCTCCTGGGTAAGGGGGGCTTGGAGGTTTACCTTCAGGGCCACACAAAAGAATTAGCTGAACATCTGGCAGATAAAATCACTCGGATACGTTCCCAGTTGGAGACCAAGTGTGGTGCAGGTCCTTTGGAGATGCCTGGGGAGTGGACTTTCCTTGTTATCTGGGAACAGTTTGATCCTGTTGGGTCTGAAGAAGTGGACAGGGTCCTCAGGTCTGTAAGCGCAACCACCTCTGCATTAGATCCATGCCCCTCCTGGTTGGTCAAGGCCACCTGGGAGATGATGTATGGGTGGGTGCAAGTGATGGTTAATTCATCATTGGGAGAGGGGGTTTCCCCAGCTCCTTTTAAAAAGGTGCTGGTTCGCCCTCTCCTCAAGAAGCTGTTGCTCAACCCCACTTTTCTGGACAATTTTCATCCAGTCTCTCACCTCATCTTTTTGGGGAAGGTGGTAGAGAAGGTGGTGGCGCTGCAGCTCCAGAGGATCCTGGATGAAATGGATTATCTGGACCCCTTCCAGTCAAGTTTCAGGCCCAGATATAGGACAGAAACAGTATTGGTCGCACTTTTAGATGACCTCTGGTAGGACTGGGATGGAGGCAGTGCATCCATACTGGCTCTTCTTGACCTCTTGGTGGTTCTCAATATGATTGACCATGGTATTCTTTTGGGTCGGTTGAGGAAGTTGGGGGTGGGGCACAGTTTTGTGCTGGTTTATCTCTTTCCTCTAAAGCCGGTCCTAATCAGTGTTGATAGGGAGCAAGAGGTCCAGCCCATGGCCCCTGCTTTGTGGGGTGCCACAGGGCTCAGGGCTCTCTCCGCTCCTTTTTTATATCTGCATGAAGCTGCTGGGATGAGGTATCATCAGTATGCTGATGATACTCAAGAATACATCTCCATCCCAGGTGAGATAAGTGATTCCGTGGATGTTCTTTCTTGGTGTTTGGAGGCTGTGGGGGTCTGGATGGGGAACAACAGGCTTCAACTGAACCCTGGCAAGATGGAATGGCTGTGGGTTCAGGGCTCTCCTGTATCTGGGGTCTTACCGTCTTTGGTTCTGGATGGGGTGGCGCTGCCCAGACAGACCTGGTGCATAATATGGGGGTCCTCCTAGACTCACAACTCCTGTTCAAGGAGCAGGTGGTAGCCGTGGCTAGGACGGCCTTTGCTCAACTCTGTGTTGTGCGCCAGTTGTGCCCTGTCTTGGATCGGGAGGCCCTTCTCTTAGTCACTCATGCCCTGGTCACCTCCCATATGGACTATTGCAACGCCTTCCACATGGAAAAGTATTTGGAAGCTGCAGCTGGTGCAGAATGCGGCGACATGGGTAGTTATGGACACCTCTAGGACTGCGCATGTAACACCTCTGCTGTGCGAGCTGCATTGGGTGCTGGTCTTTTTCCAGGTCCAATTCAAGGTATTGGTTATGACCTTTAAAACCCTTCATGGCATGGGCCCAGGTTACCTGAGGAACCGTCTCATCTCCATTACATCAACCCATCCCACCCGGTCCAGCAGGAAGGGTATGTTACGGACTCCGTTGCCTAGAGAGTTTCAACTGGCAGGGTCCAGGAGGAGAGCCTTTTCTGCCATGGCTCCCACCCTCTGGAATATCTTTCCCCCTGAGGTGAAATTGGCCCCACTCTGTTCGACTTCCAAAGGGCGTTAAGACCTGGCTCTGCCAACTTGCATGGGGACTCAACAGGGGTTCGCAGCACTGGGAGTGGCTGGTAGCCTGAGGATGCTCTCTCTGCCTTTTTAGTTTGCATTTAGTTTTAACTTTTTAGCTTAATTTTAACCTTTTGTAGTTTTTAACTTAAATACAGTATTTTTTCTAGGATTTTCTAGTTTTTTATCTGTAACACTGCCTAGAGTCACTTGTATAGTGAGATGGGCGGCATTTATAAATTTGAAAAATAAATAAATAAATCTTAAAAAGGACACATGGAATATTTAGATGCTACCCCTGTCCCATTAACTGCTTCTCTTCATATGTATTGGACCACAAGCTTCCACCATCCCCTGCCAGTATAGGGAAGGCTGACTGTGTGACATTTATTCATAAAAACAGCCAGACGATAGCTCACTTCCTTGGCACCTTCCATAAGTGAGAACATGAATTTGCAAAATTTCCCAGCCAGCATGTCCACTGATACGAGGTCATGTCAAGGTTCAAGGCCATATAATTGAAGAGTGCTCAGATTGGGGGAGTGTGGTAATCCATGATTCTACTCAGTACACAACTCTATTTGTTAGAGAATGGAGGAATCTTGGTTCTAAGTTCCACCCACTATTTACCTCTCTCCTTATAACTCAACTCAACTCATCATCCTTGTTAGAAAAAGCAAAATGGACTCCTGCTTGGCTCCTATCTTTCTTTAGTAGGTTGCAATATAATTCCAGAAGAGTTTTTGCACTACTATTCACTAACCCATGAACTAGCAACACAGCATCTGTCAGATGTATCTCCACTCATCCCAGATCAAAACAAATTAAATAATCCCAACGTCATGACATTTCAATGTTATTTTGTGAGATGCCACAAGGTTTTAATGATTTCAGGTGGGGGTGGGAAATTCAAGCCATTCTATGAAATTGCAAACAGCATCCTACTCTGGGCCTCCATTCTGCATCTTTGGCCCCTAATTCTGCAGTGTCTTAAAGCCGGGATTCTTTCACTGAAAGTAGAATCAAGGGAAAGTGCTGAGCCATCAGTGGCTGAAAAGACTTCTCTGCCAAATGGAGGAGGGAGTCTAAAGGCCCAGCCAGCATTCAAGGCACTGGGAAAGCCCTTTTTAACGATGCCTCTTCTGCTTAACTCACCAGAATCTGGGTGAATATGCCTGTGCGTAAAGGTATCTTACCAGTCATAATCCATGACTGCCAAGGTAATGCTGACGTGCTCCATGCTGTCCTGGGGAATGTCAAAGACAAGAGCCTCATTGTAACTGGGGTTCAAAGTGTTTTTCTTGATGGAAGTCTTGCGCTTCTTCAAGCGCCTCCCTTCACACATGAGGGATGCTTTGACATAGGGATCTGAAAAAACGCAGGCAAGAGGTAGAGAAAGATGGTACAGAATTACAGGGGAAAGCAGCCAAGCCAAATTTATTCTGAGCTCTATCACTCTGTCTTTAACATTTTGCCCCATCCCTGTCTCTGACCACTGTAATTTCAACTTCTTTGAGTACAAGAGATACTTAGACATACCACAAGCTTCCACCAACCAGAAAGTCTTCTGGTTGTTGAGCAGTGGCAGGAATCTTTCCCAATCCCATCTGAATGATGTTTTCATGGCTGACTGCAATTGCTGTTTTCATGGCACTGACGGCAATTGCTTAGTGAGGACAGGTGGCTCTCTCTTTCACCCTCTCTACAAAAACCAGTGTCTTAAGGTCCACTATACATGTGCAGGAGAATGGCATGGCAGAACTTGCAGGGAGAGAAATCACATTTCAGAATACTTTTCTTTATGATGTAATTTCCACAAGCAGAAAAGAGCCAGTTTGGTCTAATGGTGAAGGCGCCAGCCTAGTAACCAGGAGATGGTGAGTTCCAGTCCCACCTTAGGCATGAAAAACTGGCTGGGTGACTTTGGGCCAGTCACTCTCTTTCAGCCCAACTGTGATGGAATGGAATTATGAAGGCCAGGCTCAGGAAGATAAACATTTTCTTAGCTCCCCAGAAGAGCGTGGGAGGAACAAGAGGTTGAGACTGGCACCTCCCTGAGGAATTCACACTGTTGTGGCTGGCTGACTTTGGGAGCTGGGGTTTGAGTCTGAGAAGATTGATCTCAGGCCTAGCCCAAGGAACTCCAAGAGACAATGCAAATTCAGTCCAGTTATGTTTATTAGCTACAACCTCTAGCAAGAATTTTCCATTCCATCACACCAACTCACCTCACAGGGTTGCTGTTGTGGGGAAAATAGGAGGAGGAAGGAGCATTGGTATGTTTGCTAGCTTGAGTTATTTATAAAAATAATACAGGTGGGATAAAAAAATCTTTTAAAAATTATAGGGAATGGGCTGGGCTACATACAACCTTTTTTTCCTAATGACTTACTATCTCACAAACCTTCCCTGAAATCAGCAAAATACCAGGTAGCAAAGTGTTTGGGACTGGCCCTGTCTCCACAGTGGACCTGCCACATAGACTAACTGCTTTCTTTGGCAGAAGGCATATAGTAGGTGCAAGGGGGCTGTGCCCACCCACCCCATCCTGCAATTCCAGATTATATAGGAGGTTTACTACTATAGAGCAGAATCTGCTCTTCAGTTTTCCACTACCAAAATCCATAAAAGTGGGGCTTGATCTAACAAATTCCCACTTCTAATCAGTTGTAACTGCAAGTCCTTCCTGTTTGCCCTCCTTAGAGGATTTAGCTCTGATTCTCATCATCAACCCCAAGGAACAATCTTATCAAAAGTGACTTGGCATTTTCTAACTCTTAAGATACATCTTCCATATCGCAAGCAGACAAAGATGACTGCCACTGAAATGTATATCCCTAAGTAGAGGCAGTAGAAAAATTTATTCTGTCTGAATGTTTATGGAGACTAATTGAGTTCACCTCTCCCAAATGTACAAGCAAACCAAAAATAAACCACAACCCACTCACACAGAATGCAGATTACTATTAAAAAAAAAAAAAAGGACAAAAGGCACAGGTTAAGGAACAATGTACATACATAAAAGCATATATTACAGAAAGCACATTAGAAAAAAAGACTATAGGATATGGTAAAAAAATTATTCTAGGAAAAGCATATATAAGAATGTATTTATTAGGAGAAACGAACATCAGCATTTACAAACTGCTGGGGAAACAGGCCAAACATAATTAATATGGGAAAGTCGCTGAGCAAAACTAAAATTGACAGATTTGCTCATCTGAGGCTGAACGGTGTCCTTGGAATAGCAATGAAGCATAATATGGCCCATCATATCAGCCATCTTGTTTCCTTCTCAGCAACTCCTCTGCTACCTTCTCGGTCCTATCTAATCACTCATTCTAAATCCTGCCTCCTTTCCGGATAGCAGGATAAGGTCTTGGATTTTAGTTCCCAACCACCCTAAACAGCATGGCAAGGATCAGGGATTATGAGATATACCCCAAACATCTGGAGCACTGTTTCTCAACCTTAGCAACTTAAGATATGTGGACTTCAACTCCCAGAATGCACTGCCCTGGGAATTCTGGGAGCTGAAGTCCACATATGTTAAAGTTGCTAAGGTTGAGAAACACTGATCTGGAGAGTACTAGACTGCCAGGGGACCATTCTTAGTTCTCACTGACCCCAAATCCTTACCTACATTTGAATCCCCTCCTTGCTAAACCCTATATCAGGCTTCTGTGAAGTCAACACACATCTAGACGCTCCTCCTTTCATTCTCTGCTGCCACCCTTCCCTCTCCAAGTGCATGAAGGACATGATTCCAGTTTACCAGAACATTAAAATGCCTAAGTGCAAAATACTGGGTACAGGTGGGCAGACGTACCCTTAGAAGCACACTCCACTCATGAATTTGTTTTAGCAAGAGAACAGAGGCCCAATGATGTGATATAAAATGTGATTTTGCTTTTAACACGGTTCAAAGCAGGGAAAGCCTGACAGAACTTAGTAGGGGCAAGAGAAGGTTAAACTCTCCCTCCCTGGCTATGAGATCCACCTCTTAATGCTCCTCCACATAAATGCTGTCTGCATTTTTCAAAGCCAAGAACATTAAACATAAAAATATATTTCATTCTGCAAATCTTTTCACACAAAATCCCACATTTGACTCTTCCTTCTCCCCCAAACTTCCTTTTTTAGCACAGTCTAACTTAGGATAGGAAAAAAGGGAAAGAGTGGGGAGAAGTCCATTTCTGAAGTTTTTTACTACTTTTAAAATAATCTGGAGTCAGAATTCTTTGTCAGCCTACAGCAGACCATAGACCAGTGTTTCTCAACCTTGGCAGCTTGAAGATGTGTGGACTTCAACTCCCAGAATTCCCCAGCCAGCTTGCTGGGAGTTGAAGTCCACACATCTTCAAGCAGCTAAGGTTGAGAAACACTGCCATAGACATTTATTTGTAGATTCTAAATTTTCTTCCATCTTCTCCTGCCCAACCTGCCTAAGGGACAGTCCGCCAACACTTGTGATCTTCAGCTTTCTTTCCTCATTTTACTTTCCTCTTTCTTCTGGCTCATCTCCCCCATGTCAAAGTTACTGCTCTACTGCCAATGGCCCAGCTGTTTTGCTTCTGGAACTACTGATCATGACCTAAACTTCACCCCCTGCACGGCCACATCTGCTCACCAGAAAATCCAGTCAGGTCCATGGCTTTGAGGTTAGTAGCCTTGATGATGGTGACTGTGAGACGACCAGCTGTGGGCAGGTAACAGAGGGAAAAATTCAACTCCCCAAGGTCTGCTTTTTCCTAAGAGAAGATGGGAAAAGAAACAGAATGGTTTCAGCTCCTTCATTTAAAAAAGAAAACCTCCACTGAAAGTATTGAATCGGAGTCCGGAGAGCTCTCTGCCAGCCATGCCCGGACTGCATCTTGCCTTGTAGGCAGGGGGCAGAAACAAATGACCACTTCTTCCCATTCAAAAATACTATGGTTTTTTAGGAAAGAGAGAAAAAAGTCTCAGAAAAGATACTGCTGACTTGCTGGACTCTGGCAAGCATTCATCTTAGTGTATTATTTACAATTCTGACAGCAGCTAAACCAGGTATGAGATTAGGGTAGGTGTAATGGGCTGTGAGAATAACCTTGAGGAAGAGGAGGAAGAGCTGCAGCCAAGGCAATGGTCAGATAAGAGAAATCCCAGCCCAAATCAGGGATGGAATTTGAGAAAGCAACTCAGATTGGATCCTCCCTAGTTCTCTTTACAATAAAGGCAGGGAGGGGGGAGGCGTATTCAGAGTTGCAAGATTGATGCCAGTCCTTTGAGGTAGGTCAAACTTGAGCACAAAGTCATGAACACTAAAACTACTTTTATTATAGGGTTACAGTTACAGAATCTTGCAGACACACATGCCATAGAAAATAAACATGACCAGAAACAAAGCAAATTCCCTCATCAAACCGTAAGAATCAATACACATCCAGCAAATAAAAGGCCAAATATCAATCCCTAGTCAGAACATAATTTAATTTTCATTCCACCTACTCATATTAAATTCAGAAATATTTGTAGTTACTACACTGATATAGTTATTACTCATTCAGTTCTTCCACAAGCTATTTTCTCATGTTTGGATTACATGAACACTTAAATACATACACAAACATTCTCCATTAATTCTGCTTGTTGGAAACTGGTTGTGAAGCTCACAAATGGCGATCATGTGACTGCAGGACTCTGCGATGGCTGTAAATGCGAGAATAGGTCGGAAAGCTATTTTTTTAAGCATTGTAACTTCGAATGGTCGCTAAACAAGGCAGTTGGTAAGTGAAGACTATCTGTCCCATACTTGGTGAGTCAAAACATCCCAAAATAATTTTGATATTCTTTCAAAGTATTGACAGCCATAGTATTTGCATTTGTAGAAGGAAAATGTTTGCTTAAAAACATTTGAATGATCATTAGCACTGGGGAAATTTACAGTACATATAAATGTTGATAAAATGAAAGTTAGATTACCAGAGCACAGGTTTGTCTATATATTTGGGATGCTGTAGCAGTTAGTAAGGTTCAGGTATGATCATGGATAGTGGAATGGTGTTTTATAATCTGCAAGTCTTAAGGTACCCAAACTTCAAAAAAGGATCTGAACCTTTTCGTCCTGTTCTTTTCAATGATGTCTCAATGGCACCAAGCACATCGTCTGAGGCCTCCAGGCAGGACAGAAAGAAGACATGTAGCCTAATTCTGCTATACCCTGACAAGGTCCATGGATAGGCAACCCTTCTGGTCTATGGATATGCCTGGACCTCAGGGAGCACACTGGGCACTAAAACCAAATGACTGCTTGGTGGGTGTAGCAAGACACAAAACAGAGCCTCCCTTTCCCTGCTATAATCTTAATAAAATAAGTTTAAAATGATCATGATCTGTCTGTCTTCGTTAGCTCCAGCTATGTGAAGACTATCCTTTTAGGGTTTCAGAGAAGAATATGTGTTAGGGTCTGAGGAAGAAAGAACATCACACCATGCTATGCAAAACACATTGACCTAACTATATCCATGTTTCTCATTCTGAAATATTAACAGGTACACAACTTTCCTCCCCAGCATCTGAATTCTAATATGAAGAGAGTATGTACAGTAGGCGTATTAGGGAAAGCCCTCAGTGATTGTTTGTAGTGGAGCCAGGCTTCCTCTTGCTTTATGGGAAGAATATAGGAAGCTGCCTTATGTTGAATCAGGCCACTGATTCACTGAGCTCAGAACTGTTGACACCAGGAGTGGCCCATCTGCAGCCCTTTGCCTAATTTGAAACATCCTTGACAGGGGAATCATCCAGCCTCTGGTAATGTATCTATCCTGCTGGCCCCCAAAGCACACTACTTGGGAGAAAGGACAGGATCAAAGAGAGAGAGAGAAAGGATTTTGGATTCAGCCCCTTCCAGTACATGCTCCATTCAATAATTGGCAACAGATACATCTGAAAGAACATGACCTTTGGGAGAATAGAAAGTTTTTCAGTTCTGGTCTGCCCTTTCTGGCAACTCCTCTGCAGAGTGAAGGGGTGAAGCTGGAGACAATGAACTATAGACTTTGACTTCTCCGTCCAAGGCTTTGATCTTCTTCCCAAACTGGATATAGCCTGTTCCTAACTAGATGCTCTTCAGATGTTTTGATTTCAACTTCCATTTAGGGTAAGAATTATGGGTACTGAAGAATTCAAAGCTTCTGGCAGACTCTTGATTGGAGAAGATCCACATTGTTTCTTTTGCTCTAACTCTCCTATTAAGCATGGCAACCTGGGCCCACTTATATAGCCGGTCTACAGTTTAATGATTCTCTCTGTATTATTTATTTAGTTATTTTAAAATATTGATACATTGCCTTTCAGGCCAAAACCTTCCCAAGGTGGCTTGCTTCGGACAATAAACACATAGAACATCAGGAAGAAAAAAAAATCAATAAAACCGCAATCCAAAACTAAACATCTTTAAACTTTGAAAAAAAGTATACATACAGTCTAAGCATCTTCCTGGCACCTGGAGGAAGAAGGTATGGAGGAAAAAAGATGTCTGTATGTATGGAGAGAGGAAAAAAACACCTGAGCCTCTACCTGAAATCAGAGGTGGTGCAGCCTACCTCGATGAAGAAAACCACAGTGGTATAAGTTTACCACTTAAAGGGTATCTTAATCAAAACTATTATCTGCATAGAAGGAAAATATTATACTACATTGTACTATCTTGATGCTGCATGCTATTTGCCACCAGCAGCCAGAAATTGAACAGGTCTACATTGCACATGGACATTAAACTGAACCTGTGGCATTCCTTCTTCTGATATCGCTGTTAAAGGCACAGCAGCTTTGACGTAAACCAACCAACCAATTCCAAAACAAAAATGTGGGACAGGAGCCTACAGGTTGGGATTTCCAGCTTCATACTATGGACAAATCCCTGGAATTTCAGCCCAGAACATTTCCCTTTCCCAAAGGATACCCTCACTTTTTTGTGAGATGGGAGGCTATATAAATATGATAATCAATCAATAAAAACATCCATAATGGAAGCTCAGGATGAAAGGGAAGGCAAAGGAAGCTGAGGAATTTCAGCCCTCCTCCCCCCAGTGACCTGGCAGGGCATTGCTTTGTTCCTCAATATTTTATGCCCTTTTACCAGCTCAGTCCCATTTGCGGCCTCATCAATATGAATTAATCTCTCCCCTTCTCCTCTTTCTTCCACTTCCTCCTCCTCCCCAGCACTCCCAAACCATCAGGGTCCAAAGGATTTCTTCAGCTGGCCATCATCCAGGCCAAGTCCCAGAGGGATGTGAGTCTAAGAGCGGGAGGGCACAGCATGATGGACCACTGATGGCTCAAAGGCAGGAAGGAATGTCTAGGAGGAGGAAAAGGAGAAGAAACAAGACAAGGAGGCAGCTGCCCTTCATATGGACACCGGTAAAGAGATGCCGATTCAAACCAGACAAAATGTGCATTGAGACTCAAATTAGAATGGGTTTTTGGCTTGCTAGTTGGACAACTAAGGCATGGGGCTCCCTGGAAAAGACTGTCCACTCCCCCTGTATCATTCTGAGCAATGCAGTGGTTCAATTCACACAATAGACTAAACCTAATCCCAGGTTAACAAAGCATAAACCTGCTATGTTTGCCTATTGTGCTGTGCCTAAACAACCGGCCTATATTAAACTTTAATGTGATGGCTTGATTCAGAAAATATGCTACAGCAATGGCTGCAGAAGCTGTAGATAGCTTTACAATGTGATTCTCTGTTAACTAGGTAGCTGGCTGGGCTTGGATTTCAATCAGGTGTTTAAGCCACTGGACTTACACATCAATTTTGTGCAACCTCTGCCCCCTAAGCTGAAAATGTCATTCCCTTCCACTTTTGTGACATTAGTACATGCTGTCTTTATCTACAGCGGCCCTCTGAGGCTGAAAAATTTAGATTTATGGAAGTGAGCTGACACTGATTAATATGAAAAGCTTTTGATGATTCATCCACGATCTTTTGCATTTATGCAAGTCATGACTTAGGGAGTTTCCAGAAAAGACTTTGTGCAATTGCCTTGCTTCATTTATGGAATTATATGGGGGAATCCATATAATTATATGAGTGAATCCAGAGAGCTAGTTTGGTGTAGCGGTTAAGGCATCAGGCTAGAAACCGGGAGAAACTAGAGAGTTCCAGTCCTGCCTAGGCCCAAAGCCAGCTGGGTGACCTTGGGCCAGTTACTTTCTCTCAGCCCTAGGAAGGAGGCAATGGCAAACCACTTCTAAAAAACCTTGCCAAGAAAACTGCAGGGGCAGTCTCCAAGAATCAGACACGATTGAATGGATTAAAAAAAAAATGGAGGAGTACAAGTAACCACCACCTGCTCTTAACCCTCCTGTTTTCCCATTGGTTGTTCCATCTTTCTTTTTGCTGGAGAAAATGAATTAAGGAGAGAGACCATATAATATGCAAGCTGCCTTTTGATGTGTGGGCCTGTGAATTCAGTAACTGAAACCATCCCAAGTGGTGAACCAGTATGACATAGTGGTTAAGTCCCTGTCGCTACCTCTCAGCCAAGGCTATGGAATAGTTATGAAGATAAGATGGGGATTCAGGAACCGCATTCTGTGCCTCCTTGAGACCAAAGATAACAAACCTGAGCAAACGGAGAGAGAGATTTATAACTTCCATAAAAATATACTTATATATACTTATATTTTCATGGAAGTGCTTATCTGATCCAACAGATGACTGCTGGGGGTGGGGATATAAGACTATCAAACAGAGGAACTACAGAGTAACACATGAAGGGCATCAGGTGGGTGGAGTGATAGCAAATGGATAAATATAGTTTGTTTCTTTCAATATTCCATCCTTGCCAGCAGTTTGGGTGCTCCTAAGAAGCACAGATGCACTGGATCAGATCAGCCATAATTCCTTCTAGGAATTATGAAAATGAAAGCCCAGAGGAGCATAGCAGATCCACCAAAAGCTGTCCAAAATAACTCAGCTTTTGCTCATTAATTTGACAAAATTGGCAAGCCTGCAATACACTTTTTAAAAAGCAGGAATATAGAAAAGTGCTTGAAACAAGTCAATGTTCCAACCTACAGGGGTGGCGGCTCTATAAAATATTACAGGACTTCTGACTATATTACTCTCCTGATTGAAGTGAATAGTATCAAAAGGGAGGGCACAGATTTTACATCTCTCCTTTACACTGACAAACAACAGCTCTCCTGAGGTTTCAGGCAGGGCTCCATCTTTCCCAGCTAACTAGGAATCGACAAGGATCAATTAATATTTTGTGTGTAAAGCAGGTGCTCTATCACTGAGCTATGGTTCTTCCATCAACACCCACTTATAGGAGATGCAGATACCATAACATTGTTATGCTAGTCACTCACTTCTTAAAAATCCTTGGTAGTGGGGGAGATGATTCTTAATTGCTGTAAGCGACAAGGTTGTTGACAAGCTGAATAAATTGTGACATGTGCAACCTGGACTGCACTGGATACTCATTGGTGACAACTCCTTGGGAAGAGGGAAAAATCCCTAAAGCATACCTAAGTATACATTCACTGTTTCTTCCTACTATTCCCCCCTGCCTAAACTTGGGTGCTTTGTCTTCACAATAGTCAAGAGCAGATTTAGTGATATACTGAATAAACCCACTGAAATACTTTCTCAGTTAAGTCTCAATGATTTCAAAATTTGGATGTAGCTCCAATACGATCCAGTTATTTAGAAGTCTCTGAGCACCATGTGGACCTACAGCCTCAAGCTGTGGACCTCTAGCACTGGAGATGCAAAAAATGGGGGTGGGAGAGCGTCTATTATGTCTCAGTTCATATTCAGCTTCTCAAAGGATCCAGCCCAATTCCTGTTAAGCTCAAATATTCATGCAATGCCACACTGTCTAACCTCAATATCTGGAGACAAGTACCAAGAATCAGACACGATTTGGATAAAAAAACCCCCAACTGTTGCATATGTAGCTAAAACACCACCATCCACACACAAGAAGGAACTTCTGGTAGGCACAGGGAGAAACCACTACAAAGGACTGAGTAGGTGGGAGAAAAACCCTGAGAAATAGATTATTCCACACATCCCAGTAAAGACTGAGGGTGCTCCCTGATCATGGAATGCTGTCTGATTTGCAGGAAGGAAAACAAGCAACATTGGGAATCAGGTGAAAGAAGAAATGGAATGGCATATCCTGAACAGAGACACCCTCACTTCCATTTCCCAAAGGAGAATCCTAGGAACCTTCAGCAGAACTGAGTTTTAAGACAGCCTTCCTCAGTCTGGAACCCATCCAGATGTGTTGGGCCACAATTTGCATTCTCAGCTTGTTGAACAAGGATAACAACCATCTGGTCCCTAGCCAGAAGTTCCCCAGCCAGGCTGGGGAAGATTGCCCTCCTCCTTCAGTTGTCTAAGATTCAGGGTAAGTCTCTATTCCGTAACCCCACTGGGAACATTTGTTTGGTCTTGCTCCCTTCCTCTATCCCACTACTTTCTCCCCCCCCCCAAACAGCTGATTTGCTAAAGCTCAGGAAGAATCACATAATCAGTAAGAACCAGGAGGATATTTCAGGCTTTTGGAGAAAGGGAGAAAGAAAAAAGGCAGCTAAAAGTCTTGGACTGGCTATCAAGACAACTGTTGAACATGATGGGAAAGAAGGAGAAATCTGAAGTTATGAGGAAGGGGGCATTTGCTGATGGGGTGCGGAGAAATGGCTGCCTCACACCTGACTGCCCTAATTAGCCACCACCTTGATGAATAAGAGCCTAGCTAAAAATATGCACAGAGAGGGAGAAGAAGAAAAGCAAGGGAAGTTGTGCCAAGAGCATCTCTTTGAGAAAGCTCAAGGGGAAGGAATGGGGAGGGGGAAGAATGGGAGCAGGGAGAACCCAACAGGTAGGTGGATATCTGCAAGAAACCTCCTTGGTTACTGAAACCCACCCACTCCCATATCCTCTTCTAGCTTCACTGATTCTCTCAAGGGAACCCCTCCCCTGCTCACGACATTGCCCATTCTCCACCTCTGCCCACACAAATCCTTTCATATTATCCATTCTTCTGACACTGTGCACATTTTTAAGTGTCCAAAACATTTTACAACCTCCCTGCACTTATCTTTTGGAAGCAGGACATCTTTGAGGCCGAAGCAGAGAAAAGATATATGAGCGAATTTTCCCCATTTATTTATTTTTTTGAAAGCCTGTTGAAAAAAGCCTGTTGCAAAGGGAATCAGGGTGGAGAAGCTTTCTGAATCTTGATGGCACTACTGTAGTGTTTACAGAGCTGGCAGTGAACAGCGGCCAGGAGTGAAGCTCATGAGCCATGGAAGCTCACATTAATTAGGAAGGTATTAAAGAAGAAACTATTCCTGCATGCCCTATGAGCGATCATTATTGCTACTACTATGTGCCTAGCAACAATGATAAGGCTACGGTTACACCAAATATCTGCAGAGTTTGTGTTTCACAATTATATGTCTTTTGGCCAGCAGACTATGCTGCTCTCCTGACCTGGTCCGTAACACAATATTTGTGAATGCACCTGCAACTAAGTGCTTGTATACGGAACAATCATTCAGAATCCTTTTTACTACACATCTTAACCTGAAAATATCCCTGTGCTTTCTCAGGAGTAAAACAGTAATGGGCACTGACCACAGATAACTTCAGGAGCACAGACCAAACTTTGCATTTAAGCAATGAGAAATCTCTTCTGTAGTCATGTGGTTGTTCTGCCCTTATTTCTCTAGTTTGCACACCACTTACAAACTGCCAATCAGAGCTGCGCTTTCATTGATTAAACACTCTGGCTGGTCAGAATAGTGCCCAAACATTTGCCTCATGCTTTTGAGTTTTCTAAGAATTAGAAACTAAAAAAAAAAAAAGTTGAAAGCCAGACATCAGGACAAATTAGCCTTTTTAAGATCTGGAGCTTGGCAGAGCAGTCACTTTATCACAATAATGAATCTAAGACCGATGAAAGGTACAATTTCAACCTAGCAGGAGTTGTTCCAAAAGACCAATGTCCCCTTGTGGTCGGCTCGGATTGCCATTTGCTGCAAACTTAATCAGCAATTGCTTTCTTAAATAAGTAGAGAATGCTTCGCCCTGCCTGCTTATCATCCTGAAAGCTAGCAGGGATTAAAATCTTCATGCTCCAACCAGCTGCTGCTTCAATGCCACTATTTCTTTTATTATAATTATTTTTTTATATCTTCTTCCTAGGAGTTGTAACCTTGCATTGTAGCCAAAAGTGTCTTCACTGGGAACACATGAAGCACATTCAGAATGAGGGCAATGCTTCCTTCCTCATTTTGTCTTCACTCCAAATGGGACCACCGCTATCTGAATGATGCTCAGGAGGGATATCAACCGATGGAGCACAGCTGTGCTACTGTTACTCTGTGTGCCTATTTGAGCTCTCCCCAGTCAAAGAAGGAAATTGACTTCAATAGTGCGGAAATGTTTACAGAAAAACTTCCCCCCTCCTTTTGATGAAACTATTGTTATTGATTCGTGAATACTGTATACAGTAGCTGGGCTATGCAGCTGCATTGATTGACTTAATTGATGAACTGCACCAAGCTAAAATGCTGCATTCAAGTGCTGAATAGCTTGATAACCAAATGAGACTGCTGAATTTGGTGACTAATTCAATTAGGTTGCATTTAATCACTTGAGTGATTTGCATCATTGGTTAGAGCTTAACTCAAAAGCCTGGAATGCATCGTTCAAGGGGACATCACTTCTCACCCAATCAAGTACTCACCGAACTGGCTTCCATGATGTCCCTCCAAAGGGGAGCATCATTGTCCCGCTCAGCAATCTCTAGCAGGTTGTCCAGGACGACTTGGCCAATGAGATCATGACGGGAGAAGCGGTCAAAATCATAGACACTGAAATGAAGTTTACGTGAGGGCAATTCAGCAAAGGGGACGTTGAAGTTAAAAGTCTCATTGAAAATTGGATTGAGTGTCTTGCGGTGCACCTTCGTTTGGAATTTCTTTTTACGGTCGGGCAGAAGGTACATTTTCACATATGGGTCTGAGAATCCATTCGCATCTTTGGCAGGTAGGTCCAAAGCCCGGAGTATCCTCACCACCAGCTGCTCCGTGCCATAGGCATAGCGGAGGGCAAAGCTCAATTGTCCACAGCTCGGAGCCTCCCCTTTCTTGGAGTCTGACTCACCCGAGCGCTGTTTATACAGTTCAGGCTTTATCTGCCCAATGCTTGTCACTTGTTCCACCTTCTCTTCTCCTCCTCCATGGACTCCGGTGTCTGGGCTGCTCAACTGCTGGGTCACAGGACGTGGCAGTGTGTTGTACCTGCAGGAACAATTAAAAAAAAAATACAGCCAGAGGTACACATAACCACATATCCATTACATTCACCCCACGAATCAATAATCCTCTGTCCAGGGCAAAATTAGGGGTTGTCAACATCCTGGCTTTAATTTTTCAGAAGGGTAAAAAATACCCTGTTGGTTGACTGATTAGCTTAAATTGATTTAAAACTCCTGGTAGGATTCAGAGTTAGGGGATTCATTAAAATTACGGAGATTTAAGTTAACCACAACTAATGCTAAGTACCATTGCTTTCAGTGGGTACATTCTAAATATAGCTAAATCTGGCTCAATCGCATTCTGAGTGTATTAAAAGATGCACCAGATTTATATGTACCTACGTGAAGACAAGCATTTGTTAAAAAACGCAGGTGCAATTTTGGAAAAGGTACACCCCTTCCTCACAGAGAAGCGTGATGGCACCTGCTGTAACATGCATATGTGCCTTCCAAAAAGAGAGCAGGTGCATTTTTATTCTTTAAAACCCGATTGAATGTACGCCTGATTTAATAATTTGATTCAATATGCATATAACTGATTCAGTATGATATCCTTAATTAGTACTAATTTTTCGCTGCTTGTAGTATGGACAAGAAACAGGAGACGCATGGACAAAGCTCAGTGAACTGTGAGATGCAGGAGGAAAAACTGATCTTCCAGTGGTCTCCCTGGCAAATAATCAGTTCTTCCTTCGTTTAAGTTTATGAACCAGCAACATGGTTCTATTCCAGCTGTATTCCTCCTATGCTGCTGTACTTCCTCTTTGTCCAAATTCTCATTAAAAAACCCTAACCCTAAGCATTTGGGAAGCTGAATGAATTGTACAAGTGAATAGCCTACTTATTCATATATCTATAATGTATATCAGTATTTCTCAATCTCAGCAACTTTCAGATGTGTGGATTTCAACTCCCAGAATTCCCCAGCCAGATGCTGGCTGGGGAATTCTGGGAGTCAAAGTCCACACAGCTGAAAGTGGCCAAGGTTGAGAAACACTGATGTATATTCTGAAGCCAAAACTTACTTTTTTAAAAGGCTGCATCTGTTACAGTTAAACCAAGCAGTGCTGTGTTTCAGAATACTGCATAATGAGTCAATTATATATGTATTTATGTGTGGGTCTCATGATGTCAATATTGCAATCATGAGGACCAGACTATCGTTGGGCAACATGCATTATTTTCACTGTCCTCACTGCATCCTTGGAAATTATTCCTTGTATTTCCATTTTACAGAGGGTGAATCTGGGCTAAGAAAGGCTCTTACCTTACCAATCCATAAGGCAGTCCTTGCCCTCAGGCTTACAATTTAAAAATGTGCGACATCAAAGGGAAAAATAATGGGGTAGGAAAAGAAAAAAAAAGAACACCCAGGTGCCAATTATTAATGTTAGACAGATAGCAAATAGCATTTAATGTATAGCCTCTGTATAAATATCAATCTGTATAGACTCAGCTTTAATGCTTGTGTTTTCCCTGCTGCATCCTCCCCTCCTTGCAACTCACCTGGGAGTGGGTGCCAAGCTTGCTACTTGCTGGTGGGAGTGGGCATTGGGAATGCTGCCTTCCTTGGTACTGGTCTGACCTTCCACGGGGAGGTCAGGGGAGGTTTGGCTAATCTTGAGGTTAGCCTCAGGGTAGGAATCCATATCGAGGTATGATCTCTCAGGCATTTCAGGACCCAGTTCCACCCGCTCAGCCAGGAGGTCCCCAAAAGGCGAGTGGTGGAGATGAGCATGGAGGGGATGCTCCTTGCGCTGAGTTTGTGACGAGGATCCTTTATCCCGCCAGGGGATCCAACACAGTTTCCAAGAGACAAAGAGGGAGACGCCTAGCAGCACAATTCCACAGAAGGTCACAATCACTGACAGAAGACTAACGAGGATCTCTAGAGGAGAAAAATGGAGAGGCAGATACCATGATGAAAGGTCAGTGGTAGGTCGTCTTCTGTGGTCATGTGTCATCTTGGCTAGTTGAGCTCTCCTCATTCTATTTGCTCCCTCAGCCTGCTGGAGAGAACCTAGAACCCTGGATTATTCGCACCAACTGCCAGGGACAGAACACACAAGAGCTCAGCTGTTTCTTGAGTAGCATCTTACCATCAAGCCAGTCCCTGAATCCCTCTTCTGCCCAGCCCCGCTACTGGAAGAAATAGCCCCAACCTGACTATGTCACGCTCTGCCAAGCACTAGAAGAGGTCTCCATATGAAAAACGCTGCATCCTTCATTTCTTGGTTCCCTTGGCAGACACATTTAATTGGACACTAATTACAAAGCCAGTCTTGATTAGGTATGGAGGTGGAATTGTAAAAAAAAACAAAAAACAACTAAACTGGGAGGAAACGGGTAAGGAGTCTCTCTCACCCCAATTCTACAGTCCCTTGGGGTCAGTACCAAATATAAGCATAGCCATCTTATAGTTTCATACCAAAATACATTCACCATCTATATTCAACAAATGCACAACATTCATTCATACTTTCTTGTTAGTATGCACATTGACTATCTATATTCAGGTTTCCTAGTGTTGCTGATACATAGGAAAAATCTCTTACGCTCTTTAATACATTTTCACAGGCACAACCCAGAAAAATAGAAAAACCATTTCTCATTAAATCTTAAATATAAAGGCTGTTTAAAGCCCAATGGCACAGACACATACAGAAGACTTCTGATGCCACAATAAATACCATAACAATTGCCATAAATATAGCTGTAATCAAAATTAGATAAAGTTTCTTCCACTTGAATGTATTTTCCACTACACAATACAAGTGGATATATTTAAAGTGCTTGCTTCAAAGCATCTCTCCAAAAAACCCCAGTGAACATTCAGGGTTTTCATTCTGGCCAAGGTAATAGGGACTACAGGTAACACTCGAAAAATTAGAATATCGTGCAAATGTTCATTTATGTCAGTATGGCAACTCAAAAGGTGAAACCAACATATGAGATAGACGCATTACATGCAAAGCGAGATATGTCAAGCCTTACTTTGGTATAATTGTGATGATTATGGCGTACAGCTTATGAAAACCCCAAATTCACAATCTCAGAAAATTAGAATAGTGTGAAAAGGTTCAATATTCTAGGCTCAAAGTGTCCCACTCTAATCAGCTAATGAATCCATAACACCTGCAAAGGGTTCCTGAGCCTTTCAATGGTCTCTCAGGCTGGTTCAGTAGGAATCACAAGCATGGGAAAGACTGCTGACCTGACAGTTGTGCAGAAAACCATCATTGACACCCTCCATAAGGAGGGAAAGCCCCAAAAGGTAATTGCAAAAGAAGTTGGATGTTCCCAAAGTGCTGTATCAAAGCACATCAATAGAAGGTTATGTGGAAGGGAAAAGTGTGGTAGAAAAAGGTGCACAAGCAGCAGGGATGACCGCAGCCTGGAGAGGATTGTCGGAAAAGGCCATTCAAAAGTGTTGGGGACTTTCACAAGGAGTGGACTGAGGCTGGAGTTAGTGCATCAAGAGCCACCACACACAGACGGATCCTGGACATGGGCTTCAAATGTCGTATTCCTCTTGTCAAGCCGCTCCTGAACAACAAACAACGTCAGAAGCGTCTTACCTGGGCTACAGAAAAAAAGAACTGGTCTGTTGCCCAGTGGTCCAAAGTCCTCTTTTCTGATGAGAGCAACTTTTGCATCTCATTTGGGAACCAAGGACCCAGAGTCTGGAGGAAGAATGGAGAGGCACACAATGCACAATGCTTGAAGTTCAGTGTGAAGTTTCCACAGTCTGTGTTGATCTGGGGAGCCATGTCATCTGCTGGTGTTGGTCCACTGTGCTTCATTACGTCCAGGGTCAACGCAGCCGTCTACCAGGAGATTTTGGAGCACTTCATGCTTCCTTCCGTAGACGAGCTTTATGGGGATGCTGACTTCATTTTCCAGCAGGACATGGCACCTGCCCACACTGGCAAAAGTACCAAAACCTGGTTCAATGACCATGGGATTACTGTGCTTGGTTGGCCAGCAAACTCGCCTGACCTGAACCCCATAGAGAATCTATGGGGCATTGCCAAGAGAAAGATGAGGGACATGAGACCGAACAATGCAGCGGAGCTGAAGGCCGCTATTGAAGCATCCTGGTCTTCCATAACACCTCAGCAGTGCCACAGGCTGATAGCATCCATGCCACGCCGCATTGCGGCAGTCATTGCTGCAAAAGGGGCCCAAACCAAGTACTGAGTACATATGCATGCTTCTACTTTGCAGAGGTCCGATATTGTTCTATTTCCAATCCTTGTGTTATTGATGCCATGTAATATTCTAATTTTCTGAGATTGTGAATTTGGGGTTTTCATAAGCTGTACGCCATAATCATCACAATTATACCAAAGTAAGGCTTGACACATCTCGCTTTGCATGTAATGCGTCTATCTCATATATTGGTTTCACCTTTTGAGTTGCCATACTGACATAAATGAACATTTGCACGATATTCTAATTTTTCGAGTTTCACCTGTAGAAGCATGGTTTTTCTATAATGCAACAGGAGTTCAAATAGTCAAGCGGATCCTGCAAGACTCACCAGAATGTTTTTCTGTCACATGGAACTATAAGACAACATGCAGGCATGTTCTGGCTATTTGTTTATTCGCTCATTCAAAATATTAATTTATTACTGGGACTTCTATGCCACTTCAATCCAACAACACACCAACACAGACCCATGAAGTGGACTCGGGCCATAATTTTTCATCATCTTATTCAGATTTCCTCTCTAGATATGGCTCATACCCCAAGCTTCTCACCTGAGTTGATGGGACCCACATGACCTGTCAGTTCCTGGCACTTCTCACGTTCCTGGGCAGCACATGTGTTGGAACACAGCACGTGAAGGAGCTCCATTGCCTTGCGATGCCTATCCTCATCATAATCTCCTGACATGATGCCTAAACAGCAAGTAGACAAGGTATTTTATTGCATGTTAAAGACGACATCACATGCAACCTTGGACCATGGTGATATCTGCAATGCAGGCTGTCACCTTCCTTCAGGTTGTTGCTGATTCTCACTGCTGGCTGAACTTTGGAGTGTCCTTACATTACATGTAAAAGAATTGAGATTCAATCCCTGCTAGCTTCAGATAAAAGGATCAGGTGAGCCATTGCCAGTCAGAGAAGGCTATGCTGGGCTAGATGGTCAAACAGGCTGACCTCATTTAAAAAAAAATTATCTTCGCAGAAGTGCATCCTTCCTCTGGGAGACCTCCAAAATGACTGGGTGCCACTTAAATTCTGCTATCTTCTGCATTTATTTCAGCCACCGATGCTGAAGAGAAACAAACTGACCCACCTCTCCAGGAAAAAAAACAAAACAAAAACCCCCTCCATATCTTCTATCCCTGCCTGCTGTGGGAAAAACTGGAGTTTTGATGGCTGAAGTAGGCATTGAAGCAATATCAGGGGGATTGGTAGAGGAACAAGGCAGGGAGCAAAATATGTCCTGTATCAGAATTCTGGAGGAACAACGTTTGGTCACTGTCTATAGATGAGGACCTGGCAGCCCTAGAAGAGAAGCCGTTTTCATGTTCACTTTACCTCTGTTGAAACCTCTCAGGATTCATACTGGCAGAGCCCAAAGCGGACAGCATGTGCAAAATGCGTGGAAATTACAAAGCAGGCATGGGAAGCCTTCATGCAGTTCTGGGTGAGCAGGGATTGAACCCCAGCCAACGTCTTATCTATCAATTCAGGCAAAGGCCAGATCTCAATCCACCACCAGCAAGTGCAGGGGGGAAATATAATGGCACTAGCTCAAAGCCCAAAGCTATTTCTTTATCCCTTCCCTGGAAATAATTGCCTGATAGTTGTCTTAGGTGGCCTGAGCAAAGGCAGACCAAAGCTTAAGCGTGGATCTGGGTTCAATTGGCTGAAGAGGGACTCTCAGTGTGCTTAGGCCTGTGATGGTCTTTCAGCCTAACATCCCAGATGTTGTTTTTGTGAGGTGGAACAGGCAGACCAGAAAGGTGGAGAGGAAGCACATATGCAATGGAGCTGTTGGGACAGAATGGGAAACAGAAGCTAAAGGATGCTCTCAGAAGCAAGAGAAAGAGGACCGCCAAATGCTGCAGTGCTGGCTTACTACAACTGGAAGTAAAATGTAGTAAATCATTGGTGAAATGACTTCCAACTAATGCCATTACAGACAATGAATATGTGCTGATGCATAGGAAGGAAGGAAGGAAGGAAGGAAGGAAGGAAGGAAGGGAGGGAGGGAGGGAGGGAGGGAGGGAGGAGGATAGACTTAAAAGCACAGGACATCAGCCTTGGCTAAACACCAGTCACAAGGACCACATCACATCACAAAATAAGCCTGAAGAATGTCAGTATCAGGACATTTCTCCAGACTTATTAGTAAAGCAATCGACATTTATAAAATGCAAATAATTTCAATAGGAAGGAAGGTTATCAGTGGCAGATACCAATTTGTTGTGGACACTCTCTCCTTTGAACTTTAACCATATAGAAGGATGTGACATCTGTTGTGAAGCTCAGCTTCAGATATGCTCTAAGGGAGCCAGAAGCATAGCTAGCAAAGCATCAGCTCAGATTCATTGTCTCACACAGAGAAACAAGACATTTCACCAATAAACAGCAACCATGAAAACCAATGCTCTGGGACATCTAAGGGCAACTCAAACACGTGGTCTCTCAAAAACAGCACTAAATCAGAAATTTAAATTATCTAAATATACCACTGATTCTCAGGCTGAGTTCACTGCAGGACCCCCATCCCATATACCAGTTATCTCAGCCATGTATTCACCATGATAGTTGAATTGTTTAAATAAATGGGGCAGGGCAAGAGATTTGAATATGCAGGCCCCACACCAATCCTCAATATCAGTTTACCTGTTGGCCTTGGCTGCCACATGTTTGGTGCATGACTTATCAGTGCAGGAAGCCTAAACAGCCTGGGATTCATGGCCAGTTTGTGTGCCAGGTAGTGAACATGAGGCCAACAAGTGTGCAGGGGAGATGATTAATGGGTCTCCTCCCACTCTTCCAACTTGTACAGCCCACTGTAAAAGAGGGCTGGATTCACATATGTCGTAATGTGGTTTGTTTGATTTTGGCTGTTATACACACCCATCTATTGTGGTCTCTCAATCATGGTTTATATCATATATTGTGAGAAGCCATCTAATTAGCATTCTCTATGCATGGCTTAGTGTGATACAGGAACCATGTTTTTGGAAGGGGGGATTTATTAACCCATGGCAGCCAATACAAACACCCTGCAGTAACATTTGAAAAGACTACCAGCATTACTGTGATGAAGAGGGCTCCAGAGTCCATGAAAATTTATGCCATAAACATTCATTAGTCAGACTCTCTATGGCAGTCTATGTTTATCAGAGGCCTTCCACCTGTTCTAGATTTCAGTAGTTACGGTGCTGGATTAGGATAGGGAGATCCAAGTAAAAGTCCCCCCTTAGCCAACAGAAATTAATGGGTGACTTCAGGCCAGTCCACTCTCCCTCAGCTTAGCTTACCCCACAGTCATGCATGCTACTTTGGGGTGCTGGAGGAAAAACGGAAACAAACAGACAAATAACCCTAGTTCCCAGCTAGAATGTCTAATTATGGGAGCTGAATTCTAGTATACCTGGAGGTCACCAGCTTTAAGAACATTGCTCTAAATTCTACAAGATTTGTATGTGTCGGGGGGGGGGGGGAGAGGTTGAGTATTTTCTGAAGGAGCTTGTGGCAACTGGTAATTTAGGCTTCCACATACACATACTCCTCAGCCAAACAAGGAGCCGCAAGTCTAAAATGCAGGACCCCGAGCCTTTTGAAAGAGAAGATGTGGTGATTGGTAGGGAAAACACAGACATGCTGACCTCTCTTTCTCCCCCCCGTTACTCATACTGTCTTTCCCTGATTGGGCCCAGAGGAGAACAGTGCTAACAGCTGCCCTACATTCCCTAAACTGAATCGAAGAGAAGGGATTGTTCAGAATCTCTATAAAAGATAAGGGTTATAGGTTTTTGAAGCTTCTCCCATACATTCCAATTCTTATTGTTCAATCCCGACAGTTCTAATTTTAGGAACAAAGCCACTTTTTTCCAGCAAATTATTCCACAATGCATCTATTTTTATTCTTTTCTTTTCTTTTGTTTCCTTTTTTTTTTTTTTAAAAGAACAATGGTGCAAACTGGAAACAATAAAACAGCAACCACAGGTGACCCATGGGTAGAAAAAGAGAAAGTGTAATAGCCAACAACAAAGAGATGTTGGTACAACAACAATGCAAATAATAATGCCGATAATATTATTAATGATATTCAACCCCCACCCCACCCCTGAAAACTATACAAATGTGTTTGAGAGAAAGGAAATAATTTGAGGGAGTGGAGGGCAAGCTTAGACAAACAGGGAGAAATTTTCATAACAACTCTTAGTTCTAGCTTTAGCATTACTAATTACAGATATTGATAAGCCACACCTTCCCCACCCCAAATCCTGCCTTGATTTCCAGAACTACAATAAAGAACCTTGACTGGACTTCTTTACAATCATTAATGAGGACCAGAGACAGCTGCTTTGTGAAAATGTTGACATTCTCTGCCCCCACCCCCCCATTCAAACTCTCACCTGGTCAGCAAACTGGCTCAATTGATGGCTGCCAAGTTGCTTCTGTATTGCTGGATCCAGGATGCCAACTGACTTAGTCAATGCCAGGCAGCAGAAGAGCAGGAAAGCAACCCAAAGTTCCTGGTGAACTGAGTCCATATGTGAGAGGCTGCAAGCTGGAAGTAGGACGCTAGATCTGCCATCCAGGGCACTGCTGAGTCCACAAGTTGCAATTTGGCGTGGTGGTGGGGGAGGACAGCCACGCCCTCCGCAAGATGCTGGATGGAATGAGTTGCTGAGATGAAATGTGATTGCGAGAAGAAGGTTTCAGTGTGTCGGGCTGGCTTTACAGTGTCTAATCGAGATGTCAGATCTCCAACTGAGCTCTGGAGGGTTCTTCATTGTTTTCTAAATCCTCCATGAAATTGCTTGCCTGCGAATTAGATCCCTGCTATTGCCAGTCTCTTCAGTTAGGTGGGCAGCTGCATGGATTTAAAAAAAAAAGATGTGAGATACGGATTCCTGCTCTGCTTCTGTTATTTCTCATCCTCATGTTTCAGCTAGACTATAGCCCCAATAGAGGGGACAAGGCATATAAATCTAACCTCTTCTCTAGATCGTGTTGCACTTTTAAAAAATTATTATGGTCTCGGAGGGCCACAACATGCTATAAAAGGGAAGAACATTTTCTCTCTACCTACTTTGGGGTTGCTCTACAAACCACAGAGGGATCGCTGGGGACTCTGGATTATCCACCCTTGCCAAGAGTAGGCAAGCGTGGTCTTTATGGTGGTCAACAACCTCACTTAAAGTTTCTGTAGCAGGTAGGCAAGGTTATTATTTATTTAACAATATTTATACTCCATCCCAATCCATATAGACTCTAGGCAGTGGATACTAGTCAAAATGCAACCCCCCACACCAATTAACATGCAACTAATTTCGGTGGTCATCCAAATAAAACTAAGAGCCAAAAGCTTGCTAAACTGGTACCAATTTAACTTGCTTCTTAAAAGTATGGAGAGTTGGAGACACCATACTTCCAGAGGTGAAAGGTTCTATAAGATGGTTCAGATTCAGGATTTTCTCGGGGGTGGGGTTGGCAAGGGTGGCTAATTATTCTTTAAAAATACACCAGGCCTATTTTAGGTTTATGTTACAGGTTTTGTGCATTTCCTGCAATTTTATTTGGTGGTATCAGAAGAGACTCTTGAGGCAGTCACCCAAAAGACATTCAGGAGCCACGTACCATCTTGAGATCATAGCTTATAGTTTCTTCTGCTTGCCTCACAAATGGGCAAGATGAACAGACAAACAGTAGAATCCAAAAACCTCAGTAGAGATATGAACGTCTAGAAAACAGCCTGAGGCTGTTTGGGGTTGTAATTCAGATTCTTCTGGAAGCCCACAGGTTTCCTACAGGAACGTACGGCTAGGATTCCTGGATTCTCTACAACAATGTATATTTTAGTAGATTAGACTATAGAAAGAGCAGCATTGATTATTCTGGGTAGGAGCAGGATAGTTTGGGGAGTGATGAAACTCTACACCTACATTTTTTTCAGGATCTGGGGCAATTACATGAACATCTCTCCAAGTAGGAAAATCCATAGAAAAATTGCTTGTGCAGTTATTTCAGACTGGGGAAGAAAAGCACTTGTACATGTGCATGATGCAAAATCAGGGACTGAATGAATGGAGAATATGACGGATCTCATGCTGTTCCTTCCCGTTTCTCCTTTCCCAAGTTTATTCTAGAAAGGCAGGAGCCAGCCCAGGACTAGCTAATAATGGGACTCTCCTGTTCTCTAACAGAATAGCAAGTCATCCAAAGGGGAAGAGAGAAGAGGACCGCAAGTTCTTCAGTTCTCCCCTCCTTGAACTCTGCTGCAGCTTCTTCCATCTGTTATTGCTGCATCTTTGCTGGAATCACGAGAGTTCCCTCCTGCTCAGAATAACAAGTATTAAGGGCTGGGTGGTGGTGTAACTGGGCTCACACACTCTCTCTCTCACACACACACACTCATATCTTTCACGTCCTTCTATACTGTCCACCTAAAGTGAAATTGTTCCCCCAACTCTGCTCATTTTTGAGCCACTGCCCCTTAAGAGATAAACATTCAAGTATTACATTATCACACTCTGACGTGAAGCATAATCCACAGTACCTGTCATTCCTTTTGTTATCCATGGATTAAAAGAAATTATGATGCCCTTGAACTAGCAAAGCACTATTTCATCCTTATTTTAAAAAAAGCCTTGTTGTAGGCTGTCCACAATATTGTTTCCCCATGTTACCATGCTACTCTCTTCTCAGATAGAGAGCTTCTCTGAGTTATAGCCAACAATGATTAGCCATCACAGCTAAATAAAAGCAGCCCCCAACTCCAAGGGTAATATTTAATAATAGATGTGAGAAATATCTGGGAAACAAAATGCTGGCCTACAAGGGCCTTTCTCTGACCAGCAAGATCATGTCACAGTTATCACAGGACCTGACCACACAGCTAATTAATTTGCACAGCAGCTAGCCTTTACACAATTATTTTTATTACAACAGCCACCTTTTCCCCCATTCTGGGCTAGTAACACAACATCGTCACCATCTAAACACCATGCCTCACTAGCTCTTTACGACACCCCAGGTACTATTTATTGTTCTTTATTCGCAGACTCAGGACACTGGAAAGAAATGCAAGTTTACAACTTTTTTTCACTTTCTGAGCTAAATCTCCATTCATGCACACATTGACACTGAAGCCATCAGCACATCCTGACTTTCACTCAAGAGCTCAAGGCAGCATAAATAGCACTCCTTCCTCCTTTTTTTTGTCCACAATAACAACCCTGTGACGTAGACTGAGCTGAGGGAGAGTGACTGGCCCAAGTCATCCAGAAAGCTTTTGTGGTTGAAGGTGTCCCCGGTACCAGTCCAGTTCCTTAACTACTCTACAGTACTGTGTGAGTTCAGCTAGCTTGAAAAGGCGTTAATAATATTGGATGGCTGTCAGTCCAAGAGATAAATCATACAAAAGAATGAAGACTTAATCTGGCAGGGGAACAACACTGGTAAATCCTCTTCCCTTGAGACTTGGGTTAAAGCAATGTTTTTCAACCTTAGCAACTTTAGGACATATGGACTTCAACTCCCAGAATTCCCCAGCCAGCATGCTAAAGTGTCAGTAAGTAGGCCCAGAGGGTCATTGCCCCATTATGTTTGGGAACTTGAGACAAACAGGACTGAAGAAAGCCCAGCCTTCTGCTTGCCTGCTCAGGAACAATGCTGGACAGAAGGGGAAAAAATGCAGAAATATGTATGTAAACCAGACAGCTGTCTCTGCAAACTGGTATCCGACAAAACTCTTATGCGGTTCCAGGATGTCAGACTGTACTTGGGCAGAGATAAATTCGAATAAAGTCTCATCAAATATGTATGCTTGCCTGCTTTTTGAGAATACCTATGCGGCCTAATTTACACACTCCTGGTGCTTTAGCAAATGTAGGTGCGTACTGGCAAACTGAGAATCTGCTGTTTTCCCAAGCGTTAAGGTATAAAAAGCTCAGAGGACTAGTCATCATTCACTGGAAGACGATTTCTCTTTCCCTTGCTATATCAACCTTCCTTGAGTATCTGGGGCTCAATCTTGGACAATCTGCTGCCTAATTCCCCCACTCAGCAAGACCAAGGCAGGAGGATGAGATGCAATTTGTCGAACACTTCTGGAAAGTACCAGTTGGCGATACTGTTATAGGAAGTGATTGGAAAGTCCTCCGCGTGAGCCTGTCAAGAGCTGATGTCAACCAGAGTAAAACACTACTGAGATAAATACTAGGCTCGTATATGATAACCCCATTATGGCTTTGCAAATATGTGAACCCAGCCAAGTATCGTAACCTTAAAAGCAGCAGCCTATGATCCTGGTCAACCAAGCTGGATTGTCACCAATATATCACACTGGGAAACACCAAAGCATATTGACGCCCTTATGTGTTCACGCCTTCTCTTTGAGACCTCAGAAATCCTGCCTGCCCAGTTAACAGGTCATGCAGAAGAGCACAATATCTACTTCATAAAGCATCTGGCTGAAGAAAATTAATTCTGGCAGGCTTGTGTGAACTGAAGTACTCAATTCTATAAAAAGAGAGTCCGTTGGAACTGAGGTCAGCTGAGCATGTCTCCTGCCTCGTAAGCCACACCCAGGGCTTGGATGTGAGGCAGCTGTCTAGGGAAAGGCCGTGGGATGTTCTACACTGTAGACAAACTAGAGAGATCTGGGTGCAAATCCTTACTTGGCTGTTTCTGGGAAGTCCTAAAACAGCCATTGCCTCATATGGTTGTTGTGCGGAGGTGGGCAGAGAAGCACATACAAAACCCTCTTTGCAAAAACGTAGCCAGAAATGTCATTATTAAACTTTACAAGCTAATGCTTAGGAGATGATGGCTAAAAGCCATTTAGGAAATGGAGTTTCAGAAGTTGGAAAAAAAGACATGACTGTGGATAGCAGGTAATTACCTTTGACGTGTTGCTATTCAATTTTTTATTGAGCTGCTATATATTTTAAGCAATATTTAAAATTGCAGACAAACTGAAGCGGTAACTCGTCACTTTGCATTAGAAGTATTAAAAAATCACAAATATTGTTGAAGGTGAATTCTAGCACACTGTTCCATCTTACTTTACGCTGGGCTGAATGCTAGAATCAAACAAAATCGGCTAGCTTTTATCCCCACCCCAATCAAAAATTCACAAAAATGTGTCTAAAAAAAATTGCATACAGACACCAACAGTTATATTTAAAAAGAGAGTTTACATGGGGGAAATTTTGTAAGTTTTTTTAATGAGAATTTTTAATGAGAGATTCACAAGACAAAGAATGAAACCAGTATGTAAGGTAAGTCTGATTAAAATTGACTTGTCAGGGGAAAGTATATAGAAAGCTTCAAAGTGTAACAAGGCAGATACATTAAAAAAAAATTAAACACTACATTTTCAAAAGTTGCTTTTAAGGAAAAACCACGGAATGTTAAAACAGTGTAACATGTGGACAGTAAGCCAATAGGATATTTAATGTGATGCACATCTGTACTCTGAATGCAGAGGCAGCTGCCTTTTCCTGCAAATATAATGAAATCTGATCCAAGTAATCAATCATAAATAGTTTGAAGCCAGTTTATCAGAAGCCCTGCATGCTGTTACACAGTCTGCCACAGTGAGATCCACTGAAGGGTTCCCATCCTCCTGAAATTCGGTGAGTGATCATGATCAAAACAGACCTTTTTCCGAGTAGTACCCCAGAGATGCCTGCCCCAAATACTTCCTTCTGGTGGGAAGTACACATTCCAGCGTATTAAAAACCAAGTCTGTGTTAAATGGATCTTGCTCATTTGTAATTTATTTATTTTAATTTATTAGTTTCATCTTTATAGTCACCCACTTGGCACATAGCTCGGAGCAGCACACATCATCAGTAAACAACAATTAAGTCCGTATAGAAATGACACAACGAAGAAATAGTATTTTTTAAAAAACCACAAAAACAAATTCAGCCAACAGGATCGTACCACTCCCTGACCCGGCTACTGGGGAAAGAGCCAGCTCTTTAATGCCTTTCAAAAGGCAGGCAAGGTCAGGGCCAAGCGAATCCCCAAAGGGCAGGGGCGTCTCTCTCTGTACAGGCGACGCTATTCTGCAGCACTGCCCAATTTCAATGGATGCTCTTTTCATCTTGCAGGACCAGGAAGTGAGAGTGCATTACCTTATGCTTTTAAGCCACAGGTGCACAACTGGCAGATCTCCAAGGCTTTGGCTCTCAACCCCCTCCTCAGCTGCTGCTGATTTTCCATAAATTAAAAAATTAAGTATAGTCCTTTTCCCTTGGCTAAAATAGGAAGGAATGGAATTTACAAAAAAAAAAAAAGGAGGGTTAAGAGAATTGTGGTTTTAATGCAGCTCTCATCCCTTTTCCTCTTGTCCCACACATGTGCAGCCCGTGACACATTCCACACAGCCCATATGTGGTGTCAGTTTGTGCATTCCCACTTTAGGCTGTCCCAGGAGCTGACGCTGAGGGCAGTTCATTGATTCTTGAAATAAAGAAAGAGATGATGCAGCTTTCAGCTGGAGCTCCTTCATGGCTCTTTAGAAAGAAAGATCCACCCCAGATTTGGATGATGCTATGGTCATTTGAAGAAGAAAGTAAATGGGCTGGGAAAATTCACATAAGAGCAACTGAATTCTCTGGTGGGGTCAGATTAATAGGCTATTTGATAAAAGCCCTGCTGATTAAACTAAAGGTCTATGGAGGCCATGGTCCCCAAAGAGCTTAATCAGGCCTCTGAAGAGAACTAAGAAACAGGCCATGAGACATCATACAGCAACTATGCTCAGAAAATCTCTCTGCTCCTGGAGAGAATATATCCCTTGCAGCAAATATTCTCCAGGTGTGTCCAACTTGGCTTCCATCCTCCTGACTGGCCATGTTGACTGGAGGATCATGGGAACTGATCTCCCACCTGAAGCTGGAAGGCTTCAGATTCAAGGAAGACTAGTGTAACTCAACATTTTTTCCCCAAAGCCCACCTTTTAGATAAGAAAATATTCTGCGTCTCAAGGTTCACGTAATGGAAGAATTTATTTACAGCATGCTGAAAAACTAAGGGTGGACCAGAAATAAAGGAACTTCAATGAAATTATAATGTAGAAAAATACAAAATGGGGACAGTAAAACCTAGGCAGCTCTAATTCTACTAAGGGAATAGTGGAATACCAGCAGGTTACACTGTATAGTAAAAACAACAGACAAACTAGACCCTACAAAAGCTACTTGAAATATATATCTAATTGAATCAAGGAAAATTAAGCAATATACAATATAAAAGCCGGTACAGAAGGTACAAGTTCCCACTCAGAGGACAACCCCTTTTCCTCAAACTTAAACCAAAAAAAAAAATCAAATTCAGATTGAAAGATTAAAAAATTGTCATCAGAAGACTAAGGGGGAACCAAGTTCAACCTGGTGGAACCAGATCTTGAAAGTCTTTCGATCATCACTTCATTTTTTAAAAAAAGGGGGGGGTATTTTCAAAGCCCCCACTTCTCATCTCCCAGTCTAAACCCCTAGGTGGCTCTATGGCAGTCCTAATAGCCTGATTCACACAATACAATGTGCTCAGGTTGTGTTGAACCCTACTCATTGAGATTTATTTAATCATCCGTGATTGAAGAAATTATGGCTCAGTGCAATGTACAAACCCAGTTGAAATCTCAATCTCAGCTCCTATTTCCTCTCTTTTCTCAAGCTGGGAGAGAAGTCTGTTTTACCGATGTTCTAAGTCTTGGCTATATACTGTACACTAAATGCTTTCAATGTGTTACATTTGCTATGTACATCTTGAATCTTATGCATCAATTTCATGCGAGAGTCGTTGGGTGATTCTTGTAGCCATCTTGTCTGTGACATTTCAGAATAAAATTGTCACACTGCGCTGGGTAGAAGACAGTGGTTCATCTACATTTACTGATAGATACAACATAGTCTCTGTCAGAGACACATACTTGCATAGCAAGGCCAGTTTGTGTCCAATATGATGGTGTATGACCTCATATTTGTTACAGCAAAACAGAAATGGAACTTAAACATGATCACCTTGTATTTGTAGGCATCTAGAATCACAAGTAGCATCACACACAGACACACACACACACTCACCTCACAAAAAACAGCCCAATTAAGACCCGATTATTCAGTAGCACATTACTTATTTGCTGGAAAATGAAAACAAAGAATGAGACGTCATAATAATAACAACAACAACAACAACAACTATTATTATTACTACTACTACTACTATTATTATTATTATTATTATTATTATTATTATTTATTAAACTTGTATGTTGCCCAACTCTCAGTGACTCTGGGTGGCTCACAACAAACGAAGAAATTACAGCAAAATCAATAAAACAAAGAGATATATGGAAGGAGAGCACATCCAGCTTTCTCAAAACGTGAACGGTAGCAGGCCTCTTAGAAAGGGCATACACAACATTTTGTTGCAGGGCTTACTTATGGACTCTAAAATCAACAAGAGCCACATGTCCCTGCCTCAAATCAGCCACACAAAACAGAGAAAATTAGCTAATTACATTTAGTTGGGCATTCCCCCCCCAAATTGTTCCTTTTCTTCAATCTTGCACTGATTCTAATTTCCTCTTCCTCAGCAATGTTTGCTGAATGCAACAGAAGATGGGTTCAGCCTGTGTGCTCTTCGAATAGCCTATTAGTTGGCCAACAGTATTACACGCATGAGCGAAAGCGGATGCCTCCAACTCGCAGCTGAAGTCCGCATATGGCCTACCAAAGCTTTGAGATTACTAGAGACTTTCCAAAAGTTGTCACCGATCTGTAATATTTAGCATTACAGAATGGAAAAATAAAGAAACATAGGTATACTTGTATTAAAACAATATTAAATTAAAAATTACAAGTAATTTTGTCTGGTTCCGTGAATTTTTGAGAATATAGTTGCTAGTGTACCATTCTTATGCCCTTGGCCTGAGAACATTATATTCACCTGCACCAAAGTTGCACACATGGGGCTGAGCTTCACCCTGTTGCAAACTTTTCTTTCGATGTGCCAGTTATACTGAGCTTTAACATACATCATAACAATTTGGATCATGGTAGCCACCTCTGCTTAGCACACAGAAGCTACTAGTTAGATATGGCAGTGATAACACTTCTGCAGATACATCATAAGTTTTTGTTTGTTCTTGTCCATTAAAGTGAGCAAGAGAATCAGAAACAGTCTGATCTTCCTTTTTCTATTTTGCTTTCTGACCAAAAGATAAATGCCCACTTGAAAGGTAACTCGTAATAACATCTTAAAACAAGTGCATTTAATGCATAATTCTAGACTCTGAAGTACCACTATGTACAGACTTACACATAAGGGTGAAGTGCAGCCTTCAGTATGGTGCCTTCCAGAAATGTCAGATTCAACTCTCATAATAACTAGCTGGCATGACTAGTAGTCATGTAACAGTTCAACACCACATCAGGGAAGCAGCACATTAGGAAGGCTTGCGTGAAAGACTATAGCTTCATTGTGGCACACTTTCACAGGCAAAAGAATAGCTTCATCAAATGAGTCTGTCCTTGTTGACACCCAAAGCGGTTACAATGCAATCCTATTCCATTCCAGTGTTTCCTTTATTCAATAGACTGATATCCTGCTTTTTAGAGATATACCTTCACCAAATAACACAAACAATAAAAGGTTATGACATAAACATCAATATTTTAAACACTTAAATATTTTAAACACTTAGAAGAAGCAATAGGTTTCTGCTGAGAACAGAATGTATTTACTTAACTGTCTTCTTCTTTCTACCAAACCAGACATGTACTTATTTTCCTGGAATTTGCCGCTTTCAAGTGATGCAGAATAATACCAAAGGTAGACAGAACAATAAGAGCTATTCTTGCTGGCAAACTTCCATACTCTTTCCATTTTTATTGTACAATTTTGGCACTTGGATCCTATTGTTCTCTTTTATTATAATCATCCTTTTGAAACTGCTTTTAACAGCTGATGTATTGGTTTTCTCCCTATAAGATTTGCCTTGTTTGTTCCTAGTAACGCTCATCAAAAATCATCAGTATTGCCATTTCAAGGGTACAGGAAGTGACCCTCCTGAGTCAGTCTGTCCTTAGAGCTGAGTGAGAATTTGAAACCAGGTCTCTCATCAGTGGCAGTGTCCTGTGGAGCCCTCTGCCACAACACTACGTGTACGTGAAAATGTGAGCTACTCTCATTGTCACTTATTATATCTTGGTAATGACATCTAATATATGTCCTTGGCTGTCATACATAATTCAAACAATTGCATTCATATTAGGAAGCGTGCCACTATCCTGAGCGTGCAATGCTTGACTAAACACGGGCACAGAGCAGCATATAGGTATGCATACATGTCACAGTATTCAGTCAACCTGTCAGAGAAGTACAGTGGTACCTCGGTTCACGAACTTAATTTGTTCCGCGATTCTGGTTGCGAACCGAATTGGTCGTGAACCGAATCAAATTTTCCCATAAGGTTCAATGTAAATACGGTTAATCCGTTCTGACCCCTACGAATTTGGTCACCAACCGATTTTTGATCGTGTCCCGAATCAAATTTCCCTATAAGGTTCAATGTAATTACGGTCAATCCGTTCTGAACCATATATATATATTTTTTTAAACCGCAAAAATATGACACAAAGTACAGTACGAAGAGAGAAAAAGCTAACCTTGCTCGACGCGACTTCTGGCGTGGAGGACAGGAAGGAGGGTGGGGAGGCGGTTACTGCTTGGAGGGAGAGTTCCCCTCCCTACAGGAAGCCGCAACCACGTGTCACGGGAGGGAAAATGGCCGCGGATCCTGTTCGTAACCCGATGCGGCATTTGCGAACGGAGGCAAAATTTTGCGACCGGAGCTGTTCATGAACCAAATTGTTCATGAACAGAAGCGTTCGTGAACCAAGGTACCACTGTATTTTCCAGATCAGGGTATCTAGTGGACCAGTGTGTTTTCAGTGGTAGCTAGTACGAATTCACACACAGCTGATGTGGTCCACGCTTACCCTCTCTTATTCATCCCCTGCCTCTGCTATGCCTGAGCTTATAGCTCAGTTTGCCAACCTGTTGCAGATTTTCTTATCTCTGCTTCCTGACATGCCCATTGTGCTGAACAGTATCTCAAGTGCACCGTGAAATACAAACAGACAGGGTACAGCTGTGCGCTGCTTCTTTTGGCTGTACCTTTGGACTACCTTGGTAAAAAGCTTTCTTGACAAGCCTGCACACTAAGAAGTTGCCACAAACACTTAATACTCAGATCCTAAACAACATTTTAATTTTGTGGTCTGACTGATCTTGGCTCAGAAAACTCTCATGACAACAGTTAGGGTTGGAGTATCACACTTCTGCACTCAGTGTGAAACACACATTGTCTTTCAGGGAAACCTCTCATTCCCTCCTGCTGATGTCAAGATGTGCAACTAACATGGGATATGTTGCAAATGTGTAAGCCATCATTGGCTTTGGACACACCTGTGGCGTGTTCTCTATGCTCTTGAATGAGGCTGCCCAGACCCCCAGTTGAATGTTATACATAAAAATAAAGCCAGGCTTCTAAGTCATGTGTGCATATGCAGGGTGCATTCATCTGTGTCAGGGAAGGGGAGACACTGATTTCAGTTCTCTGGCTCATGCATCATGCCAATACCGCCTCTTCAATCACTTGCCATTTGTCACCCCCGCATGGAATGAGTCACTGTGCTGTGTAAGGGAGATGAGGAGGAGGAACAAGAGAAAAGGGGTTTTGAAGGGAACCTCCAGGAAGGTAGCTCTGAGCTATTAGTGCTATCCCTGTGCAGCTGAGAAGCACATAAGGGAAAAAAAGACCCCACCCCCACTGGGACTCCATGTCTGGAGGAAGAAGGAAAAGCTGGGGGAGATGTGGAAACCCAGAAACAGTATGGAGAAGACTTTCAATTTCTATATGAAAAAAGCACATATTCTCCAACACAGCAAGTAGGGTAGAATGAAGAAAGACTTCCAACTCACACTATGACTTAACATTTACAAAAAACAGCCTAGTGCTAGGCACTACACATAAGGTGGTGGTGGTGGGGCAATCCAGAGGCCTTGTAGTTTACACAAGGCAACGACTGAAAATGAAGCTGGGTCTCCATATCCTGCCCGCTGCATTGGCCATGATGGGCATATAGCCGTGCATGCTGGAAAGAAAAGAGCATGACTAACTGGGTCTGTTGCAATTTTAGGCAGGGCTCCCTTCTGTCTGCATCAGCAGGCAAGGAAAGGCAGAAGGGCATATCTCACTCCAAAAGAGAGACGCAACGGTACTAAAGGAAAAGGAGCCAGCACATCATTGGAAGGAATCCACCATCTGCTCATGTGTGAAGAGGAGAAGTCTGGCAGGCAAGGCAGAGTCAAAAGTAGAAGGATGAAAAACCCCCTCCAGATCTTTGCTCCTATCCCAGTCACGTCTTATCCCAGTCACGTCTCTCTCCCCAACTAGAAGTCCTTATTCTTATTCACCACTCTTCTTTCAACCATGGACTTCAACTCCAACAATCCCTTTTCAACTGGGGCTGGTGGGACTTGGAAGACCAACACTTCTGGTGGGCACTGGGTCACCTGCTCCAGTCCCCACTCACTGTGGCCAGCATTGCCTATGGTGAACAATGGCAAGAGGTACCGTTTAACATTAAGGGCCAGATTGCTTACTATGGACCTATGCCACACCCCTGTCAGTGCACTATCTATCCAATTTCACAGGTTGCCACCTCTCTTGTGACTTTAAAAATCCTCTTACTTTAACCACAACATTCTTATCAATAGTTCGTGCGACCTTGCTAGGCCTTCATCTCTACCACAAAGAAGTAGGAATTCTGCTTCTTCACAGGATAATATCACCTTGCTTTTTTCTCATCTCTTGTTTTTTGCGTTACGCCATATTGTTGTACACAGAAATCCAGAACATTTATTGAAATACCATCCTAAAGACCCTATAAGAGAAGTCCTGCTGGAGTAGGCCAAAATTAGCCCAACTTCTCAAGCATTCCTGCAGGTAAGCAACCAGATGTCTCCAGAGAGCTCCTAGCAATTGGTGCACTAAGATATATTTCCTCTGAAAATGACAGTTTCATCCAGTTGCAGCCTTATAGCTAGAAATGGATCTGTCTTCTTGCTCCTCCATGGATTTCTCCTCTTCCTTTTTATAGCCATCAGACATTGTGCCAACAGCACATCCTGTGGTGAAAGATCCTCACTCAATTTGCAGCAACTACTAACCCTTGTTAAAATTCCCAGAGCTAATTGTAACCCTCAAATAAGTCTAATTGTGCAATTAGCAAATATGAATTAATTGGTGGTTCTCATTGTTTTTTATCTTAAGTCCCACCAATAGTTCTGTCAAAGAACCTGAGTCCCACCAAGAGAGAAACAAAAGGCTCACTTTTTCATTGAAGGACATATAGACTTTTCCAAGCATTATACTTACCAGTTAAGGTAAGTTTTCAAGACATAAAAATTGCAATAATGTCACTGACAATTTTTGACTGCTGGAACTGTAAAGTAATGAGCAAGGGCTAGGTGGTGCAGAAGCAGCATCGGCTACTTGGAGCAGTCTTCCCCTAAGCCCAAATCAAGAAATACTTGTAAGAAATGAATGAGTGCTAACTAGTGCAAAATATTATATTATATTTTGGCTCCTAAGCCCAAACCTTTCAGAGGCTCTTCCAATTACAGTATGGACTTCAAGAAACATTACCCATTTATTTTTTTATTTTTGCCTTAGGACATTCCCTGGAGACTGGCTGTTCTGCCCTCCTTTGCTCTATCTCATGGACTATTTCCCAGTTTATCCAACAGAGCTGAGTCCCACTTGGACCATTTCTTTGTCTCTCAATGGCTCACAGATGCTGCATTATACTGCATCCAGGATACTTAACACCAATACATTCCCTAGAATTGTATATCTGATATTATGTTTTAAGTGCATATTGGGCAAATCGTCATCCAGATCACTTCTTTTTGATTCTGGGCTTCATTGAATCCCATGGAAACATATAAACCAGTCCTTGATGTGTTTGAGGGTCCTCCTGCTCCTTCTAATGAGTGAAGCCCTAGACTTTTCACCACTTCTCTTGTAATGCAGCTCCTAACCATGTGGTAAACCATGTGGCCATCAGTTAGATATAAAGGTCAAAAGGAAAGAAAGAAAAAAGAGCCTTAGTAGAGGGCATTTTTAACATTCTAGAATACAAAGCCAGACACCAAACCACAGTTCTGGGAACATAAATGGAATCAGGCAATACAAATTCATATAAAAATTACATTGCATTGGTCTTGCTCTCTACCTGTCTGTAATGAGAATCCCACTAATCCATTACTACATTTGATAAAGCAGGTTCTCCCTCTAAAAGTGCACACAGAAAACTTAAGACTAAATTGTTAGCTGAAGGCAGCCACATACCCAGGGAACCCTTCAGATATGTTGTCCTCTACATCCTGTTCTTCAGCTAGCATGATCTGGGGCTACAACAAAGGGACTTATACATCAACACATCCAGGAAAGCTCTTGGTTGGGGAAGGCTGATCTAAAAGATGCTTATGTCCTCCTCCTGCTGACCCACCATGTAAGACATGCATTGTAGGAAGGTGGGGTGTGGGGAGGAGAGCTTTGATCTTCATCATTCCCTACTGTCACTGATTGGGGGAATCAGATGGCTGCCTCTTGCAACTATGTGCTCCACCCAGATACTATGGGTGAATCCTATGCCTAGATATTGACGAACCACATTTTCTAGCCTTTAATGGGCTGTACTCCCCTACCCCACCGTGGACGCAGACTCCCACTCCAAGACTAGGAAAACTTTTGATGGCTAGGACTTGCTCATTAGGGGTAAGTGGTGGCAGGAGCGGGTGGGAAGGTAATGCAAAGTGTGTGCAAGCAGGATTTTTGGAGGGGTATTGTTTTGGGGGGGAGGGTTTTTTTTGTTTAAGCCATTACTTAAGTCTATTTTGGAAGTTACACTACAGTTTGCTTGTTTTTTATCTCAAAATGGCAGCAAATAACACCATCAATTTTTAGCAACTGTGATCAGAGGAATTTCTGTGGGCCACCAAAGAGGGTTTGGGGATGCACCCTGCAGCCTTGGGTTGCTCATACCTGCCCTAGACTTAAAATCACATGTTGAGACCTCAGGGGCCCATCAGGCATCCTTTGTAATTAGAGGCGCAATTCACGCAGAAATGCAAGGCCTCATTCAGCAGGATGAGCTGAGTCGCCCCCAGATGCTACATTTTGGAGCATGTAATATGCACTGTCCACTTTCTGCAGAATGTTGCCATTCTGGCCTGTTGGCTGTTCCAGCAGCACCAGCCTTTCCATCACACAGCAGCCCTCACTGTAACTCTGTGTTTTTTCACCCAGGCACTGGGGCCAGGATGTTGATAGAGCTGGCATGGTGTGGTTGATTTATAGATTGGAGTTGCATTGGGGTCTCAGGGCTATTTTTCATTTAATTTTTTTAAAATAATTGTATTGTGTTCATTACTCAGAGTTCCTTTTGATAGATGGGCAGCCATATACATCTGTTTAATAAATCAATAAATAACTCATGGGGCCCCAATCCTGCCCAGGTGACCATGAATTCCCACCTTCTTCCCGCCCAACGCTGCAGTTGCCTGCCTGTCTTTCTCCTGCGCTGGCACCTCCAAGTAACATGACCCAGCCCTGTTGCATCCACAGCCATGTCGGGTCGATAAGATGTCTTGCTGCTGCCAACATGAGGAATTCTACCTCCATCCCACAAGTTTTCCTATAACCCCTACTGGAAGGCTTTATGATTAACTGGCCTCTTGAAAGTTATGGCAGAGTTTGAGAAAGCAGATGGAAGAACTGTAACCTCCAACCCTGTGTTTTTATTGTGACCCTCCTTCTAACTTCCACAGAGTGTCCCTCCAAAGCCTTAACAAAAGTTGCAGGTGATCAAAGAGAAAGGGGCAGGTTGCTAAGACACTAAATACTTTCAGGAGTGGAGTGGATTTGGAGCTAGGATTCCCAGGATCTTTGGAGAGAAGGAAAAGGGGAAGTAAGGCCTAGTGGATTAAGCAAAGGCTCAGAGTTTAAAGGTGGGAGAAGCCAAAAGCTTTCTCATCTGGATGACAAATGCTATCGCCTCGTAACCAGCAGGGCACAAGGGATGAGGATAATAGGAGTTGTAGTTCAACAGCTGTAAGGGCCAGATTGCAGAAGGCTGCCTTAAAGTAGCTGAGATTAAAAATTAAATTATGGGGGAAGAGTACCCACGTGTTTACCCGACTGAGAAGCATTTCTTGAATGCTTTAGAAGGCCTTGTTTCTTAAGAGCGAAGCAGGCACAAACACCCACATTAAGCCAGGACTGACCCTTTTTCACACATTTGTGTAGATGAGGTATCAGGAAATGTTAGTGGAACTCATGCTTTATTTTCCTCAGGTTGGCACACCATGCAACTTATCCACATACATGTGTAAAGACACTCATATATTTGGACACAAACCAAAAAGAACAGTGGTCCACAAATAATGGTAATACCATATTAACATGTGATAAATTTCCAGCAAGATATTGTTCTGTATAGGAACGTTGATTTCCTCAGCATGAGGAATGTATGATCCGTGAGGTGCTACAGAGGCACCACGGCCATACATGCAGCCCATTTGTTTCACCAAAATTGAATAAGGAAGTTGTTATGGGATAAACTTTTATTTTACACTCTCTGTAGCCAGATACTCATACCTGGAACAGGCTCACAATCTACCTGTCTTTTCCTCTCTGAAGTACATGGACAGTCATATAACACGCTCACTTGCCTACATATACTTAATTTTTGCACATCTCTTAAGTGTGAGTTGAGGCACTGTAGCACGCACGTACACGCATAAAGGGTGTTACTAGAATTCTATTTATTTCACACGGGCAAACAGCTGTTCTGTCACACTTGCACTTTTAATATGCACACAAACTGAGTGTGAAACACAGTGGTGTTACAAACAAACCTTCCACTGGAAAGGCTGTTGATGGGCAAGTTTCACGCCCAATGTCAGGAGCAAACAGTGATCTCCTGGTGTGTATACTGTACTAATATATATTGTACTGTTATGTGCCTGTTACAAAATCAATCCATCTGCCTATGCCACGCTGGGGCGTGCCAGTGTGCCTGCACACACATGTGTACGCTCACTCCCCTAGGAAGATACCTAATTCTTTCCCAAGGTCCTCAGGGCTCTCATTTACCAAAGGAGACACGGCCTCCTCCGGCATTCCTCCCCTCTCATCTCTCTTTCCAAGCTGTTGTCTCCCCTCCTCTTGCACGCTCATTGGCATAAAGGAGGCCGGTGCTGGCTGCGATATGTGCCCCTAATCACATTAGCAGCGTGTTGGCACAACAGCCGCCCCGGGGAGGCTGGCCCATTGTCTGCGTCCTGACGTGCGGAGCCCTGCCAGCCGCCTCCTAATTACACCCTGCGCCAGGCAAGGGTGTGTGGGTGAGGGAACCCCCATAGAGTCATAACATGCTGCCCCCCTACCGGGTCTCTTCATCCCTGGCGGCAGCAGCAGGGCCCCAGCCTCTGAAAGGATGCAGCTGCTGTGCATCCCCCTCCCCCTCAAAAAATGCAAAGTGGAACACCTGCTGCCCCCAAACCTGCTCCCTCCGTTCCCCTGCACCCCATGCGTATCCTCGATCCCTCTGCCCCTCCTTTATTTCTTCTGCCTCCCTGTCCCCAGGACCCTCCCCTCCCGTTTTTTTCACCTCGCTCTGGACTAGCGCCAGGGCCCCACCGGTGCCTGCCTCCCCGGCCTGGATCCCGACCTCCACCCCGAGCTTCCAGCTGCACCCCATCGCATGCCTCTGCTCCTCCGCCCCGGTTCCACCTGCGTGCCATGACAGCCCCTTCGCCAACTACATCCCCTTTTCTTCTCCTCCCAGATCTCCCCTCCCCACCAAACCCGTATCGCTTTTCCCCTCCTGCACCTTCTCCCTGTCTCTCCATGGCGGAGAAAACCCCCCCGCCACCCCGCCTTCACCCACATGCAACCAAGCCCCCCTTTTCCTTCCTTTTCCCCTCCAACCCCGATCGCATCAAGCAGCAGCCTCCCTGCTCCGTCGGAAGGGGCAGCGGCGGCGGCAGCCGCTCTTTCGTCTGTCCAGACTGTCTCTTCCTTACCTGCAGAAGCGAGGCGCCGGAGAAGCCGGCTCTGGGCGAAGGACAGGCGGCTGGTTGCGCTCCGCGACTGTTGCCTCCCTCGCCGGCTGGCCGCGGAAGCTGGGGCTGGGAGCCGAAGCGAGGCCGCTAGAGGGCGCCCGCTGGGAGAAGGGATGGGGGCGGGGCGAAGGGGGCGGTGGAGACGCGGGCGAGCGAGCTGCGGCAGCCCCTTCGCCCGGGCCGGACGCGGTGGGTCGGGGGGCGGCACCGCAGGGCTGGCGAGGGTGGGCAGCGAGGCGGCAGAGTATGTGGTCCCTGCCCAGTCTGTGTGCAGAGGGCTAAAGGATGCGTGCCCCGGCACACCCAGCGGCGCCCGTGCAATTTCGTGGCTTTCAGGCGGGGAGAAGGGCACCTCGCGGTCGCCCAAGGCTGTTCGGAGAGGCTCGCGGGCGGAGGGGCGGGAGCCAGAGGGGTGCACTATGGGCAGTCTGTATTAAGGTCTAGAAAGGCAACGCGGCGGCGAACTTTCGAACTTGTCCCGAGGGCGGCACCCTTTCCTGGGGAGGACTTAGCGGGCGGCCTTTTGCTGGACGTTGCTGTTTAAAGCACACACCCCCGGCCAGCAAATGAGCAAGAACGCGGAGCTTCCTCCGGCCCGGCCTCCCACTCCCCCGGCTCGGAATCGCCTACGGGGAGAAGGGACCGTCTCTCCTTACCCCGGGCACCCCTTACCAGAGACCCCAAGGGGCAGCATTTTAGCAGCCGAGCAGCCGGCTTTCTCCTGCTGTCAGGTGATGAGAAGAGGACTCCATAGGCTTCAGTTTTGCTGGTCCGGCTACTCTTAAAGGCACAGGTCAGCCTTCCTCAACTTGGCGTCTTCTGGAGGGGTAATTCCCATAATCCCTGCCAGTGCTCCACCTGGCTGGGCAGCGGGAGCGGTGGTTTGATAATGGAGATGCCAAGATGGGAATTGCTGGCATGGCCATTGTCTGAAAGGAACTGGCTGTGCAAATGTCCCTCTTGGGCTAGCCCCCCATTGTGGGATCTCTATGATTCCTTAAAGAAACTGTGCTGTCTGCACCCAAATTAAAACACAATCATCACTTGGGAATTTAAATCAGGCATCAAAATCCTAAACTTGCTTCCTTAAAACTTACTGCCATGAAAATCAGTAGGACTAGCTTTTGAGAGAGTATGTCTAGTGTGATAGCATTATTACAGGTGAAATACTGTAGAGTATACTCTCCTTTTCAACAGAAAATATACTGTTCTTTCTCTTTATATGAGGCACAGCTAACCCTTCAGAAATTCACTTTGCCTGTTTTCTTTCTCCCCGCTAAAAACAGAGGAAAAACCAGGATGTTCACATATTGCATTAAGCTGTTTCCCGTGATTTACAAACCACAGCGGATGATTTAGCAGTTAAGCCAAACCAAAGATACTACATTATGGTTTATCAAGGATTAGGAACACAAGCTAAGAAATAAAAAACGCCTTTTAGCATTCTGACCAATTGTCATGGGATGCCTAACATGAATTTGCTGCTTTTTTAAAAACTGTTATTATTAAATGGTATTAATATTTACTAGAATTAAATCATATGAAATGCATTTGGTTATTGGATCAGGGTTCTGGTTGTGCAATGATTCTCATGTCTTTCCATGAAGCTGCTTTTTCCACAAAAATTCTTGTTTCCTAGGGTACTAGATCTGGGCTGCAAAAATCCAAGGGGTAGCAAAAGATACACAGCTCTGTCTTTTTGCTGCCATCTCCTGGTTGCCCGGATTATTTACACACCTTGGGTCAGAGGTAGGAATACCAATGCCATATCTGAACTGCAAAAGTCTGGATCACCACAAGATAGGCAGTAGACTTTTCTGTATCTCTTTGCTGCCATCTAGTGGTGGCCAAATTGTTGCAACTCAGGTCAGAGGGCAGTATGGTAAGATGTTGAATTTCTGACTTTTCCAATGGAAAGGGCCCCCACCAGATGTTTGCATGGCTGCCCCATTAGTCAAGAAAAAGTGCACTCCATCCTCACATATCCATGACTGGGCTTATACACACTGCTAGACTATAATATTGTTTCCTTGGTTTTGGCTTTGAACCTGGCTACTATCATTTGTAAACAGTAGTTTATAGCTTGCCACTCGTGTGAAGGTAATACTTATTCTAAAACCAAAGCTAAGGATGCTAGGGGAGCCAGATGAGTATCAAGAGAAGCTGGTTTCTGCAATGCGTATGCATTAAATCCCTTGAGCAAATTAAAATCCTCCATCTTATTTTTTAAACTCTGCATTTTAAAAATCCTCTTGCATAAAGCATTCAAGTTGTGGATCACCGCGCAGTGTGTTGGTTTTGCCTAATGTAGAACATCTTATTCATTCAAGTGTTTGAAACGTGCAGTTTCAGGAAATCTTACCTGTGCGCTTGCCTGTCAATAAATGCTAGACAATTCCTGAAAGAACATTCAGGCCCTCAGAAATCCCCCACCCCCATCAGCTTGTTGTGCTCACAGGAACTGAAAGATACACACTCCCTGCTAATAGATGGGCCAGAATTACTATAACAGCCCTTATTGGGTGTGTGGGTGCATGTGCGTGTATGTGTATGTGGCTGCTAGACTAAGGACAACCGTCTGTACTGGCACCACATGCTGCAGTTTGATGGTGTATTGGAAAGCCACCTGGGTATCTTTGCTTTATGGAACAAACGATTGCTAAGATCACAGTATGGAAGGTGTTCTCATTTATCTGCTGAGAACACTGTAGAGCAGCGTTCTTCAACCTTGGCAGCTTGAAGATGTGTGGGCTTCAACTATGCTGGCTAGGGAATTTTGGGAGTTGAAGTCCACACATCTTCAAGCTGCCAAGGTTGAAGAACGCTGCTGTAGAGGAGAAAGCAACACAGACTCCAAGAGCTCATAGCACCAAGCATGGGGGAAGTTTCTTGCGCCCTTGCACACAGGCTGCGTAGATCAAGTGAGGCACTTTCCCCTTGGTCTGCACATCCTATGGTATATAGTGTGGTTGGGTTAATATACTAGACCAGTGTTTCTCACCCTTGGCAACTTTAAGATGTGTGGACTTCAACTCCCCAGAATTCTGGCTGGGGAATTCTGGGAGTTGAAGTCCACACACCTTAAAATTGCCCCGGTTGAGGAACACTGTATTAGACTAAGCCAAATATGGTTGGTTTGGTTTCAGCTTACTGCATAAGTCTGGCCTCTGTTCTCTCAACCAGCCTCCACAGCAAAGGGGAAGGAATATTGGGTCCATCCTCTACTGAAGGACACTTTGTTCTAAATCCAACTTTCCAGTTGGATTTGGAGGAATGGAACTGAGAGAAGATGATATCTCCTAAGATGGACCGAAGCATATCAGACTCTCGTTTGCGGAAGGCTACTTCTAAGAAACATTCATTTCATAATAGATGTCCTAAGTAACAAAATTATTCTGGAAACTCTCAGAAAGAGAGGGAAGGTGTAAAGCAGGCTTGGAGGTCAGAATTATTTGAGCACATTTGATTACTGAAGCCCTGTTTAGGAACCAGAAAAAGAACCTGGGAACCTGTAATTGTTTTCTAGGGGGCCACATTTCTGGGTAATCTTCCTCCCCCCGTAAAAACGTCTAGGTGAAGAGATCTCCTGTGAGAAGCATTGTTGGCTCAGCTATTCCATGTGACATCTGTGGAGCCCTTTGTGCGTTCTTCAGTGATGAAAAGTTGGCGTGCTTTTTCCCAGTCAAGAGCTGGAAGATTGCAAGTACACAAGATTTCGGGGTCCCCAAATCAGCCCTGCTGAGTAGGATATCACAATTTGGAAGGGCCAGCCAGCTTCAGCTGATCAGCTGGATCCAGAATCAGACAAAAGAGCAATATACCAATACCCACCCTCTGGACCAGTGTTTTTCAACCTTGGCACTTTAAAGAGCAATATACCAATACCCACCCTCTGGACCAGTGTTTTTCAACCTTGGCCACTTTCAACCTTGGCATGGCTGGCTGGGGAATTCTAGGAGTTGAAGTCCACACGTCTTAAAGTGGCCAAGGTTGAGAAACCCTACTCTGGAATGATCTGACTCACTGCTCTAGGAGCACTATGGCTGAGCAGATCCAGCCAAAGAGTACTGGCAAAGCAGTGATTGGTAGGATCCCTCATCTTCTTTCTCCTCCAAATGCTCTAAGACCAGAAGTGTGTGCACAAGTTGCAAAGGAAAAGTGAATCTTTCTCACTCTCTCCCCTTTCAATCCAGAAGCACTTTCTTTATTTTAATCACCATTCCCAAGTGAAGCTGTGCCTATGCAAAGAGTGTTCTCTTTTTTGCACCTGTGTGAGTCTGTGTGAATGCTACATCTTTTGAATTTCTCTCCCTCTCTGCTATGGCAGGCAGCCTTCCAAATTGTTACTTTCTCTGTTGTGATAGGAGCCTCTATTTTTCTCTTGTTACCTTCTTCTGTAGCTGAATCCTGTGTAAAGTGAATCCCTTCTGGAAACCTCTTTCATTCCTGAACTCTTGCTTCATCTTTCTCTCACTGAACTGAATGCATTAGTCTATAAATTCCTTGACTTTCTCTCCTTAAATTAGATTATTCAATTTTCCATTGATTAAGTGCTGCTTATTTGATTGCCTTGCACGCTAACCTCAACTTTTCTTTGTGCTGCATTCCCATAAATTTTAACTGTTTATTATTCGATTATCCTACATACCATTTGTCTCCAATGTTTTATAATAAATTGTATTGATTGGTGATTAATTATAGTTTCATTTCCAAACTTCCAAACAATTATACACTTGTTTAATACCCATAATGTTAAGGTCCCAGAAATATTGGTGCTGTGAAAGATCCCAGTTGATAGGAGCGTGTTTTTAATTCATAGCCCTGTACCTGATGCAGAATGCCCCACTGTAACGAACTGCCACCTGTTGATCCCAAATCCGGTAACTTTCCTTGCAACCAATATTGATTCAAAAGAAAGTTCATTTATTGAGAATAAGTGTACAGATCCAAAGCATTGCTAAGACTGAGCAAAAGTGCACCAAAAGCTGTTTTTCTTACTCCCCCCCCCCCCTTACATCGCCCTTAGTTCTTGGTCTTCTGATTCCCTTGCTGGCATGGCCTTGAGCATGCCAGAGCCTGTGATAAGGAGCCATCTGCTTTAAACGGTTTCTCATTCCTTCTCCCCCCCCCCCCCTTTTACAATGGCAGAACCACAGCATGTAAAAAGCCATTTTTTAAACTAGCCATATAATAATCTATTATAAAATCTTGCAAGGATTCTGACATGCTGCCCCTCCACAAAAGAGGATGTCAGTCAGATGATTCCTCTTCTTCACTCTAAAAAAGAAAAAGCAAAGAGAAACATAATACAATAACCATTCTAATTGTTAAGGCTTTGTAGGATAAACATCATAAAAATTTTTAACTAAATGTGGAACCTTTACATGTTTCTTGTCAACCCATTCAGCCATTGATTTGGGAAAATGTTTCCACTGAATTAAAAATTGAACCCCCCCCCCCCATACTTTCTACTGTCCAGTATCTCTTTAACTTCAAAATGTTGTTCTCCTTCAACCATCATTGGTTTAGGAGGTACTGGGGAGGGATGCCATTGAGATGACTCTTTATAGGGTTTAAGCAGGTCGCAGTGGAACACTGGATGGATTCTTTTAAAGGTAGCAGGCATCTGTAATCGTAGTGAAACTGGATTAATTACTTTATCTATAACAAAAGGCCCTGCGAATTTTGGAGCGAGCTTTCTGGAAGGTTGTAATGATTTAAGATGCTTGGTAGATAAAAGAACCTTATCTCCTACTTTCCAGTCTTTTTCTGGGGTTCTCTTAGCATCTGCAAATTTCTTGTACGTTGCTCTGGCCTCCTTCAATGACACAGCAATCTGAGGCCACACTTGTGTCATTTGTTGGACCCATTCATCAACTGAAGTGACTTGAGTGAATTGTTTAGGTAGTTCTGGGATGGGTACAAAGTCTTGTCCTGTAGCTATTTTAAAAGGGGTGAGGCCAGTGCTTTGGTGCACTGCATTATTATAAGCTACTTCAGCAAACGGTAACAGTTCATCCCAATTGTCTTGTTGGTAGTTAATGAAACATCTCAAATATTGTTCTAACACTGAGTTCAGACGTTCGCATGATCCCACCGTCTGGGGGTGGTACCCCAAACTCAAGCCTTGCGATGCCCCCAGTAGTTTTAGGAACGCCCTCCAGAACTTGGCAGTAAACTGGACCCCGCGATCCGAAATTATTCGTTCTGGTACACATGAGCTCGGTAGACGTGTTGTATAAATAACTTAGCCAGTTTGGGGGCTGATGGAAGGGATTGGCATGCCACAAAATGTGCTTGTTTGGAAAAAAGGTCTGTAACTACCCAAATAACTGTCTTTTTGTTGCTTTCAGGCAGGTCTACAATAAAGTCCATAGAAATTTGCTTCCAAGGAGCCCCTGGGTTTGCTACTGTCTGTAGAAGCCCCATTGGTTTGCCCCCTCTCTTTTTGGCCATTGCACACGTGGGGCATGTAGCTACATATTCCCCTACATCTTTTCTCATTGTTGGCCACCAAAATTGACGCCTGAGTAGATGTAATGTTTTCACAAAACCAAAGTGCCCAGCTGTTTTGCTGTCGTGACTTCTTTGCAAGACCCACTTTCTAGCGTCTGCAGGGACATACAGCTTATCTTGCCACCACCATGCCCCTTGTTTGTTCACTAGCAATTGGCTGTTGCTTTTAAACCAAACATCCTGAGCAATCTGGGCATTTAATTTTTTCAACAACTCTCCTTCTGGTTGTTCTTCACCCCTTTTTTTCTGAGCTCTAGTGACCACTCTTAGGGCTGCTTGGGTACATGGAATTACAGGAGCGACTACTTCCTCCTGCTTGCTGTTGTGTTGAGGCAATCGAGGCAGGGTGTCTGCCAGAAAATTTTTTCTCCCAGGAATATACTTCAGAGAGAAGTTAAATCGATGAAAATATTGTGCCCATCTCATTTGCTTGGGTGACAGCTTCCTCGGTGCAGTCAAAGCTTCTAGATTTTTGTGATCAGTCCAAATTTCAAAGGGATGGGGTGATCCCTCTAACAAGTGTCTCCAGCAAACTAACGCCCAGCGTGCTGCGAACGCTTCCTTTTCCCACACCAACCAGCGTATCTCAGTTTCTGAAAATTTCCGGGATATGTACGCACATGGAAACAGCTCCCCCCTGCCCCCTTCTGTAACAACACAGCTCCCACTGCCACATCCGAAGCGTCTGCCTGTATGACAAATGGCTGTTCTGGATCAGGGTGCTTTAAGATCGGTTCAACCGTAAACAGACGCTTTAAACTTTGAAAAGCTTCCTGGCACTCCTTAGTCCAGGCCAAGGGGGCTCCAGGTTTTGATGCCTTTGCTTTGTCCTTGCCCTTGGTTTTCAACAAATCGGTGAGTGGGAGTGCTACTTGGGCAAAGTTGGGTATGAATTGCCGATAGAAGTTAGCAAAGCCCAGGAAACTTTGAAGCTGACGCCTGGTTTTGGGAGCCTCCCAACCCGTGACGTCCCTCACCTTGACCGGGTCCATTTCAATTCCCTGATGCGAAATTCTATACCCCAAATAGTCAATTTGCTGTTTATGAAATTCACATCTGGAGAGCTTGGCATACAATTGAGCCTCCAGTAGCTTTTTTAGTACCTTCCTGACCAATTGTACATGTTGCTCCATGGTCTCAGTGTAAATCAGGATATCGTCCAGATAAACCAACACCCCCTGGTATAAATGCTCTTGTAACACCTCATTTATAAGTTGCATAAACACCCCCGCTGCTCCTTTTAATCCGAACAGCATTATTTCATAACGGAAACACCCCAGGGGCGTGTTAAAGGCGGATTTCCATTGATCTCCTTCCCGGATTCGCACCCTGAAGTATGCCTCCCTTAAATCCAGCTTTGTGAAAAATTTTCCCTTTGGATAAATGGGCCAACAGGTCTTTCATCAAGGGGAGTGGGTACCGGTTGTCAGCAGAAATGGCATTTAGCCCTCTATAATCTGTGCACAAACGTAGGGAGCCATCCTTCTTTTCCCTAAATAGCACCGGTGCAGCAATTTGAGAATGCGTAGGTACAATAAAGCCCCTCTTTAGATTCTTATCAATGAATTCCCGCAGTGCTTCCAACTCTTTGGGTGTCATTGGATACATTTTCTTCCTTGGAATTTAGCCCCAGGCTCAATCTCTATGGCACAGTCACTGGCACGATGGTGGGGTAGCTGATCTGACTCCCTTTCGCTAAACACCTCCTGCAGGTTGCGGTATTGCTTGGGAATCTGAGTTGCAGCCTCTACTGCCTTTTCCCCACTCACAGTGCCCATCTCTCCATCTGACAACGTTTCGGTAATTCCTTCAACTTCCACTCCCCCCTCCTTCGGGAAACGTAAGATCTTCTCCCAGTTCACTTCTGGGTTCTTCCTTTTTAACCAGTTCATGCCCAGAAGCATTGGGTTGCATGCCATGGGAGTCACTAGGAATTTAATAGTCTCTCTATGGTCCCCCATAGTTAGCTCAAGCTCTTCGATATTCCACCAGCCCTCCCCCCGCTGGGGATCCGTACAGATGGGTAAAAATCACAGGGGTTTTGAGTCTCTTTAAGTGGAGTCCCAAATCCCGGGCAAGGGCGGGGTTAATCAGATTTTGGGAGCAGCCAGAGTCTATCAGCGCCCGTATCTCTGCCCTTCGATTAGTCCTCACCACCCTTAGTTCCACCCAAATTTTAATGGGACTCACCCCATCTCCTCGCTCTCCGAGTCTTCCTGTGAGCTGCTTTCTTTCTCTGGAAGAGCGGCCGCCTGTTGGGGAGAGAGCGGAGCTAACAACTTCCGGGTTTTGCCACTGCCGCATGTTGCTGCCCTAACTCCCGTCTCGCTGCCTACTGCCACTGACTCCTTCTTGCCAGGCTTCGAAGACTTTGGCTCCTTCTGCTCCGTCTTCTTGCCTCCTTGCTCTGTCTTCGCTTTAGGGCATGCAGCGGCAAAGTGCCCCGGCTCCCCGCAGTTGAAACAGACGCGCCGGCTCCTGCTACTTTCCGGCGCGCTGGTTGTCACCTTGGGCGCCACCTTCTTTGTGCCGGGTAAGGGCGGAAGTCAGGTTCTTGCTTCTATGGTGCGCCATTTCTCCTCCACTTTGCCAGCCATAGCGACCCATCCATTAAAGTTTTTGGGGAAACCCCGGCACACCATGCACTGCAACAATTCGGGTTGCAAGCCTCTCTGGAAGAACTCGATCAGGAGCTCTTCAGGCACATGAGGCAGCCTTTGAGCCAACCCCCGAAATTCGTAGGCGTACTCTGATACCGACTTGGACCCCTGCTTCAGCCTTTCCAGGTTGCATTGTGCTTTAAGCGCCATGCATGGGTCTTCAAAGCGTGCGCAGAGAGCTGCCCTGAAATCCTCTAATCTCCTTAAAGCCCGGTCCTTCGCCCTATGCAGGCCAACCACCCATTCTGCAGCCGTACCTTCAAAGAAACTGGACACATAGGAGACCTTCTCCTCCTCGCTGCGGAACAGACCCCCATAGCCCTCCATGTAGATCCGAACATGGGTGATAAAGCAAGCAAGCTGCTCAGCATCTCCCCCGAATTTCATGGAGATGCCCCGCTGCTGCATCGGGCTCTTCTTGGCTCTGCTAGGTGTGAGATCCTCCTCCTCCTCGCTGGAGGTCTCAACTTTGGCTGACTGCTCTGCCGCCTCTGTACCTCCCGGTGTGGCCGCTGACTCTCGCATGGGGGGCGTAAATCCCCTTCCAAGCAGTTGATCTACCGCTGCCTTTAGCACTCACATATCATCGGATAGGGACCCCATCTGCCCTTCCAATTTCCCCATGCGATCTTTCATCGAAGGGTCCCGTCCCTTCGTCGCCGTTGCCTTCGCCCCCGCCTGGGCTTGGCGCAATGATTGCACCGGCTCCTCCTGGGTTATCACCTTCACTTCCAATGGAGGAGGGACTGGTCTCTCTTCTTCTTCCTCAATTACATCGTCAGCCATCCCGCTGCTCGGTTGGTCCCGGTCAATGTGAGGCTTTGGACTCCCCGCAGGGCAATCTCCCTGGTGGAAGTCTGCACTGTGAGTCTTAGCAAAATGTAATTATAGTTTCATTTCCAAACTTCCAAACAATTATACACTTGTTTAATACCCATAATGTTAAGGTCCCAGAAATATTGGTGCTGTGAAAGATCCCAGTTGATAGGAGCGTGTTTTTAATTCATATCCCTGTACCTGATGCAGAATGCCCCACCATTATACACACATGTGCATGTGATTGTGCATACATCTATAAATAAATCCATGTGCATGCACGTATGTAAACACCACAAAGGATGAGTTTACCTATCATAGTAAGCCATAGGCTTTGGTTTACAATCACAGTGGCTGGAATCGCACAACAAGTTAAGCAAAAACCAGGCAAATCCCATTATGACTTTGCATATAGTGTTTGAAACCAGGCTCTAATCAGCCTTTTCTATGAGACTTCATGCATGCAGTTGTCACAGAGAACGTGAACATTAAATACATACCTGATCACACCCAAAGCCACTTTTGAAAGGAGCATCCTTTCTTTGATGTACTCAAAAAGCCAGAGCATTGCTTGTTTTACGCAATGTTTCTTATTTTGCATCCATTGGCATCATGCCTTGCTGTCCTTATTCATCCTATACCTTCTCTTTCCCTGCTGTCTTATTCTCTAAAATGGGGAATAGATAGGCCCTCAGATTACTGAATTGCAGTTCCAGCATCTCTTGTCCCTGGATAGACTGTAATTAGGTAACATCTGGTCTCTGCCCTAAGTTCATTGGGGCAAGAACTAGCTTTTTAAAGAAATGAGCAAAAAAACAAATCCTGCAGTCTCCCCCCCCCCCCACACTTTTTTGTTGTTGTGTTGTTGTTATTGTTCCTTTGTAGAATCTCACATTAGGAAACAGAGTTGATTTGAATTGTTGGCTGGTCTCTTGAACAGTTTTTCCTGCAGTGTACTCCCAATGCTGGAAGTTATAGGAGTTGAAGACCTGCACATCTGGAGGGTCCCAAACTGGGGAAAGCTACTTGTAAATACAGAGGACACTAGAACAGTAGCTGGGGTGCATATTCAGTACAGTGTTCAGTATTTCAAATTCACTTTTTCCTGAGCACCTGTATTATTTTCCAGGGGATCATTGCAATGCAATCTCCAGCTTAAAGACTCTTTCTATATTGCCGAGTGCAGATGTCATGCATTTAAATCTGCATTTGGAATGCTTAGATAAGGTTGAAAAATGATGTCACAAAATGAATATAGATGCAGTGTGGTGCAGTGATTAAAGTATCAGACTAAGAGTGGGGAAACCCATGTTCTAGCACCCCCTCAGCCACAGAAGCTCACTGGGTGACTTTGAGTCAGCTGCTCTCTTTCTCAGCCCAGTCTACTTCACAGGGTTGTTCTGGGGATAGCAGGAAGGAGTGCTGTGTTCTCTGCCTTGAACTCCTGGATGAAAGATATACATCAAATAAATAAATATTAACTCTGAAATTGGTTCTATCAACTGTACCTTCTGAAGCCAAAACTTTGCAGCTCTTGTAACCATGGCTCTTTCCCTGCTTGCCTAGCAATATTTTTTCCCTGCTCTGTCCCTACGATGTCACCTTCGTCTCCCCAGTCCATGAGTAAGACAGACTTAAGTACCAGCTGGACTTAGCTGTACCAGTATTAAAGTAATACTTTCCCTCTTATTCTCATACCACCCCAGGACAACCTCAAGGTGTAGAAAAGTTGTTAGAACACAAGAATTTGTAGGGGCCTGAAACAGAGGCCATAGAGGCAGGAGAGGGACAGTACAGTAAATTTCGTGCTGGTACAAATTCTTGCCAACCCAAGAATGAGTGAATAGTATTTCAAGTCAACAGTGAGGAAAGGCCACTGATGGATTCCAACTTCGAAGTTGGACGTTCAAGATAAGGAGCTTTATGACCTTTCTCCTTTGAATGTGCAGGCTGCAGCTTAAAACCTTACTTTCCAAAATGGGGTTTTGCCATTTTTGTGGCCCTCGGTATACATGGGACAATATGCTTTGTGAGAGAATCCCACCTTGAAGTCATGCACGCATGCATTCCATCACTTGTCAGCATGTTGGGCCTCATCAGAGATATTTCTCCTGATGCTCATTTTCCCTCTCTCTCTCTTTCTCTCTCTCCGATTTGCTGAGTACAGCAACTGCCCTTGAGCTTTCTGCTAATTTACAGCATCAGGTCTTACTTTTATCTGACCATTTTCCGAAGCCTTGTGCTTTATGGCACCCAGACGACAGCGATTAATAGGAAGCAGGGTGACTGGGAAAGGTGACACTGTGATCAATTACATCCCCATAGGCCAACTACTTTGTGCATATGTGTGTGTGTCATTTCCAAAATGCAAGGGACAATGGCATAAGCCTGCTTAGAAGCCATTATTTCTCATCTGAAGCATCACATTCCTAAACTCATGTTGAGAGGCTTGTTATAGCTATTTGATCAAAGAAGTGGATATTGAAAACACTTACTGGCTGATTTCCCCTTCATGGATCACTGCCTTGTTGTGGCGAAGGGGCTTGTGTAACTCAGTGAAGCCATGAGCTATACCGTGCAGGGCCACCCAAGACGGACAGGTCATGACAGAGAGTTCTGACAAAATGTGGTCCACTGGAGAAGGAAATGGCAACCCACTCCAGTATCCTTGCCAAGAAAACCCCATGGACAATGTTAAAAGGCTAAAAGATATGACGCCGGAAGATGAGCCCCTCAGGTCGGAAGGTGTCCAATATGCTACTGGGGAAGAGTGGAGAGCAATTCCAAGTAGCTCCAGAAAGAGTGAAGCGGCTGGGCCAAAGCCGAAAGGACGTTCAGCTGTGGATGTATCTGGAAGCGAAAAGAAGGTCCGATGCTGTAAAGAACAATATTGTATAGGTACCTGGAATGTAAGATCCATGAACCAAGGCAAGCTGGATGTGGTCAAACATGAGATGACAAGATTGAACGTCGACATCTTCGGAATCAGCGAATTGAAATGGACGGGAATGGGTGAATTTAATTCAGGTGACCATTATATCTACTACTGTGGGCAAGAAACCCTTAGAAGAAATGGAGTTGCACTCATAGTCAATAAGAGAGTGGGAAAGGCAGTAATGGGGTACAACCTCAAGAACGACAGAATGATCTCAGTGCGTATCCAAGGAAAACCATTCAACATCACGGTAATCCAAGTCTATGCCCCAACCACTGATGCCGAAGAAGCTGAAGTTGACCGGTTCTATGAAGACCTACAAGACCTTCTAGAACTAGCACCAAAAAAAGATGTCCTTTTCATCATAGGGGATTGGAATGCTAAAGTAGGAAGTCAAGGAGTAATCGGAATAACAGGCAAGTTTGGCCTTGGAGTACAAAATGAAGCAGGGCAAAGGCTAATAGAGTTCTGTCAAGAGAACAAGCTAGTCATAGCAAACACTCTTTTCCAACAACACAAGAGACGACTCTACACATGGACATCACCAGATGGTCAATACCGAAAGCAGATTGATTACATACTTTGCAGCCAAAGATGGAGAAGCTCTATACAGACGGCAAAAACAAGACCAGGAGCTGACTGTGGCTCAGATCATGAGCTTCTTACTGCAAAATTTAGGCTTAAATTGAAGAATGTAGGGAAAACCACTAGACCACTCAGGTATGACTTAGATCATATTCCATGTGAGTACACAGTGAAGGTGGTGAATAGATTTAGAGGATTAGATTTGGTAGACAGAGTGCCTGAAGAACTATGGACGGAGGTCTGTAACATTGTACAAGAGGCAGCAACTAAAACCATCCCAAAGAAAAAGAAATGCAAGAAAGCAAAATGGCTGTCTGATGAGGCTTTACAAATAGCTGTGGAAAGAAGGAATGCGAAAAGCAAGGGTGAAAGGGAAAGATATAAGCAACTGAATGCAGATTTCCAGAGAATAGCAAGGAGAGATAAGAAGGCCTTCTTAAATGAACAATGCAAAGAAATTGAAGAAAACAATAGAATGGGGAAGACTAGAGATCTTTTCAAGAAAATTGGAGATTTCAAAGGAACGTTTAGTGCAAAGATGGGCACGATAAAGGACAAAAAAGGCAGGGACCTAACAGAAGCAGAAGAGATTAAGAAGAGGTGGCAAGAATACACAGAAGAACTCTACAAGAAAGATCTTAATGTCCCTGATGTCCATGCTGGTGTGGTCACTGACCCTGAGCCAGACATCCTAGAGAGTGAAGTCAAGTGGGCCTTAGGAAGTATTGCTAACAACAAAGCTAGTGGAGATGACAGTATTCCAGCTAAGTTATTTAAAATACTAAAAGACGATGCTGTTAAAGTGCTGCACTCAATATGCCAGCAAGTTTGGAAAACGCAACAGTGGCCACGGGATTGGAAAAGGTCAGTTTACGTTCCAATTCCAAAGAAGGGCAATGCCAAAGAATGCGCAAACTATCGCACAATTACACTCATTTCACATGCTAGCAAGGTTATGCTCAAAATCCTACAAGCTAGGCTTCAGCAGTACGTGAACCGAGAACTACCGGATGTACAAGCTGGGTTTCGAAGAGGCAGAGGAACTAGAGATCAAATTGCCAACATTCGCTGGATCATGGAGAAAGCACGAGAGTTCCAGAAAAGCATCTACTTCTGCTTCATTGACTATGCAAAAGCCTTTGATTGTGTGGATCACAACAAACTCTGGCAAATTCTTAAAGAGATGGGGATACCAGACCACCTTACCTGTCTCCTGAGAAATCTGTATGCGGGCCAAGAAGCAACAGTTAGAACCGGTCATAGAACAACCGATTGGTTCAAAATAGGGAAAGGAGTAAGACAAGGCTGTATACTGTCACCCTGCTTATTTAACCTATATGCAGAGTACATCATGAGAAATGCCAGGCTGGAAGAATCACAAGCCGGAATTAAGATTGCAGGGAGAAACATCAATAACCTCAGATATGCAGACGATACCACCCTAATGGCAGAAAGTGAAGAAGAACTAAAGAGCCTCTTGATGAGGGTGAAAGAGGAGAGTGCGAAAGCTGGCTTGAAACTCAACATTAAAAAAACTAAGATCATGGCATCTGGACCCATCAATCCCTGGCAAATAGAAGGGGTAGAAATGGAAGCAGTAACAGACTTCATTTATTTGGGCTCCAAGATCACCACAGACGGAGACTGCAGCCATGAAATTAAAAGACGCTTGCTCCTTGGGAGAAAAGCTATGGCAAACCTAGATAGCATATTAAAAAGCAGAGACGTCACCTTGCCGACAAAGATCCGCATAGTCAAAGCTATGGTTTTTCCAGTAGTAATGTATGGCTGTGAGAGCTGGACCATAAAGAAGGCTGAACGCCGAAGAATTGATGCCTTTGAACTGTGGTGCTGGAGAAGACTCTTAAGAGTCCCCTGGACTGCTAGGAGGTCAAACCAGTCAATCTTAAAGGAAATCAACTCTGATTGCTCATTGGAAGGATTGATAATGAAGCTCAAGCTCAGATACTTTGGTCACCTAATGCGAAGAGAGGACTCTTTGGAAAAGACCCTGATGCTGGGAAAGATGGAAGGCAAAAGGAGAAGAGGACGGCAGAGGATGAGATGGCTAGATAGCATCACTGAAGCAATGAGCATGAAATTGAGCAAACTCAGGGAGGCAGTGAAAGATAGGAAGGCCTGGCGCAATATGGTTCATGGGGTCACGAAGAGTCGGACACGACTTAACGACTGAACAACAACAACAACTGGCTGATTTTGCACATTGATTATGCTTTAACATGGCTTGATATGTTTTACCTTATATTTGTCCAATATATCCTGTTATTTCCTTAATTATCTCCCCTTCCAGTTCCTGCATTTCTGACACGAGATGAGACGAGACCAGCTATTGATGATGTGTTGAACATAATGTGTAAATCTAGTTAGTCTAGTAAATCTGGAATATTCATTAAACATGGTTAAAGCGAACCATGGATAAATGTGTTGGACAAACCCAATAAGTGACTGCTCCAAAGTCACTTTGTAAGTATCTTAGCTGATCAAGGATGTGAATTCAACTTTTCAAACCTAGATGAGCTTCTCATACTGCGACTGGGACTGTGCTGGGACTACAACTCTCAGAACTTCTAGCTAGCATAATCATAATACCCACAAGGGCACAAGATTGGAAGCTGGTGGCTTAAAGGAATACATGAAACTATTTATATACCTAATCAGTTTACAGTAGCCTGCACTACAAACCAAGAATTCTTTTACTCCTGCTAGGCACTCACTGGCCAGTGATAGGCAAGCCATTCTCTTGGCCTCATTATACCATCTGTAGTATGGAAGAACTGATAATTATCTGAGCTACCTTATAGGAAGGGCTTTTGTTGGTGAAGATGAATTGCCTCATCCTCTCAGGAGAGCCACTGGTGAAGAGGGCTGATAGGCCAATATCTGCTTCTCCTGGAAATGCACCTTTTCCTCCTGGAACAGAGAATTGGTAGGATCAGGTTTCTTACTTGCTTTTTTTCATTTATGCCCCATCAGTCTGTTGGGGAGCCATCTAGGCAGCTACAGAGCAAGATCTAAAGGATCTTCCACAACTTAAGGAGCAGCAGGTTTCTTGTGTGGGCCTTGATCAGATGCTGAAATTGCTACTGACAAATAGCAGCAGCAAACACATTGCACAGAGAGGGGAGATGGGGCTGAGGAGATACGGAAGGCGGACACTTCCTCCTGGGCCACAGAGGTTTTGGCATTATTGCCAGACCTCCCCCCACCCCCAGACCATGGCATTGCTTTTATTGGCAAATTGTTTAGATACAGTTACTGGTTAAGGAAAATGAGCTGACCTCACCTGTAGTCCTAGACATCATGTTTAAAAAGGATTTAGAGAAACTGGAACAAGGCTGTCTATGCAGAGCTGTCTGAACTCATTGCCACTTTGCTGCCTGCTTTACCTGGATAAGCTGACAACTGGTTCAGCCAAGCAAAACAGTGGGCAAAGCCCCATTAAGAGATGGCTAAACCTACCCATGACAAAGTGAGAAGCAAAGCCCCGAGTGAGTTTTGACTGTACTCCTGCTTTACACACATACATGCACACAAAACAGGAACGCTGTCAAAACTTGCCAGAGCTTTGTCTGGCCAAGCTTGCAGTGAGCTTCATCAGGCAAAGAAGAAGGCAGAGCCCCTGTGAGTATTGAAAGATGGCTAACCCCTGGGTATAGCTGCTTGTCAAAATCATGTGCCAACCACAGCCGTTCCATTATTTATGACTTAGTTCATTTATATTTGGGGGGGGTGTCACGAAATGTACGCATCTTTTTAGGAGATCACAGTATCAGAAAGTCTGAGAATTTCTGCAGAGCTCAGTAGAGCGCTTTGAGTCTTCCAAAATGCAATAAAATGCTAAGGGTTATGACTCTTGAAGGGCGCGGGGGCTCACTTTCCTGTACACATAGCAAAGGCAAACCATTTGAATACGCAAACTGGGTGTACTTGCTTCAGTCCATAAGGAACAAGAGTATATGCATGCTTCCTTCCAAATGTTTAGTTGCACTTTTGTCAATAGAGGCACAAGAGGCGAGTTTTCATCTAGGGCAGTGTTGTCCAAACTTGGCCACTTTAAGATGAGTGGACTTCAACTCCCAGAATTCCCCAGCCAGCATGGGGAATTCTGGGAGTTGAAGTCCACTCATCTTAAAGTGGCCAAGTTTGCACAACACTGGTCTAGGGGCACTTCTCTGTCATTCCTGTCGCTGACATGCTGCTATCTGACATGGCATCGGCACATCATAGGCTAATCCAGGCTGACAACCAGGCCTGATGGGTGAAGCGGCCATCAGAAAGGGCAGTTATTCAGGGCATGCGGGGGAAATCCAGGAGAAGCACAAGAAGGACAGTTGAATCAAACTGGTCCTCTTCAGAGAGCTGTTCAAAGCATTGGTCTCTCCCCACCCCTGCTTTAACTCTTTAGGGAAGGTTGGAATGGAGCAGAAAAAGAAATTCATGTCCACATTCAGTGGGAAATAATGCTATTGATGGTTGGCAATTTTTGATCCTGGGGAATGCTGAGCTACATAAATGGAATTTGGGGGCCAGATATGGCCTGTAGACCCCAGGTTATGCATCTTGCTGTAAGAATTCTGACCTATGATCCCCTTTCATAGTTTCCACCATTCTCTGTCTTCCCCCATCCTTCAATCCACTTCTCTAGTTTGTGTCCCAAGTTTGCCTTCCTTTGCCAGGAGATAACTTAGGAATTGTGGCTTGTTTTACTCCTCTTATGACCCAGGGCACCCATTGGGAACAGGAGGTGCTTTCTTTCTCAACCATCCCTCTCAACACGCAATCTCTCATTTGCCCCCCTCCCACCCTTGGGAGACCAAGTCCATGCTTGGAAGAATTCAGAATTAAGACAGAAGGGCAGGAGTACGGGCCCTTATTTCCACAGCAACCATAGCCATGGCAACCAGCCAGCCAATCAGTCACTCCCCCTTCACTTTGGGCAGCTCTTGTGGATGGAAAGAGAAAAAGACTCGAAGGGAAGTTTGGCTGCTGATATGTAGGTCTCCCATCTGCAATGGGGAAGGGAGCTTTTCCTTAGATGGTCAGGCCAGAAGAGAGGCCACAACTGGGATCAGAGGACTTGCTTTTTAGCCAGAGGAGGGTTGGGTAAGGATGAAGTAGACTATGGAGAGGGATTGGCCTGCCCATCATGGATCACATGTAGAAGAGTCTGTCGAACTATAAGGCAGTTTCATGTTCAGTCCCTTTTCTCAGTTCTCCGAGCATGAAAACATCCCAAGCCTGCAGCACTTAGGTCTGATTTCCCTTACAAGGAGGCTTCATGCCTTTCACAACAGGTGCATTGATTTACATATACATTTTATAAACAATGATATAGGTTAAGAGGGGTGGAGGCTTGGCAGAGCTGCTCATCAGAAAACCACAATCCATAGCTCCCACCTCAAATCTCTGCAGGGACACAGAGCACCCCAAAATGCTATGGGCTCCTCAGAGTCCAAAGACCCAGCTTCTAGCACTGCCTGCTTCAGCACTTGGACTGCAGTCTATTATTACGATGATTATGATTATTACACAGGCAGCTGAGATTGCAGCAACCTCATCCAGGAGACATGGGGATGGAGATTCCCCCTTATTGTGATTTGCAAACCATCCTTAAAGCTGGCTGTTAAGAGCCACCAACCAGTCTACTTAGTTCCCATGGTAACCTATAGATTCTACTTTACCTGATATCAAGGAGATGCTTGCCTGGCCTAGCCAAGGCTAATAAGGTAATCTTTGCCCAGACCTCATCTTACAGTTCTATGGCCTTTGGAAGTCATGCGATCCACCACCATAGCTACCTGATCCTTCTCAGAACATGCAGAAGCATGTTCATCTCTCTGGTGGGGAAAGGGAGGCATGAAAGGATGTGTATGTGTGTGTGCGCACGCATGCATATTTGTGTGTGACAACCCCCTAGTTTTTGGTGTGGCACAACAGTGTGCAGAGGCATCCATAACTCGGCATCATGGGGGGGGGGGTGGCAAATCATGAAAGCAGCATTGTGACAGAAGCTCCTTCTCTTTTGTCCATGTGTCATGCCATTGCCTACACATAGGAGAAGCATAGAGATCATGGCAGTGTTGCTTCCATCTTTTGATGAAAGTGTTGGATCCCGTGTTTGGCACTCCCGCAAGCATCCAATAAACTGACTGTGTATCAGGAGTCCCAAATAAATCAAATTCAGCTTTGGTTTCTGAAATGAGCCTCTTCTCTGCGATCCCATTTATAGAAAGTCTCAACTGATGAAAACTAGACTCTGCCAAGAGCTATTCCACCAAGAGCTGTTAGGAACGTAGATTTTGCCATTAGATAATTTCTGATTTGCTGGGAAAGTCCAGGACATCAGAAACAGAGCATGCCTTGATTGGACAAAGCAACAGTCTTCCCATCATGGTATGGTTAAAAAAGTCAAGATGGTGCTGCAACAGTGCAATCAAAGTTCCACCCATTTTTATGGGTGGCTATCACAGATCCCATTGCTCTGGGAAGCAGCCATCTTGGTTCCTACATGTGGAGTGGGACTCAGAAGAAAAGGAGAACATGCCGTGTGTTCTAGCTATTGGCAATCTGTTGGCAGTGATTTCCATCTATGGCATCCAAAGATGTTGGTTGTGGAAGAGAAAGGACTGAGTGGATTTTGGTGGATGGTTTTGGACTAGTAGTGACTACAGTAGAAGCAAGAGGGCAGTGGCAGCCTTTAAATTGCTCCAGTCTTAGGACTGGAGGGTTGTTTTATGCCATAAAAGCTGCTCCAGTGACAGTGGGAGTGAACTGAGCTGTAGAGCAGTGTTTCTCAAACTTGGCAACTTTGAGATGTATGGACTTCAACTCTCAGAAGTCCACACATCTTAAAGTTGCCAAGTTTAATTCCCCACATGCTGGTCAGGGAATTCTGGGAGTTGAAGTCCACACATCTTAAAGTTGCCAAACTTGAGAAACAGTGCTGTAGAGTAATACATGTTTGTGTAGTGGGAGGATAAGGCGGCTAACTCAGCCTGGGATCACTGAATACTGAGGCGGAAGCAACCTGCAAAGCAGATTGGCTAGGAGGACTCTGTGGGGGAGATTTTAAATTGCCACTTCCTTGTCTTGCATGTGGTATGAACCAGGCCTTCTTGTTAAGCTGTAATGTGATTTATTTATTTGGGGGTAGGTTGTTGTGTGAATGCAGCAACTGGGTAATCGTGAGCTAGTCTACTCTGAAATGGAATGGAATTGGTGAAAGCTTATCCATTTGCTTTCTTAGGGGTTGTAAGACTCATAGGAGATTTTGCTGCAAAAGATTGAGACAGTTATCCCTATGATGTGGTCCTCTGGAACCAGTTCAAGTTTGCTTATTTATTCAGGCCTGCTGCTGATCTAACCTGATCTAACCTGATGATAATAAACGGCAAGAGATGATAGAATGGGTTATTCACCCGTCATTGTAACCCTGAGAATGCTGCCTACTTCTCTTGCATTGCAGCAAAGCTACCCCATTGCACCAGGCAGGCTGAGCTATAGCCAGACCAGAAGAAGACATGTTGCACCATTGATTTCAACCTCATGTGCAGCTATTGTACAGCTCTAGAAACCCACAGTAGCTCAGGCTGATTTGGACATGTAAGTCGGCTCAGAAACAGAGGGGTGAGAGACAGAGGTTGGTAGCAAGAAAAGCATCCGGTTGAAGGAAATAATACATCTCCAATAGACAAGCTGTTGCTTGCTGGAGGATGAAAGAAACAGCTTCATGGGGGGAGGGGTGGTGGTGGGGTGTCTCATCCATCCAGGAAGATATTCAGTCTTTTAACTCAGCTCTCCCTGACTGAAACGGGCTCTGTTTGCTACCGCATTCTCCATCTTTCTTCTTATGTTCTAGTGTGTAGTCTGGTCTGCTCAGTGCTGAATTCCTAAATACTTCCACTTCAACTTGAAGGATTGCTACGAGCAAGAACTCTAGTTACTTCCCACCCAGAGATCAGAGAGGGAAGATCTTCTCCCTTTCCTGTCTCATAATACTTGCCAAAGAAGCCAACTAGCATAAAGATCCAAGACTGACTTAGTTACAGGTTTCACAGGGGGGATCAATCAGGTCCATTAGATAAGCTCGCTAATGGATCCTCCCACTTTTGCAGTACTGAGAGCAAACTAAACTCTTCAGTCTCAGTCATTATATATCCATCCTGAAGTTTGCAGGAAAAGAACCAGTGTTGGGCTGCGTGTGAAGACTCTGAAGTAGGAAAAGCCTGAAAACAGCCCAGAGGGGACTAAGTGTGTTCAGTGGTTACTAAATGCTGTTTGTTGTACAGAAAATTGGATAGAGAGAAGGAATGGAATGGAGTGTCCTAAAAGAGGGTATGGCTGGCTGACTGGCTGGATGAGAGAACGGGCTTGCCCTGTGCAGCAATTTTTATTGTAGCTCCCATTTGTAAATATCGGGTGTTAGGGATGAATAGCAACAGGGAGAAGGCCATGATTTTGAAGCCCTTCATGTGAGTTAATGAAAACACCTAATAGGATATAACTGGTTGCTTTATACCATGAGGAGATAGCTACTTTGGGCCAACAGCTGCATTCTTTTTTTTTTTTATTAAACTAAATTTTACTTTTTTTCAACAATTATAACATTTTAAATTAAATTTTTTTCCAAGTGCAGCAGATGTCATGATTACTGATGTCATGATACTGTTGAAATGGGCAGGGGCAAACTTTTCACTCATTTATTGGGCTTTTCTCGCTAGGGGAAACTTCGGGATTTTCAGGGTTGAAAATCCCTGGAAATCCCCTCTGCAAAGCTTAAAGCATTTGCTTTGTCCCTTAAAAATTCCCCACTCCTCCAACAAACTGGGCTGAGAATGTTGGTCCTATTCAGTTTGGGGGTGCAAAAAGGGTGTGGAGGCTGTTATGGACCAGGGGCTTCCTCTCCCTGCCTGATTCCAGTTCAATCCTTGGTACACCTGGAGTAGGCCTCCCACATCTGGGCTGCAAAAATCCAGTGGCAAAGAGATCCAGAATCCTCTCACTAGTGGCATCCACACCTTTGCCACTCAGCTGTGGTAGCCCTCCTGTTGGTGCCAGATGTTCAACTCAGGCCTTTCTGCAGAGGAAGTACGTGCTCAATTACTGAATTTCCACTCTTCTGATAGTTCAAAACAGAATGCTTGATTAGGTATAGGGGAAACCAAAACTGAGGTTAGACAAGATTCCTCTGTTTACTTGAAGACCTAATAACCGAAATGAAAATGAGCCTGCAGTCCAAGATATCCTTGAGAGAAAGTTGATTCCAAAATCGATAGAGTTTCTTTCAGAGCATATATGTTTAGGATGGGATCACTTCTTATGGCAACCTGGGATTGAGCGATAGTGTCAGAGTCTGCATGCTCATTCCCAACGTATAGTAAATCCTCTAGAGACTAAGCAGTTCCAGTAAAGATTTCTTTATTAGGATAAACGTACAGCAGCTTAGATTGTTGAGTCTAATTGTACAAGCAAAACTATCTCTCTTTTAAGCCCATACTCCCCCTTTGAAGATTCTTCCCGCCTTTCCTTCTTCGTGCCTGGCTCCGGTTCTCACACCTCTTGGCCTTGCAGATGCCTCTTTAGAGATAAGGATGACACCCCTTGTTCCTGTCTCCCCCTTCTTATGGCAGGTCAAGCAAGTGGCTTGCTTTTTACATTCCTGCTATTAACCCTTAGTGGACTTTCCCCTTACAGTTACACATGCAAGTAAAACTAGGTTATATTTACTACATTATTACAACTACATTAATAGCTTGCGTAGATCCTGACAGATAGGCTGCTGAAGTTTCACCCAAGTAATCGTTCTGTCTTCCCAGCCACCTCATACAGTTCAGAGGCCATTTGGATGGACTCTGTTTCAATGGAGGCAAATATTCTGTTTGTTTGGTTGGCTGGCATTTTGGTCCCTATAAAACATCTGGTATAAATTATCAATCACTCTTGTTTTAATTCAGGGATGGGCAGTCTGTGGTCCATAGGCTCCCTCTGGCTCCTGTTTGTGGCTTTCAAAGTCTGCCTTCCCCAAGATTCAAGACTGCATTGCAACTTGAATTTCAACTGAAAAATGGCAGGTTTTAGTTGGCAAGTAAAGAAAACCAGTCTGTTAAGCCTGAATAGATATCTTTCATTCAGCTCGAATAGTTTTATGCGTTTATCGCTAGTTGCAAGGAAGAACAGACTGACAATCTTCCCTCATCCCTGTCCCACCCCCCCACCATGACATCTTCACACCATGATCCTCAGCACCTTTCACAGCAACAACAATAACGATAACAGAGTAACATTACTCCCGGCTGCCATAAAGTTGCTCATCCCAATTTAATTAATGAATTATTCCAAGTGCCATTTGGAAATCTGTAATGTTCCAATGCCTTTTTGATGTGGTCATTTTAAGCAGATCTTGGCACTTCTACTCCAAGGTTTTCTAGGCTGTTACTGTATTTTTTTGGCCCGGAAAAGTGAGGGTGACTGGCAACCCAGCCACAAACGTTAAAGGGGTTTCCAAATGGGCCTCTGCATATTTTATATCTCAGCACTGAAGGGAGATGTTGCCGAGTCAGACCCTTGGAAAAAAAAAGAGCTAACTTAATTAAAACCTCTGCAGTCTTAGTTCATGGTAGGGCAGGGGAGTAGTTATTGCCTTGGCTGTGGTGCTGACTGGAAATTATAGCTGTATCTCCATGAATGTTTTCAAAAGGTGAAATGGGTCTCGATAGGATGGTGACTTATGCAACCACAATCAGGACAGCAAATCAATTAATATTTTTATGGGCTAGCTTTATATCCTCCTTTCCTCCAGAAGCCCAAGAGGTGCCTACAGCATTACTTCTTCCAAATTATTCCATGTGTGTTTTTATGGCGGAAGATGGACTTGAACCTGGGTCTGTCCAATCCTGGTCAAAATTTTAATCTCTACCCCACTCTGATTTCCATCAATTAATGTCTATGTACAGATGCAGATTTGAAAATAATGATTATTAGATTATGTTCACACAACATCCTAAGCCCTAAAATATTATTTATTTATAAGCTATGCTAAGCCACTCTCAAACAACACACATTATAGTTTAGCAAGTGTTGTGACCCTAGTCTGATCAAAATAGGCCCATAAGATGTCTCACCCCAATGTTGAAAATTGTGGCGAAATATCTATGGTCTATTCAGTCTGCTTTTCTGTGCTTATCTATTGAAGAGTCACAAGGGTTGTCTTCCTTCTTAAAAGGTCTCTTAAGTTCTTGCTGAGTTCATGGACACTTCTGTGTAATTTCTTTGATGGTCAGATGTGGTTGACCACTGTCTTCTTCTAGAATGTTTTTTCAGCTTCCCTAGAACCCTAGGATTTCTTGGAGATCTCTCTTTCAAAGTACTAACCAGGTTTGACCTTGTTTAGTTTTGTGGTGCCATGTGTTGAGGCACTCTTCCTTCTTACCACCCTTTGTCAGGTGTGTACAACAGATGTCACAGGTGTCATGACATCATTATGCAAGTGATGTAAATTACATAATGTGTGTCATTGGTACAATGACAGCATGGCATGCATGACACCATTGTAACTTCTACCTTGGAGTATCCTTTATAAAGTAAAGGATAAAGGATTATAAAGTAGAACTCATGGCCACCAAGATCCAGCAAAATGGAACTTCCCCTCCCAAGAAGAGGGATCAGAATTCTGGAATCCTGGGATTTGAATGTCCGCAGTTGCCTTCCTGGGCGGTTGAATGTCTTGAAACCAGAATGAGGTAAGACCAACTGGGAAAGCAGCATTGGCTTTAGGTAAACCTTGGCTTGGAATCAGAGGAAAGAGATCAGGAACAGAGACCAGTATTTATTTAGTTACCGTACCCCAGGGATTAATATACTGTGATGGCCAAGTTCATAGATTTAGGAGATCTTGGGAATTGAATGGGTGGTAATGAGATGTTAATGCATATATTTTCCTGATTACCTTATTTCCAGGGAACCTATACCTCACTCCATAAGAATATTTCCTTTACCAGATCAAAATGTCTGCCCATCAAACCTGAATTGCTTATTCTAACTAGTGGTAATGGGACTGCTGAATAACTCCTTAGTCTGATTTTTTCCCCCCGTGCCTTTGAGTCAGTGTTGACTCCTGTTGACTGCCTGGAGTCATCGCTGCAATTTTCTTGGTAAGATTTCAAAAGTGGTTTGCCATTGCCCTCTTCCTAAGGCTGAGTGAGAGTGACTGGCCCAACCTCACCCAGCTGGCTTTGTGCCTAAGGTAGGACTAGAACTCACGGTCTTCCGATTTCTAGGCTGGTGCCTTAACCACTACTAACTGGCTCTCCTTAATCTGGAGGGCCCCAAATTCATTGCTCTACATCTATTTTTTTAGAAATCAGCATGTCATGTCCTCTCACCCTCCCTCAGAGTCCCTCTGGAGACATGAAGATACAGAACATGTTTGCAACACGTGCAAGCTCTTAAGAGCTAAAGGAAAAAAGAGAATTTTTCCTATGTCCACCTGCTAAGACACAGAGGAGAGAAAGGAGAGGAAAAGTGCTGTGGGAGGAAGAGAGAGAGAAAGAAAGTGAAATAGAGTCAATGCCAAGAGCAAAGAACTGGAGCAAGAGAGTGGGTGTCTGCCTGCACCCCAGGCCCAGAGCGCATCTGCCTTTCTCAGCCTGGACTGTAACTGGATCTCTGGCTTCCCAGGCAGAGACTGATTTTCTTCTCCAGAATCTGCTCTCTGAAGTTACTTCAATTGGGGCTGTCTGGGATTGAACCATCTGTGTGCAAATCATGCGCTCAACCACTGTGCTCTGATTGCACCTCACAACTGAAGACTCAGTTTGGGAATACATTTTCAAGGAGAAGGCCAGGGGCTGAAAGCGGCTGCGTCGGTTAGCTGCGACTAGGAAGGATTTCTGAGCACTTCCTTCGTCTGTTTTAGGAATGAATAGAAATCGTCTGTCCACCACTGTTCCTGCTGAAAAAGATTTTTTTTTTCCTTCCATTCAAATGGAAATGTGTCCAGAATAAAGAACATTTTGTGCATCTGTTTTGTGCCCCAAAATGGCCTTTCCTGGACAACCAATTCTGGCAGTTGTAATATTTGGAATGACTGGTTATGCGAATCAGGGCTGTCCCATTGCAAGTCCATCCTGAAAAGGGGGGGGGGGGGGGTTTAAAACCCTGCTTTTGCTTCAGTATTTTCATGGCAAATATAATATATGTGGTGGCATATATTCATTTCATACAACCGTCATAGCTGATTCATGGGCCTTGAAAGGAGATTTCATCTCCTTGAAAGGAGACGACTTTCAAGGATGACTTCAGGCAACTGCCTTTCTACCTCTCTTTCTCAATTGTAATGAAGGAAATTAATTCCAATCTCAAGGGGCTGCTGAAGAACATGGAAAGATCCTAGTCCAGTCCTCTGTTTCCAGAGGGTTAAGCAGATTCCCATGGGAAACTCACAAGCAAGACATGAGGCCACTAACAGCCCCCTGCTATTGTTTACTAGCAATTCATATTCCAGGTTCTCTGATTATGGAAACAGAATACAGCTATCAGGTCTGGTAGCCAGCGATCACGTTCTCCTCCATGAATTTATCTAATGAACCTTGAAAGTCATCTTAGTTGCAGACCAGCCCCACATCTGTTGGCAGGGAGGCCCATGAATCAACTGTGACTGTTGTATGAAATGAATATAGTTCATTAGAAGAAATGGGCAGTTTTACTTCTGATACAATCTGAAAAGTGTGATTCCTCTGTGTTTTCCCTCTTTGAGGGAGGTATTTGGAGTCTGGATCTGGGGGGCAGGCAACAATGCATCAGGTTGCAAGAGGGCAAAAAAAAAGTGGGAAAAAGTCAAGAATCATGTCTTACTGTGCACCTTTTTTCTGCCCCAAGAATGCAGGAGGAAGAAAATGAAGGAACTAGGTTTCATTCCTGTTCCAGCAGCCAAGGAGAGTTTGGTGAGAACCCCCTTCTGACTCTTGGCGGCTGGGGAGGAGCTTCAGCTGGCCAGCCCCTCCTCACTTCCCTCCCCATCTTTTATTGTGCTGTGCCAGATAATAACATAATGACCCAGCCCCAAATCTGTTCCCTTTTGAATGCACAGCAGGAGAAATGCAACACAGGAATTAGGAGGAAGAAAGCCCAGGCTTGGGGGCTGGGGGATAAGGCCTAACCAGGAAGGCAGGAGACGGTTCAAGCTGATGCTCAGTGGTGGTGCGGCTGGGTCATTAAGCCTGTGGACTTAACAGCCTTCCAGAGCCTTCCTTGAACATGCTGCATTGTCTGCTTCTGTTGTGAAGATGGAAGACAGACTAATGGTTACCTTCTCTCTCCCTAATTACCTTTCTATGGGTCAGAGGTATCTGCAAGGTATAAAAACTGTCAGGATGATGTCCATGATGGTGCAATTGAAGCACTGCCTAGTTTTTATATGTCTTGTGGACAACCCTGCCATGGGCCTTTATAGTTTTGATAACTACCCGGAATCAACCAAATGGGGAGGCTGGCAAGGGTTTGCACCAAATAAATGAATAAAGCTGCAAACCAATGGAAAAGGTGTGTGTGCACACGTGTGTGCATGCATGTGCCGTTTCTTCATTTAGACTCAGTTTAATCATACCACCATCATGACAATGACATCAACTCATTGGCTATGTTAACATCATGCATTTAAACCAGGACCGATAGTGACCTAACAGACATATTCATGAAGATGTGAAGTGTAATTAGGGTTGACGTTAGATAGGTTTTTATGGCTTACTGTGTTGGGTGAATCCAGCTGATGATTCATAAACTGAACCCTCCAAATGGTTTAATTTAGTAACTGATAAGCATATCGCAGCCATTTATTTGGAACTAAATGCGCTAAATAAGCTAAAAGTATCTAGCTTCTTCCCCTCCTGGGTCTTGGAGACTGAGGGGCTGATGTCAGGTTGATTTATTTGCCCCATTATCTGCCATTCTCCGGCTGTATTCTCACAACCTGCTTGACCAGGTCCAACTGACCAGCAGCTCCAATTGTACTTTAAACTTGGTTAATTTTTTAAACTAGCTGCTAGGTCATGTGGTTTGCTTATAAGTAGTATGTAACTTTTAAAATAGGCAAATTCAGTAACCAAGCTGGGTGTACAGCATAGATGTAGCCATTTCACATTCAAAATGGTTAAAGCTGGGTCTATCTATTCAGCTGTTCTAGATGGTTTTAGCCAGAAATAGCACGATACATTTATTTATTTGATTTATATCCCACCTTCTGTTCAGGAGCTCAAGGTGGCATATGTAGTGATTGCTCCTTCCATTTATCCCCAAAGATACCGCTCTGAAAGTGGCAGGCCCAAATCACCTGTGAGCTTTTGTGGCTGTAGATGGACTAGAAACTGGGTCTCCCCAGGACCAACACCTTCACCACTACACTACTCTGGGCTTGGTCTTTTTTGTGTAAAATGAAAGTGTGAATCCAAAAGAACCACTGAAAGCTCTTATTTCTGTGCTTCCTAGGGGCCTCTGGCTCACCACTATGAAAAAAGCATGTTAGACATGATGGGCTTTTGATTGGGCCCAGGAGATTCTTCTTATTTATTTATTTATTTAGTAGGAAGAAATGCAGTTTAAATTGTGAACATTCATGAACTGTTTTGCTTTCAGCTCCACTTATGCCAGAAACTGAGAGTGAAGGGGCAGTATCATCCCTTTTCCTCGAATTGGAGCAACCTTGCCCCCCTCCTCGTAAAACTTCGTGAGTATGACTTTGAAATGTCTTAATGAGTTGACAGGGTCGGTCCTACCATTAGGGAGAAGGAGGAGACTATTTCAGGAGCAGAGGCTGGGTTGCAGCAGCGTCCCTTGTTCTTCTGCTAGTCAGGTTATGTTGTCTGCAGCTCCAAGGCCACGTCTGTGCCCTGCTCCAAGCCTTCAGAGCACTTGAAGATTTGTCACTGGTCTGCAATTTAATTAATGTAATTTCCTGAGCAGTGACATTATCAAGAGAGCAACATCTCAGTGAGAGAGGATATTAGTAGAGATCTCTGGGCCTCATATTTCCTCCCAAGTCTTGAGAGGAAGCCTCTCTGGGAGCCTCTCTGAAAGTTGCCATTGAATTCTAATTTTTAATGGGACAGAAGGGGAAATTATGAAATAACAGGGAAGTAATCATATACCCTGTACTGGTAGTCCTTGCTTAACGACCGCAATTGGGACTGGCAACTCTGTCACTAAGGGAAATGGTCATTAAGTGAAACATCTTGTGACTGCACCCAACTTACGACATTAGTTTCACTGTGGTTGTTAACCAAATCACCTGTGCTCATTAAGCACAATGTCACATGACGGTAACTTGTGACTTCCTGCCGGCTGACTTTGCTTGTCAGAAGCTGGCTGTGAAGCTCACAAATGGGGATCATGTGACCATGGGGATGCTGTGACAGTCATAACTTCAAGGACCGGTTGTAAAACTACTTTTTCAATGCTGTTGTAAGTTTGAATGGTCACTAAACAGGGCAGTCATGAATCAAGGACTATTGGTATTTTGACTTGCTCCATGCACTTTTCTGTCCTCATCTCTCCTAGTTTCCAGTATGCCTCTCAAAGAGAACAGAGGCTATAGGTGGGCATGAAAAAAAAGCATTTCCTTCTTCACTGTAATAATGCCCACTCTCCTAGATTTAAGAATGACAAGAGCTCTGCCCGGGCAGGCACAGATCTATCCAGATCAGCATCTTGTATCAGCAGTGGCCAACTAGATGCTCCTGAGAAGACCACAAGCAGACAGTGAGAACAAGAGCTGCACTTCTATGCCAAACTGCCTCTGATTACAAATCCTTCTGCTCTGTCAGGAAGGACCTTCTCGGCCTCTCCTGAAAAGAGAGAGCCAGGATCAAAACAGATGATTCTGAGGCATAGCACCCTGTACTATTAATGGGGCATGGAGATGGCATTCAGCTTACTTTCTCTCCCCTTAGGCGTCAATATCTGAAGAGGATCATTGCCGAATATGAAGCCTTGGACATGGAAATGCCTTGTATCCGCAAATTCCCTCGGCCGCCGGCCGCCCGACCCCTTTGCCTCTGTTTGGAGAACCCGGTTAGTCCTACTTCAGGGGGAGAAACAGACTCCAGGCTAGGTCCAAATTTAAGGAGAACCTTTTAAGTTGCCTGAGAAGTGCTGAGCTTTGAGATATAAAATCAGTCGCTATTTAAATTTCCCACCACGTCCCAGACAGAGGCTAGGTGAGGGACATTGTGGGAAACTAATCTTTTGTGGGCTGGCTGGGGCAGATTTATTTAATTTTCTGAGAAGGGAGATCCCAGACAGATGTCATTGTTGTGCACTGCTATGCACAATGCCTGAGAAGGACAGGGAGACATCCCAGAAGTGCCGTAATTTCAGAGAGGGTCTATTTTTCTCCATTCACTTATAGGCTCAGACTTAATTCATGGCAACTAATCACTTCCATAATATGTAACTGTGCTTGTGAAAGTATAGTTAATTGTGATCACAGCAACTGTAACATCACATTTGATACTGTCTTGGGATACATTAGAAATGCTGGCTGAGTGACAACCCATCTGGGTAGGGCTGCGCTAGGGGTCACCTGTATCGACTGAGATTTTACAAGTGGCCACAGGCTTTTTGGATATCTGAGTTGTATGGCCAGCAAATTTAACTCCTCAGAGTGAATGGAGAAGTTGTTAGCTGCCTATGATTCACTCAAATTCACAGTGAGTTTCAGATACTCACTGTGATGATGGCTGTGGGCTTGGCTGGCTTAAAAAGGAAAAAAAGAGATGGAGTGGGACAAGAGGAAGTAGGCTTATTTGTGGGGAGAAGCCTGGACAATCTGAGTGGAGAAATCAATGAAACTTCCATATTCAAACATAGTATGAAATACAGGAGAGCCAGTTTGGTGTAGTGGTTAAGGCACCATTCTAGAAACCAGGGAACATAAGTTCTAGTCCCACCTTAGGCACAAAAGCCAGCTGGGTGAGCTTGGGCCAGTCACCCTCTCTCACCCCTAGGAAGGAGGCAATGGCAAACGACTTCTGAAAAACTTTGCCAAGAAAACTGCAGGGACTTGTCCAGGCAGTCTCCAAGAATTGGATGTGATTGAATGGATAGAAAAAATAAATGAAATACAGAGGATGGTAAAGCTGGTCACCTTTGCAGGTGGCCATATTGTCTGGGAATTCTGGGAGAAGTAGTATAGTTCCACATCTCTGAAAAACACTAGCTTGTGCAGAGTGTCCTGGTGAATTAAAGCTTTTTAAGCTCCCTCCCTAACAGCTCTCCATCAATTAGCTTTAATGCAGTTTTTAAAGAGACAGCATTTTTTTAATGCAACTTGGGCTGCGCAGACCCAATGGAGATGGGAGAAAATGTTGGGGGGTGTTATACTATATCTCTTTACTGACTTGCATTGATTGACTGGAGTTTTGCCACTCAGATACAATACACCCGTGAAACCGGGAGGACGTGAAATAAAGTATCTTTGGCCAATGTTAGATTTGCTTCATGAGAGAAGCTGAAGCTATGATTCTAACTAAGTGATCTTGATCCCCAATCTCTCAGCCTAACCTACCTTACAGGATTGTCATGAAGGAAAAATGAGGGAGTGGTGGAAAATTAGGTACACCCCTTGAACTCCGAGAACAAAGATGGTTTAGAAATGTGATACACAAGCCATAATAACTTAAAAGGCTCTTAGCAGGTGTGTCTGAAGGAGGGGAGGAGACGGACTCCGATGGCTGAGCATTCCTTCTAACTTTTAGCCTGAAAAGGAGATGAAGCATGCTGAAATCCTAGCAGCCATAGAAGCTGTCATTCCCAATGCCTTTGAAACAGGCCTCCTACGCAGCCTCCAATTTGAAAACATCAATGTGATCTGTGGAACTGCTGGGCGGAAGAACAGGTTGGTAGAGATGGACATTCAGATGCCCTATCCCCCAAATCAGCTGGACTAAGGGAAATCTGTTTGGCCACTCAGCTTCACTTGGCTAGCCTGCCTCATGGCATCATCAGAAAAAATGTTTAGCTGAGACAATCTGTAGCTTCCCCCACTGACCAGCAGTCTAGACCAGTGTTTCTCAACCTCAGCAACTTCAAGATGTGTGGACTTCAACTCCCAGAATTCCCCAGCCAGCATGGCTGGCTGGGGAATTCTGGGAGTTGAAGTCCACACATCTTAAAACGGCTGAGGTTGAGAAACACTGCTCTAGATGATCAAGGAAATCTGTCTGTCTGTCTATCTGTCTGTCTGTCTATCATCTAATTGTGTGGCCGTCCATCTCAATCTAGTGACTCTGGACAGCTAACAGTACATAAAAATTGGTAGCTACCACTTCATCCCCTCCTCCTCTAGTGCTGACTCCTTATGAGACACACCAGCGTTTAAGCTCCCACTTTAACTGTGTACAACATGCCTGATCAGATCAGTTAAAGCTCAGGTGGATGCATTTGCAAAACTTGGGAAGCTTGCTTAGTCTTGGTCAATTTTTTTAAAGATAGTGCATTGTGTGAACCCATGCTGTTTGGTTGGTCTGTAATCCAATATATTGCACAAAATGGAAAAGTGGGTTAATTCCTAACCCAGCTAAATATGATGTAGTAACCCAGCCCTGTGTTCTTGAGTTCAATAAATCTTGACATGTGTTCGTTTATCCTCCTTACAATTATGCATTTGGCTGAAGGCATGGGAGTTCAGGACACAGTCTAGATCAGTGTTATTCAAACTTGGCAACTTTAAGAGGTGTGGACTTCAACTCCCAGAATTCCCCAGTCAGCGCATGCTGGCTGGGGAATTCTGGGAGTTGAAGTCCACACATCTTCCAGTTGCCAAGGTTGAAAAATAGTAATCTGAGTGGATGAATAATGCGTAATCTGGGCCAGACCAGACCAGTTATCATTTTTCTCAGTGCATTTAACAGTTCCCCTTTTCTGATGCATTAAAAATGCCAGTTGAATGGCAACTTTTGGAGCGTCAGGTATAAATTATGCACTCCTGCCATAAAGAAAGAGTACTTCTGGTCTAGACACAAGGCATTGGAGGCTTCCAGAACATACAGCCTCTGTCTCCAGCAGGCAGCCCTTGGGAGGGAAGGCAAAATTGTATAAAAAAGATGGATGTTCAACCTAGAAGGATGGTGAGCGCTTCTGAAAATCAGAGAGTCGAGTGCTTTTGTTCAGGCGGAGAAGTCATCCTTCAGTAATTCAGGACTCTTGTTCGGCTCTGCTACTCAGAACAGCCAGACCCGCTTCAGACCCACTCATCTGCTGTGTTTGTCCTTGTGCCACCCCCGCCTCCTGCTCCTGCCATCTTTGCCTCCTGCACTGGGCCCTGTGGAAGGGATCTTTCTGAACTTTTAAAGGGATTATTCTGAACGTGTTGAGCCACAGGGTCCTGGGGAAGAAGCAGTGGAACCTTCCCCCCATCGTAACGCAGCTTGACTCAACTGAGTGCATCAGCCTCCTTCCCTTTCCCATCTCCCCATGCAGGTGGCTGATCACAGTGTCTGATTTCCGGACTCGGAACCAGCTCTTATGTTCTGGACTGACCTTGGGTGAAAACCATTTTGTGCTGCGACGCTGGGACAACCTGGTGATGGAGGACTATCGCATGCATCTTCGAAGGGCCCTAGCCCGCCAGCGTCTGCTGGACACGCTCAGTGACTCCTGGGAGGCCAACCACTTGGATGGCATCTGACCTCCAAGGAGGTTAAGAATCCCAAGCCAAGCAAAACATGACGATGCTGCCCTGCTTGTGGATCTGTTTAATCTTTCTTCTTTTTTTTTTCTTCCTCTCTTAAATTAGAAACCAAGGAGGCTAATGTTTCCCCTGAAAGCTTTAGACTCCTGGCTTTTATTCCTGGTCCTTCTGGTCCCGCATTTGGAAAGAAGGCGCCCCCTAGAGGAGCTTTGGGGTACATCTGCTTTTCTGCTCTGCCTGCCCATCTCCAAACTAGGCAACCTGGAGAGGAATTGCTGTATACTGTCGCACCTTTGTGTGTGAAGGGCTGCAGGGAAATTTATTTTCCAAAATGCTGTTGCTACTACCCTCTGAAGCTGAGGAGCAAGCACGTAGCTTCTAACTGTGGGAGAAGTAGAAAGCTCTAGAAAGACCATGCATTTGTGGCAACTGATTTCTTGCAGGTTAAATTTCCAGTTGCTGCCACATTTGTTTTAGTCCACTTACTTTTTTTCTTTTTTGGTGAATAGGCATAGATTGAAACCATCATTCCTTCATTTCTGCATGTTTGATGTAGTTTGTTTTTATTCATTTTTAATTTTAAAAAACACACCCAGTCCTTTCATGCATACAAATTGCTTGGGGAAATTGAAACAGGCTACGCCTTCTCCCTCGCATCCACCCCTTGCTGCCTGACCTATTCTGAGTAAATGTTAACATCTGAATTTATCAGAGGACCTCATCTGGTTAATTTCATAACCTCTTAATTTTAGAATCCTCATAGAAAGTTATCTGGCTGAATTTACTGGTTTATAATTTGCAAGTAGCTTCCCCAAGCAGTGTTACCCACCTAAATTGTATAATATCACCAGACCTCTCCCCCTGTGCCGGGGGGGGGGGGGGGCACTATGAAAAAAAAATCTCTCCTTATCCAGTTGTATAGTTCAGCTGTGATTGGGCAAAAAGTTCATGGCTGCAAGACAGGGCAGCTAAATAATTTTAGACACAAATGTAAATATAATGTTAATGATAGAGGTGGGGTAACTTTAGGCAATCATATTTCTTATTTGGGAATAAGCACCATTTGGTTTCAGAAAGTAATAAATTACATTTTAAATTAAAAATTACGACATAAGTGTCTTGACTATGTACAAGCCCAGCCATGTATAATAAATTTAAAAATACTATAATAAACTATGATCCATGATGATATGGATGTTGCATTGTCCCCCGGTGTCCTGATCATCTGCCACTCTCTGAATGCCCCCCCACCAGTAATGGAGCCCACAACTTCAACTTTGATGTCCAACTGCATCACAGTTCCCAAAGCCACACTCAGCTTGGTATAATTAATGATTAAGGGAGCTGTAGTCCAACCCATTTATACTTTTTACGTAGAGTTGTAACTGGGGAAATTAGAGTGAGCTGAAATGCTTGGCTCTAGGTTCTGCTTCTTCTCTTCCAAAATCTTCTTATTAAAAATAATGCTTTCCCACTGGATTCATGATTGCATGTTCCCACTGTATCAGAATAGTTATATATTGTATAATGCTGGCTCCAGGATTTTGGTGAAAGGGGATGGGGGGTAGGGAGTGACAGCCTCAGACTCTTCTAACTTGTAAGAACTGGACCATGGAAATGGAGCGCTCTCTCCAGCTGCATCTAACACTCCCTTCTTTGGCAATGGGAAATAATAGCACTCCCACAGCAGTTAAATAATTGGTGTACCAGGGCTACAGGACTTTTTCACTGCTTTTGGGATCCTACCAAATGCCCCATCTTGCTAGCCTTATATTAGGCAAAAATTGTGTAAGGGTCACGCCAAAATAATCACAGGGAGTCACTGCTGGGAACTACCAGCTCATCTAGGCAGGCTGTCCATTTTACCAAGTCAGGTGATTCCTGGGGCTTCTCTTCTCACTCCTGGGCTGAATCTCCTGGAGCCTGAAGCACGGCAGTCCCCAACCATGAACTCCTCTTCTGTGGGGAAACTATCTGCATGGGACTTGCTATAAAAGATATTTCCACTCACTGTTCTGCACCGTCTTTTCTTCTGCATTCAAATTTGGTCCATATTGCACTTCAGTATCTCTCATTCAGATCACTAGCCAGTTCCAGATCAGCTAAATGTGAACAGGTTACTACATCTGATGGCTTCTGATGTTGCTGAGGGACATTACCAATGGGGCGGGGGGCGACTCTGAACAGAGAAATATGCCAAGACTTGAGAGCCTTTGGATAGAATTGACCTACCAGATGCTTTCATCCCAGTTTGGGGAAGGACCTTTAAGCTCTGCAATCCGATCCAAGATTCCTGGGTTGCTTAACAAGTGTTCTCTGAGTAATGATCTGTGCCATCACATGTGTCGCATGGTGCCTAAGCAGACTACCGGGAGGACATTTTTGAGCCCTCTAAATCAGGCACAGCCAGGTTTCTGGCACAAAGGAACTTGTTTGTTCCTGCTAGAACCCAGCGGTCCACTAACTTGATGTAAAATACTGGCATGATAGCAGAACCAATTAGCAACTTCACTGATAAGCTAGAATGATTTGTGTGTGCACCAACAGAAACTTGCATCTCAGTTGTACAGAACTACTTAACTGAGGAAGGAAACTCTCCCCTCTTCACTTGCTATGATTCAACAGTTCCAAGCCAGACATCCTTGTCAATCTGCTGCAAATAATCCAGTACATCCAAGGCTTGTCTTCTACCAGTTTAGGACTGGCTTCAGATTTGAGAATAGCCTGGCCAAATTGGCTGCTGGTCATCTCTCCCCTACACACTTCTTTCTAGGCAGTGATTTATCAGCGGCAAACAACCATAAGGTATTTTTTTCTAATTTTCCACAATAGCCTATAGTGATCCCCAACTCAGCAGCTTACTGGGGTATGGTGGGAAATTGAAAAGTATGGCTGCAAGCAGGGGCCAGAGCCAAGCATCAAGGCAAGTGGACCATGGGAGCCACTGAAGAGAACGTGGGATGGTACGAGGCTCAGCATACACTTGCTTCTTCTCCCCATCCCCAGTGACCTGGTCTATATACTCTATCCCCAATCCTCTCCACCCAAAGGCAGCATTATATTTTCTAGCCATAATCTAGGGACCTTGGATTTTAATGAAATAATTTTCTGGCTTTTTCCCAAATTGTACATTATTAGTTTCCCCAGTTGGTTAGCGCTAACTTTTTTAAGGTGTGTTTTCAGGCAGGGATGTCTGTGGGCTGTGTGTTGTGTCAAAAAAGTCAAGATGGTGGCCACATCCATGCAACCTGAGGCCCACTTTTTTTTCTTACAGGTTGTGTGTTAAAAAGGGGCAGGGCTTTCATCGCATGGTTGTGGTGACCATTTTGACTTTTTACTCCACCTGCAAACACCCCTGCAAGATTGCAGAGAGAGAGAGAATAGCTCAACCTCTTTTTTCGCAAGTGAGAGGAGACCCCTCTTTGAGTGAGAGAAATTCTAGCAAGCTGCTTAGGTTTTAAGAAAGTCTACAATATGGCTTTGTTAAATAATAAAGGTGAGTTTTGCTTACAAGCCCAATATCGGTGTTGCTACTGAGCTAAGCTGGTGAATGATTTGCCAAAGAAGAATACAGTTCAGAGTGTGGGCTAACTAACCGCACTGCTTCTCTTCTTCACTGGAGTATCTAGGATGACAGAAGCTGTTACCAGACTACCAGGAGAACCAGTTGGCAAAACTCTGTTAGTGCCTTCCCAAATTCCTAATTCAGGGCTCTGCTTTTTCTCTCTGCCCAGTTTTCTGTGTTCCAAGTCTCTATAGAGAAAAACATTGCAAATGGCTGGTTATAGCTTAGGTTCTCCTTCTTGTCTCAAAACACACAGTAATGGATGCAAACACGTCTACAGGGAACCTCTGTATCCCATAGAGTTTATATTTGCAAATAAAACCAATAAATTACATTAGTTGCTCTGCACAGGCATTGAAGGCAGAGACAGGACCTCCGGCCCAGGACAACGGTTTTGGTAGAGGAAGGTGTAAAGGAAGTTGTGTGTGTATGTGTATTTTGTGTGTGTGTGTGTATATGTGTGTGTGTGAGAGAGAGAGAGAGAGAGAGAGAGAGAGAGAGAGAGAGAGAGAGAGAGAGAGAGAGAGAGAGAGAGAGAATGTGAGGCAGATCTGCCTGAATGCCATAAGGTAATCTTAGGCAGCACAGGATAAAGTACATTCATTTCAAGAGATTCTGCCCACAGCATGAGGTTTCTTAGAGGTACAGTTCCTTTGGGGGAGGGGGATACAGAAGAGGAAGAGGGAGAGAGAGGTCTAGGGATCCTGGGTTCAAGAGACACTCTGGAGATAGAATGCAGGTGGCACAAAATGCCAGTTTTCCCAGGATATGTGGAATAAGTCAAAACAAACACCAAATGTCAACCCAGGCTAGATTCTAGAATATGGATCTAGAACCACCGTGCTCTAGGTCATGGAGGAGCCAAGAGAAGCATCTAGCAGGACAGGAGCCAACCCTCCCAGTACAGGGAGAGAGGGGACCAGGTTCTATGGAGATGAGGAGCCTTTAAAATAGGTATGGGCCCTAGGTGCCCCCCTCAGACCCGTTTTTGTAGCCCCTAGAATAGGGAACTGAGCTGAACCTTGTGGCGTAAAGCCCAGAAGGATTCCCAAGCGTGCAGTGGAATTCTGGAAGAATCGGAAGCCACCCCTCTGCACTCAGGAGCCAAAATGGGTTCTTACCAAAGTGTCCTTCTAGGCTGAAGTTGAATAATTGAATCTGGATTCTGTGGCCTCTCTCCAACAATAACAAAAAATGAAGGTGTGTATGTATAAGTATGTGCGTGTGTGTGTGTGTGGGTGGGTGGGGGTCTGTATGTTGGGGGAATCTACTATACATCACACCTGGATGCTACAAGGCCAGGTGCTGGCTTGTGGGGAGGAGAGAATGATCACCTTGGAGATTTACAGCAGAGGATTAAGAGAGATGGAGGGGAATGTACCAGCCCCCTTCCCCGCAGCCCCTGTCTCCGCCCAGCAGTCACAATAAAATTCAAAACACAACCCTGTCAAATGCAGGCATTACCACCACTCCCACCCACCCCCACCCCCCAATAATCATCCCAGGGAATAGATCCCTGAATCACAAAGTCAACATTACATACTTCATTTCAATACATTAAGGCAAAAGGACTCGATGCTGTGGTTCTCAATGCTTCCAGGATCAGTCCGCCAACAGCCCCTCCTTCACCCTCTCTGAGAGAACCAGAAGTCCTGCCTCCCCCCTCCCCACCCCCACCATGGCCAAACCCAAGTAACCTTTGGAGGAAATCAAGATTTCCTAGGTGGTTCCTAACCAACTTCTTCAAATGTGGGAGACCTCACTTGCGGTTTGGATGAGGGTTAGAATCTTGGCTAGTAGTGACATCTGCTTTCTATTTTGTCTTAATGAAATAGCCACACTTCTTCAAAATCTGAGGAAGCCTGTTCTGTCCCCCTCAGTGAACCCCATCTTCCACTTTCAGGAACACTTCATGCTTTAAGCCTCTAAGCTACTGCCTCTCCAAGGGCACATCCCACATTATGGGAGATGCTGGGAGGCACCTTTTATGCAGTTCCAGTGGAAAAAACTGGAAACCGTGGTGAATTTGGGATGACTGGAGCAGCGTTCTTAGGCTCTTGCCAAAGATGCTACTGTGTGGAAGCCAAAAGTAAACTGGGCCTGTAATTCTTTCAGCCCTTCTGGGCAATGCAGAAAATTTCTCGAGAGTTTCCCCAAGACAAGAATTGCTACTTCATCCTCCTAAAACAGGAGACCTCCATTACCCCTGGTCCCAAGTTTAGACCATTCACCCCCCACCCATATACTCCAGGGTAGATGCTCTTTCCAGTAACTCCCGTCTTTAGACTTCCTGTTCACTAGACATCTATTCCCCCACACCACCCAGCATTTATTTTCCTATCAAGACACCTGCTCCACATTTCAAGTCACTAGCTGTCTTTTCCAGGGACCTGGGAAATTTGTCCCTTCCGCAGATTCTTTGCCCTCTTTCCCACTCCCAGTGAACCCAAGAACCTTGCCCCCAACCCTCCTCCCCATAACACCACCCCCTCCCAAAGTCTAACATTGTTAATTCTGTCCTTCTTTCCCAGAGCTGGACTGTGAACCCATGAGGGCTGCCCACGTGAGAAGCTGAGAACAGCAGCACGGACTCCTCGCCTGAAGTCGGAGAAGAGACCAGTGTTTTCCTGCCTCTCGGTAACATCGTTTTTGGAAGACATTCTAAAGTTTGTTTCGTTTTGCTCCCTCGCTGGGGCCTGTGGATGGGAAGGGCCGGTGCGACCAGTCCGACGAGACAAGAGCCCTTTACTTTTAAGAAGAGTAAGAAGAAGAAGAAAAGATGGCCGCATAAAGGTGCAATGCCGGCAGCACGTCATTAGCCACACAGTGAGGGGGAGGGAGCTATCACCACGTGGCACTAAAGTGTGGCATCGGTGGCTGCTGGGCTGTGGAGGGGCAGGCAACCACATGTCTGGAGCCAAGCAATGAGGCCACGTGGTATGGAGCTGTGGCTTTTGGAGGCACGGTAGAAATAGCCACATGGCACGTTCAGAGTGTGGCAGCAAAGGGAAGGGTGACCCGCAGGGGGTGCAAGTGGGAGGGACAGTGATGTGGCAAGAGGCATCCTGAGAGGGAGGCACAAAGAGCCACGGGGCGCAGAGCCCTGGCATCAGAAGGGTTAACCCAGCCATGCAAATTGGTTGATGTGCAACTCCACTCAAAATATCCAGCAGACCAGGCCAACATCACTCAGTATTGTTGGTGTAACTTTGCTCCTGTCCATTTTGTTCTTAGTTTCACCCCTTGCACCTGGTCTCTTGTATCAAAACGATGGCTGGCTCCTTCCCACCTTGTTCTGTGGTCTAGCTATTCCTATTGGTGTTTTCTAGTCTTTCTAGGGATTTCTGCCGCCTCTCCACACACACTTGTGGCCTTCAGAGTCCAGCCCCAGCCCCCTTTTTTTAGGCTGCAGGGAGCCACATAATCTCTCTCAGAATAGTTGCTCATGTAGATTTCTTGGTCCTGTATTTTTCCCAGGCTAGGCAGGGGGCAAGAGTGCTTGCTGAGAACAGGCACTTCCCCCTGGAGATACAAGCACTTGCAACCTTGGTCACACCTTTCCAGCATCATCCTTGCCCTGCGTTTTCCAACAAGGGCCACAAGTTCCCCTTGTTTAATAAAAGCAAAGCTGAAACTTTTAAGGTTTGGTGAATATCCTGGCTGCCCACGTAAAAGTTTATTTGCAGAGGGGGCCTACCACCAGTTGGATTTTTTTTTTTTCCTTTTTTTGCATGCCTGGGTTAATTGTGTGATCATGAACGGGAAAGGGTACATTGCTGGTCTCAACAGGTGTCAGATGTGCAAGTTACCCAACATCATGGAAATGGGTATGTGTGTGCCAGGATCCACATGGTGCACAAATACGGCGTGGCTCAAAAAAGCAGTGTGCTACGCCATGTTGTTTATGATTGTGGGAAGAGGAGGACTTTGCTGTCTGGCACAGAAATACAGTTTTCAAGGAGCAAGAATAGGTCAGCTGCATGGCCCAGGTGTGACAGGGTGGTGGCAGCAGCTAGCGGTAGTTATAGTCACAGCATAGGTGAGGTGCTGAAATGGGGCTGCCCCAAGGCCTACAGCCACAGTACGAGTCCTGCAGACTTCCCCACAGCTCGTAATCCCTGACGTGAAGATTGGGAAAGTAGGCAAGTCAAGGGGTACCCCCACCCCCCTTTCCTTCTCCCCTGGGAAAGAGCAACCTACTAAGGATCCCAGCAAAGAGCAGCAGCAAGAACCCCCTTGATCCAATCTGAATCCTGCAAAAAAGCTGTCCATTAGCTGGGTCCTGGCATTAGCTGTGTGTGTGGGTCGGGGTGTGTGTAGGGTGAGGTGGGGGGAAAGAGCAATTTATGGAGCAGCCCCACCCCATACACTGGACACGTTTCTTTGGCAGCTGAGCATATGGGAGGGGGAGGGGATGCTCCAACCACAGCACAGATGTGGTCAGTATCTAAGATTCCCACCCCACCCTCGCTCCAAGTTCGGGCTGGTAGTAGGAAAACATGATAATGCTGAAGTAGAGCAGAGGAGACCCAGAGTGGGAGAATTTACCCCTATCCTACATTCTGCCCCTTTCCAGCTCCTTTCGTCTTTGCTACTGTCTGGAGCTAGAATGTTGCCACAGATACTCCACAGGTAGAAGAACATAAGAGATGCCCCCGTCAAACTTTGCTGGGGAAATACTCAAATGCACATCTCCGCATTCGGAAGTACAGAAATATGAGTCATGTGCAAATGGAAGCGATTCTGAAATGAAAGTAAGATGAAGCCTGTTGCTGAACCTGAGAATGCAAGGTGTGGAGCAGGAGCACAAGAGCATGGAGGCACAACATGCATGAACCAAACCACAAGTTGTATGAAGGAACAGTATTTGCACACTGCTATGGTCAGGATTGTGTGTACTCTGTGGTAGAAAGAGATGGGGCAAGGAAGAGCCATTTATTCAGCTGCATATTATGTATTCTGAGTGTCCTGGGTTTGTCCATTAATGAGCCCTACATATACAAGCATCAAATATGATCAGGTTTCCTATGGGTAGTGTACAGACTTGAGATCAGGCATTCAAGTGGTCTCTATGAACAGTATTAATCATATTAACAGGAAGTGATTGGTAGCGTCTAAAATTATTTTAGGCAAGCCGATGCCTTTGATTAGTGATCACCACACCAGGTATCAAGAATGGCTTGCAAATGCAGACTACCATCTATCTTTATACTGTAGTGAAGATGTAGGATACTGCACTTCAGCTGAAACATAGCTTGGTTTATGGGCAGGTCATTTAAATGCACAACACTTTATGGGAACCAGCCCACCTTCTTCTGCGCCATTGTAGGATCAAGCCACATACCACAACTCATTCCATACCAGAACTAAGTGGCGAAGGCAGATGCACCACAGAACTAAGCGAAGTTGTCTAATAGGAGTCAATTATTACAGTAAAAAAAAAATCATTCCACAAGGTTTTGGCCATATTAGCAGAGGTGTGTCCCATTTCCTTTTATATAGCTTTTTATATAAAGCCTTTTTGCGTAGGATCAGCACATCCAATCTCTTCCCAACAGGATCAGAACACAAAGTACCACCCCACCCATCAAGTCACTTTGAACAGTCTTGCAACTGGCCCTGTTCAGGGAATATCAACATGTGCTATTTCCTGACAGCTGTTGTTATACTCCTGAAATAACCTGGGACAGGTGGATCATAGGTGTATCCCATGCACTAGTGCTGCTCATTTCCCTCCTTCAGGACAATGCTGACATTGCTCCCTGCAATACCATTGATTCCAAGCTATCCTGGCTACAGAATTCCAATAGTACTGATGTGGGGTGCAGCCTCTCAAGAAGGGCAAACTCACACTTTTGTCAACAAGCATACTTAGTGGCACCCTTGATTTCTAGCCAGTGCATGCCCAGCACACAAACCAGACAAGCGCTTTCCTCTTATGCCTGGGTTTGGTACTATTTATTTATTTATTATTAAATTTGTATGCTGCCCATCTCCCCCAATGGGGAGATCAAAGATGCTTCCTGCCTTCCTAAAAAGGTTATGTGCAATGGGAATCAGAACTGTGCAACCATGGAGCAGAAACTTTTCTGACAAGCAGGCAGAGTAACAGTAAAAGACTCTAACATACCATGGGTAAGAGTCACAGCACTGCACCAACTTTTATCAAATATACCATTTAGTTTAAGTCAAGCTTGATTTTTGGTGACTTCATGGACATGTCTATGTAGTTTTCTTGGCAACAGTAGCATTCTGCCATTGCTTTCTTCTGGGATGGCTGACATCCCAGTGTAGCCTACTATCTTGGTATCTCCTGAAGATGTCCCTTCTATATACAAATCTGGACCAATCTAGCTTATCTTTGAAGTCCAAAGTCAGACAGATGGTGCTACTAGGACCCATTTCCCTGTATCCATTCTCTGCTTCCCTTGAAAATTCAGAGAGCAAGTTTCTAGCAGTTAATAATTATTATATTTATCCAAGAAGAAGACATTAAATTTAAGACACCCTTTCCAGACAAAAGGAAGATGGGGGGGGGGGGGAGAGAGAGAACAAAAATCCTGTGTGATGACCATCTTCCCCACCTTGTCAATCTAGGCTGCCAACTCAGCTGAAACCATGCCTGGAGATTCTCCCTACCCACCAATAAATGCTTGCATGTGACACATCTGTATATGCACATGCATGCATGCATGTGGAGATATTTACCACATCCCAAAAATGGCCAGGGCAGGACACAAAATTGTCTTGTTAACTTACACTCAATCTGCATAAACCAGCCATTCTCACACAAAAAACATACATATATATTCCCTTTCCTTCTTCCAGCAGAAACAGCCAAAAAGAAAGTAATAACAACATAAGGGAGGATAAAAATAAACCTGATGGAGAAGGAGAAAGGGGAAGAGGTAATTGAACCAGAAAAAGGTGAAAAGAGAAAAGCAGGAACAAGAGCAAATGGAAATAAGGCAAGGAAATAACTGAACGGGGATGAAAAGAGAGAAAAGCCCTATTTAGGCATCACAAATAAGGTTGAAGTTCACCAGGTGAACAGCCCCTCACAAGTGATGGCTTATCTTCCAAGGCACCCATGCTTTTCAGTAGCTATGTCTATAAATTCCTCTCAGGTAATATTAAGAGCCCACTCCAATTCACAAGTAATTATTGGGAGGAGGAACCCAATCTTCCTACCAGATAAGTATGGCACTCAAATGATCTGGACAACATATAATTACAACCACCCCCCCTCCAAAGATCTGGAAGTTGAGGAGGGAAAGAGTCCATAAAATTTCTAATGAGCCAGGCAGAAACTGAAGCCCTCCCCAGAGAATATGTTTTGCAAAGTAAGCAAATATATGCAGATTTCATTTTCTTGTAGCAGGTCTTTTTTTTCTTTTTAACGGCAGAGTACTTAACAATCCTGGTAATTGTGGAGATGTACAGAGCAAGCTGTTACATGGTTCGATGAACTGATGTGCAAATAGCAGCTGCTACATAAGGGCCGTCAGCAACAACAGGGAGGATGAGGGATGGGCGCAGGTAGAAGCTGCTGCACTACTGGATGACCAGTACCAGCCATCTGAGTGGCAAAGCTGGTGGCTATGCTGATGGAGAATGAAGAGCAAGTGTATGTGTACAACTATAAACACACACACCTGGGAAGTGATAATACACAGGTTAAGTGTTCATACACTCATGTCAGTGCTGTTGGCTGGATATATGAAATGGGCAAATTGCTACATGGCAACGCAACAGAGAAAAGTGCACACCCACGAGGGTGCCCAGGCAGGCTTTGGTGAGCTTCTCCAAGATCCCCCACTCTACCCTCACCCCCACAGGGTCTCTCTTCGCCGCTTCCCCTGTGCCCGGCCCCGCAGCTGCAACCCCTCCACCTCCTTTGTTCTCCCCATGGTGGAGGTCCATTGTACATTCAGGCAAGAGGGTCCCCCGGGGCAGGGCAGTTTCCCCCATCACCTCTCCAGAAAGAACTTGAGGGCACGGGCGATGTTCATGCGATGCCCAACTCGCGTCACGCCCAGGTCAATGAAATCTTCCTTGGTGAGCGAAGGCAGGTGAGAGCCATCGATTTCGTTGTCCAGGAATCGATCACGGTGTTCCCCCAGCTTCAGGTACTCCAGCCAGTCAGCCACATCGTATTTAGTCCAGAAAGGCAGCGGCTTGGAGCCAAACGGCTTGTCCGTGGCTGGAGGCAGGAAGTGGGTCGGAGACAGGGAGCGGCTGCCTGAAGGGAAGCTGGGGAAGGGATGCTCACCCCCAGAAGTGGGTGAACCACGGAGGTCAAAGACGCCAGTATAGATGGGCACAGAAGGCAGGATGGGAAGAGAGGAAGGCCTTGGGGTGGGGCTAATCTTGTGCTCACTGGGCAGGGCAGCTGGGCTGGGGGCCCGTCGCAGGGCAGGACGGATGTCAAAGTCCACACTTTTGGGATGCTTGCCCTGGGGGGACTTAGGCCAGTTGTGGAAAAGGCTGCTTACAGGCTTGGAGGAAATCAGTGATGGGGATGTCTCATCTGGAAGCCTGTAGGGAAAGAAGACAAGGAAGGTGAGATGATTAGCATCTACCATGTTCCCTGCTGGAAGAGGATTAGGTAGGAATTCTTAGTCTAGGCAAGTGCTTCCAACGAATTTACTCCTATGGTCTTTTACTGACATATTTCTCCAAGGTGCAGAGTTCAGGATACAGTAGAGATAATGCTTAAAGTCATTAATATTCAGTAAAAGTAATAGATCCTTTAATATTAATCTTGTATTTATTTACATTATCCCAAGGATGGGGCACCCCACTCGAGTGTTGTGATTACTACTAAAGAAATCCCAATCAATTTGGATGATAGCAGCTAGGAATTCTGGGAACTGAATCCCAACACATCTGAAGGGTGCCATTTTGAAGAAAATCTACTTTGTTGCTAACTTGGGAGAATCTGTAGGAAAATCTGGAATCTGTGGTAGATAAAGAGCATTGCTGCAAAGAAAATGTAACATGATTGTACATTATTGGAATATCTGCTTTATAGTCCTTGATGAGACTAAGGGATACCACTACTGTGGAACAGGAATCAGCTGAGGCAAGAAACTCGTGCCAGACATGCCTCAACCGGGATACAGGAATAGTATATGCCACTGGAGGAACTGCACTGTATTCTCCCAGCACTGATGTGACTGTGGATGAATGAAATAATGGAGCAAATGAAATTTTGTGATGTAACTGTGTTGAATGGGAAGGAGAGGCTACAGACCCCCAGTGCCCATGTCCCTCTATACCCATGTGTGTTTATAGGTGTATGTATGCATGCAGTGTCTACAATGTAACAGTAGCTAATTTGAAGGAGCAGAAGAAGGTGCAGGCAGGTTTAATAACGAAAGAGATGAACCAGGGGTAGAAGATTCTATTACACAAAAGGGGAAAGATGTAAGGATAAGCCCATAATCAGCAAGTTAGCGATACAAAAACAGATGACTGGATCTGTTCCACTACCCATTCCTTTTCTAAAGAACCAAAAAGTCAAGAGCTCTGACCTTTCAAAATGTGCTAGGATCTATGAATCCAAAGTTGTGCTGGAAAGAATGCAAGCCTGGATAACAACTGTTATCATCCCCCACTGGAAGTTGGGGGCATCATATCAGGTACCAACAGGTTGGGACAGGCCTTTCTTCCTAGGAATCCTTCAACTCAAATATCGGTTATACTGGCTTGCTGCTTTTTAGTCTTCCCCTAAAGCTGCAGTTCAGAATAGAGATCTGTACACTGATTATTAAAAAAAAAAAAAAAAGCTTTTTCCTAAAATTCATATGAGAGATGGGGTGGGTTAAGAACTTTTCCTTTTGTGTTTATGTCCAATACAATTCTGTCTTCTGCTCTCCCAGTTGTTAGGCTTACTGTCTTCTCCTCCCCTAAGCAGTCCAAGCAAAGAGGAGGAGGACAGTAAAAGATCTTGCATGAAACACTGAGTTGGCTCTGACGGCAATACTTGGCCCGCTTCAGACCTGGAATCAATGAAGTACATGTTAGAATGCAGTCTAATCCTTTGCAATGCAAGAGTTTCACGGCAAGCACAAAAGAAGATTCAGCAGGCACACCTGGTGGAATGGAGTTCAGTTAAATTGTGAAATTCACTAGCACAAGATGGTGCAATGGATCTCAACTTGGATTGCCTTAAAGGAAATTAGACAAATCCCAGAAGTATAAGGCTAGCAAAGGCTACGAGTCATACTGGCTAAATGGCACTGAATATTGGTTGCTGGGAAACAGAAGTGGGGAGAGATAGTTATTTTCATATCCTATTTAGAGGGTTCTGGGTTTTAAATTTGAAATCCACCCATAGAACTTCTGATACTGTACAGAATAAAACTAAAACAACCAAATGTACACACAAACCTGGTTAGCTACTTGGGGAAACAGAGGTAGACTAGACAGACTTTTGCTTTTACAATTCCTCCCAAACAAATGTGAAAACCACTACACTAGAAATGATTTTCACAGACTTTCACCTCCAAGTGGGAAATCTCACTGCTGACACATGCATGCAAATATTTGTCTGTACCACACAGCCCACATTATCTTATTCACTACAGCTAATGCAGCCACGTATGAAACTCATTAGGGTTGCAATATGTTGCCTAAGTGTGTTGCACACAGAAAACAGAGGCGGCTTGTGAAACCTTGGGTTACTTCCAGCTTTGGGGCTCAAGATGCTGCAAGGCCTACCTGACCATTCTTCCAAAAAACCAGGAATCTGAAAAAAGGCATTGCGTAACCATCACAAGGTTCTAGTGGCATAAGGAACTGCCTTGAAAATGCACACCCCAAACACGTTCTCTATCTATATCCTTGGTATGGAATGACTTTCACATGAAATTTCCAAAAACAGGTATCAGGCTAATAAGCTTGCTTACTTCTTTCACTAATATAACTGACGGAACTAGGGAATTGTATCTTTTTAAAGGTATGCATGTACAAAAAGGAATTCTGCTTAACTGCAAGATTCCTGGTATATATGTTTATATCTGGTTTGGCTTTTTTTTAGGGCATGCCCTATAATGTGTGTCTTATTTGTAGATAGTTATTTGTTAGCATATTGCAAATTCTAAAACCGGACATTGGGTAAAATCCCTGATTATCATCAGTCGGAAGACATCTTCGCCTAAATATGTCCATGTATAGACAATAAAAAGTCTACGATGCATGAGCAAGTTGTGAACATACGCATACAGGGGGAATTTATAAATATATACATGCCTTTGTAATCATGCCATTTTGGACATGAGTGCTTGATTGTACACAGAATGGCCATGTGTGCCTAAGAACTTGAAATCTATTCTGCCTGCACATAAGAGCAACCAGAGGAATGCACAAAATGGTCAACATGTGCACACAGGTGCAAGCCAGAGTTGTACAGCAAACATAAGTACGAGAAGGTACCATGAGTACGCACCGCTATTTGGACATGAAGTATGAACTGCTTTGCATGTGGCACAACCTTGCCGTGTGCTTGCCAGCATTCCAAATGACATAATGGTGGTCAAAAAAACAAACAGAAAAGAACAGAAATCAAAAAAGCAAGCACTGACGGGAGAATGAGAAAAGGAGACAAACCCAACTGAAACACGAGATGCAGCATGCACGGGGCTGGCTTCCTGCTTCCTGCTCCTCCTCCTCCTGCTCCAGCCGACTAATACCTTTGCCTCTGCAGGGAGCTGGGTCTCTCGGAACCGAAGGAAGCCACAGCGTCAGGTGGCCGTGACCACGACACCCCGCCCATCTGCTGCAGCTTGGTGCTCAGCTCACTAATGATGCTAGCTTTCACGGTGGACATGGGCGATGCCTTAGGCTCCTCCCACGGCAGTGGAGATTTCTGCGGCAGCTCTTTGCCAGGTTCAATGGCTGCTGGCTGCTGGTGGTACGGCAGGGCAGGTGTGAGGGCAAACATGTTCTCAGTACATGCTGAAACTGAGATGGTGGAGCTGGTAGGGGTAGCCACCGGCAAGCGGCCTGGGAATGGCCGGGAGCGCAGTTTGGTCTGCAGTGGACTCTTGTCTATGCTGCTGCCACTGCTGCCACTGCCTACTCCACCACCACTGCCACTGCTCCCCCCAAAAGCCTGGCCATCCAAGTAGGTGATGTAGGTGTCCAAGAGTTCTGTGCCCTCCCCAGACATGCTGGACAGCGTTGAGACACTGCTGATGGTCTCTAAGTGATGGTCGCTGCTACTTCGACTGTCCACCTCCTCGATTCCCGAGTCAGTTACTGCTTCAGGTGCTTCCGCTGCAGGGATGGCGATGGATGAAACCACAGAAGAAAAGTTGACATGAGGGGATTCCTTGGTTTCTGCTGTACCAGCCTGGGTCAAGGTGGCCACCTCACTGTCATAGGAGGTCAGGCTAGACGCCGTAGAATCTAAGGTGGCAGGGGCAGGTGGAGCAGCTGGAGGGGCTACTGCTGGGGGCAGTTCATTAGCAGCTTTGGGGGGAGATTCGGGTTTATCAAAGCTATTGGAGAACTCAAGGGGTGGAGGAAGTGGCTCTGTGAAGACAAATTCATCATCGACGTCAATGGAAGGGGCAGGTGGGGGCAGCACCAACAGCGGGAGTCCGTTCTCTTCAGCCACTCGCTCCATTGGCGGGGCAGCCACTTCAACTTTCCCACTCTCTTGGCTTTCTTCTTCCTCCTCCTCCTCTTCCTCCTCCGCTGGGCGGCAGTTCTCCACAAAACGCACATGCAGCTCTAGCTTCTCTCCTTCTTCAGGCCGTTTTTCCCAAGGAGTGGCTCTGGCTGAGGTTGGAGGTGGCTGCTGCTCAGGTGGGTGATCTTGGGGAGTCTCTTGCTCCTTCCGGGGTGACGCAGGCCGCTGGTGATGAGGCTGCTGCTCTGATGTCCCCCAGAGGCGCAAGATGGAACTGCTGGGAGACTCCGGAGTTTTAGGGGCCTCCCCGAACCGGGGAGAGGATGGGCGCGAGTGCCTTTCTTCTCGGCTCTCTTGCTGGGACTGGGACTCCTTTAAGGCCCGCTCACGTGCTACTAATGCTAGTCCCAAGGGGGATCCAGGATCTAAAATCTTGCCAGTCAGCGGGTGAATGAGAGGAGTTGAATGGGGCTGGAGTTGTGGCAAGAAACTTGAACACACTGAAGTGAAGGCACTGGTCGTGCTGGCTCCGTATGTTTTAGCGCTGCGAGACTGAAGATAACTGGGGCCGCTCCCACCACCGCTGCTACTGCCAAAGCCAGGAGCCATGTTTAGTTGGATGTATGGCTCGCTGGAAAACATACCTTCGTCAATGGATTTGGAATGGCGGAGACGGGGAACAGGCATCTGCTGGGACTCATCATCTGGTTGCTCGGTGGAAAGGAAGAGGGCAGATTTGCGGCGAGCCTCACTGTACCACTCACGGTCTCGTCGGGCAGCCCCAACTAGGGCTGCCCCAAACTGACTGGTGAAATCCATGCTGTTATGAAGCTGGAGTGATGGGACAGGCACCACAGGCTCTGGCTGGGTCTCTGCCTCCATGCTGCTTCCCTGGCTACTACGCCCGCTGCTGCTGGTTGAAGGAGCCTTAATTATGATGGTGGGTATCGGGATGGAGCTCTTCTCTGACGGCGCGGATGACTGGGATGCTGAAGACGATGATTGCATCTGGGAAGAGGGGGTACCCTGCTGCTGGCGCTGCTCATCCTCCACTTTGGTCTGCTTGACCAGTGGACCTTTGCGGCGCATGGGCTTGGTGGGAACATACATAGCGGTGCTGGTAGCCCGTGGGGGCAGATTATAATATCGCAGGTCAGGCGTGTGGCCCCTCCAGCCACGTGCAGTGGACCCTTCAGCTCCTTGCTCAGACTCTTGGCGGTAAAGAGACATTTTGTCACGGACACGGGGAGGTGGCTCATATGGTGGGTCCTGATGAAGAGAAGCTGAGTACAACTTGGCCTCTGTGCTGGGATTGAAGGTTGAGCGGGCGGAGGGAGTAACTCGACCAGATGCGGAGGGTGAAGTACTGCTGTATGGAGGATCGGGAGGGGAGGTGGTTGGAGGTGGGGGAATGTCCTCAGAACCAGGGACCGAAAGACTGCGGCTGAACTTCATAACGGGGGGAGCGAGGTAGGGCTTCTCATCCTCAGCTGCTCCTGTGGAGGGAAGTAATGCTACCATCACTGCATATAGCTAGAAGAGGATTATTTCCTCCCTCCTGCCTCAGCTCTTATTTATTTAGATGTGATGTTGACATGTTTCACATTTACTATAACCCAATCCCATAAGAATGTATTCTTTTACTGACTGTTGTTGTCCCTAAGACATAAAAAGCTTTTTCCCACTAACCCACCACATGATAAATGTTTAAAGTGGTTAGGCTATTCTGTGACAATTACTATTCCATGGGTAACATGGCCATGCCTTGCTGGATTTCAGCAGCAGCACATTTTTGTTCACTGTAGCCACAGATGGGGGCTGGCTGGTGGATTTCTGTCAAACACATGCACAACTTACATATATGCACTGTCTGTTGACACTGTGCATGAATCCATAGGCACACGCAAAGAAAACTTCCCTCCTTCCCCTCTTCTGTAGTGAAGTCAATGTTTCTAAGGGTGGAGGATGCCTACTAACTTAATGAGGTTGGAGCTGCTGCTGATTTTCTAGAAAGTGACCACAGAATCCTTTCAGTGCAGAAGCCAGTGTCATATGGTCTAGCTTCTGTTCTGAGAGGGCTCCATAGACACCAAACCTTTCAGGAAGAGACTAATTTCCTGAGTTCTTGTTTCTTGCAAGGCCTAATAAGCGTATAGCCCACTCAGTACAAAGGAAAGAACGTCAGACAATCTGTCCTCTGCACTGAGAGGGCTCTTGCTGCTAGACCTTCCCCCCCACCCAAAAGGAGTTTCCAGGAAATTGGCAGCAGATGATATACTGGTAAGTCAGAAAAAGGCAGATGAATAGGAAAGGGAGAATGACTGGGGTGTCTGTGGCAGGCCAAAGACCTTAGAGAACCGCAGTCCTTCTCTTCCTAACTTTCTTCTCCAGGCTCAAATACAGTTCCTATTTCACTCTCTCTAGACCCCATCTCACCAATAGATTTCTGGCGAAGCATCATGCCAGGGGGATGGCTAGTTGGTAAGTATGATGGACGCTCATAACTGGCCTGACCAAGACGGTGTTGTTCAAAACTGGGCTGAAAGAAAAGAAAAAACGAGAGAGAAGAAGGCCAAGAACTGGTAAGAGAAGATGAAATGATGAAGCATTTACGGGACTTAGTAACCACCATAGTAATTATTTCTTTTACTAGTAGTGAATTCAGTTGGCAAATGCCCGCCCCCCCACAAATGAAACCAATACAGAGCTACTAGGAAACCCAAGAAGTACTTGATTGGACAAGTCCCAAGAATTGGACCCATAACCCCTGCCTCCTCCTCAGTTGCCAGTCAGAAAAAGCAAGAGAGGAAGAGTGGTGGAGTAAGAGTTTAATAGCCTGCTTGAGGACAATGGCTAAAATCTTCAATAGGAGCACTGCTATTAGGAGAATGAATATACTGCAATGTTTTCTTACACATCCCCAATATCAAATAATTACAATAATGCTTTGATATACAATATTTCAACAATTCTTACATTTTTAGCATTGCTTAGTAACATTACCTACTCAATTACACATTTAAAACACCTTTTCCAAGATGTCAGAGTTTTGTATGTGGCTCTCCTTCTTCCCTATTTTATTTTCACAGCAGATTGTCAAAGCAGACTTGCCCAAGAGAGTATGACTGGCAGTGTGATGGAATGGAATTATGAAGGCCAGTCTCAGGGAGATAAGCGTTTTCTTAGTTCACCGCAAGAGCATGGGAACTTCAAGAGGATGAGGCTGGCACCTCCCTGAGGAATTCACGGTGTTGTGGCTGGCTGGCTTGGGAGCTGGGGTTCAGTCTGGGGAGATTCTTGCTAGAGGTTGTAGCTAATAAACACAGCTGAACTGATTTTGCATTGTCTCTTGGAGTTCCTTGGGCTAAACCTGACATCAATCTCCCCAGACTGAACCCCAACTCCCAAGCCATCCAGCCACAACACCGTGAATTCCTCAGGGAGGTGCCAGCCTCATCCTCTTGAAGTTCCCACGCTCTTGCGGTGAACTAAGAAAACGCTTATCTCCCTGAGACTGGCCTTCATAATTCCATTCCATCACAGGCAGAGGTCCACAGTCACCAAAGACATTTTGTGATTGAACAGAGATCTGAACTCAGATCCTCTGCAATGAAGATAGCTCAGCAGGCTAACAGTTACAGAATTTGAGCTCTGTGGGTGTGTCGAACGGTCAATCTTCCATCTAAAAGAGATTCGAATTTGGATAATTGAACTAGGACCTCACAACTCCTCATGGATACAGCTGCACTATCTTCAGTACCATCAATCTCTTTCTAAAACTAAATGGGATTTTCCCAACTTTGTGGGAAAATCTGGATGGCCAACGGAAGACCTAGGCTGAAATACTTCCAGACAAACAAGATTTTGGACTTGAGCAATAAAAGCATCCAATCCTATCCCTTTCAATGCTTTCTCTCCTTTGTTCTTGCAGGTACTGCACATCTGGGAGCTTGCATGTACATAACCTCAATCTCTGGCTCTCTCCAACAGCAGTTTCTCACACACCTTTCCAGTTACAGGTAGCGAGTTCAACATGTTAGAAATACAAGAAAATTGTTCTTTAAGAGGAGGCAACAAACATTTACATCCCTCCTGCCAAATTCAATATTCAGTGGGGTCTAGCCAAGGTTTCTTCAGCCCAGCAGGCAACCCAAGTACCTTTCAGAGTCCTGATGACATTAAAAACTATGACAGCATCACCGCATTTTTAAATAAAGAATTCCTTAAAATGTAAGCATTAGGTAGCAGAATCAATCAGATGCTACTTCCAGGGGCATTCAACCAATGATGACAGTGGATGGCAATGGGTAGACCTACTGTTGCTCATTTGGCATGCCCTCATTTGACATGTATCCACAAAGTCTGATTCAGTTGCCTGGTGCATATAGTTAGGAATTATTGATTTACATTTCCTATGTGTGCATAGGAAAATATATTCAGATGCCCTGATGTGTCTATATCTACAAAGATCAGAATGGTGCAAGCCATGGTATTCCCCGTGATACTCTATGAAAGCAAAAGTTGGACTTTGAAGAGACAAGATAGAAAGAGTATTGACTTTTTGAACTTTGCTTTGTTGGAGAGAATACCGTGGACAGCCAAGAAAACAAACAAATGGATCATCAAACCAACCAACCCAGAATTCTCACTTGAGGCACAAATGACCAGGCTCAAATTATCCTATTTCAGACATATTATGCAAAGACCCAGCTCCCTGGAGAAGGCTGTAATGCTGGGAAAGGTGGAAGGAAAGAGAAGAAGAGGACGACGAGCAGCAAGGTGGATGGACTCAGTTACGGTGGTGATGACTGCACCGTTGGGAGACTTGAAAAAACAGGTTAGGGATAGATTGCCTTGGAGGAAATCTATCTACGTGGTCACTAAGAGTTGATATGGTCTTGCCACATAATCAATCCATGTGCACATGCCTTGTACTTAGGCATATACATATAAGGCTCAAGGCTCAGAAAGCAGAGAGCAGTTCCAGTAAAATCTGCAACAGCCAAACATTTTAAAAGAAAGCATTCCTCAGTGTCAACAAGCTGAACCAATCTTTATGGGCGCATGCCCAAGAAGGCCACTTGAGAAATCACAGGCCCACCCTGTTATCACACAATACCTTCATTGGTTGAATCCTTCAGAGATATTATTTGATGATTCAGTTGCCTGGAGCTTATATGTTGAAGATTTTTTTTTAACATGGTGCATGCCTTCCACTTTTGATTTTTAATCAAGGAGATACTGACAAATGGAGAAGAAAGAGGGGACAAGCAGTGGCAGAAAAGGAACTGTGGCAGCAGCAGAAGTGGAAACAGTGGACAGCAGTGTTGCCAAATAAAAATAAGAGGGTTGGTGAAAGGATTCCCAAGGAGGACCAGGCTGAAGGCCCCTTCAAATCTCACAGGGCTGTTCTCTGTGTTATATTCAAATTAAATGTATATAATATAGCTCTAAAAAGCATTTAATTTGAAGTTTAAACCTTTACTCTGGAGAGCAAAGAGAAAAAAGATTAGCAACTGCATTGAAAATAATATGTCTTAACTCTATTTTCTCATTCTTTGTAGCAGAACTTCAAAGCAATTTTAAAAAAAAACCAACACGAGATCTCATCTTGTTCAGGTCCATGTTCCTGAGTAAGAGAGACTTTCAAAAATGATTCAGGAGTGCTTTGGACTTCACGTGAACACATAATTTTCTGCTATTCATTTAAGCATGCACAGTTTTTTTCCAGCTTCCACACAAACCTAAAAAAAAGATGATGATGCTTTAAATGCTATATTAAAGATGTGCTGCTTAAATCCAAAGTGACTCTCTGGACCATTTTCAGAATGTGCATAGCCATTCCCACCCCCACCCTCCAATGGAAAACACCTAATAGCCTAGTGACAAACTTTTGCCACCTTGCTCAACCTGGTACCCTCCAGATTATACCACCTGAGTGTCCATCTTACCTCAGAGGAGAAATAATTCTTGGCAGTGCCCCGCGATTTCCCCAAGGAAGGAAGCCCTCCACTTCCACACCCGTCCCCCACGCTAATTGTCTGTTGAGCTGCTGCCAGGATCTCATCTAATTTATCTGCAAAAAAGAGTGAGAAGGAACAAGAAAGTAATCATAAAAGGGGGCAAGATTATAGTTATTACTTTAGCCATCATTTCTCTTTTTTTAGGCTGCTTCTTAACAGAATCCATACATCTTTAGTTCCTTTACGTCTTCTAAAAATGTAAGACTATGATAAGGTGAGCTGATTTCACTCCCATGTGGTCTGTTATTATTAATAATTATTATTTGCTAGAATCCCCAAGTCCTATCAATATATTTTAAATGTTGAGAAAAAGTACATATTCAAGATCCGGATAAATAAAACAAATCTGGTTAAAGATAACTTAGATTAGGGGCTAAATAAGCAGTACTGTTTGTCTCAATCATAGTTCAGTAAAGCTTGGGCTCTAAGTGGCCCCTAGCTATGGAGCTCTAGTTGCCTTCCTTTGCTACCCAAATGATCGCCCATCGCCTGCCAGGTAGCAGAGGAACAAATCAGTGCTTCCTGGCAATCCTCAGGCATTCGTGGAAGAAGACTATTTGCCTTCACCTCTAAAGCAATACTTGCAGGAAAGATGGCTGTTTACTAACAGCTATTAGCAGTAGAGAACATGGTGATCCTGACTGCTGGGAGGTGGAAGAAGGAAGGAGGCAGGAGGATCAGGTTAAAAGTGCTCTGTTCTCTTCAGCAATCCCACATTGTATGTACATAAGCATACAACAGAATGGATATACAAGAACAAAACAGAACACTCAAGGACAGTCAAGGTAGAAGATGGAATGGGTAGGTGTGTCCCAGACTCATTCACCTTTGCGGTTCCTGAAATGTTATTGGGAGAATGGTGTGGCCTCCCCCATGCCACCCATCCCTAGTATAAATAAAAAGGATCACAGTATTAGAAATCTAGTTTATTGTCCAAATGAACACATAAAATAGACCATAAATATTCTGACTACAGGAAGACAAATATTACACGGACACCATTAACACATATGGTTGGCAAAGCATCTAAACATGGCTAAACCACTCTAACATTTTGCCAAATAAGGCTTCCATATTGCAAGTATTCATATAAGCAAGAAAGAATTATGCTTGCTACAAAAAATACTGTGTTCTCGAAAGCTCCAACGACGAACAAGTTTCGTATCAGAAAACCTTGTAATTATTTTTTTCCCTTTTTCCCTTGAGCTCTCTCTGACAATTCTTGAAACAAATGGGTATTTTTACCCATAGTTCTCAAATGCATTTGTAATGTTGCCATATCAAGGAAAGCTCCCTGCTTGGTTCCCATTGTATTTTTCAAACTTGTTCTTGGGAAATGGGAAGCAATACAAGGGATTGCTTGCAGCGATGGCATAGGCGTTGCCATGGGGGTTCAGATATTCTGGGCTGGATTTCTGTACAGAGAATCTAATACTGCAATCCTTGGGAAACAGCTCCAAATAGTTCTTAACTCCATGGACTGAACCAAAGGGTGCCTGCTCTCTAGCATTATTACAATCCATGTGAGCATCTAAGCCAGTAATAAATCAAATTTAGGTTGTGTCCTGAATTAACCTGCTTTTTCAGCATATAACTCCTGGGCAATCTACTCTGAAGCCAAATGTAGCCTTGATTCATAGCAAGTAGATAGATAACATGAATCTAGTTGCTGTGATTTATTTAACAGACCATGGTTACAATAAAGCTTGGCACAACATATGAACCCAGCCATTGCATATTGTACTTCATGGATATAATGATTTCAGCCAGAAGGCTACTTGCAGTACCAAGTAGTGGGCTGGGGATTATATACATGCGCATGGAGTTGGTAACCTAGGAACTCGTGCCTCTTTTCTTCCCTTGAGCAAGGCTAACCGAAACAGGTTAATGGCTATTTCAACTGCACTGAGATAGCTGAAAAGTGAAAGGTAAAGCTCCCACATCAAGACCCTAATAAGGATCACTGGAGGAAGGGGAGAATTATTAACTGTTTCCTGTCCTCCAGAGATCTGGATGAAAGTTGTGTTGGGGAAGAAGGCATACAAGCATTTCTGTCCTTATGAATTCTCTTCTTCAACCACAATAGGGGCAATCATGACAGCAAATTGGCTGTTCCAGGCAGGCTTCTTCTATCTATCATTTGAACTGTAACACCTGGAGGTGTGTTTATTCTACTGCAACAGAGTGCGCATGACAACCCTACAAGGCACTAATCCACTTTCAAAATAAATTATTATTAATTATTATTATTAAAATAAAAATAAAAATAACCAAACTCTTATGAGACAGCCTAATCTTGAAAAATCTCATACAAAATCTCATTAGATTTTAATTAATTACTTTCTCTGTTATAAAACAAAAACAAAACGCATATTTTGACACTTGTGACATTGCATGAAACTACACAGTGGTGGCCCACCCTTGAAAAAGTTGCTGATCCCTTGCCTGCAATAATTGCCGAATACAAATGGTCACCAAATACTAACGTGACTTGTACATCTTACACAGTTAAACAGATTGCACAAAGTTTTTTGTGACCTATCCACCCCAGCATCTAAGGATAAGGTCCCCAAGAAGAGCACTATGCTAGTTATCCCACGGAGCCTCCTCTGTCCTTTCCATGTACTACCAGGTTACTGTCCTGAGGTATGTTTGCTACTCACTCAAAGCCATCTGATAGACAGTCCGCTTCTTATCAGTGCCCATCGCTGGCTCGTAATCTGTAGAGACGACAGGAGGGAAGGATAATGGGAGTGCAAGATGCAGACTGGTGATGATGTGTCACAGAAAACTGGCTTCTGGAGCTGTGTGCATGGAAGTGGGTGGCAGCCATGGATAAGAGCACGGGGCAGGGAAGTGCACAGAGCAGGGTTGGGTGTAGGAGTTAATGAGAGAGAAGCAGGTGGGTCAGGGTGCGTGTGGAGTGGTGGGGAATGTGTGACACTCACCTGTTTTCTTCTTCCAAGGGGAGACTGGAGGATGGGAGGGAGATAGCAAGAGGGGAAAAAAATTAGCACCTTCACTTGGGCGGGACAGATAGCTGGGAAGGAGGCCTGATAGCTCCATTACATTTCAGTACTGATAGAAATTTCTGGCAGCAGGAAGAACGTATAGGGGGAGAGATGGAACTGAAGCTTTAAGTGGTTTACTGCTGTTTGGAACTGAGGAGGCAGGTTAGGGATTCCTGCTATTCAGGGTTGTAGTCAGAAGCCTAGTTTTAATTAAAAATAAAACTAAATATAAGAAAAAAAAATAATTCCTAACCATTTGGGAGGTGGGGGTAGAAAAAAGGAAAAGCTTGCACACAGTATTCTATCAAATACCAAGTAAAAAGTAAAACAGTTAAATAACTGTAAATGTATTAGACTGTCTCACAGATATATATTCTGGCTATTCCGCAATGTCCCTCTACCATTTTAGATTTCCTCACTGTAAAATAACTACCTATGAGCCATCTTCTGACCATTCTTTTCCCCAAACCAAAAACGTTAATGACAGCAGTGGATGTAACCAAGATGTAATCAAGTTGGGGAAATCTTCCTTAAATAATAAGTTGATTCAAAAGTGAGGGGCCAAAGTGTGGGAATATGTACACAATATGGTACATGTATAATCCACTTAATATTTCTGCTATGACTGGAGCAAAATTCTGGAGGGCAAGAGCTCACCTTTCTCCACTGTGATGGACCAAGATTTTGGAAGTTCCAGGCAGCAGTGGATGAACAAAAATAAAGAGGAGGGTGACAAAAGAGAACCAAAAAATACTGCTCCTGTCCAGCTCACAGCATGCCCCCTCCCTAAGTAGGAGATCTACCAGGACAGTCTCCATGTTCTGAAGAAAGAAATCTCCATCTCCATCTCTTCCCCATTACCCTTCCACAACTAATACCTATAGATGTGTCAAAGCAAACTCCCACTGGAGAGGCCATAATGGCCTGATGGCTATCCAGCAGATCTGAAAGGCACTACACTGGGGAAGGTTGGCTAAGCACCTACACAGGATAGCCTCCAAACAGTCCCCACTGGGTTCTGTGGGATATCAAAAAACTGTAGCATGAATGAAACCATGTGGATCTTCTCAAAATGATATTAAGACATAATATATTCTCCAAATGACAAAGAAGCTTCTCCTAGACTGACTTGTTTACTAACTTGTCCAGACTCCTTCTACTCTGTAGCTTTTGTTATCATAACAGAATTCCTGTGGGAGAAGAGGGCATTTTCAGGTTACTGCACCTGTCCTCTTGAATGCTCTGAGGCATCTGCTCTCTATGAAAAGGAATTTCTGAAGTGTGTTTAGGTGGTAACGGCATGTATCAGAATCAGCGCTCGTGAACTTGGAATCATGCTAAATCTCTCCCAGAGCTTGAAAATAGCATGTCACGACTGGACACCCACCAAAGCCCAGAAGAGAGTCCACTGGGAATCCCCGCCAGGCCTTCCTTCCTCCTAGTCTTTTCTCCTGCTGTAAATACGCGTGTGAGAGAAAAAGCAACAGCTTCCATTCCCCGCCCACTTTTTCTGGGCAGCTCTGCAAACTTAACCCATAGGGAAAGGACGGGCAAATCAAAAAAAAGATGGGCATTTGCCTGGGGGCTTACAAAAACTGGAGGTGGCACGGAATTCTGCAGTTAGAAGGAAAAAAATCTATTGTTATATATAAGCTTTGCATGCATATATTCCTACGGATAATAAAAGTATATTGGATGGAAAAGATTCGGTATGTTTGGTCCAGTTTAGTTTAACATTTTGCAGGTCCAGGGTAACCAAAGGCACACCTGATAACCTTGGAGCAAGACTATAACCTACAAAATGGTTCAAAAGGTATTTCTGGCAAATAAATTATAGTTAGTGCTCACACCAAAGCATAATTATTTTTTTACAAAAGTTACAGAAAGTTATAAGTACCAGCTCATATGGATATATTGTGTTTCTGATACGATGCAGCTTCCTTCCTATAGTGGATGTATATGTATCAAAAATTCAGCATGAAGAGCACTGGGAAGGACAATTCCCTGCATACCTTTGGTACAGAAAATGGCAATTCACTGGCATCCTTACCCATTTCCTCCAACTCCGATGTCATGGATTTGGAACGCAAAGAGATGGCTGGAGGGGGCAACCGTCTCGTCTGCTGTGGCGCAGCTAAAGTAAAAAACAAGCAGCAGCTCTAGGATTCTGTAAGAGGATCCAAACTTGCTCCAACTCCCACCACTAACATTTCTTCCAACCCACTGGCCCCCTTGCTTTTGAAAAGAATTCTTGCCTGAGTTCACAAAGCTTGCTTAAGCTGGTTCTTGAATGAGTTTATGTGGGGAGTTTGCACAATACCCTAAAGTGTAAAGCCACCAAACGGGCTTAATTCACACAACATGGCTAAGTCATCCAAACAACTAAGCTTTACATGTTGTGTGAATGCATGTACTTGGTTCAGAATGTTGTGTGAACACGAGCTCTTGTGTCTTTCCCCTCAGCATTCTTCATCTCCTCTTGAAAGTAATGGAGTTTATTCACCTCTCAAGGAATTCAGACACCACCTGCTAACCAACTAGGATCCAGAAGGAAAGGCGACCAGTGTTAAAACCAAAGTAGGAATATCAATTCAGCAGTAAGGCAGTCCTTGTTATCCCTTGAAGAGATGTAGTCCCTTGCCCTTGAAGAAGAGTCATATGATCTGAAATGCCCTGGGCCAGAACGCTTTTGAAAAGCCTCTAAAAACTCTATAGTAGATTCAGAGAACCAACCTATGGCCCTCCAGTCATGATTGAATTGCAATTCCCAGCAGCCTCAGCCAGCATGGGCAATGATGAAGGATATGGGGATTGTAGTTCAGCAACAGTCCACAGGTATCCCATCCCTGCATGCTGTCTTACCCCATTTTGAAGACACATTAACGCCTCAAGAACCTTCCTACCTGCCCTGTAAGATCATTAAGGTTAGAGCTTAAAATGGCGAAACTATAAGCAGAAAAACATTCTTGCATCTTAGACTGAAGAGGTCCCATTCACCATCTAGGAAACCTCAAGAATACACAGGAAGTAGCCATATAAAGAGTTAGACCACTGGTCCACGGAACCCACCACTATTTCCACTGACTAGCTACGGCTTTCCAGCTAAGAGTCTTTCCCAACTCAAACTATACTGAAAGATGCCATAATTAATCCTAGTTCTCTCTGCATGCAAAGCAGATCTCTTCCCCCCGCTTCCTTATTCAGCCTGCTCAGGATCATACACACCCATTTAAAACCCCTTTCCCCACTCAAGAGAACCAGAAGTATCCCAGAATGGTACCTTTCTTCCTCATGGCCTCCTCCATCTCAGGATTCCGTGTTACCATGACAACCTTCACCATCAAATTGTTGCCTCCTTGTCGAATCATATTGACAACTTGCCTGTGACCAACTTTTACCACATTCTGTCCATTTACCTGCAACAAAAACTTGACATTACCTGTGTGGGTGTGGAGTTTTTGGGATAGCAGAGAATACCTCAAAATTGTCATTTCTGAATCATGTGCCCTTGTTAGCTTATTCCTCCCTACTGCTAACATGCTCTAGCTACCCTCTTGCCATGTCTCCTAATGACTATACAGAACAAAGTGAATTACTGTATGTAGCCTAAGACTTTGGCACTTACATCTCTTTACACATCAAGGTGAAACCTCTTCACCCTATACGCAATTAACTGATAGGATTAATTAAAAAAAAAACAGCAGCAGCTACCTTTGGCTTAGATTATGTTAAATAAGATTTAGGCTGATTCACAGGAAAATCTGTCAATGGGTAACTTTTGAAACTTCCATGTTACAGAGCAGTCTATCTCTGGTACTAATTCCTGAGGGGGGCAGGATAAAAGGTTGAATACTGTGAGAAAGAAAATGCTGGAAGCAGATGGAACTTGGAATTCTAGGTCTGTTCCACTAATTCTGACTGGTGGGAGGATCGTGCGTGAGTATGTATGAAGGATGTAATGAAAGCCATGCCTTTGCAGAGTGTACAATCATGAAATATCCCTCATGCAATATTAACCCCTCCCCCAAAAAACCCACCAGCAGTTACATTGCAAATGTATACTTTCAGTGAGGTAAACAAAAGACACACAATGGAATTGCAACCAAAAATAACAGGGTGTTTTTAAAGTTTGGGACCCAATACAGTTGCCCAAACAAGCATTGATGTATGTCCATGTATCTGTGTGAACACACGTGATGCTGTTACACTGGAAAGCTCCTCCAGTGGTATTCACTGTTCTTTTTTTATCTAGAGACTCAGTCACATAGAAACAAATGCAGGTAGCTTCATTCCTTTACAGATTCACACAGCCATGCAAAGTCCGAGTGGCCAGGCCAGGTGTGAGTTTGGAAGAAATTCAAGTGGAATTTTTCTACGGTGCCTCTTTCTCTGTGATGTTCCAAAGGATTACAGTTCCCACTCCGCTCAACATCACTTGATCAGTTATACCTTTCAATAATACTCAACCAATCCATCAAAGCTTGGTCAATCTCATCTTTTCTCAAACATCCTGGTACTTTTCTCCCAGAGTGCCACTGCCTCATCCATTTCACATGGGAAACATCTGTTGTTTGGGGAATCATCTTTTGTTGTGAAAGCCACATCTTGTTGTCTCTTCCAAATTCTGGGACAATTCCAAATGCTTTGTAAGCTTAACCAGAACAAACCTTTCTGCCTTTTTGGCTCAAAAAATACTCCTATTTTTCATATATGTCCATTCCAACAAATACATGGCATGTATGTCACTATATATATTGGCTAGCTACAACATTCTGACATTACAATACTGACAATTTATGGTTCATTTTCTAACAATGCTGAGATTTGGTAAGAAGAAGTCCAAAGAGGAGCATTAGCATTGTGCCAAGTCATTACCTCAATGAGAAAATCACCCATGCGGAGACCAGCTCGCCAAGCCACACCTCCTTCATCCACTGACTCCAGGTATTGTAGAGCAGGGAAAGCAGGCGTGGGTGTGAACTCCTCGATTGGGGTCTGCGCTGTAAAGAGAGAGAGGTGTGAAAAGACGCTTCTGGAAATGAGTGCTTGGAAAGCTGGGGAAGACTAACAGCCAATGGAGGGTGCCTGGGGTTGGAAGCTGGCTTTGGAATTCTGTCACACCAACCCTCTATGAAACTGAACCAAATTTGTTTCGAGCACACAGTCTGTCTCCATTGCCTCAGAGCGCAGGCAAGACTTCTTTTGTCCCCCTTTCCGAACAGTGAGCGCCACACGTGTTATCTGGGAGAAAAGGAAAGACTGTAGCCAAGCCTCCAATTTTAGAGTACACTATATATTTGGACTGCCTTGTTAGAAAACCAAGTTCTGTACTTGGACGGCCACATCTTGTACCCGCTTCTCTTGATCCTGATACATCTGCTAATATCTCCACAATATCTAGGGAAAGAGGACATGGTTCCAACAGGAACTGTTTTACTCTCTATCAGCTCTTCCTAGAGTCATCAAAATTGCTGTAAGCCTTGTAGGTTGGTGGGGAATCGCTGTAGAAACAGGTCCCTCTGCACAGCCAGTCAAAGCAGCCAGGGATAACCCTAGTCTCCAAGGATGACCCTAAGTCCCCCTCTCACCCTTAGCCCCTCTTAGCACAAAGCCAAATCCTTCGTTGTCCTTCTTCTGAAGCAGCACTGTCTTCTCTTTAATGATGTAATCACTGCAAAAGAAAGAGATGATAGGACAGGTTAGGAGCCGGCTAGATTTTAAAGGGAATTCCCAATTCAGACTTGTCCAGCGCATAAAGAATCAGCAGAGCATAATACGTGGGCCCTTGTTACTCATACGTTGCCAACACAGCATCATTTGTGCAGGGAATCTGTAGTGTACCAGGTTTGCACAACCTGCAGGCTCCAACTCTTTCTTCCTCCTCCTCCCTATACTAAGCCCTAACAGTGCAAGCACAGCAGACACCTGCTCACTGTAACAATAGCATCCATGGGTCAGAGCCAGTGAAGACAGCATTGCTCTGGCCAGCATTCCAAAGACACTGCACAGATTTTGGCTGCACTAAGCTCCACGCTGCAAATGCAAACACTTGCTCACTACCCAGGGATGAGACACTGTAAGTCTCAAAGGGTCTCCACAAACCAAGATGCAAGCAGCACACCCTCACTGCAAAAGCAGATGTCAGCATACAGGAGTGTCTCAGTCACTACACATCTGAGATATACTGTACAAGGTTGATAATGTATAGCTTTAGCAATACATATGTAACAAATGAGCACAAATCTCCTACTGCAAATATATTACCCGTTGCATGGGACTTTACCACTACACAAAGGAAAGTAGGATGGCTAATATAAATGCTGCTAGATAATGCATTTACAATGTGATGTCACAGTATAGTGGAAATATAGTTTGCTGCTCTGGACAGCACTTCTGAACTATAGAATATAACTGTGTATATTCATGGTACTGCACTCCCTTTACGTCTCCTATTCCCAATTCTGCAGAAGCAGTGCAATCAGCCACTTGCTCTGGCTGCAGATACAGCTTTTACAAACACTGCACAGGTAACTGGTACTGAAAATACATTCCTTATCCTTTTACAGGGCCCCAAACCTGTAAATGCAATGCCCGCTGCTCCCTGTAAAAGCATCAGGCGCAGCAAGAAGAGCACAATGTCACAGATGAACTCCACAGCACAGAACAAAAGTACAGTACTTAGTTGTCTCACTGTGTGGTCTAGGCTGGTATTCTCCCAAACAAAAGACAAACCATTCTCCACAAAGAACAGACTGACAGGAAGCCAGATAATAGGCACAAGTTGTTTAAGTGCCAATTCTACAACTGTAGTGGTAATGATCAGTACTATTAAGTTGTTGAGACATCAGACTTCCTTCCAAGTCCACAAAGTTTACTTCTGCTAGTGTGAACTCCAGCTTCTGGTTATGTTCCACATGTCATACATACCATGTTTCTTATAACAGCTATACATGACATCCCCCACACCAGACCAGCATATTACCCACTGAGCCAGACAAAATCTGTAATCCATATAAGATGCTCTTCAGAATTTTTGCTTTTTTTTTTGCTTTTGCCTGTCTGAGGTTACCCAAAAGGAGAATCATCAAGCGCCTTGCAGGCCATACAGTTGGTAGGCTTGTGGTGAATTACCCATACTCTATTTATTTCTGCTTGTGTTTATTCAGATTATTAATATATTATTGCTTTTTCAAATTTTTCAAATAATTGCAATCACAGATATTCACCAACCATTATTACTATGGTATCTACATGAATTGACTTTGTATGTTATTTCTAGAACAACTTAAATGTCATAAAAGCATGGAAGATGATAGAGAAATTTTACAGAAGACCAGGCAAGAGTAAGAGGTCAAGAAGCTAAAAACAAACTGTGGAGAAATAAGATTAACTGGAAAGGTAAGAAAAGGGAACTTCAAGCTGCCAAGAAGCAGTTACAGAAACAGGACGATCTCTGTAAATTAAATAAATGTGATGAAAGTCAGAAAAGACTTAAGACTAAGCAGCAGCTAAATGAAACCTCAAGAGACCTAAGATGACCAACACCAGGAGATTTAAATCACTAAACCTCTGATCTCTAAAAAAAATCCACTCTTTTGGAAGACCTCTTCTACTGTATTGATACAATTGATTGTGTTTATCAATAGGGAATGTTACTAATCTCTTTCACACATTTAAGTTGGACTAAACTTAATACTATTTGAACAACAACAACAACAACAACTTAAATGTTGCTCTCAGGCTTGGGTTGGTCAATAACTGCCCCCCCCCACCCAATGATCCTGCACTGAAGGACTGATCACTCTGGCCTATACAGGGGAGTAAGGTCAATTAAACAGAATTCCCCCTTAACTTTATGCATAACAAATCCATGCACGTCAAGCTGCATTTGCTTTGGTGGATCACAAGTGATGCAGTCTGCTTACAGAATATTCTCTTGAATCTGCATCAAAACATAATATTGGGCCATACAATAGATCCAAAAAGCTCATACATGAGGTGCATAAGAAACTGAAGGATACAGATTTCCTGCTTTATGCAGATATGCACATATGTCCTCCTTCTCAAATATATTTAACTTACAGAGGTATTTCTATAAAGAACATGTTAAGTGTACAATACTGTCTCAGACAGTACTCAGCAATGGTTGCAAGGAAATGAGGTTTCCTGGACTGAGAGCATGATTAGTTGTAGCGAACGCATATAAGCCTAACTCTCCCAATCTGGCCCCCTCCAGAAATATTAGATTATAACTCCCACAGTTCTCAATGGTACCAGATTAAGGAAAGCTAATAAATACACCAACCTGCATAACAGCATACAATAGTTCACCATGCTGAGAGCTGAACACTTGTATACAAGCATGTGATCTGTCAAGCATCTTAAAACCTTGCACAAATCCAGCCTCCATCCAATACCTACTGATGCTTAATACTCCCCAAATATTTCCAGAATTTAAAAAGAAACAAAGGAGAATTTCAGCCTCTCCCTCTATATGGTTTTCCATGAGATCTCTCTGGGGAATTCTTTGAGACAAAAAGGATCTTTCTTACACCGAAGATCAATACTTGGTGCTTCTATGAAAGCAGAAGGCAAAGCCAAGTGACTGGGAAGTTCTGGTAACGTGCATGGAACTAATCAATCATGAGTACCAAGGCAGGCCTTTTCTATCTGCATCATAATCCATTTTCTAATGGGAAATTCTAGGGCTTCCTGGTGTCTCTAAACTACAAATCCCTGTATTCCCACTGCAGGCCTACTGGGCCACAGAGGATCATGGTTTTGAAGGAGACATGTCATGGATCTAGAGTACTTTTGCAAATAAATTAGTGAGTTTTCATTAGAAAGTCCTTTATGCCACATGCATTTTAGACATATAACCTCAATATCCTAAGGTAGCAAACTGCAGCTGGCAGACTAGCTTTGCATTTCTGAGAGAATCACATGCATGAACCCATGCTGAACAAGGCCTTAGAAACTCCCCATTTTAGTATCGATCCTCAAGGGCCCAATCTAGGATGCAACTAAATGAGCCCCCCACAGCTGCAGTCTTCAACAATGCAGTCTAACTGTAAAGGGATCTGGAATCTCAACCTTCTAATTAAAATGGGAAAGTGCTATTTTCCATCATTAGATGAAAAATATGCAGAGGTTGGCTTATGTATTCAAGGAGTAACATGAATGTACTATAAATCTGAGCATATATAGATTGTGTCATATTCAAATGTCAACGCAGGCCTGCATATACTTGCAAAGTTGCATATTAAGTTATGTGGGGTTAGGAAAAAAAATCCCATTTAAAATATACATGCACGAATCAGCACATGACATCTGCCTGTGTACAAGAGAGCATAAAAAAGGTATACAACTGCATATATACATAAAATATGCACATTTCAAATGCTTTTTCCATGATCACTAAGCACATTTTCAGATGCCCACAGACACAGAAGACAGCACACACACAAAACTGTATACAAGCACACAGAAACACAACATCTTGCAGGATGATGCTGAAATGTTATGGAAATGTGCTGCCTTTACATACACATATACACAATGGAAAATGACATGTTTCAGTGCAGGTACATCATGCATTACAGGCTCGCTGTTCAAGCTCTTATGTTCCACTACAAAGGTTAAAACAAGCTATAATCCAGAGGGTATGCAGAGGTAGATGTAATGCATGAATATCTAATAGGCACATGCATAATACTTTCATTTTTTGTCCACAATAATCTCAGAACATAATATAGTTTAGACAGCAGCATTAATCAACAGCAAACCTGCATACAGCGGATGGCACCCATGCATTCCAGTTGCAGACACACACCCACAGATGTACATACACATACGTACAGCCTTCACAGGCATATATGGATGCATGGCCACACCACAGCAAACACCCAGAATCGATTCTTGTGCTGCTTTCCGGCTTCGTAAGTCTTCACACACAAAGCCCACCGTCATATAGACACTATGCCATCCATTCCCACACATTTTTCAAGCAGCCTCTACAGAGCAAAAATCCCAAGCAATCGAAAACACCCAGCACATCCTGATCCATATGCAGAGCTGCATCTGTACATGCAAGCACACTTACTGACGCACACCCTGAACACACACACACACACACACACACACACACAGACTCCTTTCCAGAAGAGGCATGTTAATTCCCCCACAGTGAGAACGCGCGCTCACATACCTAACATCTCTGGCAAGCACCTTCAGCCCATCACACACCGCCAACATCTCTCCTGCACCCCCACCCCGCGGATCCCACTCGCCGTCCATCCATCCATCCGGGCGGGCACGCGCAGGTTGAATGGCCGGATGCATGGAGTACGGTGGGGGAGGGGGAGCGCTCTGCGTGGAGGGCGCGAGCTAGGAGCCGGCAGCTGCGCTGGATGGTTGACTGAATGGCTGCATGAATGGCGGGCGGGCGCGAGGCGAAGGGATGAATGGGGCGCAGGCGAGGGGGCCCGTGAAGCGTGAATGGCAGTCAGCTTGGGGAGGGAGCGGAGGGGAGAAGCAGCATTCGCCGTCGCGCGAGCCCGGGCCCCACGGCCGGGTGCCTGCCGGTCGGTGCTCCTCCGCGTCCTTCTACCGTACCTGTAGATGTACCAGACGCTCCGGCGCCGGGGCCCCAAGGCCGGCCAGCTTGACGAGAGGGCCGGCTGCTGCTGCTGGTTCCCGCCGCCGTCGTAGCGGGCCATGGCTCTGCCGCCGCCGCCGATCCCGGGCTCCCAGCCGCCGCTGCCGCCGCCGTGGGGCCCAGCCACATTCTAGGGGCGCGCGGTGGAATGGGGAGGCGGGCGGGGGGCGCAACAGCGGCAGTAGCAGCAGTAGCAGCGGCGGCGGGAGGGCTGCACCATACTCACATCATGGCACCGCGGGAAAGAGGAGGACGAGACGACGACGGAGAAGAGTAGGGGACAGACAGGCCAACCGGCCGGCCTTGTTCATTGGCAGCAGAAACCGAGTCCAACGCCGCCGCCGGAGCGAGCGGGAGAGCGCACGCCGACTAGCCGGCACGCTTGCTTAACCCCTTGCGCACAAGAGCACCCGGCGACGCCGCGGCACTGCAGGAAGCGGGCGGGCAGGCCAGCCGGATGGTTGGGCCAACCGGCTCAACCCTGGGCTGTGGGAAGGGGAGTGAGTTCCTCCGAGCATGTGCAGAGCGCTTCGTTCGGAGTAGCCGCACGTGCATAGCCCACACCCTCGTTCCACAGTATAACTTGCAGGCGAGGATTGATTTCCACCATTCACTTTTGCTATAGGCTAAAAAAACAAAACAAAAAAATCCAACGTGCAAAGTCTGTTCTTCTACATTCACATATGCTAAGCAAGGCAGATGTTCCTAAAACACGAAGTTTCATTCCCTGGTCAGTTGGATGATACTTCACTACAAAGATGGAATAGGACAGACAATGAAGTAGTTCAGATAACACAGAATTAATATTTTCTGCATCTGCCTCCATTATGTTGGTTAAAGTTACCTGTCCTGGGTTCTAAACGCACTGAACTATACCCTGTTTTGTCCAATCAGTGTAGACAAAAGCTGCCCGGGTTCAACGCATCTGGTTAGGGAAAACTGCTTTAGCTACAGTTGCAAATTACCTTGCCCTGCTGTGGGCTTCTGAGAGGCATCTACTGGGCAGTTGTGGAGCCAGAATGCTGGACTACCTTTTTCAGTCTAGTTCAGAACAAAACCAGAGATGGACCAATCCTATGTCTCCTGCACAGCTGCCCCCTGCAAAGGAAGAGTTCACAAGAGTTTTCTACCTAAATTCTCCTTTGGGTCACCTCAACTCCTGGTAACAACTTCCAACTCCAGCCTGTAGCCATAGTCCTCCATCCAAGCGCTCCCTAGCCTTGACCCTGCTAAGCATCTGAGTTCAGGCAAGGCCCAATGCGACCACCTGCTGAGGCCTCCTGCCTAAATTCTGTGGGAAAAGAAACCTTGCTCCTGGCTCTGGGGACCCTACATCACACTGGATGAGAGTTTTAGTTATAAAGGATCTCTTTATGAATGGCCATCTGAGGAACTGTGGTTGTCTGGCTCTGGGGACTTCTGTCGAGAGACCTGGATCTTGTCTAGTCGTCAAGGCTCTTTCCTCTGAAGCAACTGCCAATTCTGGCACCAGATCCATCCAGATGGATAGCTAGCTCCTTGTACTACTGACTGAAAGGCACTGTGGATCTATTTTATCTTTTCCTCCTTAATGGTTTTTTTTCCCTGTTAAGAGGAAAATCAAAGAGGGTTATAAATGGAAGTGCTGTCATCCAGGCGCCCTATAAAATTTTGTTAATGAGGCAGAGTGATAAAAGTCTAGCCTTCCTTGGAGCTAAGGGAGTTTGTATCAAAAATCTCCACTGAGTGCAACAAAGGCCGTCCAGCTTGTGAACAGTCCTATTGCACTTCAATATTTTCAGAGTAACATCTGATAGTTGTTTAGCATTAGTCTGGGGTTATTGCATCTTGTTGCACTTCACATATCTTGACAGAGTCTATGGTAGATGTTTCTGCAAACATCGTGGCACGCAGGTGAGGTCTGACACTGCCCTTACTTCTGAGTAAAGCAGCTTATAATTGTATTGCCTACATAGTGCTGTTGCCTAGTTCTGTGTTGTGATCTCAGAAGTCGATAACTGTTTTGTGGAATGAGATTTATTTTCAAGCAGAAAGGCACATGAAATTGAGTTACAGTTCTGTGGGGATTTATTTGGGAATAAGCTACACTGAAGTCAATGGGGTTTATGAATCACTCCTACTGGTAAGAGCCTTACCTTCCTAGTCATCACATGATCTCCCTGTACTACTCTTCTTATTAAAGAACAGCCATCAGACACAATTTCATATACATAAAATATATGTAATTCTTATTCCTGTAAAGGTACTTCTATTCCCATGCATGTACAGTATTCATACATATAAGCAAGCAGGCTTGTAAACAGCTTCCTAAAAGAATTTCTGCTTACCTGAAAGAATTTCCTTCTGGAAACCTTCATGCAAGGAGTTTGGTAAAAATGCTGTTCCTTTTTTTTTTTTAAGTCACAGAATGCTAACCTAGGCATATATGGATTGGGATGGGGGAAACAACGTGACTGGTGAGCGAGTAACTTAAACCAACTTCCTTGTAAGGCTACACAAAAATCTATACTGTACATTTTGATCTAAATATAGTTCTTGATTTGAGGTTAAAGAACAAAATGAGAAAAGACACCTTCAGAATACACTGAATTCTCAGAGAAGCAGATGGAAAAGGTAGTTCAGATACTCTAGTCCTAAATGCAAATCAAACCTCTCTCTGTAATGTTTTATAAAGATGTTTTACAAGCAGTTGTACTGCAGATCTGATAAATTAAAGCAGCTTTCCCCAGAACAGGGTTCTGAGAGTTGAAGTCAAATGCATTGGAACAGTACTGGCTTGGAGAAGGCTGCATTAGGGATACCTCTCAGGGGTCTTCTGCAATTTCTTTGGAAGAATGTACATTTTTGTAAATCTGTGAGAAAATATACACTGTCATTTCTATAATACTGCAAGCATAAATCTTGCATGCTGTTATGGATGAGCACATGAAATGTATAAAACATGTACATAATCACCAAGCCAGTGATGTGTACAGAATCTTGTAAGGGGACACATAGGTATATAGACACACTGAAAGAGCTGATACATTCCTTGGCAATGATGATCGCTCAGGTTACACATAAATTGCACATTTCATGCAAGTATGGATAATGAAGCCTACCAGACACTTAAAAAGAAAAGAAAAACAGAACTTTAGAGAGGGGCCTTACTGTGCCTAAAACTGTAACAGAGCCAACATTGGCTTAATACTTTCTTCTCTGGACAATTTTCTTCTAGGAACTACACATGCACTCATGCACACCATCTCAGCTGTTTTCCTCTGCAACATTTCAGGTAAATTTTTATCCTTGCAAATCCAGAGCCTATCTCTAAGCGGCGGCAGATGTGATTCACAAAAAGTCAGCCAGAAACATTCCAGGGGAGAGAACAAATGAGAGCAAATGTGTGTAGTGGTTAAAATGCTGGACTAGGAAGGGAAAAGGTTCAGGTCTACTCTCAACCTTAGATGCTCCTGAGGTGACTCTGGGCCAAACACCATCTCTCAGCATAGTCTACCTCACAGGGTTGCTGTTGTGTGAAAAAACTAGAGGAGGCACAGGCTATGTATGTCACCTTTAGTTGCTGGAATAATGCCAGGATATAAATCTAACTCCTAAAAGTGAATCAATACCTGCATCTGACATACTATGGAGGTTGGGAAACAACTGCTGTGATTCAAAGCTACTTTGCTGCTGAATTGATACATGGGACAAAACATAAAATGTGCATTATATTTGCATTCATCATACTCACATAATGCTCAGTAATCTCTCCTGCATTGTGAAGTATTAATGCACAGCCCTTGATCAAATAAGATGCACAAGCTGTCAAAAAATGCTCCGTCTCATCTTTTTACCTTTCTCTCTCTCGCCCTCTCACACACAAGCAACTTTCCTGAGTTCTTGATTTGCCCTTATTACATTTTTTTAGTTCAATCTCTTCCCCTTTCCAGATTAATATCATCCTGCCCTAGCAAGCAAGACCCCCTTCCCCCTTCCAATTTTGTTCACACTGATTACAGGAGAAGATGAGAACACTTAAGCAAAATTGGTCCATACTGTTGAAGGGGGAGATGTCTCCCACTGCTTCGCCCCTTCCCCAAAGCCCTTATTGCATTCCTCCCTTCCCCACTCTTACATTTTCCCCTCCCCACTGACTTCAAACCCTGCCCACTCACCCAGCCTCCTCTGGCCCCATGGTGCTGCCCAAATGGCTCATGTGGCTGCAGGCCCCCTGGCATGTTCCATCTTCACTGTTTGGCTGAGGGCAAAGGTTGCTGCCTTGGGAAGTTCTGGGACCATTTGGCCCTGGTAGGTAACGCCCTAGGCAGCAATCATGCAAGCCCCGTGTTGCAAAGCTGGAGGGACATGCTTGCGCAGGATGTGCAGACCCCGCAGCATCGCAACCGAGAGCTCTGGCTGCAGCGATCCTGCTTTCAGATTTGAAGCCAGCTGAGTCTGGGACATACTTCCTGCTTGCAGAGCTCAAGGACATTTGCCAAAAGGATGGAATGCAGCACAGCCAAATTGGAGCATCAGAGGCTCGGAATAACTGAGTTCACTAGGGAGCAAGAACAGAACGGAAGGACCCAGCGTGACAGAAAGGGCGGGAGTGTGGTGGTGGAGTCCAGACTGAACTGTGGAAGACTGTGAATTGAAACTGAGGGTCACCGCTGGGAATCCAAGGCTGTTAAGAGGGAAAAGGAGCTGCTTGTGCTGGAAAACGGCACCAGAACATATTTATAATGCGGGCCACAAAGAAGGATACTAGTGACAACAGGGTAGGTTGGTGTTAGCACAGAATTTCATAGGCAAGTATGAAACATGGGTTAGAGGCAAGAACCTTTTGGTGGCTGGGGGCTGCCAGGAAGACAACCGGGGGCTTGATGATGCAAAGTGGGCAAGATTTCTTGAGACAGATAGACAGACAGATGTAAACAGCAGGGATAGGGAGGAGTTGGAAAAAGTTTCCATTTGTTATATGATTGTATTTACCCAAAATATTTAGCCACTCAGCTGCTTCAAATCTTGTTCGGGTTAAAGTGATATATAAATTATATAGTAAATAAATTACAGTAAATAAATAAAAGACAGGGTTTCTCCCAAACAGTTATCTCTGAACTGGGAAAAGTCGTTTTATATTTGGAGACATGAGGCAGACTTTACTTAAAGGGAGCAGACCCGAGAAATGCATACGGAGATCCTATGGGGGTGGAGTGGAGTGAGTGTGCATCTGTTACTTATGTATATGTTTACATGATTTGTGTGTATATACAGTTAGGAGATCAATTAACATTGTAAGGGGCTGTTTTGTTTTATATACAATTCTAATCAGTAGTTATTATCCCAATTAATATTAATCTATACACATCTGCCTATGTGTATACACACATAGATAAATATGTCCCATTGTACACACACACACACACACACACTCTTACTCATTTTGTTTTACTGTTCTATAATGTTTGGGAATCACAAATCCTCCCTGATTCACTGCAGAATCTCACTGTATGGGATTTACAGACAGAACTAGATCTATTGTCTGCCTTCCTCTGGCCAGCATGTAGAGCGCTAGAATAAGGGGAAGAACACAAATAGCCTATCTCCCCTAAGATACTATATTTCATTTAAATAGGTGGATATCTTGGTGCCTAAGCTGCTAAAGTAGCTTGCATAACTTTTAAAAAAGAGTGTTAGATCTTAGAGTAGATGCATCAGTATATTTGAGGACAAATTACACTTTACACAGAAAGTTGTAATAGTCCTTTGGAGGACTGCTACCAGGTGAGAGCAACTGAAAGCAGAGAGAGGTTTTTCATTATTATTATTATTGTTTCCCCAGCCACCACCTTGAATTCTCATTTTTCTCCCCAGAGACAGTGTAATATGCATGCTTGCCCATGTAAATACAAGGTTCCTTGCGACTTTACCAGCCACTTAAACCGGTTAAAGTCTGTCAGGTAAATAAAGATTTGTCTATAGAGGACTTGTGTAATCAGGGTCTGCATCTGACTTCAACCTCCTCCCGATGTTTTGACACTGCTGCTTGGTTCTCTTCACGTGTGGACTGGCAAAAGGCCTATAAACTTAGACTGGAGCGTTTCTACAAGTGTTGAGAGTTTCAGGCTAGTTGAGTCCTGCAACAACCTTTTCAAGCAGAAGGGACAGTAAAATTAGTATGGTTTGCCCTAGAGCAGGCAGCATAACTAGCATCTGATCTACACTGTGGAACTCACTCCACATTTGAAGGAACCTTTGGTGTACTGCCATTCAGGTGTCTCCTAATGATGTGGCACCAGGCACCTCACACTCTGCAATTTCCAATAGCGTCACTCTGGGGCGCTGTAGGGAGTTTAGGTTGCCTGCATGGAAGGCAGGGAGAAAAGCAAGTATTACTATCAAGGGTCCCTTTCAGAATTCTGAAGCCCTTGCATCTGTCTGAGAACGGTTGTCACTGATCCCATCCCTGCTACATGTACAACAGAAACAAAATTACGTAAGACTGGACATGGTGGGACAAACTGCATGAATCCAGCTTGTAGGTATGCAGCCACATTTCTGGACCACAGCCTATCCCAAATCGAGTACCCTCCAGGTGTGTTGGGAATACTGAGAGTTACAATCCCAGCACAGCTGAAAGACATGAGATTGGGGGAGGCTATTCTTCCTTTCTTAATGAAATGGTTGAACTGGGTTTGCTGGATGGTGCCAAGGACACTGTTAGAGGGCAGAGGAAAACAACATAGTTTTTTAGGTAGTGTTTCAGGTCATAGAGGGTCCACCCCAAAGTGCTTTTGGCTAACACCCCACCTATGGATTTAACTTAGTGACAGCATCTGATTTAGTGACTCATCATCTTAAGCATCCCTGGATGCCCTGAAATACCTGATCTAGCATTGTTCCTGGGAAATTTGAAATGAGGAGCCGCTGACTCAGCTGCTTAGACAGGAGGGTTTGAGAAAGGCGGGTATCAGCCCAGGAGTGTTGATGCCAGGGCTGTTTTGGTTCTTTGGAGTTTGAAAAGGGGAGAGAATCTAAAGCCAGAATGTTTGAGCTGCTTGGAGAGGAAGTGACACTGTCTTTGCTCAGACAGGTGAGGAGACAAGTGTCTGGGGCTATTTGGGAAAGCAGGAAGCTCCAGATGTGGGAGGGAGAGAATGATGAAATCAGGAATCCATGGACATCTGGAACAGGAATGGAGCACTGAAGGATTTTTGTGGAAGATATCGAAGATTATTTCAAAATGGAAGATGAATTTGGTAGCCCTTGGGGCTGGACCGTGTGGGGTCTCCAATATATAAAACTTTCCCACCGCTTCATGTTTTTTCTTTTTGTCCTTCTGATTTCTAAGGTGAGAGATCCACCTGGGAACTAGCAAACCCTTGCCACAGAGTGGCAGAACAACAGCCAGCCCCAATACCTAGGCTAGCAGGATGTCAAACATGGAGTGGGAGGCCCATATTCAAATGCCAAGTAAGTCCATTCCTCTTTAATTCCCAGGCTTCTTGTGAGACTAATCAAAGTAAAAAATAATAAAGCACTTTCTAAATTGCAAGTGCTGTGTCAACGATTCACATAACTCAATCTGGAAGCAGTGGGTGCTCTTGTAATTAGTCTAATAAGAAAGCTAAAAAATTGGATGCCTCCTTCACATGCAAGTGAAAACAGAAGCAGAGATTATTTTGTGCCGCTGGGAACTACAAGGTGGGAAATAGGATCATCTTCCACTGCAATTACCAAAACTTTTTCTGGGCTAAGGGCTGTGCTCCCGAAAGTCAATGGGACCAAAAAACGAAATGGGAATAGTTAAGACAAGGACTAAATTTAATTTATGATGGCTCCTTGTGCATGTAATGATTTAAATAATGCCTATAACTCTCACATCACATTAAAAACACAGCTGAATGGCAATTTTGGACCTGGGGACCACAGTTAAGCAGGGGCATCTGCAGGAGAGGAGTACAGAAAAGTCAAGATGGTGGCTATGAAATGTACAATTGAAGTCTGGCTCCTTTTTTACATGTATCACTGCATGGTGCCCTTATGAATACACGCAGTGTAACTTGTGCCCCTGATTTCCATGTTCTGAGTAATGGTTTAACTACCACATCTCCTGCCATCTAATTTAGCTCCTTTGATAAGCTACTGATGGTACTAGTGCAGCATAGCAACAGGATTTCTAGTATTCGCAGTAGCTAGTCCTGAGTAAACTTAAGTTCACATCTCTACTTAGCTGTGAAATTTAGCATGTGAACTATTGACAGCACTCACTTGCATTCTAACTTATTTCACGGCTTTTTATGAGGATGGAAAAGTGTATGTATGTGTGAAGAACTCTGTTGCTTTGGCCACCTTAGGAGAAAGGGCAGAGTAAAAATGCAGTGATTTGGCTTTACCCTCCACTCCATACAGCAAGTATGTGCAACTGCTTCAGGTTAGGGGCCACATCTGCCTTGTGAATGGTACATCAGGAGCAGTGTTCCAAGAAGGAGTGGGGCCAAGGCAAAAGCTAAATTTGATTCCATTTTATTTACCTTTACTTGACATTAAACATAGATTAATAAAACTACTTTCCAATCTTGTATTTATTAATTTTCTCATTTTGACACAGAGATGACAACTTGGTAACAATTTCGGAGAACTGTGGGGCTACAACTAAGGCTTAGGAGAGCTGCTTGTGGCCCTGGGGTCTCAGGTTGCACACTTCTACCTTATAGGGATAATACTAACCTATCTTACTAGGGTGTAAGATGAGCCAAGACAAACTAGGTGACTGTTGTGAGAAGGGGCCTACTACAGCTATTACAAGTAGTACAATCCTTTTAATTTAGAAAGAGAATTTTGGTCAATGTTAAGAATATATTTTATGTTATTCCTCAATCTTCATACATATTGGGCCTTAATAATAGAAATATTATTTATTTTTACAGTCATGCATCATTATGGTTTAAGATGTTTTAAGGAAAGGCAGTTGAAAGAAAAACAAAATAACCATCCCCTGGAAACCAGGAGAAAAAGCCTCCCCATCTGCCTCATATGATAAAGTGAACTGGTCTACATTAGACCAATGTTAATCTGGTAGTTTTGAAGACTCTGCCACAAGGCTGCTATTTTGCAGCAACAGCTAACCCAGCTGGTACTTAGGCTTTGAAAGAAATAACCAGTTACTGGTTATCAGTACAAGTTCCTCCTTTTTTCCATGTTATTCACATTTCAATTTGTTCATGATGCCTTCAAAGATTTTTGATAGAATCACCAGACTAGAAAGGACCTGAATCATACTGTGCAGTCCTGTTCCACCCATATATGTTTCCCTGTCTGGCCCTCTTTCCATGTTCACAAAATTCATACCATTAGAGCAAACAAGATGCATCACACTACAATTCATGCAGAACAGATCACGTGTTATAACTCATGTCAGTGACCAAACTACATCCTACAGAGGAATGCAAGTAGTAGTACAAGACCAATTTCTCTTAGTCCCTAATATGGTCATTGTGCGAGCATAAATCAAATCTCACTGACAGAGAAACCCTATGCAAATTTGTTAAGCATAGTCCTGTTTTGCTCAATGGGGCATACTGACAAGGAAATAGGTATAGGCTTGCAAACTTCCTTGAACATTTTATAGAAGTGTATCAACTCCACAGAATGTTCTGATTCAACCTGTCGCTATTTCCGATGCAATAAAAAAATTACTAAATAAACAAACAAACAATAATTCCTGAGTCCACTAGACCCTCCAGAACAGAAATCACATAGTATCCTTCAAAAATGCATTGGATAATGGGAACTGAAGCCCAACATATCTGGAAGACACCAGAGTGGGGAAAGTATATTAGGAGTCTGAAGCTCAACACAAAAGAACTGATGATGTCTGGATGTATATAATGGCATCCGAAGAAAATAGTGATCTTTATGAACTCAATATGCTATGCCGGCTGCCTTCATCCTGGCTCTCTTAAGATACGTTGGAATTGCAACACCTAGTATTCGTCAGCCAGCATCCTGAGAGTTATAGTCCCAATACATCAAGAGAGTGCCAAGGCGGGAAAGCCTTAACAGTTCACATTTATGTTCATTTGGCTGCATTTCCACACATTTGTATTTTGCACACCACCCCAGATGGCCTAACTTTTGGGGATCATCCACTCACCTAGGGGCATCAAAGCTGTCATAGGAACCAACTGTGTAGTGCCTGAAGAGTCGTTTGGCTTTATCGCTGCGGCTCTCTGCAAAGCAAAGTGGAGAGGGAATGGGATTAGAGCAGAGGGGCATATGAAACCAAGGCAGCATCTTCTCTGGGTTCAGGACACTTTTCCTCCAGTAGCCACTCAGTGGCAGCACAGATTTAGGGCAGCTAATGGTGGCAGAGTGAAAAAAGATGTCCATGGAAAACGGGCATGTTAAAGAAATGGAATAAAAGGAAATCAAATGCATACTTTCTGACTTTCCTGTTTTCTGTAAGCTGCTGCACTTTCTCCTAATTTTTTATTTTGTATACAGTACTTGTTACTAGCATACATCTACACTTCATAAAACACCATGGATGACTAGTACTAATTATAATGCATGCTTGAATTTAAGCCATTGGTGGATCATTAGGGCCAGTTCTTTTCTCGGGCTTTTTAAGCCCTCTCCCATCATATTCAGTTTCCTGCCCTTCTAAAGTAGAAAACATAGGAAAACCATTATATAAGCTTACAATAGACTTAATATAATGAAATCCCTCCACCCTCTCAGATATTAGCTCATCCCCTTTACATCAAGACCCTGCTTGCTGTGGTGCTTGCCGCTCTTCAAACAACTAAGTGCAGTCTTTGGCCACCAAATGCTTGTCCATTCTTGATGTAAGTCCTCACTAGTAGCTATTATTTATGACAAGAAAGTGTGTTAGGGCTTGACATGTTCCCTGTGCCTCTTTTTAGTCCAACAAAGAAATTAAGTGATATAATCAAAAAGGAGGGCAAAAAGGGACATTGATCTATTTATGCACATCTTGAGATAATGGCTACATTTTAAAGAGAAATCTATTTTACCATAGTACTCAAGATATAGAGTGTATAACTATATGCAGAAGCCTGCTCTCCCAGTCCTCAATCAGCCTTTCCTACCCTGGTCCCTTCTAGATACATTAGACTTCAAATCCAAGAATCTCTAACTAGCATAGCCACTGTCCCTGTTGACCAAGGACTCTGGGAGTCAAAGTCCAATGCATCTGGAAGACACACAGCCAGGGAGATCTATAAAAAGTGGTCATGCACAACTTTAAGGTCCCTAATTCTTCTCTTGCCTTAATTTCTTGACCTTTTAACTGGGCTTTGACTGAGCACCCTCAAAATAGGGCAAGAGTGGGGACCCTGTAACCCTCCAGATATTTCTACACAGCAGATTCCAACACCAGTAGAAACTGGCTGGGCTGCTGGAAATTATGATTCATGACATTTGAAGGCTCACAAATTCTCCACTTAGAAATTCCTTCATATAAATGATTCTCCCCTGCTACTATTAGTAGTGCTTCACACACATATCTCTAAAATTCTCCAGTTATGAAACTGCATCCTTCCTGTAGTGAACCTTAAGGCACAATCTGTGTATAGGCTGACACTTCACACACTGCAGCTGGTGTAGCTCAACTGTTAAGTGTAATCGCATATTGGACAAATACTGTTTGTTTAGTATAACACCTTTTTTTCCCCTTGCTTTTAAGTATTATCACCAGATCCAAGCTGTGAAAGTTTACTAATAAAAATGTCATTGTGTCTGGACCCCTATGAAACCCCATGAACAAGGCAAAACAACTACATAGTAAAAAACTTAGCCTGGAAAGTTTTATGTGAGAAGATTTGAAAACAACAAGCTGAGAAATATTTCAGTAGTGTTTAATAAGTGTATATACACATGTGCATTCAAAGCTCAAGTGAGTTGTGCGTGTTCTTATTTTTGTTTGTGAAATATTCACAAGCATATGACTGAAAGAAACATTACTACATTATACTACAGCAAGTAAGGCCACACTCTGCAGGAGCAATGCATCACGCCAAAAGATGTCCAACTGTAACCAATTTGTGTTCCTGTCTTCTATCTTTTCATGAAACAACTGCTACTGAGGAAGAAGGAATGGCTGTTGGTCCCTCTAGGAACCACCTATCTGGCAAAACTTCTTGAATTCAATTAAAAAAAAAAAACCCTCAGCATTTTAAAAGAAAATCTACAGTGAAGAGATAAATAGATCTGAGCAAAACTACATTTTATATGTATGCCTCTCTCCATATTCTAATCTACTCATATGTTTTTCATATGCCAATGAGACAGGTAACATCATGAATCCTGAAGGCTTTGGGGGGAATTAAATACCAGTGTAATATTTTTGATTGGATATTAGTTAATGCTAATTTAAAGTGGTAGGGGGAGAGAGAATGAAAAACTGAACAAAAAAGAGGCAAAAAGGCCTATGAAAAACCAGGAGGAGAAAAGAATACTTGGAATTTATAATACTTTTCTTCAGCATTCTGGAAAATACTATGTTTGCATTTTGTTTTTTTTTCCCCCAAGAAAAAATGAGGGGGAAAATGAAAAGGGAGCCCAGAGAAAAAACTATAAACTGGATAAATTATTAAGATATTCAGGACAAGGATGGTGGTTTAATGCAGTGTTTTTCAAACTTGGCATGCTGGCTAGGGAATTCTGGGAGTTGAAGTCCACACATCTTAAAGTTGCCAAGTTTGAAAAACACTGGTTTAATGCCTTGCAGCAATGGCTTCCTTCCCCATTTCTCCCTCCCTCTCTCTCTTTTTGTGGTTACAGTAAAGCAACGGGAACATTCTGGGGCCACTTCCCTCCCATAAGGGAGCTCCACTGTGATGTGCTATCTTTTCAGAGGTATAAACCCAGTTTATATCATTGCTGCCCATTTTCCCCCAGTATTACCCTGGAAGTAAGCTATGTCAGGTGTTTTCAAACTTCTCCAGGCCGTGGAACCTGCTGAAAAAATTCCCAGAACCTCTGATCAAGAGGCCAAACTCTAGTGATAGAAAATTGGCTATACGTAACTGAGTGAATTTTTTTTTAAAAAAAATCTCTTGCGGTAGCCCATCAAGTTCTCATGGACCCTGGAGTTCTACAAAACACAGTTTGAAAATCCCAGGCAACATTGTGATGTAATATCCTTCCACAGGGATGCTTGCTGGGGGGGGGGGGGGGCAAAGTAGTTCCAGAGTAGCTGTGAGTGCAAAAAAATATAAGGGAGGGAGAGAAAAGGCCGCCTTCTCTACAAGCATTAAATGTAAACTATAATCCTAGAAATTTCTAGGAATTCTCCTAACCTACCTCCTCAAAATGCTGAAAGTGCCCCCCTGCATTGCAGATAGGGAATGGAGCAGTAATGACAGGATGGCCTTTTAGTCAAATAAAAAGTGAAGGTTCCAACAAGCTATTTATGTCCTTTTCTGAGTTACTCCATTCTATTACCCTTCTCCACCAAGCACAACTTTAAAAAAATTAAATAAAATTAATAATCAAAAAGCATGTTGTGCCCACCAGCTATGTTTAATTCTTTCTTCTTATTCTTCCTTAAAGACTTCTTATACTTTTGCAAACTATGCGATTTCCCCTATCCTATTGATATTTCCCCTTGGTACATATTGTTCTGGCTACACAGAGACTCATTCTTGGAAAATGAGCTTGTTATTAGAGTGTGTGTCTAGTAAACATGCAAAAAATGTCCATGAAAGTGTCCTTGAAATGATGTGAAACCATCTAGCATAGTAAGGCTTTCTGATTAGTAATGGGACAAGATTTCACTCCATTTCATGAAAAGGGACACATATTTCATTTAATGAAGTGTTCAGAAACCGCAGAAACTGACCTGTCAAGACTGTGTGTGTGTACACATAGAAGGGCACAGTTCAAGGTGCTGGTGATCACCTTTAGTCTTACATAGCTTGGTCCCTGGCTGTCTGAGACCCCTTGCTCCAAACAAAATCTGCCTACTCAAAACACTGTCTGTAGAGAAAGCGCGCTGAAAGTCCTTGCTCCTTGCGGAGTGTAACAATAGGGGACTCAGAGGTAGGCGTTCCCTGCGGGAGGTCCCCTCCCATAAAAACACCCTCCCATCAGATACAAGAACTATACCCTCACTTTTAATATTCTGGAAGGGTTTTTTTCTTTTTTTAAAGTTTTTTTCAACACACATTTGGGGAGTGAGGTGAGAGTGCATAGAGGTACCTGAATTTGGGATGAATCTCTGTTGTTTGATGTCATAGAGTGCTATCGCATTATTATTGTAATACTTTAATTATTGTTTTTTATTTTTGACCTATTGATAAGCTTCGATCATGTTGACGGTATTGCAACAGATTTACATCTGCTAAGTCTGACTTAGAGTCAGATGACTGAAGCGGCATTAAAGCACTCGTAACAAATAAATAAAGGCATGATCTGGAACACCTACCTTGCTTCCCTTCCTGGGACTTGTTGGGCACTTCCTCCACGCAGTCTGAGGGGAACCAGCCTACACGACCCTTTACCTGTCCCTCCCAGAAGCCGCCTTCCCCAACACTCAGCACTGCAAAGGAGATAGGCATTATTAGGGGCATACAGATACTAGAGATGGTATGAGGGTAGGCCAGCAGTTTGTCATTTCCTCATAGCCAGTTTGGTACAAGAGCCAAGGCCAAATCTACACCTAGCAACATCCATCATCCTTAGGTCAGTCTTTTGGCCTAGACTTTTGGCCTGGACTTCCCTAGAAGATTGTTACATGCAGAATGACCTGACTAGAATAACCAACTGAGTTTAACTTGCTTTTTTTATTTTTTAAGTTTTTTAAGGCTATTTTTGAAGCTTACACTAAAATCTTGCCTTGAGATTTCCCAGAGATTCCCAGATTCTGGTCCTCTCTGTTCAACAACTATCTGACTGTCTGTTGAATTTTACTTGCATGTTGCCATAAGGATACCATTCTCACATACCTTAGGAGACCAAGCTAGTTTAGTGGGCCCATTTGCTCTGTTCTCCAGGGAAAGGGAATGGCTGATGAACTCAGCAGGTATGGCTGAGGGGTGGGAAGAGGCTACCACTGCTGCACTTAAACTCTGCCACCTGAGGCCCAACACACTGAAGCACAGAGTGCTTGAAATGAAATTGGCTCTTTTTCCTATTTTCTCCTCCCTATTTTTTAAAAGTTCTTGAAGCCTTAGATCATCTATCTACATGCTTTTTCAGATACTGTAGAGGTCCATCATCTTCCCCTTGCATTTTCTATTATGTTCCACCAAATAGTGGGGAGGAAGAGGAAGGAAAAGGTTAACTGCAATGGAGGCCTCCTGGTATTAAACTCACCATTATATGGCTACTGCCACGGTCATGCTGCTTCTAAAAGCTTTGATTACATTTCCCTCAACTGGAAATAAATTGGAGAACAAAGAGAGGAACATCTCAATGGCATGGGAAGTCCCACCAACTACACCTGTTGAGATTCCCCCTTCTGTATATTAAAGCTGCAAGAGGCTTTTGCTCTTCTGCATCTGATCACCTGCTCTATTCTGCTGTATATGTAGACCTGAAATCGGCCCTCTTATCTTAGGATGTATAGCATCCCATTGCTCCAGTAATTTCACAGACTATTGTCTGCATAACCATCAGTTTAGGGAAGGGCCAAGAGCACCAAACAGCTCTCAGCTAAACAAGAGATCAGTCTGGATATTTGTAAAGGCCAATCTAGTAGCTCTTACTCTGTAGGAGCAGAGAGGAAGAAAAAGAAAGGGACTGAGAAAGAGAAATAAATTTGGCTCCTGTAATATCCACTCTGGGATTTGACCCTGACTTGCTATTGTCATGTCAGATTTTACCTCTGAAGCAACATTACCATTCACAGAAACAGGGTCTTCCATTCTTGGTTTAGGGCAGTGGTAGATTTCTGGCTTGTAAGATCTACTGTATTTTTTAATTTGAACCTCAGAATTCACTAAGTGGGGCGTGCTGCAAGAGAATTTGTTCATGCTTAGAATAAACAAATTCTGAGCCCAGATATTTGATCTGAACACAGATCAGATCAACTATAAAAATGAATGTCCATCAATTAGATTTACTGCATATCTGTTTTTCACTTTCCACTTTAATATTACTTGATTTGGAATAAATAACAACAGAACACAGCTTTTTCTTGCAAGGGGGGGAACAGCACCAAGCATGAGAAGTGCAACAAATACTATAAGCACAATACAGGTTTTTAAAAGAAAAGATATAAGCTGAAGGGATGAGTTGCTTTTCTCTCAGGGTGCTACATACTTTAGGGTTAGTGTTGGTGGTAATCTTCAAAGAAACAGTAAACCAGAATTGGGGTCCATGATATGCATTATTTAAGAATCTCTCTCCTTGAACATTATAGTCTCTACAAGTGAAAAGGTGCCTTTTTAGTTCCTTACCTCCAGCTTTGAAGGATAAAAAGAACCATGCCATCATTTTACCTGCCAAAAACTCAAGATTCAATCTCTACATCTCCATCTAAGTGATCAAGATTATGCAAAAGCCCTCTGGCCTAAGACTCTAGGGATCTACATGCAATTAGGTTAGAAAGTACTGGGTTAAGAGGACAAATAATATGAGTTTGGATAAGACAACTTCCCATCTTTCATTAGAATAATGCAGATTATTCTTTTTGTCAATAGTCAAATACTTCCTCATTTTACAAAATTCTAATCCTGCTACTATTCCCTAGACACAAATCCACACACTAACAAAAAAGCCACAAATCACTCATGCGTAGCTGGCTGATACACACCAAGACATTTCAGACACCAACAAAAAACCATGTACACAAACACAAGCCAAGCCTTACAATTAACCTGGCTGAGCCAAACACAAGGTTCTCAAAGCATGAAGTAGGAGGCAGCCCCCCTCCCCAATTTAGAGAGGTCTAAAGTCCTTCCTACCCTCAATCCCACCCCCAATGAAATGTGTGTATATCGATCACTTGTTTCCATGTCCTACTAAGGATTAAGTATGGGTTCCTTACTTGTGTTGCATGAACTGTATGCATGTCTGCTGAAAAATATGTGGAGCAACTTGTTTTTTTTTTAATGTTCATGGAGTTCTCACCTGACCCATTCCCCCCCTGCCTTAAGTTCTCACCTGACCCACTTCCCCTAGCAGAACATTTCTAGATGGTGAAAATCAACAAGGCTTGAAGGATTCAAAAGAACTGAAAGGGATGGATCAAAGATTCTTTCCTGCTGCCCTTCTCCGCACTTTCAAGAAAGTGAAGGAGATTTTGAGAAGTCAAGTCAAAGTGTCCTGGACACAGGAATCTTGCCCAGACGTCTTCCACCAGGCGATTCTTGGAGAATCAAGTTTCCTAATTTTTAAAAATTGGTGTTTCTTGGGGAGGACCAAGTTTCTTACTCCTTCAGTTAGAGGAGGCTCACTACAACAGAGTTTGAGAACCACTGTGCTAAGCCCAATGATTTCTCCCAAAGAAGTCGAACAACACTGTAGACTTGTGAAGAATCCCTGGACAATCCAAGGGTGTGCACAAAGATCAACGTACCCTTGATCTTCTCGCCCTTGCTGATGGAGAGCTCACCCTCAGCCTGGGCCTGGTAGGGTTTCACAGCCATGAATGTGCGGCCAGGCACAGCAGAATAAAGTTTCCGCTTCACACCTCGACTACTCAGTGTACTGCTTCCAGTGGATTCCTTCTGGTAGCCACTGGAACTGCCAGGAGAAAGAAGGAAAAAGAGGCCAAGTTAAAGGCAAATACAGTACAATGAATTACTTGGGATTCCTCTTCTCTTTTGCAGGAGAACAATCTATTTACTGGCTGATTCTGTTCTTCTCCTAGTAGTCCTGCAGAGATAAACTACATGTTAAGTTAAAGAGATGCAATTTTCATCTTTTCCTTCTTTTGAAATAACAAGTACATGCTGGTATCAGGACTGGGATTACAGCCCTCCTTCTGTGACATGTGCAGGGGAGGTCAAAAAAGGCAGGGTAGTGGTTGCGGCAGTACAATGAAGCCTACCTCTTTGTATGTGTATGTGATGATGATGTGCCCCACCCCTGCAGATGACCGTGCACTTTTCTCCTGATGAAGAACCCAGGTTCCTTTAAATGTTGCTGCACTACAACTTCCAGTAGACCTAGTCAACATAGGCAATGGTGAAAAATGTTGGAAATACAGTTCAGCAACAGCTGGTGAACTACATACTCCCCACTCCTGTTGCCACTGTGCCTACAAAAACAGGAAGCAAATCTACTACTCCTGCAATAAATAGCAGCTTAAAAAAAAAGGATAATTTTCCTTTGGAAAATGTACTTGGCATAGCACTCATCTTTATCAAATGCACCCTTCAAAATTATAATACAAAAATGGAAAGGAACAAATTATTTTAATTGTAACACAAGCAAAATCTTACCAAAAGAGTCATATATATGAGATGGATGGCCATATAAATTTACTAAATAAATAAATAATGAATAAAATGTTGCAGGGTAGAGTATGCCTACTAAGGTTCTATCAAACTAGTGATGCCCTCTTCTGAAAGATGTAATTCCATTCGCTTCTCCCACTCCTTGTTTCCTAACCTTACAAAATGGTTGGTCAGTCCTCATTAGCACTGGGAGAGTCCCCTTGGTACGGCTAACAATTTTCTGAACTTCCACAAACTTTGGATGCTCCAAGCCTGCTGGTTTCTCACTCTCTTTTTTGCAGGTGATGCTTTTAGGTTATATAAAGATCCACACTCATGAGATACTTCTATTACTATTATTGTTGTTGCAATTGTTACTATTATTGTTTCACTGTCTATATGATATTAATTTTTGCATTATTAATATTATTGTGGACATTTGAATTGTTGGTGTACGATTGTAAGCCACCAGGAGCTCTTGGCAAAAGGCAAATGAGATAACCAAATAAATAAATAAATTTTAGCTTGAGATGCTCTCTCTATTTAAGAATCCAGAATCTTGGCTCCATGGTGGTTCTTTAATCGCTCTCTTGCCACACAACCTCTGAGACTAGTAGATTTTCTATGTCACATCCTTTCCAAAAGAGTATAGCTTCCTGATCACACTTTACCCTAGGGAATCTTTAGATTCTGATGCTTGTGGACCTAATTTTCTTCAGGCCAAGTCTTTAAGTCATGTGCTGGGCCACCATTCTAAAAACTAGACGGAGACAGCCTAAAAAAGCAGCTGGACCCAGAACAAAAAATAAATTTCATTTCATTTCATTTAAATGCAATCAAACACCTTTAAGTTGAGCATACTGTCTTTTACTTAATAATTTCCCCTACCTGCCACATTAGAAATTACAATTCAGGGGCAAATTTTGGGAAGATCTTTGGAGCCACCTCCAAAGCCATTCGGGATTTCAGGTGGAGCATTTCTGTATTAGCACCTAGTTCCCTTCCAAGAAACCAAGAGTTGGTATTACCATTCAGGAAAGACATCAGGTCCTCTTTCAGCAGAAGAAGCAGGAGGAAATGCAACAGCTTACCACATTTTGAAGTAAATTATTATATGAAGCCAGGGCAGGCAAATATTTTACAGCAAGAAAGTATACTTTTTAAGAGCTATCATATTTAGGAGTTTGGGGTTTGTATTTTGGTTGGTTTGTTTGTTTTTTGCTTTTGAGGCAGTGAAATCCCCAGAGGTTAGGCTGGAATTTTTGCTCTTCTTTTTATTGTTTGGGTCCCTCCTTCAGCACAATAGGTTCTAGAAGCTTAACACTGGTATTTGAAAGAGGGGAAAGGAGGAGAAGACCAGGCCCATTCTAAATTTGTACATCGGCGGTATGACTTTGAGGACTTTTCTGGGGGGGCAAAAGATGAGGCTGAGAAACAATGTCTTGTGATCCTAATGGCCTAATGTTAAATCCTTCCCCTCCTCTACCAAACTACCAAACCCATCAGATCATGTCTATTTACCCAAAGCCAGCTCTGAAGCTTCTAATATGGACCTCAAACCTCACCTGGGTCGACCACGCTGTTTTTTGGCCTCATCTGTGTGGCGCCCCCGTGATGGCGAGCGGCTGCGAGCACCACGGGGACTGCTGGAGCTGCGCAATGTTCCTGTGGTGATCTTCTGGCCCTGCACAGCCACAGTGGCAGATGGAATAGATGGCTGAGCATAAAGCATCCAGTCCGGGAGGTTCATGCTGGTATCACTGTTGGCCCGCAGCAAGGTATGTGGCACTGTAAGGTTCTGAGGACCATCCCGGCGCCGGCTGGCATATTGTGGAGTCTCCTGGAAAGGAACTAAAAGGGATAGTGATGTCATAAAAAAGCTAAAAAGTAAAAACGGGGAGAGCTGATGATGGAGAATGATGTTATGCTTTAAATTGTGCAGAAAATCCTCCTTTGAATCTCAGAAGCGAAAGCAGAGGCTTGGAAAGATTTCTGTTTTCACATCTCAGGCTTCAGTGTCTACACAGACCCCTGCCTCACCCGCTGACGGATGAAGAAACACGATGCCCATTCGTTCAGTTTGGATCCTTAGATCCCTCTGGCTGTTGGCTTTGCTGAGGGAGGAGAAAAGAGGGCATTAGAGAAGAGTCTACCCATCATTATGGGGGTAGCTCCTGAGGAAATTATTTACAAATACAAAAGTCCCGAAAGTGGGGAACTTAAGGAAAGTGAAAGGAGGAGAACTCAGTAAAAGAGGAAAGAGGCTGAGGAGGTCTTTGCCAAAATGTCCTCCGCGGACCCTCTTTTCCGTTAGTGGGTCCCAATTAGAGTTCGCTTGCAAGGTTACAGCTATGAGCAGTGTAGTGACTGCAGGGCATGATCAGTCGCAGGATGACAACGCAGAGCAGGCTATATTCCAGCAGGAGGAGTGGGCCGGAGGGTAGGGATCTGGGAGATGGAAGGACAGGTCTGAACAGGGCACAGCGTCCTAACCTAGAATACCAACCCCTCAGGTACTAAGAACATTTTTAATGCCAGGATAGGCTAATATGGATGGGATATTGATTCTCTGTAGAAGTAAGTGAATCTGCTTAGAAAGCAGTTTTAAAATAAAAGTCAGTTCATTCCTTTGTTTCTATGTTAATGAAATGTCTATGCTATTCTATACCATCCTCACATTCCACCCTGTCTTAGGAGAATTTCTAAACCCGAAAAGGGGTTTAATGGTGGCAAGTGTAGAAGAAAACAGAGATAAAGCTGACAAAGGTATGCAAGAACCATTAGCAGAGAAAAGGGACAGCAAACAACATCTCAGCCTTGAAAAAGGAGGGAGCGTGAGAAAAAGACCTCCCTGGATTCTGGTATAAGAGGCGGCAGAGGGAAGCTTTGGTGGGTTCCAGGATTTTGTTATCACATCCTACAACAATGGAGTTTCACTCATCTTTGCTGTGTCTGTTTCCTGATGCAGCCTACCCCAAAGGGCCGACATCAGCAGACCAAAAAGTAATAAAGGAAAAGGCCACAAGAAAGAGGGAACACAACAAGCTGCCTTAGCAAATTTTCCAGAGCCCAACATCATTCTGCTTTGGCATACTCTGAGGAATTAATGGCAGCCCCCAATTTCCCATAGTGACTCTGCATTGGGGCCCATGGAGTATTCTGGAAAAAGTTCAAATGAAAATATTCTCAAAGGCACCCAAGGCAGATGGGCGTTAAGACTGACTGGCTCTGCCAGGATGTTGAGAGTTAGGGGCACCAGGGTGCTGACCCTGGTTCTAAAAGGAGCAGGGAAAAAAGTGGGAAGGCAATTTGGTGGGGGCACGGCAATTATTACTGGCTTGAGGACAAGATGTCAAGAGCGACAGGGCAGCAACTGGGAAGAAAGAGCTTTGCACTTAAACAATGCACCTTCTGAAATGAAAAGAGGATTCTCTGTCACAGAGTCTAAAAGATGTCAAATTCCCGTCAGCAAGAAGAGGCAAATCACATAAGTAAAACTCCAATTCAAAAATCCAAACCTCAATAATAAGTGAAATTCCTAGGTGCTGCCATCAGATTTCTTATTATTCTGGTCTCCCAGGTGACAAGGTGGCAAAAAAGAGGGATGGTGCAATCCATATTCTATTATACTCATAAGGGCTTTTTAAGTTTGTTGTTTATTTGTGTTTGTATGATTTCCAGCCCACTTTATTAATAAAAATAATCCCAGTGTTGCCACATGCATTTAGAATGAGACAATAATTTTTATAGGAAAAAAAAAAAAAGCAAAAACCAAAGTAAACATCACTGGTACAAAAAGGCCTTAAGCATGTTTAAACCATTTCAGTTCCCATGGTGACTCTCCCCATATCTTCCCTGAAGAACTTGGAAATTGTTAGTTTTGTCTGAGTTCTGAAATGTTTGCTAATAATTCTCAGCTTCTTTGGAGAACTACATGCGCAGGGTTCTCATTTGTATATGTATGTGTGGAGATGTGGTAGGGCAATAGATGTGACATGCACAGAAGTAAATTACAGGTAGTTCTCGTTTAGCAATCACAATTGGAACTGGCAACTTGGTTGTTAAGTGAAATGGTCACTAAGTGGAACCAGAACTGTGCTTATGATCTTACTTCAGCTTTCCTTTGCTTCACAGACCTGCAAAGGCTGTAAATGTGAGGACTGGTTGTAAAGTTACTTTTTCATCACTGCAAATGGTCGCTAAACAAGACAGTCACTAAACAAGACCGCCTGTACTTTTGTAGAGCAGCCGCATTAGCCTCCTTCCCTCAAATCAAACTTACCTACATCTGAATCCCGATGGCTTTTGATCAGCTCCCCCAGCTCAAAATTTCCTGCAATGACTGCCACCTAAGATAGAAAGAAAATGTATCCATGTAAACATTGATCTCTCTCTCTCTCTCTTTATATATATTGGCAATGTGGAACTTGAGGCGCCAAGGTGCCTAGGAGAAGCTCCCCAAGGGGTGCTACCAAGCTCCCGAAAACAGTACAATTTAAAAACCCCTGAAATCTTGTGAGATTTCAGTATTCTTGCCCAAGAATGAAAAGTGGCCTGAAAATGCTGCTATCTTATCTCTACATACGAGAAATAGGTATTGAGAAATCCCTAAGAAACGATATTTCTCAAGTGTGATCTGTAATTCAAGCTGGGGATGATGGCCATTCTACTTCAACTCATTTGAATGGTACCAGATTGGCAAAGGCTGCAACATCCATACTTGCAAGGAAAGACTATTTGCAGAATCTACCTTCTGATGTCTTCAATACCTTATTTTATTCCAATATCTTCTGAGTCCAATGTTGAGCCAGTGCTAGGGGGACATGAGTAACTCTTGCAGTTTTGGAGATTTGAGGCAAGGAGGGGATGGGTGTTCTACTCCCCCCGCCACTTATCTCCTATGTCACACAGATGATGGCACCCTGGGACTGCAGTACTGGTGACAAACTGGGGGAATCTACAAGAATTTACAGAAACTGGCAAAGTATGTAATACCAATGTACCAATTTCCTTGAGAAAAATATCAACCAAAATATGTACAGCAATGTCTGCAAACTGAGACCTAGGAGTCATGTTACAATTACTCCTTTCCCTAAAATATCAAATTAAATCTACAAACACCCACATTTAGAGGCTCTAATGCTGAAGCACTAGAAAAGAGGGAAGGTCAGGGGGTCAGCCCTACGATGCCTGGAATCAAATTGCCAGCATGCTCTGCTCTCACTCTCTCTTGGACTCAGCTCACTGCACACCTGGAAGGCAGTTTGACCATGGTTGTTCTTGATCTCTTTGTTAGCTCCTCGGTATAACAGGATTCGGGCACAGCTTTCCTGGGAGACAAAGAGGAGAGGAGAGAAGAGAGAGGGGAAGAGAGCCCAAGAAGAAATATGTGAGAGACTGCTTCCATTGTTAGCAACCTCAGTGGACAGAGGGGAGTGTACCGGGAATGGACTTCTCAGAGATGGGGCTGACTTTGGTTCCATTTACATTTCAGTGCAAATTTACTCTGCACTTCTTAAATGTATATTATATGAAAGGAACCTTCAACCTTTTGGGGCCAGTGGGCGCATTTGGTATTCTGAGAAAAATAAATGGCTGCCCTGGGGAGGAGTCACCCAGTCACAAAATGGTTGTTATGGGGAGTGGTGCATAGCCAGTCACAATATACTCATTTCACAGAGCCACACTTAGAAGGCTAAAGACAACGCAAAGCACTGACTTCTAGCCATATCCTATCTTTACTTCCTAAGAATGTCTCTTAGTCCATGTGGGTCCAAAGACATTCAGGAATTAAACACAGCAGGGAGCTGGTTTCCAGGGCTTCACTATGAAGTACTCCCAGTCAACTAAAATTAAAATTGAAAACGAGTCAAAATGAGCAACCTGAGCAGAACTGAAGTAGATTGGTGATTTTGTCCCTTTTAACAATGATAAATCCAAACAGATCAAATGATTTCCCCCCCACCCTTCACTGTTAAATAAAATCCCTGGAATATATGGGAATTTCTCATTATATAGATAGGGCAGAGTGGGATCTGAACAACTGGCAGATCTTTGACCAGGGTGTGCAGGATTAAAAAAACAAAATGGGCATGGTTTTGATCACATGGTTATGGCCGCCATGTTAACTGTTTTGACTTCACCCCTGCGAACGGTTCTGCCTCTGATTATAATCCTGGGCAGGTCAGTATTCTTCCAGAGTTGGAATCTGGAAAGGAAAGCTACATTTGGGTGGAATGCAATAGTAATGCTTCCAGACTGGCCAGGTTGCCTCCAGGCTGCTTTTAGTGTCTTCAGCCTCACCAACTGTAACGGAATATGGGAAGCCGGAGATGGGGGGGCAGAATCCTCTTTTTTATGTCCCTCTAAAACAGTGTTGTCCAAACTTGGCCACTTTAAGATGAGTGGACTTCAACTCCCAGAATTCCCCAGCCAGCATAGGGTTAGGGTTAGGGTATAGGCATAGGCTGGCTGGGGAATTCTGGGAGTTGAAGTCCACTCATCTTAAAGTGGCCAAGTTTGGACAACACTGCTCTAAAACATAATTGTAATTGGTTGTTGCCTGTTTAGTTAAAGCAAATTTCTCGTGTTAACAAATTCGCGAGCAAAGCATCAATTACATGGGGGTAGATTCTTGGCTCTACTGGCATGACTTTCTAATATTCAAAGGATGTTTGCTAATTTGGAGGTACACACATTTAAAATAAATAAATGGACCTTCCTTTTCCACCTAACTGCAGAAAATCTCAAAGGAAGGAATTTTAGAGTTGGATCCTAGAGCCAGATAAATCCCAACCTTTAGGCAATGAAGGAAAGATGATGGAGGTAAGATGAGGAGCTCACAAGGTTACCGACATCGTCCTGAGAAACTAATTAACTAAAAATATTTCTAAAATGGTGGAGAAAAGAAGTTGGTATGCTGTGTATTACACTGCTAATGACTTCAATGTCTACCATGAAAGTTATAGCCAGGATGTTATTTTTATAGCCAGGTACTGTGTGAGATGCTGCCATGACACAAATGAGGATGATGTACCAAGAGTGGGGCTACCCAACCCCAAGAGGACATACATTATAGCCAATCTTTGTAAATTATGCCTAGAATATAAAGGTAGCTTAACACCATACAGTCTGGCATATGGGGGAAGACTGAGTGAAAATTTCCAGACAAGTAGGCTTAATTGGGGAAAAGGAAACAAATGAGAGGAGGAGGGAAGAGGAGGAGGAGGAGGAGACACAGACGTTCAAATAACAGTAATAATGTCAATCTAATTTAGTTGGTTACATCTTATCTACTTGAACAGATTCTTGGATTTCAGAATATATGAAGAGTTATTTGCAGAAAAGATGGGCTAAGGGAATGTTAGTCCCTTGCAGAGTATTTCTGGTCACCTGATTGTATAGTCCCAAAGGAGACAATGGACTAGGTGATCCCACACATTTTTATGGGGGTTTGAGGACAATGACAGCTAGCCTCCTACCTCACATTGGACCAATAGTAAAATAAGCTCCATCTCTGATCTCAAGGTAGCCTACCAAATTTTACTTAGAAAAACGGTTCCAACTTCACAGTGTTTTGTCTTCCATAAGACAAAATTGTCTCAGGTGCTTGGGCCAGGATGTTAGGAGCTTGCCCTAGCAGATGGAATATGTAATTATTCCCCAATTGTGCAACTTATCGTTCTTGGAGGTTTTTTTGTTGGGACACTGCAATTTACTTTTATGGCTGTACGCCACCTGGAGTTGCATTTTTGCAAGTGGGTGACTGAATATATAAATCTTTAAATAAATTAATTAAAATATCAAACCAATTAGTTAGTTCAAATGAGTTGGCCATTGTAAAGGGAAATTAAATTGGGAAAGTGAAGTGCAAATATACACCTAGGACAATGATCAATGCAGGTATCAGCCCCACTAGGCAGACCAGAGTGGGAAATCAACTCTGCATGAAGGCTAAAACTACTTTTATTGAAATTAGCTATAATAACAGAATCTTGCAAGTCTACTTGTACTGTCCCTTCCCTCCTTCTTATACCCCAGTGATTTAGGGAGGCGTCTGTCTGAGCCACTTCCCAATGTTATCTCATTGTTTTGGACTCAAAAAAATGCTTGGGCCCCTTTTGCCTAGGTAACGGTTCCTGCATATCTCCATCAAGGTCATCATCCTTACTCTCTACAGCAGGGATCCTTAGTGGGAGTCCAGATTTCCAGATGCTTCAAATCACTTTACTGATTAATACTGGACTGTGAAAATTAATCATTCTTACCTTGTTGTAGAGTGCACAGATGTGCAATGCTGTATTCCCGGATGCGTTCTGTGCACCTGGCTCAGCGCCATAGAAGAGCAGGTGTTCCAAATGCTGGGAGTTTCCATGTTGGCAGGCCTGGTACGTGGAGAAGCAGAGGTCAGGAATGGAAGGTGGGGCTAGATGGTCAGATGGACAGGTGCAAGTCACAGCCACCCCCCTCAATCTTTAGACTTCGAGCCAGCCCTAGCAGGAAACATATACAGGACGTAAGATGGGTCGCTAGCTCTCTTGCCCACACAATCAAGTTACCACACGTGGAAACTTGGGATGGCTGGATTGTGACTGGTATGTAGGACCTCACCTGGTGTATTTCTTGCCAGCCATTCTCATCAGTGGTGCCAATGTGGGCTCGATTGTACAGCAGAAGTTCACAGCAGTGTGGGTCACCTCCAACCATGGCTGTATGGTAGAGTGGGGTCAGCCCGCGGCGGTCCTTATAATTGGGGGAGCCCCCCAGGTCCAAGAGTGCCTGTTTAAGCCAGAGAGAAAAATATAGCTGAGCAATGGCAGCATCAATCCAACATTACTTCCTATCCTGAGTGAAGTCTGTGGCAATTTTGGGGCACCAAGCAGCATTGGTAGTAACACATTGACGAGGCCACTTTTATTTTTCAAATCTGTTATTCTGACTCTTTCCCTTTTGTGGAAGGATACCTGGATGAAATTAAAAGTTTTCTCCTAATGGTGTCTTCTGAAAAGGGGTTATCATCTCAGCCAATAGGCTTCTCAAGAGCTTCTCAATATTCAAGAGGCCCTGGGCTTGATATACTTGGGGAAGAGGAAGGTATTTATTGTAGTTTTGGAGAAATCACAAATACCTTCCTCTTCCCCAAGTATATCAAGCCCAGGGCCTCTTGAATATTGTCATCTCAGGCATTCTGAAATTCCTGCAAGTATGTTCTATGAATCTGCTGATCAAAAACTGGCATATCCTTCTGTATCTTATAAGGGCCCATTGCCCTGGATTATTATAATTGTTTTTATTTCATTTTAATTTTGTTTGCCGTCCAGAGTCACTTGTTGAGATGGGCAGAATTGATTAGGCTTGTCACCTTAAGCAGGCACCCAGCAATTTGGTATATCACACAAATCCTGGCACAGACTGTAAGTATCTCAAGTAGGGGGTGTGCCCCAGAGTAAGAATGACCCTAGATCTTCAGAGCAGCAGCCTCTCTTTTTATATTTATATTTTGGAAAGCACAATGTGCATTATTAGCAGACTGTGTAAATAAGCAGGAAATAAAAAGGTTGGCTTGGATCTTTATGTGCTCCTTTCACATTTGCCATAGTCTTAGAGCACAAGTTAGCATCTGACATTACCATGAGGGCTGAATAGTGGTGAGAACAGACAGCTTTGTGGAGGGCTGTAGCGCCATCCCTTGCCCGGAAATCTATGTGGGCACCGCCAAGGCACAGCAGCCGGATCACATCAATGGTCCCATCTAATTGGGCAGCCAACGTCAAAGGGGTTTCTGCAGAGAAAACTTTGGGTTACTATTGTGGAGAGGGATGTTGTGCAGTTGGCACCTAAAGTCATCCTTTCCTCCCTCTTTGTGTCTCCCAGACGGTACTTACCGCCGGTATCAGAATCATGATAGTTGGGATCAAGCCCTTTGTCCAGGAGCCGGGCCACTTTTTCAGCTGCTCCATGTTGCACGTACTCCAGGAACTTCTTCAAACCCGTCTGGGGAAAGATTTGTCAGGGATAACCAATGAGGGCTGGGAAAGAGACGGGACGGAATAGCACAGTGCAGGTTCGAAAGAGGAATTACAGCTGAGCTGGACCAAAAGCTCAGGCCATTTATAGCTTCTTGAGGTTGAGTGAATTTTAGTTTAAACATAGAGCAACTGTCCACAACAGCCCCCTCATCCACACACGTTAGAGCAAACTATTGTCTTCAGCTAAGAGCTGCATTTTACTTTTTACAATGTATTTATTTGCTTGTCTGCCTCCAAAACGTACTAAAAAAACTTACTAAAACTTGCCTTAAAGTAACCAAAGGTTAAACACCTTTATTTCGGGGTTTATGTTGTTAAAAAAGTGAAAATTTCAGAGCCAAAACCAGGCAATCTGCTGCAAAATCCTGACAATGGTATCTTGGGATCTCCGAGGATCACAGAGATAGGGCTGGGGCCACAGGTTGCCTGCCACTTACTAAGCAGAAGTATCTGACAGTAGGTATTCTCCTTTGTATTAAGTCTTATTAATGCAGTCATGTCAATAAGGCCACCAAACTACCAGCCTGATCTTTTCTCCTTATTATTCTGCCAGGGGGGTTAGTACCTCTTAAAAGGAGTAGAGAAGATTAAATAATAAGTTATCTCTTATAATTTGTCTAATCTGCATAATAGACATCTGAAAGAACATGTAGACTTTGCATATTGTGTGATTATACAAAAGTTGGAATTTTTACAGCCAGCTTAGAATCTCTCCAGACACTGAATCTTTTATTCTTTCCATAAAACTTTAAAAAGGTCTCTCTTTTCTCACCTTTGTGTGGAGTTTTGCTAGCTGCTTTTCATCTAGGTTGGTTTGCTTGTATACTCGGGTTTTGTAGCGAAACTGCAAAGAAGATGACAATGAGAGGACCAGAGGGGACGGGGAGGTGGGGGATTTACTGCAGCTGTACACAGAATGGATACATTTGCAGCCCCAGGTAAAACATGGATTAATGTAAATACACCCTTTGGTTTCTTTCTCCTGCATAGATGTTACCCATCCATGGTTTGTTTGAAGGCTAGTATCTAATTCAACTGAATGGCACAAATCTGCAAATTTAAAACAAATCATGGATTCCTTCTCTGGCATCTTCTTCCAGCATCAGTTTTTCATAAGGCAGCAGACTGAAAAAAAACCTTGATGGATTGTTTACAGGTGTGCAATCACAGTCATTGCCTAAACATTTCCAGAATCCCCAGAATCACCATAAGCATCTGTTCATCTTGGGCAGTTGCCACACGTCTTCCCTACCCTGACACTCTCCCTCTATACATTAATTTTCTTGGCATGACACTCTTAAGTGGCATCAAACGATCAGGTCCAATTAACCTTTTAATTTTCAATGATCCCCAACACTTAGTATTGCCCTGAGGCAGAAAATCAAAAGCATAGCTGGATCCAGCAGGTCTGTGCTATTGGTTGTATATCCCCCAAGATGTCTTGACAACATGAGATGGTCCAGAGGACACTTGACTTAAATCTAAAGCCATTCCTGGTACTTTCAGTTCAGAGTTGCACAACCTGGAGGCTGCATATGACCTCTGGTACATTTTTTGCAGCCCACTAGAGCATTCCCCACACCAATCCCAGAGCAAAACTTTGGCCTGCTTTTGGGAGCGGGGCAGGAGGGGAGTCGAAGTAAATTTTTATTGGTGCCTTAAGTCTTTTCAAACCATTTCACCCCTTTAACCACCACTGACACCCTCCTCCAATAAAATTAGAGTACTTTTTTCTGGTATGGGGTTTGCCCACTAGAAAGACGCATCTGCAGAGGAGGTCAAGAGTGGACAAACAACAAAAGGAGCATCATGCTAATGTAATGCAAGTTCCACCTCTTTTGTATGTGCATTATGAAGCATGTTCCAAATTGCACACCTGTGATTTAGTTAAAAGTTAAACGGACAAAATAAATAACTGTGCTGCTGTTCAACAAATGTTACAGGATGAAATTTGTGAGAAACACAGTGCTATAGGGGCTTTAGCATTAATGCACACATTTCCATGAGTGTCTATGACTAGAAAAAAGTATGCCTGGTTCCACTTCCTCCCTGCATTACAGAGTTAATTTCCATAGATCGGAAGGAAGTACATCAACTTCTAATATTCCTATGATTCAGTACCTCCCACTCTTCAAGAAGTGACTCAAGACATATCTATTTGTTCAGGTCTTGCCCAATTTACCTAATTTACCACTTTCCCTTGTTGTCTTATCTTGTCCTTCCCACTCTTATGCACTTCATGCGCCTGATCAAGCAAATTGCAAGTTTACAGGCAAGGCTTCCTTACCGTTAACATTATTATAACCAGTCCTTCAGTCCAATTGGTTTTAACAGGACTTAGGCATGACTAACCTCTAGATCCAAACCATCATAGGCTGTATTTGACAGCAGCTTCATAGAAAGCAGTTCCTATTTTCATCATCTCCCTACGAACTACAGTCCTCTGAGACATATCCCATAGTTTTTCAAAACTCTTCCAAATCTTAGGATCAGTTTCTTTGTGGACCCAAGGACTGCAGTGGATTGTGGGGGAAGAGAATACGTAATCCTGGATGTCCAGCTAACACTAGGTATAAACCTAGATATTTATATTTGATGCATTCTTCTTTAATCTTGAGAAAACAATACTCTTAGTATGGATGTAAAGGAAATAGGTAAATGTTTTAATGGTGCTGTGTTTCAGATGCTGTAATTATAAATAACAATGACTGACAACAGGCCCATGAAGCAATTGGCAAAGAAGAGAAAATCTGCACATGCAATGAACTTTTTTAAAAAGCAGCAGAGCCTGATGAAGGCTTAGTGTATATATTAAAATAAAATATCCTGTATTAATTCTTTTCTTTTCTGCATGCTGCTCAGCGATTACCACGGAGGAATGGGAAGGAAATTAGCTTTACTCTGGAAATCCATGCCTCAGTCAAGCCAGATGGTTCTAGATACAGGTAGCCTTGTTTAGTGACCACAATTGGAACCAGCTACTCAGTCATTAAGAAAAGTGGTTGCTAAGTGAAACATCACAATTTTACGATTTCACTTCAGCTTTCCTATGCTTTAAAGACCTGCAAAGGACTGGTTGCAAAGTTACTTTTTTATCACCACTGTAACTGCAAATGGTTGCTAAACCAGGCAGTCACTAAACCAGGCAGTCGCTAAACAAGGACTATTTGTATTTACCTCTGTAAGGGAGAGTGGATAATCTATAGCCAAAGTGCCATGTTTGTGGCTTCCAGAAATTATACCAAACTTCAGAACCACTTTTCTCACCAAGTTTCAATGGGGAAAATATAAAAGGAAAAAGTGGAGTGCAATCCTTCATTCAGATTTTATAGATCAACTTTTCCCAAATACCACACATGCGCACGCACACACACATGTACCAACACACACCCAAGTCCTAGGAAATCCAATTCCCGCCCACTTTGATGATACTAGCATATTGTTGCCTCAGTTCTTGACCTCCATTTATTTTATAGGAATAGTGACCCTGGCTATGAAAAGATTGCTCAGCCCTTCATCTAGGTTTGAAGGTTCTTCTCAGTCTGGGGTTCTGACCAGTTTACTGCTCTCCCCAATTCTTGACAACACTGGTGACTGATGAAACTTCTGATGGGGAACAGGAAATCAGTAGGGCCTCCAGGACAGGCCCCTTATTAAAAAAAAAATGTGATAGTTGGCTAGATGAGGTTGCTATCATGCTCCAAGTATGATGCAATTCCCTTATACAGAAGCAAGCCAAACCAATTATCTATACCTTGGGGGTGCATAGCCAATAGGAACATCGGAACCCAGAGAGACCTGCCTCTCACTGGCTCCATGGCCACACTGGTTCAGTTCACTACAAAGCTAAGTAGGGAAATACTTGGTACTTTAAAATCAACTTGGCTGGCCAGCACAGTGCTTTTATTTTATGTGCAATTATTGACTAGTTGTCAGCAACTAGCAAGGAGGAAGAGGAAAAAAATGTAGCTTTGCTCCCTAGTAGAGAATAGTGGGAAACAAAGGTGAGTCAGGTGATGGAAGCCTTCAGAAGAAGGAAAGCAGAGCTGAAAATACAAACTTGTCTAGCAACCATTCAGACTAGAAATGCTTCTTGAGTTAGTGATGACGTAAACAGCCTTTCCCAGTCTGGGGCTTTGCAGATACAGTGGACAACTGTATGCAGATACTGCTATTTGTTTTTTTTTTAAATAAAACTGCGAGTGCTCTCCCCCAATGCTCATCCCTCCCTGACTCAAATGTGCTGCTGGACAAGCAGCAGCCTTACCTCAAGATAGGGCACCCCCTTCTCAAAACTCTGTGGGTACTCGCGCAAGAGTCGCTCTTCATCGAGGAATTTGGCATCCCGTCCATTGGTGGCTGGCTGGAAGAGTCCGTAATTTAGAACATCCTTGAGGCTTTCATTGAGGGTGCAGAGAATTTGTTGTTTTGCCACCCAAATGGCTGCATCAGGGTTGAAACGTAGGCATTTCTAAAGCAGAAACAGGCCATGCAGGCGAAGGGAGTGGATAGAAAGCAAAACAATTCCATCAAATCAGCCCCAAATAATAGCATGATTCTGCCCCAATGGAGCATTGTGTGTCCTATAATAATGCTTTTTAACCTTGCATTTAGGACTACTTTTTCTTCTGTGATACACTTAGCTAGCCTTGATTGATCTGAAATAGCTAAGCTGGGTCAGTCTGGTTAGTAGGGCCATGGAGAGCTTAGGGTATGATTTCAAAAAGGCAATTTGGAGCATGTAGGAGCATAAAAATAGAACCCATCTGCTGCACACAATCCAGGGAAAAGGCCCAGCTGCTTAAAACAGCTTGTGTTCCTGCACACTTTGAAGCACCTTTTTGAAACTGAGCCTAAAGCACTGAACAGCCTTACTGGTTTGTACTTAGATGGGAGACCACTAGGCAATATCAAGATTATAGGCTAGACTCCTGGAAGAAGGTAGTGGCAAAACACTTCCATATTCTTGCCAAGAAAGCTATGTGGATGTTTTCATGAAATTACTAGGAGTCAATCCCAACCTAGAGGAAACTCTACTTACTTTAACATCAGACAGAGATTGAGCAGGCCATATAGTCTCACTGAAGAATTTCTAGACTTGATTAAGCCATTTTTTCCCCTTAGTAAAGACAGGGCACCAGGTTGGGGAGGATTTAATCTTGGCGAGCCTCTGTCCATTGCCAGAAATGTTCCAATAAGAAGTTTGGGTGTATTGTATTGTGATAGAAATTGACCCAGGTGAGCTGTGGCTTAGAAGTAGCTTACATTCATACTTATATAGGTGCATTAAGTAATAATACAATGTTAACGCTTAGCATTCTTCAGTTATTCTACTGCCCCTGCGTTCAGCTTTGGTTGAGCCATTTTGCAGAATCTGCACTTTTCCTCATATCTCCACAAACGAAACAGAAAGGAATTTAGATGTGCTCTTAACTGAAACTCATTGTTCAAGCAAGGCACCTGCTGCCTTCCCCAGGGAGCCCAACTCCTACAGACCTTCTGAAGCAATGACCTGGGGCAGCTCTACTTTTTATTTTTATTTTTTAATATAGTCTTTAACACTGAGTAGTAGCACAGAGGTGGCACAACCAAGAGTGCCAGCATCCATTCAGATGAATTACAATCATGTCTGTAGTGATATATCTTCTGAGTTTCTCTCACGTATATACAGTCTGATGGAAGTTGGAGGCCAAGATATAAACAAAGGCTGCTGCAAACAGTGTTATTTTAAACTTTAGATATAATGGAGACTAGACAACCTGTGACCCACTGGGTCATCATTTCAGAGGTATTTCCTTACCTAAACAGAGAAACAGAATGACCAAGGGCAAAATAAACAGTGTGAGCGTGAGCGACTTATGACTTGCTGCCGGCTTCCCCATTGACATTGCTTGTGGGAAGCTGGCAGGGAGCGTCAAAAATCTTCCTATCCTCCCTCCCTCCCTCCTTCCCCTTCTTCCCTCCCTCCCACCCTTCTTTCCTCTCCCTCCCTCCCTCCCTCCATTTCCCACATATAATATAGGCTTGAGCCATTTGCCCTCCCCTCACGACACTCAGGAGAGCCTTGGTGAAGCCTCCTCCTCCTCCTCAACTGACCTACAGAACTACCTGCCACTTTACTGGCGGGAGGTGGAACAAAGGGAGCTGCAGACCATGAGGAAAACCGCACCCCACTCCCTATTCTGGCCTGTCCCCAAGGGCTCCCTTCCCATCAACCACTGATGCTTCCCAGCCAGCCCTACCTCACCAGCAGGCATCCATGTCACTCCCTCATCCTTCCCTCAATGCCCACTGCTGTTAAGAGATGTCTGCCTCATTTCCAAAGCAGCCAATCACCACTCGCCTGACGGGCCTTGCCATCAGCTGATTGGGCACAGGGGACAGAGGGAGGGAGGAAAGAGGTTGGGGATATATCCATGATGATCACGTAACCTGGGCTGACTGCGGCGGCACAGTAGCGCAGCAGTGCTGAAACGGCCAGAGATTTCCCAATTTCAATTCCATGGGAGTCACGGGTCCTGGATTTTGGATGCATTCTGTAAGTTAGCCCATTTGAGGTACCTTGGTTCAAAAACTGTTCCCCTGTGATGCACTGTTTTGCCCAGTTGAAGGCTACAGACACTAGAGTTTTAGTAGTATATAGATACTGGGTGGGGAAGGGGCGTGTGTCTTTAAATAGTTATTTGTTTTAATGTTGCTTACATCAAAACATGAACAATTGCATTTGCGGGCCCTCCAATTCATTCTGGAAACCAGGATTCTGTTCATATTTTCCCAGATTTATTCTTCTGTCAGCTTCTCTGTGTTAGTGTTTCCTACGTGGTCCATCATTTGTTTTACTGCCACAGGAGATGTGAAAACTTGTTAATAGTAAGGGGCTATGCAAGGGAAATTAAGTTACATCTACCTGTCCCATCAGGACTAGCAGGACAGGCATGCTACAGGTCCCATCTATGAAAGAGTGTCATCTGGTAGGATCCAGGAAGAGACCCTTTTCTGTCAGGGTGCCCGCCCTATGCAACATCATTCCCCTGGACCTCATCTTAGCCCCGACCTTCCTGGCCTTTAGGAAGACCCTGAGGACACGGCTCTGCTGCCATGCCTGAGGGGCCGGCAATGGTCGGGAGTTCTTACGATGGCTGTGTTGAGCTGATGTAGGATGAATTCTGCCGCTGATCATTATTTTGCTTTTTAAATTGATTATGGATTTTTTTTATATGTTTGTATATAGGTGGTCCTCAGTTAACAATGGTAATTGGGACCAGAATTTCCATCACTAAGTGATGTGGTCGGAAAGCACAATGTCACGTGACTGCATCACTTAGTGACAGCAATCCTGGCACTCCCAGTCGCTGTCATTAAGCAAGGATCATGGGTCATTAAATGAGTCCCAGGTGGCTTGCAAGCCGACCAGCAGGCAGGTAAGGCACGTTGTGAGGTGCAGCGTAAGTGCGGTGGGGCCGGGGGTGACTGCTGCCAGATGGAGGAGGGTGTGTGAGGAGCCACCAAGGCACAGCGCAAGTGTAGCAGGGATGGCCACTGACAGATGGGAGAGGGGTGAGAGACTTACCAGAGCAACTTGCAACCTTCCCTGCCTGCTTCCCCATTGACTTTGCTTATGGGAAGCCAGCAGAGAAGGTTGCAAATGGCAATTATGTGACTGCAGGGTGCTGCAACCATCATAAGTGTGAGCCAGTTGCTAAGAGCCCAGATCATGATCACGTGATCGCAGGGGTGCTGGGATGGCCGGAACTTTGAAGGCTGGTCATAAGTATCACTCATTCAGCATCACTGTAACTTTGAACGGTCACTGAACGAGTGGTTGTTAAACAAGGACAGCTTGTATTGGTTTTTTATTTGGCTTTATTGGATTGTTTTTACCTGTTGTGAGCTGCCCAGAGTTGCTTAGTTGAGATGGGTGGCCATACAAATCAAATGAATGAATGAATGAATGAATGAATGAATGAATAAATAAAGCAGAGGAAACTGAAGAATCCAATCCTTCTATCAAAATGACGGAAACCGTCACTCCACAAGCTCTACCTCTTTTGTACGTACATGCAATGAATGTCATGAAGATCTACCATGGTGGCACAATGCTGTTTTCATCATTTGTCCCCCCCCCTTGCCCCTCCCTCCCCTCCTGTGGATGTGGCAGGAAAATATATGAAAATCTCATGCTATGAATGCTTCCCTTACTTCAGGTACAGAAAAGTAACTGTTATGCCGCAGGACCTAACACAATCTTCCTCAAAATGGCCACCTTACTTATGTGAGGATGACAAATCCCATCACCCTTGGCAAAGAGGTGTCTGTGGATGATTGATCTTTTTGTGGTCTTTTATATCCAGAAGTGCCAGGTTGGGAAAACCTGGTATGTATTATGAATTACAGTATTTTGGCAAAAATGTATACTTGAACCAAACAGGACCAGACATTCCTGCCTTTTGCTTCCTGTGGCATTTTATCTTTTCCATAGATTTCTCGATGCACCATAGTATGATGTTGGGGTTTCTTTTTCCAACTTTCCTAGCAATTTCCGCCTCCTTCTCTCACTGCTTAGACATCCAGGGTCAGAACTGGGGAGCAGGGGAAGGTAAGAAGGGACAATGAGCAAGCCATATACTGGCAACTCTATCCTTGTTTCCATGGTCACGACAATTTGTGATCTCTAGCAACAGTTTCCATGGTTGCCCCGTGAATAGAAGTGGGACCCAAAATGAACATTGGCAGGGCATGGGTTTAAAGAGACACTAAAATTTCCTGGATGGGTGGAGAGAATATAACCTGTGGGTCTCTCTTCTCCAAAGTGATGCTGACCATAAAACTAGGCGTTTCTTTGTGGTAACAATGTGGTGGATATGTTTGCATTGTACAAACACACACGTTGCTATATACTCAAAGTAGGCAGGAATCCTGTGCGTATGCACTGTGAAGTGTGTTTAGAATACAGAGTTAAAGAACAGAGAAATTAATTGGGTTAAATGAAAGAGATCAGAGATTATTTTACATAGCTATTAATAGATAACAGAACAGAAACCACAAATCTTCCATTTGTACAACCGTTGATTGATTCTGCACTCTCTTAAACCAACCTGTATGTCCTTAGTTTATAATGCTGAGGAAAGCAACAACCTTTAGTTATTAGGTTTATATGGCATGTTTGATAAATTACTGTGGGGGGAATGGCCGTCATGGGGTATCCATCAGATGGGCCTCCTTCTATCTTGGGCCTCCTATCTGTGGTGGCCAGCAACAGCTGTGAATGATGGGATGATACCTACCATGTAACTTCCCCAAACACATTAAAGTGGCATTGTACAAAATAAAAATAGCAGCTCTTAGAACCCAATCCTGCTTATGAAGAGGAGCTAATGTGGGGAAATCTGCTGGATAATTATGGTACTGATAGCTGTCCAAGATCTCTATCCCAGATAGCTGTCCAAGGATGTGTTTCTTGTGCTTTATTTTCCAAAAGATAAGTCCAGATGGCACATCCTTGGGATGTACAGTATGTGCAAGCATAGCCTCCCAAATCCAAATGGAAATGGGCTATGTTTACCCCACGGGGACAGAAGGGCATCCATACGTGCTCAGACTGTTCTTATCTCTCTCATAACCTCAGTTTTGACACTTTTGGGGATTGAATCTTGGCTTAGATTCAAGACCCCTATGCACATGGACCTTTACACTGGGACTGAGGACACACAGAGTTTAGGTTAGTTTGTCAGTAACTTTGGCTAAAAGAGGAGAGAGGCCTTCCTGGGACAATATAATAAAGACTGATTAAGGTTCTATAAGGGTTGTGTGATCAGCTCATTACAATAAACTCCTGACAACACTGAACATGACACAGCCTTCTCCAACCTAACTTCTAATTCTAACCCTCTAACATATCCAGAGAGTACCACACTGGAAAAAAAATCTAGTTTTTAATTGTATTCTTAAATCCTGAATAAAAAAATAGCAAAATGTGCATGAAAAATAAGCAATGTTCATCAAGACCTGGCTCTCTCCTCCTATTAGAAATTGTTCCACATGACTCTGACTCTAATCCTAACCCTAACTCAAGCCAGCTAGCTTTTCAGGGGCTAGTAACATCACTATTAGCTCACAATCTCCTGGAACAAGATGGGATAATAAGCTAGAAAAAACTAAGATGTATATATGGAATACTCTGGAAAATTTCATAGCAGCTCACATCAGCCATGCGGTTGCACAGAATGAAAGCCAAAGCATTTTTCAGATGCTCAGAGATGGTGAGGGCAGCTATGCAAAGAAAGTGGAAGGGGAGTGGAGGGGAACGGAAGCATGCTTTGCCTAGATATGCAGTTGTCTCTCCTTATCAAAAGATTGCTGGATGAAAGTACAGGCAGTTGTGGCAGTGTCCTTGTTTTATTGCTAATGAAGCAAAAAAGTAATATGTCCTTTTATTGCTGAGCTCAGGGTGAATCCAGTTTTGCATTAATTACTCCTCAAAGGACAGTGGTGGACTTGGTGATGGTGTGCAGACTAAAAATGGAAGTCTAATCTTCTTTTGTCCGTTGCATTTCCTTGTGCCACCCTTCCCTTATAGTACAGGCTGTATTGCGGAATCAATGATTTAAAGCCAAGGTCACCTGATGCTGCACACATTCCTGCCCCCAAACCTACTGCAGATTTTACCCGCCCTTAATAAGCTCATGCTGTGCAGCAACACTGTGTCTGTACGAAAGATGAGGAAATATAGCGAGCAAGGTGCCCTGATTCAGAAGGGATGTACCCAATTCAAGAAATAATTTTGTAAAACTGGGCAGAATTGCATAACATCATGATCTACTGGAATAAAAGTTAGTTTTGATAATCTGAAATAAAAATAGAGACGTCCTTCCACTTCCACTCCCTTGCGAACAATAAAACCCTTGGGTCAGGAACCTGTTACTTTTATACTCCAAAGAGTGCCTACAAATGGCATGAAGATCATGAATGGTTGTTATAATATTCCAGGTCGCTCAAGCAAGTAGAAAAAGCAAATATCATTTGAAATAGGTTTGATTCAAGTGATTTGCCACTGTCTACTTCCTGACTTTTTAAAAATTTCCCAGTTTAGCCTACAGCCTTGGTATTCCCTGCCCTAACAGTCCCCCATCTAAGTACCAACCATGCCTGAGGCAGACAAAAATGGTCAAAAAGTCATAAATTGCTGGAAAAATGCAGGAAATAGAATTCTCCATTGCGCCTTCAAAGCTCAGGGTGCTCCCACAGCATTTTAGCTTTCACCTGGCCACAGGCGACTCCCCATGTTTTGCGCTACCCTCCCTCCTTCCCCCTCAATTTCTTACCGTCTGGTGCAAATCAGGAATACCAATTCGGAAGACCATCATACTGAAGTGAGCGTCCTCAGGTACTGACATAGAGCAATTGTGGGCAGGGTTAGCGGGACTGGCCGGGGGGCTGGGCCCCTCGTGGGAGCTCTCCGAGCCCGACTCCCCCTCGGGGCACTGGGAGAAGTGCTCCTCCTCCTCCGCGCTTGATTCGGGGCTCTGGGGCATCGTCAGAGGTGCTGGGCACCATCACTGGCTGCACTGCAAGGATGAGGACAGAAGAAAGAAGCAAATTTTTTTCCATGGAGGAGAGCAGCAAGGGATACATTATGAACAGCAAGCAGGACCTAAGAACGTAGTATGATAGCTTCCGCATCCCAGAACTACAAGATGCATTCTTCCAAAATACACATATGCACACTTACTCAAATGGCATCTTCACAGGCTGCAATGCTAATAAGGCATTTAAATCAAAGAGGCCCAGAGCAAAACACACATGCACACCCAAATAAGATGCTGGGCAAGTCTAGTATAAAGTAATTCTTTATGCTGACATAAAGCAAACACAAATACACTAAGGGTTATGTTGATAAAAAAAATAGAGGCACAGCAAGGTCAACACAAGCTGTTTTGCTGGCCTAGGGCGAATGCTAATTGTGCCACCCACCCACATCTTGCTCTGTGTAGGAGGCAGATTGGGTCTCCTCCTTAAGGAGTTTCCAAGATTGTGGCTCACTTTCCTCTGCTCAGTACCAGGGAATGGGACTTTCCAGTTTTACAATGTATGCAATAATGAGAGAAAAAAGACCTGAGATCAGTAAACCAAACTTCTTCGTTAATCAAGATCATGCCAAGTAATCAAATCAGCCTTTCACAATCTGGTGCTTTCCAGGTGCAACAGACTATGAGGCCCCTTGAATCCACCCAACAAAAGAGTACAGGACTGGGGAAGGCTGACAAATGTGATGTGTTGAATACCGAAAAAGTCCTGAGAGAATGGTAGCAACTGCTACTTCAATAGTGCAAGCTGTCAACATATGTGTACATGTAATGAGCTTTTCACACTATGCAAGGTATGAATATCAGCCACCTGGTCTCACAATAACAGATTCACACAAGCATATTGGAAAAACAAAAGGCCGTTTGCATGAGTTCAAGTATATTTTCCAAGAAGTTTTGGAAAACTTGTTCAGACACATAGTGCTTATAAACATCATTCTGAACAAACATACACAAACTCTCATTTGATCAGTCTAACACATCTCAGATTTAGTTATTAATTTTTATTTATGCTCCACCTTCCTGATTGGAAAGAAGACATCCTACCCTTCCATACCCTTTTGCCTTTTAAATTTCTTCTTTTCGTTCTGATTATGCCCTTGTTTTGTTCTATGTCCCCCAATTGTTTCGTCCTCTGGCTCTCCCCCTAATGGTGGCAGCTATAAATCCCCCACCTCAGGCCTTGTGCCAGTCATCTGTCAATCAGTATCCCTCTCCTGTCTCCCACCTCCATCCCAGTCGTCTTCTTTGACTTTTCATGCTCCGTGTCCCAGTTTCCAGCTGGCCCCAGGGCCCATGTAATCTGGAAACAAGCAGCACCTAATGTCCCAGAAAGTGCAACAGACCTGGAATGACTGCCCTACTTTCAACATCTGCCCCAAAGGTTTTTAATTAGCCCAAAAGGACACTGTTTGCCTTACACTGTCACTCTTTCAATTTCAGACCCACAGATATGATATGAGGTGGAGGGAAGCATAGCTCAAAGGGTGAACATGCAGTTTGAGAAAGGTCCCAATTTCAAGGGCTGCCATTTTCAGATGCATGCTTGAGATGATGGAGAAGAGTCGCCAATCAGAAAAGAAAATCTGGGACTAGAAAGGCAAATAATCTGAGTTGGAATAAGGCAGCTTTGATATCAGACGAACTATCCCCCAAGAGAGGGTCTGTTGTCTGAGAATATACACAAGACCATGCCTCAGAGACCTTGTAGAATTATTCGCTTTTTCTCAGGCACCAGAGTTTGTCATGGTTGGAGAAGGGAAATAGAACGCATCAAGAAAGAACAAAGATATTAGACACATTAACAGAGAAGGAAAAAAGAACTTCTCTGCAAGAAACCAAGTAGACAAAGGCAAATGACAATTAACACTTGAAATGAGGGGTTTTCCCCCTCTTGGAAGGCAAGCTACAAATTCATCTCCTAGCACATGGTCCATCTCATGGTCCAGTTATGCCCTGCAAAAAATCTGTCCTTTATTTTTTTATTTGTCTTTGCAAAACTACATAGGCTGATATGCTGTAAATTTGGAGGGAGACTTCCTGATTCAGCAGTGCAAGTGTAGGACATCATACGTTTCCTATTCTTTACACACTGTTGCTGATATGTTTAATACCATAGATGCTTTGTATGGTATTAGTAACAGTGATGACACATGAAATGAGGGCAAGAATAGTAAACTGTGTGTGTTAAAGGCACCTAGGTCAGTGTTTCTCAATCTCAGCAACTTTAAGATGTGTGGACTTCAACTCCCAGAATTCCCCAGCCAGCACTAGGTAATGCCTCAGATTTGTTCTGTTACTGGTAGGTATGGAACAAAGAGGCACACAAGAATGTCAGAATCTCTTGGAAAGAAGTTGAGGGACTATCTAGCTCAAGTTAAGGAATTGTGCGTGCTTGTTGTAATTCTACTGTAAAAATGGTAAAATGTGTCCATGGCTTCCACATTCACATAAACTGAATGAATGAATAAATAAGTACATTTCTCAAAAGACATTTTAGAAAGAATATTTTTGAAAATGCTTCAACTTTCACTGCTACTCCCTGAATGAGGGCCATGTTTCAGAAGATACTGAAGAAGCTGTCACTTTAGCTGTGAACTGTCACAGTATGATAGTAGAGAAAGATCCAAGTAAAGACAGGAATGGATGTCATAAGGGAACACAAAATGCAAACCAAGAAGAGTTGAAATACCTCTCTCTGCATGCAGCAACCATAGTAAGCTTAAAGACATGAAGTCAAACACGCATACAATGCTATGTGTATTTAAAAGAGCCATGCATTGTAAAGGAAAGGGAGCATTTAACATCCTGTTTAGTTAGAACAGCTTCCCCCAGATATCTAGCTCTCAACTCCCATTAACCTAGTCAGTTGGTACTGGTCACCCATTAATGGATAAATAGGCAGAAAAAGAGATACAGAGTTCACATACTGTGCTATTATGAGGTTTATTTTTGGTTTAGTGCAAGAGTTCTCAAACTATATGGAGCTGTTATCCCATAAATAAAACTGATTTCACTGGGGTTAGGGTCGAGTAAGAAAGATACCATTTCCTTTTAATAAAGTGTTAATTTACAGATAAAATAAAACAACAATTGAACCTTACAACTTTATAAAATAAAATCTTTTCATTGGAGATAATAACATTTACCATCATGTATTTCAATAGGAACAATGAGCTGTCTTTGTTAGGCATAATGCCAGAAACCTGGGTTTTATTTTATTTTTCAGACAGCCACTCTCATTTTCCTTCCATGTTTAGTTTGGATTGGTATGTGCTCTTTATAGCAACAATTCGAAAATCCTGGCTTTGCTGTCAGCTTATCCAGGCAGCAGGCAAAGTCATAGTTCTGTTAGAACTCATCCTAAGTTTGCTTGGACTAATCAGCTGTTGGCACATCCAGGTAAAGCAGGAGAAAGTTCTGGTAGCATTCCTATTTTGTGTGCATGATACACACAAAATTTGTGCTCCCCTGAAATTTATTTATGGCCACTTGGAAGGTTGCAACCCACAGTTTGAGACACTTAGCGTGCTGTTAGCCCAGCTGCCGTGGCTTAGCATTTATGCAAATCATGGCTTAGTCAATAAACCATGGATAAAATGCTGCAACTTAGGGTGATGCATGAGCCCATCCAAAGAAAATTATTTACATCCGCATTTATTATACTTCTGTCCTTACCAAAAAAAAAATCTTAGGAAATAGCTCAGGTCCAAGCTAGCTATGGAATTTTTTAGTTTTACGTTCATTCTATTTCTACATTACTTTTTTAAAGTCAGAAGATAAAATCAGTATACCTTTTTCCTAATATAGGCACTTTTAGATTTTAGTTTCAATTTTGCCTAATATATACTCTTTCTGCAAGCAACGTTTCTTAAAACACTTTTCTACCAGGAAATATATTTTTGTGCACCCTTTTTCTTACTGCTTTCCTTTCTGGATACCTCTTATTTAATGAACTGCATCACAAAAATCTCAGAAGTGCAATCAGTGAATGAGAAGTACAATTACTGATGAAGAAGTGCATTCCTGTTTGCATATTTATTTGGGAAGAGCTAATTTAGTAAGTTCTTGCCAAAATGCAGTCTGAATCAAATTCTGCTTCATGTTTGAGGTTAATAAGAGGCTAGTACTAGAATATTAAGAGAGAACAAGCTTAGCTCTTTCCCCATGCCATTTTTCTTATGAAAAGTGCCTCCAGAGGAGCCTCCACGGCCTCACAGGAGAATGCACTTTTGTCTTTTAATTGCAGGCCAGAGTGGTTTATGCAAGAAGCACAAAGAAAATAATTCACTTTCTCCCTCTTCCTCTCTTACTTGCCTGTTGACATCACAAGTTACCTTAGTCTCAGATCTCCTACACCAGTTAATTTGGCCTTCCCTATGGCATGTTATCCTCACATGGAGATAACCCTTGTATACCAGGCCCAAGCATGTAGATGGAAAATACTCTTCACTCAACATGCTGGGCTAAGCGAAAATGCTTTGGTTCAACAGGTCTGACAACAACCCAGCCATTGTTAGTACCTTGTGTGAAGCCATAATATAGTTCAGGGTCTTTCAAACTGTGCTCTGCAGAACCCTAAGGTTCTGTGAGAACTTGATGGAATTCCATGAGAGGCTCAGGGCAAAAAGGTTCACTTGAACATTGCCATTTTTCTATCACTAGAGCTTTGCTTTCTGATCAGGGTCTCTGGAATTTTTTTTTTTAAACAGGCTCCACAGTCTGAAAAAGTTTAAAAGCCCCTAATATTAGTACATTAATTTGGGCATGGCATGTTTTGTGAATACAAAAATGTGTGCTTTATTAACTCAGAATTTAGGATTTAGCATGGTGCATGAATCTGCCTATCAGTGTGTAGAAATCTAGGGGATCTCTTGGCCTAACCTGTAATGTCATTATCATAAGCGAAAATCCTTAGGCTGAAACCAAGCTTTATGATTTCTATGAACATTTATTTCCTTTTATCTTTTGCTTAGGTTGTTTGCAGGATTTACTGAAGCCAATCAAAGAGTGAGCAGTAGAGGAGAGATTGCGCCCTTGTGCTCTTAAACTATTTCCAAAATAGCATGTCTTCTAAAAAACACTATTTTCCCACTTTTATTGAAGGTATCTTCAAGGCACTGGTTGGAGCGCATCTCAAGCTAAGCTTGATTATGGTTAGGGGTTAGCACCATAAATCTGACTTAATGTTATGGGGCGATTCTGTCCATAACAAAGTTGCATGTATTAGAATTCTTTTATATCAGATATATGATGTGACTTTCAGTGGCAGGCATGTTGTGAGACTGAAGGATGCTGATTCTGCTTGGCTAAATCTAGTACCATTTATTGAAACTTTCCAGACAGGGTGACATTAATTCCCAAGGCTAATAGGAATCAGGGATATTAGCAGGAACTGCAGACACAAAACACATACACAAAGTAATGGATCCACATATTATAGTAAGATATGCTTTTCTTAACTATTATTTATTAAATAAATATAAATGAAAACAGAGTTCATAGGACATACTTACCTATTCTAAGGTTATCATATTTGACCTTTCTAAACAGAAAATGCCCTGGAAAGGTGGTTATTTTATCAAATGCACAGGGACGTGGGGGAGGGGAATTATTTATTTTTTGCATTTATATCCTACCTTTTTTCTGAGAGCAAAAGGAAGCCAACACGGAAATGTTATTCTCACAACAATCATATGAGATAGAATGGGCTGAATGTATCTATCACCCAGCAAACTCCATGATCAAGTGGAGGACACAATCTTAGATCTTCTAGGTCCACGTCCAACACAGCTGTACACATGACCCAACACTTAATCACAGAAATATAAAGAGATATATTCTTGCTCATCCTGAAAAATTTATTTTTTTACTGCCTGTCACCTGTAGTAGTTGTAAGACCAACCAGTGAGGAAGGTGGAACCAGGGCAGAGGACTAGATCTTGGAGACAGAAAGGCTTCATTGGAGGTTGAGGAGGCAGGAAAGGTAGAGGTAGGCAGGATTCCAGCTGGAGATGGGGAAAGCAGTGAGAAAGAGAGCAGATACATAGCAAAGGGAACAGGGTTCAGGAGAAGACTGATGCCTGCAAACAGGCAGAGAACAGGGATGGGCTGAACGGGATGGAAAAGAAAATCAGAAGAGAACAGTGAGATGGGGAAGAAGTAGGAGATAACAGAGAAGATCAGGTATGTGGGAGAAGGAGATGAACAGTCAGGTAGGGGAGGAAAAGAGTGGTAGGATGAACACAGAAAGAGGAACAAGATTGAGTTTACTCCAGCCTCTTTAGAAATAAGCAAGCAATTCCAGCCATTCTTCCTCCTTTTAGCGCCCCAATAGGGTTGGTATTCAAAGTCTTAAGATCAGACTTATCTAGGCAGTAATCAATATATTAAAATTCTTGCTAAACAAAAACCAAACAAAGCAAATTACAGCACATTATGTGAGCACAGTAATAAGATATTGCTGTGTTTGGGGCACGGGGAGTGGGGCAGGGGGTGAGGAAGGAAGATGCACATTTCCAACAACAGGGCTCTGAACTTAGATATGAATGTTGCTTCTTACTAAAATGCTTTTGGCTCCCTGCTGAAACTTGAAATGATCCCTTGAAAATTCTGCTTAAAGCTAGTGGTCAGGCCAGGTCAGCATAACAAGTTACACATATGACCACCTTATTCTTCTTTTTGCATGAGTCAAGCTGTTCTACTAAAACTAAGTTTTCCATTTTGTCTAAACTAAAAAACAATGGCTGCCGGCTTAGGAACAAGCCATGTCTTAAATACAATTCTAAGTTGGTTTGAGATCTTGTCTTGTCTCCAATTGGTTAACCAGAATAATAATGTCATTCCTGAATGAACCAAGATGGGAAATTTTTCTCCATAGAATTGTTGTCCCCCCCAAATGTATATCAACAGATGGTTCATCAAAACTGATCTGATAGTGAGTGAAGCCAGAGTCGAATCTGGGCAGAATCTGCAGCTTTTTCTCCCTCTGTGCCAATTCAGCTCCCTCTTCTCCCCTCATTTTTTTTCTCTCATTTTCTCTCTGCTACCCTATATGATCCTCTCTGGCTGTGATACACTTACCCATAATTAACCTAACCACAGTTTATTCAATTAACTGAATTATCTGGGTTTGCTGAGAACAGCAACATCCACAAGCAGGTTCCTGCAAGATGGTGGGTGCAGCGTTGAGATTCAAGCACTGACCCTTTTGTATGTCTGTCTCCGTCTTGCAGATTTGACATGCGCATCCTGTGAATACTGCTAGCTAAGACCTTCTTGGCTGATCTGCATTTCATTGACTGGCTTCACACAACACGCTTAACCTCAAAGCCAGGTTAACAAAATACAACTGCTGGGTCACTTAATGCTCAGTGGCTGAACAAATAAATCAAATTTTGTCTTAAAGTGGCAGACAATGGTTGGGTTCCAACAGCATGCTGACCCACAAACCGCCCAAATCCATTTTAGGCTACCCTCATATGGTATGCAAACCCAAACAAACTTGCTTGAAAACACAGCCTGTGTCCCCCATGTCAAATTAGGCTGTGGGCAACATGGACACCATGAATCACACTCCCTTTTTCTAGAATGGCTTCAAGGAGATTGAAATATCCCATTTCTATTTTAGATAAACCATAGTTTCATGTTGTGTCTAAACCCTAAACTAGGGCTACCATTTCTGGGTGGGAAAAATCCAGACAATCAAGAAAAAGCAACCAAGAGTTTCAGGTACTGTCATCTAGGGATCATTTGGATGCTTGCAGCTGAGATTTGAGAGCCCTCAACCGTGGTTATTTAGCTATCTGCTCTCTGAGCACCAGAGGGCCCTAGGGACAAAGGAATTGAGGCAACCTGGGACTTAAGCATTTGTTCAAGGAAAGGTAACTGCTGTCCATTAATTTCACTACATTTATAAACTCTGACACTGCTTGCCAGGAACTGAATCTCAGGAGGACAATCCTTTAAGAAAATGTTCAGTCCAGGAGCTAAAATTCAAGTATGATAACCCTGTAGAAACTTACAAATTTTGTTCTTCTGTTCTGGTAAGGTAACCAGGAGATGCTAAAACAGAATTCAGAAAATGAGACCAAGATCAAACTGTGGGTAAAAACTAAGACATAATTTCCAAAAACCACTCTGCAAAAAATGAATTTGGGGAATCCTCTCATGCATATTTTGAGGGTGCCATGGCTGCAAGAGGAAGGATAGAAAGGAAAAACTTCATTGTATAATTTTATTCAATGATTACTCATTTTTTCCCAAAATATAGAAGCCTGACATATCATACTTTCACCAAACAACCATTGTACAGAAAAAGCAGACACTAAAATAAAATACACCAGCAACAAGGCATAAATTAAAGGGGGAGGGCATTTTTAGGGCGTTATGTTTCTGAATACTGCTGCTTACTTTATTCACACAGAAAAAAGGTAAGCAGCAATGTTCAGATACATGAGGCCCTAAAAATTTATGGTGTTTTAATATCGATCAATTGCTATAGTATAATTGTGTTTTTCCTCTCTTACACACAGTTTTGTATATAAATATTTAGAAAAAGCAGGAAGAGTGCTGTTGTGAAGATTATAATAATAACCATCCATAGTGACTGGGTTCAACACAGCATTATGTAAGTTATCTGATTTTGGCTTTGCATAATATGTGAACCCAGACAATGTGTGTTGTCTAAACCAGACCACTAGGGTTTATTCAGCAAACCATTTCTAAAACAAACTTTAGCTTTATAATGTATGAATGTAGCTTGTGGGTGCTGCATCTGGCACAACCAAGTGGCTTCACGTATTATTCTAACTCATAATGTGTTTTGTGTGGTTCTGGTGTAATGTCATCTGAACCTAGTCATACAATAAACCACGGTTAACTAATCCATGACTTAGGATGCTGTGTGAATACAAATAGTCATTCTACTGGATTATTTCAGATAAAACTTTCCAATCTTCATAAACTATTCTTCCTTCCCACATTATATATTGTTATTCCAAGCTGCCCATAGTTTTAGGCAGATCCAGAAGCTTAGTGCTCAATTTGGTTACTGAATTATCCCACTTTCTGGGTTCAAATTATACAACAAACCCTAAAATACCAACCAAATGGTCTGAGTTTGTCCCAGCCAGAAAAAAAAAAAGAAAAATTAACATGAACCAAGTTTAGCCTGTTACACATATGTAGCTACTATATCTTGTTCAGCATTTAATGTGAAAGAAAAAGTAGCAATGAATGTGTAGAAGACAAAACTACATACACCAGCTCCCTGGCTTGTGATACAAAAGGACTGCCTTTTCAGCCTCAACAGTAGACACAATTGCTTATCTGGACGGCATCATCTTGCCTTCTGCACAGGGGGAACCAGCTGCTCGTGGGAACTAGAGGAAGGAAGCTCTTTTGCCAAATATCAGGGAGCTGCAGAAGCTCCATGGACCTCCATGTCCATTCCCAGGTGCTTAGTCAATAGAGGAAAAGCATCTCGGTTTGGTGAGACACCGCCTGATTGCTGTGCCTTTAAATCAGCAGTAGCATCATTCTGAAAACTTGAGATGATCAGGAATGATTCAGACTAACTGCTGGCTTCCCCCTACTGTGGTGCCAGAAGGGCTGCCTTTGGGGGCAAGAGTCCAGGCCCTGTGTACCTGTAGGCACAGGTGGGCCTTCCAAATACAGCAAACTGAGCCGGTTTGGATGCAGGAGGCTGGAGGGTAAAATGAAGATCCTGGGGTTTGGGTGAAGGAGGCAGATGCGAGCTAGGAGAGGGGTTTGAGAGACAGCAGTAAGGGAGGGAAAGTGGGTCTCTGATTTACTGTGTGCTGGGTAAGTGTGTGAGAGAGAGATTGAAAGACTGTCGTAGGTGTTAGATGTCTGATCTTGATAGACACCTAGTCTAACAGAAACGAGTCAACCGAGGTGACTGGAACTTGCGTATTACTGGGAGATGGCTTTTAACCAGCTTGGTTAAAAACCTAGTAACTGCATTTGCACAGCATGTGAAGTTTGGTTAATTTTAACCATGGCTATTTCATTGAGGTTTAGCATGTTTTTTAATCCAGGGCATTTGGGCAATGTTTGACTGTCATGCATGTTAACACTCGATCATTTTGTAAAGCTACAAAGACCTGGATTGTTTGAAATATAAAATGGCAGCACAGCTTGTCTTTAAAGGGTTTCATTATATTTTGTTCTTGAGGTTGTTATATTTATGGGTATATTTTTGTTGTATTATCAAATCAACAGAAATTCCTTAGAGTCTTGGGGATGAGGTGGGTTTTGAGTTTTATTAAATAAATACATTTCTTAAATGTTATGTCCAATAGCTAATGCATGCTTGGGGGGGGGGGGGTGATGCTAAAAGACAGATCAAAGCTGTGGATTTGCTTTTGTTTTCAGATTCTTGGATACGTTATTTGCCTCCTAGTTTCACCAGTTGCTTTTCTGTGAGATGGGCTTGACTTTTTTTGGGGGGTGAAAGACTGCATCCACTATAGCAATCATTTTAAGAATGACACCTCCGGTGGTAGCCATTTTGTAATGGCAAACACTTATTGTAATATAAAATGTGACCATTTAATGGCTCAGAAAGTGAGAGACTCTTGATCTAAAGTAAACAGTATTCAGTCCAGTGCTAGCCCATCTTATGGCTACTATATCTGGGCTGCAAAGATCTGGAGGACCACCAGATGGCAAAGAAAATTTTCTGTATGCCTTGGCTGTCATTTAGTGGTCAGCAAGGCTGGCTGGGGAATTCTGGGAGTTGAAATCCACACATCTTCAAGTTGCCAAGGTTGCGGAACCCTGATCCAGAGTTTTGCAGGCCAGATATGGTAGCCCTGGCCTATCATACAAGTCAGCTAGGCAGTCCCTACAGGCACAATGTTGTACCCAAAAACCTTAGTGATGTGCAGTGGACTTTCTTCCCCCCCTCCTAGAGTATATATATATACAAAAAGAGTAAATGATCTAATGCCAACTCTTGTAGCTATTCAAACATTGCATCAGCGCTGTATTGTTCACTCAGAAAATTAAAATGTTGCTTTCAGAGCAGGCGATGCCAAACAATCAAATAGGCATTTATTGGCTTTCCTGACATAAATTCGCTCTATTTGCATTCTGTGTTCCAAATCAGACATCCCCACCCGCCACCCCCATCCAGATTTATAATATAATGATAAAATAGTTGGGAAGAAGAAGGTTGGGCATGCAGGTGTTTGTAAGGATATGTGTTGAAACTGAAAAGAAAAAGCGGGCAGTCATTCATGACAGCAAAACCATAAACACTACTCCTGAAGATCGGTTCTTTGACTGGCTGTGTTACTATACGCCATTTACTACTCAGAAGCTTTTAGACTACCCCAGGAATAAGTATAACAACCCTGTGAAGTAGGCCAATAATGTTAACTCTCCCTTCTGGGGAGGCAGTATTTAAGTAGAGACACAGTGGTTGGGTTCACAAAAGACCCAGCAGCTGTGTTTGTGTAAAACAGTGTTTTTCAGACTGGGCAACTACAAGATGTGTGGACTTCAACTCCCAGAACTCTCCAGGCAGCATGCTGGCTGGGGAATTCTGGGAATTGAAATCCATACATCTTAAAGTTGCCCAGTTTGAAAAACAATGATGCAAAAGTAAGCGTGATTTGCTTTAACCTTGATTTGCTGGGGGGGGGGTTGTTGTGGCTTAGTATGTTGGGTAAACCCAGCCCCTTTGATTAGTGTATGGTTAAATATCTTTTGCAAACTCAGACAATGCGTTAATTCAGTAACCAGGTTATACATATTCTGTAAACGCAGCACTGGATTACTTCAAACCATCCCCATCCTATTTGACAGTGCACATCCGCCATCTCTTGTCTGAACAAGCCAAAACAGGATTTGCCAAGTTCTCTGGCCATAGCCAGTCTCTGTCCATTTTCTCACACTAACTTTTGGGGAACTAGGTGACACTTTGCATTTCAGGGAAGCTGAAATCTGCAACGGGTGGGACAAGGATCTGCAGTGGACTGCGCTATACAAACAAACAAACAAACAGGCAGAGCTTGTTTTCTCCTACAGTACGTTAAATTTATTTTTGGACACATATTACAATTTTGTGTATTTCTCAGAAATGGCCACTTCTAGATATTTCAAGAGCAAATGTGGCCCAATCTCAGCAAGTGCTAAACCATAGGACATATCGTGAATGTTCTTTGCTGCTGCATGTTTACTCCAGGTGGCACAGTTAAAACAAAAAACAGACTTCTGTGTTAACTATTTCCCACAACTCCTATATCCTGATCATGTTAGCTTAGTGTTTCTCAACCTTGGCAACTTTAAGATATGTGGATTTCAACTCCCAGAATTCTCCAACCAGCATGCTGTCTGAGAATTCTGGGAACTAAAGTCCACATATCTTAAAGTTGCCAAGGTTGAGAAACACTGTATTAGCTACAGAGGAAGCTCATGGTTAAGCTCCTTGTGGCCAATATAACATGGAACAGTTGTCAGATGACATAACCTAATCTGATTAGGTTTGTAAATGTGCTCAAAAAGCCTGGCTGACCACAAGGATCAGGCCTTTATGCCCATGGGTACAAGAGCACATGCGCCACCTCTGTATGACACTGATTTTTTAAAAAAATTAAAAAATGTTTGTTTAAATAAAAATGTTCAGAATCTTGCAAGATGGTCAAATCTCAGAAGATCTGCTTTCCCACATGCACTGTTATGAATTTTGAGCTGTGCTTATTTTTTTTTAATGTTTTAAATATTTGGGGTACCTTCAAAATCATGCAACAATGTTTGTAATCTGAAAATCCTGCGTGCTTCTATCTTATGATGCCATGAGAAATGTACTCATTCTTGCATCAGTTTTTCTCAGCCTATCCTATCTCATGGGTTTAGTGTGAGTAAAAAATTGTCAGAGAAAATATAAAATATTTCCTGAGCTTTCTGGAGTAAAGGTAAACTAGAAATTAAATAAAAAAACATGTCTGCTTTGCAGAAAGCACATGCCTATTATGTGTGAACAGGACAACGATGATCAAATTCACAGACAGTGGCTGTTGTTTGAGATAGTACTGTAATTAGGTTTATTATGAAGGCCAACCATGGTTTAGTTAGTTCAGACATATGGTTTACTCAAACAATGCAAGGGCAAGATGTGAAATGTTTCAGCCTGTAGCTTATTCATAGTTTCTAAGGTCAACTACAGGTAGTCCTCAGGTTATGTCAGGCCTAGCCCAAGGAACTCCAGGAGACCATGCAGATTCAGTTCAGCAATGTTTATTAGCTATAACCTCTAGCAAGAATCTTCCCAGACTGAAACTCTGTTCCCACCGTAGCAAGTGAAAACAGAGTGAATTCCTCAGGGAGGTGCCAGCCTCATCCTCTTATCTCTTCCCCGCCCTTCAGGAGACGAAAGAGGATGCTTCTCTCCCTGAGTCTGGCCTTCATAATTCCATTCCATCACAGGTTATGACCACTCGTTTAGTGACCATTTAAAGTTAGGTTGGCGCTGAACTAGGGGGAATTACAACAGGTTGTCGAAGTTGTAGCTGTCACAGAGTCCCCACAGTCATGTGATCACGATTCAGGTGCTTGGCAACAGGCTCTCAATTACAACAGTTGCAGCATCTTGTGGTCACATGATCACCATTTCCAACCTTCCCTGCTGGCTTCCCACAAGCAAAGTCAATGGGGAAGCTGGCACGAGGTCGCAAGTCACTCCCACCACTTTTTGCCTGCCTGTGGCACTCATCCTTCCACCCATGCTCTGTAATGCCTGCCCGCAGCACCCACCCGCCCTTTGTAGCACTTGCCCATGGTACCCACCCATAGCTCTTACCCACCGGCCTGCTTGCCTGGGACTCTCACCTCTTCCCATGTCATGGTCACATGAGGTCCTTGCTTAATGACCCACATGATCCTGGGGTTACAACAGCAACCAGGAGGCCGTCACTAAGCAATGTGATCGCTATGACTGCATTTCTTAGCAACAGATATTCCAGCCCCAATTACCATCGTAACCTGAGGACTACTTGTAATCCCTTGACTTGGTTAAAATTGAGCACATTTTAAACAGAAGCACCTCTGTTCATTCGCTTAGTTGAGATACACTATCCCAAGAGATCTCAGGCACAGACATTCCCAGATTTGGGACTGATGAAAGCACTATCCTAAATATGCTTAGTTGGCAGAAGTGGTACTCACTTCCAAACAAACCTAGTGAAGTGGTACATTCAATAAATACATGGTGAGCCCCTCACTGAAATGAGGCTTTTTTGGTAAATGTATCCCAATAATTAGCAAAAACAAATTGGCCACTCCCCTTTAAGAGCACCACTGAATCTGCTCCTTGTTCAATGGCAAGGTCTAGAACTCTGCAGCAGACCATGGCTGTGAAATTTCAAATGGCGGAAGAGTCCCAACTACTTGCCTGAAAGCTGGATTCATATTTAATAAAGCTAGAATGGTGGGATGGGTGGGTGGTACATGACACAGAAAATATAACGTGTTGATATTATAGCCTGTACATCATAGCTTGTACATCCGGCAATAACACTACCCAAGTCATCTTCCTCCCTCAATACATTTGTACTTAATGTTAAGGGATGTGCATCATAAGCAACACTCCTACACGGCACAATCTATCGCAGGGAAGGTTTCTTAAGGTACTGTTGAAATGTCTGGAAAAAGCTGAGTTCCCTTTCTCTGAAAACAGATTTATAGAGAACACTCCAACCGCTGGTTCCTTTGGATAACTGCTTAATCCCATACTCCAGCAGTGTACAACTACAGATGCCGAGTCAAATGGGGAACAGCCAATTCTGACATCCATCCAGCTGATGTTAACAAGGTTTCACCTTTTGCTTTTTAAAATCTGTTTTTAAAAATATCAATCTCCCAACCAGGGCCAGCTCCACCATGGATGGAACTGGGAAGCTTCCCACTCCCATCCCTTCCCTGTTCTACAACTTGGGCTACTACACCTGGTCTACAAAAATCCATACAACTGCTAGATGGCAGACAAGAGGCACAGATAACTGTCACTCTTTGCTGCCATCTAGTGGCTAGTTTACATTTTGCAGTCCAGCTCTACTAGCCTTACTACTACCCAGTGTGACAGGAGGCAGGGGAGAAATGTGAAATACAAAATATCCAGAAAGATGGATTTCTTAGAGCAGCTGTGGACTTTCAACTTTTTTTGTCTTGTCAGGTAGACCAAAGTTAACACCTCCCACTCATTGGGTTTTACAAACAGGGTTTCTTTTTCCATGGTTTACTAAATGAAGCCCAATAGGCTGGATTCACACAGCACACTGAGTCTTAAGTTATGATTTAGGAACCATAATGTCAAAGCCAAAAGTAAGCAAATCACATTATGGGCTAGCATACTATGCTCATCAGGCCACTCTCAAGGATGGGGCTCTTTTTCAATGTCTCACTTGCTCATACTGCAAACTTTCTCACAGTGACAGTGCAGATCAAGATTGGGAGATCCAACCTCAGTATAACAAGAAGGCCATGTATTGAGTGATGTTGAGTCAGCCACTGTCTCTTAGGATTACAGTGAGGGGAGGAACTTTGATAGTCCTGTCAATCTCTGGAAAGACATGTAAGATATAGACATATAGTAAGTAACAGTCACATTCTTTGTAAGTTACTCATGTATTCAATTTACAGAGGATGATTCTCTATTCCAGGGAGGGGAACATGTGACCTTCTAGGTGTTAATGCACAGGATCTCTTCTTGGATGTTGCTCATTCCCAGCAATCTCTCGCCAGGATGATTGGGAAGTTATAATTCACCTCTGTTCTATTTGATAGGCTGCCATAACCAGTTCTCTATTTGAAGGGCTACCCAATCCAACACCGATTTCAAAACAGAAGAACCATGACAAGGATTAGGACCCAACTACAATTAGTCCCTGGCCTGAGCTAGTGAACAGATGGGTCTCCTGATCACTGTCTTTCCAGTAGTAGTGAGATGACTGTATTTTTATTTAAACAGATACCTCTCAATTTGTATTTGGGTGGCCTCCTTTTCAGTAATGTGTAGCCACACATTTTTGCACATGTATACATTTACACCAGTGAGATTTATGCGTTCTTATACAACCCTACATTCTTCATGGAATTCTTTGGGTTTTTTTCTTAATTTCAGCTAAAAAGATGTACGCACAGTATATTTAAACGCAAAATAAGAATACAGGGAAGCTTGCGGTCACAAGCCTACCACCAGCAGCATGTCGCATATTCAGGCAAATGCTAGGGTCTTAGTAGGACCTACTATTGGAACCCTTTTTTTTTATTTCCACAGGGCAGAAGAGAGCATTATACTTTGGTGCCTGTAAATCCCCTTCCCCAATCATTTAATTCTCTTGCAAGGCAAGATCGTGTATTTTTGTTCAGAACCTGCTCAAACTGCGCTGTCATTGAGGAATGGGTAAATCTATCAATTTGGTTTCTTTCTGATTCTTCTTTTTCTAAAGTTTGATTCATCTCACTGCTACATTACTTGTAGATTTTTAAAAACTCACAGGAAAAATCTACACATACTTTTGTGTGAATTTCTATCTATGTATGCATTTTTGCAGGTAACCATCCCTGTCTTCTTCCTTATAATTTTCTCAGATATGTGCATTTCTTTATCTACTTTCTTCCAAATCATAGGTGGTTTATAAATATTTTGTGATAAGAAAACTTCTTCCCAAAATTCAGAGGAGCCTCAGTTTTGAAGGCAAAATATTATCAGGCCACACACTGGTTTGCCATTGGATAAATCTGCATTAGAATGCAAACAGAACTAATTTCTCTCTATTCATAGCAGTCACATGAATTTTGGCATGCTGGAAAGAGCAGATGCAAAAGCTCTTTAGATTAGTGTATGATTTTTTGTGTATTCCTGTGTTCATACATTATGCATATCCCCAAACAGACAGAGAGATGCAGACATGCTCCACTCTGATGATTCTTATGCATCTGTTGGTTGCAGTGTGCCAACAATTAAAGTGTCTCTAGTCTCATATATCCCCATTGCCCCTGAAAGAAATGTGCAAATGTGCAGTTTTTCAACCATTATATCTTTTCATTCCGTATTGGGGCATAAAAACATATTTGTGTCATTATGCAAATGCCATGCATTAAACCCAAGCAAGTTTGCATACCAAATATGACAAGAGAAGCAGAAGGAATCCATGGCAGCAATATACTTCATCTGTACATAGGCATGTCCACGTAGGCTTTATCTTAAGTGTGCCTGCATATATGCTCACATACAGCCTCATTGCAGAGCTGTGTGCCTGCAAGACAGCCTAGACAGACATTCCTGCATGCACTGAGCTGGGCATGTGCAACCCTCTCCTCCACCCCACTCCACTCCCTCACACACCGCAGTAGCTGTTCTCTCTGCACACCCAAAAGAAATACTCTCAGAAGCATGAATCAAAGACTCGGGAGCTAAGAATAGCCAAGACCAGCTGGGCGGGGGAGAGGCAGCGCACGCGCTGTTGGAGTAACGCCAGCCTGAGAATGGTGAGATAGAGGAAGGATGGCCTTCCTCTGCACAGACTCCATCTATGTTGGCAGCGGGGCATTTGGGAGAGGGGAAGATACCCCCTGGATCTTCACAGCTCAGCAAGGAGCTTTAGCCAACTAGTATTTCAAAAGAGAACAACAGACTGAAAGATCTGGCCAACAAAGAACACGACAATGAAGACGAGGATGACCAAAGGACAAAGGGAGAGAGGAAATCTTGTCTTTTGCTTTCATCTCAACTGCTGCCTTGCACCCCCTGAGAAACCTCGCTTGTGGGATATGCTGTACCAGTATATGTCACTGCATAGCAAGCACACAGACAAAATCTGGTGCATGTGGAGAGAATGTCATCTATATAGACTGCAGCAGTCAGCTATTTCTGGGAATAAAAGCCTAGATTTCTTTTTAAGCTTCATGCGTGCTTCAATGTGCATGTTTCTTTCTTAGGTTTTTTGCATCCCTCTGGTGTCACGTGCAATAGATGAGAAAAGAGGGCAAGTGAGGGCAATTCTTCCTAGGGTCACATGCATAACCCAGGGGACTCTTGCTCGCTAATCCTTCACACGTAGGCACACACCTTCATTCCCTCTCCTTTGAGCATAAATATTTCTGTCCTCTTTGCTACTGTAATGGTGGACTTATGCTTTCACCTGGGTCTGTCTGTCTGTCCCTCCTTTTCTCTCATGCAGTCATCCAGGCACACATGGGCTCACATGAGAATATCCTTCTATGTATCAGTTTGGTCATCTCAACACATAAACCTTCCAAGTTCAGTCCTTGGAAAGAACTTGATCCTACAAGACTGGGCTTCTTCTACTAGTCAGATCTATTTGGGTGAGCCTTGGGTGAGTCACTCTCCCTCTCCCTCTAAATCCTAGTTCCCTTATCATTTAAATAACAGGACAAAACAGTATGTTACAAGGCAGCTGTGTCGTTTGCAATCCTGTATTTTTCATGCAACGTCAACATTACGCAAGGTGAATCCGAAACAAATGGGGGTGCTGCACCCTTTCCACATGCCCAGTATAGAAGTGGCTTGGAAGACACATATGGGGGAAACTGGGACACTGGGGGGAGGGGGGGCTCGTGTCCCTTCCATCTGTGGGTTTTCTCCTTAAAGTACAGATACACAAATACACACTTCTGTAGTTGTGTTTTCTGAGAACGTGGCTTCAGCCCTTCACCTTGGGCAGGTTGGATGCACTACCCTCTGCGGTCTTGTGGGGGCGGTATAAAAACATTCCTTTTCAGCAGCGTTTGTATCCATGTGGCGATGACTCTGTGGAGTCACTAAGCCAGATGTTCCTTTATTGCTCTCTTTACAGGGAATCTAAGACATACCTCTATCCCATTTTAAAGAACTACCCTGGTAGAGAGCATGATGCTTATCTGCCATTTCTTCTAACTGACCAGGATCCTGATATATCTTTCCCGGTTGCTCAACTTTGTGCCACCATTTGTTCTATCTGTCCTACCTACAGCTGATGATTGGTGCAAATGTTGGTGATTGCCACTGCTATCTCTAGTATTGTTACTATATTAATTTATTTGTATGTAATTTTACTGTATTTTATGCCTACTTTTTAGTTTTATGAATAATTATAGGTATATGTACTTTATTGGAGTGTTTTCTTTCTTAAAGGCCATTGAGTATGTGGCTTTGGGAAACAATCTTGCTGATCCGTATCATTTAACCTACTTTCTCATGATTGTTAGGATAAGAAGTAAGAAAACATCAATAATGCCCCCCTCCCCACTCAATATCCGAAAGGCTAATCCTGCAACATGTTCATCTGTGCATATTTGCAGAATTCCCAAGTGAAACAAATCATGTTCTCTTGCCAGTACAACTCTGCAATTTGTATGTAACTTGAGAAGGAAATCCCAGGACACCTGTAGGTTCCCTGGAGGCTAAACCATTTCTGCATAAAGAAATCTCTTGCTAAAAGGCTATTTCAACTGGAGCGGTACTTTAGAACAGCCATTCCCACATAGCAAGCTCTAGGTAGATAACAACCTGCAATTCTCAATCACCATAGTTATGTGAGCTAAGGAATTGTAAGAGCCGCAGTGCCATCCCACCTGGAAAAGGCTAAGTTGGGAAGCTTGCTCTAGGAGGCATCCACCATACAAAGTCAAGCACCCACATGGGCCAGGCCAATTACTAAATTGCAAAGTTATCTCATTTGTGTAATGCTGTGGGGTGAACCCGTAAATCAGTGTTTCTCAACCTTGGTGACTTTAAGATGTGTGGACTTCAACTCCCAGAATTCCCCAGCCAGCCTGGCTGGCTAGGGAATTCTGGGAGTTGAAGTCTACACATCTTAAAGTCGCCAAGGTTGAGAAACACTGCTGTAGATAAAGAGCTCTCACACTGCTGAAAGAGCAGGTCAAGTCCAGCAAAGAGTTATATGTACATGAGCATCTTGTAAGTATTTCTGAGGAAAATACAGCCACATGATTCTTAAAGAAGAGATGTCATGTGCAGAGGTACACGCAAAAGAGACATGCCATCTATGTTGAGGTATGTACATATGCGGATTCCTGCAAGTATCTTGGAAGAGTACCCAAGTGCATGTCTCCTCAAGCACCGCATAGGATTATACATGAAAGCGCAGAGATATGCTCTGCAACAGCCCAAGAGAGCAAGATAAAGCCACCTTAACCAAGTTCAAAGAAGCTGAGCTGTTATGAGAAAAAGATCTTTGAATGTCGTCAATGCAACTCTAAGCTGGTTTGCTCAACATGAAGCCCTGCTAAACTCAAGGGAGCTGCCTTCTACTGAGTCAGAAAATTAGCCTGTTTTTCCCAGTTAGTGCTGCTTTCACTAACTGGGAGCAGCCCTTCAAGGTGACTGGCAGAAGGCCTTTTTCCAGGTGTACCTTCAGATGCCAAGAATTGAGCCAAGGTCCTTCGTCAAGCAAAGCAGGTGGTCTAGCCTGAGCTACAACCCTGTTCGCAATGTATGCTGAGAAAGGCAGACAAGCCTGTTCAGTCCCATTTTGTTCAGGGAGCCACATTCCAAAGTATATTGACCCAGGATTGCAGTCAAGGATTTCTTTTGTATTCACTCTCCATAAGGACAAAAGTCCATTAAAGGCCCCCCCAGCCCGACTTATTTCCGAGTCAACAAACAAAGGTTTGTGTTGTTAAATGTCACAAATTGTGAAAAGATGAATAGCCTTACTGAATTGTGTGATAAAAAGATAATTTTATCCCCCTGCAAGTGCGTGCATACACACAAAGAGGTATATAACATGCATCTCTCCCTCATTCTCTCTCTGGCACAATTATTAGTAGGATACTAAATATGCAAATACTCTGCACTGCACCTCCATTAAATACAATAACGCCTGGAATTCTTTGGGACTTAAGTTCTTAGATTCACAGAAATTGGGAGCTAGGAAGCATACCTGAAGCGTCAGAATGAGAAAAATCCAGGTAAGAGTTTTTTACTATGCCTGGAACCACGTTGCACAATGCACAGGCAGACTCTAGAAATAAATGCAGTGCATGCTATATTTGTACAATAATCCATCATGGGATGCATGAGGAGAGCAACAAAACCTTGCATTCATTAGAGGCCCAGCAAGTATACTATGGAAATCCTGTAAGCATGCAGACGTGTGCATACACAGCGTGTGCTCTTGCACCCAAGAAGCCAGAGGGAGGCAACACTAGCCTGCATGAGCTTTGCCGCAAATGAGAGCCTAGCCAGAAGGGGCAAGTGGTTCTGAGAATGAAATGGGTGCTTGCTCTCAGAGCTTATGACAATCACTGCTCATATATAATCAAGGGGATGGTGGACCTCATGGCTACACCCATTCAGCAATATGCAGGCATACTGAAGAATCCAGGGTTGTGTGAAAGCTACGCCAGCACACACACAGGCAATTCCAATTTTTAATGTTACAGGCAGGATGGAAATACAGAAATATGACCCAACTGGTGTCCTTTACTATATCTGCTGCTTCTGAAATAATTATTTTTAAAAAATTAGATTGATTTCTGTATTTTATAAGGGTTAAGGAGGGGGGTGAAAGAAGGGCATAAATTTGAAGTGTGACAAATCAGAAGAAATCATAAATAAGGGGGAAAGAAGCCACTGAAACCCCAATTGTATATCAGAATGAGTAAGAGAGTATCAACACACACTCTGTTTTACAACCCAGAGGACTAGGAACCTGCCCTCCTATTTTGTATGAAAACTGGGATTACTAGGATACAAGTCTATGCCCTTGTACAATGAAATTAGAAATGCACACATTGGGATACAGAAAAGTGTATCTCCAGCTGTAGGGATACAAGTGTGTGGATTCCCACTTTGGTAAACTGATTTATTCACAGGCACATTATGGTGGGATCCAGATACATTTCAGTTGCTGTCACCCAGTCATGCAGATCAGCATTGCCCACAAAACTCTTATTGCCCCTCAGTCTATTCACAACCTCAAGTGCATATGCACTGAGAGAGAGAAAAAATAATCCCACAAAGGTTGGGTCACTGAAAATGTGCAAAGCATGCACGCATGAGTGCAAATATATATGCACAAATATGAAAGGAGGTATCTGGACACATACATGGGTGGTGCAGAAAAAGACATTTGCACACATCAGGCAAAAGGAGGCAGGCACTGTCACACTTACCGATCAAGCTTATATGGAGGGGAGCTCACATAATGATGCCCATAATGATATACAGAAATAAATATAGACACACACAAAGCAGGAGGCATGCACATTGTAAAACAAACAGAAAATCTCTTCTTTATGTGTCCTTTCTCAGTGTCGGTCTCAAGCACATTACTATGGACACACCAAAATGTGTGCATGCTTACACATATACTCACTCAGGCTCCTAACCCCAGCCTGCGCACGTGCACCTGTGCATTTCCACATGCCTGTGCAAGCATGCACATATGGGAAACACATATCCACCACACACCCCGAAATGCTGGAAGCTCCAACGCCCCAGCTTTTGGCGACCCCCGCCAAAGGTGAGGATGTAAAAGAAGAAAATCCTCGTGTCTCTGTCATTCAGGCAAACCCCTTTTCTCCTTCGCCGGGGTCCCGCAGAAGCTTCCCCGCTCGAAAAGTTCACCACGGGAGCCCCCACCTTGCTAGGAAAGGGGCGTGGCAGGGGCCACGGCGGTGGCCCACGCGGTGGCTCCGGTGTCACCTCCAGCTACGACCGCACCTCCCCTGCCCCGAGTCACAATCAGGCGGCGTGTTTCCGTCGTGGGAACCCCGACCTCCTCTCGCCCACCATCAGGGCTTGCTGACATTTTGGCAGCCCCGCAGAAAGACCGATCCCTCCACCCCGCTCCCGCATGCACCTCCCAGAGCGAGCCCCGCGCATCCCTGGCCCTGAGCGCTCCCATTACCTGCCACGGATGGGAGTCGCTCAGTACATGTTCTTCTCGGGGGGGACCCACCGGCTGGTCCCCCCCCGCCCTTTCTCCACCGCCACCCCCTTCTCTCTTCGCCCGGCGGTGTCCTTGCGGTCCTGTACGGAGGCAGGTGGGCGGGGAGGGAGCGGAGGTCCAGTGATTTCCTCTGGGAAGGAAGGGGCGGAGGCGCAGCCACGCTAAAGTGGGGGGGGGGGGCACGTCAGGCTTCCATGGCGGCGCCCCTCGCCGTGGACGAGCCGCTCAGTCTCCTAGGGCTGCGCTGCTGCCAGCCGCTTCCTCCCTCCCTCCCTCCCTGCCCGCCTCCCCTCCCAGCCGGGGAAGGAGGCTCTCCGCGCGCTCGCTCGCTCGCTCGCACCCCCGCCCCCGCCCCGCCCCGCCCCCCTCTCGCTCGCTCGCTCGCTCGCTTTCTGCTGTTCAGGAATGCAGCGCTTCGCCCAGCCCCCCAGACTCATTCATGGCGTCACGTGGGTCCTGGGGTGGGCAGGGGGGAGGCCCGCGCACGCTTCGGACACTCGCCCGGACCCCGCCTCGGTCTCTCTCCCACCTCCTCCTGCGCTACGACCGACCTCCCTCCTGGCGCTTCCTCGGCTCCTCCTTTCCCCCGCTCTTCTTTGGAAGCACGGCCGCTGCCCTTCTCCGGCGTCCCTTTTATTCCTTTGCATCCTCCGGAACGACCAACTTCATTTGCATCCCTGTCCATTTTGCGCTCTCTTCCTCTGTTACACAGATCCCTGACGCCGCCTTCGAACAAGGAAGAGATCTTCTCTGTCTCCAGCAGCAGCGATGGGGTCAGGGGCTTTCATAGGCGAAGCTTCCAGGGACCCAAAGAACTGGTTCTTTTCTCTCCATCCTTTTCTCTTGTACTCTGTGCTTCCGTTCCATGCATTATATCTCCCACCCTTAAAAACTCACTCATGTTTGTACCGTAGATATTTGGGCGCAGCCTCCACATTGAGTGCTCAGTCTTTCTTGCATTGTGAACCCCCAGATGGTACCACATCCTTGCACATCTGTCCTGCCCCTTTGGTTCCAGTTCAGTTTGTGCCTGGGATAAAGATCTGTCTGAGAAACCAACTTTATAGGTGAAACTTGAAAAATTAGAATATCGTGCAAATGTTCATTTATGTCAGTATGGCAACTCAAAAGGTGAAACCAATATATGAGATAGACACATTACATGCAAAGCGAGATATGTCAAGCCTTACTTTGGTATAATTGTGATGATTATGGCGTACAGCTTATGAAAACCCCAAATTCACAATCTCAGAAAATTAGAATAGTGTGAAAAGGTTCAATATTCTAGGCTCAAAGTGTCCCACTCTAATCAGCTAATGAATCCATAACACATGCAAAGGGTTCCTGAGCCTTTCAATGGTCTCTCAGGCTGGTTCAGTAGGAATCACAAGCATGGGAAAGACTGCTGACCTGACAGTTGTGCAGAAAACCATCATTGACACCCTCCATAAGGAGGGAAAGCCCCAAAAGGTAATTGCAAAAGAAGTTGGATGTTCCCAAAGTGCTGTATCAAAGCACATCAGTAGAAGGTTATGTGGAAGGGAAAAGTGTGGTAGAAAAAGGTGCACAAGCAGCAGGGATGACCGCAGCCTGGAGAAGATTGTCAGGAAAAGGCCATTCAAAAGTGTTGGGGACTTTCACAAGGAGTGGACTGAGGCTGGAGTTAGTGCATCAAGAGCCACCACACACAGACGGATCCTGGACACGGGCTTCAAATGTCGTATTCCTCTTGTCAAGCCGCTCCTGAACAACAAACAACGTCAGAAGCGTCTTACCTGGGCTACAGAAAAAAAGAACTGGTCTGTTGCCCAGTGGTCCAAAGTCCTCTTTTCTGATGAGAGCAACTTTTGCATCTCATTTGGGAACGAAGGACCCAGAGTCTGGAGGAAGAATGGAGAGGCACACAATGCACGATGCTTGAAGTCCAGTGTGAAGTTTCCACAGTCTGTGTTGATTTGGGGAGCCATGTCATCTGCTGGTGTTGGTCCACTGTGCTTCATTAAGTCCAGGGTCAACGCAGCCGTCTACCAGGAGATTTTGGAGCACTTCATGCTTCCTTCCGCAGACAAGCTTTATGGGGATGCTGACTTCATTTTCCAGCAGGACTTGGCACCTGCCCACACTGCCAAAAGTACCAAAACCTGGTTCAGTGACCATGGGATTACTGTACTTGATTGGCCAGCAAACTCGCCTGACCTGAACCCCATAGAGAATCTATGGGGCATTGCCAAGAGAAAGATGAGGGACATGAGACCGAACAATGCAGCGGAGCTGAAGGCCACTATTGAAGCATCCTGGTCTTCCATAACACCTCAGCAGTGCCACAGGCTGATAGCATGCATGCCATGCCGCATTGCGGCAGTCATTGCTGCAAAAGGGGCCCAAACCAAGTACTGAGTACATATGCATGCTTATACTTTGCAGAGGTCCGATATTGTTCTATTTCCAATCCTTGTGTTATTGATGTCATGTAATATTCTAATTTTCTGAGATTGTGAATTTGGGGTTTTCATAAGCTGTACGCCATAATCATCACAATTATACCAAAGTAAGGCTTGACATATCTCGCTTTGCATGTAATACGTCTGTCTCATATATTGGTTTCACCTTTTGAGTTGCCATACTGACATAAATGAACATTTGCACGATATTCTAATTTTTCGAGTTTCACCTGTATATGTTTCACTCCATTCTTTGTCCCTGATTTCACCAATCAGAAATAATACTTTGAGCAGAAGTTACACAGTAGCTTTATATGTTGTGTGGAATCATACTTTAATCATGTTCTTTGACTGGGTTCATACAAGGCAGGCCATGTTATTTGCAATCTGTAGAGTCCAGCCTGTTTTTTGTGGCTCACAGACCGCATCAAGATCAAGCCAGCAAACTGGGGCACCAAACTGTGAAGTAATAGCTGCTCAATTTTTATTTTATGTAATTATTCTGCAAAATACAGTGCCCCTAAATACTGAAATGCAGGTCCTGGCTGCAGAATCATTGCCCTATCCTAAACCATAACACACAGTTATAAACCATAATGCCTGGGCTTGCCCAACACAACTCAACGCATCACCATATGGCACATTGTGTAACCCAACTACATTGTAGGGGAGATGGGCGGGGACAAATTAAATAAATAAATAAAAAATAAATAAAATATACTGACAACAGCCTGTAGCAGCAGTAGATCATGGTTTGCCCATGCACAACGCTCAAGATTTGCCCTAAAAACCTTGGAAAAATAGAAGGACCTGGGTGAGTCAAAAAAGTATGGAAGGTATTAAATATATGTGACACTACACTGTTGCCCTTTGGTTAACTGATAGTGCTATGCATGTCTGTCTGAATTGTATTATTGCCTAATATTTGCAGAGTTTTAAGGGATGTATGGTTTCATACACACACACACACACACACACACAAACACATATATATTCATAAAGAGGTTTTTATTAAATTACCCATTTCTACACTGTAACTGTTTTAATATATTTTAGCTGATTTAATTTTAATTCTGATATTGTTAAAGCAATGAAAAGGTAAAAGAAACAAATATACAATATAGGCAAGGATGGATTTTTTTTAAGAACACAGGAAATACATAACTTCATATGGCAGTGGGTGGATAGATATAATCTGAAGTTGGTGCAATAAATCAGAAAGGGAGAACCTTGGTTCATAAGTCCCTAGGTGTGCTCATTTGTAAGCACTCAGAAGTTAACAAAAAATGAAAATAGATATGTTAAACCTCCATAGGGAATAAAGCATATATTTCCACTCAGTCCCCTCTTCAAACTCCTTAAAACAAAAATCCAAATTTTATATCTCAGCACATCAGCATCCTGGTCCCAGGAACTCATGAAAAAAGGGGGCAATCTGTGAGAGATCGAGGCACCTGGACAGCTTTTAAAAGCCAGTTGGACTGTTTGGGCCACAAATATGCACGTGCCCTGATTTTAAAAAGTGAAGTCTCTTTTGATTCAAGATTGGCTCCTGATCACTTCATTGACCCATCCATATAATTTTCTCAGCAGAAGGGATTTGCCATATCTACCTTCTGAGATGTTTTTCAAATTCTTGAGTTGAGCCTACAGGTTTGATATTTCCTGTGGTCACCTGTTGAAATACTAAAAAAATAAATCTGCTGATTGCTTTTGGGGGATCAGCCAAGATCTGCTAGGTGCTACACCTAGTTGGGTGTTTCCTAATTAGATAGACTATTTAAAACATGTCAATTTATACTACTACACTATATATAGTAATATATAGTATTACTATACTATGCATATTGACTCACACATACTGTACTGTACTATAAATAGTATAAATATGCTATTTATACTACGCATTTAATAATAGCTTAATGTCCATTGTTTTTTTAAAAAAATCCTCAGCACAGCTCACAACCTTTATAAAATGTGGTGGCTTTATTCAAAACCATACTGTATGTGCTAAGGAGGAAAAGAAATACGCCCCAGTTATCCTTGCCTGCTTCCCTCTTTCTCTTGCTCCTTCTCATAGGACAGATGCCAAGAAAGGGATTGAGTAGAAGGAACACTCTGGCTAATTGACCGTTCAGATGTTGCTGAACTACAATTTGAAAAGGCTTACCCAGCATGGCCAATGGCTAAAGATGTTGGGAGTTGTAGTTCAGCAGCAGCACGTGCGCTGCAAGTTTCTCATCCCTGCAGCAGCAAAAGTGCTGGAATTTGCTGTAAATGTGATTAGATACATCTGTAATGCCATGTCTTGCAATTCAATATGTCTAGGACACATGAACACTCAGAGAAGAATGGAATGTGTAATGGGATATGTCTGGGACCCACAACAGCTATCATTATGTCTGCATGAGCCAATATATGTGGATCCATGTGTATACATGTTAACCATAATTTCGTCTGATCCAATTGGTTGTTTTTATTCAATATATTGTTGTATACTACGGCTCTTGGAATAAGGGAGAAGGGCTTTTGTAAAATTACAGCACACTCGTTATGAAATGTGCAATTGTGTATGCTTAAGTGATATAGACATCTTATTATTTCAGATTTTAATTGGGAAAATGACATACAGTCTGGTTCAAAGACCTGTTATAGGTTCAAGGAAAGACAGCACAAAATATTCCTTCAACAAACCCAATAGGTTTTAGGAATATTTCTTATGATTTTTGAGAGGTGATTTATCATAGGTGTCTAGAAGACTGGACTGTGAACCCTGAAATATCCACTTCACAACAAACTCATTTAGTTTATCTGCAAGTTTCTGACCAATCTTGCTCCCTCAGTGCAATTGAGGGAAGCTGTCTTTCTTTACCAGACTGTTCTAATGATTTTTTAGATGATGACATATAGCAGATGTGGACAGACTTCAGATTTATGGAATCTGTTCTTAGAACTCTGAAGTCCAATAATGATGAAGCTTGGTATCACATAAGATAAAACCTATTGTGGCTTAGAGGATGGAGCAAATTCTCTTCTGAATCCAGCGACCTGTGTCCTGGGATGGCCCGCATGTACAAGGCCAAACCTACATCAGATACGATACATCTGAGAAATGCTGATAGCTTTATTGAACCTGCCCAACAGATTTGTTGAGTCTACAATGGCTAGAATTCCCAAACAGCATAGGAAAGCTGCTCTAATAAATTGGGGAAATCTCACATTATGCAACATTTTTTATGATTGTTGAACTGCGGAGAAGAAGACCTATGGTAACCTGGTGGGAATCATGCAGATCAGTTACCAGTAGATCCCAGTCTACTGCCTGGATATCCACAATAGTGGTATAAGTAAATATGAGTATATACATCATCATCATGGTTACTTTATTAATTTAATACAAACATTAATTTTTGTGTTATCCTAAACACAGGAATGCAGTTTCTTTCTGCATCTGTGTTCTTTTAAGCAAAATGATTTGTGCCTTTACTATATACACCTCAGTCTATTGAAAGATACGTAGCAATAATTCCTCACTGCTTGTTTTGTGGCAAGACTGGGGAGACTGTGGCCCCAGAGTTGCATGGGCTCCTGAATTATCTTTCTATAGTCCTTGGAATTCTCTTTGTTCATACGAGTTAAACACTGTCTGTACATTTTCCATGCATGATTCAGTGCGTAGAGGCAGTGAGATGGCCAAAGGTGTAGGTGCTCCTGAGACAATTAATTGAAAGCCACGTACAATGATGAGTGTGATGGGATGAATACGTTTTAACTTGAGTGATCTCCTTCATTTTTACCTAAATCTTGAAGTCTACCAGCTGGAGCCAAGTGCTAAATAGTAGTTCAGTAAATGGGGAGGTGAACACTCAGAGCTCATCCTCATAGCCAAGTTTAAGGTGCTATCTACCACCTTGAACTGCCAGCATAAATTATGTTCCTCCCAATTTTGCCACAGTAATGAAGCTGATAAATGAGGCTGTTTCAGTTTACCTACTGCAGTCCAAGTTAAGAAAAGGGATTAGTAGATTTCCCCAGCTTTGTTTTCCCTCCCACTCAGCATCCATTGCCAGTGGGGAAACAAGAACAAATTGGTCTTCCAAATGCAGAGTGGAGCAAGTTTAGACAGATGTTGAAGGGCAAGTTTAGCCATCTGTCAAGTTGCCTGACCAATGGATGACAAGCAGAGTGAACTGGGAAGGAGCTCTCTTGATGTTCCTTGTAATCTTTCCTCTGCACCTGTTACTATCAGGTAGACTATTTCCATACATGGCTATAGCACTTTTCTGAAAAAAGCACTAAACTTCTATTCAGGAATTGCCTGGCTGACAGATAACAGTTATTGGAGGTAGGGGATAAGGGTGAGAAGGGCCATGGCATGAAGGAAGCTCTCCCAATATACCTGCTCAGCACAATGCCTTCTCTGTTCCTGTTACCTTTTATTAGGCTGTTTCTGATTATGAGTTTAGACTCTTCTGAAAGATTACCAAGACCGTGGATTACCACGGAATCCAGTTCTGGCCTCATGGTTGGCAGCATGCAAAAGTAGGCAAGGAATGGCCAAGGAGAACACATATACTAGACCAGAGCTCTGGAATCATGCTACTGCTACTGGTACCCACTCCCCATCAAAGGGGACATAAGTAACTGTGAGACATTGCACAAACAGCCATGGAAACTGCAGCTGTATAAGATTAATCCTGGGAGCATTCCCCAGTCAGCACATTGTTGTAGTATTTTTGCACAGTCCTCAGAGATATGCCCACATGAAACCTTGTAATTGAAATTTCTTAATGGACTCAGGGGTGGCAGGACTAGCAACACAAATTGGGCAGAGCCCATCATTCTTTCCCAGTTCAAATGCACTTTCTGTGCCACGCGGGATTAGCACTCTTTCGGAAGAGCACGAAACCTGTATTTCTAAGGAGCCCACATGAGCCTTGACAAGTGCTATGAAAAGCACTAATCAAGCCTTATGCAGGCAGGTACCTCTGAACAAGCCTAGAGTCCAATGTTTCCTGTGGTTCAAGCTAAAATGGTCCTGGAGGGCAGTGACCAGTGACCAGTGACCAGAGGAAGAGGATGTATCTGCAGCCGCCTCATGTGGCCAATGGGAGCTGGACAGTTCCTAATCTCTGATCACATCAGCAACCAAATGGTTGGTGAAGAGTGCCAGGTCATAATCTGGACAAAAATTGAACCAGGAGAAGAGAGAAAGCACTCTTTCAGAACTGGAACTGCTCAGGACAACTTTAAATTTCCTCAGTTATGGGCTTGGGATGAGATGAAGACAACATTATGAGGATACGGCAGAGAAGGAGGTTGCTGGGCTGTGCTTGTGCCATGGTTCAGAGCAAGAGAGAGATGTCAAGGAACATATCCTCATATACCTCAGTCCAGATATGTATTTTCAGTACCAGAAAAGCTCTTTTAAACAGAATCCATTCTTATTTTCCCCTAGCTTTCTCTGTTTCACTAACCTAATTTCCTTAGAGGAAGGTGTTGCTATGGTTAAACAATTGGAAGATCCTTAGCAATTGGCTGTGACTCACCCAGAACTCTATCCTGAATCCCGATCTACTATCTGCTCAGTTCAAGGGTGTGGGATACACTAACTCATCCAAATACAGAGGTCCCTGAATCATTTACAAATATACAACAGAGAAGTATTAGAGCCAAAGATTGCATGGATATGATACGCAGACATATTTTGGACAGTATAGGCATTTGATATATTATGTTAATTATATTAGCCTTGCTTGTGTGCCAAAATTGGCTTCCAAAGTAGCTCACAGCAATCAGAGTTACAGTGCCAAAGGCTGTCCTCGTTGAGACTGGGACCCAGGTTGTCAGAGAGACGTTTAGCAGCTGCCTTCCTTTCCTCCACTCATTTCACTGATGGAAGCTGGTCGTTCTGGCAGAGGAGAGTCTCAAATATGGTGAGAGCTAATTGTTAACTGGAGGTGTAGTACTCCTAACAGTCCCAAGCGGGATGAAGTATCCTCCAGGAGAAGATGAGAGGAGATGAGACAAAGACCATTCTGGAGCCTCTTTTGTTTCTGAAGCATCTCTGTGCTGGTATTTTTTCAGATATAACTGCTGCTCTGTGATCAGATATAATGAATACAGCGCAATATTTGCTGAATTTTTAATGTGAGCAAGTGCTTCATGCCAATGCATAGGACAAGGAGCCAGAATTTGAAAGATCACATGTGCGTTATCACTTGTGTTCACCATGGAAACTCATGCCAGAAATTGGCAACGTACTGTTGAAACTGCAGAAGAAATAGGACATCACAAGAGTAATTTTTAAAACATGGTATCCCATAGGCACCATACCCATGCTATTCCAAAGCTATCCATTTATAACTATGATGATGCTAAAATGATGAAATGCGCATTGTGATGTCACAGTGAAAGTCCTACCTTTTCATATTTGCATTGCAATGTTGCTTCAAATATGTAAGGGGAAGAGTGGTTGCAACATTACTGTGCATGTTTTATCACTTGACTTCCCATCTCTTGGAGAATACCTATATACGTAGTCCTCATTTAACAACCACAATTGGGACCAGCAACTTGGTCATAAGCGAAGTGGTCGCTAAGTGAAAATGTGACTGTACTTACAATCTTACCTCAGCTTTCCTTTGCTTTACAGACCTGTGAAGGTTGTAAATGCAAGGACTGGTTGCAAAGTTATTTTTTAATCATCTTCGTAAGTGCAAACCATTGCTAAATGAGTCAGTCACTAAACAAGGACTGCCTGTAATACTGCTTTGAGCTCTTGGAAGGATAGAAACCTAACAAATTAATGAACAAATCTATATGAGCAAATGGAAGGAAGGATGGATAAATATATGCAGGTTTTAAAGTTTTAAAAATGTGGTTATTCACAATTGTGCAGCTAAAACTGAGCACTCACCATCACAAGTTAACACCTGACAAATTGCCACCTTCATGAAATGAGAGGAAATGGAATAAAATTCCAGATGAAGGTGGAGAAAAATGTTGCAAAAACAATTTTACATCTTTAAAGGTGTTTGCATTGATAAAAGTTATAATATACTACTAGATAACCCGTGACCCATTGGGTCATTGTTTCAGATATATTTCCTTACCTAAACAGAGAAACAGAATGACAAGGGCAAAAAAGCAGTGGGAGTGTGAGCGACTTACAATTTGCTGCTGACTTCCCCATTGACTTTGCTTGTGGGAAGCTGGCAGGGAGCGTCAAAAATCCTCCCTCCCTCCCTTTCCACATATAATATAATATTCCACATATATATTCTTGCACCGTTTGCCCTCCCTTCACAACCCTCAGGAGAGCCCCGGTGAAGCCGCCGCCTCCTCCTCCTCCTCCTCCTCCTCCTTCTCCTCCTTCTCCTCCTCCTCCTCAACTGACCCACAGAACTGCTTGCCACCTTGCGGGGGGGAGGTGGAACAAAGGGAGCCGCAGACCGTGAGGAAAACTGCACCCCTGCTCGCCATTCTGGCAAGTCCCCAAGGGCCCACTCCCTCAAGGGAGGAAGAGGACTCACTCATTGACTGCCAGTGCCCCCTAGCCAGCCCTACCTCACCAGCAGGCATCCAAGCCGCTCCCTCATCCTTCCCTCAAACCCACTGCTGTTAAGAGATTTCAGTTTTCTGCCTCATTTCCAAAGCAACCGATTGCAGCTCATCAGCCTTGCCACCAGCCAATTGGGCACAGGGGACAGAGGGAGGTGGGAAAGAGGGTGAGGATATGCTCATGATGATCACGTGACCTGGGCTGACCACGGCAGTGGAGCATCACAGCAGTGCTGAAGTGGCTACAAATATCCCAAATTTCAATCCCATGGGAGTCATGGGTCCTGGATTTTGGATGCATTCTGTAAGTTAGTCCATTTGAGGTACGTTGGTTTAAATATTGTTGCCCTATGATGCACCATTTCACCCAGTTGAAGGTTACAGACACAAGAGTTTTAGTAGTATATAGATATTTCAACATACCTAAATCAGTAGCATGTGGAGACTGCAAGAAATGACAGTAAAATAAGTACTGTAATAAAGGTCTAGAAAAAAAACAGCATATAAATGGCAAAAGAGCATGGGTTGGGGACTATAGCATGTGCTCTGTGACTGAACCAGACTTCCTGTGCTCAGGGGAGGAAAAAACATAATGTAAACTGGCCCTTTCAGTCCACCTTGTCCAGTTGCCACCAAATACAAAGATATAACTAATAATGTACATACAAAAGCTTACACATTTGTAGTATGTTTTGAGAAAATCACACACAGCATGACCATTTGTTATAGGAAGATCGAACTTGCACATTTTCCATTGCACAGTATTTGCGCTGTCCTTTGCAGCAGGAACTTACAAACACTTTTTGGACTGGGTTGCAATGATACCACTTTCTACATCTCCACTTCTACCACACCTTTACAATGTACCAGGTAAAAATTGACTATCTTTCTTGAATTAGATGCAGCATCTTCCATCTGAAATGTATTATTTCATATGTAAATATATACAAATGTAAAACTTCTCTTAGGTATCATCATCATCGCAATAGTAACTATCATGAAGTTATATTACCATGAAGAGAAAAAAAGTTCATTCAAATTTAAACTGGCCAGGTGACAACCCACATGCAGTTCTAAGCTGCAGTTCAGTTTGGGTGAGGTTTTGGCTTCATCTTCTCACATCTGGATCATATTAGACATTCCAGTTTCTGGATGGTTGAGGCTTTGTTCCTCCCTCCTCCACTTTTGTCCCAATGCCTGAGTGGGCAGACAGCAGTGAATTCGAGGAGAAAAAGGCAGACTCACTCTTTCCTCATATCTGGGCAGACTCAGGAGAACTGGCATCCCCTTCCACTGTTTGGACAACAAGTCTGGATAGAGAGAGAAACATCATGGAGTTTTGGACTCTGACGCAGCTGCTCCTGCTGGGGACACTGTTGGGTGCAGCTCAGGGACAAGGGGATGAGCTCAGCTCTGAAGAAGAACGAAAAGCTTTGATGCTCAAGGTGAGAAAACGTCTTCTTTGCCCTGGGACTTCTTATCACAAGGGAACTGTTGACCTCATAACTGGGCGGCTTCTTGGGCCAACACCAATCAAAGAGTGCTTCCTTGCTTGCTAGAAAGAGTAAATCTGGAATCTTGAGTTGCTTCTTAAATAGCCTTAAGAGCTGTCATAGAAAAAAGTAGGAATGATTTAGAAGCCATTGAATCATCCCAGGAGATTCTGGGATGAAGTTAGAATGGAAACAAAAGTAAAAACAAACAATCCTAAAATAAACTTGGGTGGCTCCAGCATAAAGATCTTCTTCATCTTTGCTTGGCAATAGTCTTAAAAAATTCATGCGGTCACTTTATGTAACAGACATAACTTTATGTTTCCCTCTTGGCAAGTGTCTCTTTACTACAAAATCTGGCAATGGAGACAGGCATGCTGGCTCCCCAGCTCCTCCAGTTACAGTTTCTCCAACTCTTTTCCTTGTCAGGAAAAATGGGAAATTGCAGCTCTTTTGCTTCCCCCTCACGTATTTGTGGAACGGTTGCCAATGAATCCCTTCTTTCAAACTTAAGTTCAGGACAGAGCAATTTGACAAGCATCTCCTTAAACCTGGAATCAACTCTGGTGACATATTATCCTCTGGTGAGGAAAAACTGGAAAAAGAAGCCCATTTACAATATTGGAGATCACACTGATATATCAGGGAGTGAAGGAAACAAGAGCAGAGCCTGGGGCAGATTCCTCTAACCTGATGTCCTCCCACACTTTCTAGCCCTCCTTTGAGTTATTGTCTCAATATATTTGAAGGGCAGCAAGTTGGGAAGATTGGCAAAGGCGTTTATGTGCTTATGGTATGGACAGAGGAGTCTAGCCAACCTTTCCTCCCTTCTTCTCTCTCATGCACACAAAGAATTTTATTTTGGAAGGAAATTAAAACTAGAGCCCATGAAAAGGGAGGGCACATGCTTTTCAATGTAATATATTTCTATAGCACTTCCCATACAAATGCATCTCAACGCAACTTTTGTGTAGCTGCTTAGCCACAGATTATGGCTTTCCTGCAACGAAGCACTCTATCTCCAGCCAGAGGTGCCACCATTTTTGGTGAGCGCAAATGAGAATTTAAAATCACGGGTAGATATTGGCTTTCCATTTTAGTTAGTCTTAACCAGAAATGATGGGTCTGAAATGACACTATGCATGTTTACATTTCTAATTTTGCTCATTTAATGAATGAGTAACATGGGTTTACATTAGAAGAAGACTTGAACAGGACTTAGGTTTATGCAAGCTGTTTATATTTAGCTACTGCAGAGGAGCAATCAGGTGGCAGTGCCCAGCTAATCTTAACTGATCTCCAAAAAACACCGAGTGGGGTCTTCAAATGGGAGGGAGACTACCAGAAAATCCGAAGTCTGTGGGTGAAATTGGGAAGTCAAAAGAACATCTGTGAAAAAGACAACGACAAACCAATTTTATGCTGCTGACAAGAAAACAATGTAAGAAATGGTGAAGGAAACCATAATATGTTACTATAGACACAGTTGGGAACTCTAGGTTTAGCAGCATTTCTGAATGCATAGAGAGACATCTTGCCTGCACAATCAGGTGGAGTCTGTGTTGCCTCTCTTCAGGTTAAATACAAGAGATGGAACAGTGGGCTCAAATTGCAGGTGGGTGAAAATGAACTTGACCTTTGTATCTTGGGACAGCCAGCATCCTGTTCTTGGGACTCTTTCAGAGAATGCTACAGCAGATGACCTTATTTGGCAAAGATTGAGAGGTGTCAGGATTGGCCTGGCATTAGCATGTGACAGCCTTGGGCATGGCCCATGGCTGACTTTGGGGGGTTATAATGAAGAATTGGAAGCTCTCTTTTTTAAATCTGCTACACAGCAATGCCAAACATCTCCCCAAAGAAGCTCACTCTGAATTTAACAGGATCTACACCTAAAAAGGAAGATTAGACCGAAACCTTCAGGTGACTGCTTCCATTACTATAGTCTCAGCAAATCTAAAAGTCAAGCTTCCCATAAAAAGATAAAATATTTAGGGGAAAAATTAGTCCTCCTTTCAGGAAAATGTCACACTGTATCGAGAACAATGCAAGGAATTAAAATGGTAGCTCGTGGCTGGACGAAAGTAGTATTATTGTTGCCTCTATGAAAACCAGGTATGCTGAGCTGGGGAGGGGCACATGAGAAACTACTTTGTCAAGGCTCTTTGAAATCTGGAGCAGCTCCTGACTGGGTATGGGAGGTGCCTTGTGGACTGCTTTGAGGGTCCCATCATCCAAAATCTGAAGCAAAACTATGATTTTGATTCCCCCCTCCATATTTGTTAATTGAACATCAATACATACTTTTTGAGAATTCTTAATCTGTATTTGTTGCGTACAATGTGTTCTACCAACAAGCTGCAGCCCAAAGATTTCTACATGAAATCTGAATAAATCTATATATTGTACTACTAAAACTCTCATTATGTTTATTGTTTGTCTGTTTGTCCCCTGAAGTTAGCCCAAATGCTGCATTATATCGCAACAATTTTTGAAACAAGGTACCTAAAATCCACAAACTTAAAGAATGCTTAAAAAATCCGGGACCCATTACCCTTGTGGAATTGAAATTTCCACAATGTTCAGACCAGTTTTATTTGCAAAATTGTGGTTGTTGCAGCATCTCCATAGTCACATGATTGTGATTTCTGACGCTCCCTGCTAGCTTCCCACAAGCAAAGTCAATGGGGAAGCTGGCAGGAAGTTGGAAGTTACTCCTGCTCCCACTGCTTTTTTGCCCACCTGTGGTCATTCTGTTTATCTGTTTAAGTAAGTAAATATTGATTTATTATTGACATTTGTTTGCCACTACAATTATTTTTCTATTTATGATATATACCCTTCTTAGATGATCATGGGACTGTCCAGCATTGGGATAAAAAAAATATGGTCAGTCTAAAATTTAATGTTCTGGTCACATCAGACTGCACTACCTTTCTCTCCAAGGATGACCCAACAGGTCACAGGGTTGTCTAGAAAAAGCTAAAGTTAAACCAGTGGTGTATTGTCGAAGGCTTTCACGGCCGGAATACGATGGTTGGTGTGGGTCTTCTGGGCTGTGTGGCCGTGTTCTGGAAGTTTTGTTTCCTAACGTTTCACCAGCACCTGTGACCGGCATCTTCAGAGGGCAGGAGCAGGAGCACAGACAGGAGCAGGAGCACAGACAGGAGCAGCAAAGGGTCACATCATCCTGGGCACAGAGAGAACTGCTCCTGTCTGGGCTCCTGCCCTCTGAAGATGCCGGTCACAGATGCTGGCGAAATGTTAGGAAACAAAACTTCCAGAACACGGCCACACAGCCCGGAAGACCCACACCAGCCATAAACCAGTGGTTATTACGATGGCTCCTAACATTTATGTAGATACTGGTTGTAATTGTATTCTTTTTGCTATCTGTAATGGATAGACTCACAAACATGAGCCTGCCTCATCCCTTCCCTAGATCACCATGTTTAAAGTATGGTGTAACTTTATTGTTACTTGTACTGTGGAATCCTTGAGGTTCTCTGAGCTTCGTTGTTTTCTTGCAGACATTTCCAGGAATTCCTGGAAGCTTGGTATCAGACAAGTCAGCCATCAACAAGCATATAGAGATAAACAACATTTACACACTATTCAAAAGAGACAATAAAAAGGAAACAAAATGATCAGAATACCTCCTCTCCAGCAATCAACACCCAAATAAGCAGGGATTAACACCAGGATTAACACCAGACAAACAATGAAGCAGTAAACAATACTCCAGTTCAGGAACTACCAACTCAGACAAACAATCAAGCAGTAACAACAGCCTAATCAAAGAACTACTAAGTAAAAACAACTCCCCCACCAACACTGACAGGGCAAGCTACTGTATATGAACAGAGAGCAAACCCCATTCCTTTCTATCACTGATGATGTTACCTAGCTGGGTAACGAAGTGTCTGCACGAAAACAACCAAGCTCAGAGAACCCCAAGGACTCCACATTTCAACCCTGAGCTACATATATTCTGTTCTATTGGTATTTGTACTATGCTTAAATACAAGCACATAGCAAATAAAAATACCACAATACAGAATTCTGGGAGTTGAAGTCCACATGTCTTAAAGTTGCCAAGTTTGAGAAACTCTGGTAATGGATGGGGTGATCTGTACACTATATGTGAGTCTAAGTATGTTCTATTTCTACAAAAGCTGCTGTCCTCTTCCAGGCTGGGGGAGGCAAGTAGAAGTCTCTTTTTCTACAATCAGAGTTGGCTACAGGCTCCTGAGGGTAGTAGGAAGGGCTGAAGGAGCAGATTTTTCCTGGGACTCAAGTTCTTTGGCCAAAAGCCTGAAAGAACTAGAATTAAAAGTATAGAATTGGCAGGAAAAATATATATGCAAAAGGGGTCATTTATTTCTTTTCAGTACTGTTTAGTTCTGTTATGTAGATTTACCTTTACTTGCATGTTTGTCCCTGTTTCTATGTTTGTCTGTTTGCTTGATTAATTTTTAACACTTGTACGTAGTCTCCTGTAACTTGGTTCCCCAACTGTTTATTTTGTTGCATTTACTAAAATAAAATGCTTTTATTAATTGTTATTCCAGCATTGGGTCTGTAGTAGCACCACATGTTCCAAAATTACTTGTAAAAAAAAGGGTGGAGGGGGGTCTCCTATTCTGCTTTATCTAGATTTCAGGTAAAGGGGAAGGTGGGCTTTCTGCACTCAAGAATGGATGCTGGAAATTTAACAACTTATCCCAGGTAGAACTCCAGGAAGCAGCTACACCCAGACACACTGGAACTCAGGTGGGAGGATAGAGATCAGGGTCAACCACAGGCAGTGACTCAAAAAACTCAAGATGGCAGTTCTGAGTGTGCTATCAAAGCCAAGTCCTTTTTACATGCCTTTCAATCACATAGTTATGCCACCATGGTGACTTTTATTTATCAAAAAGTCAAGATGGCAGATGCCCTGTATAAAGCATACAAAAAAAAAAAAAAAAAAAGGTGGGCCTTGATTGCTTAGTTGTGGCTGCCATGTTGACTTTTGTGACCCCCATGGATCCCTCTGTAAAAAATAGATGCACACATGTATATATCAAACAGTTGATTTAAAATGTGTATCTAACCCTGCACTACCATCATTTGAATTGTTATTGGGTATGGCAACTGAAATGAATGGTTCTTCCAGCTTTGTAAAGGACCGGAAAAAATAAGTGTTTTTGAACCTCACAAAATCAGTCTCTAAAGGTAGTTCAACAGGGGGTGGGTTTGAAAGAATAGGAGCTACGTGGGAAAAGGCTTTGAAACAGTGGAAAGTACACAGAGAAGCAACAGCAGAAGCTCCATTTGTTTTCTGATCTTCTAGATCAGTGTTTGTCAACCTTGGCCACTTGAAGATGTGTGGACTTCAACTCCCAGAATTCCCCAGCCAGCGTGGCTAGCTGGGGAATTTTGGGAGTTGAAGTCCACATATCTTCAAGTGGCCAAGGTTGACAAACACTGTTCTAGATCAATGTTTCTCAATCTTGGCAATTTTAAGATGTGTAGATTTCAACTCCCAGAATTCCCCAGCCAGCATATGTTGAAGTCCACACATCATCAAGTGGCCAAGGTTGAGAAAAACTGCCCTAGATAGTTGGCCTAGCTGGAAAGGCAAGTCAATGGGCAGTGGTTATGTAGGAGAGGAGATGGAAGCCAACTAACAATGCCTGTCCAGTCTCAGACCCAAATATATGGCCTGTCAGCAGTCATAAGTCTACTCTTCCCTGGGAATGGCTATGGTCCTTTTTTCTCCTTAACATCAATGAGTCTTTCATAATGCAGAAAGATGATTTCGTTGGTTAGGAAAAAAATAACCTACAGCAATGACAGAAATTAAAACAAAAAACAAAAAACAAAAATGAGATGTGCAAAGCAAACAGTATGATTAGAGCTATGGTAACAGAAGAATGGTAATTGCAGAATAGCAACGAATATTGAAATGTGAATTCACATATCCACCCTGGTGCCAGCCTCTCTCTTTTTAAATAGAACTTTAGGGCTAAAAAAAAATGAATCAATCAATAGAAGAGTGGCTGTAAGTTTACTCACTGCAAATAGTATAAATTGGGATTTTGTATTAAGGTATGGAAGTATGTGCTTCATGTTAAGGTTTGTAAATCCTAATGATATGAAGATTCCCTCCCAAAAATGGGGGAGATCTCCCTCTCACCTTCTTCCTTCCTTCCTTCCTTCCTTCCTTCCTTCCTTCCTTCCTTCCTTCCTTCCTCCCTCCCTCCCTCCCTCCCTCCCTCCCTAACATGCATCCAACTATACAACCATCCTTCCTTCTTTCCCTCCCCCCAAACCTAAACAGTGACCCAGGAGAAACAAAAACACTGTAAAAAAGAAGAAACTATTTTTTTCCCCCTGGAGTTTTTTTCCTTCTGTTCTGTTCTGTTCCACCCACCCTCCCATGACTGTAGTTGGGAGAGAGAGGAAAATGGCTGGGGGGAGGCGGGGGAGGGGGGGAGACAAGGGGAAAAAAAGGAATGAAATGAATGTGTGTGTGTGTATTTGGAAAAAAACAGAATACACAAGTTGAGGGACAACCGCCTTTAGCTTTAGCTTGTGCCCCTCTCAAATTTCCAAGAGGGGAATGCTGTGTTCCCACTTAGTAACTTTCCTTGTGGATTATTCTTTCTGAAGCATCTGCAAGAAGTCCTGGAGTTGTCTGAAATGACTGACCAAGAGGATGCACAGGAGGTGATGTTGACGGAAGTGAAGGAGCCAGATGGCAAGGAGAACCTGGACAAAGAGACCGAGCAGGAAGAACTTGAGGGAGAGGTTCTCCAGCCCACCCAGCCATGGCTGCCAACTACAGCAGCCCCATCTCAGGAAGAGGAGGATAGCTTCACTTATGTGTGTGAGTAATGCTGAGCAGTGAGGTCTCCTCTCTTGGCTAAGACATGCTTCCTTTCAAAGGGAATCTTTAGTGCATTTTGTCCCAGAAGATGTAACAGACTTCTCTCTGGTTGCTTTTAAAAGAGGATGGGGTATGTTAATGGAAGATAAGTTCTGTTAACTCTTGCACTGAAATGGCTTGGTTGGACCATGCTCAGGGGCCACAGAATCTTGGCTGACTCTTGAAGAAAGAAATGGAAAATGGGGAGGGGAGTGAAGAGAGTGGGAATAACGAGGACTCTGTGCTGTAACGTTGTGTTGCAGATCCCACTTGTATCAAAGCACCAGTCGCTGTTGCTTGTGGGCTTTATATATAATCCAGCAAAGTTTCAACTTTTTGATCCCCCCCCCCCCAACTTGCGAGTGCTTCTGCACCACCACTATCCCTTCTATGGCAGCCCAAACCCACCCAGAACAGGTAGATCTAAACATTTGGACCTTCTTTGTGCATCTTTTGAGGTCTGGGAGGTCTGTGGGGCAAAATGGGTGCTTCAGACTTTGTGGTTGTTAAGGCACCCATTTCATTCTTTAAAATTTTTGAAATCCTCTCCCAGAATAGGCCCTGGCCACATCCACTTTTGGAGTATGGTCCTTGTCATGCCATGCAAAGCCTGGTATAGCCCTTGAGCGGCAGAAGTTGTGGACTCCTGTACTGGAGAGGTCCAAGATGGGGAGGTGGCAGGTGAGGTAAGGCCACACTTACTGTAAATTAGAAGATGGCTTGCTCCCAAGCCCTGCAGAGCTCCAGCATTGCCAATCATAAGAAGGTTATTTTGAGATTTGAGCTGCACCACAGCCAGGCTAAAAGAAAATCAGTTTGGCTGCCAGAGAGAGGTAGTGTCGTGGAAACACAGCAAAGTTGCCAGCTTGGTGCAAAAGCAGGGTCTGATGGGGCTTCCAAGCAATCTCATTCCTGGTTGGTGTGAAGATTGACCGTAATGGCTCCCATCATCCTTAGCAAAGGCTAAAGTATCCTGGTGGAAGCGTGGCAGTTGTCCTCCAGTCTGAAACATCTGGATAGCATCAGGTTGGGAAAAGCAGTTCTACAATTTTGCAACTTCAACATGAGCTCTTTCTTTTTATTAAATAGGGGATTGAGTAGCATTATTTATTTAGACATCCTCTGCAGAATCACTCGGTTTATTCCAAAGAGAGCCAGCTTTGCATCTCAGCTGAACCATGAACTGATGTGAGAACTGCTGCTGTGTCCTCCCTTAGCAGCTATTATGAGAAACTAAACACATCCACTTTCTCAAGCTTCCTCTTGCATTTGCCTTATGCCTCCAAATGATAAATGTTTTGTTCTTTTTCAAAGCCATCACTTTCTGGTTTCTCCCTTGTCCTCAGGCATAGAAGGCAATAACATTTTGCTCAAATCAATGCTTTGCATAGATCCTGATTTCTTTGGTCTTGCCTTGGAAGCAACAGTAAACCTACCATCACTCTTCCTTCCACTTTATAAAAAACTGAGCTTTGGGCTGAAAACCCAAATTAGCACTTGACTGCCCAAAGGGCCTGCACCTCTCTAGGTTCAAAATCACAGCAGTAGTCAAGAGTTTGGGGATCTCTCTAAGAATAAGATCTGCTTGTCTTACAAGAACCAGCTAAATGCCTGTGAGGATGAACAAGAGAGGAAGGATGTGATAGTATTTCCGTGTCTTTTTTCCTCAGAATTTGAACAGAGTACACGCTGTACCCCTTTGGTTTCTGAGATACTGCCATGCTGGTATTTCTTTTTTAGAACTGCAATTGCAACTTGGTTGGCAGCGTGCAGAAGTACAACACAGCATCCTCTTTATTTTTAATGCAATCAAGCGCCACGCATCAATAAATTGTGTGGCAATGGCTGTAACTGCTGAGAGACGTTTGAAGGTCGACTGTGCTTCACTTGGGTAGGACGCACATGCTAGGAGTGTGGAAATGGGAGTTCACACTGCTGTTTCAGGCTGCTCTAAAACAAAGTCCAATCAGTGCATGCATACAGCTCTGCTGGGATGTTGTTTTTAAATACATTTTAACAACGGGTGGAGCACACGAATAAGAGAGCCAGTTTGGCTTAGTGGGGAAGGCACCAGGCTAGAAACCAGGAGACTGTGAGTTCTAGTCCTGCCTTAGGCACGAAAGCCGGATGGGTGACTTTGGGCCAGCCACTCTCTCTCAGCCCCCGATGCCAGGCTTGGGCGACAGGCCAGTTGGTCAATTCCTGTTGCAACATTTGGTTAATCTGAAAAAAAAAAAAAGCAGACCCTATACCTGGGGGAAAAATGCTAGGAAGGAAAAAAAATGGGTGGAGCACATGAATCAAGACCCAGTACAGCAATGCAGTTGCAGGAGATTATTGCCATATCACTTTGGTTTCTTTACAACAAACACTGGTAAATTTGCCACAGTTGTGCACAAGCATTTGTTTGAAATAAAATGTGTGGTGTACATAACCCAACTGCAAGGAAAGTATGAGCTGATGTTGCCATGCCAGACTTTTTCTTGAACTTCAATAAACTGGGAGAGAGACCAACAGAGAGTCTCAGGACTAGAAGCTGGACTGAGAATTAAAATGCAACCTTGAAGAAGACAGCGGCCACCGACTTCCATATGATCACCAAGAAAACTATGTGGACAGGTCCATGATGTTAACTGTAACTTGAGGGAGACCTGACTTTATTTTAACTGCAGTTATGCACAGCTATGTGACTGTATACTGTAGATAAAAGGCAAATACAACCTAAGGGAAAAAATCCTTTCTAACAGAGTATCACTGCACCATGAAATCTTTTTGTAATGTGGACAGAAGAGTGTTGCCATGAAGCATGTCTATGTAGAAGAAATAGAAGAAATAACATAGAAGAAATAAAAACAGGCGTGTTTAACTGGAGAAGAGAAGATTAAGAGGCAACATGATAGCAGTCTTCAAATGTCTTAACGATTGTTCTGTAGAAGATGAAAGAGAAGGTAGGACTAAAACTAATGATAGAAATGGTAAATAAAAAAGCAACTTTCAGTTAATCTTCAGAAAACTTTTCCTAATGAAAAGTGCTGCTTGAAAGAATCCCTCAGAAGGTAGTGAATCTCCATGGCTGAGCTAAGGATAGAGATTGAGCTGAGCTGAATTGAGTTGAGTAGCTGGTTCAAGCAGAGTAACCATCTTTCCCTGAGACCACAGATGCAAGATTCTGGTCTTGAGCAAGGGTTGGACTGGATGCCCTCGAAGATCCCTTCTGACTCTAAAAATCTATGAAATAACCCTAGAGTGGTACAATGAAACTGCAAGTCCCTGTGCTTGTAGATAAATTGCAGAAGAGATATCTATGGATGCTCACTTCAGCAAAAACTGGAATAAGGCTCTGTTGGACAATAGATGAACAGCTCATATAGCTGCCATCAACTCTCTAAGCCATGGCAGTTCTAGATGTCTTTATCATCTGCCTGCTGTTTGAATTCAGCCTGCAACATAAAGTGATGTATCTAAATCACTGGCATTCTCTGAGTTTCTGTTTTGCAGCTCAGATTTGTGTTGTGTTTGATTGCTACTTGCAGCCCAAGGAATTCTCCAAGCCCCACGATCCTAGACTGGCAGTTGCTAATACACACTGAGCTGTCCCTGATCTCAGACAGCATAGGCTGAAAGTGCAAATGGTTTGACATGGTACATGTTTAAAAGACAGAACTATTTATACTATGAGAACATGTTGGTGAACAAAACCCAGAAGGCTGTTTCTTTCAGCATAAAATATCAATTTAGAGGACAGGAAGAGAGCAGGTGCTTAACTTTTCCCCCACCCCAAGCTTTTATTTTCTTCCGAACCACTTTTCCCCATCAATGGTTCCAAAGCATATGTTTATAACCTCAGTGGGATTTATAAAAACCACTAGAGAAAGCTGTAGATAAAACCAGTTGATGTCAAAAGAATGAAGAATGATTTCACCAATCTAGCCCCCATTTTCCAGCTGAAACTTTTTACCAGAAGAAACAAACATTGAGTTTCTGTCCTTCCTGCCTGAAATGTAGTGATTGCTTTCTTCCCCATCATAAGTAAGCTTGATTCTAACATCCAGATGAACTGCAACATTCTTTATGCCAGAAATGAGAAATTTTGATGCCCAACTCCAGGCTGCTCTTACCTGTTGGAGGGTGGGCAGGGGGCAACAGGTAGAGCAGTGTTTCTCAGCCTTGGTCACTTGAAGATGTGTGTACTTCAACTCCCAGAATTTCCCAGCCAGCCTTTCTGGGAATTCTGGGAGCTGAAGTCCACACATCTTCAAGTGGCCAAGGCTGAGAAACACTGAGGTAGAGCAACACCACAAAATGAATCATAGAGCTCAGCAGGGGCAGGCATTTCTCATGGTTTCTGAGTAAGATTGATTTTTTTTTCTAAAACAAAAGTGCTGCTAAGCCCATTTTAAGCTTATATATCAGTTTTGTGGGTCTGCTGCCTCAGAATTGTAAAAAACTGAACCCCAGTGGTATAGCTGGAGGGGTTTCTGGAGGTTGAAAATACCAGTTCAACAGCTGCATAGAGCCGTGGGCTACAGCTTCTTGGATTGTATTTTAGGAACAAGCTACCCTTAAGAATAAGTTATGTGTCATTTTGTCTCAGTATTTTTTAAATGAAAGGCATCAGAGGCTTGAATTTTGAGTAAAGGAACCTCTCTCTTTCTCTTTGTGCCCATAGTTGTTCACTAGCAACAAAGTGGGGAAAGGCTTTTTAATCATTTTGCCTCAGGCCATGTGTTTGTGTTTGTCATCAGCAGCTGCTTTCTTTATGTCTGTCTGTGTATGTGTGTGTGGAAAGCAACTCATGGGTGAATTTGTGTATAAAGAGGGCGAAGGGGTTAAGCTCTTCTTTTCAACATTTCAGCTCATGCTGTGCCTTTTCTCTATACAACACACACACAAACCGTGGGCTATCAGATCTGAGCTGCCAAAAATCCCACTAAATGGAAATAAAGAAGAGTATTTTCTGTACCTCACGGCTCCCACCTTGAGATCATCCAGATTTTTGAAGGCCAGATCTGGTAACCCTAACAAAGTGCCCCTTATACCCACCACCAGAAATAAAAATAACACTCAGTGGTGTATTGTATTTAGTTCAGCCTCTATTTTTTAAAAGGACTATGCAGTATATGTGAAAGGAGTATGGATATAGCTACTTAGTTTTTTTCTTTTTTAAAACAAGAGAAGGATTATCCCCCATGGTAGATTCATTTGTTACAAGCTTCTATGGATTTCTCATCCAGGGAACATTTTTCAGCATAACATTAAAGGAACACACGCACGCACGCGCGCACACACACAAACAATATGCTTAGTTGTATCAGAAGCAAATTTTAACTCTGAATGCTGTAGAGACTTAATAGCTGAAATGAAAGTTATTATGGGAATATAATGACCAAAGAAAAGGCATTGTATCTTATTTCTGCTCACTCCCTCCCAGAGTCTGATCCTCTCTTTTTATAAAACCTTAACAGCGTATCTGAGTTTTTGTTCACCTTTCAGTCACAGCTGATAGAAACCCCAGGAACACACCTTTGCATTCAGTTGTCAAATAATCCATAAAGTGTTTTTTTTTTAATACAAATAATTGACTGTGAATTACACATGCACATAATTAGTACATGTGAGTCTTGAAAGCATTTCACCAATATTAGCTCAATAATTCTAACCACATCCCTGCATGGCAGGCTAGCATTATTAAAGTACTTCATTTAAATCCCAAGATGATGGGTATGGTTCCTATTATTATCTGGTCCATATTATTCTCACAGCAACCCAGGGAAGTAGGTTAGGTGAAAAGAGAGTGAATATCCCAATTGTGGTTGTGGGCTTTCATGGATGAGAGGGGATTTGGACCTCGGTCTGTCCTATTCTAACCTCACTGTAGAGCAGTGTTTCTCAACCGTGGCAACTTTAAGAAGTGTGGACTTCAACTCCCAGGATTCCCCAGCCAGCCAGAATTCTGGGAGTTGAAGTCCACCCAACTTAAAGTGGCCAAGGTTGAGGAACACTGCTGTAGAGATTTCTTTCTGGCAGCTGTGTAAGAGAAGAGAGAAAGACGGAGTGCAGGAGCCTGAGATGTGTTCTAGTAAAACTAGATTCAGTATTAATAAAGCTTATTATTAGCTTCACACTTCACAATCAGCCATAGTTTATTTGGTTTACTGAAGAAACCACAATTGCCTGACTCGAACATGCTAAGCCATAAACCAAGCAAACCAAATTATGGCTTAGTATAGGGATGCGACCCTGGAAAGCTTCGAATGTAGCCACCTCCCTTCAAAAATTCCCTCCAAAACATTATTTCCAATAAAACAAAATGGAGAAATGGGGTAAGATATTAATTCTATTTAATTCATTATTAATTAAATCATGAAATTTAGGGTTTATCCTGCTCTCATTCAATTTGTCAATTTAACACTGTCTAGTAATTATGAGTGGGTCCTGGACTAACTGTGGCTCTCATCCCCAAATGTACATATCCCTGACTCAGTGTGTTGTGAGGCTTAAACCAGGCTTAAGTATATTTATGTATTCTAAATATATAAATGTGAATAAATTTAGAAAAAGTATCAGGATACCTCATCTGATTAGTTAATCACTCTCTTTGCTCTTATACTGCCTGACTTTTCAGAATGAAAGCTGAGAGCAATAATCCATGTTGTTATTAAAGAGGATGTGTGGATGGGCTATTTCTTTTGAATTGTAGGACACTCAATGATATATTCCACCACTAACCAACAAACCTCACTTCTCCAAAATCAGTGTTGAAGATGTTACCTAGGCAAGTAATAAAATGTCTGGAAATGAAAAGCCAAGCTCCCAGAATTCCTACAGTCCATCATTCCAACCCTGAGCTAAATATACAGGGTGTACAAAAAGTCAGGCCCCATAGGCCAAACACAGTATTAATTTTTTTAAAAAATTCAGAGAAAATGTTACTGTACTTAGGAAGGTTCAAAGGTCATGGATCAAATGATTAAGGAAGTGTTTCAGAGAAAAATACAACCAATTTGAACATTTAATGTACAGTAGTTTATAGAATAAATTGTCTGTGGGGCTTGATTTACGGTAGCCCCCTGTATATTCTCTACCCTCTCAACTGTCTAATGTGTTTTATAATGGTTCAGTTGCTATGTTTGTGCACCACTGGGAAATGCACATGGACGTTCTTCCTTGCAGCAGCGTATCATGCAGGTAGGGAAAGAAGAAAAAATGGAATTGGGTTCCTATGCAGTTTGCATTAGCGCTCAAGTAACCGGGAGAAAGGGGAGATTCTTAATGAAATTGGCAAGCAAGCCCCACTTTGTGGTTCCAGCCCTCTCCTTCTTGTTTTAAATGTACAGTTGCAAAAGGTAAGGAGACAGTGACCCTTTCTCCTGTAATTTAAGAGCTGGCCACAGCAAGAAAGTTCATCTTCACTGCTGTGGGTTCCTGTGAAAGCAACTAGTAAAAAAAACTAGTTAGGGTGTCACATCTATCCTAATCCTGATTTGATTTCCAGCCAAGTACAATAGTTAGCAAAATATTTTTAAAACATTGCCTGAAAATTATATCTTTTCCCTGTTTTAGATTTACCTACGTTGTGGAGAAAGTTATTGCTGAGATAGAAAGATTCGGAGTTACACTGTGGCTCTTTCTGTCTTCCCTAAGTTAAAGGTTAAACAATTTCTGACATTAAATGCAGGGGGGAGGGAGCACTTTATTAATCCTGGAGAGAGAATTTAATCCTTTCCTCCCTTGCTGTGTTTCTGAAGATATCAGAGAGTGCAGGGAAACATCTGGTTTGGTTGAAAAGTCTCTTTTCACACACTTTTTTCTATAACTCCTGTCCTTTTGGATTCAACTACCCCTTTCTTTTGATATCCCTATCAAACTGCCCAATATATTCTAGGCAAAATCTCCATGGCCATCTAGGGCTCTCTGCATATCCTGGATGTTCTGTGGTCACCTTCTCTTACCCACCTGTTGCATAATGAGATGCACATAGATACAAGTATCAGATACATTCCTCTCTTAGCCAATGGACCTTCCTGGCCTGCCTGCTCAATTGGAACTGGGTTACTGGTATTGACAATTTGACCACAGCAAGATCTGTAGCTCAGTCATGTGATATTTCACTTTTAGGTGGGAAATGGACCTCACCTTCTTAACAGTAGACCATTTTCTGTTAAAGGAATCTGACCCAAATTAGTGCAGATAATTTTCATGGATAATTTACATAGTAGTAGATTGTACATCAGGTTATGCAATAATTTTTGAGCTAAAAGTCACACTTTGCATTAAATTGCACAAATGTAGGATGGGAGCTTCTGTGTAGGTGCCTACCCACATTGTGCCACAAGTGTAACATGGGGCAGGTGAAGTGCCCAAAGTTTTTTATAGGTAAGGAATTGGGCCAGCTAGATGGCAGCACCTAATTGACCTTCTAAAAAGCTAAGCAGAGATGATTAGTATTTGGATGGGAGACCACCAGAAATAGACTGGGAAATCAAAAAGATATCCTGGAAGAACACAATACTGTACCAAACTGTTTTGGTATCATAACCAAAAGAACTAGATGGATGTGTCTGTGGAGTCTCTAGGTCAGTGTTTCTCAATCTTGGGAACTTTAAGATGGGTGGACTTCAACTCCCAGAATTCTGGCTGGCTGGGGAATTCTGGGAGTTGAAGTCCACCCATCTTAAAGTTCCCAAGGTTGAAAAACACTGCTCTAGGTGAACTTGACAAAGTCTAGAGACTTGTCATATGGCCTTGGTGGTTTTCCAATGGAGGCTGAAGTTACCATTATATCAAGGAAGGTTAAAAAATAAATTCACATACCTGGCCAGAAACTAGTCAAGAATTGCTAATATACACCCTGTAACCAGGTGTCCTTATGCCACTTTCTCTTCTTGCTATGTCCCCCCTCCCCTGTTTATGGTGTATTCCAGTTGGGTTTCCCTGTTTCCTGATTATGCATATTATTTTTGCAGTTTTCAACTATGCTATCCAAAGCTCCCTTACAGACTGTCTGTCTGTCTGTCTGTCTGTCTGTCTGTCTGTCTATCTATCTATCTATCTATCTATTATTAAACTTGTATGCCACCCATCTCCCCCAACAGGTGACTCTAGGCGGCTCACAATAATAAAAAAAGGAAAAAACACGAGTCCTTCCAACAATGGGTAAAATCCATAAATAATTAAAAAAGAAACATGTATTAAAAATGTCTTCAAAACCTCCTATAATTTTTAGCCCTAAAAACCTTCAAGATGCTGGGGGGGGGGGCAAACCCATCACCCCACCAGCCATATCCATAGGTGTGAGCCCCCATCTGGCCCCCAGGCCTTTCGGCAGAGCCAGGATTTAATCCCTTTCCTGAAGGCCACGAGGGAGGGGGCACACCGGACCTCAGGAGGCAAGATGTTCCATAGGGTGGGAGCTACAGCAGAAAAGGCTCTTTGCCTAGATCCCACCAATCGAAATTCCTTGACCGGTGGGGTCTGCAACCTGCCCCTTCTGCTGGACCGAGTGGGGTGGGCTGAAGTGACCGGGGCGAGGCGGTTCCTCAGATAACCTGGTCCTGTGCCATGAAGGGCTTTAAAGGTGATAACCAACACCTTGAATTGGACCCGGAAACAAACCGGTAACCAATGCAGCTCACGCAACAGCGGTGTTATACGTGCCCTCCTAGGGGCATTGAGAACTGTCTGCGCCGCTGCATTCTGCACCAGCTGTAGCTTCCGGATACTCTTCAAGGGTATCCTTGAAGGTATTTATCCTTGTTAGCGCTGGATGATTGTGGACACTTTGTCTACTCTTTGTCCAATGTTATCTTGGAACGTAGATCAACAGCAGGACAATAAAATTATTTGGTTGGATCCAGAGAGTGACTCCCCCCTCCCTCGATAGGCATCTATTTGGATTTCAGAGAATTGGAAAAGTGGATCTGGCCTGGGGTTTAATCTGGTGCATAAAGTTCCTCATCTGATTCCCAAATTCTTTAAGAAGATCCGATCCCTTTTCCCAAACTTCCACCCCTCTTCAGTGGTCCTGGCCCTCCTCCTTATTTCTGCATTCTGATTCACTCCTGATTTATTCTCTTCCCTAGGTAGGACAGCTCTAATATCGCCTGTTTTTCAGATCTTTAAAAGCAGTACTTGCTTTCTTCTTTTTCTCCCTCTTCTTCCTGATGCGCAGTTTCACGACTGAACAGCCTTGATGCAGCCGTCCACCGTCTCAATGTGCAGTTCTATCACATGGATGTGCGAGTGTCACAGTTCTCCCAAGGCTTGGCTGAATTGAAGGGGGGCCTGGCTGAGGCTCGCGAGTCACTTGCCTCCCTGAATGAAGTTGCCACACGCAACCAGAAAGAACTTGGACGCATTGATGGTGAGGATGGAAAAGGGGAGTGAAATCAGCCTTTTTTTTTTTCCCCTTCTGTAGCAATGTTTCTCAAACTCAGCAATTTTAAGAAGTGTGGACTTCAATTCCCAGAATTCCTCAGCCAGCATGCTGGCTGGGGAATTCTGGGAGTTAAAGTCCCCACATCTTAAAGTTGGCTGAGGTTGAGAAACGCTGTTCTATAGGATGTGAGTTACAATTCAGCACTTAAAAGCCCAGGGTTGAGGAAAACTGTATTAGCATCTTGCATGAAACTAATCCCAGCAACAATAAACAAAAGATAATCGGGCTGAGCTCAAATCTCCAGAAGCCCAAGTGTCTTTGATCTACAGCCTCCAAGGAATGGGAGGCCCAGAATCTTTGGAATTTGGAGGTCACTCAGAGCTGGTTTCAGCCTCTGAAGCTGAAGTTGCCAAATCCCTCCAAAAGGGAAAGCTCACCACTTTCTTTTACATACAGTAGAGGTCCTATTGAAAGAGCCAAATGTAATACACTGCCCAGGGCCTGCTGATCTCTGCTGTCTGCAGAAGACAAAAGGATCACATGAAAGGTTATTCAGGCTGAGGAAGAGTTGGCTGAAGTCTGCGCGTGAGTTGAGCTGAGAAGAACAAAGAGGAGGAACCCAGTTTTCAAGGTCATTCCCCTGCTGTTGTGTCTGCTATACTGCAGTGTGGTGAATTATTGGACCAGGATTGATTGGGGAAACATAGGTTTAGGTTCACCATTAGCCACAGAAAGCCACTGGAGGGTCTGGTCCTCCTCTCTCTGCCCAACCTATTTCAGAGTTATGGGGATAAAAGGAAACTCTTGCACCCTTTTGAAGAAAGACAGGAAATAAACCTAGCAAATAAATAAATAATTGTTCATACATTTTGCACGAACTTTCATAAAGTTCATAGGGCAGGGATTTGGCCCCTTGTATTCTATATACCTGCATGCATTCTGCAGCTGGTGATAAAATACAAAACCACCACCACTACTAACCATCATCTTTGCCCCAACCTAGGTTGCTTGCGGGGCCGACGCACTCAGAGCAAGTGCTTCCTGATCTTCAAGCACTTTGAGGTCTACGATGGAGCCCAAAAACTCTGTGAAGCCAGAGGAGGGCATTTGGCCATGCCAGCTGATGATACTGAGCTGGCTGTCCTGCGCCGCTATCTTTATGATGCCTTTCAACCCTACAACTGGCCAGCCTGGGTGGGCATCCATGACCGGCGTTCCGAAGGGTTGTGGCTTTTTGAGAACGGCCAGCGCGTCTCTGTCTTTGACTGGTACCAAGACCACCTGGTGACTCAGCCCAACGGTGGTACCCGTGAGAACTGTGTCTCCCTCAGCTCGGATGATGGGAAATGGTGGGACAATGACTGTGAAAGACGCATGTATTACATCTGCGAGTATCGCCTCTAGTGGGGCATCCCTTTTCATGCTCAGCCCCTGGTGCTCCTGGTTGCATGGGTGCCCTTTCACTAGTAGCATGTGGGTGCAGTGAGAGCTAAAAGTTCTGGGAAATTCCACCCCTCCCCAATTTTTACTTTCCCTTCTTCACTTGCCATAACCTACCCCAGCCTGGTACTCTTCAGACATATGGAACGGCAACTTCCTGACCTTTTTTTCAGGATGAACTTTTCTGTGCTGATTAGAAATTGGGGGAGTTTCAGTCCCAAACAAGCAGACAGCATTTCACTGAGAAAGCAGCTGTACCCCAGTCTGCAGGGAAAATGGAAAAATTTCTAATTGTTTTATTAAAGTAGGTAAGATGTGTTCAGCTTCTAAAAGGCTTAATCCGTTTTTCTTTGGAAGTCTCTGAAAAAGCCAAAAAAGACATTTGGGGCCCATCCTTTGGTGACATCCCTGAAACACTGGCACGCCCCCTGCAGGCCTCGGGGGACAATTTCTGAAATGCAAGTCTCCTGGTTGGAAAAAAAAAAATCACCTATTTAGCCCTACAGTAAAAGGAAAAGAAGGCATATAAAAGTGCCTCTTGCTTCTTTAGTGCATAGTGAATCTGCAGTAACAGTTTAATAGGAAATCCAGTATTCAGTAGATGTCAAAGCCAGGGAAAAAGCCTAAAATCTAAATCTGTATCAAAAATCCCCTCCCTAATTCACCGACAACATGAAGATTGTCGAGTCCATTCCTCATTGGACCTCTTCAGGGATGGTGGAACTCAAATTGAGTTGGGATCATAGTCTTGTAAAGTTTCAGCCCTCTGTCCCTACCCTAGTTAACTGACCCAGGAACCTATTATTAGCATTGGAAGGAAAGCTCCTTCTTGTGTCTTTGGAGAGCTTCTCTCCTATTGCCCTGCACTTGTAACTGCTGTTGGGACAAAAAAGGTCTCCCTTCTGTATGATTTGGATGGGTAGTCTGGACCCACAGGACTGCACACAGCTTCTAAACCCTTTTTATAGACCCCAAAGCTCCTTCCAACCACAACTGCTGAAAACCAGCCGTAGTGTTCTGACATTTTGAGGCACAAAACAAAATCTGTTGTGTGATCCCTAAAATAGATGAACAAAGGAATTACCCTAAATTCTCCCTTAAACTGGGGGGGGGGGGGGGACACAGACAAACAAACCCTGACTCCATCCATTTGTATGATTCAGCCCCACCTATTTTGCATCATTGCCCTACCCCTGAATATAATACTACCTACCCAGCAATATGCCATGGTCCCTATCTGCCCCATATCAAGATGATGATTAAATCAACTTCCTTTTTAAAGTTCTATAAATTAAGAGGTTACAATTGAGTCTACATTTTTCATAAAAACTGAAAGTGATGCAGCGAGAAGGAATCAAAGCTTTCTGAAAGCAGGGATGAGTAACAGATACCTCTTTCCAGATGCTGAATCCAATACTCCAGTAGTAAAAGCAAAATTATGTTGCTCTTGATGACTTACACGGATGCATTCATGCAGCTGACATTTCTCATCCTCCCCCCGCAAAATGGTTTGCTGCTGCCTTCTGCTGAGCTATTTTTCCAAAGTTCCTGTAATTCAACAGTCCTTGACTTTCCAGGTGTCACCCCTCTGAGTATTAAGCGGAGCCAGCACTGCTTAGCTTTCCAGATCAGCCAAGGTTGGTTAGGCACTGTCACCTGCTGAGAACCATATTCTATTAGCTGTGTCTCATATGGATAGTACTAAGAAGGATGATGCCCACCAGATACTACCAAACTACAAATTCCAGCAGGAGCAGGACAATAATGAGAGGCACTAAGAGATGCCATTCAGCAACATGTAAAAAGCCCCTATGTTCTCCACCCCAGCACTAGGGATAGTGTTTGCCCCGGTTTAAGCATCATCTCTTATGACATTGGCCACTATATGGCAGGTTGTCCTCCCTTTTGGCACCAATAAAAATGCAATGGCTCCTGGATATTCTCAGATACATAAACGGACAGCCATGAACTATCCACCAGATGTGCTCAGCAGATGTGCTCTGGTTGGAACTCTTAGCGAGAGGCAGCTCTATAACTTCCACTATTCCTAGCCCATTTGGAGAAATGTTGGATGAGACTAGCAACTAAGGCCAACATGACTGAATTATAGTCAGAGGGTAATGCCTTATTCACATCAAATAGGGCCAAAGTGGTCTATTTTCTATGCTCTTTTGCTCCACTTGCATCCTTGGATGTTGGTGCCCTAAAGCATCAACCTTCTATTACTTTCTGGGCATAAATTCCTTCAGCCCTCACCCCACCCCACCCCTGCATTCTTAGCACCAGAAGCACCATCTTTTTTAATAAAACATCTTTTATTTTCTTGTTGAACCACTGTTATTTGAATTAAAAAAATCCCTCAAATAAAAGCTAAATAAAACTTATTTTAAAGTGAAGAGGGGGAAGGAAGGTGGACTCGTGGATCTTGTCTGTATACCTTATAAAAGATGTAAACCTGTTTTCAACTGTTCCTCTTTTGTGTGATAACTTTGAACCTTTTAACGTGTGCAGACAAAGGAGTGGGGAGGACAGCAGAGGAGGCCAAGGGAGGCATATATGGGGGAAGGGGTGTCCAAAAAAATGATCCAGGTGCAATGAAGAGAGGAACGGTTAATACTTTCTTTGGTTTTTAGGTCAATGTAATGCCCCAGAAACGGAAGGAAGGCCAAAGGAATCATAGTACTTTTCTAATATCCCTTCTTCTTTTGACTCTGTATCTTGGTTTTTGGGATGGGTGGGAAGAGAAGGGAAAACAAAGGATGCTGGATATATTCACCGAATCCATAGTGCAAGTAAGATACCTCAGCACTGGGGAGTTCCCCACCTACTATGTTGTCCACCATCACTCCAGAAGACAATAAAATAAGGGAACAGGTATGATTACTGTATCTTTTGTTTAAATAGTCCAGGGCTCCTTGTAGAGCAAAACCACCTTGACCCCAACCACCTGTCTGCTTGGTGTGTCTGAATTACAATCCAAACCATTTGAAATATTCCATGCCATCCTTCTGTTTCCCCAAACATGTGCAGTCATTATCTTCAGCTCCCTACACCATTCAGTTCCTTTATTTTTTCCCCCTATCTGCTCCCAATTACAAATCTGTCTCCCCATTGTAGGCATGGAATAGTCCAACCCTTTTTTGTGTCCCCACTTACTTTTAATGCATCATTTCTGTCCTCAAATGTTTTCTCCTTCTGACCCATACCTGGATTGTTCCCGCCCTCTGTGGTATCTTTTCCCTGAGGGGCGAGGACTACTGTATAGAATACACACCCATACACACTCTCAAATCCTCAATTCCCTTACATTTATGGAATATTCCAGCACATCAGCCCTCCTACTCCTTTGGAAGATTTAACATGATCTAATTCGGTCTCCTCCCCCATCCCCCCCTCCAAACAAAGCCTACTAAAAGCCACAGCTGTTTCTTTTATTCCAGATCAGCCTTCCTCAGCCTGGTACCCTACAACTTCATTGAACTAATATATTCATAGCTCCCAAGCAGCTGGTGGGAGTAGATGGAAATTGTAGTTTGATACCTGGACGATGCACTTTGAGGAGGTTTGCTCTAGTTTGGCTCATGGACTTTCCCTCCCCCACCCCGCCAAACCACTCGAATGGTTTGCCCTATTCCGCTTTTACTTCCTCTCTCCAAAACACACAGACCGTATTTTCCCTCTGGATCTTTTGGCCAGCCTGGCAGAGGGAAGTAGGTACAGGACATGTGGAAGCCCTTCTTCTGTGTCACTCAATCTTTTGTGGTGGATGCTCTAGGACTCTGCAGACAGATGCCCACCCAAACCTGCTCTCTTTGTGTATTCTAATAGAGCATGGCACGGTTGCCATGGAGGAACAAGAGCATATCAACATGCTCTGGTGTCAGGGCTTGGCGCTTAGTGTGGATGGCATCCCCAGTGCTGCTGAAGAGCCAGCCAGCAGGCACTGAGGTGGCAGGCACACCTAGGAGCTTGCGGGCTGCCCGGGCCAGCAGTGGGTACTGGGTATGGTGGATCTTCCACCACTGCAGGGGTTCCTGAGCAAGGGCAGATGCTTTGCTGGTCTGGAAGCTGGCTGTCTCCTGCTCAGCTTGCTGATGGGCAGAGCTGATGCCTGGGCCACCACGCATGCTGCAAAGGTCTCCCAGCAGGAATTCGATGCCTGCATCTTGCTTTGGCAACTTGGCAGGGGGCGACGGGGAAGCCACATCGGGCAGGCTGGAGGTCAAGAAGGCAGGGGCCTCGGCCAGGCGGGACACTTCGGCCTTGAGCAAGTGCAAAGTTTCCACCCGGTCAGAATGGCTCAGGAAGTCAAGGCCGCGGAACCGGGGGTCCAGAGCGCAGGCCAGGTTGAGGGCCTGGTTAACGTCGGGGCTGGAGAAATGGTGGTTCAGTTCTTTCTGGGCTGCTGCTTTGGCTTCGAGGGCCAGGGCAGAGTCCCACTCGCTGGCCACCAAGTGCTTGTAGAGGAGGCTAGTTAACACAGGCTTGACTAGGGCCAGGCTGGAAAATGGATCTTTGGTAAATGTTGAGGTAGCAATTGCCATTGGCTTGAGAACTTTGACTATATCCTGAAGGGCAGCCCAGTCCTGCGGGTGTAGAGTTGCCTCTCCATCAGGACCGAGCCCTGACAGAGACTTGCTGCATTCCAGCAGACCCTGCAGGACTGTGTAGACGCTGTGCCATTTGCCCCCATCTCTCAGGAAGCGGCTGAGGTGGGCTTGCAGGAGTGGCTCCTGGAACCACAGTTTCTCGTTACGACCTGCCCCAGTCAGCGCCCAAGAAGCCAAGCGACGGAGACGCTCCAGGGCGCTCTGGGCTGCTGGCTGGCCCAGCACTGCTTCCATTGCTGCCCGCAAGGCCTGCCCGATACAAGGCAGGGCTGTCCACCCCAGGGCCGCAGCTGCTTGCTGGGTGGCAGGGCCAAGGCCTCCCACAGTGTACGAGGTGCTCTCACGCACCCCCCACTCTTTGGTGGCCTCAGCCAGAGCCTCCACCAGGCTTTCCGTGCTGGGGTTCTCAGGAATGGGGCGGCTCGAGAGGACCCGGGCCCGGGCTTCAAAGCAGTCATCCACATAGTGCACAGTGAGTGTGAGGTAGGTCAGAGTGCTGCTGTGGTGCCACACATCCAAACTGAGGGAACACTGGGGCAGGGCCCGCACCAGTTCCCAGATTTTCCCTTTCACCTGGGTATACATGTCCTTCAGCACCGTGTGGGCGAGGGCAGCAGCCTCAGGGGGCTTGTAGTTGGGGTCCAGGACTGCTAGTATCTGCCCAAACCCCTCACCTTCTACCACCTCCACAGGCATCAGGTCCAACACGATAAAGTCAGCCACTGCCCGTGTGGTCCGGCCAGGGACTGGAGGCCGGGGAGCTCCAAACTCGCCTGTCCCAGCTACTCCTTTGTCGAGGGTGGCAGCCTGCGTCCCAACGAGCTGGTTGTACTCACAACGATGCTTGTAAATGAGATGTTGGCGCAAGTTGGTGGTGTTTCCACTGTAGCTCAGCCGGACTCCACACAGCTTGCAGATGATCTTGCTCTTGTCGAGGATGCGACCGTAAGCATCCCCCTGGAAGCCGAAAAAAGTCCAGTAGCGGCTTTGAGCCCTGCCCAGACCCACCAGGTTTTGTGTCCCTTCCAGCAGGGGAAAGGTGCTTCCTCCCACAGGGAGGCCTGGCTTGTGGAGGGGCAGGAAGGAAGAGGCAGTGGCGTCTCCACACAGGTACTGGGTACGTGAGGAAGGAGCATGGGGAGCTGGCGGTGGCGACTGAGTCTTGACATGCAGCTCTTGGAAGAGTTTCATCAGCAATTCTTTCTCGCCAAATTCGTATTTGAAATGCTCACCTGTGGGGGAATGGGAGAGATTGCATCACAGGGAAAACAGCCCCCCCCTATATTTGAAGAGTGCAATTCCTGGATGTTTCTTCTTTCTGAGCACTAGAGCACTACCAATTTTGATAGGCTTGTCTGTCCTTCTTCCTGCAACAACCTTCAAAGGCTGAAGTCCCTTCTCTACATTTGCAGATCTGGGGATACGTGCAGTCCTTCACTTAAGTTTCAAAACTCTGTGGTGAGCAAGCAGGGCAGACATCTGGCTAGAGGAATGTAGTTTTACTTGTATGGAGAGGGAAAAAGACAGAAATAGAGAGAGAGAAGATGGATGGCCTTATCAACGTCTGATTTTGACCTTGTCCACAACTAGGTTAAGCACCACAGGGAATTGTCATTGGCAATTCTCAGATGATTCCCATGAATAGGGAGCTACCATTACCCAGTGCCTGCGACACCATTGGACAGCCCAGACAGACTTTCCACCTTAAAACAAATAAATACAAATGTAAAAATGGCTGAAAACTCACGATAGCCAAATCATGCAGAGCTCTGCTTTCATATGGAATTCTGTAATATTAATTAAAAAAAATGAAAAAATGAGAGTTTTTTTGGTGTCCAGTAGCACTGCATAACTACATGTAATGTCCATGCCTATAAAGATAGCTGACCCCCAGCCCAAGAGAATGTGATCCCAACAAAAAAACCCCCTTCATTTTGCTTTAAAGAATTAGGATGCTAAGTCCATCAAGTTAAAAGGGAAGAAGTGAAGCAGGAAAAGCCTCCATTAGCCTGGACTTTGTTTTAAAGTTGTTTATATTTTGGATCTAGGAGGAAAAGAGCCCAGGAACAAGTGTTTAGGGGTGCCATCAGCCAAAACTGATCCACATTTTTTCCCAATGTATCCTGAAATCCAATAATTGAATTAATTGAGTAAACCAGTGTTTCTCAACCTCAGCATTCTAGCTGGAGGAATTCTGGGAATTAAAATCCACACATCTTAATGTTGCTGAGGTTGAGAAACATTGGAGTAAACCCTGAATAAGTGTGGTGTGTGAATACAGTCATCCAGCAAGCTTGTTAAATCAGGGGTGTATAAGCTTTTTCTAGTGAGGCTGAATTCCCTCAAGATATTTGTTGGGGGTCACACGGTGAAAAGAGCTGAAGCAAGCAGATGGGTCTAGAGCTAAAAGTGGGTCGGAGATACTCAGTTGCCCTATTTGGATGACAGGGTACAAACTTAAAAAACTGCATTAATTGACCCACAGTTGGCAATGTTTGGCGCTAAACCAACCTTTCTAGTGAAGTAATATCACCTGTGTTGTGTGAACTATTTACTACAGAAGTAACTCTTCTAACGCCTGCAATGAAGTACCAGAGAGCCACCCCCTGCTAAAATTCTGACATCTGTGATTGATCTGAAGCCTAGAGAGGCCCTGCTTTTGTCTTTTACCCTCCACAACCAGGATGTCTGCAAGTGAAAAAGGCCAGAAATGGATGGGAATATGACTCTACCTATACCAGCTGTGCTGGTCCAACCCAACTGCACTGTTTTCCCACTCTCAGAGAGGAAAAAAAATAACAGAAAGTGGAGAGGAAAGTGACAACCTTCTTAGCCCCTTTTGTGGCAGCTGAGAAGATAAAAATAGGACTGCCAAATAACTATTTGAATAATTAAGGATTGTGAGTACCCAGCATACAAAGGTGAATCACTGAACTGGGAGAACAAATGATTGGATCATTCCTGTTGTGTGAACAAGGTTATTATTTTCTTAACAACTTATTTTTTCTTTTTTCCATAATAGACAGCAAGGAAGGGACAAAACCTTTTCCAGAGACCTGAACTAATCTCTTCCGGAAGCTTGGAAATTAAGCAGTTTGTCTATTTCTGTGTTAAATATACAGGGAGTTCTCACTTAACTACCACAATAGGGACTGGAAAATTTGTCGTTAAGCAGGCCAGTCGTTAAGCGAGACATTATGTGACCACATCTGATTTTACAACATATTCTGCAGCGGTTGTTAAGTGAATCACAGTGGTCGTTAAGCAAATCATGCAGTTAAGCAAATCACATGGTTCCCCATTGATTTTGTTTGCCGGAAGCCAACTGGGAAGGTCGCAAATGGTGATCAAGTGATCCCGGGACACTGCAACTGTTGTATGAGTTGGTTGCCAAGTGCTTGAGTTGCGATCACGTGACTGCGGGGGCACTGCGACGGTCGTAAGTGCAAGGACTGGTTGTAAGTAGCTTTTTTCAGAGCTATTGTAACTTCCAATGGTTGCTAAACAAATGGTCATTAAGCGAGGACTACCTGTACCCCTGACTGAAGTGCAGGGCCATTGGATGTATTTGAACACAATTACTAATGGTGAAATGGTGTGTAAGATAGATAGATAGACAGGTAGATAGATAGATATAGAGATATAGATATTCTTATTGGTCTTCATTCTTTTATGTTTGAATGTGTGCGCACATACATATTAAAAAAGAGGAAAATATTGATTGCTTGGCTATCAGTCATCCCCTATCCCCCCTAGCCATGCAAGGGATGCCCTAACATGCATTTTGCACTCACCAGGAAATGTAATCCCTGACAATTCTTTTTCTGTCAAAGGATGATGAGTGAAACCCTATGTTACTCCCTACTCAGGATACACATTATTGGGCTGAAATTTGATGCTGTGGTTGCTGTTAAAATTTGGTATCAAAACTTATTACTTTGAATGCCTTATGTTTCTTTCACTTTATGAGCGTCTAAATATGTTTAATTTTTATTCTTGGAAAATCACAATTTTGTGGGAGATTTTTTGGCTTGGCCAGGCCCCAAATTTTGATCCTGCTCCTGTTGATGCTTTTTTTTTTTTTACTGCAGCCCTAAGTCCCCAAAGAATCTTCTACCCTTGGTCTACTTGAGACAACGTACATACTGCAGCCCACAAAGATAGGGCCCCCAGAGACCCCAACAATCTGTCACCAAATTGCCACTTTTAATATGACAGAAAAGGAAAGTTACGGAGTGCACACCTGGAAAGCAATCACATTAACTACATTTAATTTTAAATAAAGTGACATGTAAAGAAAACAACACTTAGCTTAATTCTTTAGCTCTACCCACTGCTATTGCGCTCCTGATGTAGAAAATATGGTGCCCCCATGGTCTCAATAGTTTAACTCAGCTTGCCGGATTCTTTTAAAAAACCCAAATGGCTGCTATGAGCAAGGGAAACAAGGGGGCTTGCTGTGAGCCTTCTCCCCCTCCCCTCTTTTGCTTACCTAAGCGCAGTCCTAAAGTACGGGCATATTCCTCTCCTATCCACACCAGCAGCTCTGTGTCAGCAGGTATAATCTGGCAGACACGGTAGTAGATGTAACCCCGGTACTGGAATACAGTTAGGTTCTGTTCATCCTCAGTGGAGGCACATGCCACATATCTGCAAGGAGAACAGGGATGATGAGTCACTCTGGTTGGGGGAGGCGTTGTGTTTTACTTCTTGGTTGTTATACCAGCAGTAGTTGCAGATGATGTCTCCAGGGAACTATGGGCCTAGTGGGTTTTAAGAAGGACTCTCCTATGACTAAGGAAGCACCTTCTTTAAGGAATGGTTTGGGCTAATTTGGAATCCCCAAGGACCTCACCTGACAGTATTTGGATTGAAGGCACAAGGGGTGAGGCAAAGAAAACACTGCGTCATAAAAATATGGTGCAACAAAATGAGAATTAAGCATTCACGTATTTCCTTGGACCTGCCCAGTTCTGCTTTAGTAGAAAATTAAAAGGGCAAAATCTCATTTATGCCTATCCTTCCCTCTATGTCCTCCCATAGATCACCAACATCTCACAATACCTCAAGTGAGATTTTGGCACACTTATGCAAGATCTTGAGACAAGTTGGCAATTATTCATTTGCTTTCTCTCTGTGCTGTTATCTGATGGGGTCAGAGGTTCCCAAAGACTGCTGGCTTCTGCAGGAGGTGTGATCATTTCCCTTGCAGTTTCTTCTGGGCTTCCCTCACAGGATACTCACCTCATCCAGTTGGATTTGGAATCATCAGATGCATCAATGAAAAAATAGGAGCCATTGTCCCGTACCTGGAGAGGGAGTGGAAGGAACAGACAGATCCAGTCAAACCCTGCCCACAATTTCTACCTTTACTTTACAATTTGCTTGGGGACTTTAGGCTGGTTGTGGGCAACCTAGAGCCAAGGGAAAAAAGGGCTCAAGAGGTAACGGAGCGCCATCTGCAGTGGATCTGAAAAACTCCATCTATCTTAAAGCAGAGATAAGGAAATCAGACTTCCCAGAGGACCTAAATATTAGAGTTACTTACTACACCAGCAAGGTTCACCAACAAAGCTATGCACAAAATAGTGGCTAGGAGAGGACGAGATAGATCTGAAATGGCAGCTTGCGAGTACTGTAGAGCAAACTGTACCACTCAAAGTCCTCCTAGTGTATGCAGATACAGATGAACATCTAGCACAGATGAGATGGTTACTAGAACCCCATGTAGCTTCAGCCCTCCCCTCACTTCATTATGGGCTTTTGTCTACTCAGCTTATTGGGGAAATTGATTTTGTATTTGTTACTCACGATCCCTGAATCCTCCTTCATGGCTGTGCTTCTCTGGAAGGAATATTGTGGATCATGAGTGCTCAGAGCACATTGTTTTCTACCTGGGACAATGAGGCTTGTGAGTGTGCCCCCCACACCCCAAACAGCTTCTGAACCGTCATGAATGCTTGCAGTATTCTTGGGGAGAGGGTGCGGACCTGCTAGTGACAATACCACTCTTCAAATCCTGCAGGCGTACCTTTTCAAGCTTCCTCTTTAAAAGGCAACTGCAAGACAGCACAGCAGGGTTTCCTAATACTTGGTTTTAAACTGTAAATCTTTTGTTTGGGTGCATTTTATTTTCTTCTTCATCTTCTGTGTAAAATACATTCTTGGAACTCTCCTCTTCCTCTTGAATTGTACTTGGCTAAGTAAAAAAAAAGTGGGGGGAGAGAGGGTCTTCTCTGAAAACACACAACTGACTATGGCAGAGTTGCATAAGAGAGGGGCTGCTGGCTTTGGACTGGGGATCCCAGATTCAAATCCCCAAGCTTCTTTTACTCTTTTCCAGCATAAGCTGCGTGTGTTCCCAGGGGGCCCTTAGTGCTACCAAGCAGAAGATACTAAGCAGCTATTGCCTCTTTCACTCCCTAAAGGGTAAGGAAAAAAAAAAAAAGGAAAGAAACAGTAAAGGGAAAATATATGAGAAATATAAGTAGAAAATTCTTTGATCTGGAGGATTCCTCTGCTAAATTCCTCCTCTTGCCCAGAAGCATCCTGTCTTCTGAGGTTCTTGAGAACCTAAACTGAGAGGAGGATGGGAAAAGAACATACATCAGGAGGGCAGTCTGTTCACCCTTTTTTGGTGGCCTCTACAAGACTATAGACTGGTGATATCATGGGAGTGGGTGCCATTAACATTTTCAGGCAAAATGGGTACTTTATGCTGCCCACTCCAGGGGCTATTTTTCAGAGGGCTTCAGAGATCCATTTTATTCCTTAAGGCCCAAATGTTTATTCCCTCCTGGGTATATAGCTCTGGTGTATAGCATAGGGACTGCATTCACCTCACCATGGAGTCAAATGTGGTCTCTGTGCTCTCTTAGAATATGCTGCTCACCACCAGTAAGCCTCCAAGCTGCCTGTGTCTCATCTGTCATAACCTGTGCCTACGACTGTGTGTTGGTGCAAATATGAGAATAATGGTAGGGATTTTGTTCATACCTTACTAACTTTATTTTAAACCTGGGACTCAGCCAAGATGTGAAGGGATACGGATCATTATAAAAGGGTGTGTACATATTTAAAAATGTGTAACCTAAGCAACTTAAAACAATATTAAACTTTTGTTTTCATCCCCCATCCACTTTTAAAGTATTCAAGTGTGGCCCTGCCTCTTTTGCAGTAGTCCATTCAAAGTGATGTGGTCCTTGACCCAAAGAAAGCTGTGGAGACTTGATCTCCAGGGAGGATGGAAAGCCCACTCTTTGTACCCCCAAGGTTTCAGAATCATGGGCTTTTATTGGTGAGTCTGCAGATCTACTGATAGTCAGAGTAAACACAATGGGTTGGACAAGAAGTCTAACCTGGAAGAAGAAAGTATCTTTGGTTTTCATTCAACCCCAAGTAACATGGAGGAAATTCCCTCCCTCCCTCCCTCCCTCCCTCCCTCCCTCCCTCCCTCCCTTCTATTTAAGATAAAAACAAAAGAAGGAACAACTGGGCCTGTCTATCTCCTGCATGGACTGACTGATCACCGCTGAACCGAAAAAGAAGTTGAAAATGCAGTAGCACAGCAATGGATTTTTTTTCTCTGCAGGTATTACTTGACGGGGCACCAGGCAAGCAATGGACATGACCAAAGGCAGCAGCAGAAATGACCCAAGCTAAAGAGGGCAAGGTTTCTCTCCCTCTCTTCTGACCTCTTTTTCCTACACCTTGCTTTAGAGCATCTATTTCTCTCTCCACCTTTTTCTGCTGAGAAAAACAAACAAGTTATTTTTTGCTGGAAGTCTGAAATAAACCCTCGCAGGCAGTTTGTAAAATTAGATCAAGGGCTACAGATTCTTGACAGGATTGTCTGAACCCAATCTTTGAGTGGAGAAGGAACCTCACTTCAGAATACTGAAGCCAATGTAAAGGGCCAGTGGGAGATCCTTTTCCCCTGCTAAAGAAGACTCCAGCTTCAGAAAAGAAATTCTTCTCAGGATTGCAGGAGAAGAGGAAAGGGTTTGATGTTTGTTGGATATCGGCTCTGATACTATCAGATACATATCAGTGGTTAACCTCCCCCATCCCAGTTGATGCCTTTCGTATATTAAAAAACCTTGCATATTTAGCACAAACTCTTATCCTTTGACTATCACAGAATGTTATTTTAAGTTAGAATGGGCAGATAAACTTGAAAGAACTCAGCTTTCTATGCTAGCAGTTGTGTGGAGGTCCAGCTTGCCACACAGGAGTATGAAATAAGATAATTTAAAGGTAGTATTTGCAGCCCCTGGCAGATAGTTAACGATAATTGGTATTATAGTCCAAAATATCTAAGCAAGTCTCAGCAATGTGGCGTCTATGGGTGGCATTGACTGAAATCATACAAGATGTCAGAACAGAGTAGGACTTGTGAAATCTTGTGAGATTTGACTATCTCTTAAGACTTGGCATATCTAGTGCCAGAAAAAAAGAATGGCAGGTTTGAGATAGCTATGACATCATGACAGCTAAAATTACACAAGCATTTACTCAAATTATTTTTGGTTTTATATAGTAAGACAGGAAATTAATGGAATAGCAGCTTCCTCAACCTGATACCCTCCAAGCATATTGGCCATGCTGCCTACGGATGGTAACTGCAGTCCAGCAACTTTGGATCTGACACTAGTTTGGAGAAAGGATAAACTCTTATATTTTTATCCCATACTTTGACCAAAGGGTTCATTATAGCAGACACAACTACCTTATCTGCCACTTAAAAATATATGGAAACCTACTAGAGTGATTGGGCCTGGCTCAGGATCATCCCTAAAACCTTCCTATATACAGGAATTTGAATCTGGGTTCCTCTGGCTTAAGACCAACAGCTTTGATGCCACACTGAATCTCCTTTGCAATGGATAATGCACTGCATTATAGATAAGAAATGGTCAACTATGTCATCCATGTAGCAAAGATTTAGGGCAGTTTGTATAGTGATCTCCTTGAAGAAATCTCAACTTTAATGCAAGTCCTTCAGAATAATCTGTGTAGATACACACACATATGCTATCTTCTCCTTGTACTTTATCCCATTTGTTGTATTTCCATGGCCAACTCTGGGGTTGAGAGGGGGCTCTGGCAATATATGCTAACCCCTTAAACCCCTACTTCCTGCTACAACCCCCCAATAGCTCACTGTTGGTTGCAGCAAGATAGGTAGACTCTTCAAGAGATACATATAAACCTCTTATTTTCCATTCTAATATCTCAATTAAGGCTTGCCCAACACAATGTGGGAAACCAAAGTTAGAGGATGACTGAAATCACCTGCTGCAGGAAATAATAAGGCTAGGGGGAAAATTGGGGAAGGGAGTTGGACCCAAACTGGGGACAGACCCCAGCACCCATGCAATTGCCAAAATGGTGGTATTGCTTTCCACCTCTTTCCAATATTACAATTTTTTTTTACTCCTCAGGCATTTATAGAAATCACATTTTCTTCAAGAACGTGATTTTTTCAAATAAAGGGATACACAAAGTTCTACCAGATGACTCTACCAAGGGTGAAACATTATGTGATTATTGTATCTTTTCCTCAAAGGTTTTGCTGAGGTAAAACTAAAGCCAAAAAAGCATGAGGTAAACACAGGTTAACTTGAAGTCAGTGATACCTGAAGCTCCTGGAACTATTCTGTGAATGAGGAAGAGAAGCTGCACAATATTGTAAAGCCCTTGTCTAGAAGTGCCCACATTTAACTGAATCAAGGATGTCTGAAATGACTGTTCCCTATCTCTTTTGGAAATTATTTACTGCTACTACTAATTCAGTTCATTTGCTTGGAAGCAAAAGCCAGTCCACACATCTCACAATTTTTTATACTGACACTGACAAACAAAACAGAAACTATGGACAAATCTCCTTCAATAGTCACCAATTTCCAGATCCAGAAGAAATTTTAAGTTGAGGTCTGTGACTGTGTCCTACAAAGACACCAAGAGTTCTGTACTGTGGTGGACTGGTAGGTGTGTTGTGCATCCAGGTGTGCCTTACCGCCCATGAATAACGGGTGCAGTCACCATGTTCTCGGACCACTTCCCCTTCATAGGGCCCAAAGATGCAGCCACGAGGTAGGGCTGGGAGAGCACTCCATACTCCAAAGCCTCCTTGGGAACGTTCCTTGACCAGAAGTCCCTCAGGCAGGGACAGCAGTGCCCGTGACGGAGCTCTTTCTGGAACAGGTGTGTCAGCCACAAAGGTAGGGGGTCCGTGCTGTGGGCAGGAATCGCGGAAATAAAGTCGGCAGTCTTCACAGACTGTAGGGAAAGAAAGAAGTTTAAAAAATGGGTCTTGTGGGAGCTCTGGGGCAAGCTCACAGAAATGGTGAAGAAAGACCACATACATCACCAGTGCAATCTGGGGAAATGAGAGATCAATGAATATGCCACAAGACTATTATAGTATATACTTACAACACCTGTCTTACCCCCTGGTTTCTGGGTGTTTTTCCCTTTAAATCATGGGTGGGCAATCTATGGCCTATATGTGGCCCTCAATCTGTGTTTTTTGTGACCTCCCCGAATGTTGAGTTATGATTTCTCATTTCCTAGCACAACACAAATAAGCAACAAAATATTTAAGTCTTCTTCTAGACTTAGCATGGGAAAGACTTAACTGCAGTGCTGTTTTGTTCATTGCAACTTTCAGCTGACCATTTTAAATTTCTGAAATGCTGATAGGCTGCCCACCATATTTAAACTTTAGACTATTAATCTAAGCAACAGAGCAATGCTGAACAGGCAGGAGAGACAATGCCTAATTTAAGAAATAAACAAACAAATGCAATTCTAACAAGATTTCAAAGAGAACCCTGTCATGATGCCTGACAGATCCCCTGGCTTGGAGAAGACTTGGAAAAGGAAAAGCCCTAAACCAACACTTATCATTAGAAAATCTTGGGAAACAGAGTATATCTTGTGATGAGTCCCTGTCTGCCCCAACTTGAGGCTGCGAAGCTTTAGCTTCCTGCTCATAACCATACAAGATCTCAAAGGTGCTTGAAGGATGTCCCAAACTCATTATGTTCCATTCCCTCATTCTATGCCTGTGTTCTCTGTGAGCCCTCTATATATGTTAGAATTACAATTCCCAGAATTCCTAGCACATCTAGAGGATAGAAAAGGGTGGGCTGTGCCTCCTACGTCGTTTGTATGCCACCTTTGTTGGGGGGGGTGCTGTCACTTGTTACCATCTTTCTCTTATACGGGGCAGACAGACCCCCATCTGTATGCTTGTGTCAGCATGTGTTCATGTATAAAATGGTCAACTTTTGTTCATAACATGCATGCTTTGAAAATGAATTGGAAGAAAGGACTCGGATCTCATACAAGGGCAAGCATAGCATCTCTCTGCTATTCATTAAAACAACCCTTTTTTTACATCTTTTCTCAGGATTCTAATGTGAGTCTGAAAAAAAAACTGCTTTAAAGAGTCAACTCATTTGTTAACGTGACAGTTAATAAAGCTGCATCCTGTTTTAAGGCTTGCACACGAGCTTGAAAATGTCAGGCTGCTTTAATGAACAGCAGAATGGTGCTATGCTCACATGAAGTCTGAAGCACTTCTTTCACATCATTTTCAAAGTCTGCACAGCCCAAGCATTTCCCCCCCATATTATTATCTAGAGATGATGCAAAATCAGAATTAGCAAATGTGACCCAACCACTCACCTCAGACTCAGATGATCAAAAGCCAGAGAAGGTTTTCAAAACTTGGTCGTTCTCATTCCCATTCCCGACCCAGGTACAATATGGCTGAGTTCACTCAATTAGGGTAAAAAGGGGTGGGCAGTTTGTGGTTCAGTGAGTTGTGGGAACCAGCCTGTTAGTCAATCACTGAGAAACTAGTGGACAACTGTAGTAAATACTGTGGATTTCTTTGCTCAAAGAAATGGGCTGTGGATACTCTGAAGGGGTTGAAAATAATTTTACTTGTAACTCACAGAGCAGCTCATCCTCCAGATGGGTGCAGGCATCCTCAGCCACTTGCATGGTGTGTAGGGTTGGGAAATCTGCAAAATAATGAGAGAGAGGAGATACATTTTCCCCATTTCTTTCCTTAATTTGCAGTGTCCTGAACAAAACACCAAGATGTCCTTACTGCATTCCTACATCATGCAGAGATATCTGAAAAGCCCCTTTCCTGGCACAAACACTTACAGCTTGTTCTCCTCCCCAAATGTAACACTAGCCCTCAATCCAATCTCTCTGCCAAGTGATATAAGCCTTCCTTTTTCTTAGAGCAGCAATCCTCCCCTCCCTCTAAAATCATACATTTCTCCTACCATCCCCCCTCCCTGCTCCATTTCTTTGGCACAACTAATGTCACAGTTAAACCTTCCCTTCTATCCTACCTTACCTAACCTTCCCCAGATGCATCGGATTACAATTCCCATCACTCCCAGCCAGCATGTTGGCAATGGCCAGCTAACCCCCCAGCTACCCCAATATCACATTCTAACCTCTGACTCTTCTACTTTCCAGAGTCCACTGCATCCCCCAGCCAGATACAAATCCACCATATTAGATCATCCACCAAGCAGCAAGACCCCATTCCCTCCCCACTTTTTATTAAGAAGAAGTCAACTCCCCAAATTAACTTTTGGGAAATGTGGTACAAACATCTGTACCTCATTTCCCCCAAGAAAGCTCAGTTACCAAAGATTCAGGGCCTGGATTGAGAACCGCCAGACACCTGCTGAGGTCAATAGGCACAGTCCCCCATCTCCTCTGCCATCTACGCCAGTCCAGTTTTCCCATTTGATGCTACCCCTTCCTCTTCCCCTGCCCCCACCCCAGCGTGCAAAATCCCAGAGCATCATCCCCAACCTGGCGCTCTCAGATGTGGGACTTCATGTCTCATCATCCCTGCCCATGCTAGCAAGGGACGATTGGGTTTGTATTCCACGTACCCCGAACTGGGGACAGCTGCTCTCTCTATCCTAGGGGCAGCCACCTACATCAGCCAAGCGAGATCTTTCTCCCAAATCAATACGGGTCTTCCCGCCCCAAGGCAGGCAGCTGTTGCGACTCCCCTCCCACCCGCAGTATCAAAGAACAACCCTTCTCGCCGTCCTGCTCCTTCCCCGCATCCGAACAGAAAGGAAACCCCAACAAATTGCGACGTATCGCTTCTCTTGCCCTGCCTGGGCGGAGTTGGATCGATGCCGCTGCGGCAGCTCCTCCCGGCGGGCGCCTCGTGGAAAGGATCGCGGCGCACCGGCAGACAGGGGACGCGCACGCGCACTCCGAGGAGGGGGGCGGCCAGGCGACCCTCGCGCGCCGTTCTCCTCCCTCCCCGCTCGAGCCCGCGAACCTGCCCGCCGCGCGACACCGGACTCAGGCGCGTCGACGGTCCATCGTTGAGCGCAAGGGTGCAACCACTTTCCTTCTGTGACAGCTCAGCCTCGCCAATCACAGGTCGCCTCGGGGCGGGTGTGTCCAATGAGAGCCCCGCCGGAGTTTTTGCTCAGCCAATAAGATACTTTATTGATGCCAAGATCGGCCCTGGCAAGGCGGGTTGTTTGAGTTGCTTCCAATCGATTCACTGGACTGGAATGAGGAGGAATGGTGGAGCTTTGTGTCTCGGGAAGCGGCACATAGAAACATTGGAGCCAATGAAGAGTCGATAAAGGGGCGGGGCCATGACCTTTTTACTGTATAAGAAAGAGTTTATTTGTAACAGTAGGTGGCGCTAGTCGGCCGACTCTATTTGGGCTTGGAAGCTAAACAGATCAAAGCCCGGTGGCATTTGGATGGGCAGCCCTAAAATCACAGGAACGTTGAAAAAAGCAACAGCAAACCATTTCTGTATTTTCTAAGATGTGTCCATGTAGTCACCGGAGCTGAGTTGCCGTTGAAGAACACAGCCTGAGGAAGAGGAAGGGAAGCCATGAATCAAATGGACAGTGGGGCAGGAGAGAACAGGTTTGGCTGTGTTTGCACAACATACAACCCTACATTTGCACAGCATGCCAAACTTCTTTTTAACCTTCTCTTTCTCCTTTCATTTTTTGTTCAAACCCAGCCCTTCTCTTCAAACTCTGCATTTGAAGACTGACATGCCATGATTTTCATTCCTCCCTACTTTGACACCCTGAAAAATGCAGAGATCTCCATTGGCCAATCTGTGCTGTCTTTCCACTCAAGTTGATTAATAGGAGTGTGCAAAGAATGTTGTGCAATTGGTGACATGGCCTCCAGGGTAACAAAAGTCCATTTGTCCCCACCTCAGACAAAAAGAAAGCGCCCTAACTAGGCTGTGCTCAAATGTTGCTATGAGAGGGAAAGCCAAGCTACCTTGCTACTATCCCTCTGCTGCCCTTGCTTAACAACCGTGACTGGGATTGGCAACTCCATTGCTAAGCAACTCAGTTGTTAAGTGAGACATCATGTGACTGCGATGAACTTATGACCTCACTTCCACCACAGTTATTAAGCGAATCATCTGTGGGTGTTAAGCAAGACATCATGTGACGGTGACTTGTGATTTTACTGCTGGCTTCTCCATTGACTCTGCTTGTCAGAAGCTGGCTGTGAAGCGTGCAAATGGTGATCATGGGACTACAGGATGCTGCAATGGTTGTAAATGCCCACCAATTGCAATATGCCTGAATCTCGATAACATGACTGCAAGGATGCTGCGACGGTCGTAAGTGCAAGGACCAGTCATAAGTCTCCTTTGTCAGTGCCGTCATAACTTCAAACAATTGCTAACAGGGCAGTTGTTAAGCAAGGCCTACCTTGTATTTGGAAATTAAGTCTTCAGAAGGTGCAGTGATACCATATTGGTGGTGGTGGGAAAATGGCACAGGAGAGAAGGTAAGAGGATTCAAAATTTCCCACAAACGGAAAAATGGGCCAAATTCTGTGGAGTCCCAAAGCAAACTTTGCTTTACTCCAGTTTCAAATAAACTGCAGCAGAAATGGGGGGGGGGGGGGGGGGGAATGCTTCAGCTCTCAAAACTGAGGTCGAAGTATTACATAGGCCCAGGGCTGGTTCAAACCAGAACAGAGATCTTGTGTGGAGGTGCTCTGTGTCCAAAAGTAATTTTTCTTTTCCTTTTTGGTGATACATAGATGGGGTATGGTTTCTTTCTGTGTTATCAGTGTGAAATTTCTTGGGGAAGTAAACTGTTCTTTATAAGTAGGCAGGCTCCCGTAGTAGCTGGTATAAGAGATGTGCCATCTGACATAGTTTCCCTACCTTTCCCCTATGAAATTCTAAAAAAATTGCAGTGAAGATTAGTGGCTGGAAGTTGTGCTAAAAAAATCATATGAGATGATTTCCTGCCTTTTAAAGTCGTCCCCTCCCAATTTTCAGACTGACTATAAGCCAGATAGAACCACTATACGTTTGTATTTTCAAAAAGTCTCATATTTTCTATAGGTCCTAAACAGATCGGTGACTTTAGTGTATACTATACTCCTTTGTATTTATGCATAAGGTCTCTTCCCCTGCCCCCCCCCCGCCCTTTGCCAAATGTTTAACCAGCTCATTTCAATGGGAAACCAATGGTTAAAATAAACCATCCTGTGGATACTTTTCCACACCCTTCAGTGTACTGGGGATGTTTTTGGAGCAGAAAATTATTTGTCAACCTTTTTCATCTTTCTGTACTATCTCTACTTAGCTATACAGTGGTACCTCAAGATATGAACGCCCCACCTTACGAAAATTTCGAGATGCGACCAGCTCCAGCTGCAAAATTTTACCTCAACATGCGAACTCCGCCTCAAGCTATGAACCGGATCCGCGGCCATTTGCCCTGCTGCCACGTGGTTGCGGCTTCCAAGAGGAAGTGCTAATGAAATCTGAGCGCGAGGACAAAAGCCCAAGGAAAGCAATGCAGAAAGAGGAAGTGCTAATGAAATCTGAGCACGCGGGGGGGGGAGCTCCCACTCCTGGCTGTGCACGCACGCGACATAAGCCTTTCCCCCCAGTGCGCTGATATTGCTTTCACTGTGCTTTTGTCGCTATGGAGAAAGGAAAGGGGGGGGGGAAGCTCCCGCTCCCGGCTGTGCGCGCGGGAGCCTTTCTCAGATTTCATTAGCACTTCCTTTTTCTGCGCTAGGGCTGACTAAAGCGCGCCTGGGGAATTTCCTAGCCGTGCAACGCCGGCTGACACATTGAACCTTATGGGGACATGTGCTTCAGGATGCGACCAAATTCGGAGGGCGGATTAGCCGTATTTACATTGAACCTTATGGGGAAATTTGCTTCAGGATGCGACCAAATTCAGAGGGTGGAATGGATTAACCGTATTTACATTGAACCCTATGGGAAAACGTGCTTCAGGATGCGACCAATTCGACTTGCGATCAGAGTCACGGAACGGATTAAATTCGTATCTTGAGGTACCACTGTATTTAGCAATGGATCATCTGTGCTAGGACCGTGAATGGCAAAAATGTTTGAAGATAGCATTGGGCAATCTAGGAACATAGATTTTTTTTTTTTTTTTATCTGCTTAACAGTCATTACTGACCCTGCAGTGACCGCCCCCTAGCGGTTTTCAAGGCAATTGCATCTTTCTAGTTTCGGAATTAGACTTTGCCAGAGCCTAATTCCTAGAGCGTCAGCCCAGCTGGCAGCACAGGAGGCGGGATTTCCGTTGCTTCGCGCCCCTTTTTCGGATGAGCACGGTTTCGCGCTTTTTACCGGCAACTGCCCCGTCTCTCTGTTGAGCCGCTGCCAGCATTTTTCCTCCCACCGGAGTGAGAGTACTCATTTATCTACTCACGTATGTTTTCGATCTGCTGAGTTGGCAGAAGCTGCGGATATAGAAACAAGAGCTCACCTTGTTAACGCGAGGCTGGACTCGAACCGCTGAAGCTTTCAGCCATTTCTGGCCGGCACTTTCAGCGTCATTAAGCCGCTGCGCCACCGCGTCCCCAGGAACATAGATTACAGATTAAAAATAAAGCTTATCTTTTTATTATGTTTGGTGTTGGGGAAGACTCCTGAGAACGCCGTGGGCAGCCCATGCTGGCTGGGGAATTTTGGGAGTTGAAGTCCACACATCTTAAAGTTGCCAAGTTTGAAAAACACTGATCTAAATCCTTCAGTCCAATTATCTTTTAATCATAAGATGAAATTTTCTGAAGAGCCAGTGTGGGTAGTAGTTAAAGTGCTGGATTAGGACGGTGAAGATTCAAGTTTAAGTCTACCCTCAATCACAGAAGCTTATGGGGTGATGTGTCACTATTACCTCTCAACCTAAACTCCCAGAATTGTAGAGAAATCTGGAGAGGAGAAAACCATAGATATTGTCTTGAGTCCTGGAGGAAAAGTGAGTATAAATCTAGCTCATAAAAATAAACAATTTTTTCTCTATAACCACCCAGGTGGAGTCATAAAGACTTAAAAACATGCTGAACCCAAATAGTTCTAGAATTTTTGGACACAGAGGTTGGGCATTGCCCTTCTCAAGTGACTCTGGGACACTTTTACCTATGTCTCCTCAGCAACTTCTTTGCAAATTTAGCAGATCTGGTGAAGAAAGCAAACAAGTAGCTTAATTAGAAATAGTGTTTTATTTTGTTTTTTAAATTAGCAATGTAGCTCTTGTTCTCAGATCACAAGGGCCCAAAGCCATGTATACATTAAAACTGAAAGGATGGGACACCTCTGACATCTAGTGGACAAATGGATGTTCTGTGGTCTCCTACTGAAAAGGCAGCGAAACCGTTCATTTGAGATGAGACTGTGCAAATACAACATACATTTTTAAATTCATTATAATCTGGAAGAGACGCACAGTTAACTTCAAATAACATATCATAATGATGGATGCATTTCCACCTATAATCACACTTTGCTCATGAGAAAAGAATTAAAGCGTTCAGAGTAATCTTCAACTAGGTGGTGACCAGGTGGGCTGGGTGGGCTATTTGTGTTATGGGAGTTATAGTTCCACCTTTAATTGAGGTTACAAGGCTGATTTGGGGGGTTTAATCCAGAAAAATATGATTGAATGCTAACCCTTGCATGTTTATTCCAAAGTATTGTATGACTAACTTCCGAATATATGAGTTTCGGTTTGCAGTGCTGGTTGCCTCAGCACAAATCTGTAAACTTACTTTTGGCTTGGAGAAAGTGAAAATTCTGAACCCAATGGCCAGCTGCATCAAAAAAGGATAGCGTGGTCAGATCAGGTTGAGATAGTTGAACGAGTCTACCAAGCAGCATCTGGGGAAGATATAAAACCCTTGTGACATCCTCCTTTAGGGTAATCGAGGCACCCCAAATGCAAAGGTCTATTTGAGATTAACATACAAAAAGCAATGTCTCTTAAGAAGAGTTCTTAAGACTACTTTATCAATGTCACCTAGCCAGGATCAAAAGAGCCTCTTGATGAGGGTGAAAGAGGAGAGTGCAAAAGCTGGCTTGAAACTCAACATTAAAAAAACTAAGATCATGGCATCTGGACCCATCAGTTCCTGGCAAATAGAAGGGGTAGAAATGGAAGCAGTAACAGACTTCATTTATTTGGGCTCCAAGATCACCGCAGACGGAGACTGCAGCCATGAAATTAAAAGACGCTTGCTCCTTGGGAGGAAAGCTATGGCAAACCTAGATAGCATATTAAAAAGCAGAGACATCACCTTGCTGACAAAGATCCGCATAATCAAAGCTATGGTTTTCCCAGTAGCAGTGTACGGCTGTGAGAACTGGACCATAAAGAAGGCTGAGCGCCGAAGAATTGATGCCTTTGAACTGTGGTGCTGGAGAAGACTCTTAAGAGTCCCCCGGATTGCTAGGAGGTCAAACCAGTCAATCTTAAAGGAAATCAACCCTGATTGCTCATTGGAAGGATTGATAATGAAGCTCAAGCTCAGATACTTTGGTCACCTAATGTGAAGAGAGGACTCTTTGGAAAAGACCCTGATGCTGGGAAAGATTGAAGGCAAAAGGAGAAGAGGACAGCAGAGGATGAGATGGTTAGATAGCATCACTGAAGCAATGAGCATGAAACTGAGCAAACTCAGGGAGGCAGTGAAGGACAGGAAGGCCTGGCGCGATACGGTTCATGGGGTCACAAAGAGTCGGACACGACTTAATGACTGAACAACAACAACAACAAAGCCAGGATTTTATTATTTATCTGTTCAGGACTGTGGTTTTCTAGTACTGACGCCAAGGATAGAGCAAAGAAGCTGGAGCAACCAGCTGTGGGGAAATAAAGTTAAGGAAGGGCAAGAGGCCCAGTCTCTTTTCTCCTCTTTCTCCTTTGCCTGCTTGTCCTCAACTTCAGCTATTACTTGAAGCTTCATTTTGCCTGGCTTTTTCATGCAAGGAATAGGTGCATGTCTGCTACCATCACGCCCTGGGCAGCTGAAGTCCCGCTGGGCTTCTGTTTGCACCACCTCAAAGTTGACTTCGAGTGCAACATTTGGATTCCTGCTGGTTGCTATTGGGGTTGATGGGACGGCTCTGTCTAATTCTGACTGTATGACCCCTGATTTCTTCTTGACTCTTTTTGTATCCTCAATCTGATACTATGAAATGCCCTGAGAACTTTATGAGATTTTAGATAAACTGGTAAATGTCATGGAAAATAACTGCATCTATAAAAGAAAGACAGTTTTTAAGGTCTGCGAGGGCCCAGATTTTGCAAGGGTTTAAAATAAGAGAGACAGGCTGCACCTTTAAAAGATATTTTTTCAGTGTTATGGAGTGGTCACATAATGATGACATTAGAGGAAGCTGAAATGCTACTTTCTGCCTGATCTGCCCCTTTTTTTGTTTTTACTTTCAAAGATGCAGCAAGCCTCTTGAAGATTTAACACCTTTTAAAAAAATTTCCTCAAAAAAGCCCAGTAGAAAATTGTTTTCTTGTTATATAAATATTTGTATATTCTTAGAGTATTCAAAGTGCTTCCCATGCATTTTTCCAAATGCAATCCTTATAACTGCAGGGGATTATAAGGTAAATTAGTATGAATGATATTTTTTTTCTTAGTAAGAAAAGAAAATGAAAGAAGCAGTGAAAAAAATTATATTCTTTTCTTATTTTTATGTTTCGGCATTTCTATAAAACCTGGATTCCCTAAGCTTTCCAGTATCAATGGCTCTTTTCGGTCATAATTGATATTGTTCTGTCTATTTAAGGTCCACCATTCAGAGAATGAATTTGTTATTATCATACCTAGGTTCTCCAATATGTCGCTCCTAGGATATTACTCTGCTCATAAATACTCTCCTGAGGGCCAACTAAGACACCAGTTTTTATTTTTAAAATTATATTATTAAAAAATTAGGAAATGACATGCTACAAAGCAAGTGGCAGCTTTTGTATCATCTTTAAGAATAAATGTATTTTGGATAACTTCATCTGCAGTTTTGATTGCAAGTGTATCCATCTGCCCAAAAAATAGATTAAGGGGATAAAAACATTCTGGAGATATAATTAGGTGGTAAAGAGCATACTTACCAATTTATGGTCTTGTGAGTTTTTTGTGGCCGGCTATGTCCACCAAGGCAAGTGTCCCAGTCCTTTTGTGAGAATGTCACTTACTCAAAAGACTGGGGACTCCATTATCTCCATATTACAACGTATACACTCTTCTCTTCTATTGGAATGTATACACAAACACACACACATCACTATTCAATGGGAATGTTGTGTTCTATTGTGGGAATGCAATTTGCCATTTCTTCCACCAAGTGGCAAAACTGTTCCATTTTCCTATCCCCCCACCCTTCTTTGAGAAAAATGACCATGTGCAAAAATTTATTCTCTTTATCACATGCTGACTGACCTGCAGAGGACAAATAAAAAACACTGAAGCAAAGCACGTTGCCTTTAGATTCCAATTTCAGAATATTGAGAATGAAAAGTGACTTTCTGTGGGAGTGTGGAGCAGAGGTGTGAAACATGGACTCTCATCCCCAGAGGAGCGGACAAGAGATAAGAGGATGAGACTGGCCCCTCCCTGAGGAATGCTAAGGATGTTTGTAGTGTGACCCTGGGAACTGCTCTCAGTCTGAGAAGATTCTGTGAATGGATTGAAGCCAATTAAACCTTGCTGGATTGAATCTGTATTGTCTCCTGGAGTTTCCTGGGCTAAACCTGACATCAATCTTCTCAGACTCAGAGCAGTTCCCAGGGTCACACTACAAACATCCTTAGCATTCCTCAGGGAGGGGCCAGTCTCATTCTCTTATCTCTTGTCCGCTCCTCTGGGGATGAGAGTCCATGTTTCACACCTCTGCTCCACACTCCCACACTTTCAACTGTTATCCAGTTAGTGAATTTTGACCAATTAATCAAATTAGTTTTAAATCCAACCAATTGAACTTCATGCCATCTGTGTATGTTAAAAACAACAGGTTAAGGATTTAATAGTTTAACCTATTTCTAGACATTGATTATGTATGTGCAAGAGACACTTTCTTAGAAGACCGATTACATGCTGTGTGACAATTTCCCAGGCAATATTTGATGGAGGAAAACAGGACATGGTTATTATCTTCATGCCCCACTTTTGACCTTTCTAGAAGCTTCTGCTTGTCCTCTGTGGAAACAGGACACTGGACTAGATAGACTTTTGGTGTGACACTCCAGAGCTCTTCTCATCTTAACAAGAAAACCATCAATAACAATCAACAGATGTCAGAGCCAGTTGTCTCCATTTCAGAAATATTCTTAATAAAGAGATGATCAAGCAACCAGGAAAAAGTTTACAATTAAGGAAGTTCAGAACATGTTGATCATGGAATGGAATATTCTGAAGAACTCTGGAATGTTTTATTTTCCTCCAGAACATCCTGAACCTCTTCCTGGATTATGCCATTTGGGGTGGGGGGGATGGTTTGATGGTCAGCTTGCCCATGGAGCAGTGTGGTCCAGGAGGAGGTTCAGCATGGTTCTCCCAAATATTCTGTTCTTGGATTAACAAATTTTGCATATCCTTAGTTGTAGTTACAAAGCATTGACTGAGCCAGTATGGCCCAGTAATTTGGATGTAGAACTCTGTTCATTTCCCACTCAGCAAAGGAAGCACACTTGGGGGCGGGGAGACTGTGGGCTAGCCACTCTATTTTAGCCTTGTCTACCTTATGGGCTTATTGTCAAATAGATAAAAGTGGAGAACTATGTAGAGTGCCTTGAGCTCCTGGAAAAAAGGTAAGATAGAAATCTATCAACCAATAAATATTATCTTCACATAGGAATTATATGTCAGACCCATGCCTTACAGAATTTATTATCACAACTGGATAGGATTGCATTGCTTACCTTTAATCATATTGCCAGCAGTATCCAACAGATGCCCTTATTATTTGCACATCCATGTTGCAAACAACAGTTGCCACAGCAATGAAAATACAAAGCCCATCATTAAAAATATTGTGGTGGTTGCATGGATACGTCCTGTACTGAAGTTAGTTTTCATTGCGGGAAGTTTTCAAAGCTGGGGAGCATGTGAAAGAGAGGTCTTCCCCTTGCAATCTGACCTGTTGCATCAGCATGCAACCACATACTTTGGCTGCCTATGTGGACTGGTCATAGATACTAAAGCACAAGTATATGAGAGCCCATTTAGTGTGGTGGTTAGGATACCAGGCTAGAAACCGGGAGACTGTGAGTTCTAGTCCTGCCTTAGACATGAAGCCAGTTGGGTGACCTTGGGCCAGTCACTTTCTCTCAGCCCTAGGAAGGAAGAAATGGCAAATCACTTCCGAAAAACCTTGGCAAGAAAACCTAGTCCAGGCAGTCGCCAGGAGTCAAAAACTGACTTGAAGGCACAAAAATAAAAAACAGTGAAAAACAGGAGTCTCTAGATATGCTCTGAAGTCACCTGGGGCATCATGCACTAAGCAAATATGGGTCTGGTCAGTGTCTGGATGGAAGACTTACTTAAGGCCTCAGCTTTATTGCTTTGAGATTTAGTCAGGAAAAGGAAGGAAGGAAGGAAGGAAGGAAGGAAGGAAGGAAGGAAGGAAGGAAGGAAGGAAGGACGGAAGGAGGGAAATGAATGCACCTCACATAAATATCTCTAATTAAATATGGTTGCATTTTTCAATGGTTTGCATAGAGACATGTATTTATTTTTTATAGCATTTGTACATACAGACACATTTACTTTTTGTTTAATTATTTTAGTTCCATTTTTGCTATTCTCTCTCTCCCCCCTCCCCATTAGTGATTTGGATCCTAAGTAGTTTCCTCATTCATGTGAGGAAGGATTTAATTTCCACCAATTCTACCCTTCACTGGTTGTCCCCACCATTTTCTGAAAGGCAAAAAAGCCCAATGTGCAAATCTAGAGTCTTTGAAACTCTGTATTCCAGCCCTTTCCAACCACCTGTTTTCACAGCTTCCTTTCCTGCTTCCTCCTGGATTGCCTCTGACATGACTTGTATGACTCCTTCAATGCTATGGAAGGTTCTGTAACCTCCAAGACTAAATTTTGGAGAGTCATGGAAGCTCAGCAAGGGTCTGGAGGAATCACTCTGTACATCCAGCCTATCTCTCATAAGGATTTGTTGTGGGCAAAAATTGGAGGAGGGTGTGCTAAGGCATGTTGCTTTTGAGATTTATGAGGACATGTGGGATATAAATTCATAGGCAACCATGGTTTGGAGAGGACCAATTCTCCAGTGATACTGTGCTGCTTCCCCAGCTGTGAATTGGCTGTCATACAGTTGCAGGGCGTTGCCCAAGGCAGTGGTGCCAGCAACTGTGCCCATTTCTTTGTACCAGAAAGAAAAACAATGATGGCAGACAAGAGTGCCTGGGACTTAAATGGAGGTGTCTGCACCAGCTGGGAGTGGCCAATAAGCACCAGCTGTTCCCACTCCCTACAAATCACCAGACTGTCTCTCAAGTGCATAATCAAGCACCATTATTCAGCAGTGAGTTAGGACAGAGGCAGTGGAGGTAGGGTAGAGATTAGCAATGGGGATAGTAAATTTCACGCTGGTATAAAGCAGCCACGAAGGCCTTGGAAAATATATTCAAATGCTGTGATGTGTCTATACCTACAAAGATCACAATTGTGCAAGCCATGGTATTCCCTGTGACACTCTATGGAAGTGAAAGTTGGACTTTGAAGAAACCGGATAGGGAAAGTATTGACGTCTTTGAACTTTGGTGTTGGAGAAGACTCCTGAGAATACCATGGACAGTGGAGAAAACCAACAAATGGCTCATTGAACAAATCAATCCAGAGTTGTTCTCACTTGAGGCACAAATAACCAGGCTCAAATTATCCTACTTTGGCCACATTATGTGAAGACCTAGCTCTCTGGAAAAGGCTCTGATGCTGGGAAAGGTGGAAGGAAAGAGAAGAAGAGGACGACCAGCAGCAAGGTGGATGGACTCAGTAACAGTGGTGATGAGTGGACCATTGGAAGACCTGAAAGACCAAGTTAGGGATAGATCATCATGGGGAAAATCTATTTATGTGGTCACTAGGAGTCAAAAATGACTTGATGGCACATTATCATAATCATAATTTTCTACTGATTCAAGGATCAGTGGACAGCTGTTCAACTCAGCAAGGATGAAAAGCTCTAAGTGATTGTGTGCAGGATGCAGTTTGAAACACTGTCCACATTGTGAAGTACTGTCAGGCTTAATCCTGACTCTGTCTCCCCAGCCTAGTCATTGGATCTTCCAGCTTAAAAAGGGCTACGTAGCTTTCCTGCTCATGCCAGCAACAAAATCTCCCTGACTTTGGACTTGCAAAAAAATGGAATTGTTCAGCTGTTTTGTGCTTTCTTTATCATCGTAAAAAATTGCTTTGGTTTGGGCATTTTCTAGTGGAGGAATGACTTTAGACCAGTTTTCCCAATCTGACACTATTTTAGATTTGTTGCAGCTGTATTTCCAGCTGAAGGGCCCCAAAATGTTTGGGGAACTGCCAGGTTGAAGATTTGTTTAGAGGGTATTCTTGACAGAAGATTAGAAATGTCAGAGGAAGTACAAAAGTTCATCCTATAAATTTAAGTGGTAGGAGAAAAAAAACAACCTAATTATTGCAGGACTCCCAAATTTAGCTAAATTCTGCTTCTCTTCTGACTATCTAAGAAGAGATTTACGGTAGTACCTGTAAGTGAAGCTAGAAATAATTCAAGAAGGGGTTCGTGAGTTCATAATAGACAATGCTGACATTGCTTAATTATTTGTTCTGGGCTAAAATAAGAAAATAGTCTAGACTAGGCTGAGATGGATGATTGGCCCCACCCCATGTTCTTTTCTTATCCTAAAATGGATCTTACAGTTAATTGCTAAAACTGCTTTAAAATCTATTCCTCCCTACTCCATCTCAGAAACAGTGTGATAGTAACTACTGAATTCCTGCTATTTGAAACCTTCAGTAAAATCTTAATTCAGGCCTGATGTTTAATTTTCACTCTCTGTGTACTTACTCTCTAACTCAATGTTTCTCAACCTTGGTAGCTTGAAGATGTATGGACTTCAACTCCCAGAATTCCCCAGCTGGCATGCTGGCTGGGGAATTCTGAGAGTTGAAGTCCACACATCTTCAAGTTGCCAAGGTTGAGAAACATTGCTCTAACTGGATTCATACCACACATTTGAGTTGGCTATTGAATTAAGCCGTTTTCTGGGTTTCACACAATGCATGGAATCATAAACTAACCAAAGGGATTGGATTACAATAATACAACATGCTAAGTGATGTTAAAACTGACCAAGCTTTGCATGCTATGGAAATCCAGTCACAAATTCTTTAACATGACCTGGGAAGTGCGTTTTGTGAACTCAGCTCCCAGGGCAGTGAGGCTCAAAGTGGTTATTCAAGGGAGGCATTTAGGAAATGCTGTAAAGGCATTCACTTCACAGTGGTGAGAACTAGAGTAGAGATTAAGTGTGTGATGTATTGTATCAACACTCAGCTCTTACTCCTGCACAGATTCCTAGCTCATCCCTAATAAGTTCTGATGATTTTGCCTTGACAATAAAACAGTCATGGCTCAAGCATACCTTGAGTCCTTTCATTCCTTCCTAATCCCCCTTTTCTTGTTCAGGTTCTTCCTTATACATCCTGCTGTTGCCAAAGATTACTGGCATGTGCTGTAAGATGGAATGGAAATTGTAGCCTCCAGGACAAGCTTATATGACCAAAGGGAAGACAGTTGATCTGTTATTTTGGCCTGCAAAGACTCTTGAGAGCCAATCCTGATATCTCTCAGTAGGGTTAGGAAAGATTCCTGGAGAATTGCTGCCTATCCATGTTGATAATCCTGAGTTTGATGGGCCAATTCATGGCCAGATTAAGTATCAGGCAACTTGGGAGTGAACAGGCTCTTCCATTCACTAGCCACTGCACCCAAAGCGCCGTCCAAGTAAAGCAGCCGTCAAAAGGTCATTTCATGGTAGTTACCAAATAATACACACGAGTGTCTCTCTTGTTATTCCTGGGAGATTCTTCATCTCTGTTGGGGGGGGAGCAGATGCGTCACCCTTGTGTAGCAAGAGGAGCAGTGATTTCTGGCCATGCTGGGGAGGGGGGATGGGAAGCTCCTAGAGTTGCCAAGTGCTATTTATAGTTCTCTGCAGCCTGGTGCAAAAGGGATCCTGTGGAGCAGCTGAGCTATTTATAGCAACTGGCTCTCAGCAGCAGCACCCGACTCACATTCTAATAACCCACCGCAGAGGAGAGAGAGAGATAGCATGTGCAAGCAAGCAAAGGAGGGGATGGGGATATTCTTGCAGTTTCCATCAAAATCTTAGACTGGGATCTTGAATGATTGATTTTTGGATCCCCTTTCCCCAGGCAATCCTCCTAGATATTTATTAGGATCTTTGTCACGGACTCCTCCTCCTCCTTTTCTGATGGAACATTTGGCCACAGTTAAAGGCTTCAGATGAACTGGGGGAAGAGGTTGTTTTCAAAACATTATTTCTGATTTGTGCGGTTGATCTGTCCTTGTGTGGGATACCTGAAACAGAATTGCATGATCTATCTCCATTGTAACATTATGCCTTGTTCTGAAAATTTCAGTCCTGAAATGCAAATGTGTAGGGTAGGTGGGGTTTATTGTGGGTGATTCACAAGCTAACAGAAGTATATACTGGATAACTCTTTCTGAAAACTTAGGCTGTGTTTTTATACAACACTAAGCTAGTTTAATTTTAATGGTTTTTTTTTCTGGCTCAGTGCGTCATTCAACTGGCTTAATTCAGTAAACAAATTTTAACCCTAATTAAGTTAAGAATGTTAAGTGAACATAGCCAGTAAGCAAAATCAAATAAGATAATTATGTCTTAGCATGATGGTTAAGACATTGTGGTTTGTAGTAATATCTTAGTGTTTTGTGTGAACCCAGCCAATTGTGATATATTTAATATATCATGGATAAACAATGTATGAGAGCCAGTTTGGTGAATGGTTAAGGCACCAGGTTAGAAACGGGGGGACTGTGAGTTGTAGTCCTGCCTTAGGCATGAAGCCAACTGAGTGACCTTGGACCAGTCACTTTCTCTCAGCCCTAGGAAGGAGGCAATGGCAAACCACTTCTGAAAATCTTACCAAGAAAACTGCAGGGACTAGTCCAGGCAGTTGCCAGGAGTCAATACTGATTTGAAGGTGCGCACATATGTGGGCACACACCACATAAGCAAATAATGTATAGTGTACTGTGAAGTGTAAAATCTATCTTACTCTTATATTGCTTTTTGGAGATATCTGTTAGATGCTTTCAGGATTAAAACATTCAATTTTGTTCAAATATCATAACATTTTTGTTCTTTTTATTAAGACTCAAAGCAAAAACTAGTAAAAAATAGGCACAGATTCCTGCCTGGGGGAGTTTATAGTTTTCATTTTGGAATGGTGGAAACATTCCAGTAAGATTAAAGTTGAAAAAAGGGGAAAAGAAGATACGGATTGAACATGGGCCTTTGCATTTATGCATGTATTAGGTAGTAGACAATTTCATAGGAAGAAAATCTCCACAGACTAAACTGGACACAAAGCTGGTAAACCGAGAGTGGAAACTCATTAGTTCATGATATTGGAAGAGATCTTCAACTGAAGTTCTTGGATCCAATAGTGCTGTTTCTTCAGGTCATAAAAAATCTTTAGCTGTCTTTGGCAAGAATAAGTAAATATTGAATTTCTTAAAAAGAATTAATGGATCAACTGTACTGCTGATTCCCGAAGAAATCATACCTTTATCTCCACAGTACTTTGAAATAACTAAAACTGAAAAAGCACAGTGAAAAATCTGAGTAGATTTTCCAAGGGAAAAATCTGTAAAGGAGAGCCATGCAGATGGACCTGGAGTAGGGAAATCTAGGTTCAAATACTGAATTAGCCATGAAGCTCATGCCTCATTGGATGATTTTGGAATTACTTTACTCTTAATGAAAAGTGGGCTGCATTTAATAATTTTTTGTGTTTGTGTGTGTGCCTTCAAATCAGTGTTGACTTGTAGTGACTGCCTGGACAAGTCCCTGCAGTTTCTTTGGTAAGATTTCAGAAGTGGTTTGTCATTGCCTCCTTCCTAGGGCTAAGAGAGACTGACTGGCCCAAAGTTATCCAGCTGCCTTCGCGCCTAAGGAAGGACTAGAAGTCAGAGTCTCCTGGGTTTCTAATCTGGTGCCTTAACCACTACACCAAACTTGCTCTCTCTTATTTAACAAATACATAAACAAAATAATCTATCCAATTTATTTAGGCTGATTGATGCCTAAATTATTTAACAGACATATGAGAATTTAGTAGAAGAACCCCAGATAGGTCCCACTGATTTCTTTGGAGGTAAGGGAGAATAGAAATTGGAGAAAAAGTAGTAAGGAACTAGTCACAGGATTCTAGGATTCTCCTGATAAATATTGCCTGAAACTTCCCAGTAAGCAGTCCATGACATTTACATGTGCTGTGGCAGACAAGAAGTTCAATTAAAATATGGAAATAAATATTCTTGTTCAGCTTATTTGCTTACTAAGCAATTTTGGTTGAATTTCTTGTTCTTTAACCCACACTATTTTCAGAGCTGTGAGAAGAAAATGTGAGAACCATACATCTATCCTGAGTTCTTTGGACAAAGAGCTGGATACAAATTTAATAAAAACAACAACAAACAACAACAACAAAAGCTATTTATAAAAGGATGGACAACCAGAAGTCTCATGCAACCCTTAGCTTAATTTCATAAGGCTTTTGCAAGCAATCAGTTCAGGACTCTTGTAAAGGGCCATCCGCCTTTTCCCTGGGAGATTTTTAGGCATGGAGAAAGATAGAAAAAGAGGATAACAAAAGAACTGATGCAAAAGGTGGTGGCAAAAAGAGGGAGTGACTTTAGCTCTGGCCCTGTCTACCACTGACTTAAGTTCCATCTGTTGCTAGAATGGTAGTTTACCCCAAGGGAATGCAAAGAGGAAAAAAAGGAGTTTTCTGCTGCTGTTTCCAATGAATACATTGCATGCCAGATGTAGTTATCATCTGGTGAAGGTAGCATTGCTGTTTGCTCGGTGGGAGTTCTAACTTAGTGCTAGAGCACATCCTTTAAAGCAGTGTTTCTCAACCTTGGCAGCTTGCTGGCTGGGGAATTCTGGGAGTTGAAGTCCACACATCTTAAAGTTGCCAAGGTTGAGAAACACTGCTTTAAAGGATGCCAGTTCCAATCCCTGGCATCACCAGATAGGGCAGAAAAAGGCTCCTAGGTGAAATCCTGGACAGCCACTGAATCAGAGAGTCCTGGACTGGATTAGGAGTTCCCACTCTTTTTGACCAGTGGCCCCATTTGATATTTTAAGAGCATGCCATGGGCACTCAAAGAAAATGGCTGCCACAGGGTTGCCACAAAATACTGTAGTGCATATAACAGTGCGGCTAGTAACAAAACACCAATTAATCAGAAGTGGGACTGGAGAAACTGCTTCACCTCCAGTCCTCCAAATACTCATTATCAGTCCCAGTTTACCTTTTACTTCTTTTATAAAATTCACATAGAGACATTTACAAACAAGCACAGGGCTGCAGCTTCTCACTATTTTTATTTTTTAAGATTGTCTGGGGGGAATCCAAGGCATTCTGTGAAATAAATGACCTGGATATGTTCTTTGCTTTGCAGCATGCCAGCTTCCTCTTAACATTTGTTTAAAAAATAAAAACAACATTTAAAAAATGTCTAAGACAGAGTGGAGCAGGCAAGCACCAAATCACACTGGCATCCGCATGCACCAGTCTGGGCGTTCTGGGACTAGATGGCCTAATAGCATAGCTCAGGATAAGGCAGGTTTCTGAGTCTCTTTGTGCCATCCAATTGTCACAAACCTGCTTTCTCACCAATGGAGGGTCTACAAAATTAGGGAGCTTTCCCTCCTTCCCTGTTGTTCATAGAATTATCAAATGAAAGCATTGGAAGGGATCTTGGAGATATGTAGTCCAACCTCCTATCCAATATGGGCATCCACTATTACAGCATTCCCAACAGGTGGCCAGTGTGAGAGTGAGTTCTCCCACTGTCAGCGAGAAACAACAAGTAAGCAAATCTGATGATTACAAAAGCACAGATGGAGAGGGGCCAGCCTGCCCAGAATAAGGGGGGAAATATTCTGTTCCATGGGGTAGAAAGAAGAAAAGCCAAATATAAGAGATTTTGAGTAAGGCAGCTGCTGAAACTCTTTGTTATGACTTAGTACTTTCTTCAATGAAAATTACTCTTCAGAAGTTCTTGGATTTTTTTATGAGCTTTCTCAAGTGGTTCAGTCCTGACTAGAGGTGAAACCTGGCAACCATTCAGTCTCTGCTTAAACACTTCCAGTAATGGAGAGTCTACCACCTTCTGAGGCAATCTATCGTTGAACAGCTCTGACCTTTAGGATATCTTTCCTGTTGTCCAACCAAAACCTACTTTCTTGTTGTTTAAACCCTGTGTTTATTGTCTTGTTTCAGAATAGTATTAATCTGTCTAGATGGTCTTTCTCATTTCCATTGTCTATGAGACAGTTTCTCCATATTTCTTTGACTGAAAGTACATGTAGAATGAAACATTTGGTAAAGCTTTGATGAATAATAACTATTATTATTATTACCACAGTGATTGTATTAATATGAACAAAAACAGCAGTGCCATGTATCTCTGTATTGTTTTTGAACAAAAATAGTTTCCCAAGCTTCTTATTAATACACTGAGTTCTGATTGCTCCAAGTTAAGGATAAAAAAAGTACTGCTATCCCATGAATGAATTCTCCATGTCCTCTCATGAACTCTGCAATCAACTGGGAAAGCCTCTTTAAATGCCAAGCAGACATGCCAAAATATCTCAAAACAATATTTTACTTAGATTTCGGTTTCTTATACCTTATTCCTTATTACATGGGAGTAATTTCAGTTGAACTCTACAGCCTATTTTTGTGTAGGCATGTACAGACTTCTCAATTAGAGCATGCATATTTCCTGATTTGTAAGTCTATTGGGTACAGTGTAGTTTATTTTCAGAAAAATGACTGAACAACAACAAAGTGCATAGAGGGTTGTAGCCTTGCTAACTTGAGGAATTTATCTTGGTTTTAGAAATAAAAGAATGTTTTCAGTTCTAATCACTGACAACAAGCTGGGTTTGCAAAGCCAGCTAGTTTAGGCTAAAATTGGGATGGACAGCTGGTGGCCCAGTTGTGTGAAACAGGCATCATGTTAAGACATAATATTGTTTACTTGCTTGGGCATAGTATGTTATTTGAACACACTGATTGTGTTTTGTTATTCTTTGTTTAGAGTTTACTGTGTTGTGTGAACCCAGACAGTTGAAAATAGGATTTTTTTAAAAGAAAAACTCAGGAGAGGGGGGAAAGGGCCTGTGTCTGTCTGTCTGTCTGTCTATCATCTATCTTATTATAAAAAAAACCTTCCTTCCTTCCTTCCTTCCTTCCTTCCTTCCTTCCTTCCTTCCTTCCTTCCTTCCTTCCTTCCTTCCTTCCTTCTATATGATTTACAGGAAACATTTTTAGAAAAATGATATGATGGTCACATGTCTACCAGTTGTCAGTTGATATACACATTATGCTAATGTCATGCAAATTAGCTGCAGTCCATCACCTAATTATTTATTTTTTCAGTTGCCCTTGATGTCCTCACTTCCCCCCGCTGCAACTTCCTCCAATTGAAGGAGCCTAATTTGGTCGATCCCTTGAGTTTGTCCAGCCTTTTGTTTTGTTACCCAAGTAGCTGTCCTGAGTGCTGAAGTAGCCTTCCACGAAGGAGCTGTCCATGGTACCGATCGTACCTAAGACACTGTTCCTCTCAGCACCACCTGCCGGCCCTCCCTTCTCTAGCGCCTGTCTGCGCCTTGCGTCCCCCCCCACCCCCCAAGCTTCCCTCCCCAATCAGCGGTGCTTCGTGACTGCCTGGCAGATGCGTCACGCTTGGGCCCGGAGTTCCCTTCCCCGATTCGTGACTCGCCTGCCGGAGTCTCGGGCGGGACTCGGCAGTGTCTGCAGCTCCGTGCCTGGACAGATCCCCTCCTTTTCTTACCCCCCTAAACTGACAGCTCCTGTGCTCCTAACCCTCTGAGGTGCCCTTTTGGAGAAGGTGAGCTTCTGTCCAACGGGAACAGATAGGAAGAAAGAAATGGAAAGGCAGCTTCCAAAGATTCTCTAATCATGCCCTTTTAAAGGTCTCTAGGCAAAGTTAGGGGCTGGGGAGAAAGGGGTCCTGGTGAAGGAGGAAGAATAAGAACTGGGATATGGGAATGGGACTCTGCAAATATCCAGAGGAGACTCTAAGAGGACGGGGCAATAAGGATGTGATGTGGATGATTGGAGTTCCATGAATAGATCAGACTGGGGCTAAGACGTGAAAATCTCTCTCTGCATGTGTTTGTGTGTTTGTGTGTATGTGTGTGTGTGTGTGTGTGTGTGTGCTTCCATGTGCATATGACACACTCCGAAAAAGGGAGTTGAGGAGGGAAAAAATAAAACGATGTGTCAGAGACAATCAAGTGTGTGGTTGTGTTTTGGTTTGATATGGAGAGACAGAAGTGCTGCCTAGTTCTGGGAGGGGTGGGTGGGTATGATGTGACTGGTCGTAGTTGTTTCTGTGCAGTTATTTCCCTCTGAATATGGTTATTAAGCCCCACTCCACATTTTCCCATTTGTTCCTTTTCAAACCTTAGTTTTAGGGATGTGTATGTTGCTGTTATTTCCATTTGTATGGTGTGGAGTAGAGGGCTTAATTCCCTGTTGAACTAGTGTACATTTTTCCCTCTACATTGGGGGTTGTATGCTGGTGGTGAGGGAAGGGCAGGGGTGTGAGGAATTATGTGTGGCTTTTAGTCTGTGAAAGCATAACAGAGTGTTTTGTTAACTGACTAAATGTGCTTGTGCAGAACATATTGCACCATGCCTGAGCTGTAACATTCCCTGCAGGTCAGTTTCAGACATGAAAGATTTCTGCTTTGGAAAACATGTCAGGAAAGAACGCAAACCATAGATCATTATGTCTAATCATGACTCTTGTTAGGACTTTCATTGTTGTTATTTGTGTGGGCTGTGGCCACACAAGCCGAAAAGATACTATTGGCTATGGTTTCCCATTACATGTATGTTGCAATAGATATGTGTGCAAACCTTGCACATGATGATAAAGGTACTATTTGTGCAGCCTGTTTTGCAAAGACATGTAGGCATGAAGGTCTTAGAAAGACTTGTGAACCAATGAAAATGTTTGTGGTTTGGTGTTCCTGAAGAAGAATTAGATATATATGTCTATAGTTTGCGCGCCAATCTAGATATGTGCTTTGGCTGATGTGCATATGAAAAAAAGATGTGTTTGGGCATGTGGAGGATGAGGATAGTATGTTTAGACAGTGTACATTTAAATTAGGATATACATCTAAGGTGAAGATATTTGGGCGGGTTTAAGATATATGTATGAACACATGTATGTGTGCACGAGCATGCAAAAGACAGACATTGTGCACTCAATTCTGGGCACATGGTTCCTTTCTGTGCATGTTTAAAACATACGTACGCATCCGCTGCCATTCAGAAGACAGTTTTATGAGGTAGAATGTAGCCTTTGCTGAAAAGTATTAGTATATCCAAAGGCAGAACATAGGGATATATATGGAACATAGAGAATCCTGTAGTCTGTTTAGCACTCTTCCCACTAACAAAGACTAGCTATGTTCACACAATACACTTAATATGGCTAGTGAATTAACCTGTGTCTGGGTTCACATAATATACTGAATCATAACCTGATCCAGTGGGCTGGTTTGACATAACATGCTAAGCCTCCAATATCAAACAGATAAATAAACCCTAAGCTTAACACTAATCAAGCTCAGGATATTGCATGAAAGCTGCTACTAGGTCTTTAGCTGACCTGGCTAAGATCCGTTTCACAGTATAAACATGTCATTGAGCAGTGACTAGGATGTGGGGAGTGATCCTTTGATCCAAGCAGCTTTTTGCTCTTCCAATATAAGGAAAAAGAACTAGGAGGGTGTCTTAAGTATCTTAAAATTTCAGACAGTTGGGAAGGAGTTAACCTGAACCTTTTGGAAAGGCCTTGATTCTGGACTTCTACAGAGGTTTTGGTGTGGTGGTGATGGTTTGTGTATATGTTTGTGTTTATGTGTATGGTGCAGTTGGGAAGAAAAGGGCTTGGAAGCATTTTTTTTCTGAGGTACAGGGGAGAGAGAGAAAGAGAGAGATGGTTGTTTGGTGATGAGAGATTCCCCCGCCTACAGATAGATGGTGGCTGAGTGCGTGGGTGGTGGAAACAGGGAGCTCCCCAGAAGGATAGAAGGGGCATAACTGAGAAAGAAAAGAGTGGGGAGTCTTGCTTTCTGGGGTGATGAGGCTTCCAGCCACTGGGGAGAGCATTAGAAAGCTGCAGAAGAGGCAAGGACCTTGATGCCTCAGCCAAAGCTGAGACAGGAAGAAGGGGGCTACAATTGGAGTGATGGGGGTGTTGGTGGTATGCAGATGACCCACTAGAAATCTCGTAGTCCTAATGCAGCCTTCCCATAATCCTGCACCTTCCCAAAGTTTTTGTTGCAATGCCCATCACCTTCAGTTGATGAAGTCTCACTGGCTGGAAGTGATGGGAATTGTTATCTGACAGTGGTGAAGCATGGCTGTCTCTAAGTGAAGTCAACAAATGGCAAAGGGAGAGTGGGGTTCTAAGAATCCCAGGTGCCACACTTAGGTCCAGCTTATCCTGGGATGGCATGTAACTGAAGCTGCAGCTTTTACCCACCACCAAGGCAAGAAGAAGCAATGACAAGTCTTCTCTGGGTCTTTTTGCGGTCTGGGCTTTCTGGGTCTGTCCAACCCCGTATCAGAAAGCCCTTACCCCAAAAAGCATCCGGGGTTGTACGATGGCATCGCTGGAACCACAGCAAGGGGGCACCCACGAGTCAGAAAAGAGGAAAAAGCTGCTGCTGGTGGCTTTGTCTGGTCGGTCTGGCCTCATGACCCTGGAGGAGGTGAGAAACGGCTCATGTCCATTGCCAGGTGGCGCCCAGACCCCTGTCCAGGGAAGGCGCAATGGGAGACAGAATGCAGGAGTGATTCTCCCCATCTCTGGTTGATCTCTTGTGTGAGGCTGATTGACATCAGTGGGAAGGAACAGCCTCACCATGGATTCCATGATGCACTTTGGGAAACTGGATCAAGTGCTTCCTTCAATTGCTCCCACTTCTTTCCCTGGGCTGTCTTCCAGTGCAAATTGTTCTGCTTAACTTCAAAGAACCTGGAGCCTCCCAAACTCATTTAGACATGAAGGAATATACAGTACTTGTTGAGTTGTTACCACTTGCTCTCCCTTTCCTTCGGCAGTTTTGTATCATCATTCTGTCGCCTCACTTCTCCCCAGCCACTGAGCCCTGGGCAAAATGGGCTGGCTGGAGCTTTTACTTTTCAGTGGTGTACCTGTGCTAGGTTCATATGGAATAACATCAGACCAGCCTCTGCAACCTGGTGCCCTCCAGAAGCGTTGGATTTCAACTCCCAGAATTCCCAGCCAGCTTGGCCTTTCGGGGAGTTGAAGTCCAACACATCTGGAGGCAAGACGTGTTGGATAAGACTTAAGCAACCAACTGGTTCACATGCTTACCAAACCAATAACCTCCAGATTGTGGGATGTTGCCTGATCCAGACCCCTCTTCCTGTGCTTCTACTGTAGTTAGAATACTAGAAAAGGACTGAGAGATCTAGTTTTTTTTTTAAAGACATTCTTCGTGTACTCACTGTTTCTCAGCCTAATACCCTCTACTGGGCTGCTGTGAAAACAGTAGGTAGGGCAATGGATAAGATACAGTAGATAATAAATGTGGGGAAAATGACACAATGCAGAATTCATATGTGCTTATTTTGCCCAAGTTTCACAATCCTTCATACTCTGAAGAATTATGCATAGATATGTCTGTGCTATAGAACATGGCGAGGACATGTATTGCTCCATTATGTGTAAGGGCAGCACGTTTGGTAAGTGGGGAAGCTGACTCAGTGAGTCTTATAGACCTTTCCATCTGTTAACGCCAGTGTGCTCATAGATTATTGTGGAATGTGGATTTGGAGGTACTAGATTTCAATCCCTGTTCTAATGGACATGGATTTTCTGCATGGGCTTGGAGAAGCCATTACTTTATAGCTTCTGTGGCCCGTTGTCTATTAGGTGACCTGCATAACTGTGGTTTTTGACAAGACAACTGAGGAGGTAATAATGATCAAAGTCTCCCGACATTAAATATTGCTCTTGAAATCTTCCTTAACAATATGGAAGATGACACACCCTTCAGGGTTTCCACTGTCTTACCTCCCCAAAGGATCAACAGATACTAGAACCAAGCAGAAGAGGAAAGTCGGGACCTCCAACTCTGCTTGTCAGATGCATCTGGTTAGATGCTGTTTGGTCAGAATGAGCTTTCACTTGCACGTTTTTGCAAATAAAATGAAAAGAGCTACCAAACTGATTGTGTAATTTATGAGAAAAGGCAAAAACATTGGGGTCTCTTCAACTCAGCAGAGGCTTCTAATTCTAATCATGAATGGTGTTGAAATGTTGGAGGGGTTCACATAGGACAATTAGTTGTCTGCTCAGTGAAGGAAATCCAAAGCTAGAGCAGTTCCACCAAATGGCTGTTCAGAATACGTGTAGAAGAAGCAATTATTCGGTGAGGAAATATTTCATCATTGTGTGCATTTTTCTCCACTGCTGAACTGTTTACCTTCAAGGATGTTACTCCTAACATTCAACCAAAATCTGTTTTCCTCTATATAGTTCTGCACTCTAGATCAATAATGAACTAATCTTTGTCCTTTCAAGTTAGATCAGTTAAAAACCTGGTGATTTTATTTGCACAACATACTAAGCTTGGTTTGCATTAAGTTTTTCTTTCTTTTTCTTTTTCTAATCTTTGTGTGGTTTAGAATGTGGTTCACATTCAGCCTATTACGGCAGTTACGGTTCAACATACAGTATTATGCCCATCTAGAAAATGGGTTACTTCAGTAATCAAGTTAAACCGGTGTGGTATAGTGGTGAAGGTGTTGGATTAGAACCAGAAAGGCTCAGGGTTCAAATTTATCCTTAGCTATGGGACTCACAGGTGATTTGGGGCCAGTCATTTTCACCCAACCCAACCTACCCAACCTAGCAGGGTGGCTGCTGCGGAAAGGGCGACTCCTCATAATCTTTCTTTTGCTTTTGGAGAAAAGGTCAGAATTAAGTAAATGAATAAAGGGACAGAAGTACAGATACATGCCATCTGGAGAGCTGAAGTATTATATATTCTCAGTGTTTGTCTTCAGAAGACCCAGTAAGCAATGAGTATAAAATAATATTTAAGATTTTTTTAAAAGGCAAAGGATAAAAATAATTCAAAATCTATATGAAAGCAATGCTTTAATTAAGCCAACTGGATGCAAATTATGCCAGCTTTTCTGTTCTTAAGAACTTTAAATCAGACAAAATGTTTAAGGATGTAGAAAAGGGCCGAGAGGAAAAGAGAAATCATAGCTGGTGTTTAATCCATGTCTGGATCAGTTTACAGCCAAGACTGAAACCTGTGCAGGCCAGACTTATGCAACAGCTTCATTTTTTTTCCTTCCACATTTCCTTTTGATTTTCTAACTATTTTGCGAGTAGAAGAGCTTTTGGATTTTGTAACCATATACAAACCACTGACCATAATATACATACTGCTTTAACATGGATTTTATCATGTGAAAAAGCAAAATACTAACCCTCACATGGAAATTCTTGGACATTTAAAAAAAATACAATAATTTCTTGGAATAAAAAGATGTTAAATGTTTTTTCTAGAAGTCTGTATACGGCCCATTATCTTTTCTAAGATCATCTATGAATAGCTTCTAAAACATTCATGTTGTACCATCCAGGAGGGTCATCTCATGCCAGGATATTAAAATGCAGCATTACTTTCACAGTATGAGGCGAACTCTGTTTTTTTAAACATAGTCTTATTAATGGCATGTAATAATCAAGCAAACAAACGAACAAACAAACAGGAGTAATACAGTAAGAAACTACATGCTTACAGTGGTTAAAATCAACTAAACATAAAGGGAGAAAAAAAGAAAAGGAAAAAGGAAAAAAAGAAAAGATCCATATCATATCATTATAAAATTAATTCAGTCCTTAAACTTATTATTAAATCTGGACAATACAGAAACATATTGCTCCATTTTTTTCATGTTTAGAATACAAACAATTTTCATATTTAGAATAAAGAATTTTCAAACATTGGTTTGAAATCAAAGAATACATGTGTTCTATCTATTCCTCAACTTCAGGAGTATTAATTTCTTTACTTACCATTTTCGGGAGCTCTGTGGGGGACAGAGCCTGGAAGCTTTGCTTCTCCATGATGGGGCTGGCTTTCTGGAATGGCCTTCCATTGGAGATTTATTTGTCCCCAAATTTATCTGCCTTCTGGAAAAAGCTGAAAACAGAGCTTTTCCAGAGATCTTTTGTGGCATGATGTCAGGTAGCTTTTAAAATTTTTTAAAAAGCATTCATTTTATGTGTTCTTTGGTATTATTATGTTTTGTAGTTATTGTAAGCTGCCAAGAGTCTATTTATGATCATAGCAGAATATAAATCTGATAATTAAAAATGATCTTTGTGGATCCCCAGGCTTAGTAAAGCCAAAGTCCTTCACGAATTGTCAAATTCTATTCCAGGAATACAGTTCAACATCACATTTACTATGTTTCACGCCCCCTCCCCCCCAAACTATGTTAGCTTACATTATAACTTGAAACCAAAAGGGAGCCATAAACGGACATGACCAAATCACAAGAGTCAAAAAGCCCTCAAATTTCTGCTATTGGGATGGACCAACTCTGATTGATTGTCTACATAACAGCCTGCCACTCCTTCAAGAACTCAAGCTGGCACTCCAAGTCCTCGACCCCAGTAACAATACTGTGAGGAAGATCTTGCTATCTACTGGAACAGATGGCACCTAAAAACAACTTGTCCAGTTTAATCAACCAGCTAACTATATCTGCTTACCATCTGGATCTCCCTGGTGCCTTAAAGCTGCAATGCTCAAAATTCTTAGCCAGCATGGTAATTGTAGAACTATAGTCCCAACTCACCTGAAAGGTGCCAGACTGGGAAGAACTGACCAAGGTTTTTTTTTTCCTGTTTGGAGCTTTGATAGACATGGTATAACATTGTACTGCTGTTATTCCAGCTGATGATTGGGTCCTTTTAGAACTGGGATATTTTGTGACGGGAGGTATAAATAGTATCTCTAGAACTTCCTAGATGCTATTGTCCAATAATTCCTTTATTCTCTGGCTATTGGCTCTTCTGGCTAAGACTGATGGAAAGCAATATTTGAATGATAATCTGCAGCCTGAAATGATAAAGTCTAATATGGGTCTTCTGGTCATGCAGATTACTTCTTAATCTTTGTTCTCTCTGCTATTTCCTGTTTGGAAATTTTGACTGTTAGGTCTTCCATTTCTCACCTTTCCTAAAACAACACTTTCTCTGAGAATGTGATGCTCTTTGATAGAAGTACCATGCTCACAAAATGAACAATACCATATTCAGACCACATGGCTGCCTCAGTTTGATGACATAGGGGCTGGGTACACATGTGTTTAACAATATTACCTAAAGACCAAACAGCAGTATTTGCATTAAGCTTGATTAATTTTAACCTTGGTTAGTTGAGGGGGAGAGGCTTAGCATGTTATATGAGCTCAGCCTGTTGAGTTACTTTATGATTCAATGTGTTGTCTGAAACCCCAAATGAGGGAGCTGAGCAATCATATTAACCATATCCTACAAACCAGCCACCATTGTGAGCTTCAAATACAAAACTGAAAACTAGTTTGGCTAGAAGGTTCATGAGCAAATGAGAAGATTCACTACCATACCTTTCCATTTGTAGACACAGTCCCTGTTTGCCTAATACAGATGACCATTTCAGTTGGATTCAGAAAGTGCTCATCAAACACCTTGGCTAATAGAATTACACAGTAGTCCTAAAATAAAGTGTTGCAACATGCCAGGAGACTCCTGCTTAGAGTTTCAGCCAATTTTTCCATTATACTCTGTTCCATCCATCCCACCTACCTTAATTTTCGATTTCCTTCCCTAAAAGTCACTTAGCATTCCACACTCATGCAGGCTGCTTGGTATCTTCATCAGGCTGTTTCGATGATTTCCACTTGCCTAGTTTCTGCCCCTCAAATTCTTTGCACTTCTTTGGGATTCCTCAAAACATTATCCCATCTTCTGTGTATGAGTAGTATTGTTTTGGCTATTTGAAAGTCTACAAATGGAAAATGAATTTGCTGTTAATATATAGAATACTGTATGTTGTTGTAACAGAACGCAACCACCTAAGATTAGTACAGTAGATACTGGTTTCTGGTTTCTTTTACATGTAAGATATGACAACTCCTAGGTCAAATATTCAGATTCAGACAAGCTTAGTATCAGCCAACTGAGATCAATAAGATTTAAGTTAGCAATGACTAACTCATATTTATTTCAATGGATCTTCTCTTAGTATAAATAAATCTGAAATCAAATATGCAAAATGTGATTGATCATGCACAGGTAAACTATTAATTTATTAAATATCCTCTAGAAGAAAAAGAGCATTCTTTTTAGATCAGCTGGAATTTTCCCAGACTACTGGGACTACTTGGACTACTATTCCCATCATCCTTAGCAAATAAATAAGTTCAAACAGCTGTATCCAAATAGGCTGAATTATAAAAATCTTTACCATTCTAATTGTGCAAACCTCAAAATTTATCTTCCTGAACTTATTCCCCCCAAATTTCAACATATTCATGGACAAAATCTGTCAAAACCAACTGGCATATCTAGGATCCAAACAACTTTTTGCCACTTCCATATTTTAAATTCAAAGCCTGTGCAGAATATTTATCTTCTAAGATAATGTGATTTTATACAGTGCCATGTGGTTTAAGGATGGTGCCTTTCATTCACTGCTTTGTATATGTACTTGTATTAAAAATAATGAATGTCTTTTAAAACACATGCTGCTTTTAAGGGGACCAGTCTCATTCAATAGAATTTTTTTTAATAAATTCAAAATATATTAATCAATTTGCTTGCTGCATTCTTAATTTTTAAAATTTATTTATACAGTGTCATTTGCACCCATCTTTCCTCCTAGAAGATGAAAATAGTGTAAATTGTAATTTCTTTCTTACAACAAAATTTTGAGTTAATTAGACTTGATAATTCACTAAAGGCCACCCAAGAGACTAATGGCTGAGCTGGATCTTAATCCACATCTTTCTAATCCTAGTTTAACACTTCAACCTTACATCATGTTGGCTTTTACTAAATTGAAAGCATAAAACACCATAGCATTTGTCTGTGGAATACTACATGATTTGCCATGGGAAGAAGATCATGAAAAGCAAACGTCAGAGAGAAATGGCTTTGGAAAATCTACACTGGTAATGACATCCTTGTTTCATATAAAAACTCATTATTTACATGTAATAAATGGAGTCAGGCATCTACAGCCTCTGCAAAGCAGTCATGATGTGTACGGCATATTTTGGTGTGGTGAATAATTCACCATAAACATTATCAGCCTAAGCCATTACGAAGTTATTCTCTGTTGTATCCAAATAGGTCTTATCGCAAAAGAACACCCATACATTTGCAATATGCTATTTATTATGTTGTGATATATCCCTACAAATTTTGCCTGCTCAAGTTACCAAATAGCCTAGTCCTCTTAGGGGTGAACACATATTTCCATCATTTTCTGTAAAAACAAAAAACCAAAGCTTGAAAAAAAAATGAAGATTTGAAGGAAGAACTGGTGGTGGTGGGTTCTCTCTTGAAATCTCTCTGGAAATTTAATTGAAAAGTGTTCCAGTGTTTCACCCACCAAGGAAGGGTGGGGGAATAGAATGGATTACTGTTCCATATTGATGTGTTCTTGCTCTCTAGTTCTGGAAAGGAACATGACCATCAAGGAAAGATGGGTTGATTTTTGGCTTATGGAGCAACATTTGAAGAATACAGAGGACATAGAAAATGCTCACATTCAGTAAACTGTGCTCCTAGAGTTAGTCTATGAAACTATACATGTCCTCCATCTTAAGTAACATCCTTCCTTGATCCATTCTTTATGATTCATAACTGGATTCCACTGAGTCAAGCTGGGGCCTTCTTGGAATAAACAATAATGAAAGGGCCATCTATTTCCTCCCAGAATGCAAATGAACATTTAGACTCCCACTACCTATGAAGAAGGCACAGGAAAAATACACATGATAGTATATAGTTTGTGCAAAGATAAATTCCATGCAGGTCTGTGTCGGTGGTTAGGGAAGAAATGAAGAGGCCTTCTAAATCAGAGTTTCTGTTGAACCCCAAATACTGTATGATGAACTGGAGCTCAAGCAAAACATTCATTGATTGCTTTTTCTCTAAATCAGTCTTTCTTAATCTGATGTGCTCCATTACAATTCCATGGCTATTGTTGGCTAGGAACTGTGGGGATTGTAGGTTAAGACATCAGGAGAACCATATTGGCTAATGATCCTTCAAATTCAAACCTTAGCATTTAAAGAAGTAAGGCAGACAGTCATGGGAAAAGCCTCCCTCTGCCTTAGAACTGGAGAAGACAATGCTGGACCAGATTATTAATGTGGTAAAATAGGCAAGTAACAGATAAAAAGTCAACACAGAAAGCTGTCTTACACACCATTAGATGAATGTTCATGGAGCCAAGGGGTGAGCAACATTCGTAGATGATTTCTGCTGGAACTTGTCCATCAAGAGAAAAAAGCATGGTCCTCTCCAATCAGATTAAATCTAAAATTATTAGATAGGACTGGCTCTCCAAGATCTCAGATGATGGACCTATGCTACCTCTGTCCTTTTTAATGAAGTTTTTTTAGGATCGGGACTCAGACTTTCTATATGTGTTCCATGGCTGAGCATGCCTTTCTGCAAACTTCAATTGCACAATATTCTTTCTCTGTCTTCCCCAACCTGCTTACCCTCCAGATTGTTGGTTTACAATTCACAGGCCATCAGAGAATATGTAATACTGCTGAGGCTGAGCTCAGGGCAATCATTTGGTTAGGAGACATTTACAAAAACAGAGTTGCACTAAAGCAGTCTGCATAATTTAGTCCCTTTCAGTCTATTGGATTACAAGCCCTATAATCCTAGACATGCTGGCTATGAATGATGGAATTTGTAGTCTAGCACATTTGGAGAGTTGAGGTTGGAGAAGTTTGCTTCAGCTGTGGTAATTCCTGAAGCTTTTGATTTTTTTAAGGTGGAAAATTTCTTTGTGGTCCTTTGAAAGTGAACTAAGTAAGATGTCGGAACAGAAACCACACAGCAGTTAAATGGCATAAAACATAACTTTAATTCTTCTTACTTGTGCTCAGTTATGTCCTTTGCTGTCTCAAACCTTTATAGAGAGACTATCCCAATTTTCAGTTTCTAACTGATAAGATGGATCTAAGAAGTAAAGTAACATATGAGGCTAATCAAATTATGTGTCTAAAACCACCCCCCCTCTCTTTTTTTGCTCTTGAACACAAACAATAGCTGGATATTAGTTGGAATGAATGCTTTGTGATGCATTCACTGATAGAGGGATTAAAACATAGGATTCCTATAATAGGAGTCTTCTTAACTTGATGTGAGTCTTCTTGACTATGATGTTCAAGAAGTAGACTTCAGTTTTGCAGTGAATCAAGAGATGTTTAGCCCTAACAGGCTCAGCCATTAGGAAAAATGAGGCAATTGTCTCCATAAGAGTTGGAGGAGAGAGATGTATGTCAAGAGGCTTGCTCTGTCCCTCTAAGCTAACTTGGTGCCTTCAGATGTAGTGGTGGATACTTGCATCATTATCAGTATTACAATAAAATAAAGATCCAATGGCTAGTCATATAAGCTTTTATTCTTGGATTAGGAAGGGTCACAGTCTTGGTTTTTTTGTGTCAGGAAACAAATATCATGGTCTAGCTCTCCCTGCTAATATCTGGCAGATGTTGCCCCCAACTTTTGAGGAATGGTCAAGCCAGAGGTAGCTCATGTTTCTTTATCAGTTATAAAAAATATCATCAAACTCCTCCAAGCCAGCTCTCAAAATAGCTGCAATACCTCATTCTTGGAGGAGAGGTGAGATTCTTAAGTCCTTTGTGTGGGCTATTCTAATAGTTCCATAGCATAATAAGAAGTTATCTCTGAACTTCCTTCTCTCTCTCCTTATCCACATTTCCCATCAAAGCTGCCCTACTCTCAAGGCTAGGCCAAGATACTTTTCTAACTAAGGAGGTACCTCCTACCCACCCCAAACCCAGCAAACAGTGTTCCCTCTGTACTCACAAACATCTGTGAGGCAGAGGCTCTCATAACCTCCTCCTCTTGACAACAAAAGTGTAAAAGCAAAAGCTCAAATAAGAACAATTTGCTGCCCTTTCATGTTGTCCAGCCTCTGCTGCCTGAGACAATGGTTTCCTCTGCCTAATAGCAGGACTAGTCCTGGGCATTCTGCTTGACAACCCCATTGTAATGTACGTTGTACTTTGCACATTAGGACCGTTGCATGTCATCATCAGCAAGGCCACAGTATGGGAAAAATGTCTTCTCTGATGGAAAAAATAATGGTAGGAAAATCTTGGACAAGTCTGTGATGTAGGTTACTGCCCACATAAACCTTTGTTTCCCCTACTGAATATCTACTCTTATCCAATCTTTCATGGACGTATTTTTGGATTATCTCTAGTTATCAACCAGAGCAGTGGAAAAACCACACACCTAACAAATGAGAGTCAAAACAGTCCTTAGACAACTCTCTTGGCACCACTTGGAATTTCCACAACTCCTCCGTTGCCCTTGACAACCTGCTATTGTTGCCTACCTTTGGACTGATTCAGCTTAATATTGGCAGAGAAAAGCCTGTTTTCAGTTTGGTTCTGGGAAACAGTGTCATGGCTGGGAATCTCTTGCTCCAGTGATAAAATAAGTGATCCAAATCTACTGCATGCCTGCACGTCAAAACTGGTGAGCCATTCTAGATGCTCAGTTTCAAAAAGGAAACAGCAGGAAAAAGGATAGAAAAGGGGCAATAAAACTGGGTTGAAACATCATCATTCTCTCTAAAAGTGAATTTGGGTGAAATGGAGCCACTGAAAAACAAGGGAGAAGTTCTAAATACTTGACAAACTCTTGGGATATCTCCTTTTAATTGGGAGAACATGATGCTAGTCCAGTCACAGCTGTACTAAAATCCTGGATTCCTCCAATGTTTTCTATACAGTTCACAGTTCAATTTTTATGGTTTATTAATTCACTGTGATCATCCAACACATTAAGTTATAGGTAGCCATAGTTTATTCAATAAACTACAGTGGGCTGGATTTACATAATATGCTACTCTACAAACAAGAAAAACACTTCTCAAATAAATAAATGTATTAAAAAACAAGAATAGGACCATAAGATCCAGGTTAAAATCCATTCTCAGTCATAGATATCCAATGAGTGATCTAGAGCAAGTTGCTATCTCTCAGTCAGCCTACCTCACAGAAATTCTTGTGGGGAAAACTTGGGTGGCAGCATGCTATCTACTAAGCCTTAATCTTCTGAAGAAAATGTGGGATATAAATAAGGTAAGTAAGTAAGTAAGTATGGTCTAATTGTGGATGTTTATCCATAAACTGTATTTATGGATATATGTCAGTGTGTGATCCAGCAAAGTACGTACATAGCTACCAAAGGAGAACTGAACAACAAGTTCACAAAGTGATTGAGCAGTGGGAACTTTCCTTCCTTCCTCCCTCCCTCCCTCCCTTCCACTGTGGATGAGCACTCCAGCTCTGGGTTTGTACAGCAAGAATCTACAAAGCCCTCAATAAACCAACCAAAGTATATTATGACTATGTTTTTAGAACATACTTACTATGCCAGGATTTGCCCAATTAACCCAGTGTCCTGGGTTCCCATGACACAGTGAAGAATAAGCTAATCATACAGGCGGAGTTTGGACAATCTATTGAGGTAGTTGTATTTTAGCCTAGCATATTGTGCAATCTTGGTCTATGAGATCTACCTCTATACTTTGATTTAATGGCATGATTGGTCATCCAAGTCCTCCAAAGAACATCAGAAAAATATATCATGGGAAGAAGACCAAAGGATTAGCAGGCTGATCAGAGAAGTGGAATGTGTCTTGTCTGTCCATCACTTACATGCCAGTGCACCTCTTCTTTCTATCAAGGACTATATTTCTTCAGGGGTAGTATTTTGGGGGTTGAATTGTTTGCAGGATTAAAGTGGTGGGGCCAGAGTCCAAAGTGGGTGAGGACATTTCTTTGCCTCTTTATGATGTCCTATCTCTTCTTTCCAAGTTGGAGGGACAGATAACTCTTAGGAGGTCTGAACTGATATGGTCCCCAGCCAGAGAGTGCCCATCCCTATATTGTAAGCATTAGCCCAGGTTTAGCATTAACAACATCATGCATTTAGGGCACTAATGTACATGAGTGTGTATGTATGTGTGTATGTGGGAGCAAGGCACTCAAAAATCAGGCTCCATCATCTTTCTGACTGTGCTCACCATCAGTGCTCTGTTTCCTTTCCACTGAAATTCTGGCAAGCTAAGCTATAGCTTTTAAAGGCACTGTTGAGGCTGCATTACCACTTGACCACCTGAATGCTCTGTCAGCTGATCCCCAAAGGCCAGTCTCTGTTAATCAGACCCTGGTAAAGCTGAGATGCCACACTTGGTCTTAATTCTGTTTTTAGCACCTTACTCTTGATTGCTTTCTTTGTGCTTTCTTCCAGCCCTTACCTGGAAACACCAGGAATTGAACCTGGGACCTTCTGAACATTAAGAAGATGTCCTACAACTGAGCTACAGCCGTTCCCCACCCAAGGATGCTTAGAATTGCCTGTAGAACCCATGACAGTGCCACTGGGCATAAGCTGGCCTTAGACTGGTTTATATTTGCAGCAGAGATGCAGCCTTTATTCCTTTTTGGGAAATTTCCATTCTCCAAGTGGTCACTGACGTCTAGCTCCCCTTCCCTCCCCCCCTCCTTACCTTGCTGCAGTCAACTCCAAATGTCAGCCTTCTGCTAGATGCAGCTATTAACTTTGCCTAGGACAGAAAGGCCGAAGAGGTTGCAGCTTTGGCATTGGGGCTGGGAGAATGAATGCACAGGAAACATCACAAGAAGAGAGAAGAGACAGAAGGTGTGAATTGAGTCCCTGGGGCAGTGTAGTACAAGGGGAGACACTTGCTCAGTTCAGCAACTGTCATCTTTGACAACTATATTTCAGAGTGCAGGCAAGTCACAAACAAATCAAGGGTAGAGAATGGAAAGTGCCCTGGAATAGGGGTGATCAGATTTTAGGCTTGTAATATCAGTTTATTTTTAGTTAGAACCTCAAGATCCATCAACCATTGCTTGAGGAGTGCTTCTAAACATGTCAGAAGAATCTTTCTTCAACATCGGTAATGATGTTCTACTGTCCCTGAAACTAGCAGGCTAGTTTAGGCAATTTAGGGTTGGCCCCACTGCTCTTTCCTCCCACATCTTGCTGCTACCACTCAGCATTTGCCACCAGAGAAGATGCCCTTTGCTTGATGGTAGGGCTGGCTCTGCTACTGCAACAAACATAGACTCAGAATGAAACAATAAGCCCGGGATATTTTCTTCCTTTTGGGTTAAGTTTGGTCTGGTACTGAAAGAGAAGGGAATTCCTCTCAAAAATCCACCCCGATTCTTTGATTGTTTTTCATTCCAGCAATATAATTCTGAGAATCAGAAATCCTTGCTGATCTACAAAAGTCATCAGATATATGAGAATTGACCTAAATCTACTTTTTGCCCATCCTTTGCAAAAGAGGCAAGCAAGGGCATCCATGGGGTGGTCAGTGGTGTTAAAAAAGTCAAGATAGCATCTGTGACTGCACAATCAAAGCCACACTCCTTTTTTATGTATGTTGTATGTGAGACACAGGTAGAAAAGGGGTTGCTCTTTGATGATGTGGATGTGGCTGTCATCTTGCCTTTCAGATGCCCCCCCCCCCCCACTTCTAGAGGGAGGGTAAAGGCCTGAATGTAAACATGGTGTCAGGGCAAAACCTATATACCCATTCCTACAGATGTTACTACTAGGAGTGAAAAAAGTTATTAGCGTGGAAATCCCTTCAATTAAGTAGAAGTCCCTAAACATACAGGACATTTTGGTCATCTTGGAATAGCAGAATCCATCTGCTGGTTTGGAGGCACAGAATGCTCCAAATAAAGCAATCTTCCTGTCTAAAACAGTGATGGCCCAAAAGCACTGGGAAAAAATTGTTTTTTACATATGCAGATCAGATAACAAGAAACACTGGAGATTCAGTCAATTTCATTACAACCACCAAATATTCTTTTTGAAGCCACTTTTCTCACCAGAACCCCTTTCCTCAGTAGTGATTTATAGTGTCTTTTAGTATTATCCAATCATTCCTGTGCCAATATAACAGTCATGAAGACAGGCTTTGTATCGTCACACGGAGGATTCAGTAACACTAGAAGAGGCTATAAATCATTTGTGAACAAATGGCCATATCGTTCCTTGTCTTCTTCATCTTCTTCTCCTCTGTTTCAAAGGTGCTTGAATTCCTCCAATGTTTCTAAAGAAACTTCTAATATGAAGGCACTTACATTATGTCTGATCAACTTTCATCACAAAAAAAAAAAAAAAAGAAATCCCCTCAGATTCCTTTTTATAAATGTGCATGCACCGTATTCTGCTTTTCTAAAAAAACAGACAAACAGAACAACCAACCCCTCATGTCTCTGCCCATTCAGTCAATTCTTGCTTTAATTCTGCCTAATGTTTCTCATTCATGCTTCCACCCCATTCACTCCCCCTGTTTCTCTCTGCATCATGTTTTCCATTCATTGGTTTTGGGATCTGTTCACCGTCCCCCTGCCCCTGCCCTACCCGCATACCCACAGGAACGGTCAGGATAAACTGACGAACACTCATGTGTAGGAATCTGAACAGACCTCAGCTATAAAACTGGAGATGGGAAAAGAAGGAAGGGTTTGGGCTTTGTTCAGCCCCTCCCCCACATCCCCCGGAATGCCCTGGATGAGCTGAGAAATGTTCACGTCCCTCTCCTCAAATTACATGGTGCTGAGGTTAAGGGGAGCAGCATCTATGAAAACAGGGCGCCTGGTGAGGTAGATAATCAGCGGCGATGGGTGGATGTGTGAGAATGGAGAGGCCAGGCACACTTTTAGCAGCCAAAAAACGTGACCAATATATATCTGTCGATGCAGCGAGAGCTGGAGGCAGAGAGTGGAACCACACGTGGGAGCTAAAAATAAAGCAGCCCAGCCCCCGCTCCCATTGGCTGGGGGGGCACAGAGAGCTAAAAATACTCCGCATACCATAACAGCGGCTGCTCCTGTCTCTGTAGGCTGACCTGAGCAGGCCCTTGCTGAGTTCACTGCAACTTTGAACACAGCTGCAGAAGGACTTTTAGCCAATGTCCTTTGGTTACCCTGGACCAGACATCTTTATCCCCCTCACCCATCCGATTTCTAACCATCCCTTTCTTAGGGCAGGGGCTAGGAATTCATTTCATAAATGAGACAAGGGCTGGGTTCACATACTGTAGGTCTCAAATCCAGTACTGAATCAAGCCAGTTTCTGGGATCACACCACACGCTGAATCAAACGAAGCGAAAGGGCTGGGTTTGCACCAAAAAAAAAAAAAAGAACCGAACTTAAACGTAATCCAGCACAGGATGTTGTACTACCCCAGTTGATGTTTCTTTAACTGTTGTACAAACAAAGCCTCAGAAAATCTGGTGGGCAAAGCATTGGGCTGGTTGGCTTTTATACTTGCAAGAATAGAGGGACCAACCATTACATACCCACTTATAAAATCAGAGAGTTGAAAGGGACCTATGAGGTCATCAACTCCAACCCCTGGCACACTGTAAGATTCACTCCACCATCCCCGATAGATGACTATCCAGTTTCTATTTGAAAACCTCTGGTGAATGGGAGGAAGCCACTCCATGTGGTAACCTATTCCACTGATTGACAGCCATTACTGTCAAGATGTTCTTCCTAATGTCTAATCTGTATCTAGAGCCTTGAAGTTTCATCCCATTTGTTCTAGTCTTACCCTCTGGAGCAAGGAAGAATAAGTCTGACCCTCTACAACGTGATTCCCCTTCAGATATTTGAAGACAGCTATGATGTCCCCTCTCAACCGTCTCTTCTGCAAGCTAAACTTACTTAGCTCTTTTAACTGTTTCTTGTAGGATTTGGTTCTCAGTCCTTTCTTCTCAGCAAACTTTGGAAGACATATTGTTGCAACCTATTACTTCTTCAGTAATTAATACAGTAAAATATCATTGCTGTATCTGTTGACACGCCATCATTCCATCTAAGAAAATAACCTGTTGCAGATGTGACTCTAACATCAGTCACATCTTTTCCTCTCCCACTTCCTTCACCAACCCCGGATTTGTAGTCATTTTCCCCAACAACAAATTCTTGGGTCCTTGAAAGTTTGCAATTATTTTGGAAAATTTTGTTTGGCCTAATAAAGATATTGCTCAGACTCTGTGACGGTCAGGGATACCAACAGGACAGGGAGCTCCTGTATTATTAATGGCTGTGCAGAAGAGAGAATTCCAGTGGATGGAATATTTTAAACAAAGGTGTAGGAGCCCCCACCTTCTTTTCTATGTCTGGCTAATAATGACATATTTGGGGTTCAAATCTCATTTTGTTCTGGTGCTTTTATGGGGTGGGTATTCAATCATTAACTCTGAATGTAACTTACCCCATAACATAGCTGTGAAAATAAAGTAATGGAAAGGAGAACCACATCCCTTGGAAGAGGAGTAGGCTATAAAAGCCAGAAGTAAAATAATTGTATCTTTATACTAACCTGTGAAGCTCTATTAGAATACAGTGACTTTCTGTAGCAATCTGTTGAGTGAGGATTTAAAATTGGATATTCATAGTCCAATCTTACTGTAGCGGGCCAAGGAAGGATTCCTAACTGGGGCCAATTAAGGTTGATTGAAACAATGAATGAGGATCTGCCATCTACATCCTGAGTGTATGTCAACACACTACATGTACTTCCCAGTTGGGGGGACGTGTGGGCAACCATATTTGGCTTGCAAGGTAGTCTCTAGATTAAAGAACCGCACTGGGCACCCTGTTTCTAGAAAGATACTGACAGGTTGCACAAGTCTCAAAGGAGGGCAACAAAAATGATATAGAGACTTGAGAACATGCCCCATGAGGACAGGTGAAAGGAACTTGAGATGTTCAGCCTGAAGAAAAAACTGAGGGAAGGCATGATAGCCATGTTCAGGTAGATAAAGGGAAACTACAGGGAAGTCAGTCAACTACATCGAATTCTTTTCCATGGCTACAGAAACTAGGACCAGAAAGAATGGGTATAAGTTGCAGCAACTTAGATTTAATTTCACTATAAGGAAAACCTTCCTGATGGTTAGATCTATACAAGAGTAGAACAATTTATCTATGGAGGTTGTGTTCTACACCTCTGGAGGTTTTTAAGAAGAGGCAGGGCAGCCATTTTTCATGCATGGTTAAAATGGTTTTCCTGAGTACTGCACAGGGCTGGAGTAGATGATCCTTGTGATCCTTTCCAAGTCTATAGTTTTAGGATTCTATGCAGAAGATACTGTGAGTAAGCTTGGGGTAAAACTAAGCTTTGGTTGCACTTGAGGCACACTGACCAAAATATGCCCAAACTGCCTGGTACTGTCCTTATGATTAATACAGAATGCTGCACATGGCATGGCTATGGTTAAGCTTGGGAACTTAGTTTACACTTTCTTATATTAGTAGAAAGAATTATGTGAACGCCTTCATGCTTCAAGGGTCAATGATGGGTGAACCCATCCAGAGGAGGCCATGGCAAATGGAAGACTGTGACTTGGGGTATAAGAGAAGTAAGTGGTAAAGAGCATGAATTAACTAACAAAATGAAAGGGAAAAAATAGATACGTTGTCTGCCTATGAAACTAAGTCAAAGGGAAAGGATTTAGTAGATCTGAACGGAGGTGATCTAAACTTGTAAAGTGGAGTGGAGTTGATGTAGGGAAGTGAATATGTAGCTTTAATTATGAATGAAAAGCTAAACTTTGGAAAGTATTAATTGGTTTAATCTAGATCAGTGTTTCTCAACCTTGGCAACTTTAAGATGTGTGGATTTCAACTCCCAGAATTCCCCACTCATCATGGCTGGCTGGGGAATTCTGGGAGTTGAAATCCATACATCTTAAAGTTGCCAAGGTTGAGAAACACTGATCTAGATTGTTGTGGAACATATGAAAGGAGGAACTCATAAGTTGACATTAGTTGCATGTGAATGGAAAATGGTGATAATGGAAGAACCAGTGACGAGTTTTGAGTAAAAAATTTGAATCAGAATGATCTAGTAGAAAAAGTTATCCTGTTAGGCCACATGAATGAATTGGTGGAAATAAAATGAGAGTACAGAAAACAGATTGGCCCACTCAGGGAATGAATGAGAATGCTGATTGGTATGTATTGCTTAGGCAAATAACTGTTTTGAATACATGGTTTAAGCATAAATCTATTTATGCATACACATGAAAAAGGAATGACTCAACAAACATAATTTACTGATGGTTAATGATGAAATTTTTAGACAATTAATGAAGGATATAAAAGTTATGAGTGGTTCTGAATGTGGAACAAACCAATTTTGGGCAATGCCAAGAGTGGATCTAGGGGAAAATGGACATGGAAGAAAGGGAAGTGAAAGAAATGAGAATGACAGTAAATGATTGCATGATGAGAAATATGAGGCCTATATGGAAAAGTGTTAGATTTATTGCCAAACGGGAGTGGAAAGTGCATATAAGGAAAGAAGCTGCAGAAGCTGCTTTGAATAGGGTGAAAAGAATTATGTCCGAGAGTGCCACAGAAGTGTGTGAAGTTCTGCTGATAGCAAGTATGAAAAATACTGCTTGGGGGAATAATTAAGTGAAAGAGCCTGTGGGTGAGGGAAAAAAATGCACAGAAGAAAATGTTTGCTGCAAAAATGTGTAGAGAGCAAAAATAATGTCATGGAATGGACTTATGAAGGCCAGGCTCAGGGAGATAAGTGTGTTTTTAGCCCTCAACAGGAGTGTGGGAAGTTCAAGAAGATGAGGCTGGCACCTCCCTAAGGAATTCCCGGTGTTGTGGCTGGCTGGCTTGGGAACTAGGGTTCAGTCTGGTGAGATTTCTGTCCTGAGGTTGAAGCTAATAAACGCAACAGAACTGTATTTGCATTGTCTCTTGGAGTTCTTTGGGCTGAACCTGACAAATACAGATGCAAAGAGATATAAGATAAAAAGATACAGTACAAAAATACTGTTTTCAAAGAGAGCCAGGAACCCATGCAGATTTATAGAGACAGAGAAATACTGAGTGATTTGGATGGAAATTTAATGAAAGTTTTGGAATGGCAAAAAGAGCTAAACAGGGAGACTTCTGCAATGTGAATGGAATTAAAAATAAAAATGATATAACTGGGAATGAAACTAAGGTGAGGGAATGCTGGAAGGAATATTGTACAGATTGGTATGAGAAAGATAGCGATGTGTTGATGAGTGGAATTGAAATGAATACTACAAATGTCTATGAAAACCTTGGTAAAAAACTACTCATAAATTTGTGAGCATGTTGAAGAATGGTAAAGCTGCAGGTGTAGATGGTGTAACTAGAGAAATATTAAAATATAGTTTGCTTACAACATAACTGTGTATCTTCTTAATGTGTGTATGGAGACTGTATCTGACAGTTGGAAGATTGCCATTACTGACCCCAGTACAAGCAGAAATATAGAAAGAATATATACAAAAAACCACAGGAAGATTAATTTGTTATGTCTGCCTGGGGAAGCATTCAGCAGAATTCTGACTGAAATATTACAAGAAGTGACAGTGAACAAAAATTGAGAAGTGTAGTGTGGTTTTGTGCTGGACAGGGGATATGCAAACTAGATTTTTGCTCTTCAGATTGTTGAAAAATATATGAATGTGTAAAAGTATTGTTATGTTTGTTGTTCTAGAGAAGGTATATGATGAAGTGAATAGGCTTGAATTATGATTGTTTTGCATAACTATACAGTTGAAGGTTAGTTGCTGGATATGATAACAGTAGTGTGTGAGAATAAATGGAATGCTTAGTGAATGATCCAACATTGAGCAGAGAATAATAGTGTTATTTGGTTGTTTAAGTTGTTTAATGCATTTATAGACAAATATATAAGGAATGCTCATGAAGATATTAGAACTGTCTTTGTTGAGAATGTGAATATATGAGTATTTTTGTATGCAGATGATGCCATGTTGTTGGCTGAGAACCCAAATTATTTGCAGTAATGTTAGCTAGAGATTGTATAATGCAGTGAAGAATATAAATCTGAAAATCAGTTCATCAAAGATCACAGGTAACTGTGTCTGATAAGAAAATGGAGTTGATACTTGCAGGCTATACATAAATGGTGAAAAACTAGAGGTGGTAGATGAATTTGTGTACCTGGATAGAGTATATACTAAAGATGGGAAAATGGATACAGAAATTTTAAGACACACAAATGTTGGTGAGTAGATTGTGATCTGTTGTAAGGAACAAATGTTTATTAAAAAAAAAAAAAGTGAAAATGGCTGTGTATAACTGTGTGCATCTATCTGTGTTGTTGTACAGAACTGGGTCTGCCAAGAGAAACATAAGAGTAAGCTGAGTGCAGTGTTGATGGGTTACTTAAGAAGTATATGTGGCAAAACAATAAAGGAAGATCAAGGATGAATGGATGATAAATGAATGTGGATTAAAACAAGAATGTGACCAGTACCCAATTAGTACATTGAGGTGATTTGGTCATATAGAGAGAATGGATGATGATTAAATTACAAAACAATTATATGAAAGAAGAGTGAAGGAGAAAACCGAGAAAGTCATCTTTAGATGGAACAGAAGGTTATAGAGCAATGCATGAAATGGATTATGAATGTAGTGGAAGAAAGGACTGTTTGCAAAGATTGGAAGGTATGGAAAAATATAGTAAATGGTGTACAGTAGGTATGAACTAGATTTAGCTATGTATTCCCTTTTTTTTCCTTATCACATATCTTTAATTTTTTGGCTACTTTGCCTTACTTCATTTCTGTGCTTTGCATGATGTTATTTATTTGCAAGGAAATAGCAGTGCCATCTTGAGGGCCAGAAAGTGCCTTCAGTACTACCTGTGCTTTAAAAAAAAAAAAAATTCAGAAACTCATAGGTAGAAACAACTGCAAGTTTATGATTTTCACTGTTCAGTTCCATTCATGCACCCATGTGTACCTATTCAACTCAAAATCTAGTTGGCTAGGAAAGGTGAGTTCCAGAGAAGCTGAAGTGGGAGACTTCTGTACATGAATTTTGTTCTTGCGATGGTGCCAAGGCATTACAATTTCCATAGATTTTTATATCTTCCAACAAGACTTGATTAGTCCATCAAGTTTTGGCCAAATCCATCTTGGCACTTTTCTTACGCCTCCTGGTATTTTTCCACCAGAGTAGCATTAGTTTACAATTCAGTTCACACGGGAACAATCTGTTGTTTTGGGAACAATCTTTTGTTCTGAAAACCTTATCTTTCATGCCGTGTCATGCTTTCTTTGGAGTCATCGTTCTCCACATGCTGCATAAACTGAATTTTTCCTCAACAAACCTTTTTGCCTTTTTGGTTGCCTTTGAAAGGGCACAAATGTTTCATCTTTCATATAACACCATTCTCACAAAAATGTGGCATATATTACACATTATCATTATGCCGTGGCATTAGATAATGATTGAGATTATATGTTAATGACACCATACAGGCATTAACATACTGATACACAGTTCACTATTTAATGTGGCTATATATGGGTTACATACATTAACAGTGTGATGAATATGTATATATGCTAGGAGAGGAAGTGCTGCTTTAAAGAAGAGCCCTGTCTCTCTAACACATTTACTGTTATGATTTCATTTTCCCCTATCAATATTTTTATTATAGCAGTGTAGACAGCCATACAGTAAAGAATAAAAGCAAAGATGCCTGCTTAACTTAAAATTGAGGGGTAATTTTCAGTATACAGGCTTATCATCTGACAAGCTAGCCATTTGGTTGCCAACTGATAAAGAGAAGCAGCTCTCTCATGCTCCTTTACCTGTAACAACAACCGATCTCCAACAGATGAAGGATTTTGTTTTTCATTAGTTTCCCAGACTGGAGCTGAGTGTTACCACTTGCTCATGTGCAGAGAGCAGGGCTTAAGAACAGTGGTTTAAAGACTGGGCAATCTTGTTGCTAGCACATATTTCTGTTGGCATTATCACAGCCAGATAGGTGGAGTTCCAATTCGCAAAGTCCAGAAGAGCCCTCGAGATGACTAGATCGTCCTGGGAATCAGGTGAATTCTAGGCAAGTTAATCTAGAATTCCTATAACCCTCAGACACCGTGGCTGGTTGAGGCAAAGGATGGAGTTGGTTTTTCATCTCATCTGCAGGAAGGGACGAAATGGAACCATCAAGAGGCAGGTGAACTACAACTGCCAACACCCCACATCTTGGGTTATAGCTTAGTGTCAGATGGAAAGTTCTTTGTATCCCACTTCTTTTTTATTGGGACTCCTGTATTACTCAAAGTATATATTGAGTAAAGTAATTTTATAATATTATAAGTAAAAATAAGTAAAATAAATGTATGTGGCTCCCTAATTGTTTCTCAGTGTTTTTGTTTCTCTCTCTGTAAATATAAATGGATGGGAACCGCTGTTTGTAGCACCCACAGCCTCCTGCGTTCGCTAGGGTTCTTTGGAGAAAGCAAGCCATGACTGTTTTAACATTTCAATTGAGTATGGGTGTGATTACTGTATATCGCTTCAGCACAATTTTACAATACTTTACGGATATGAGCTCTGCAGAGGCTGGAGGACAGCGTGAGACAGCACAGCATAGACCGCACGGTCAAAATAGCTTCCTATGTCTCAGAGATGGAAATGTGGACTTATCTGTTTGATCTACCTTGATTTTCCCACCCAGAATGAGACATAACACCTTGTTCTATTGCATATGGCCGAGGTCCCAGCTTCCCTTCTTGCAGTGCTTGAAATGAGAGAAAAGCTAACTTCCTTAGCCACATCAGGATCGGTGGAGCTGTCAGAAGGCGACTTTAGGGCAGCCCGCAAAGTTATCCCTTAGTAATGCTTCTTCTCTTCCATGATACAGGCTGACTAGCCATACTTCAAAGTAACGCTTTTCAAATGAGGCACAGAGAAAAGGAGTATCGATTTATTGGGAACACTGGGATTGTCCTCAGTTTGTAAGGAACGATGGGAGCACACGCCACCATCCAATGCTGCCCGTGTTCTATTCTAATTCTACTTCAATGTTTTCTTCAGATTCAACCATTTGCAAGACAAATTGAAGTTAACCTAGCCCAAATGGCTGTTTTAAAAATGTATTCATTTATTTGCTGGGGTTGGGGGACTGAGGGTGGCAGTGGTTGAGAGGAACAGTGTAAACACAGGCTAGATCCACTAATTCAATTTCCTGGATCGCCTCTGATTGTAATGCATTTTAGAGGCCCTAAAATAGTCTCAGAGCAGCCTCTGGTGGCCACAAAGGCAAGCTGCAAGTGAAACTTGGAAAAACTTGAAATAAATCTTCCCACCCATGCTTCTGACGTCTTTTTGCTCTTCAGTGTTACTGGAGCTGCTGTTTGAAATGGGTCTGAAATACACCTAGGAGTATTTTGAGCTAAAAATGGGCATGATGTAGTGGTAAAGGTACCCCCCCCCCCCCATACACATGGGAACTGCCTTCACTACCAAACCTATGAGACCCCCAGTGAACTGCTTAAAGTGTCCTTTAAGAAAACATTCACAGTAAGCTGAGTTGACCCTGAGTGCCAACAGGGAGAAGACTCCGTCAGGAACCCGTGACCCAGTAAACCAAACTGTTTCTGTTTACTGACCATATCTCAGAGATAGTATAGCTGCCATGCTGACCTGTAGAGATAACTAATGAGAAGGTCACACTGATGGGTTTATCAAAACCATTCCGATGCCATGCTGTAATTTCCATGGTGTCTGACTTTCTCCTTTGTCTTGTCTTGGAAATGTAGTACTGTAGGCCAAAGGTATATAAGTTGTGGTTGCTCAGGGCTGCCCAATAAGCTGCCAGTGCATTGTGAGGAGCTCAGTGTAAACGGTTTCATTGCTTGCATGCTAATAAATTTATGTTGTATCTTCAGAGTGGTTGGGTGGCTTTTGGTGAGCCAGGATTTGGCCACAACAAGGAAGAGAAGTAATACTTTATATTGTGCTTCTAAGGCCTTGTCACCACTTGCATTTAACCCTGACAGCACCAGTTTCCCTTCTTAGCCTCATGATGCTGCCTTATCTTGCCCTTGGCTCTGAGTGAGACAGACTTAAATGGTCACTACGGTATCTGCAATGGTATAATAATTGTATAATTCCTTCCCGCCCAGCGACAGCCTGCTATACTTTGCCACCGATAATCTTCAAGGCAAAGTTGGGTAACCAGTAGTAGGAGTGATCAGAAATACGTTTAGAGCAGTGCTTTCAACCTTGGCTGGGGAATTCTGGGAGCTGAAGTCCACATGTCTTAAAGTTGCCAAGGTTGAAAACACTGGTTTAAAGTGTTGGGGAGCAAGAGCAAACCCTCTCCCTTGTAATCACCAGCCAGCTTCTATTCCTTCCACCTCTTCCTCTTCTTTACTGTTTTTAACACCAACTTTTATCCAGCTTCCAGCAAGGCAGAGCAGAGGAGAACAGACCTCCATGATTTTATTTCAAGAAGAAGAGAAGGCATATTCTTAGTAGCCTCCTTAAACAATATTCTGAAATGTATCTTTATCTTGAGATGCAGCATCCGTACCTTTCCTATCTGCCTATCTGTCTAGAGAATAATGGAAGAGGTTGAATTGGATGTTTGTTGCTTATTTGCCAGTTATCTTTATTTGCCCATTTCATTCATGCCATACTCCCATGGAAGAAAGGGCAGCGGTGGACTCATCACCAGCTTGTCAAGGCACAGGTAGTTGCAAAATGATGGTGGGGTCTGTCTCCCCCCTCTTTGTGTCTGTTTCAATACTGGCTTCTTCCTATAAGGTTCTTGGTTTCATGTGATTTTTAACTGGTACCCAAAGGGGATGCAGGCAGAGGTCTGGACAGAGAATTGGAGTCAGGCCCTCCCCATTCCTGCTTCAGGGCCTGATAGGTGGATGTTTTCCATAGCAGCTGGTGACTGCTTGAAAGGGGAAACCAGCAGAGCCAGAGAAGAAAACCAACCACCTTGCCTATAACAGGAGGCAAACTCATAATCAGTGATAATAAGCAGCCATTCAGAGCAGCAGGTTTGGTCATAGGAACAGTAAATTGTATGCTGGCTGTTGTAGGAGCAGGGATGGAGCGGACCCCGGCAGGATCCACGCAGGCCAACTCCCATTGTGAAAAGTACTTTTGTTATAAAACAGAATGGTATGATACAAAGATTTTTCCTATCATCGTGCTGTTTCCATGGCTTATCTGATTATCTATCTTTTCTGTGCCCTATTCAGCTATTATCTATCTCCATTTTCTTTGATTTATTCTTCCTATACGTTACTCCTCCTATTTACTTATTCTTATATTATACTTCTACTGCTTTTCTACCTATTTTGATAAGCCTAAGTTTACTCTTTCTATTATCTTATTTCTGTCTACAGGTAGTCCCCAGTTTAAGAACGAGTTCTGTTCCCAAGGTCTGTCCTTAAGTTGAATTTGTATGTAAGCTGGAACAATATTATTGTATAATACTGTATAAGTACAATTGTGTAATTAACTCGAACCATTGTGTATCTAACTTGAATCATTGTGTATTTAACTCGAATTTTGCTACAATAGGTTCCGTTCTTAACTATGGGTTATCCGTAAACTGGGTGTTCTTAACCTGGGGGACTACCTGTACTGATTTCAATAGCTTTGCTTTACAGGTAGTCCTTGTTTAGTGACTGACTCATTTAGCAACCATTCAGTTGCTATGGTGATGAAAAAGTAACTTTAAGACTGATCCTCGCATTTACAACCTTTGCACGTCTGTAAAGCAAAGAAAAGCTGAAGTGAGATCATAAGCATAGTTGTGGTTTCACTTAGTGACCACTTTGCTTAGCGACTGAGTTGCTGGTCCCAACTGTGGTTACTAAACAAGGACTACCTGTACTTCCTCTATTCTTCTTGCTGTCTATTTTATAATACAGGGATGGTCCTGTAACGTTTTCTTTTCTATCCTCACTTTCTCTACTTCTTACATTCCTCCAACCTGCAATCTCTGTGGTTTACGTCTTTGTTCCATCTTAACATTTTCTTTTTCATTCCTTTCTATCCTCATCCTGTGCTCTTTTCTCTGACCTCCAGCAATCTCTTTTCTCTGACCTCCAGTGGCTCTGCTGCTGGGGTTGGCTACTGTGATGTTTGGTTTATCACTGGTGCTCCTTGACATTTTATTTATTTTATCCAATTCATACTTCTGCCCATCTCACCCAAGTGACTCGGAGGCAAATAGAGGTAAAAACATCAGTATAATAATAAAAATGACAATTCACAACAAAAATGAAAAAAAATGGCAGCTGAGAATAACCATCATGCTTGGGAGAACAGCCAGGTCATAAGGACCTTCTGAAAGATTAGCAGGGTTGGGATCAGCCTAATCTCAGGGGGAATGGTGGTGTTGCCTTCTAGCCTATACGTGGCTTCTTCCACTTCAAACTCGCTACTCCTGCTTGGGGTGGGGGAGGGGCTTATTAATTGGGGTAGGGGCTTATTTATTACAAGCTACAACAAAATATAATAAACAGCATGCAAATCAACCATAAAACCAGGTTACAGACCAGAGTAAAAAATGTAACCAACAGCATTTACAATCCATGCATCACAAGAAGTACAACCATCTTGCAGGCTTCACCCCACCACCAGGTCCCCAAGCACGGTGGGGTGGATCACTGCTCAGGATGCTCCTTCCAAATCTTTCTCTGGAGTTCTTCAGCACCTTTGGCCATGCTGGAGCCCTTCCCTGCCAGCTTCCCTGCAGTCTTCACCGCCCGTATGCCCATGCCGACTCTCTTCTGGACATCCCAAAGCCCTTTCACTCCCTGGTGCCCTGGGCTGGTGCTTGTGCCTGGCTCTGCCACCAAACCCCAACTTGGGCCAATCCTCCTCTAACTGACAATGCTTGGATTCTTTACAACCAGGTTTCCCTCATCCTTCTCCTTCTCTACCAGGTAGCTGCTAAAGCTGCCTTTGGGGCCAGTGTATCATACCTTGGGCCCTGAAATGTCCACATGGTGGCCCTTCTAATTTACTACTGCACTGATGGCTTGGCTGCCATCTTTTGCAATGCTGCCCGCCTCACCGTTGTCTTTCATTCCTTGCCATCTTACCTGCCTCCACCTTAACCAAAAGGTAAGTGTGGTGTTCTGAAAGTGGTGAAGGAAGGGCACAGTGGCATTTGCTGGCTTGTGACTATCCTCTCATACTGGAGCTATTTGGGGCCAACTCACCAATGGGTAGGTAACATGTGAACTCAGAAATGAGGAAAGGCCCTTAGTACTGAACGTGCCGATTGTATTCCTTATAACAACAATTCTCTGAGGTAGAACGGTATTCTTACTCCTCCCTGCAATATGACAGGAGTCAGTAGAAGGTAGATCAGATTTTCACAGTCCTAATCTCTATGGCTGGAGATACAGGTGAATGCTGCAGAGAGGAAGATTTCAGCTAAGCCTTTTGAGGGACTTCCTTGCAGTAAGAGTTTTTTGGCCATGGAATGGCTGTCCTCACACTGTTGGGAGGCTCTCCTTTTTTGCTGGACATGTTTAAATAGACACTTGATGGACATCCGTCAGGAACAAAATACTAATGTTCCGCATGGACTAAATGACCTTACAGATCCTTTTCACTTTGTGATTCATACTGCAGACAGAAGGATGGAGATGTTGTGATTCAGAGCTCATCCACACAGCCTGTTTAGGTGCTTTCTCCCATCCTTCAATATCATTGTGAAATCTGCTCCCCATAGCATACCCAGAATGAGGCCAGTAGAACTGCCTCCCCATGGTGGTTAGCTGTTGCAGTTGGTGGGGATGCCTCCAGCACAGAAGCCAGGCAGAGGGGACTGAAAGTGGGACCCAAAAATGCAGGGGAATCCACGTCTTTCAGAGCCATCTGCCTGCTCACATGGCCTGGGCTGAATCACTGCCACAGGCACTTTCCCTTCCCTGCTCCTCACCAGTCCATGTGGTTGTTCTAATTGGGTGCTAATTAGGCATTGCTTCCTAATTACAGCTGTGAATGAGTTAGAAAATCAGCTCTCTGTCTTTCAGCCTCTGCTTGTGGATACTGCTCCAATCTGTTCACAACAATTTCTCTAATGGGAATATTGACCTTGTGGCAAAAGACAACAGTTACTGGATGAGGTTCTGCAGCCAAACCAGAAATGGCCATGGAGGCACAGAGCACTGTGGACAGATGGAAAGGGACAATCCTTGCAGCAGACCAATGGGATGCTGCCAACCCTCCAAAGACCCCTCTGCCCTGAGACCCAGAATGTTTGCATGAGAGGTCTTCTTCTATTTTCCCATAGAAAACACATCTTTCTTTCCAGGTCAGCTTCCCACACTCTGGAAGGACATATCCTCAACAAACAGTAAGTGGGTGGTCTTGGAGCCAGGGCCAAGAGGCTGTGTGAATGAGCTCTAGTTTGTTAGGCATTACACTATAGGAGGTTTACCTTTTCTCCAAATGGCTGTGGGGTATTGGTAAAAACTGCCTTTGGTTAGAAACAATACAACAACAGGAAAAAGCCATGGATATAAGTGGAAGTCAGGAATGTGTCCTTCAGGATTCTCCAACAATGGGAGTTTCTATAGAAGTTCCTTGTATCCACCAAAAGGTGTTATGTAGCTATCAAAACACTAATAAGTTGAAATGGAAGATGATCCTATCTGGATCTGTACCCAGTGAACAAGACAGGGTGTTCACACAATAAAAGCATGGTCTAGAAATATTCACTATGGTTAGAACAAGATTGGCAATGTATTGAAGCTCTGGAAGTCAAAAAAGGTAAAAGTTTGGCTCTTGGGTGTGAGAAACTTACCTATCCTCAGCCTAAGTTAATATATATTGCTTCCCCTTGGAATGCATTGTAATTATAACAAGCCTCTTTAGCATAACAATCAGCATGTGGGAAGGCTTCTCAACCATATCAGCATTTGCCCCTGTGGCCATTCTTATTCCCCTGCCTCCCCTAGCCCACCAAGATGTTTGTCACCAGCATCATGGCTTAGAATCAAATATGGATTACTCACTCTGGAACCATGATCACCATGTGTTTTGAGTTTCACAATCACAAGCATCGTTTAGAGGCATTGTTCCAGCCAAAAGTGGGCACTGACCTGGGGAGGGTGGTGGTGGGGGGGATGTTTGCACCCCAGAAGTTTATAATTGCAGGTGGAACCAAAGGGTCCAAAAGGGAAATGCTCAGAGGAGAAAGAAGAAAAAGAGGAGTGTTCAGGCAAAGATTAGGAACAGACAAAAGGAAGTTGTATTAAGTATGATACACATAATTAGGCTATGGAACGAGGCCTCAACTTACAGTGATGGCCACCAGCGTAGACTGTTTTAAGAGAAGACAAGATCAGGGTTTGTAAAAGGAAGTGCTTCTTTATATAGCATTTAGTTAAACAATGGTGATTCTTGCTACTGTATGTAGCAATGGAGGACTAAGCAAAATCATGGTGGACTGTGCTATTGGTGACCACACATCAGGATAGCTGGATGCTACCTCTTGAATTGTAGACAATATACCTTCAATACAAGCCACTGAGGAGCAATGGTGGAAGACGACAATAGGCCTCCTGTCTACCCTTGTAAGCTTCCTAATGCAGCTGACTGACATCTGTGTGAAGGCTAGATGTGTCTTTGGCTGATCCAACACGGCTGTTCTTAAATTTTGAGGAAGACTGATAATGTTCAGTGCAAAATATACAAAGCTATAAACCTTTATAGAAAAATAGTGGGTTGCATCTGGACCTATTTTGAAATATTCACAAGAATGGGTTCAAAGTGACAAAATCAACTGAATAAAATTGATTGTAAAGACTTCAGGGGCAAATGCTGATATGGCCGAGAAGCCTTCCCACAAGCTGACAAAATCAACTGAATGTAAAGAAAGCATAATTAGTGAATCTTCTTCCTTCCTCCCCTTGCCTCCATCCTTCCTCTTCTGCCAAAGAATGGCACTCAAAGTGACACTAAAATTTTTTTTTTAAATCTTGAATGGGTATGTATGACAAGAAGCTCAGATCATACATAGTAACGGTGTTCACAGAAAATGCTTCAGTGTTTAGTGCCAACAGTTGGCTACTATAGAGGGGGAAACATCCTTATTTTGCTGTGTATACCTTAGATCAGGGGTCCCCAAACTCTTCAGCTTGTTGACCCTTTTATGAAGTTTCAGACTGTTATTGACCCACAAATATTATATGAAAATAATTTAATAAATACTATGAATCGCAACAACAAAAACAACAACAGTAATAATAATAGAGACAGCTCAAGGCCACTCTCCCTGGTGGCTGACCATTCAGTCCTGGGTAACACTGTCTTGCTGCTAGCCATCTCACCTGCAATACTGGCGTGGAGCTCTACAGAGACCCCAAAAATAAATTGACCCCAATCAACCTTCCATCATTTATCGACCACCTATCAACCCCCAGACATTTATCGACCCCTTGGATAGTCCCATCAACCCTTGGGGATTGATATTGACCACTTAGGGGAACCCTGCCTTAGATGGTGGTGCTGCTGTATAACTTACTTTACTGGAAAAGCAGGACACACCTGGTTTACAAGGCAAGATGTTTAAGAGCTTGCAATCTAGCTAGAAGACTTTGCATTGAAAATTTCCTTTCATTTTGTTGGAGAACATTGAATGATGAAAGGCCCCCATCTCCTGCACTATGTAATTATGGTAATCATCACACTCTAAAATGTTTATTTCTACTCATCCTCTCCTTGTCCCAAGTTGTACTTTGCCTAAGTATAACTCAAAAGCTGCAGCCTCAAACATCTGCATACATGTCATTAATTTAATAATTTGTCAGTAATGAGGCATCATAAAAATAATTTGTCAGCCACGTGGCAATGTAAAAGTCCTCAGATTCTCACTCTTTCCATACAAGGTCAGAAGAGGTGCCCGCTCTTTTCTGTGTAAAACATACATCTTGCGTGCATGACATACTCCCAAGTGTGTTTTTTAGCTTGTACAGAGGGTGTTGACCTGGGCTGGGTAAAGCTTTGAATTTGAAGGTAAAAAGTGGCCTTGGAGTGCACAGGGGTGCTTGTGTCATCCCAATTCGCAACTCCTTAAAGTAGTTGTGTCTTTTCCCAGGATTGTGCAGCTGCGATATTTTGGGAAAGAAGAATGTGGTTTAAGAAGTTGTGGGCAGGGACTACATGTATGCCCACACATGCTTCACAGGCCTTTTCTACCTTTGCACCCCAGAACTGCACAGCTCTGTTGTTGAGGCAGAAACTCTCAAGAGACCCCCTTCCACGTGACTACAGTACCTGCTGTTTCTCCAGTCACAAGCACTCTGGGCAGAGCTAGGCAAGTGACTTCACCTTTCCCTCCTTGACTTACGGTATACATAGTTAAGCTGTGGAACTCAAGGCCTCAATTTACAGTGATGGCCACCAGCATAAGAGAAGACAAGACCATGGTTGATAAAAGGAAGTGTTGGGCAGTTGACCAATAGAAATGCTAAAAGTGGCAACTGGTGGCACCCATCCACTGTTCCTCCTCCTCCTCCTCCATGAAGGAAAAACATTTTAACACCTCCACCCGGCCATTGTGCTGATGGGAGTAAGAGCACATGTGGTGCTCTTCAAGCAGATGGGGAGAGCAGAGAGGAAGAAGGATGGTATCAAGCCACCATAGTGCCTTAGCCACAGGAAGAACAGCAGAAATTCTGGATCCAGGATAAAGTAGGCATTCCTCCCACCAGTGGAACATTGTCTGCTCTGCGGCTTCAGAGGAGACACTGCAAAATTGTCTTTGCAACATTTCCTCTGGTGCTCCTGAGCTTCCTAAACTTCACAGGAGCACTGCAGTGTTGTGGGGACATATGGAAGCAGTGCAGATCTCACTTAAGTCTCTTCAGCTGGAATAGCTTGCCATAGACCCACATGCTGGAAAGACTTTGGTTTACTTTTATTATTGTGCACATCCTGACTTTCTTTGCTGCTGCTGTTGTATCTTCTTCACCCAGACTTTCCTTATTTTTGGAGGTTTATTTCTTTGCATCTCTAAGGGATAGTGTCCCTTCACTTGCTGAGCCTGCTAAATGTTGTATTTCAGGGAGCAAAGGTGAGATGAGGCGATCACTGGTCAGTGAGACTGAAGTTTCCCTGGCTGCCTGCTTTCTGCTGAGTAAACTACGTGTAAGTTGGGGGAAGCTCTCCTGCTTCCTGGCTTGGCTTGAATAGAAGGGCATGGCTGCAGCAATAATTAACAATGATGGACACGATGCTGGTGGAGACACTTTGTAAAGTTGGCAGGGGAAGAACTGCGGTCATTCATGACAAAAGCCATGTCAGAAATCGTAGGCAACAGAAAGTTTAACCAATCTGTAAACTTGTTGCAATTTTTCAAGACCTTTAGAATAAGAAACAGCCATAATAGTATTGCCTATGTCAGCTTTCTTCCAACCTGATATATTCAGCTCCCACAACTCAGCCAATTATATTTGGCTATCAAGTGGTCCCACATATCTGGAGAGCATCAGGTTGGAGAAGTTGAGCTACTGTTTCCTTTCTCTTTCCTTGGTCTTTCTTTCTCCTCTCTGCTTCTATCCACTCCAGCACACTCCCTTGTTTTCACAGCCCTATTTAACTACATTTATGGCTCATTGGTGGGGCTGCCTGTGACGACAATAAGAAAAAGAGTCCTACTGGATCAGGCTGAAGGTCCCATAGAAGCCAATTAGATGCTGCTGAGAAGCTATAAGACAGATATGAGGATATGTCTCTCTTTCACTGTAATTGCTCCCCAGCACCCTGAATTCAGTTACACGTTGTCTCTGGAGTTAAAGGATGGATGTATCATTATGACTAATGCGCATCCACAGGCAGATCCTCCATGTAACTATTTTCCATGGGCTTGCTCCCACTTACTGCTGATGCCTAACAAAGAATAAATTAAGCATTCCAATGCCATTATACTGTGGTAAAATGCATGTTTTGCATACAAACAACCACTGGTTCAATCCCTGATTTCTGCAGGTGAATCAAAAAACACTTGCCTACCATCCAAAAGAACCCTGCCTGTTAATGTTTGCCATGCTAGGTTAGGTCCAGCAACAGTCTCTGGCTCAGTAGAAAGCATCTTTCTTGGGTAGTATCTTTGAGGCATGGCTACCATATCAGGCTGCAATACTTTGGATGGCCACAGATGGCAGCAAGGACATGCATAAAACTCACACCCTTTCCTGCCATCTGGTGGTCATTCACTAGATTTTTCTTCAGCCCCAGATAGGGTATGCTACTCTTAGAGGCAGAAGCCTGCAAGAAAACAGGACTGGAGGGAAAGGCTCAAGAGAGAATCCAAACTCATGGTTTAAATATCAAGCAGACCTGCTTTTCTAGAGTGCAAATCAATTTTCCTCCATATTCGTCTGAACCTACAGGAGCCATCTTCCTTCCTTCATTTTTAGGCTAGCTTTTCTCAAGCCTGCTGTTTTCCAGATACGCTGGAACCATAACTTCCAGTCTTTGGCTAAGCTAACTGGGAATGATTGAAGTTGTAGTCCCAATACATCTAGGGGCCACAAATTGTTACACAGTTTGGAATACAGTAAGTTTTAGAAAAGGGATGATGGGAAGACTGGCAGAGAATGCAGAACTATGTTTATGGAACAGCCTATAATTAACTTCACTACAGAAAACCCTGTAAGGAACACTTCACTTTAAGCTTCAATCCAGGCAGGCAATCTTGAGCCCTTCAGAGTTTTTGTTCAACTCCCATCAGCCCAAACCAGCATAAGCAGTGACAAGGGATTATGGGAATTGTTGGTCTGAAACATCTGGCGATTCTGCAATGTGTAAAGTTAAAAATGCCCTCAAACTGAAATCAACTCTAGTGACTGTAGGCATTGCAGTTTTCTTGGCAACTATATTCAAGTCGGTTACCATTACCTTCTTCTGTGATGCTTTTTCGTCACCTTATCCCTGGAATTAATACTGGTGGTCTCCCATCCAGTATTAATTATGCCCAGTCCTGCTTAGTTTTTCAAAATTAGCCCAAGTCAGCTAAGTGCTGTCACCTAGCTGGGCCCCAGGATGTCTACCCCTGCTTCAATCCAAATTGTTCCACTTTTTATGAAAAAGTGCACACATTTAAAGTATTCTGTTTTCTCTCATATTTGTCTGCGTATGCTGCTCTTTTATTTTCCTCTGATTTCCCAAATATTGTACCATGATCTCAGATGCCTGATTTCCCCACTGATCAGCTGTGTGATTTAAATCAATATTTCAAATCTACTGCAGTTGTGAACGGCTCCAGGTCCTCCCTGATTACATCACCCAGCCTCCTGGATGCTTCAGTCATATTGGTGCGTACACATGTGCATTCCAGGCAGTGAGTGGCTAGATGATGGTAAAGGGGGCCCTAGTTTGCTTCACCTCTTACATTGCTTTGAAAATATGCATTTCCTGTGAGAAAGCAGCTTTGAGCCTAAATCAGAGTCTGCCACAAAAATAGGTTCATCTTAAAATGCTACAGCATTCATGATTATTTTCAGAGGACTGGATGACACAGCCACACCTCCAAAAGGGTATAATTCATGCAGTCTTTCCATCTCCATGTCAACAGTGGAATATGGTGGAACTTCTCTCTCCCTTCTTTTGAAATCCCACCTTAAAAGCTACTTTTTCCATTTGGATTTTGTCTCATGATCCTCCTCGTTCTCATCCTCAACTGTACTTTAACTAGATGGAATTGCATCCATTTCCATGCTTCTCTTTCTCTTTATTTTTCATTTATTCCCACCCCCATTCTCTACCCTCCTGGTCTATTTCAGATGCGCCCCAGATGGCATGGCCTGTGTTGAGCGATGGTGGCTGCGACTCTTTTTCACACATGTCACATACAATGCATGTAAGAAACAGCTGCTGTTTCGACTGTGTGGTCATGTCTACCATCTTGATTTTTTTGACCCCACCCCACCTCACAGATGGTTAACAAATGAGGACTCTGATTTGTTTTATATTCCACCAGTTATGTTGAGGCTCTTCTACTTCTGAATTAAATATTACCACATTGTGAATTCATTGATTCAACCTGCTTACTCAGTCCTTCTACTACTAGGTTATGGGCACAACATTCCTGCTGTTTTTGAAAATTACTTACTAAGCTTTCAAAATAGTACAATTAGCATTTCTTAAAAAAAATAGTTTGTAATGTTATATATAAACTAATTTGCTATATAATTCTATAACCATATTACTACTGTATAAAAGACTATATACTTTAAAGAAGAATCTGAACCTATTATATAAAACTATACTTAACTACAGGTAGTCCTCGCTTAACAACCATGTGTTTAGTGACTGTTCAAAGTTACAGTGGTGCTGAACAAAGGGACTTACAACCATCGCAGCAGCCCCACAGTCACGCAATTGCGATCTGGGTGCTTGGCAACCAGCTCTCACTTATAATGGTTGCAGCGTCCCGGGGTCATGTGATTGCCATTTGCAACCTTCCCAGCCAGCTTCCGACAAGCAAAATCAATGGCGAACCACATGATTCATTTAATGACCATGTGATTTGCTTAATGGCCACAGTGATTTGCTTAATGACTACTGCAAAAACGTTTGTGAAATCAGGCGCAACTCGCTTAGCAACTATCCTGCTTAACAACAAATTTTCCAGTCCCTATTGTGATAGTTAAGCGCAGACTACCTGTAACAAAGAGGAGAAAAGACAAAAAACCTCTAGAAAACAAAACAACCTCCTAAACAACTAAACAAAACTAAAAATACACCCCCCCTCCAAATTATATGTAATTTTAAATACAGAAAAAAAAGGCTACTGATATTATGTTACTTTCTTCGATTTAATTACAGTTCAATTTTTGAGCAAGGAATAAAACCTAGGCCACACAGAATCATCTTATGTAGTCTTGCCTATCATTTTGGACAAAGGGGCTGAGAGCTGACAATTTTTACTGAGCCAACTTTCAGAGCCATTTTTTAAAAAATGATCTCTGGTGGGTCTAATTCTACAACAATTTTGTTTCTGCTGAACTAATTGAGCTTTTATATCATAACCCCCCCCCAAAAACTAGTTAACATTCCTTAAAGCCTGACGCCATTGATTGGTCCATATAGGGTTTTCCTAGTCTCTATTCCAATTTTCCTGGATATTGAAGGGTCAGGAAAAGGGGGTTAATCTCCACGCAGGTTCATATGTGGAATTGAGACCACACCATTGCCATTCTGAAGAGGAGGTACAGTTAGTAAAGAGGTGGGGGGGGGGTAACATGTTGAAATGCTTGCAAGAGGGCCCACAACCTGGAAGACAGGATGTGTGAAATTTAGCTATAGGCTTAAAGCAGCTTGCACCTGTATAAAAAGGGGAAGAATGTAGATACAGTAGTTGTGACAGGGTACAGCCAGCCTAACCGCAGACTGTGGCTATTTAAGAAACTACAGGAACACAGTAGTTTTCAAAATGACATGTAGGTAGAAGTCCCAAATATGGATAATCGTAAATAGGGGCAAGGGGGCTTTGGAGTAGAGTAGTGGGAGATGTAAACTAAAAATTGTAACCAAACTGTGTTCAGGGCTCCTGCTGCCTTACAGGGTGGAGTCCTTTTGTTCCGGTACTTTAATAAAAGCAACCCTTTATTCTGCACCCCGTGTTTGGATGTCTTTTGGCTTCGGCACCAAGCTCAGACCCGTTTTGTGGCACAACAGTATGGTCCAAATTTATTTTTACAATAAAAAAATGGCGTGGAGTATCATAAGTTGTCAGTTTAGTAAGAGCCACCTTCAACATCTCTGAGTTTCAGAAGCCGGATGGGCGTCAGGACCAAACAAGGTTAACCACACATAACCAGTGTTTTAAGTGGCTGCATTGCCATTCAGCTTTTTAAAGTAAATCGCATTCCTTTTGAAAAATCTTAGCACTTTTAAAGATACTACTACTTGATGATGGGTTAAAGGCAAAGCAACCCCCTCCCTTCCAAAAGAAAGACGATGAGCAACTTTAACGTAAAGCAGGCATGGAAATCCAAGAAAGGGCTCCTCTCCGAAGAAGCGTTTGGACTAGCACACATTCCAGGAAATGGGGCAAAAGGAATAAGCAAGCAAAGGTAGGGTTTGGCATCTTTGTGGAAGATGACCAGCTCATTTGCATCCAAAAGGACGACACCTTCCAATTTAGGACAGCATTTGATGCGTAATAAAATAAACAGACAATATATTTCACATTTATTTTGCAGCAACAAATGCAGCCTGTATAGTCTAGGCCAGTGTTTCTAACCTTGACAACTTGAAGATATGTGGACTTCAACTCCCAAGAATTCTTCAAGTTGCCAAGGTTAGAAACACTGGCCTAGGCAAAAGGAATTAACTGTGTTACCTGTTCAAGGGTCCTTAGCTGTACTTGGAGCTAAATTAACACAATACTCATTGCTTTACGGGGAGCACCCTTAACAAGGTGGCTAGTACGTAGAATGCTGGTTTAGCATTTGCTAATTTTCCCTGCAGTGAGGCAGATGTCCAGCAGGGGGCGGTGTTCCCTTGCTGAGCAAGTGGAAAACCGCAGGGGAGGCGCAGCGGCCGCGGCTGCTGCCGTGAACCCTGGCGGAGTCCTCGGTGGCGCCAAGGGCAGATGAATTTTCCCATCTCAGATGTTGCACCTGGGGTCCAGCTCGTCTCATCCTCATGGGACCTAGGCCCCTGTAGTTACGTATCAGCAAGAATCTGTAGACAACGCCGTCGCTTCTCTAGAGAACTTCCTGTGCTTTACCTGCCTCCAGAGGCATGGGAAATGGTTGCCCCCTCCACCCCCACCGGTATGGCAAAGTACGTGTTAAAATGTTACCTAAATAGATTGCTGTGGCGGATCTCCTTTGCAAAAGATCGGCTAGGAAAAGGAGTGTCTGGACACACCTGCTTCCTCCTGCCATGGAAAAGGGCTCCCTGCAAAAGAAGCCACATTCTTCAATCAAGTATCGGTTCTCTTGGCTTCCTTAAACAAGGTCCCCATTTCCCTTGCTGGCTACCAAGAGAATATAACTCTTTCTACCCTGAGATAGATTGTGCAAGGCTCTTCCGCTCCCTGCCTCCTTTTTTCCCGTCTCTAGTTTGCTCACAGCTTTTCCGGGCCCAGCCTTTCTCTCTCGGATGCTGGGATGTTTTTCAACGGTCCGTGACATCATGCCAGCTCTAGAGAGCTTAAATGGAGATTCCTACGTGACAGCCAACTGCTTTTCATGGGGGCTGAAAAGCTGCATCAGTGCTCTGGGTCCCAGAATATCACAGATGGACAGCTTAGGATCCATGGATTTCATGAGGCCATCAGGGCCCTGAAGTGTGACCTGTGCAAATGCCTAATGCAGTGTTTCTCAACCTTGGCAACTTTCAGATGTGTGGACTTAAACTCCCAGAATTCCCCAGCCAGCAAGGCTGGCTGGGGAATTCTGGAAGTTGAAGTCCACACTTCTGAAAGCTGCCAAGGTTGAGAACACTGGCCTAATGCCTCCATCAACTCTAGGAGAGATGGTGTGTGGGGAAATGACCCTTTCTGGGTGCTATTCTTCCTATAAGTCACGTTCCCTCACAGTTTAAGCTGGGTATAGAAAGCTCCCCTCCACACAGCTTTGGGCTGCAGCACCATCTTGAGCTTATTGACTATGCCTTGCGGACACCACTGGTCAGTGGCCAGTAGGAGCAGGACAGGCCCTGCCTGTAACCTCACCTCAAGAAGATGTATTTCAGATGGACCAGGCAGCACAGCCTGGACTGAAAGAAACTGAAAAAGGCTACTTTTGATGTGGGCCAAGGGAACACCATTGTAGGTTGTTTTAGTAGGTGTGGGAGACTGGGATTTAAAAAGTGAAGTGGACAAGAAAGGAGTCTGCTGTTCCCCCTGCTCCTCGGTAGAAGGGGAGAAATGATAAAGTCTAATAAGGAAGTTGATGGGAGAGAGGCAGACATTTGAAGGTTCTTCATGGTTTTATTAGAAGACCATCTCACCCCATTTATAAAGCCAGCATGATGGTAGAGAGGATGTTTCACCCAGCCCCAGGGGTGTGCTGGAGACAGCTCACACTGGCTCACAAGGGGGTGATTGTTAAATTTTCTGGAATTCTGCAAGCCATCTGAGAGCAGAGCTGAGCCCCAGTGCCTAGCGTGCCAATCGGCTCTTTAGCAGCTGGTGGCATGGTGTGGTGGTGGTAATGGAGCTGGCAGAGCTGGTTGTTAAATATTTCCCAGCACACCACTCACCAGCTCTCACCTGTAATGGCACTTCGAATATATGCAACCTCCTTCTTTACAGGGCTGCAATATACCCCTTTCCCACATTTGCTTCCTAAAGTGGGTAATGCAACAGTCCTGCAAGAATTCCACTGCATGTTTTTTTTGGAATATCTGGACCATCGCCTTCTCTTTTATCTACTCTAGTTGGCTTCGCAAGAAATTGCTCAAGGATACTCCAGTTATTTATCGAAGTGGGCTGAAGCTACACTACATTGCTCTCTCTCGCTAGGTCTGTGGTTGTCTCTAGAAGGGGTCTGTGTAATTTGAGCCATTTTGGAAGGGTCTTTCTGTCCTCAACTTATTTTCTGAAATTGGTTGAGGGGGCTTTGCTTTGAGGATGGCTGGGCCATCTTTTCATGGCTAAGACCAACACACATGTTGGAATGGAGGAATGCTGTTAAAAAAAGGGGGGGGGGAGTTGTGACAGAGGTGCTGTGATATCATAAGGGGAGGGATGGAACTAGATTACTTTTTTTTTTTTTAGGAAAGTAAATGCACTAAGTCTCTAGGAGGTTTAACATCTCTTATTTTTACCTTCCCCTAAATACGAAAATTCCTGCTACTGAAAATGGTTGATTTGCCACCAGATTCCAGGAGTGTGATTTCTGGAAAGTTCTGGGTCTGGCAAAACGGAGTTGGAAGGCCTTGGGCTATGGATTGCTCGCTCTTGTTCTGAAACATGAGTGAAGTGGCGAGGCTGACAAATGCAAAGGGGGTAGCAAAAATGACCTTGGAGAGAATGTTTGCACTGAGCACTTCTGAATAATACAGTTCATTTCCTCTGACAGTTATCAATTTCTTAATATAATGGCATTGCCATGTCCTAGAACAGACATTGTTTGGACTGAAAAACCATGCATGCCATCATCCCAACTCCAAAGCCATCTTTAGATTTAGAGAGTCTAAGCTGCTATTGGTAAGCTGTGGCTCTTTACTGGAAACGACCCACTGTGAATGCCGGTCGTTTAGTTCAGTCAGTCCTTACACGCATGGACTGGCATTCTTTCAAGTCAGTCATGCCTGTTTCATGCCCCCGATGCTCTAACAATTTCTATACGGAACAGAGCAAGCGAAGTATATCCCAGCTCTTTCATTTGCTGCAATGGTTAGATTAATTAGATTTCTTTTTCATATATTTAAATATGTATGCTACCTTGAACTTTTAAAGTTAATGGCAGCTTTTGAATGTTATAAATAAATAAAATGCACTTCTGACCTACCAAGATGAATGCAGCCCATTTTCTGTATACGATGGTCTGCCAAAATCTTGGCAAGCATCTGTTTCTACTGTTCCAGACAGGCAACTAGCCAAGAGCTTTGATGAGTTGCCACCCAAGGTTGGGATATATTTTTGATTGGTGAGTCATAGTCATACAAGGCTTCCTAAAGCTTATCACATTAGTGATGAGTTGTGGTTCCATGTTCAGAGGTTCCAAGAGTTGATATAACGTTTGAAACATTTTTATTCCATACGGTTATATGCAGGGCTCCTAACACAGTCCTGTGGCAGGTTATCTCCTAGGCCAGGTGTGGGCAACTATCTTGGGTTGGGGGCCTCCCAGGGGATGCAGGGGACATGGCGGGTGGTATTACCATATATCTTGAAAAAGAGGGGCCAACATTTCTCCCTGTTTATTTTGGACAGGGGGAAAGTTGGAGGTTAACTAGCAAACCCATGCCTGATGCTTAGGAAGAGTGTGAAATCTTGGCTATGCCAGATGGCCTGGGGGCCTGATGGGAGCTTGCATTGTTGAAATTGGTGGGCGAGGTAACTGATTCTGCCCCCCCCCCGTCATCTTGAATTATATAGTCTTTTTATATAGTATTATTTTTAGGTAATTTAATATGGATATTTATTTTTACAGTTTTTAATGTTTGGTTTTAATTGTGAGCTGCCCAGAGTCACCCTCTGGGGAGATGGGGCATATAAATGTAATGAATGAATGAATGAATGAATGAATGAATGAATGAATGAATGCTTAATAGGGGACAGTGCAGGCTTAATTCTGTGACCAAAGGCCCCACATGCCATCTTATCATGGCTTAAAAGACTCCCTCTCTATGCCCCCTAAGAGAGGGCTTTTGGAGAAGTTCCATGGGATATCTGCTGTGGGTTGGAAAGCAAAATGCATTTACCACCTCTCCATTTGTGCAGGGGTAAAGGAACGAGATCTGTGAAGCAGGAAAGAAAGGGGAAAGATACTGAAGAGAGAAATTGTGATTTCCCCTCACTGAGGGTCAATTTGTTGCCCTGTTACACTCCAGAGAACAAAGAAAATAGTCTGAACCTTTTCTTTATTCATGTGTTGTAAAGTGAAAGGCAGAAGGAGGAAAAATGATTGAAGGTGGGTTTTTGTTTGGGGGGGGGGTTTGCTTAAGAAACATTTTGCATTGCCCTATATAAAATGCATACATGGATATTTCAGAGCCTCAGCAGGTGGCAGCTACTGACTGACCTTGCCTGGCCTTGGAAGTGTAGCCAGGTCAAACCTAGTCCTTGGATGGGAGACCTCCAGGGAACACCAGGGCTGCAGGCTAAGCTGGGAAGTGGAAAAGCATTTTAGAAGAAGGCAGTGGCAGATCACTTCGGTACTGTTGCCAAGAAAACTATGTGCACCATGTCCATGAAATCACCAATCAAGAGTTGAGCTGGATGCAAAAGAACCTTTGCCTCCATAGTTCAGAAGAATAAATTCATACAGGCTTGTATCATTGACCAAACAGAGGGTCATGAATCGCATCATCTTCCTGTCTGTACAAGGGTATGATTGATTGATTGATTGATTGATTGATTGATTGATTGATTATGTGCCGTCAAGTTGGTGTTGACTTTTAGCGACCACATAGATAGATTTTCTCCATGACGATTTGTCCCTAATCTGGTCTTTCAGGTCTCCCAATGGTGCACCCATCACTGCTGTAACTGAGTTGCAGCTAGCCTTCCTCTTCTTCTATTTCCTTCCACCTTTCCCAGCATTAGAGCCTTCTCCAGAGAACTAGGTCTTTGCATAATATGTCCAAAGCAAGGGTATGATTCCATTGCAATTCAACACTCCCCATTCTGTTGGCTTCAATGGAAGGGTGTGACTGTATCAGTAAATTGTTGAATACAATATCCGTTCTTTGATCACTTTTTGCTAACATAATAAACCCGAACATACTGCAATGTTTGCGGGCATGACATCAACTCTGTGCTTTGATTCATGATGTGGTTTGTTTCTTTTTACCTTAACAAGGAATGTAAGCCCAGCCATTTAAGATTTTTTTAATGCATTTATAACTTAACATGTTATGCAAATGTATTCATTTTGGCTTATTGACTATCTACCGTTAAAACAACCATACCTTGTTTACAGTGTTTGAACCTAGCCTGGTCTTGTGCCACGTGATCCACCAATTAATCCCCCAGAATGCTCTGGGGCAGCCTCTTCCCCCCTCAGATAGTGTCCTCTGTATCAGAACACCATATTCCCAGGGTTCTCAAACTGTGGTCGCATCAGGGATTGCAAGGAATTTAGGGGGTTGATTGCAAAATTTTTTTTTAAATGCTTCATGCTTCATGCATCTGCAGTGTGTGTGTGTTTGAAAATCTGCAAGGTTTTAGAGCCTTAAAATCAGAGCCCCTTTGAAAAGGGTGGAGCTTCCGTCACAAAGCCGCGCCGACTTCCAGAAGATTTTGACACTTCTCTTGCAGCTGCTTCTGTCAGGCATGGTAATCAAGCTTTGCCAATTGAGTATTACTAAGTTTATGAATCGGTTTTCCACCTGCTTCCTTACCAAAGCACAGGAATGATTGTATCCTTTAAAATCAGTGTTTCTCAAACTTGGCAACTTTAAGACCTGTGGCTGGCTGGGGAATTCTGGGACTTGAAGTCCACAGGTCTTAAAGTTGCCAAGTTTGAGAAACACTGATTTAAACTGTTGTTTACGTGATAGAACGATCTTTTGAAATGCATTTTTACACTTCTCTATTTATTTTACAAATATTTAAATGTATTCTTTAAAATCCACCACTATGTCCAAATTGTTGATAAGGTTTTTGAAATTTGTTTTGATCAAAGCGTAATGTATATTGTAGATAGAGTTTTTGATATAATTGAAATGAACAAAATTCTAATTTCTGCAAAATTCCGCTTTGTGGTCATACGCAATAATTATCATACCCAGTCCATTGACATCAACCACCAAAAGCTGGGTTTGGGTTTGGCTTCTGTGGGAAACATGCCTCTCTGGCATCTCCACTGGCATAGCTAATAATAATAAATCTTTGGGATTTCTACAGAAGTTTATGCATTACTGAAGTTTGGAATTTTTATCAGTTTCATTCTGAAAACTCCGGTCATTGCTTCATCTGATATAAAGATTACAATGTAATTATTAAAGTAAGTGGTATATTTATTTCTAGCCCAACCCACGGGAAGCTGCACAGATTCATTCATCATTTTAGGGTGTTAAAGAATTGAAATGTTTGAGAAACCCTGCTATACCCCTGCTTTGGCTACGCCTGTAAGGAATTATGGGAGTCAAAGTCCAACCCATTTGAAAACTAGTCTGGAGCATTGTAAGTGGCCCTAGGAGTATATTTCTTAGACTGCATTTGCTTCATTGACATATTATCTCAAATGCCGTGTTGGGTCTCTTGTCTGGTTCCAAATCTCACCATCATCATTCTTCTTGCCACTGGGATGTTTCCTCCCTAAACAGACCTCAATGGTATTTTTTTTTTTAAAAAAATAAACAAATCTGGATCAAAATAAGAATCTCCCTGTTGATCTGGACTCGGAAGACCAGGGGCATGAAGGGGAAAACGTGTATTCTTTGTTTATTACAGCAAGCAGTAACCGGCTCTGAGTCTGTGCAGTTTATGGATTGAAAGTGTGTTTTTGTGCGTGCAGGTCTGCATACATTTGGGCAGCCTAGAACAAATAGCATCTGTAACTAACTTTCCCTGTGTGCAAGCTGAGCATTCCTGGTTTACCATTTCTGCTCAACAAAGAACTCTGTGTAACTCAAAGGCCAACAGGACAAGTCCAAGACTGTGTTAATGACATGATGGCCGCAGGGAGGTTTGCTGTGGAAATTACTTTGATATCTCTTTTCATAGCTAGACAAAGACAGTTTTAATTTCCCAGGTTTTTACATCTTCTATGTCAGAAGCAGTTTTAATTGCTGTTCTTCTTTCTCTTGCTATGTTAGGCACTAGCCTTTGTTTATTTGTTTACCCAAGTTCAGAGAACCAAATAGAACTTGAGATGAGGCTTTTTTAGCTAACAGAAGTTTTCTTCGCCAAGAAACATTCTGGATGGCTCAGTCAACACCGTGGCAAGGTGTTGAGGAGAACTACACCTTGCAAAGCAAACAACAGAGTTTTTATAGACATTTACAAATGTAATCAGATCGTACATCCCCCCACGTCCATACAAGGGATTTTTGGGATGGTCCAAGGAGGAGCAAAGGTGGGTCCCAAAGAAAAAGTTAGCTCAACTCTCTTCTCCTGTTACCAAAGAAATGCCTACATCCTTATCTCTCTCTGGAATGTAGGGCCTCTCTCTTTGCAACTTCTTTGGAATTCCGTGTCTCTGCCTACCTGGTACAAATCTAATTTACAGCTTACTTGTTCAGTCAGGCATCTGGCTAATTGCTTCTAAAGGAAATGGGGTGGGGGAATGGTGGGCTCTTTAGAAGGCAAAAGTAAGTTAACCCTTTAGAAATAAGATAGACTGCACTGTCACATGTATGTTTATACATAGAGTATAAAATTGTGTATTAAAATAATGCCCTTCAGCGGCATTATCTATTGTTTTAGATTTTATGGTTCCTTGTTGTTTTCTTTAATTTTGCTTTTGTATGCCACCAGGGAGATGTTTAGCAACAAAAGACAAGCCATAAATCAAGTCAATGAGTAAACAAATCACTTGACCAACCAAGGGTGCTATTATTATGATCATTGTCATCGTCATCATCACCATCCACAGATTGTAGTGTTTATATCAATTAAAAAAGATCTGTTTTGTATTTATGGTGACATAGCTTCACTAAGAATCGGTAACTTTTTTTTAAAAAAAATTTGTTACCAGCTTGACTGCCATGGTTTTCTTCCAAGAATCTTGACAATTAGGGTATATCGGAAAACACAATGGTCTGGACTCAGGATCCTCCTTCCTCATACTTTTAATCCTACAGACTAATTCTGAGTATGTCCTGGGGGCAGGGAGAATTAAACACTGGGACACTTTGGCATTTATTCAACTTTTGGAGTAACACATTTTCCTGCTGATCTGATATACGGAATTAATCCTCTGTTCACTTAAAAAAACCACCTTCTATCTATTATACATTTTAAAAAAAACTAATTATGGGAAAATTGATTGATTATGTGCCATCAAGTTGTTTTTGACTCCTAGCGACCACATAGACAGATTTTCTCTAAGACGATCTCTCCCAAACCTGTTCTTTCAAGTCTCCCAACAGTGTAATCATCAACTCTGTAACTGAGTCCATCCACCTTGCTGCTGGTTGTCTTCTCCTCCTTCCTTCCACCTTAGTCCTACCTGAAGGTGCTGATGTTCAGTCTTCAGAGAAGTCAGGTGGAAAAGGAATAGAGCTCCGGAAGTTCATTGCATAACTGCCCCTGACTGTGTTTGAGTGACGGGGATGATTGTTAACTTGCTGTAACCACTAACCCCATGGGACAGTGGCACATGGTCACAAATGCCCCACTCAAACAGGAAATGTCTGTCTGGTTTCTGAGATGATGCAAATGAAGCTGGGAGGCTAATACTTCCTTATCGGAAGGATTTTTTAAAAAAGCTGTTAAAGAAAATGTAAAAAAAATCCAATGATTCACTTGGGGAGAGTTATCTGCCTCGCTACTTTTCTTTCCCTGCATTTCCTCTCTTTGGAGAGGGGAAACAGTAAAATAGAAAGAGAGAGAGAGAGAGATGAAGTTGCTGTTTTTAGGGATCTGTCTAGGACTTCCTCTGTCTCCTGGCTGCAGAAAAATGGGTTAACAATGTTCTTCTATATGCAGATTAACACCGTTAATTGGAGGAGTTAGTTTAGTCCAACTGGAGCTAAAGCTAACAATAAATTGTCAGTCAAGTCGAGTTTGATTCCTGATGATTATATAGATATTTCCATGTTATTTCTTGGCAACAATAAATAAGTGGGTATCACTGCCACCTTCTAGAATTTATTTCTTTTTTACTTCCCAGTCTAGCCCTGGGATTTTCTGATGGCCTCCCATCCAAACACTAATCAACATACTTATCTTTCTTAAAACCAGCCAAGCCTGGCTAAGTGCGGCTACCAGCTGAAGTCCCTCTAACCTGTTACTGACTGGGTTATGGTGTTCACCTGATATACTAGCTAAGCCAATGCATGGCTCCATTAAATTATGTTGTGCAAACAAAGGCAGTCACTAGAGTTGTTGGGAGTTGGACGGTACACAAATTTTAACAAAAACAACAGTAATAGCAACTATCTTTCCACATCTGTGTCTTGAATACTACAGACTGCTCTGGTTGCCATATTTGAAAAAGTTTATGATAGACTTAGTTATGGTCCCCTTCCAACCTTGTTTTTCTCCTGCAGGCCCCCTGTCCAGCTCCCATTACTGGATACGGACATGGGGCAGTAACTGATGCGTTTTTGGGTGTCAAGATACTTTGCTTTTCTGATCCTCCCTGGGCATGTACCATGGCCCCCTTGTTACTGTGGCTCTCTTGAAATATCCTAGGGTGTCCAGGGGGCCATATGGCCCCCAGTTGAGAAGTGCTGAGTTAGACAATGGGGAGAAAAGGGCACCAAAATAATCAGAGGGGTCAAATATTTCCCTGCAAAAAGGTAGAATATTTGGGGCTCTTTTGATTGATTGATGGATTACATGCCATCAAACTCATAGCGACCACACAGATAGATTTCCTCCATGATGACTGGGACCTTTTAACTTGAATAAAAGGCAACTGAGGGACTGTGGTGGAAGCACAAAGCAATTGGAGAGATCCAAACTGGTTTCCTTTATTAAACTGGCCAGACTACCAGCAATCAAAGCCAGGAGCCACAGATCTTATAAGGGTTTTATCACATTACGCCATATTCTAAGGAGTTTAGGCTAATTGTATATGTGGGTGTGCACTTGTTCAGAGAAGACAAATCGCAGCACATAGGCAATAGTTTATCAAAGACACATATGAAATACTAATCCACCTACATATCTTTTTAAAGAAGGCGCTGTATATTACCCTTCATGTTATTGTAACAGTATGACAGGGAAAAGCCTGAATGAGTTTATTATCCTTTTTTGTGCGTTAAAAAGGTTTTGCTTGCCAGGGAGTTTTGTCTGCTTATTTTGAGTTACCTCTGTGAATGTATGTACCAATGTTGTAATCACAACCAATATATCAGTCAGTCACTTAATTTTGGTGCAATATTCATGTAACTGAGTTGTGGATTAATAAATTTGCAGAACCTGCCTGAGTGAATTTATCTGCCATTGGGCAAAAACATTTTGGACATGAGATTTTATCACTAGTGATGGGTAAAGCAGGAACAAGATCCTATGATTTTTATCCTGAGTAGCGATGCCACAGCTTTCTATAAGTTCACAAAACTCATTGTGAACCTATACTACTACTATAGGAAGACAAGATCAAGGTGTATAAAATCACATGTGGGGTGGTGAAAGTGGACAGGGAGGCATTTATCTCTGAAACCACTAAGACCAGAGGATCCATTGGAGCTGGTTGGAAGGAGACTGAAAAGAGACAAAAGGAAGCATTGCTTCACACAGTGCATAATTCGCCTGTGAAATTCCTTACCACAAGATGTGATCATGGCCACTAACTTGGCTGGCTTCGGAAAGGAAAATGGATACATTCATGAGGGACAGGCCCATCAGGTCCTGAAAGTCAGTGTTATACTCAGGTTGGGGGCTGGGTATCCACCAGAGAAAATGGGGGGAAATCATACAAATGTCACGGCTGATGTAGCTGCTTCAGATAATCTAACACAAGTGCATAATTGCAATATTATTGTATAATCATGCACATTTCACCATTTTGGCATCACAGTGGTTTCCTGCAGCTGCTGCTGGTTAGAAGCAAAATGACTGTAGTTGAAGGAAGACAACAGTGGAAGAGGGATACGGGTAGTCCTCGACTTACGATCATAATAGGGACTGGAAAATTTATCGTTAAGCGGTGCTGTCATTAAGCGAGGCATCCTGCACCTGATTTTACAACCTTTTTTGCCATAATCATTAAGTGAATCCCTGTTGTCATTAAGCAAATCCCACAGACATTAAGTGAATCCGATTCCCCCATTGATTTTGCTTGTTGGAAGCCAGCTGGGAAGGTCGCAAATGGCAATCATGTGACCCTGGGACATCGCAACCATCATAAATACATGCTGGTTGCCAAGCGCCTGAATTTTGGTCATGTGACCGTGGGGATGGTGTGACAGTTGTAAGTGTGAGGACCGGTGGTGAGTCACTTTTTCAGCACCATTGTAACTTCAAACAATCGCTAAATAAATGGTTGTAAGTCGAGGACTACCTGTATCTTTTGATCTGCTACTTATGAGAACCCAAAGGCATCTAAAAGCCTGTTTGGTGTAGTGGCTAAGGTGCAGGATTAGAAACTGGGAGACCATAAGTTCTAGTCCTCTTTAGTCATGAAAAACAGCCAGTGACTTTGGATCAGTCAGGCTTTCTCAGCCCAACCCACCTCGCAGGGCTGTTGCTGTTGTGGGGAAAATAGAAGGCGGACTATTATGTACACCATCAATAAAGATGGAATATAACTCTAATAATAAATAAATAAATCTGGTTTGCCACTATAGGAAACAAAGTGCTGGATTAAAATGGGCCTTGGCCTGATTCAGAAGGGGGGCACTCATCTTTTTAATCAATTCCACAGGGGCATTCAGAGAAGGTTGAAAAAGTCAAGATGGTATCTGCGATTGCACAGTTCAAACCCTGTCCTATTTTTAGGTGTGATGCAGACACCCTTGGAGGTGTTGCTCTGGAGGGAAAAAAGTCATAATAGGGAGTTCCAATGTACATTGCCTACAATTCCTGAAGAAAAAGCAAGGTTTATGTCTAATTAATCTGCCTTCTCTTCTTGCTTCTGACAGCCATCTGCTGGGAGACCAGTGGGCTTCCTTGTGCAGTTGGTTGGCCAACGTGAGAACAGACCACTGGACTAGATGGGCCAGGGGTCTGATCCAGCAAGGCACCGCTTATGTTCCTCCTCCTGTCAACGTCATTCATTTATGCAACACAAGAGCCATGCCTACCCTGTTTTAAACTGGGCAGAATAAGCTCACTGCTTCAAGCTGCAGATTTGGGGTGTCCTGAAGAGGGAAGCATAGCGTTAGCTGTTTAAGATGTATTTTTACATCTTGTAAAAACAGTATTTTTATTGTTGAGGGGCTGAGGGATTTTTCTTCCTGGTGTTCTGGAACAGCATGGGCTGATTTAAAATCTCATGTGCCCTGACAGGAGTGGTTGGCTATTCTGGTTTTAAACAACCTAGAGAGCTGCCCTAATGTATATTAGAAAATAATAATGAGTTGCTGCAAACAGTTTGTCCAGAGCCTCACCAGCTGTGCAGGTCTGCGATACACAGCAACTGACTGTATTTCCCATGTGTGCCTTGGCCTTCCTCAATTTCATTCCTGCCTCTGGGCAACCTTTTCCCTGTTTGGCCCTTATCATAAAGAAGTTGGCTCAGCCATTCCTGCAGCTAGATTGGTCTCCTTGGTTTAGAAATCATGGGAATCCAGGCCTCTCCCATAATCCAGCTACTCTGTTGCTCCCAAGCCTGCATTTGTGGACTCGCCTTGCTATTGTGGCTGAGCAATCCCTGGAGAGTCGTGGCTGCGGGGCTACTGTCTTGAGCTCCTGGGCTTCCAAATTCAACCCTGCACCATGAATCACCTGTGTTAAAAATCCTCTTCAGAGAGAAAAGCAGCCCAGGTGGAAAAATGCTTGGTTCAACTCTTTTTTGGACATGCTAGTTTTCTACTGGCATTGAAGTGAATTTTTATCGTTGCTGTGTTTGTCTAGATGGCGGAATGTTTAAATTGCAATTTGTGTGTGGGTGTGTGACTTCAGGTCAGCTTTTGACTCCTGGAGACTGCCTGGACTAGTTTGTATGGTTTTCTTGACAAGATTTTGGAAGTGGGTTGCCATTGCTTGCTTCCTAGGGCTGAGAGAGAGTGACTGCCCAAGCTCACCCAGCTGGCTTTGTGCCTAAGGCGGGACTAGAACTCAGGGTCTCCTGGTTTCTAGCCTGGTGCTTTAACACTACACCAAATAAACTCTCAAGTCCAATTAAGGAAATATTTAATTTCCTACTCCTGTAGCTTCAAATGGAGCAGTCCCTTCTACGCCTTTAGCCTCTCACTCCACATTCCTAATTCATACTGCTGTGAGTGTATACCTACCCAGCTTCAGAAAACGGGTCGGATACACTGTTCACCCCCACCCCCACCCCCACCCCTACCCCCACCTAGGCAGGATTTTTTATTTTTTGGTCTGACAACAAAATTAATATTTCTGCTGGTTGTTAGAGAGCTGCTAATCTCTCCTGTTTTTCCCTGTAATTCTGGAGAGTCAAATCTTTGTGGAGAACTGTGCCAGAGGGCAAGTGTTTTCCTTTTGAGATTTTGAAATGTTGAAGCCACGGGAAGATTTATGTTTGCAGGCTGCCAATACTGCCTTCCCCAGCCTCCTAGGTCATGTTGGCCAGCCTAGGCAGCCTAGCAGCCCTGTGAAAGGAAGCAAAATGAGGCAGTTTGGCAACCTGGTCAGCTCCCACTCTGGAACAGCCGATCCGACAGCAAGGGAAGAGCTTGTTCCCCCAGAGAAGACTCCTGCCAAGCGCATCCCTTGGGCCCCGTTCTCTGGGACTGGCTCCCATCAATCTGCCCCACAACCTGGGCTTCCTGGCATCGTCCCTGAGAAGTTCTTCGTGTTGGCCACAGCGGTGACATTTGAAATGTTGCAGTGGCTGAGAACATGGACACCAGTCAGCCAGCAAGGACAGAATACCATATTAAGCTGCTTGGGAATGTACAGGAGTTCTGTGCCAAGAGCAGGGAAGGCCAATTCCTTACACAGAGACACTCCTAGATAATGTCTTCATTTGCTTAGTTCTCTCTTTCTCTTGGATCTTCCAAGATCCCTTTGGATTTTCCAAGCACTTGGCTCTTCTTTGCTCTTCATTTTGTAGTAGCTCAGCTTGCAACAATGGCCCGGGGAGTATTTCCTATCACTCTCCCTCTCTGCTAGGAAATGCTCCCCCTACTACATTTCTAGATGCAGGAAAATCAGATCAAGCTAATGGTCAGCCTAGTCCAGTGATGGCGGATCTATGACACGTGTGTCAAAGATGACACGCCACGATGTTTTGGGTGACATGCTAGCATTCACCAACACCTGACAACAACTATTCTCCCTGTTTGAATTACCAAAGAAACTGCATTTGTTTTACTTGTATTTCATTTTTGTAATTATTTGATGTTTCTTTATATAATACATAGCACCACACGTGATTGGACTGTATTTTTTTAAAAAATAAATGAATATGTAAAAAGTTGTTTCTGTTTTCGTTGGGGGTGTGTGTGACATGCCAGCAGAGTCACGTTAGGCATTTTCCAAATTTTTGACACACTGAGCTCAAAAGGTTTGCCATCAATGGCCCAGTCCAACACTGTGTTGACCTCAAGGCCCTTTACTTCAGGGAAGCTACAAGCAGATACTTCATGCAATCATTCTAGCCTGGTTTTGCTTTTCAGCCATGGATTATTGTTGTTGTTGATGATAATGATAACAATAATAATAATAATAATGCTTTTGAATCCAGGTCTTTTATACAACCATGATCAATCCCCTTTTTTCTAGGCATCAGTTTGATCTCTGAGTTCCCAAAAATGAAGCCATGGACCATGGTTTCCGAATTCCTAATTTCCTAATGACCCCTATCTCTCTTGGTGTCACCAGGCACTGCACCCACTCTGATTTTTGTAAAAAAAGTTTCAGTTTTAAAAAACAGCAAGCTAGCATCACCCTCCAACATCATCTTTAGTTTCAAAAATGCTTCTGGCTCCATAAAGACTGCAAAGTAAAAATGCAAAAATGACTTCTGGCTCCATAAAGACTATTTTCTTTAGAAAACAGAAATGATGGGTATCTATAGTTTACTGCTTTCTTTGGAAATATCTGTCTTTATATGAAGAGTATAAGCTGCGTTTGGTGGTGAATATCCTGGAGGCCAGAGGGGTGTGTGGGCAGCAATCTCATCCCTTTGGTTAGTGCCAATCCACCACAGTAGACATTTTGTGAGAGTGCCAAAGAAAATGAAGTCAACATTCCAGATGTGCTCACTGACCCAAGGTTGGATATTACATGTCCATGTAATTTTGTTGGAAATAGTTTACCATGTCTTCTTCCAGGAAGTTACCTTGACTTCCAGTCTGCCCTGAAGCCCTGGGTACTCTCCAGTTCAAGTACTAACCAGTCCAACTCTGTTTAGCACTTCAGGTTTGGCCAAAGTTGGCTAGAAGCAGCTACCTCCCCAGGCTTATAATATGGTACATACAAATACGATGAGTAATTTTATTGAGAAAACTGAGTGCATGCAGCCAGCAAAGATACACACCTTTTCTGCATGAGACTGTCTGGAAACAGCATCCCCAGTCAGCATGGCTGCACGTTATGATGTGATATGTGTGTACCTCCAGTGTGACTAGGCTGCTATATACATTCAGAGTGTGCAAGGTGCATATACTGTACTTAACCTGTGTGCTTGGGGCCTGAGTGACAATTCCATTCTATTCACAAGCATAGGAGGCTGCGGTTTTGTGGGGATGCCACATGTGATGACAAGGGCTACCCTTCCATTGTGCCACACACAGTGAAGCGGCTTCTGACAGAGCCTGACCTCTGTGTTACGAGGGTCCCCATTTGGAAATCTGCCTTTGCCACACATTCACCAGATGGCCATTATCTCTTGGCCCTTTATCTGCAACATGCAGAGAATAATATGAGTCTTAACATTAACTGTTTTGAATCCTCTAACCTGCTATAAAAAAATTGAAATATTTCTAGGGAGAAAACCCTAGATGTTACACCAGCAACAGGCAAACATTGTTGGTCAAGGGCTGTCTTTTTGTTTAAATCCTATTTTGGAGGGGCAACAGGGGGGATGGCAGGGGTGTGATGATGGTACTAGAGGAGTAGTGGGCGGTGGGTGGGACAGAATTTCCAGGTCTTTTGTTTCAGAGGCTAAAACTATTTATTGTAGCTCCAAACATGTGAAGAATATTGAATTTGGGAAGGATAATCTGGAAAATCATGAACAGACTATGAAAACATTTGTCATCCCAAATTAACTACCATCTTGCTCTAACAATATTGAAATTTATATTTTGTTTATGTTTAATTGTTCCAAAACCCAAACATGATAATTTTCCCAGAAATTATTCATCTTCCCACTTCATGAGCCATGACTATGTATGTTAGTGTTATCATTCCAAGCTATTTATCAACTGATAGCAGTTCAGATCTTTCCCACATGAGTGGTATGAATTTAAGCTACTGCCAGTGGATCTGAAATTAATTTTATGCCCTGCCTTTTCACTGTGCCTTTTAACTACCCTAATAGAATCATTCAAGAGTCTAGGGAAATTAAATATCTTAGTGGCTCTTTGATTACCTTTACTAGTCCTTCCCAATCTGCTCTAAGTTTAGCATAAAAGCATCACTTATGGATAATACAAATCCAGTTCACAAAGATTTTAATCTGCTCCCCCCCATTTCACTGAGGATTAGAAACTTGACTCTTTAAAAATATTGCAATAAAACAATAAAATCTCAGCAACTACTCAATTTTGCATCTGGGAAATTCTGTATTACAAAGGAGATGACATGCAGCCATGAACAATGTTTGCTTGCTTATTTATTTGGTTGATATATAACCCATGTTTTCAACAACTGTCCTCAAAGCAGATTTCAACTGAAAAAAAAATACTGACTAGTTTTCTGCAGAAATCATCAAACTCTAAGGCAAGACTGAAACAAGAATATATTAAAACAAGCAATTGTCATTATAATGATAAAAGTTTGGTCTGGAAACTCCTTTTAAAATAGCTGATCTCTTGGATCTGTTGCTCCAAATGCAGGCAGATGTAATGGGAAGAAGGAATAACCTTGAGGAACAGGAGGAAGAGCCACCAATCAAGACAATTGTCGATAAAAGAAATGTGAGTCCAGGTCAGATTGGTAACCTGAGTAAGCATCTCAGACAAGACCCTCCCTAGTTCTCATGAAGATAAAGGAAGAGAGAGGGGAAGCACATTCAGACTTGCAAGATTCTGTTACTATAACCTTGTCATAAAAATAGTATTAGCTTGCATGACTTTGGTTTCCTAGACTGGATTATCCTGGAGGGCTGACAACACTGATTTCAGAGCTTGTGGGATGAGGGAGTCATTATCCCAAAAATGTGATGGCTTTCAACCTGATTTTACAGACCATAAATAGACCTGCCTCATCCAGAATCAGACCATCTAAATCAGGGGGTGGACAATGTATTGATAGACAGGCACTATATTTAACATTTTTAGAAGCCAAAGGATGTCATTGGATAGGGATATAACATAATTTTCATGTTTTCCATCTCAAAATGGTGGGAAACCACAATGCCAGTTTTGGCAATTGCATTCAGAGAAGTTTCCAGGGCCTGCAAAAAGTTTGGAAGGCATTGTAACTCTGGATCTTCAAGGTGCCCCCCACCATCTTGCTTAATATTGTCTACAGCAGCCTTCCACAATAAGTTACACCTTCCAATTTTATTAAGCTATAGTTAGATGCCCACCCCGCCAAGACCTTTTCATTCCTTACCACAAAGTATACCCCAGAAGCATACCTCAGAAGCTACTCAAAGTCATTCTCCATCATTTCCTCATTATAAGGAAAATATCTAATATGTGCTAGGTGATGCTTTGTAGGAACAACAACAGATCAAGAAAAATCCCTCTTTAAGGTTCAAAGTGGAAACATGCAAAGCAAAGTTAAAAAGAGAGGAGCATTTACTCAGGGAACTTCTTCTATTTTGTAGAAACCATGCTGGCTCTTCTTCAACAAAGTTGGTTCTCCTGGAGATTGAGCGATTCTTAGACCTATCATTGCTTTTAACCAATTTGTCCAAGATGGACAGGCCAACAGGTATGTGATTTCCTGTATCTCTCAGCACCATCTCTGGACTTTCCCCTTTATATATACCTCTGTCTCACAGACACAAATATACATACACACTTCTTCCCACTCCAGCACTTGGTTATAATGACCAATTTCTAGTCCTACATTAAAAAGAGAATTTGGTGATAATACATAGTTTAGTTTAGAAGTGAGTAATTTTAACATAAGGCATTTTCAGAATTTGATTTGCAGCTCACTAGCTGGGTTTCAAAGTGGGCAGATAAATGTAAAAGAACAAGACAACAGGGTCAAGTCAGGTGGTCCCTACAGTTGGCATAAAGCTGAATTGCTTCAGTGGATTTTAATATCACTGGTCTCAGCGAAGTATTGTGTTGTGTGGCAACTCCGGTAAGGAGATGGAAGGTTCCTGCTCAGATCCAGATGTGTATAACTAGAAAAAATGCATGAGAGATCTCAACTGGAAGGAAAGGATTCCTAAACCACAAAAGTGATTTCTAAACCACAAAAGAAGTGGTGATCTTTATAAGTCTGAGGACAGAATGAAGTCCATGAGTCAAATTTGTACAGGTCATGCTGGGCCAGATGAAGTCAGTGTGTAAGTTTCTCTTTTGCTTTTGAATGGCAACAGGGCCTAGAAATAATGGCAAGGCATATGGGCTTCTGCTGTAATGGTTCTCACATGGTCAGAGGACAACAACCTGATATCAGATCTGTCTGTGGCCAAGTAAGAGAGAGATGGCAACCAGGTCTCCTGCCCAACCATGTCTTGCTTAGCGTGGGCAAGAGAAAGAGACATAACAATTGGAACACTGGTTTTACTATAAATAGGACTCATAAATAGGACTTGCATTTGATACATGCCAGTCACTGGGATTATTCTGAAATGACTTCTTAGCTTTTCTACAATAAAACTCCTGATTCCTGGATTCTTGTGTACCTGTTTAATTGGTTCAGTTTAGCTTGCCATGGAAGGTTGAAATCTGGGGTGTACTGAAAGGCCGTTTGCCCATCCAAGTAAAATGCCCCTCAGAAGTCTATTATAATCTCTGCTTTCCACTTTGCTTCTCCCCACCACTATACAGACCAAGATGGAAACTCCATAACTCTTTACAGGAATACCAGAGTCCTTAGTTTCATGTTTCTGGCTCACTTGGGTCCTCCTCACCCAGATGATTCCATTAGGCATGTGCAGACTCTCTCCTTGGGATCTCTCTTTTGAACTACTCTTTCCTCTTAAGAAGGCTTATTCATTATTTGAAGAAAAAACACACACACACACACAGATGGATCTTATATATTGAGAAGAGTAGTAGTCTGCCCCCTCTTAAGATGACTGATTTGCAGGATTTGAGTTAGAATTAAAACACTGCAGATGTTCCATGAATGTATGAACAGTGGGTGTGGAGTATGGGGAAATGAGTTTGCTCCTGCGGTCCTTGCTTCTGACCTTCTCCATATTTTCACCAAAAGCCTAGGTGGAATCCATGAAGAACTGCATACATAATGACAGTACACGTGTGATTGGGTTTGGGTGGAGGAGGAGACAACACCCTGCCTTTTTAAGGTTTTCAGAACAGATTTATAGATTCAGAGCCCATAAAGCAGTTTCTCACAGCCCAGTTTCTTTTGTGGCCATGCTGATTGGGGATCCGTTAGTCCAGCTTTTGTGGAGGGCTGCAGATTGGGGAAGATTATGATATGCATACAACTTGCTTATGCCTAGGCCTTATCCTAACCTTTGAATGAGGTAGTGAAGTCCAGGGACAGAGATCAAATAGCATCAGTGACAAGAATGAGCCCTGGAAATACCAAAAGAAACATAGGAAATAACAGGAGTTGCAAATGCCAGTAAGGGAACTGTGCTTCTTTGAAGTCGATTAAGTATACAAATAAGGCAACAATATTAAGAGTGCAAAACAGCAAGAAATAAGTGTAGATAATCAATGGAATAGATTTTAGGCTAGGACCATACTTATCACTATCCATCCATCCATCCATCCATCCATCCATCCATCCATCCATCTGATTTATATCCCACCTTTCATGATGGGGAATTGCAATGCCAGAACTTGAAAGAATGGGACTGGAATGAGAGGCAAGACATACCACTAAATAAGAGTCTTCATTATTTGGACAATGAAGCACTATGGATACCCCTGAAACTCAGCTTGTTGGAAAATAACTGGACTGTCTTGGTAACTGTCATTGTGCAATTCATAGTAGTCATTCTTCAGGATTTCAGCAAGGAATCTTTCTCAGTCCTGCCTGAAGAGGGAACTTGCAGTTTTTGTAAAGAATGTAAACTAGTGGAGTTTGGCCCTTCCCCAAACAGCAAGTAAGACAACTTATATTCAGAACATTGATTCACCTAGTTCTATCTAAACCTGTGTCTTTCAGTTGCTGCTTACAGAACTTCCAGCAGCCCTTGCCAGGATAGGCATTAGTGAGGGATGCTGGGAGTTGCAGTTCAGTACTATCTGGTGAGTCATATGTTGTTGCAGGTCCTGGTCTATACTAACAGCAGCCCTCTAGGATTTGGAGAAGGCTTTATTTTTCCTATCACTATCTGAAGGGGTACAAGGGATTGTACTTGAGAACTTCTGCATGGAAAGCTTATGGTCTATCACTGAGTTATGGGTCCTTTCCAAATTACCAGCCCCTGAAACAGCTGTGTAACATATTCTTTGAAAGGCCTATCTTCAAGCCATCATGGTGTTCTGTGCCTGGTTTTTGAAGACCAAGTGTTACCACCCAGTGGTGTCTACTGGGTTTGTCTGGTACCACATCATTTTCTGAAGCTCCTGGCTAATTTCACAGCCAGGAAACATAGTACAACCACTGACTCATCATTCACAGCATTTTGCTAACACTTTCTTGTGGGAAACTCAGCATTTTCCCTGATGCGAAGGCCACCTTAACTTCATCTCCTCCTCCACAATGTTTAAGAGTTGATGAGAGAGATATAATTTATGGAAACTGGGGAGGCATGGAAATGTGTTAGTATGAATGTTCCTGCATTTGTAGCTTTCTGTGTTGGGGTGTGGATGGGGAACCTTAGGCTTCTTGAATTTTTGACCCATTTATACTTGTCCTTAATGTCAGTGCTAATTTATGCCATACATAAGTGATGGCTGTTATTCTCACACCTTGTTTTGTGTGAGTTCCAGTTTTACAGCTGGAATGTAGAGGTGCTTATCTTGAGAACTGCCAGAGGAGGGGTGACCCCAAAAAACAGTGCTTAACATTCAAAGGTCAAAGACAGCCTTGGGGCAATAGAATAGGATCTTCTAATTAGGCAATGCCTTAACTGAGATGTCATGAGACATTCTTATTTTTATTGCTTTATTATTATTGTTAATAGCTCCTTTTCTTCCTGAGTACTCAAGGTAGTGCATATGAGAAAGGCAGTCTCCTTTCATTTTTGGTTCAAAACAATCTCATCAGGTAGATTGAACCAAGAAACAGTGACTTGTCCAGAGTAATTCAGCAAGCTCCATGATCAAGTGGGGTCTGGAACCCAGTTCTTCAGTGTTTCTTCAGTGTACCTTGAATATTACAATACATGGGGTCTTAGAGTATGGAACAGATTTTAATTCAAAATAGTTAACCTTTTACATCATCCGAAGCTGCAACGTACCTGGGTCAATTCCTGTTATTCTGACTCCTGGAGAAAGACACCCTGTGATTGGTTGGCAGGCAGTATGAAGCCTCTGTATTGGCCATCCATAAATATAAACAAACCAAGAGCCTGGAGGTATATTTTGCTTGCTGTGCCTCCATCTTCCCACAAGTATCTTAAAAGATCTTAAGACTCTAGAATATAGCAAAGATCTGCCTTTGGTTATGGTCTCCCACAACCTCTGCTTTGTCATAACATTTCTGAAAAGCCTGGCTCCTACTCCATGTACTTGGGAGAACTCAAGAGCTGTAAATTGATGATCCCCACACCCTCTTTTGATTCATGTCTACATATCGTACAAATAGCTGTAAGTAGAGAATGAGAGGGTGGAATTTAAACTCCACTAAGTCAGCTGGAAAAGGCATAAATTTTGAGGGGATGTAGGCTGGGAATTTTGAGTGAGTCTGGATGAGATCAGTATGAGATTACAGCTGGGTTCAACACAGCAGCTTAACCAGGTAAGTTAAGGAAAGAGCATATTTAGGAATCCATTACCCCAATCAGAACTGGAGCAAATAAAAGGCAGTTTTAACCCCAAAGTGGACCAGAGCAGTTAAGAATGAAACATCATCCCCAGTCAGCCATTTTGTGTGAAGCGACCCCCAAAATTGTGGGGCAGTGATCAAGCCCTGACTAGTTACTCCTCCAAGGAAATGAGAAGGTAGAAAGTGCAAATTGCAGCATTACAAAATTCACAGCCAAAGCCAGCAACATAGAATTCCCCTTTCAAGCCATGTCTATTGCTGTCCACATGACCAATGGAGTAGAGGCCCTTGGTATAATGAAGACTTGCCAGCAGTCTTATGGTATTAGGATCATAGAATATCAGATAGGACTGGCAGAAGTGAGCAGATCTCTACACTCCCTAAAATGGTAGTCCTGAATCATTTACTATACAGTAATTTCATATTGCTGTACTGGATTAGGAGTGACTGGTTAAAGGTGTTTTATGAGCCCAGCCCATAGCTGCATTTGCACAACATATTTAACCCGGTCAGTAGAAGACTACTAGCTGCATGCATGCCGCATGCTAACCTAGTTTTAACCTTGGCTATTATGTGTATATCCGCTTTAGTCCAGCACATTAGTTTATGATTCAATGTATTTTGCTTAGGCAGATATTACATTATCCTGTAACCAAGTGAAATGTGTTGTATAAATGCAGTCTGTGTGTCATAAGAAAATATATGTTTGCATGGTGGAGGAATTACCAATGTAATACTGATTTGGATGCCAAAAAAAGTCCCCCTCATCCCATGAAAAGCTTCTCTTAAAATGAAAAGGTAACTGTGAGTCAGTAAGAACACAAGGACCGAACTGCAGTTCTGTGATTTCATTTCTTGCTTTTTGTTATTTTTCAAAAGTGACATACAGCTATGGATGGCCATAAGTACTAGGGCAAGCTTCCCTCTGCATAAATACATACCCTTGCCTGCTTCATCTTCTTCTGGTGCTTCCTCTCTTGCTGCCCCACCTTCAGTCTCTCTAGATTCTTTCTCTTTCTTCTTCATCACATGACTGTCTAACAAGTTGCACGTACCAAGATAATTTCTCTCTCTTTTTCCCCTACAAGCAACAGAGTAGACAAGAACACTGTTCTTGAAATGTATAGAACCAAGGAGAAAGTCAAACAGATATAGGCTGGATTTGCATAACGTAAGATTTAGATAGACTCAGAATAAGGTGGCTTTTTCCTGCAATGAAGTTTTATTGAAGCATTTTTTTACAGAATGAAAACATTACAGATTTTAAAAAAAGGAAAGAAAAGAAAAATAATAAGTAAATAAGAAAGAAAGAAAGAGAAAAGAAAGAAAAAGAAAAGAAAAACAAGGATGTAAAGGAGTGGCTTCCAATGTTCTTTACAGCAGTTATAAATGCATTTATATTTTATCCTCTGCCTCTAAGGTTGCATCATGGCTCCATGTTTTCCATATTCTACCGTTTCTAATCATCAAACCCATAAATCATAAGTTCATTTTTTTCTGTTTTCAGCAAAAAGTCCATAAAGGGTTTCCAGTCACTAATAAATGTAGTTATTGTCTTTTCTCTAAATCAAACAAGTCAATTTTGCCATCTCTGCTAATTCTGTCATCTCCATTCCTCCCTTATGGGTATTCCACAGTCTTTCCATTTTTGTGCAAATAATAGCCTTGCAGCAGTTATCATATACAAAAACAATCTTCCATAAGTCTTTTCTAATTGTCTGTCCATTAGTCCCAGCAAGAAAAGTTTTAGTTGCAATACTGTAAGGTGGCTTCTTCTATTCCTAAAAATATTACTTGATCAAGATTACAGGGAACCCAATGTCATATCTAAGGGGCACACTAAGAATTTGTTATAACAGGACACCCTAATTCTAACCCCAGAATCCCTCAGACTACCATATTTTAATTTGGTAGCAAAGTGTTCACTTACAGAAATGCCATTTTTCATCCAGGAAAGAAAGGAAATTGATCTATTAAGCTTCTTAAATCTAATAACACTTTTGTATTATTAAAAGATTGAAAATGCTGGCTTACTTCCCACCAGTTATTCTGTGGCTCTTGGCTGCAGAAAGGGGAAAAGAACTACTTAAAAAGTATGGCCCACAAACAGAAAAAGGATTATCTGACCCTGATAGACACGGAAGCTTACTGTTGCAATGGAAATGTCAACCCACATCTTTTCAGAAAGTTTGTTTGCCAAGCCTAAGTTAATTATTAACAGTGTCTACTACACCCTCCCATGGAATCATCTTTGGTAATCCTAAATTTCAACCAAAGTTCAAGTTTCATATTGAACTTTTCTGCCTTTTGAAAACCTTTATTTTTTTTCAGGGATTTTAAAAGCTGTTCCTTAAATGAACATCTTACACAGACAACAAATACTGCAAGGCAGCCCCTATTTCTGAACCACTGGGTTGAGGAAGTCTTATTGGGATGCAAGGGGAAATGTCTCCAAAAAATCTGAAGTCCAGAGAACCCAACTATTAAGTACATAAAGACTTGGTCTTCTTGTGACTGGGGTTCTGACAGACCAGCCAGAAAGGAGTACATATCATAAAATATCATGACATTTCTTCATCTGAAGGTGATGAGGGGTTTATGTCAAATGGCAGAGAATTGCTTCTCTGAAGCCTGTATGTTTGCTTTATCAATAAAATTGTGTATTTAAATTGACGTGTGATTATTTCTATGAGGTCTTTCAAGATGTCGGAACATGAAAAATGCTAAAGAGCATTCATCCCTATGCATATTTCTAACCTTTCCTTTTGGGGGAAGTTACTGAAACAATGGGACTGCAGTTACAGAGAGCTCAAAAAGATACAAGTTATCTGGATCTCTGGCAGTCTGAGTAAAGATCTGGGCATAAAATAGAAACTGAGCTGGTCACTCTAATGGATGACCTTTTGTGGGGCTTGGATGGAGGTGGCACGCCCATCTTTATCCTCTTAGATCTCTCAGCATCTTTTGATTCTATTGACCACCTGTGAGGGCTAGGAGTTGGAGGCACGGTATTGCAGCAGTTCCAATCTTTCCTGAATGGGTGGGTCTGGAGAGTGGTTGTGGATGGGGAGAAATCGGATCCCACCCACAACCCTTATGGCTGTGTCCCAGGGTTCAGTCTTCTCCCCTATCAGTTCAACATGTACATGAAAACACTGGGAGAGATCATTTGCCAGTTCAGGGTGAGGCGTCATCAACATGCTGATGATGCCCAGTTATACAGCTACACACCAGGCCCATTGGGAGATGTGATGGAAATCATATCCCAGTATTTGGAGTCTGTCAGAGTTTGAATGGGGAAAATCAGGCTCAGACTCAGCTCAAACAAGATGAAGTTGATTCAGAGACCAACTGATTCCAGGGCTGCACCAACTTTGCTCTTGATAGGGTTGTGCTGTCGTGGAAAGAGCAGGTTTGCAATCTGGGAGTCCTCCTGAATTCTTGGCTCCTGATCAAAGATCAGGTGGAGATTGTGGCCAAGAGGGCTTTTGTGCAGCTTTAGCTAATGTACCAGCTGCCACCTTAACCTGGAACAGGATGATCACTCATACCCTTGTGTTCCCTCAGTTAGATTACTGTAACTCACGTTGTAGTGGGATGCTCTTGAAGATTCCCAGAAACTTCAGCTGGTCCAGAATGCAGCAGCATATGTGCTTAGTGGTTGGTCTCAGTACTACCATGTTAGGCCATTGCTGCACAAGCTGCACTAGTTACCAGTAGGTTTCAGAGTGCAATTCAAAATATGGTTGCTACCTATGAAGTCCTATATGGCTCAGGGGCTGGGTATCTTAGAGGCCACCTTTCTCTAATTGTTTCTGACTACCCTACCTAAAGTAGGGAGTGCCTGCTGAGGATCCCCACCTAGCAGGAGGTGCAGCACAAGGGAGCTTGATGATGAACTTTCTGTGTTGAAGCTCCCCTCCTCTGGAACAGCTTCCTCCTTGAAGCGTACAAAGCCTTCACCCTCTCAGTTTTCCAGAATCTGGTGAAAACATGGCTCTTCTAGAAGGTCTTTGGGGATTGTGGTTTCCAATAGAAGAGAATACATGTAGCTCAGGGTTGAACTGTGGAGTCCTTGGGGTTCTCTGAGCTTGGTTGTTTTCTTGCAAACGTTTCATTACCTGGCTAGGTAACATCTTCAGTGCTAGAATGGGATGGGGTTTGCTCTCTGTTTATATACTGCGGCAGTGTTGGTGGGAGTGGGGGGGTTGTTTTATTTTTTTCCCTTCTGATAGTTCCTTGATTAGGGTATTGTTTACTGCTTGATTGTATGTCTGGTGATAATCCTGGTGTTAATCTCTGCTTATCTGGGTGATGATTGCTAGTGTTTGTTTATTTCAATTTATATGGGATTCCTCTCTTGCCAAAGCAACTGTGTTTAAGTGATGCCACTTCTGAATTTTATATTTTTAGTTCTGTATTTTGATTGTAATTTAATCCTTTATTTGTATCTTTTAAAAAATTTCTATAAGCTGCCTGGAGTCTGGATAGTTTCAGGAGGTTAGAAAAAAATACAAATAAATAAATAACGCCTGGTAATGTAAGGAGCTTTGGGCTGTGTGTTCCCTATTTCAAGACAGCACAAAACATAATTATAAACTATCCAGAAACAGGTCAACAGCTGGTTTTCAGGACTGAAGACCTATACTTTTCATAAGCCTGCAAGAGTCAGTTTCTCTAGAAATAAAAATAGCAGTGCCCAGCAAAGATCAGGAATAACAGACTGATCTCATTGTTATTTCTACATTTGCTAAAGAGAGTCGTGCAAAAAAGTTCATTTTATCAGTGATAGATGTACTATTGAAATATTTCCCACTGCCATTTTATCTATCAAGTTGGGGAGAGAGGTATCTGTGGCTCTTTGGAAGAGCTTCCATATGGGGTGTGCAACTTGAAAATTACAAAGACGGGTAGAAACCAGATCAATGAAGAAACTTTTACAGCATTACACTGTTCAGTATTTTGTCACTCACAGTAAAGTCAAGGTGGATATCATTGAGAGGCTTAACCATATTCTGGAAACTAAGGTCTGGAAATTCACACTAACCAGTACATAGACATTTTGGCTGTCATTTGGTGCTGCGGCCGCACTTATCCGTGTAGCATCCAGACTGCCCCTGAGAATGAACGTGGTATGTGGGTAAGAGGATATGGGGAAATTTTAAAGGGCAAAAGGAAGGAGAAAATCTTTTGGTTAGGAGATTATGTCAGAATACCTTGACTGAAGGAAAGATTTGAAAACGGCTACCAGCAAGCCTACACGGATGAAATATTCATAACCAAAGAATTGGGGATAAGGTGTGGAAGAGTTGTATTAAAAATCTTAGTGGTTCATCCACACAGACTTTTAATACAACCTTCCACTATAAAAGGTGCCCTCTGACCATGTATACAACTGAAAAAATGCTCAGAAAAAAAAAGGCAGGAGAATACAGACAAATTTTAGTCAACTGGGTTGGCAGGCCAGAGATGTTCAATAATCAGGTTCAGGTGATATGCCAAGGTTCTACATCACCCTACCCAACAATGCATTGGCTGATGCATTCCCCAAAAACACGTTCAACTTTCACTATTTAATTAGCAAGACTGCTGGATGTTCCAGGGTCATGGGAAGTAGGGCTTGTAGAGTTATAGTATCCACACATTTAGAATACTGATTTCAGATGCATGATCTGAAATTGCTAGTGAGGAAAAAAAAATGAAGCATTGGATTTTTTCTTTGGGACATGGCCACTATGCCAGCATCCCTGAGCTATTGGAAAACACCAGGAGCCTTGCAGTATATGAGATAGCAACACTGCTCTCATGTAATCCTGCCCTTTGGTCCAGAAGTTCGGAAATGGAATCTTAAAGCAACTAACTATATTCCTTTCTAATAAGTAAAGGGACTTGTCCAGGCAGTTGCCAGGAGTCAACACTGACTCAAAGGCATGGGGGGGGGGGGGGGGAAGAGAAGAATTTGTTTATGTGTTAGGACTCTTCCCCAGATACCATGGCAAAAAATGGCCGTTTGCAGCTGACATTACTGGAGGCTTCAACACATTATATGTTCATATCAACACGGTAGAGCATCAGATGGGGATTTCATTGTGCTGTTATTGCGCTGAGTATCTGTGCGAGGGCAAAACAGCGATTTTATCACTGTAACTTATGATAAGACCCATTATATTCCAGGGAGCAAACATTACATTGATACCATTACTGTGGAATTCAAAACCAATCAAAACAGAAACATCTGTTTTTATCACAGGAAGGTGGTTGTTAAGCATTTCAGGCCACAGAAAAGTGAAAGATGGTTATAATCAAGGAGTATGGGAGCCTTCAAAATTTCATGGCTGGTACAAGCTGGTAATAGCTGATAATAGCTGCAAGGGCACAAATGGTAATAGTCTCAAAGGCTTTAAAGGAACCTCCATCACGTACAGGACAGACTTAAGAGGATTGTTCTGTGGACTTTTTAGAAAACCAGTGTCTTTTCTGAGGAAAGGTCTAGAAATCATTAAGTGCTTGAGATGTCTGCAGTCAAGAATATAGCCTGGTGGTTCATGTCCTGTGTTGTTGAAGGTGTGCCGGGAAACTTGAGAATGGCCACGGTCAGGAAGTGTGATGCATGGGGTTTGTCAGCCCCAGTTAAAAAGAGGGAGGTTGTGAAAGAACCCTATCATATAAAACAAAGGTGTTCTTGGAAGAGGAATCTCTATCACAAGCAGGACATGTTTTAATTCAAAAGGGTCTTTATCCACGAGGCATCTGAGAAATGCATTAAATCTGAAAAGGATCTTTTTCAATTGACACCCACACGAACCAGTATTGAAAACAGTATGTTTGTTGAAATTCCCCCCTTACCAGATTATCACCCAAAGCGCCCCCCCCCGGAATTTTCCTTACCAGCCAAAGCAAAAATTACATGGATTTAATACCCTGTTGTACATGGATTGCAAGATTGTAAAGGCTGATAGTATAAATATTGACAAAGGTGCAAGGTGGCCCTGGTCAACTACCCAATAGCATTGCTGTTTCATCTGATGGACATTACTGTGGGGGACTGCCTCATCACACACAGCCCCCATTGCTATTCTTATCCAGTTATGACTGAACTGATTCCCAATTTTGGGGGTGATGCACTGATTACAGGGTTTTCTAAAGATGACTCTGCTCACAGGGAGTGTATTTTGCTGCTGGCTGCTGGCAATCCCAGTTTTAAGGCTAGAGCAAGACTTGTCAAGGCTGGTAGATGTAAATGAGATCTGCTGGAGCCATTGCATCGCAATCCATTTTTTCAAGACAAGCTGCTGATTAAAAGGCTTGATGTGAAAATTAAAGTGGGTAAGGCAGCAGGCTAGAAAGCGGGAGACTATGAGTTCTAGTCCTGCCTTAGGCATGAAAGCCGGCTGGGCGACTTTAGGCCAGTCACTCTCTCTCAGCCCAACTCACCTCGCAGGGTTGTTGTTGTTGTGGGGAAAATAGGAGGAGGGAGTATTAAGGTATGTTTGCGGTCTTGAGTTATTTATAAAAATAATAAAGGCGAGATAAAAACAATCCAAAAATCTAAAAGTCATACAAGCAAAAATGAATTTTGTCTGGTGAAGGAAGGCAAGGAGGACTTCAGTGTGTAACTCTTAGTAGCCTGTCACTTTGTAAAACATGTGAAAGAAGAACTAGGGGTGCACTTGGGCCACATAAAACCTTTACTGACATCCAAAGCCTTGTTTCCCTAGTGTTAGAAAGAAGGTCTATAGCATTCCAGCAGGCAGTTTTGAGTGCAATTGGGAAAACCTACTTCTGGATCAGCTGCCTAAAATATTAGTGATTGCATTTGAAGCAGTGCAGTCTTTAGTGGTGATTATGGTAGAACCCTTTCCAATTTCAAGCACTTCAGTGTTAATTTTTGTGCCCTGTCTTGTGATAGTGAACAAATCCCAGCAAAGCCTCTTCAGCTTAATTATGAGTGGGGCCTTTTGTGAGGAAATACATGGAGATAGCTACGTAAGACAGATTGCTATTAATCAATCAGGAGGAGTTTAGCCATGGCTACACTTTGTACTGTTTTGAGTTGAGCCTTGATCAAGGGTGCTCTGAGCATTTGATGAAATTAGGAATGGGAATCTCAGAGCTAAGATTAGGTTTGCACAACCCCTCCTCAAATAGTCAGTACATTTCTTTATGTAATCTTTAAAAATCAAATTGAAATCAGTCATACAAGAAATATACTTTTTGATTATATGAGAACATGGACATGCTACAACTCCTCTGCTTGTTCTCTAGAACTCCAATTTTCTAGAGGTCTATCCATGTGTTCCAAGAAGATAATCTCTAAAAAAAATGTTGGTTTAATTGCAAATACCCATCCTCAAACTTGGCTGGCTCTCTACTTCCTTCTTTTTGGATATGGGCATTTAAAAAAAATTCTTATGAAGGACTTTTGGACAGCCCTACGCTTCCTGGAACCATAGTAAAATTTTTAGAGCAACAGACTGGGGAGCAGACATTCCATCAATGACAACTACAACATCTTCCTGTGGAGACTTATGGCCAGAATCGATGGCCATAACCCTCCACAGATGTTTAGAGTTGTACTCAGAGGATATACATGACTAAATAGTAAGGAAGTTTGTAAAAGGTATAACAGCCACGCAGGGACCACGGGCCGGGGTCACATATCAATGTATGCAGGGTGCATGCCTTATGGTCAAATAAAAGTACTGTGGTTTTTGTTTATATTTCAAACTGAGCCAGTCACCAAACTTGAACAAGCTTCTAGACTTAGATCAGGAAGAGGTGTCAGTAAATCGTCCAAAGGTGGCATCAGCTTTAATTGCTATAGACACAATCAGTTTTTTCACTTGGTCTTTAGCAGATGCAGAACCCATCATAGTCTTTGGAACATTCGCTTTCATTTATGGGTATTCATAAATTCATCTCAACCTTTAGGTTCTTTCTTCTCAGCAAGGATATCATACTGTGCCAAGTCTAAATATTCACCAAGTCTAAATATTAGTGCTGTGATAATATCAGGCTAAAATGCTATGATGTTGCTTAATTTTGTTCAGCAAAGATCTGACATTTCTCCTGTAATGTGTGCTTATGACACTTAGGACCTCTTGGATTGGTATCATGTGGTGATCTTCTGGTGGTGCTGGTGCTGGTTGAGGATGCTATGACTCCTTTGAGTGATAAAAGAGATTTAGTTTGTCTTTTCCAGATTCATTTTGTCCAGTCAATCCTAGGAACTTCTACAATGCAAAATTGTAGTTTTATCTTCTCATCCCCAAACAAATCTGCTCTTTGAGTAATATCCAACCAGTTAACAGCCATACTCCCAATAGCAGATGTTCTACAATGCAATTGTTTTATCTGGCAACATGGTACCAGATAAATACTCTCAGCATAGTCCACTGTGTACCCAGCAAACAGACAGTGGAATACCATCACCTAGTTAGGGTCGGATAAAGCCTTCTGACCATGTGATTATCTACTTTTTCTTTTTGAGTGAGATCCTTCTCTCTCTCAGCTTTTTAGTGATGCTTTGCTTTAAAGTCTGGAATTATTCAGAAGAAGGTTCAGAAGAAGACTTCCTTTTCAAGTGTTGAGGGCTATTTCTGCTGTTGCTCCCACCAGGTCATTATTAGCACTGCATAAGATAAGTTTCCTCTATTTTGGTCTGGCCTTTATAGCACCTTTAACAGCCCCCAGTTTCTGCATACCATTCCTGACAACATGGCAAAATGAGTGTTAGGTGGCTAAGCTTTTGCTTTTTTACTCCTTTTTTTTGTAGTGCAAATAGCCAGCCAATCAGGAGGAAAACAGCACTGCTCTCTGTCTGTAGACTTTGGGGGTTGTGGCTCCCAAATCTCCCAAAAGATAACCTTAGAGTTGTGGGTGGCATACTGAGAAACTTCTAAAAAGTACTGTGTGTTAGTGGGGTAGATCTGCCATGCCAGTGGGACAATCTGTATCTGGTCATGGGGGCAGAGAAATAAACTAGGTACTTGGAATATAGAGTGACTGAGAGGTTTTGGAGAAAGAGAATAATGCTTAAATTTCTGTGGCGTACATATTGTCTAAAGTATTTTTCTATCTGATTACAGTAACAGGCTGAGGACATCAGATCATTTATCATTGCTAAATTCATTTTATTTGGTGAAAAAGGACACATTATTTTCAAAAGCAGATGGGAGAGCTTCCATAAACTTAATATATGGAGATTTATTAGGCAGGTCTGTATACAAAGGTTGTCAACAATTGTAAATATTTTGAAGCATGTGAGACAACACAGCATCACTATGTTCACTACTTGTTAGTAATACATCACTATTTGTTTGATAAAAAAACAATTATCCAAAATTGGATAGTCCACTTACCATACAAGAGAATGAATGTACAAACTGCACATTTTTTTGAAACAACATACAATTCATATTTGTCATGGTGATACCTAGATATTCCTCAATCTTAAAACCCATTTTATTCATCAATTCTGTTTGATCTTCTATTTTCATATTTTTTGTTAACATCTTCGTCTTCTGTTGATTAATCTTGAAACCTGCTAATGCACCAAATTCTTTTCATTTGCCCATTAATATTTCAATTCCCTTTAAAGGATCTTCCAGAACCAACACCAAGTCATTTGCAAAAGCCTTAACTTATAAGTTTCTTTTTTAATCTTTACTCCCACAGTCCTCTCATTTTGTCTTATGTCTCTATTCAGTATTTCAAGAACCAAAATAAACAAGAGAGGAGACAGTCGGCATCCTTGTCTTGTTCTTTTTTGTGTCTCACAGGGTTTTGTTAGATCTCCATTAACAATTGTTCGTGAAGTGTAAATCGATCTTACCCATTTTATAAATTCACTCCAAAATTCATATCTTCCAAAACCTTGAACAAGAAAACCCACTTCTCTGCATCTAAGAAAATCAATGCAGCTTGTTTTTCATTATGGTGCTCCAAATATTCCAAAATGTCCAACACATTTATAACATTGTCCTTTAACTGTCTTTTAGGTAAAAACCTACATTGATCCTCATGAATAAATTCTTGCAAAATTATTTTAAGTCTATCAGCTAGAATCATTGTGAACAACTTGTAGTCATTATTCAATAATGATATCAGCCTATAGTTTCTTATTAAAGTCAAATCTTGTTCCTCTTTAGGTATTAATGCTATATTGGCCTCTTTCCAACTCTCTGGCATCTTTCCTCCTTGTAAGATAGAGTTCACTGTGTTTTGTAAAGGTTGTAAAAGTTCATCCTAAAAATATTTATAATAAGAACTTGATAATCTATCTGGTCAGGCACCTTTCCTAGTTTAATCTTTTTATAGCTTCAGAAACTTCCCTTATTGTTATCTCTTCTTCTGGAATCCTTGTAAATTTTGTTTCTTTAGATATTCATCTACTTTCTCTAGAGAGATGTTGCTTTCTTTAGACAAACTGAAACAATATTGATGAAATGCTTTTTGTATGGCTGCATTGTCCATGAATACAGTATCTCCCTCATTTTCTTTTCTTTTTCTTTTCATAATTTATATGCCAGCCACTTCCCTGGTTTATTTGCAAACTCAAACATTTTTTGATAAATGCCATTGTAGAAACTTAATTTGTTGAGAAATACTTATCTTCTCTGGCAATTTCTTTAATTCTTCTTCTTTTCTCTTTATTTAAACCAAAATAGCTTGGGTTTTCTCTTGACTCTTCTTTTTAGGTTTACTATTATGTTGTATAAAATAATCTCTAATAAAAGCTTTACTTGCATCCCAAACTATTCTTAAATCAGTACCTTTACCTAAATTATTTTCAATATATATATATTTTACAATCCTCCACTATTGCTTCTTTCTGTAGCAACATTTCATTTAGTCTCCCATCTAAAAGAATTAGATTTTCTTTTATACACCAAACTCACAGGATTATGATCCGAAAAAATCTTTGGTAATATCTCTACTTTATAAACCTTAGTAGCCAAGTTCTTTAAACTCCAAATCATGTCTATTCTTGAAAAGTAGCTATCTTTCATAAAAGTAGGTATACTCCCTTGAATTGCCATTTCTCTGTCTCTATATATCAACCAGCCCTAAATTGTCCATCAAATCAAAGAAAACTTTTGGTAATTTACCCTGAGTGATTTTAATATTTTTCTTAGAAGGTCTGTCCAGTTGTGGGAAGATTGCTCCATTCCAATCCCCCATGAAAAACCAATTTTTGTAAGACAAACTTACTAATTTCTCCATACGACATTTATAAAACAATACTTTGTCCTCATTTGGGGCATAAATGCCCCAAATTTGGGGCATAAATCTTAATTATAGATGTATTATGTATTTTATATATATTTATAGTTTTTCTAGTTTTAATGTTTTTTGTAAGTCATCCAGAGTCCCCTATTGTGGGGGAGATGGGCGGGGGAGAAATCCAACAAACAAACAAACAAACAAACAAACAATAAATTCCCAGTATCAAAGTCTTAGTCCCATGCAAATTAACTTCTACTCCAAGAAATCTATCATGCTCATCAGTCAATACAAGTTCTGGTTTTAGTTGGGGATTTATATACAAAATAACCTTCCTTCCTTCCTTCCTTCCTTCCTTCCTTCCTTCCTTCCTTCCTTCCTTCCTTCCTTCCTTCCTTCCTCGCTGAAATAAATTCTTCACCTATTTTTTATAAATGACATATTTTATGTTCTTTTTTCTAATATGTGTCTCTTGTAGGAAAATTATATCTTGTTTTAATTTTTTCAAATAATTATTTTTTTCCTCTTTTGAGGAGCATTTGCTCCATTTATATTCCAGGTTAAGCATTTTTAATCCATAATCAAGCTAAAATTTTAGAAAAATCAGTACCTGTAGTGCCTAGTTCAGTATCATCCCTTTCAATTCTCCTGTTGCACCTGTTGGAATTTTTGGGTAGTCTCCTCTGACATTTGAATCTCCTCCAATTCCTCTTTGAATTTTTCTAGAAATTCCCTCACCTTCTGGACAGAATTCAATTGAAACCTCTGCTGTTTAAAAGTAAAAACCTGTGATGGAATGGAATTATGAAGGCCGAGCTCAGGGAGATAAACATTTTCTTAGCTCACCAGAACCGCGTGGGAGGAACAAGAAGATGAGATTGGCACCTCCCTGAGGAATTCACACTGTTGTGGCTGGAGGACTTTGGGAACTGGGGTTTCAGTCTGGGAAGATTCTTGCTAGAGGTTGTAGCTAATAAACATAGCTGGACTGAATTTACATGGTCTCTTGGAGTTCCTTGGGCTAGGCCTGACATCAATCTTCCCAGACTCAAACCCAGTTCCCAAAGTCCTCCAGCCACAACAGTGTGAATTCCTCAGGGAGGTGCCAGTCTCATCTTCTTGTTCCTCCCACACGGTTCTGGTGAGCTAAGAAAATGTTTATCTCCCTGAGCTCGGCCTTCATAATTCCATTCCATCACAAAACCACACCTTTCTATTTGTCCCATCAAAATGGGATCTTTTTCTGCTTTAATCTCTCAGTCAAAAAAGAATACTCTTTTTTCTTACGCAAAATTCTAATAGGAATTTCTTTAAGAACAATTATATCTATATTATCAATCTTCAGTCTTGTATTAAAATGCTGCTGCAAAACTTGATCCCTTGTCTTCTTCCTGACAAAGTGCACCAAAACATCCAATGGAACATTTCTTATTCTCGCAAATCTTATATTTATTCTATATATTTTATCAATTTCTGCTTCTGTATCATCCAAATTTGCTAACACTTTATTAATCTTTTCTCTAATATCTTTACCAGAATCCTCTGGGATTGCTCTAAGTCTCAAACAAAATTCCTTCTCTCTCAACTCCAGTAGAGCCAGATTATCTAGTTCTCTTTCCAACTCTTTGTCTATAATTTCTCTCTTACTCTCCAAAATTTCCACTTTGTCATTAATTTGTTTTACATCTCCAGACACTTGTTTTACAGAGCTTTCCATCTTCTTAACTTCTTTCATCTCCTTTTTCATCTTGTTAAGACATTGAATGAAGTTTAAAAAGATATGTTAAGATGGGAGAAACTACAACTGTCGTTGCTGGGGAGAATTTCTGTGATAAAAATGAATGTCTTGCCTAGAATGATGTTTTTGTTTCAGATAATATCTGTTTTGACAACTGATGCACCCTTTAAACAGTGGAAGAAGGATATATCTAAATTTGTGTGGTAGGGGAAAAAAAAAACATAAGTTAAATATAGGTGTTACAAGATGCAAAAGAAAGAGGAGGATTGTATTTATCTGATTTGAAAGTGTATTTTTGCAGTTTGCGGTTTGGTTTGGATGAAAGAGTGGGTGTTGCTGAGAAATATAAGGCTTTTGGAGTTAGAAGGACATGACCTGAAATTTGGGCAGCATGGATATTTGTGGTACAATAAAGTCAAGGTTAATGTGGATTTTAAAAATCATTATGTTAGAAGTGCCATATTGAGAATATGGAATAGATACAAACCCAGGTTGTACCCGAAAACACCTTTGTGGCCCTCAGCACAAGAAGCACTTTATAGATGAGAAAAAACAGAGAAACATAAATGGTTAACTTACTGTGAAATACTAGAATTTTGTCAAGGGGAATGTAAAATAAAATCAAGAGACGATCTGGTGGCAGAGGGATATAATTGTCAATGGTTCTCTTATTTATAATTATTAGAAAGATTTAAAGTAGACAAAAGAATTTATGGTTTTGAACATTTTAAGACTGAGTTTGAAATAGAATTGTGTACAAATGGTGAACATGTAATTGCTAAAATGTATAAACTCTTATTGAAAATTGAAACAGAAGAAAAAGTGAAAGAATGTATGATAAAGTGGGCTAAAAAATTTGGTTATAATATACAGATGGAACAATGGGAAAATATGTGGCTGAAAGGATTGAAATTTACGCTGTTATAATCTTAAACAGAATTCTAATAAAATGATGTACTGCTGGTATATGTCATCAGAGGAATTGTCTAGAATGTATAAAGGCACTTCAGATTAATGTTGGAAATGTGAACAATAAGAAGGGACATTTTATCATGCTTGGTGGACGTGTAAAAAAGCTAGAAAATTCTGGATTCAAATACATACACTGATTCAGAGGATTTTAAAGATTAATATACAATTGAAACCAGAGGCTTTTCTTTTGGGACTGATGGATAGACAGTTGGAAAGAAGTCATGGAACTTTGTTTTTGTACATGACAACTTCAGCGAGATTATTGTATGCGTAAAGGTGGAAAGATTTGGCACCACCCACAATGGAGGAGTGGTTGGGGAAGATGATGGAACTTGCTGAGATGGCCAAATTGATTTCTTTGATCAGAGTAAAGACAATTATCTAAGCTTATTGCTGACTGGAAACCCCTTATAGACTTTTTGCATGAACCAGAAAAAAATGAATTTATGATTTATGGTTTTGATGATTAGACAGGATAGATTATAGAAAGAAGAGAGTTATGTTGTAACCACAGAGTAAGAGGTAAATTTATAATTGTACTTTATAACTGCTGTAAAGATTGGAAGCTACTTCTTTGTATCTTTTTTCGTTCTTTTCTGAGTTTTTTTCTTTTCTTTTTTCCTTCTTGCACCTTTAGCTTTCTCTTTGATTTCTTTCTTTTTCTTATTTCATATTAGTTTGTATTAGTTTTTATCTTCCTTTAAAAAAATACTTAGTAAAATAAAATAATATAGAAAACAAACTGCACATTTTTTCAATTTAATTTTCCCATTTTTTTTCTACGGTTAATAACCATAACCTGCATTTTAAATACCTTTTTATTGTAAACCTTTTCCATTTTTCAAAGTACCGATGTTTCTAGTGCTGTTTCTTAATTCTTAATCCTGTTTCATCACTATTTGCTTTTTATGTTCCTTGAGCATACTGTAAACGTCCACCAAATCTTTCAGGCTCCTAAATTTTCTCCCAGTTAGCACCATTCGGTTATGCCTTTCACCTTTAGCACCACTTTACTGTTCTATAAAGCATACTCTCAGATACAAACTCAGTGGTCATGGTGTTTGGAGGAACTTCCCTCATCAGTTGACCTAAATAATCACCTAGAGAAGGTGTCCAAACACCTTCCCAACTGATAAAGATGAGTAAGTCTGGATCATGATACAAGCACATACCAGCCAAGCCCCCCAGGAGCCTGTATAAATCCAACTGTGCATAAGTCTTAAAAGAACAGGCAACGTGCACATTAGTATTTGCAGCTCTGGTGGGGTATTGTCTGACAGTTTTCCAGGTCACAATGGCTATCTCCATGTCAATGAACTCATACAAAGAAACTCTGTAGAAGGACGCAAACCAATATTTGAACTGTCACTAGAGATAAGGTAGGTGAGGTGGTAGTGAAGTAAGCCCACGCCCTCCCCACAGAGAGTTTAAAAAGAGTTTAGCAATCTGGCAGGGTTCATTTCAATAAGCTCACGACATAAACCTTCCTTTTTGTAATCCAAAATGCTTTATCTTGTTCTCTCTTGCACCAGTCAGGGTTCCACCTGTTTTTTCCAGAGTTGCATGTTGATATACCTCAAATATAGGGTGCTTTTCTTTCTTTCAAAATGTCTGTCTTCTTAAATTTCAGCCATTCTGTACTCTAAATCTGTATTTAGTCCTATGCTGCACCTTCTTCCAATCATGGCCTTGTCGCTATCACTGGGTCTACCCAAAGTGGTCTGTTGGGTTTCTATGCAGCTTGCAAACAAAATAAAGATTAATTTGTCCCCTGATTTTTAGGGTAAGACTGGGAAATAGAGACCCACTCAATGGGCACGCTTTAACTTTGGTAACACCAAAATGGCCCCATATATCTCTATAGTTTATTTGTGGAAGCCCAACTGGGGACACTTTTTTCTTGTTCACATATTGATACAAGTTGGTGAAGTTATAACATCTGTTCAATGGATTTTAGCTTGTGGTACAGGCATGTGGCCATCATTCTACATCCAGAGGGAACATCTCACAATTAAAGGTGGTTAGGAGCTTCTTCTCAACCACAGTTTTAAGGATTCATCAGTCACTGACTTAGAATTCCATACATGTCCCACATTCTACATGTCATAACCCTGGCCTTTGAGGTACTCTTCTTTAGCCCTAGTGTGATGGTACAGAACTATGTCGGTTCTACTGAGCATACAGGTAGTTCTTGCTTAGTGGCCACAATTGGGACCAGCAACTCTGTAGTTAAGTGCCATGGTTGCTTAGTGGAAAATTATGTGATCGTGATGGGTTTACGTCATTTCCCATTTGGCAGTTAAGTGAATCACCACAGTTGTTAAGTGAGACATCACATGACTGCAACTTGCAATTTTACTTCCACATTCTCCATTAACTCTGCTTGTCAGAAGGTGATTGTGAAGCATGGGAATGGCAATCACATGACTGCGGGATGCTGCAACGATGGTAAACGTGAGGACTGGTTGCAAAGCTGTATATTTTACACCATTGTAACTTTGAATGGTTGCTAAATGAGGCAGTCGGTAAGTGAGGACTACCTGTATTGCTGAAACCCTTTACACAGAAGCAGACAGGGCATTCATTAAAAAAAAAATTATATTCAAAGCCTGGGGGTGGGGGGAAGAGAGAGGGAGAGAGAGACTGAGATCCTCCTTGCTTTCACTGCCCTGCAGGCCATGCTGAATATTCAGATTCTCACTGTGTGCAGTATACGTCAACTATAGCATGGATGCTGTGGAATACCTTTTCTCGGTTCAGTGATAGCCATCTGAAGGTGCTAATGCAACTGTATTTTTCCTCAGATACATGAAATGGAACTAGGCCATGCAGATGGATGCCAGTGTAATATACTGAAAGGGGTCAATACAATGAATCTCAAACTCCACAGCAACATCCCTGTCAGCGCCTGTGAGAAACTCACGCTTTGTCATTTTCATCACTTGTTTCCTAAAACACGTACAAGCCTCCCTCAATATCTATGTGTTGCTTGCAATAGCGAGCTAAGGCTCTTTTCAGTTTAAATATTATGCCTATATTAGCAGCCTGCCACTTCAGAAAACTCAGGCATCATAGTTTCAGGTCTGGCGTCAAGGACTGGTCCTTCATAATCTCAACTGGCCTTTGTGTTGAACAAGTGAGGAAATACCCCTCACTCCCTTGAAATCCCATAGCTGTAGGGTAGTCTGCTTAAATTATGGGGTAAAAAATAGAGACTGTCAATAAATCAAATCCTAAAGTTCCACCCTGCATCAAAGTTGGACCTTTTCATGAATCACGTATCTCAGCACCAGGTATCCATCTTGTCTCTTGGAAATGTGTACAGTGAAAGTACATCCTGCAAACTCTGGATTTATAAATATTTTCAAAAACTGAACAGGCACTCAGCACCATAAATTCCCATCTCATTCTATCTCTGTCATCCTTTTCCTTCAGAATGTCCATGGCATAGTCATAATTTGGTATGTGGACACTTTCCTGACTGTTTCTTGACAACCTTCAAAGTTGTAAGCAATGTATCTTACACATACTTTTTCTTGAGTCATTGGTTTCCAAAAACATAAATGTCCTTCCATGATTTCAATATTTCCATAATGTTGCCTGCATGTTTTTTTATACATAGTTTGTGAGCACGAAAGCCGTAAGTCCTATATGTGTCATACCATATGTTAATCTTAGAATAAATTTTCCCATCCTTTGCCAATCATATACTGTATGTCTTTGGAGGCAGGCTTAGAATGACAAAGCAATTTGTACTTAATATATTTCATCCTCCCCACAGTAACTTCATGACAGTCTTTCTTCAGACATATGAGGCATTAACATTGACAATTGTGGTGAAATTGATGGAGGTAGGGCATATGACAGAGTTCACAGAACTAGCACTCACCCAGGACCCCACTGATGTTTTTGACTCTGCAGAAGTGATTGCCATGTAGCATTACAAGCAACAGTTTCTCTTTTGGGGGCCTGTGTGTGATAATAAAGCGCCCCTACTCACAATACAAATCTTCAATTGTTACACCACATGTTCTTAAAAAAAATGTACCTGTGAAAGTCTAATTATTACATCTACGGAAATACCCACTCTGGGGTAGACGTCTGTGGCTCTAGCAATGTCGTCTTGTTTTATACATACTCTGCAATCTACCAAATATAATCGCAAAGCATTGAAATTCATCCTGTACATTGCAATCTACCAAATGATGTCTTTTTTTCTCTAGGACTTCACTGAGCAGCATTACGCTTAACTTCCTATGGCCATCCTCTTCTCTATTCTTAACAATGGTGACCAGTAACTATAAATTATTATCCCACAACACTTCCATATTGTTCTGAAATACGCTTTCAATATGATTGAAGAATTTATCAGTGTATGCAGAACCCAGATGCCTTCCAAGAAAAAAGGAGGGGGTGGTTCAATCCATCCATATCAAAATCATTGTACAAAATCATTTGCCTCAATTTACCTAGAAACATTATCCCAAAGATTCTGTATCCCATTATGCATCACCACATACGTGGATATGACAGAAGTTTACAACTCTATAGTTCAGATAGTGTTCTATAGCAGATAACATTCTATAGCATCATAATGATGAATTTATCTATCCCATATTTGTATCCTTTTCAGGTCTTCCTCCATCTGTGGTTGTGTATTCATCAAGTTGGGTTCCTCTGCCTCAGTTTGTAGAACAGGATGGTTTGTGACCTCTGCTGTGATACAGTCTCCCCTATGTGAGGGACCCTCAAGAGGTCTCCTGCCTTGCTTTTTCACCTTTTTTACATGGGGGCTTTGAGTAAGACAGCAGAAATGGGCAAAACTTCAGCAAAGTTCACAATAATATATCTGTATACCTGGTTCCTGAAAGCTATTGCTGCAGCCTAACATACCTCTGTGGAGAACAGTAGACATTTTAGCTTCTAATTTGGCATGTGCAGAGTAGGATATGAAAGGCTGGGGGGGGGTGTCTCTTGTGACAATCTAATTCCATTGAGCATAAGGGGTCATTGCTAAGGCAGCAAACTTTTCATTAGACTCCCATTTTAAAGAAATGAAAAAAAAAAATCAGAGGATATACTTGCTGCAGGAATGCTTGAAGGGATCCTGGACTTTAGCTGACATTTGTTTCCATAAAAAAAAATTACCTTCATAGATTTTCAAACACTGTGAATCCAATATTTCATTCTGTTAAAGGAAAAGTTTACAAATACTATTTTACCTCTAACAAATCTGCTTCTTAAATTGTAGTAATAAATGATACTTATATTAGTAGTAGCTGATGCTCAAAAAGTTAATCTTGGCTGGGAGATGGTACAATGACTGATAAAAGTAGAATCTGTATTGAGACATCTCTTGATGGCCCCTGTCTTTATACAATGTTGCATTTCTCAGGACTAATTGCTCCAATCCTAAATTCTTAGCATGTTTGCAAAACCCAATTGTGATCATGTGACCGCAGGATGCTGCGATGGTCGTAAATGCCTGCCAGTTGCAAGGTGCCTGAATGCCTATCACATGACCGTGGGGATGCTTTGACAGTTGTCAATGCGAGAACTGATCATAAAGTTACTTCTTCAGTGCCATCGTAACTTTGAATGGTCGCTAAACAGAGCAGCCATTAAGCAAGGTCTACTTGTAACAATCTGACATACCAGCCTTTTCAGACTACGAGCAATTGGTCTGCAATATTTGACATTACTGAAAATGATCAGCAGCCTCCTCTGTGCCATGTATGAAGATTATCACTTCAACAAAAGTACTCTGTGAAACATAATTTATCCTGCATTAAAGAAATATTAATGATGATCCAAAGGTCCTCATGTCAGAAAAGTCTGAGGCAAACATTTTTAATGAGATTTGATTTGGTGTGACTGTCAACTAGCTTCTCCTGGTCCTGCAGATATTCCGTCAGATAACACAGGATCTGTATGATGCCTGCTTTCAGAATCTGCATCATGTGAACATGTTGAGATCTCACAGTTCCAGAAAAAAAAAAAAGTGGAGGGGTCTAATAAAATTAGGATATTGCCTTTAGAATCAAATAGCATTACTGTTTTTTCTTAATTGTTACTACTTGCAGGGTTCTAGAAGGGGCAATGACAGAGCAATCTAGTGCATTCTTCTCAAAGAGACTGTACAGTTTGGCACTGCCAGGTTGTTTTCTCCTATCCCTTCATTTGGATAGTTCCAGACACCATTTAACCTCAAACACATTGGTCTCTATGCTTTTTGAAAAAAGGACTCCTGATTCTCCACAAATGTACTCGGACATACAACCGGGGCCTGTGACAAGCATTTATCTTGCAGAATATACTCTGCATATGCCTAGAATAATAGGGATGGACATGTCCAGACATGTACCCAGCACCTCTTTGCTGTGTGACAAAACATTTATCTAGTAGAATATACTCTGCACATGCTTCAAGTCCTACCCCACCTCAATAACATTTTGGTGCTTGCTACTTTGCTGCTGTTGCTACAGATCTTTAATTTTCAAAAGGTACACATTACATTAAAAAGTTTTCTTTTTTCTTTTCCTGTACTCTACTCCTTGGACTGGGTTTTTTTTATAATACATCTGGGTCTCCCCCCCCCCCCCCAAGCTTTGTGAAAATATGTGTCTTTATCTTACAAATGACAAACAACAGCCTGTAGAACAGAAAGTTATTTTTCCTTCACTTGTTGGAGTTGAGGAAAGATCTGTAAGAGGGAACTCCTGAATTTCCATCTTATTTGTGACTTACAAGTTTTCTCTCCCTTCTCAAGATGAGGTCATTTTGTCAACTTAAGGAGGATACTAGAGTACTAATGAAGTCTCCAAACACTTTATGATGGGTTTGCAAAGCCAGGTCAAGCATACATGGACGTGTTCAGCAACATCCCATGGGCAAGGCCCTCCAACACAGGAAAGAGGGTATATTTATAATCAAGCAACAAGATTAGAAATGTGATTGGTTACAGATTAATTATAAGAAGACAAAGTTTAAAATAAACTTAAAATAGGAGTTGCTATGTTGTACCCACTAAATAGCTGCTCTGACCAACTTCCTGTTGAAGGCTAAACACAAATACAGTATAGAAACTATTTTATATATCTACTTGCTTCTAGTGCTTGCTAAATATTTGCTTAAAATGCTTATTAATATTAAAATGACTTAAATTCTTCCACACGGGCAAGAGACTTTCACAAAAAGATCACTAGGGACTAATCTATTTCAAAAACATACAGAAATAGGAGTTGCTTACTATGCTAATTTAAGGAACAGGTTTAAATACCCCTGGGAGAAAAAAACAAACAGGTTTTCAAAATGTAAAAAAGGCAGGGAGAAATTTGGTACAATCAAGGTTGGGGTTAGAATTACCAAAGATCATTCTATTGATCTTTAACAGACACTGTTAATAATTAACTTTAGGATTCTGCAGTCTAGGATTCTGAATCATTCTGAAAAGGTTAGGATTGACCACATCATTTTGACTAGGGGTGACCTGGTGACCTCAGCAGCACGTGGGCTTGTTGCCTTTGATGACATCACTGAACAAAACCACTGATAAGAGACCCACCCACCAAGGTACACTCTATAACAGTGTTTTTCAAACATGGCAACTTTAAGATGTGTGGACTTCAACTCCCAGAATTCTGCAGCCAGCATCTCTAGGCACCTGTGTATGTTTCACTTTTGCTCCCTTGAACCCAGTGGCCTAATGAAAGCTCGATAAGGGACATAACGGGTCAGGAAACTATCCCACCCCTACCCCCCACCCCAATTCCTTCCACAGGGGTGCTAATATTAGCCTCTTTGGGTTGGGAGGATGTCAGCCATGGTTTCTTCCCATCCGTGATCTTACCCTGCCTGTACACAGGGGACAGAATTTAGCCAGGGAGGAGGTAAATGGGTCAACAGAGTGGCATGAACATGGCCACTGAGTTCCCATGGATTCACTCCCAAATAACCTGGTACAAAACTGCCATCTTGACAGATATATTGAGATTCAGCCTTGAAGTAGTTTTGTCGGAACAACTTATTTCACTTTTTCTTTCATTATTTTCCCAAAACCTTTCCGCCACAAAGCAAGCACTAGCATTGGCTGCTGCTGCTACATTGGAGGTACTACAGGTGAAACTCGAAAAATTAGAATATTGTGCAAATGTTCATTTATGTCAGTATGGCAACTCAAAAGGTGAAACCAATATATGAGATAGACGTATTACATGCAAAGCAAGATATGTCAAGCCTTACTTTGGTATAATTGTGATGATTATGGCGTACAGCTTATGAAAACCCCAAATTCACAATCTCAGAAAATTAGAATATTACATGACATCAATAACACAAGGATTGGAAATAGAACAATATCGGACCTCTGCAAAGTATAAGCATGCATATGTACTCAGTACTTGGTTTGGGCCCCTTTTGCAGCAATGACTGCCGCAATGCGGCGTGGCATGGATGCTATCAGCCTGCGGCACTGCTGAGGTGTTATGGAAGACCAGGATGCTTCAATAGCGGCCTTCAGCTCTGCTGCATTGTTCGGTCTCATGTCCCTCATCTTTCTCTTGGCAATGCCCCATAGATTCTCTATGGGGTTCAGGTCAGGTGAGTTTGCTGGCCAATCAAGCACAGTAATCCCATGGACATTGAACCAGGTTTTGGTACTTTTGGCAGTGTGGGCAGGTGCCACGTCCTGCTGGAAAATGAAGTCAGCATCCCCATAAAGCTCGTCTGCGGAAGGAAGCATGAAGTGCTCCAAAATCTCCTGGTAGACGCCTGCGTTGACCCTGGACTTAATGAAGCACAGTGGACCAACACCAGCAGATGACATGGCTCCCCAAATCAACACAGACTGTGGAAACTTCACACTGGACTTCAAGCATCGTGCATTGTGTGCCTCTCCATTCTTCCTCCAGACTCTGAGTCCTTGGTTCCCAAATGAGATGCAAAGGTTGCTCTCATCAGAAAAGAGGACTTTGGACCACTGGGCAACAGACCAGTTCTTTTTTTCTGTAGCCCAGGTAAGACGCTTCTGACGTTGTTTGTTGTTCAGGAGCGGCTTGACAAGAGGAATACGACATTTGAAGCCCATGTCCAGGATCCGTCTGTGTGTGGTGGCTCTTGATCACTAACTCCAGCCTCAGTCCACTCCTTGTGAAAGTCCCCAACACTTTTGAATGGCCTTTTCCTGACAATCCTTTTGAATGGCCTTTTCCTGACAATCCTCTCCAGGCTGCGGTCATCCCTGCTGCTTGTGCACCTTTTTCTACCACATTTTTCCCTTCCATATAACCTTCTATTGATGTGCTTTGATACAGCACTTTGGGAACATTCAACTTCTTTTGCAATTACCTTTTGGGGCTTTCCGTCCTTATGGAGGGTGTCAATGATGGTTTTCTGCACAACTGTCAGGTCAGCAGTCTTTCCCATGCTTGTGATTCCTACTGAACCAGCCTGAGAGACCATTGAAAGGCTCAGGAACCCTTTGCATGTGTTATGGATTCATTAGCTGATTAGAGTGGGACACTTTGAGCCTAGAATATTGAACCTTTTCACACTATTCTAATTTTTTGAGATTGTGAATTTGGGGTTTTCATAAGCTGTACGCCATAATCATCACAATTATACCAAAGTAAGGCTTGACATATCTCGCTTTGCATGTAATGCGTCTATCTCATATATTGGTTTCACCTTTTGAGTTGCCATACTGACATAAATGAACATTTGCACGATATTCTAATTTTTCGAGTTTCACTTGTAGCTTCAACTGCTTTATGATATTTTTATACCCTTTCCCGTGTCAGCTTCCTCTTTTTCTTACAAACAAGCCTTGTTCCTCTCCCTCAGCACCTTGCTGTTTCCAAAGAAAACTCTGATGTGACATAATGGGGAACCTTAATCATTCTGATTGAGGAAAGAAGAAGTTTCATAACAATGTTCCCTAATTGCAAGGGGCGGTGAAATTCTCCAGGGAGTTTTTTTTGTGGTGGTGGTGCACTCTGCTTCGATTAGTTAATTTCATTCATAAAGCAATTACTCGGATCTTCAAGTTTCTCACAGCAGCAGCAACTCATGAAAAACACTTTTTATTGGCTTGGGGAATGACAGTGGTGGTGGTGATGGTGGTGGTGATGATGGCAGCAATCTGTACACCAATATTTCTCAACCTTGGCAACTTTAAGATGTGTGGACTTCAACTCCCAGAATTCCCCAGCCAACTGGCTGGGGAATTCTGGGAGTTGAAGTCCACACATCTTAAAGTTGCCAAGGTTGAGAAACACTGTTCTACACTATGATGAAGGCTATAGAAAGTCTGAACTTTTTTCTAGCTATCTTACATTTTCACTGAAGCTTCTAGGACCAAGCAGATCCTGCAGACCCTGATAGTCTTTTCCTTGGGTTCTGATTCTAGCTATATTCTTCTTATCCAGTTATAAGTTATTATCCAGTTAGTCTATGGAGACATGAGAGAGGTGAGAGTGAGAGAGTTTTGGCAAGGCAGCCTGACCCTCACTGGCCAACCCAGCCCAAAGGGTGCCAGCCAGTCCGTTCACCTTGCCTCTCAATAGCCCCCCCCCCCCCGCTTTTTAATCTGCATTTGCAGAGGGTGGTGACATGAAGAAACCCGATTCCCGTAGTCACCAGGGGTCAAGCTCGGCTGGAGAGAACCCTCAGCGCTACACCGTTTCCTCCAAGGAAGAGGCCAACATGCGTCTTCCTTTTGGGGGTAAAGCCAGTCAGGAACGAGGCAACCGGCTTCTAGCTTCTCACGAGCACTTACCAGACTTTCTCCCCCTTCCGGCCCACCCAGAAATCTTCGGCCCTCCAAGCCTCCCCAAGTGGCATCTCCTCTCCCTGGCTGCGCCTTGCGCCCATCTCCCCTTCGGGGCGCGCTATCTCGCTCTCGGTGCCGAGCTCTCCTCCTTGGCTCAGCCGCTCTCGCCCCGCCCGCCTTGCCCTCCTCCCCTCCCCCTCCCCGCTTCCTCCCCCCACCCCCCCTCCACTATTAGTATTCCACTCCCGTCTCTGCTGCTCGCAGGAGCGCTTTTGCTGCAGCGCTCCCGACGTCGTTGGTTGGTCGCCTGCCTGCTTGTGTCGGCTTCTTCCTTGGCAGCCGGGTCGGGTCGGAGCCGCCAGGACCAGTGGGTTCTTCCAGGTCTCCTCTTCGCTTGCGTCCCTCCTTCTCCATCGCCCACTCCCGCGGGCTTTGGCGAGGCTCCAGTTGGGTCTGATCCGGGATCTCTATGGAGCCCAAGCATTAAGGGGACCGAGGGAGCCCGCAGCCTCGCCCCCTCTTTGCCCCCCAACCGGGCACGCGGAGGAGGGAACAGCCGTCTACGCCAACCTTATCAGGAAAAGAGGGGGAGCAGGGGATGCTGTCTCCGCGACGCCCCCCACTTTGGTGAGTGCGGGGATGAAGGGGTGAGGCTAGATGGCTGGGTGCTTTTTGCTTTTTTTTGGTGGGTGGAAAAGGGTCATGATCCAGCCCTGGAAAGGGATGAGAAATAATACATACAGCAGGATGGATGCCCTATCATGAAAGAATATGGGTGAAGTAGAGAGTTGAAAAGGTTAGATTGGGACAGTGATTTTTTTGGAGGGGGGAATAGGGCAGGCTGGAATTAATTGGAATGGAGAAGTGGGATGATGGATGGAAGTTGCTATGGAAACTGCACCATCTATACCCCGCTCAGTGGCTGAAAGATGCTGCTCTCCTACCTCCTCCTTCCCCCCCGCTCCAGACTTGGCAACCCAACCCTCTTCTACCCTTCCTCATGCTGCAGGCGAATCTCCCCAATCCAACTACTTTCCACTTAATTTTCCCCACCCCAAAAATCTTCCTTGCAAGCATTCATCCACTATGTCCTCTAAAGAGCTCCCCACCAGGCTCAGCCCCCTCCCCTTCATTGCTTGCTCCCATAGCAACATGCCTTGCTTTCCCATCAAGCTGTGCTTAATACTCAGGTCTGATGCCACACCCCCACAATGGGAGGAGGAGGAGGATTCCTCTTGAGGAGCCCCATATATCCCCTTCTAGGCCTGGCTCCAACAAACACCTCTGGGCTGGCTGCTTCCTATCTTCTTACCTCAAACCTTCTCTTATTGCCTGTCTGCCAGTGGGTCCAAATCTCACTCTTGTGGCCAGAACCCTTTCCTACTTGATTCCCAGTGACATGTTTGAAGCCATGGGTGTTTTTAGTGAAACCATCCTGAGACTGTTAGGTCCCATGAAGAAATGTATCAAGAAGTAAGTCCAACCCTAGGGACGCAGCTATTTCACCCTCTCTATTCCCATTATGGAACCCAAATGATACCCTCCGCAGATGTGTGACTCCCATCCCTCCCAACTAGTATGGCTACTAGGATGATGGGGGAGGATATTACGTTGGGGAACTAGGTATGTAGCTGCTATCAAGAAAGTCCAGCTGATTCATCTTCCAATGAGCCAAACTCTCCCCATCCTCTATGAGTTTTTGGAGTTTCCTCTTCAATTTACTGAGAACCCCCATCTTCTCTCATATAAGGATTAGTATTGCCAATTTTTATTTTTTTCTCCCCACCCCCCCAACTGAGATCTAACAATTCAATGCCTCTAATAGCTTCCCACTCTACCCCATTGGACTCAGCTCGTTCAAGACTTCCACACTCTTCCTGTTTATATTTGATTGGCATTTTACCATATCCCAATATTTTGAAACATAGAGGCCATAAGAGCAGTTATCTTTATCCTACCCACCTACCCACCCCATTTTTCATACTCTACCCATTAAAAATTCCCAAATTTCAAATTTTGCTAGCTGAATGCTTGCCAGAGTAAAAAAGCAAAGTGTCAAATAAATAAAATAAGCAATGGCAAAACTCCTGCTTCTACTCTTACATACTGATTGTTTGTCTATCCAACTTTCAGAGTCCTGGTCTGTTGGTTCTTCTATCATACTCTCATCAATTCACCCTTTCCCTGTAATTATTTTAGTTTTTCTATTCATAGTGTGTTATGGGTAATCAAAGTGAAAATCAGTAGGGCCTAGTTCTCAGGCACAGCTGATGAAGAGTTAAAGCTATGTCTGGATCCTATCACTTAACACTGCAGATGGGAAAACTCATGGCTGAATGTTCTTCCATACAAGCAAGGAAGCTGCATTAACTTGCACATGCTTAACCTGGTAACTGAATTAACCCATTTCTGGCTTCATACAATACAGTGAACCATAAACCTATCAAAAAGGCTGGATTTGCCCACGGAAATCCACCAACTAATTAGGTAACTAACCAAGATTAACATGAACCAGGTATAAAATCTAGGTTGATTGGGTCAAATGTATTGTGTGAATCCAACCTCTGTGTCACAGAGAAAGTTAACCACAACTCTTCACCCTAATATATTCTTTTCTAGATGCAGAATCTTAAATGGAGAGGCATTGAATTATGCGAGCTTACACCTGCAGTCTGAAGTGATTGCAGATTTACATGCAATGAAGTTTTCTCTGCATATAAACAGCCTTCTCTAGCCTGGTATTCTCCAGATAATGTTGGGATTGTAAACTCCCAGAAATGAAAGTAAGCATAGCCAAAGGCTAAACTGACCACACAAAGCCCTACTAGTCTGGCTGTGGAAACTGGGATTTGCAGTCCTAGTATCTCTTGAGAGTGTCAAGTTGGGTGAAGTTTCAGCGGTAGCCATGCTAGTCTTTTGCAATCAAAAGAAATCCAAAGAAAGTTGGGACAACTTAAAAACTAATCAGTTTTCTTGCTATCATATTAGCTTTAGTCTACTTCATGGAAAGATTTTGGATGGGATGTTGCTATAATAGCATTTGAAGGGAACGACAATATTGCAATGGCAAATTTGTGCCAGAAACTGGTAATATTCACCCACTGGTTACTGAATTAAGCCATTTTCCAGATTTGCACAATACATTGAACCATAAAGTACAGTAACCAAATGCACTGGATTCAAGCAACGCCTTAAGCCACTAAATCACAACACCAAATGAGATTGACATTATTCAAATGTATTGTGTTGTGTGAATTCAGCCTGTGTGTGATTGTATGTGTCTTCAGGAGTTATTCTAAACAGTGAAAGGTAGCTGGATATGCTTGGATCAGGAAGGATCTTAAATTAATGGAGGGACTTGGGAATAAATATGGGTCCAAGGATTTATGGGATTCACAGAAGGGCCTTTCTGAACTCTCTGGGAGGGGCCCTGTAGCTAAATATTCATCTGAAGTAGCCTTCCCCAAGCCAACTGCCCTCCAGATATGTGAACTTCCCACAATCTCAAGCCAATATGGTGGCTGCTGAGAATTCTGGGAGTTGCAGTCCATGCCCTTGAAGAATACCCAGAATGGGGAAGGCTGATCTGAAGGCTTCTTTTCCTTCCTCTGTTATCTTAGTCTATTTGTCAATGCTAATAACATAACCTCCTCCATACATGAGACCCGAGGCAATTGTTCCATCTGCATCCATCTCATGTGGCTGCCATATTCAGTAGCAGAGTCCCAAACACAAAGGAAGAGCCACTTGAGAGCAACAAGGTGAGAGGTGCTCCTAAGCATGGACTGAGGGCTTGCAATGCTGTTACTTGGCTGAAGCTAAGCAGGTCTGGGTCTGCTCACTACTTGGCTGGGAAACTGAGAATGCTTGGGACACTATCATGGGACACCACCTGAGAGGAAAAGCAAGAGCCTAATACAGGAAATTAATAAGAGTAGAAAAGTGGAAGATCTGGGCGTTAGGATCCTACAAAGTTATGCAGAAGTGAAAAGTGGGAATAACGCTCAAGAATTATGGGCTCTAACTGCTTGAAGATAATTATTCTGCAGTGGGACAGGGTGAAGTTTGCTATGCAGATTGATGAAAAAAGAGAGAATAGAAAGATTGGGCTGCTGATAAAAGAAGGTATAAGGAAGTGGTTATTTAGAAACAGATTACTGGTACTGTATATTTAGACTAGCATTCTCCAATCTAGGCATCTTCTGCAGGGCTGATTCCCCACAATATGCTTAGGCTAAGCTAAAATAGAGTTGGATAGCTGGTGCTTCACTGTATTGTGGAAACCCAACTATTGTCTTAGCATGTTGTACAGATGAGCCCCATCCAGTAAGCCATGACATGGTGTGTTTGTTTGGGTGTAGCACATAATGTGGACCCAGCCATTTTGTCTTGTTAACCCAGATTTAACATGTTATTAGAAACCAGCCAGTGAATTGGATAACAGCTCCCAGCATCCATGGACAAGCTGGCCAAAGATGAAGGGAGTTGTAGTCCAACACCTTTGGGAAAGGGGTAAGCTGGAGAGGGCTGTTCTGGTCCAACCAGTAATTGCTTCCTTTTTACTTTCTTTCTTGCAGATTTTGTGTGTGTGTGTGTGTGTGTGGGGGGGTGTCTGCATGATTACACAAAGCTAGTCTCCTCTTTCCCTCCCTGGGGGGCCCTCAACAGCCCCGTGACAGGAAGAGGTATGTGAAGATTGTAGCAATTTATGAAAATGGAATACTGTGCAGCCGTTGGATAAGGGGCACGCTGTGGGTAGGTGCATGTCTCTGTGTGGCACACATTTACAACTGTGAGTGCTGCTGTGGTTGAACGGGGAATTGGGGGGGGGCACTGAGACAAAGCCTGCTTTTGCTCCTTAATGTCAGGGCAGACCCTGATGGAGGCATGGTGGTGCTTTGCGGATTAGCACTGCAAACAGTTGAATTGTTAATTGTGAAGGCTTTGGCCTGTATACATAAATTTGGGCCATGTTTTTAAGCGTGTTTGCTTGCCCTCTGTGTGTGATATGTATAAAATATAAAACTGTACATAGCTACAGCTACTAGAAAAAGTGGCCAAGAGGATGTGCTAGAAACAGTTACCATGGCAATGGGAGCTAGAAGAAAGGGGATGAAATGGAAGGAGTGAGAACCCTTTTTAGTTTCTGCCCTAAGTATGCGTTGCCTTGGTTGCTGCTTCTCCCTTTTTCTCCTCAACATTGTGTCCACAGGATACAACACAGTTTATATTAGTCACCATGTCAAAGAAGCCTTCTCTGACCTGGATCCTCCAAACTGTTGGGCCATGATGCTACCTGAGGATGATGGGAAATGTAGCTCAATGCATCTGGAAGGCACCAGTGGGATATGGCTGTACTTTAGGGAAGAGGGAGGGGGGAGTCTTGATTTTCCCCCTCCATGAATAGTCTGTATCTTTTTCATTATACATGTGCTTTATCTGGAAGGCTATGGAAGATACTGTCTCATATTAAGTGCAGGGAAAGGAACTAAGTATGTTATAAAGGATGGTGTGGGATTTGAATCATCCTGTGGGGATGAAATTGTCTATTTGCCTTTCTGCATGGAACAGGGGACTGGACTCAGTAGCCTAAATCATCGCCTATATGGTCAGGTACATCCAATAAAGTAGGCTAAAATAGTTTGTGGTCCAGTTTGTTGTGGGAACCAGGTCCTCATATTTAGCCACAATATAGTTTCTTTGTTTGGCATTCATGTTATGTGAATGCAGTAATTATATTTTGTTAGGATTTAACATGCTGTATGAACCCAGCATAAATGCTATAATTCTATGCCCAATTAGAATATTGTCAGTCTAGGACAATGCAGTCATCTAGAAGTAATCTTTCTAGATATTCAGCTAAGCTCTTTCACATAATATATTAGGAGATAGGTATTTTTGAAAGTTTTTTTTTTACAGAGGTTTGGGATTGAATCTGGGGATTTCTGCATAGAGAGCTGCCATGAATATAGTCCTCTGCAGGACATAAAATCTTGCACTTCAGCTTTTTTTAAGAGGACACTCATCAGTTGGGTTGGATTAAGGAGAATTTCCATGGCCTTGAGTCTTCCTTGGCAGCAACTGTAACACATCTACTGAAAAACATGCCTGAGAGAAGTTCCCTTAGGGATTTAATGGCAGTGCTAGAAATCAGGGAGACTGCAAACTGCTGGAGACATGATTATGTATTAAAAGAGGATACTCAAACAGTATTACTATCCAGTAATCAAATAAGTCAAAAATTCTCAGTGACAATTTCTCCTGATTTTTCTTCTTTGAAATAAGTGCTGATAACAAGTTCTCTTTTATCAAATAGAATGAGAACCTATAGAAGAAAAATGCAGAATTTTTTTTCCCTACCTAACACTAACTGTAGTAGATTGTCAGCTCTGAAAACTCTTGGTTGTTTATCTAGCTATCTTCCTTAGATAGTGAGACACCAGACCAGGCAACATTTCCCTTGGAGACTGTTGTTTCCTGACTGTGTCATCGTGACTACTGTATCTACTGAAATCAATTTGAATTCAATTGAAATGATACAATTTATTCTTGGGTCCCAATTTTATTTTCTCTTGCTTCCCTTGGCCTCTGCAGAACATTTGAAACATTTATTCTAGGTGTTACTGTTATTACAGTCTTCTAGCCAACATTACAGCAACACTGTCAGGTAAGGAATTATAAGTGGCAATTGATAATAAAACAGAGGTTACTTCCTCTTTCCCCTGAAGGAGCAAAGCTGTGGGCTAACTTTCTGTTTTGATCACAGTTCACGCACAATATAAACTGGGTCTGTTATTCGGGAATAAGTCAGTTCTCTTGACTTTCCTAAGGGGCTAATTTTGTAGCATTTGGGAAGCACTGATTTATGTATGTGTCTATATGTACCTTGAAAGAAGCATCCTTAAAAAAAAGAAAAAGATAGTATCAGGGCCACTGGAATACATTTATTCCTCACAGGAATGTATTGAATTTCCAGTGTTCATCGGAATGCATTAAACTGAAGGTGATTGGTTGACTATCAAGTAGTTTTGGAGAAGGATCTCCCAAGTGGCCAGAAATGAATTGTCCTTCAGAATGGCTACAGAATCTTATTAGTATCCACTGCATTTCAGCAAAATTTGACTTTGGGAGAAAGGATCAAATCATTATTATCATCATCATCATCATGATTATCACTATCCTGGGATTTCCCACTATGTTCCTAGAAACGAACTGTCTTTTTTTTGATTGCATAGACAGGCCCTGAAATAGTGTAAGTTCTTGAGAAGCTGCCTTTAAGGTGCAGCCATGAATCAACAAGGATTTTTGCATATGGCTGAATTCTGTTCATGGGTATTTAAAGCAAATCAAAGTTATCAGTCCTGGGCCACAGTAATCCAGAAGACCAGTAGATGGCAACAAAGTGATTCAGAACAGTCTAACTGCTTGCGGCTGTCTGGATTTCTGCAGCCCAGACCTGGTATCCTGTCAGTAAATACTTTCAACGGAATTTACGCCAAAGTAATTGTTGGCATAGTTTTTGGCACACAGAGACCATGAAAGATCTTGGAAATATTTCTTGTCCTCCATTTTTTTATTAACAAGGAATGAATATTGGCAGCTGTATAGTGCTCTTCCTGAGTGCTTTCTCATGTTATCTCTGTAATATTTAGAACCTGTAAGTTAGGACAGTTGCAGTCCTATTTTCCATGTCTAGAGGTGAGTGCTATGTCTTACTGACAAGCTGTGGAAGAAACTTGAGCATAATAAATATTGGGGGGCGGGGGAGAATTGAGGGAACAAAAAGCAAGCAAACCCCAAACAAATCGATAAGGATGGGCCATGCCCAGGGACCATGGAATACTGAGTGGCTGGTGTGTGTGTGAGAGAGTGTGTGTGAGAGAGAAATGGAATTCTAAAAAGTTTTCCCCCACCCTGCAATGTTTAATGGTGAGGTGTTATTTCTTATTCTCTAGACATCTTTTTGGGAGATGATAGGAATGGGGAGATGCTGAATTAGCAGCAGCTAAAAAGTGAATGGAGACATTTTCAGCTCTGACTAGTGTAGCATTATTCCAAATTTGCTCATATAAATTTGTTAGTGCCAGATTGGTGGCCTGAGGCAAAAAGCTCTTTTTACATTTGTTTCTTTATGGGATAGGCTCTACAGTATAAGACAGTTAAGCTCTATCAGTCAACAGTCTCAAGAGTGGTACAGTAGTCTGAATGATCGACTAGCGCTGTTGGGACGCAGGCTCAGACCACAACACAGCCATAATATTCTACACTGGTTGTGTTTACCCAACATGCTTAGCCAGGTCATATGGGAATCTAAGAAATGCATTTGCACAATATGCTAAGCTTTGTTACTGTTAACCTTGTTTAATTTTGAGAGAGAGGCTTAGTGTGTTGTGTAAACCCAGCCTCTATGACTAGTTTATGATTCAGTGTATTGTAGGAAACCAGAAAATAGGTTAATTCAGTAACAGATTAAATGGGGTGTGTGAATGAAGCCATGGAGTCCAGGCTTGCCAAGTGCAGTTGTTCTGCAAGAACACAGATGCTTTCCCCTCTCTTGCTACAAGATTCCTTAAAAAAAGGTACCAGTGATTAGTACTGGGATTTTTTACAAGCAAAACAAGTGGTTCTTTTTCATGCTTCTGGTAAGATCTGAATTGTCCACCATATGCACAGCTTGCAACTTTGCATGTTATTTCTGACTCTACGTGCCTCTGTGGCAGCGTGTGACAAATGTCATTGCTTCAGTTCAGTTAGGTGAAATGCTGCACGTCCAGTTCTTTTTTTCCTACTATGTCTGGCTGAGAAGCCTGAAAACAAGGCATGATTTCTTACCAACTGTTTCTCTATAGACTTTGTTTTTCAAAGCCATAGTGCACCTGAAAACTGCTTTTGTTAGAGCATCTAACAACCTTTGATTGCGTTGTTCCAGAGAGTTGTGACTCCTTTGTTAAGAAAGCCGTAACTTTTGTGTGCCAGTCCTACAGTTGACTTTAGAAATGATCTTGAATGGGGCTATTACAGGGGTGGACGACCCATGGAGTACATGGAGTCATGAAGCATTCCACTTACACTCCCTAACATCCTGAGATGGTGCTGCTGAAATTTGTCAACAAAAGTCTATTTTGGGTGACAACAGTTTTGGATTTTCCTAACCATAGTTCCCCCCCCCCCATCTCAGACCCCTGAAGTGGCCCCAAAATCATACCCCAGCTGAAATTTGATTATGCTGATGAAGCACAGTCTTGGGCCATATTGATATCTGAGGACCTGTTTTTTTTTTAAAGGGTGGAAATGGGACCAGTTTGCTTCCCAAAGACTTGCTGCTGTCATTCCCACACTTAAAATCTAGCCCTCAAGCCTGAGAATAGGTAGAAAAAAAATCATATCCTTCCCTTTCTGTGATGTTACTACCCTTTCATGGACACATTTGGTCCTGCAGCTGGCCAGAATGAGTTGCCCATCCCTGGGTTGGTAGGACATCTGTATCCATTATTGTCTGATTTGTTTCCTACCATGCCCAGGCCGGTGTTTCTGAAAAGCCTGCAAACAAGGCATGATTTCTTACCAATTGTTTCCCTGTACACTGGTGTTGCTGATAAGCAGATCCAGGTCTGCTCCTCCCAGAACCTGGGTGTGAATTCGGCAGACGAAGAAAGGGTTCCAGCTCCATATATTGAGATGTGATTCTTTTGTCCCCACCTAGGGCAAGAGACTTCTGGCAGTTCGGCCTGCCTGTGGTTGTAATGGTCCTAGATGATGGATCTGCAGTTCCTAGGCAGATCCTTGTGTGTCTCTTTAAATACACATTGTTGGCTCTAAATAAATACGTAAAACAGCCCCTGGGTGGATATGTGTGATTCTCAGCTGAGCACGAGATTCTTTTTTTTTAATTAAAGAGTTTTAAAAAGGAAGATAAAAACTAATACAAACTAATGTGAAGTAAGAAAAAGAAAAGAAGGAAATCAAAGAGAAAGCTAAAGGTGCAAGAAAGAAAAAAAAGTAAAAGAAAAATAGAAAAGAAAGAAAAAAGATACAAAGAAGTAGCTTCTGATCTTCTTTACAGCAGTTATAAGTACAATTATAAATTTACCTCTTACTCTGTGGTTACAACATAACTCTCTTCTTTCTATAATCAATCCTGTCTAAACCATAAATCATATGTTCATTTTTTTTCTGTTTATGCAAAAAGTCCATGGGGGTTTCCAGTCAGCAATAAACTTAGATATTGTTTTTTCTCTGATCAAAGAAGTCAGTTCTATCAGTAATTTCCATACACGCTGATGTATTGCACTGCCAGGTTAAGGATATGAGAGTGTTAATTACAAGCTACAATTTGGCAAGAGAGGGAGGCAGCTGTGATGCAGTTCTGCCCACCACTCTACGTCATGGGCAGAATGGGTACCTTGGCACAAGAGAGGGGGGAAATTGGATTTAGAGATGCAATGATAAAAAGTTGCTCTCTCCTTTTCTTGACTAATGCTCTTTCCAGGAGGTGGGAGAAAAAAAGTGTCAGAGTATATTGCCCATGAAGGAGATTGAAATATTCTGGGAAATTTGAATTATGCTCTCCTGGTGATTGCAAAGAGTACATTTGGCAAAAAAAAACAAAAACCCCTATAGGAGCACACGTATGCACATATGCACACATACAGAGGGCTCTCTGATATGTTCTGTAACAGGAAGTTTTAAAAATTAGGTGTTCTCTCCTGGAAAAAGCAGTGGAAAATTATGTTAGCAAAATCTTGGTTGGGATGTGATGCCAGAAAACAACATCAGATTCTTCATCCAAAATTCTTTACTCTTCTGCATGAGGGTTCAGTGGAGTGTATTGATATGATGTTGGCTGCATAGTTTATTCCGATAAATGGATGTTTGCAAGGAATATAATGTATGGGAGAGTGGGGGGAAGTTCAGAAAAATGGGGATGAGATGTGGAATTTCTCCAGAAGGTTGTGCTCCAAGGCTACTGGAAATCTAACCTCCAACAGGTTTGACCCACATTTTTTTCCTTCCTTCCTCCTTCCCTTCCTCCCTCCCCAAACAAGAAGTCCAGAAATGTGCACATTTAAAAGAGAAAGCTCACATTTGCAACAAGTCATCTTCACATTTAGGTTGAGTGGCATGGAAGAGCAGATGGAGTGGTCATAGTTCTGAAGGCCAAGGCAAAACAGCCGATGGTGAGAATCTTACTGATTGTTCAAAGCACACGAACTCTCAGTAGAATTCACTGCTGTAGAATTTTATAGGTTTGTATAGGTTCAAAAGCTTATGCAAATAATTTATTTGCTTCATTGCTCAAACCAAACATTGAATTGGGAGATTAAGAGAGAATTTTCCAGTATGTCGAAACCTGGATGCTATTGACTCTTAAAATTCTTTCCTTTCCATGCTTAGCTTGGCCAGCTTGAGATTTCAAATGCTGCCATGTCTTCCCTAACTGGCTCATGTTCCCCACTTGTGACATTCCATAATCTGAGCTGTGGGACTTATTCTGGGCTGAAAATGATACATGAGGTTCTTGCCTTGATATGTGAGGCTGGGCTAGTATTTTGTAGTTCTATTTGGTTTCAGTGAAGACAACAGTGTTTATCACACCTGTATAAGTCAATTTCATTAGTAGCCATTGTTGAAAATGCCCCTAACTACAGTCTATATCTCTACAGGGGTAAAAGAACCTCCAACCAAGCAAAGCAGTCTGCTGAACCAGAACTGAAGTTCAGATTATTGGACAAATAATTAAAAGAGAAGATATAGACATAAACTTGTGAAAATACAAATCCAAAGCCAATATATCAATTGCAAAAAAATGGCTATTCCAGGTTGTCTACTTTGTGTTAGCAAATTGTATCAGGCTATGTCAGGCTTCTCCCAGTTAAGAAATGAAGAGGTCCTTAGGCAGGAAAAGAGGTGATGCAATCACAGTGTGTGTGTGTGTGTGTGTGTGTGTGTGTGTGTGTGTGTGTGTGGGGATACTCCAGAGGCTCTTAATCAAATATTTGTTACTTTATGGCAGGAGCGGGCAATTTCTGTTAGATCACAAGCTACAATTATGTCTCCTGACTTGCTGACCCATAGCAGAAGGCTATCTTGTTTTATGGTAACATCTCTGAAAGAGATGGGGCTGAGCATGTTTGACCTGGATTTGGCTTTGCTTTGGATATTTGATGGATGGCTAAAGTTTTGCCACTAAATTTTGCCAGACTCATTTTGGCCCATTTTTCAGGGTTTGGAGGGACTTCTAAAAGTGGAAATTGGAGCAGTCCACCTCCCAGTGGCTTTCTGCTCCCATTCCCATCCTTGATTTTTTTAATGGTCAAAACTGATGATTTCAACAGAGTAGACATTTATTCTGGAAAATAAATGTGGATAATGTGAGAATATTCACCCATCTTCTCTTTTTCATTGTTTCATTCTTTTTTCTGATTCCCTGAGTTAGACATTGGTCATCCTACCCAACCAGGGATCACATAGTGAATAGGATGCATATACTGCTCCATCTGATGGGACGGTTTCCTAGTAGCTATCAATCACTAAAATAAAGCCATGTCCAGTCAAAATCCGGTGATATGATTAGGCAACTGAGAACGAGGGCACTTTATAAGATTAGGCAAAGAAGAGCATCAGTGAGGGCAACTGAGAAAGAAGGCAAGTACTTAGAAATCAATGGACTGGGGAGTAATTTTAAGCAATCAAATATGTTCATGAAAATTGATGAGTAGCTGAAAAATTAAGAGGCATTTATGCACAGTGGACAGGGAATGCACTACACCAATCAGTTTGTAAATAAAATGTGTTTATTTACTCTGACCTCATTTGTCCTTGCCCTAATTTCTCCGTGTTGACAAAACCATTTTGCCAGATCCTGAATGGGGGTGATTTTATTTTCTGTGTCCAGTGAAATCATCATATCATATATAACATTAGGACTTCTTACTGCTTTATTAGATCCTTATTGTATTTTCCTGGAAGGTAAGCTTCTATTTCACAGAGGTTAGGAACTAAAACACAAAGAACTGTCTTGGGAGAAGCTGTCTCCTGTTGTGGTTTCTAAAAAATATCCAGGAGGAATGCTCTGAATGAAATATGGAATGTAGAGAGAAGGAAAATGGCGAGGTGAAGAGTTGGCCTGCTTGGTTCCTTATATTTTATAATATCATTGTGTGGGTGGGTTTAAGTTGGATGTGTACACACCATGAAGTTGAATTGCATACCCCTTTTTGCTAAATGGAGAGTTTTACATATTAGGAAAAGAATAACAGCTTTACTTTTTCTCACTCTCCAGAACCCTTCCACCCATGCTCCAGCAAATCCTAAATAGTACCACAAGGCTCTAGTTTCCAGTGTGGCTTGAGCCCTAAAGGGAACGGCTCTTTTTATACAGGTAGACCACAACTGGGACTGGCAACTAGGTCATGAAGCAAAGCAGTTGCTAAGTGAAACTGCGATTCTGCTTATGGTCTCACTTGAGCTTTCCTTTGCTTTACAGACCTGCAAAGGTTGTAAATGCGAGGATTGGTCGTAAAGTTACGGCATGAGATTTTATCTTGGGATTGAACTGAAACATCAGAAGGCAATGAAGCTGCAGCTGCTGGGAAGATGGTTGTATAAGGAAATAAGGATGCTTGCGTGTGTGCACACACTCACACCCCGAGCTCCTTCAAAATAACAACAGCATACCACTCATGATAATTTCACTACAGTTCTTTTTTTCCAAAATGAGCTTCAGAAACAAATGTTCTCTCATCAAATTAGTTGAGAATTGGTTGAAAAAAACACAGAAGATTTTTTTCTGCCTGGAATCAGTTCCAGTCTGGCAGCCTGAACTTGAGCTTCTTTAAGCTATATTTTACACTGACATAATTTTAATAAGGTGGGAGAGAGGGGGGAAAAAGCTGTATTTTTTCCTTTCCTTTCTCCTGAAACCTCACTCATCTTCTATAAATCCTTTAAGAGTGGCTGCAATTACATGTCACTCTAAACCAGAGAACCTGGTTTGATATGTCACCATCTGTATGAATCATTGCATGAATGGGAAAACAGATCAAGTGCTAATAGCTTAGCCTAGTATTTAAACCCAGGATTAAAGTATAAAAAGATGATCATGGCTTGTTTGGGAATTATAAACCATGTTTCCAGATTCACGAACCTAGCTAGTTTGTTTACTTGGTTATATAGGTAAGATGTGGGATGCATTTATGTATGTGTAACACATAAATTGCGGTTTGATAATTTATTAAAGGAAATGTAACTTATTAAATTCAAAGCCAGGATTTCTGTTTTAGAACAAAGTACAATAGAAATGCAGCCATTGATACAATACCTTTCCTGGGGTTTCAGTATGCTCAGATTGGTTTGCCCATTAATCACAGTTTATTGAATAGTCACAATTGGCTGGGTTCATAAAACTTGCTAAGCCAAGAGTAAACTAAAGGACTATGACTTAAAATTTTGCGCAAGGCAGGACTCAGAAGTGTTAAAGTATGTGCAGAAGAAAAAATCAGGATCTTTTCAATGGTGGCTCCAGTTTTGTTCAACAAACTTCCACTGCTTGCTGCAAGGAAGCTGCTTCATTCATTTCTGTTTAAAAAAGCTTTTAATTTCTCCCCAGAGTTATACATGACAAATGAATGCATAACATTTTTCTTCCCACATTTTATTTATTGTTTCCCATTAGTGAAGCATTCTTCATTGCTATTCATTGCTATTCTTTCAAAAACCTTGAAAACATTTTAATTGTTGGAAGCTGACCTGATTTCTCAAGGAAGGGCAGGTTATACATATTTTATAGCTGTAAGATAAAACTGCCTATGAGAAAGCCTGAAAGAATAGCATCCCGCATGCAAACCTGGATGAAAGTGATGTTGCAGGTTGGCAGAGAAGTGACTCTGGTGCAAATGGGGCTTTGGGTGAAGTAGAGGTTTGAATCTAGAACACTATCCACACTCTAAGTCCAGGATCAGGGTTGTTCTTATTACTACTGCATGGAAAAAGCATGGTACTGTACTAGAAGAAAGAGGAGAAACCCCTACTCAGCTGGTATACATCTAGAAAGGACATGCCAAAAAGAAAGAAAAAAGGAAGGAAGGAAGGAAGGAAGGAAGGAAGGAAGGAAGGAAGGAAGGAAGGAAGGAAGGAAGGACAGACAAGACAAGACAAGACAAGACAAGACAAGACAAGACAAGACAAGACAAGACAAGACAAGACAAGACAAGACAAGACAAGACAGAAGATGATGTGAAAGCATGGCCTGATGGGCAGCAAGGCGAAAGAAGATGAAGTGAGAGATCTTCAGATGACTGCATGTGGTGGAACTGAAGGAGCGAAACTCACAGATGTGGATAAGTTGTAATACAGGATGGAGGATATATGGAGGACAAACATGCAGCACAGCAGCTTTCCACAACCTGTGTGATGTCTCCTAGATGAGTTGTAGTTCAGTGCCTTGGGAGGATACTAGGTTGGGAAAACTGTTGTAGAGGTTTGAAAGCAGTGAACCAGGAATCCAGATGTGAGTGGAATACTAGCATAAGTATATGCTTTTGGCAGCAGAATGCTGGCTAGAAGAGGTAAAGGGAAGAAAATGAGACAACAGAAGGCACATGGTTGAGTTGAGGGCTATGTTCTGTTCCTCTCCATTGGCCCAGCTGACTTCAGAACAGATCTGGACAAATCAAGCATAGATGCAGGGAGTAAATGACTGATAGAGGTCAAATCTTACCCTAACTAGATGATGATCGATGTAGCTTATAAATTTTCAGGATGACAAATAGCTGGGTGGCTCAGTTTTAGGAAGGAAGGTGAGCAATTTAGAAGTCTTCAGTTTGCAGACCCACCTTTAATCCCCCAACTGCAACGTAACAATGAGACCCCTTTCACATTAAAACAAAACACAACATTAGTCCTTGTTTTTCTCTTTTAGGAAGACCAAGTGCAAATGAATGCAGGGCTCTTATCTTTCTAATACTTGCACAGAACAGATCTGAAATTTTGACAGGAACATTTACAGAGGTGAAAACAAAGACGCACTCTTTTTCCATTAGATATTCCACACAATAATTAAAAACAACTTCTCTTGACCTAACGGTTGCAGCAAGAGTGTTGTGGTATGGCCAGAACAGCATTCCATGAGTGGGTGGCATTATAGCCTATGTTTGGGAGGGGAGAGAGAGGGTTTTAAGGTGTGAAATGGCACCTTAAGTGCCTGCAACATTTAGGGCATCCATTTTGCTCCAGCACCCTCTCATGCTGTCAAAAATTCACAAAGGAAAGTAGAGGCTAACATTTGTGGTCCCATCCACTCTCTGGAGCTCTGGGGGTTACAAAGGGGACGCTGGTGGGTTATGTATGGTCCTTTGGTTGCACTCCTAATTAATTGTACATTCATCTGGAATCCTTTCCACACATTGTCTTCTCCTTTTGCTTGTAGAATTCTCTTGAAGAAGAAATTCAAACCAACAAAAAAATCCTGTGGTACCACTAGTGGGGGATTTTGCAGTTTTTTCCCCTTTTTAGCTACCTGTTTTGTAATGTGAGGCTATAATGGTATCACTCCTCAGAGCCCTAGGTATGTGTTGATATAAAGCAGCAGAAATGGGGACAGTTCTTCTTTGGCTCCACCGTGGAATATTGGGTGTGTGTGTGTGTGGGGGGGGGGGGACACCATCCATAAGCGAATGGCAATTTGATTCTGCTACCAGTAAGTTCATATCATGGTTTGCATTTTGACTCCTCACATTGCTAACATGGAGAACTTCAGCTTGATGACTAAGCAGTAGAGGCCATTTTAGCTCAGTCCTAGGGACAACCCACCAATTAGAAGTACAGGAGCTCTCTTCCCCCAATATACTTCACTTGCTCGATTTGGAGGGGGGGGGATAGATTGGGGGAATTCCAAAAAGGGTAAAATGCCCCAGTTAACTCTGAAGACTTAGATCTCAACTGACCCCATCTTGTGTAGGGTTAGATTAACTCCCCAAATCAGCCATGTCCTGCAAACTACTGATTGTGGGGTTAATTAAATTGTACCTCTTCTGAGATCAAGAAGTCTTAGATTAGTTGTGTGAAAAATGAGGGCTATCTAAGAAGTCTTAGATTAGTGGTGTGAAAAATGAGGGCTGTTAAGGTGTCTATGGCTGTGTTAATTTTAATCCCTTGCAGCCACGTGGGGAAGTGAAAAATGGGCAGAAATGAGTGGGAGGTGGGTATCACTGTGGAACTTATCCACAGTGGCATCAACCCCAATTCTGTGGATTTTGGGTAACATACTTGGGGAACAAGGTAAGACAAGGAAAGTGGGAGCATGGTGACCCCCTTTGCAACAGCTAGAAGGCTACAAAATGACTGCTGGAACATGGACCCCCCCCCCTTCTTGATCACATAATTTTGGAGTATAATGATGAAACTCCTGGTGGAAAGGAGATGGCAGGTCGAATATGTTGTGGGAAGAGGATCGGAAGGATGCCTTATCCAGAATCAGATCATGGGCTTGTTTAGATAAATACTAATCTGGGTTTACACAATAATTCAATCATGTGATTGAATTAACTGATTTTCTGGGTTCAGACAGAACAGTGAACCAACTGGTCTGGATTAGCACAACACAAAAAAATAACATAGACACACACACCCTACCCAATGGCAAGGCTAACCAAGCTTAGGGGCTTATGCAAATGCAGTATTTTAGGCATTTACCAGTAGGATTAAATGTGTTGTGTGAACACAGTGTGTTAAGCCATGCTGCTTTAATGATAGCTTCTCAAATAAGCTGTAATAGCTGGATTCATATAAGACACTAAGTAGGGGTAAGCAAGCATTTGGCAGTCAGGGCATTCTTCTTTTTTTTTGGTGGGGGTGTTATTATTTAGACCCCTGGGGCTGCAGAGTGTGGAGATATGCTGAAATCACCAAAAGGGTAGAAGGGTAGAGTTTGTTCTGCATTTTTTTATTTCTTTCCTTAGTGAATTTAAGCATACTGCAGACTTAATACATATATGCTACTGCTTATTTGTTTAAAGAAGTGAAGAAGCACCATGCTATAATGTTGCAATTTCCATTGGATTCTGGTGGCACAAATTTGGGGCATCTGGCTAGGGACTGTGTAAGTGGAAACAAATGCGTCTGATGGGCACAAGGTTGGGGAAGGATGGCAAAACGATGTGGCGCTTGTAAAGAGGAGGGAAACCCTTCAGGAAAGAGGCAGACACAATCATCCAGGGAGGTCCAGAAGAAGGTGGTTTCAAAGAGAGCTTGCAAAAGGTCAGAACCTTTACAATGATATTAAGAGTAATTCTGGGAAATTTAGGGAAAGACAAAAATTCCGATCAGGAAGAGGAGGGATCAGATATCTGACCAGAGATTTGGGGCAGGAGGGTCTTAACATATCTGAACAGTGAGAGGAGGGAAAAAAAACATATCATCATCCTTCCAAAATTCTCCTTCCCATCACAGCCTGAAAATTATTATTGCTGGGCGTGTGTGTGGGTGAAGAATTCCTGGGGTGGTACCCCATTACTCCTTCTGCTCCCACTGCCGCCGTCAGATGCTACGGGTGTCCTTGTCCTGGTGTTCCCATATGGTAGGGGAGAGGGGCAGTCCCTCACCAACGTTCCTCAATTTCTTCTCTCTCTTTCTCTCTCTTTCTCATATTGTGGGGCCAAGGAACGTGGGGAGAATATCAGCAGGGAAGAGCATTTCCTAGCTGGCAGCTACAGCCCCTTTTCTTCCCCCTCCTCCTCTCTCCTGCTTCCTTCCAGTCTCTCTCTTTCACTCTGTTCAGCTGGAGGGGACTGGGCAGACCTCTGCGGTGGGCTCCTCCTTTGCATCAGTTCATTTCCATGCACCTCACATCTCTGCTTGCCTGGCCCAGCCCAGCCCAGCCAGCAGCCGTTGGATGCCTCCAGCCACTGACATTGAGAGAGGGAGGCAGGATTGCAGATGGGGATGCAACTCTGTGTGTGTGTGTGTGTGTGTGTGTATCTGTAGAGGAGAAATGGGATGGATCAGGACTCCTCTGAAAAGATAGCATGGACTATTCAAAGTGGGTGGGATAGGGAAGATAAAATCTGGACAAGGACTTTGAGAGCTTTTCAGCGTGTCTCTTCTGAAAGAACTGATCCTGGGACATCTGTTGCAACGTGTTTTATTTTATTGTTTTTTAAAAAAGGGGAAGACCCCTATCAAGAACAAGAATGCATTTCCTTCACTCCCTTAAACATCTAGGATTAAAAAGGAGGCTTTCAAGGTCAAAGAATGGTACAGTACAGTAAGCCAAAATCAAGCAGCCACATTGGCTGGATTCATACAATACATAAACCCAGGTTAAGAAATGCACAATGGCTGTGTTCACTTTGCACGCTAATCCAGAACAGTTAAACTACATGTGGTTTACATGATGACCTGGTTCCCATACTATGCTAATAATGAATACTCCAACCACAAATATCCATTATAGTGTAGTCTAATGTGTGATATGAACCAGTTCATCACACTGAACTGTAATGTGGCTTGTTAATTTTGGCTTAGCATGTTGGGAACACATGGTTTAGCATTTTATGTGAATACAGCTGTGATTCAAAAGCAGAGATGTAAGAAATGAACTTTTCGGCATCTGGAGAAGACAGAGCTAGAATCCAGGGTTCTTAGGATCTCAGTGTGGAAATTGAGAAAATGAAAATACTTGAAATCCCAAGTATTGCAAAAAGAGATCAAATTGATGTAGGGGATGGAGTTAAGAGGAAGACTTATCTTTGTGGGCAAAAGCATCAGAAGAAAAGTGGGCTGCCATTTCACCATTGAAAACACATGAAGAAATCTGCCCAATCCTGCTGTGGTTCCCTTAGTATCCATCAAGTATGTGGGTCATTACTTTCTTCTCTCAACAACCCAGTAAGGTTGGCTGGCAAAAAGAGGGAGGGTGATGGTGGTCCTGTGGGCTTCCCCCCTGGGTGTGACTTGAAACCCAGTTCTCCCTACTTCTCAGTTGGAATTCTGACCACTACATCCTGATCTTCTTAATGGACATTTGATAGAGGCAGAAGTTGGCAGATACACCTATTCCTATCTCTGACTTAATAAGACCACTGGCTAAGAACTGCCTCGTGGGTAGACTAGTTTAGGGGACAGCAACAGGGGCCTTTCTAAAAGATCCTATGTGCCTGTAGATGGAGAGCTCCTAACATTAACAATGAAAAGGTGTTATAGAACAATTTATCTTTCTCTCCTTATGGATTATTAATGAAGAAGAAGGAGGAGGAGAAGAAGATACAACAATGGGGAAACATGGGGTGATTCCAAATGAAAAATAATCTAAATCCTTGCAATGAGGCAGAGTGATTGCACAGTAAAAGTATGACTGGGCTCTTGGAGCCACGAGGGACTTCCCATGGATTGCATAGTGGTGGCAGTAGTGGTTAAGAAGTATGAAGAATAATAGCATGGTCAGGAATTGGGGGTGTCTCTTTTGGATATTAATGAGGTCAGGTGGACCTGGTACCTTTGGGGAACCATTGTGCTGAAGTGGGGTCCTGGACATCTGCCCCAAGTCTTGCTCTGATGGTGTCACTGGTGGAGAGTAAGGCAGGATTTTTATGGGAAGGGAGGGGACCTCAAACAGAGGATGGGCATGTGGTGGAAGAAGTCAGGATTTTTGCATTCTGTAAATTAGGGGATTAATATAATAGGAGAATGATGTCTAATGAATTGCTAGGAGCCAAAATGGCTTGATACTTTACATGTGCCTGTTTTTAACTGCTTCTTCCCATCTTGGGGTAGGAATTAGGAGCCAGGAGGGCTAGCTTCTTTGCAAATGGCATGACCAGCAGTCTTCGTATAAAAGGAGGAAGGAAGGAAGGAAGGAAGGAAGGAAGGAAGGAAGGAAGGAAGGAAGGAAGGAAGGAAGGAAGGACATTGCCAAATGCTGATTCCACCTCTGGACCTTCTCCATGAAAAAAGGCAGCCCCGCCTTCCCTGCCTTTCCCTCCCCAAAGGTGCTGTTGCACATCGGGCAAAATTAGTGCTGACGAGAAGGCAAGATTGAAAATTGATTCCTGGGGCTGGATTCATCTTCTCTCCCTGACCCCTATCGATGGCCTGTCACCCCTGTGCCCTTCTTGTCTCCCATTGAAATCTATTACCTAGGAGAGATGAGAGATGCAGTATAAAGAGAGAGATGCTCCCCACTTTGCCCCACTGATCCAATTGTCTGCAGTATCGGTGTTTCCCTAGAGAGGAAAGGAAGGGCATTGTGCTTAGAGAAACTGAGGCTAGAACATTAAGGATGGGCTCCAGGTATACACCCCCTTGCTATGAGTGGTGTTGACAGAGCTGGGAGGCCTGGACAAAACATTCTTTGTCCCCCTCCTACCCTCACAACATTTCTGGGTGTTTCCTCAATTTTTCTCCTTCACTCTTTTTTTTTTTTTAATCTCTTTTCCCTCCATACCTTTGCAGGCAGTGGCACTGACATCTTTGTTTTATCTCTTTCCCTTAACTTTTAAAAGAGTGTAGGTGTGGTGCAGACAGGATATCTGTTGAAAGGTTTAAATAAAAAGGTATGTGCAGTGCGGAATACTCCTGGCCCAATGGTGCGACTAGATTGAATCTTAGGGTCCAACCTGGTGGCACTACAGGCAGTCCTTGTTTAGTGACTGCCTTGTTTAGCGACTGCTCACAGTTACATGATGAAAAAGTAACTTTATGACCAATCTTCACATTTACGACTTTTGTAGGTCTATAAAGCAAAGGAAAGCTGAAGTAAGTTCATAAGCACAGTTGTGGTTTTACTTAGTGACTGTTTGCTTAATGACTGAATTGCTGGTCCCCAATGTGGTCACTAAATGAGGACTACCTGTACCGCACGCAAGTCACTAGGCTTCCCTGCCTGTCTGGATGCAAGCCTTCCCTTCCCTTCCCTTCCCTTCCCTTCCCTTCCCTTCCCTTCCCTTCCCTTCCCTTCCCTTCCCTTCCCTTCCCTTCCCTTCCCTACATTTGCAATGGACAAAGGTACTCAATATTCCTCTGGGATGCCAATAGCACCTCTTATGTTAGCTCCATTTTGAGTTTCTTTTGACAAGAAGAAGAGAGCAATCAGAGGCTGAAATGCATTCCCTTCAGTTTATATTTATAGGACTTGTTAATGAATCTGGTTTTCGGTGCTGATGTACCATCTGCTTGCCCCTTGGCTTAGCCTTGCAAGTGGAGTCCACAAAAAAATTATTAACCCACAAACCGGCTCTCTAAGAAAAATAAACCTGGAACATCCCCGTCTGAAATTTGTGTCTTCCAAGACCTCATGAAATATCTTTAAATGGTGTACATGTTTAGCCCCTTAGCCCCTGTACTTGCAAATTAGGAATACTATTGCTGAATTACCAGAGATTGCTCTGTAACTTGCAACAAGACACTGTATGGGGATTTGTAAATTCAGTATTGTTGTTTGATGGCTTGGAGATAATTGTTACAGGCAACAGTAAGCTCTTCATCTCAAAGAATTTTAAACTTTGGTTATCCCAACTCTTAAGGGGGATATTTTTGGTCTGGTGTTTTTTCTTTAATAAAATGGTCTTGCGTTTTGGATGTTGTGCTTTTGGCAGATCCATGGTGGGGTGAGTGGTTCTAGGAAGGATGTTCAACTTATCTTTGCCTTCCCTTAAAAAAACCAAAAAACTGCAGCTCTTCCTGGAACGTTCATGTGACTATTTGTTTAAAGATCTAGTGGTCCTAAAATGGCCCTCAGAAGCAAGCAGACAAATGGAACACATTGATTTTGCTCTCTATATTCTTAATCCCAAAGCTAATTTAACAAGTCTAATTTTCTTAACCTGGTGCCTGCTGCTTAAAATATTAATTCATGTACATATGTGTGTGTGTATAGATATATTTGTGTGTGTTTGTGTGTATACTCATTCAAATATGTATATAATAATGTTTAGACATGATCAGACATTCCTATCAGTTATTAACCCTGTTAATAATGTGCTAATCAGATCAGCTCAAATAATGTGGTCTGCACAAAATCCTCCTAAGATCACTTTTTCAGTACCTCATACTTTTTTTTTTTTTTTTGGTATAGCCCAGATCTCAAGTCATTAATTACATCCCCTTCACAGATTTAACATCCTTACATGGAGAATGTAAGATGCAGGAAAAGCAGAAGCTTCACCCAAAATCAGTAGTGCTTTAATATTTAGAAAAGAGGGTCCAGTTTTATCTGTTTTCAGAATTTTTGAAATCAGTTTCGAGTCAAGACTGGTGAATGGAAATATTCTTCATATAAGAATGTAAGAGATTTGCTGCAATGGCATCTGGTGGTGGTGCCACCAATGATTGGAGATAAACCAATCAGTGATTGCTGGTTGTTATGGCAGAATGGAAATGCATGTTTGGAGGCAGCTTATCAGTTGCAAGAATGGGAAAGAATTACTGCCTTCTTATGGGTTTTCTAGAGGTATTTGGCTGGCTACAATTGGAAGGATTTTAATGTGATTAAAGAGTGGGTTTGACTGGACCTACTCCTTCACACAAAACACTAAGGTATGGTTTCCTTAATCATGGTACAGCTGTTAAGCTACATCATCTGGGTTACTAGAACACCTTAAGCCCCAAATCATAGTGGCTAGGTTCACACAATGCACTTTATGCCAAAGCTGAATAAACCACATTGTTATTTAGTGTGTTCTTTGAACCGGATGTTCTTGTACCCCTCTTCTATGTCTTGCACTTTCTAGAAACAAGAATTGACACCTAGATGTGAACGCTGGCCAAACTGCAGTTTGGATAATGCATAATGTGAACAGCAAAAGGTGATTAACTGTCAGATCAGAATAGCTGAGAAAGACAACCTGCTTCTCCATCTGAGAAAGACAGGATGTCCTTTGAAACAGTAATGTGTGCAGGTGGGATCAATCAGGTAATAACCAAAGGAAAATGATTAAGTTCAGGAAAATCCGCAGAGCTTGCAGGAAAGGGAGTAATAAGTTTGAAGAAGTGTTAGAGTGGTTAGGACACTAGCCTATACACCAGAGTTTCTCAACCTTGGCCATTTTAAGATGTGTGGACTTCAACTCCCAGAATTCCCCAGCCAGCATACTGGCTGGGGAATTCTGGGAGTTGAAGTCCACACATCTTAAAATGGCCAAGGTTGAGAAACACTGCTATACACCAACAGCCTTTCCTGACCTGGGTTCCTTCTGATGTGTTAGACTACAATACCCATCAACCTCAGCCTGGGGAGTGAGCTGCACTTGGCTCACTACTGGATTCCAGGCTACACTGGAACTAATTAAAACAGCCACAAAGGAATCCAGGAATGTCTGATAAATACTTTTATTTTCAGAAGCTAAGAAGCCATTATGAAAGGACTCCAGTGACTGCTGTGATTCAGATGCGAGTCCTATTTATGTTGAAATCAGAGTTCCAATTCTTGCACCTCTTTCTCCCACTTGAGCTATGCAATAGGCCGGGCAGCTCTCTCTTTGGGAAGCAGGCCTAATTTCCATCTGACTTGTTCTGATCAGAGACAGATATGATATCAGGTTGTTTTCCTCTGACCATATGAGAACTAATTCTGATACCCAAAGGGATTTTAATTCTAAATGAACACATATAGTATTGCTTTATAAAAGGCAGAGCGATTCTGTAGACTGAAAAGAGGAGCAAGTGTTGATCCAGAATTCTGCCAATTTTCAAAGGTTGTCCCCCCACCCCCATCCAATAGAAAGTGAGATTCCTACCACAACTCCAGTTTACTGCAAGGAAGGGCCCAACTATAAGGAAGGGGAGCAAATCATAGACCATCCCAGTGACACAAGAATGGTGAAACATGTATTGTAACACAAACTGTAGTCTTGCATAGGGGTATCCTGATGTCAGATGCAAGCACCGAAGTCCAGAATGCAGCAAAGGGACTTGAAATCCAAGGCCACCCTGACCTGACTCACTATCTCTCTGGAATGATTCCAGTGTCCTACTGGTAATGCTTCTTTACCCATGGACAGGCACTTCCATCCTATTCCTCCTTTGAGAATCCCTGTGTCAAATCTTATTCCTAGCATAAATATTATGCTTAGGCATATAGTTCATTCTTGGGCCTGAATTAGATTGAGCAGTGCCATCAAGCTACATGTCTCTTGATTCAATAAAAAGCAGTGTAAGGAACACCTGAGCAAATATGGGGAAACAAGGAGTATGCAGAAGGAATTTAACATTTTCGGCCCTGACAAAAACTCCTTCTCCCAAAATGTTCTTGGCATTCACACAAAGTCTTCTCTGAATAGATCCTATGCTTTTGCAGATTTGCTGGGCTTAGTTGATGGCAAGACAGCACCATAATCTCTATCATCTTGAGAGCCAGTATATATAGTGACTAGACCAGTGTTTCTCAATCTTGGCAACTTTCAGATGGGTAGACTTCATCTCCCAGAATTCCCCAGCCAGTTGGCTGGGGAATTCTGGGAGTTGAAGTCCACCCATCTGAAAGTTGCCAAGGTTGAGAAACATTGGACTAGGCTGTTGGACTAAGATTGGGAGAACAAGTCCAAGTCCATCCTCAATTATGAAAACCAATTGGGTGACTTTGGGCCAGTCAAAGTCCTACCATATAGGATTGTTGGGGAAATAAAATGAATGGCAATCTTCATTTAAGCTGCCTTGAGCTCCCGGAGGAAAGGCAGAATATGAAGTTAATAAATGCTACAAAAAGAAATAACCAGTATTGGGCAGCTGAGTGGCCATTAAAGTATTCATAGTATTCTAAATAGTAATTTGTGGAAAAATCAAAATGGTGGCTCCTGAACTAAGCAAGGGGCTTCAGAGCTCCAGCCAAAGTTGCTGGGTTCAAGCAGTTGTCTGAAAATGCCAAATGCTAGGGATGACACCGGATGACTACGGCCTTCCGTAGATGTTCCTGGATAGAGTCTGGGTTTATCACTAGTATATATCCTTGCAAAATTTTGCTTCTGAGCAATTGATTCTGAAGGGTGTTTTTGAATCATCTCAAAGCCCGCCCTCCCCACCCACCCCCCAATTGTCACAACCCAACTTGTCTTGCACTGACGGTAGCAGCTGAAAACCTTGCAAATGTGTGGGCAGTTGTTGCAGCTACCAGCTCAGAAATCAAAGAGGTGGGGTGGGGTGGGGGTGGACTTCCACTTGTCAAATATCTTCTGGCACACTTCCCATACTACTAACACTGAAGCTTTCAAAATCAGACTTGGAGAAGTTCTCCCCATGACCTTGCAATTTCACTGGACTTATCATCTCAGCATCGTTTGACCCCTATGTCCATACCAGAGATTACCTCCCCCACCTCACACTTCCTGGTAGCTGTTTGGTGGCAGGGCAGCAGCATCCATGGGGGGACGGTGTCAACAGCATCAATATGGAGGGCTTGACCAGGTAAGAGAAGTCCTGTGAGCTGTGTGCATTGCACGTCCATAAAAGGGGCAGGGCTTTGATTGCCTGGTCACTTCAGTCATTTGATAGATTGATATAGATTTGAGAATCAAAGCCAAATAACAGGTCTTAGGAATATAATAGATGCAGTGTGTGTGTACATGGGGGGGAGGACTTCATCTATTGATTTTCTGCTTGATAGACAGTAATCAGATGCTTAGCAGTCTTCTCTAAAAAGAAAAGGTGATAACGCTGTGGCTGTGTTCCAGCACACACTGAACTACACTGGTGAAAACCCAGAGGCTGCATTCACATAATATATTAAGTGTGGTATGTTTGTTTTAAAGCCTTCTCCCTGAGAGCTGAAAGGGGCAGGTGTGAATAAATCAATCTCCTGCTCCTTAGGTGTGTCCAGCATTTGCCTTCTGACGCTTGCCTGCTTTCTACCTCTCTGCACTTAACACAATGTTAAGCGCAGTGTTAACCTTCATTAGATGTTTTTGTGGCTTAGCGTGTTAGGTGAACCCAGCCCATTTTTTCACTAGTCTACACTTCAAGATATTGTCGGCAGCATCTGCAGGATCTCACCATTCCATCATTGTGACAGAAGCAGCATTGTGGCATTGTGCCACAAGCTGCACCTCCTTGGGGTATGTGTGTGAAGCCACGACGCATGTGGAAAAAGACATGGGGCTTGAGCACAAACCTGCTTTTATCATTGCCCCATGTCCCCCTCTCTGGAAGCTGGTGAGTATTGTGACAACTCAGAAAATGGATATTTCAGGAATCATATTGAGTGTGTTGTGATCACCAGATTTATCTTATTTTAAAATGAATTATGATTTGGGATGTTATCTCTGAGGCTTAGATTTTGAAGTGGGAGATTTATTCATAGGGACAGGGGGCAGGAATCTTTGTTGTCAGGGTGAGACAAGATAGACTTTGGTTTAATCCAGGAAGGAGGCAAATGTATTTTTGGTATTCATTCTCCCAAATAATTTAGCCATGGAAAGATGAATTGCAGTAAAGCTTTGCAAATGAATTTAAGCATTACAGATAATGGCCATCTTTCCAGCAACTGCAAATTCTAAAAAACTCCCCCCCACCTTTCCTTTTTTAAAATACAGCTGTGGTTATTAGCATGCCAAAGTCTAAAGCAGATGGCAGGTTCCTCAGTTTTGCTGTGAATTCAAGGAAGCACAAAGCATGTCCCCCACTTAATGCTTATATACTTTGCTGGATGACAGTGGGGAGGAAGAGGGTTTCATCCTCCATGGCCACCTGCATTTTTAACCATTTGATGTGGGCAGGACACTTGCAGGCAAATTCTGGCAGGTTGCCACTGAAATTGAGGTGCCAAAGGCTTATTTTTGAGAGTGTGATTGTAGTTTTCTGGGTTTCTGCAATTAACGTTTTTCACAGCACACGTATTTATGAACGCAGGTACAATTTAACCTGATTTGTCCAAATGGCCTAGAAAGTAGGAAGTCAGCAGACAAGGGGGAGGAAAGGCACCTGTATTACTTTGAAGAGTTTCAGCCTGAAGAGTATATGCCACCTCTTAGAAATGCTGAGGGCTGTATCTTGTCTCCTCTTGGCATCTGTTCTTATGCTTGCCGGATGCCTGAGGCTGATACTTCTGCAAAGGTTGAGGTTGTAGACACCCCTAGTGGGCTTGTGGGGGACCATGACTACTTAAGAGTTTATCTACTTCCAATGTCTTGCCCTGGTCTTTGAACTTGTTGCCTAGTTTAAATCTAGCTCAAGTTTTCCAAAAAGAAGACCTTGTGAGAAAGGAGCTTTGTGCTGGCTTACAGTTCTCTGAAGACAAGTGACCGTGTGCAGAGTGGTGTTCCTATGCTCGATAGGGAATCCAACCTAGTCTGCTCTGATGACTAACAATGTCTGTTTTGTTTGTAATAATTAACATCTGTTCTGGTCAGGGGTAGGCAGTGGTGCTCATGAGCACCAATGAAACCTTTGCCACCATTTTCCATTTCCACTAGGCACCACTGCCATCCCTTTGTTTAAAGAGTCTTCATTAAAAGAAAAAGCAAGCTGGCATGCTGCAATATAAAGCTGCAGCCTCTGGTATTCTGTTTATTTGCATCACTGCCTTTTGGCCCCATAGCAAGAATGCTTTTGATAGGCAATGGCCTTTTGGTGAATAAACTAATCTCCCTTGACAATAATGCTGTGGATGTGCCCACCATATACTCTTACAATTCCAGATGTAAGCCTAGTCCACAATCTTGGACTGGGAAAGTTTAGGGCTTTTAAGTAAAGAAGTGTGGAATAGGTTAGATCCATTCTGGATGACTGAATTGGATATCCAAATAGGCTCAGGTTGGATTTATGAATTAGATCATTCGGTCTAATTGATCCAGTCTGGCAAGTTGATTTGCTCAAAAACCTTTCTGCACATCCACAAAAGGCCATAGAATTGCTGGATCAGTTCAGAAACAACCAATTCAATACAGATGGACAGTCCTATTTGAAAAGCTGATTCAATTAGGATTGCCTTCATACAGTATCAAAACTGCAGGAAAAAAAACTTTGTACAGTCCCACTTTCTCAGGACTTCATATCTCACTGTAATTCTTACAACAACCTTTGTAAGGTCGATCAGCATTATTAGCCCCCATACTGTAGATGGGAGTCTGAGGCTCAGAAAGAGCCTAGTAAAGCCATCTGGGAAGATCATGGCAGAAGTGAGATTCAAACCCTGAGAGTTTATATTTCAGTCTCTTAGCCAGCATGCTATGCCAACACATTAAAAATAAGAGCAATCCAGAGATCTCTGTTATGTGAAGTTCCCTCACATAGTAGAAGGAAGAGACAACCACAGCTTCTCCTAAAATTTCAGTTCTCTCCCTCATTCCTCTGCCAGCTCTAATTAGCATGACCCTGGATGTAGCATGCAGAAGGTGAAGGCCAGGAGTCGGGACTGGAGAAGAAAGGAAGAGCGTAATATTCTGGTATTATCAGAAACCTGCTCGAAGCCCCATGGAAGGAGGCTATTGTCAAAAGCTTCATCCTCCTCATTTTGCTGCCTGCTTCTTTGGTTGCTCTCTCACCTGATCCCTTGAAACAACAATGGGTGGAAGCATGAGGTTACTAGCCAATTCTCTGGTCCAATTTATACAACATAACCCAGTCATCCACTAATCCAGTGGTAGCTCCAAGGTCTGCTATTTTGGGGAATACAAAGTCTTCCACGCCTGCTTGCTCTTTTATGTGTTGTTATGGCATGGGAATATTGGCAAGGCTTCATGATGTCAATGGTCCCTTTCTCATTTGCCAGGCATGCTGGAGGGGACATGGCTTGTCCTTTGTGGCCAATCATCTTTGGAAGGCACGTTCTGTGCTGCTAGACCTTGGCAGAAAGTTCTGTAATGAATGTCTTGCACTTTTCCCACTCTACATTTCTACCTCATATCTCATTTCCTTGGAGGATTGGCTGGGCAACTGTTGCACGGGTGACTAGGTTTGTGAGTTTGCACATCATTATTGGCTAATGGAGGGTCCAGAACAATCCCAGGGCTGTTCTGAGTTACAAACACCCCTTTCTTGCCCAAGAGCATATTGAGTTGGGTCCACACAATGCTACTTTGCCTTTGACCCAATATTATGTAAAGCCAGCTTATTTTTTCACAAACAGTTGGATAATTGTAACACTGAGGAAGAGTAGGAGCTGGCAGCAAGGAAAAGAAAGACCAAGAGCCTCATAAACATGTAGGTGAAGAAGCCATGAGAAGTTTGTCCCTGGCTTCATGGGAAGCTTAAAAGAGCAAAATAGAATTACAACATTATAGTTAGGTGCAAAAACGATGCTGCATTGGGTAAACAGAATGCCATTAGAATGGTGCCTTGGGGAGTTATCTCTAGCCTGTCACTATTATACCTGTTGATCATCCATCTCCATGTGGAATCAATGTTTTGCCACTGTGAGATATCCTGGGACAGGGTCTGCTGAAAGATTTTGCAATTAGTTTTAGGGTTCACCATCAATCTTGCTTTCTGTAAGGTTTCCATAGGATCTTCTTGGCCAAGGTGAACTCTTGTCTCAGGCATAGGATGATGCCCTCCTGTCTCCATCACTGCATAGTTGTCCTGTTGCTACCAGCTGGAGTTGATGTCTCATCCCTGCTCTTAGGACCATCCATGTGCTCCAGGACCTCACTTTGAACAATTCTCAGAGCAAGGCCTTGGGGCACTTGACTGCTCTGGAAAGCTACACAGCTGTTTCCCCACTGGGGCAAATGTTGTAGTAAAAAATACCTAGTGGCCCTGTTCTCACCAGGTCTCTTTCCATCAGAAAATCATACAGGCAGAACACATGTTACCCCCAGTGGTGATCCTTATCCTTCCAGAGCTATGGTGCTGACAAATGGTGCTGTCTTATTTATGGTGTTAAGTTTGTGGGTTTCCCTTGTATCCTACCAAATGCCCCTATCCAGCTGGAAATATATTTTAACATAAGGTAGGGCTGGAGTTGAGGAGGCGAAAAGTTTCCACAGATGTCTAGACCAGTGGATTTAGCCATCTCACAAAATTTGCTTTGATGTTTTGAGAATATTTTGTTCAGAGGCATCCAGCTACCAGATGACAGTCAGCTTCCTTTTGGGCACAGGTTTAGTGCTATTCTTGAACAGTGCTAAACCCATCTTCAAAAGCATCCCAAGCATGGTATGCTATGAAGTAGCAGAGAGAAAATCATCTCCCACTTCACCAGAAGCCTTTCCTGCCATCACTGCTGGTCTAATGCTGATGATCTAATGATCAAAGCCAGAGATCAGCCAGAGACTCCATTGCCAAAGCAACCTTGGAAAAGAGTGCTTTGGGACTAGAAAGAGGGGATGTGCCTACACTAGCCTAAAGTAGTCAATAAATGCCAGGCTGACCCTACCCCGTAGGGGGTCACCTGACTGTGATGCTGTCTGAATGATTGGTGAATCATGTCAGATTGTATCTAGGGCAAAACTATCATGGCTGGTTGTCTACTTAATTACACAGTAGGCTTCCATGGCTGAGGGTGGATTAGAACCTGGGTCTCAAGTCCAGCACCTTAACCACTACATCACACCATGGATATGATCTGTCATGCTTCTCTGACCATCTGGAGGCTGGTGCAGTTAGGGATTAGAATCTGCTCGGCCCCTATTAGCTACTTTAGGCTACTGCAAACCTACCCATCTCCTCTGGTTGCTGAGCACTGCTCTCCTGGGATGCTGGAAAGAGTGGACACCTGGTTTCTGCAGAGGCATCTGTCCACGTGATTGGTGCTGTCCATAGCACTTGTCAGGTCTTATCCAGGCCAGTTATAAATGACAGAGATCCGAGTACTGCCAGGTATAGTTATGTCATCATTGGGTGTATTACAGGTTTTCTGCTGTTTCTATTAGCAAGAGTGTTTTTGTACACCCCTATTTTTCATTTTTTTTTTTACTACTTTTATTATTTCTGAGGATCTGCACAAGAATGCTATACTTGTCACCCTGACAGATCAACACTCCCAGGACTGGTCTCACACAGCTGCAGTTCCCATGGCTATTTATGCAGTACCCCATGATTACTCATGTTGCTGCTGCTAGTGGGGGGACAGGTATCATTTTGCCTACTCTGTGGGGGCTTTAGAAGTGCTACATGTCATAGTGATGACTCTTACGATGTATGAGCCAATCACAATTGTGCAATTCTGGAAATCTGCTCCAGCATACGTGTTCTTTATTTATTCAAATTGCACTCACTGCAATCAACGGAACTCTCAGCAGTTCACCCCAAATAAATACAATAACCATATAATAAAATATCCATGGCAAATACATAAAATAAGCCGTAAGTCAATTCAGTGGACGTCGGCTACTTCTGGGTGCTGCCAGCCCTAAAGTCAGAACTTGTTAGGCCTGGCCCCAGGAACTCCAGGAGACCGTGTAAATTCGGTCCAGCAATGTTTATTAGCTACAACCTCTAGCAAGAATCTTCCCAGACTGAAACCCAGCTCCCAAGTAACGCCAGTCACAACAGTGTGAATTCCTCAGGGAGGTGCCAGCCTCATCCTCTTATCTGTCCCTCGCTCCTCAGGAGATGAAAGAGCATGTTTTCCTCCCTGAGTCTGGCCTTCATAATTCCATTCCATCACAGAACTGGATTCCTTGTTCACTTACGGCCAGAACCATCATTCCTCTGAAACATAGCCAGGGATGGAGTTTGCTTATTATTGATCATTCCCTCCCACTTCAGCCCACACTCTCCTCTGTGCCTTTAAGCTGTCAGCCATGCTATTTTTGAATTGGGGTTTAGCCCTCTTTCAGAAGAGCACTCTACTTGTACTCCTAGAATAGTTTGAATGACAGGAAACAGATGTGGCGATGTTGCCCTGAGCAAGAGCATGGGGAGATCCCCCTCCCTCTTTACCCTGCATTCCCCCTTAGCACCTCAATTAGGCAACTTAGCAGTTGGCTAAACCCCCCCCCCCAACAAGCATCAGTCTCTACCCACTCCGCCCTGCCCCATCCCACATTAGAGTCATTGGGCGTTGTTTTCCTGCTTGAAACAACATGGGGTAATTCACATACCCATTTTCTAAATGTGGCTCACAGTATTAAGTAAGGGCCACAGCATGTACTGGCCTTGTTATTGTAGCAAAGGAAGGAATGGCAGTGGCAACAACACAATTTATGTTGGCATATTTTTCTGTTGGCTCCAGGACTCGTGGGTAGCACTTTTAACCTGGCCTTTTCAAGACTAGTAAAGGTTGGCTTGGTGCTGCTACTTAGCTGGATAAGATCTGCTTTCTGGGAATGCTATCAGAATGGTATATGCAGTCTACCGTCCTTTAAGCTCTCAGAGAAGAGAGAGATATAAGTGTTATTTTATTTCATGTTCCCATGCATGGCATTTTACATGACTTCCACACATCCCTGGAAGGTGGGGGGGTGGGGGTATTTATTTTTACAGAGTGTACAGGTAGTCCCCAGGTTAAGAACACCTGGTGTACGGGATGACCCATGGTTAAGTACGGAGCCTATTGTAGCAAAATTCGAGTTAAATACACAGTGATTCAAGTTAAATACACAATGGTTCAAGTTCATTACACAATACTACTTAGACAGTATTATACAATAATACTGTTCCAGCTTACATACAAATTTGACTTAAGGACAGACCTTGGGAACGGAACTCGTTCTTAAACTGGGGAATACCTGTATAACCTGTGTGGTATTTTCAGCTACAGTGACCACCAGGAGGCACCCCATGACCAGTTTCGTCCAGACAAAACCAGTCACATGGTGCCTCCTGGTGGTCAATGTTACTTTTGGGGGCATTACTGTAATCTGACTGTCCTGAATCCCATGACTGAGATCACATCCTAAAGAGGCCCTATGAAAATGGGACCTCTCTAGGAATCCCCATCTTTGTGTCCTTAGTATTTTCAACCCTCTGTGGCCACACGGAGGGAGGTGGAAAAAGGACAGAAATAGAGGATGGAAGGTAGGCCCTCCTTTCTCTTGGAGTGGTGCCAACCCCAATTACTTTCTTCTCCTCTGGAAAGTGGGAGAAACCCAAGAAATGGGGAGGAAAATGACAGCTTCCTTTGTGACAGCTGGAAGGATTAAGAAGAAAGCCTTCCTTGGGGAATCTGTGGACTTGGGAGGGCTGCTCATATTGTGTGAACCCAGCCAATCTGTTCTTCAGAGTACCTCCAGCCCCAGATGCCTTGCTGAGGGATCAACAGAATGAGTTCCAGTCTCCATGGCCGTTTCATCTATAATATTTGACTCCAAGCAAGAACATCATGAGGCTGGGTTCACACAGCATGCTTAAACTAGGTCAGTAAAAATGGTGCAACTGCATTTGCAAAACATGCTAAGCTTCATTAGCATTAACCTTTGTTTAATTTTATATGACTTAGCATGTTGGAAGAACCCAGCCTGTTTGCTTCATTTATGATTAAATTTATTGTATGAACCCAGAAAATGGATCTTGGTAGTAAAGTTAACTATGCTGTGCAAACCCAGCCAATGTAAGAATGACGTTGGGAAGGCAGTGAGACACATAGCAGTAGGATATCTTAGACAACTGCTGTTCTGGATTATTTTAAGGCCAACTCTCTGCTGATGGCATTTGAGATCCAACCAAAGGGGTTGGGGTCAGCTCTTCTTCAAGTGGATTAAAATATAAAGCCAAACTGGCTCTTTGCACACCAATTAACAACACATTTTGCTAAATCTGATTTGCTGGGTATCTCCAAGCTACAGTGAGACAAGAAGCAGACCTTTCCTCCTTTGCCGGCAAGTTGAGCAGGCACTGCCTACCTCAAGCAGGATGTTGTAGTCAAGGGTTTTGTTGCTGTTTGACTACAATGCAGAGATCTATGGCAATCTTAGCAGGTTGGATTACAAGCTATTTTTAGGGATGAATACAAATATTTAAAGCCCAGTTCAGCATGCTGGAAAGATTGTGTGGTGTGCAGTTTTGTGCTGTAAAATTCCAGGCATAAGAATGCCCTTTCCCAGGATACTCCATACCAGGTTATTTACAGGGGAGGTGGGTGTCAAGATAGCGGCTGGACTGTATGATTGAAGGCTGCCACATGTAAAAAAGAGTGGGGCTTTAATTACCCAGTTGTGGCTGACATCTTGACTTTCTGACCCCTATGCCCCTGCTCCATATCTTTCCCTCATATGCTCCCTTCTGTAGGCACTCAGTAGTCTATGTTTTCCTGCTAAGATCCTTCGGGGGCGGGGGGTATATTCTGTTTGGATGGTGTTTTTTGGCTACATAAAAGTCCATATCTTTAAAAAATTAATTGTGATTGTACATCATCATCTTGGTTTCCCTTTTTTTCCCCATGCGTCAGGTAGCAGGGGCAAAAACAAAAGTCTAAATTTCTTTTTCAGTTTCTCATAAATTGGCAGACTCAATGCAGTGGCAATGTCACACATTGTGGTGTTGGTGCAACACCCTAACTTGGGATGTTGTGCTAAGGCTTCGTCCCTTTTTGCCATCTGTGCCTGGCCTGCACACGTGGGGACACTTAGCTTATCATTTATTGATAGTCAAATGAAATGAAGATAAATTGCTAATGTGATGGTGGGACATAAATAACAAGTGCATGGAAAGATGTGTCTATATGTAATTCTTCCGTTGCCTGCCCCTCTCACTCCACCATCTCTCCCTTCTAGCTTTTGTACTCCCTCCTCCTTCTCGCAAAATGCCACCACCCATTAACCCAGATAAATGTTTGCATTCAGCTCAGTTTACTATCGTCAGAAGTGGGCTAAAGTTAGAGTTGGTGAATTGCTGCTTCTGATTTCCAGGGGTTTAACAATAGCAGCAAGACTATGCTGCCTAAAGCTTGTGTGGGCAACTTGCTACCCATGTTCCACCTGTGCCCTTAATTTAATTTCAAACATCTCATGAAAGTCCCTCCCCTAAAAGCTTGCTACTTGGAAGAAGGAAGAGGCTGTCTGTCAGAAAGAAAAGGAATAAAAGAAAGGAAAGGGACTGGTCAGAGGAAGGGAGGAGGGGAGGGGAGGGGAGGGGAGGGGAGGGGAGGGGAGGGGAGGGGAAAAACAGATGTCTCCTTCAACGTTTGCTTCAGTTGCACCAAACCTTTGGCATGTAACCTCTGATAGATTACCATGAGATTAATCAAGAGAAAAAATATTGCTTACTCCTAACCTAAGAGCTATTGCTGAAATATAAGAAATTTGGGGCAATGGAGTAAATTTTTGCACAAAGGAAGGCGTGTGAGCACTGTTCCATTCTCATATTCAGACCCAATGAATGGCTTCAGAATTCTTTCATTCTGAGAATGTCTTTTGTAGCTGTTGTTCTTTTAAATACTGTCTTCTCCACATCTGTAGAGGAACAAGAAGCATGAGACCATGCCTGGCTGTAACATATTCCTCAGAACCCACAAAACGTTCTCCTGGTCCTCATGACTTGCTATAAAACCTCTGGGGCTGCCCATTTAATGCAGTTGCTACTGAAGAAGTCTTCCCTTTGAGGCTGTCTAATGAGACTGCTGTACAGATGGTATTCAGTGGGAGAAAATGATGCAGCTGGCATGATTCAGGATTTGGATTATGGCAGTATAAATCATGCTTGAGCAACCAGCTTGCTATCATGGAGCTTCTCCAGAACTTTACCCAAGCCAAGAGGGTGGGAAGGCAAATTGAGCAAATTATACTTGAGTTCCTTAATGGGACTTTTTTTTTTTTTTTGCAATTTGATAACAGTGATAGCCTTGAATGCTTGACAACTTTTGGAAGGAGGACCTGCGTCCCCCATTACTGTCACCATTATTCCAGTTAAAGAGTGATCTCTTTCTGCTTTAGATCAGCATGGCACCAGTGGATATCAATATGTCTGCCAGGTTCTCTGCTCCACTTGGATTCTTTTAATTAAATATAACAAATAAATAAATAAACTGGAAGCGGACATGTTGCAAAACAAAGCTCCAACCTCTAGCTTCATAGATATGGTTAGAAAATAAACATAATTGGGGAATGCAACTTAGCCCCCTGTTCCAGAGTGAACCCAGCAGTTCTCCAAAAGACAAAGCTGAAATGATAGAGAGTATCTTGTAGGGCTAAGAGGGTGCTGGGGAACTTTCAGGTAAATGGATGTTTTGTGACTATCTGTGCCCACCATGACAGCCACTTTATGAACACACAAGTCTCTGCCAGACATTTTGTGAGAGCACCCAAAACATGTTCTCCAAACTCCAAACATGCCCTCCATTCACAAGAAGTTACCTGTCTCTATTCTGACTGTTCCTTCACATCACCTAAAGGTTAAGTGCTTGCTACTGCATTTTGACAACATTTATGAGTTACGTTGTCAGCTTACACATTTACTGGAAAGCATCTTGCAGATTCTGTGATTCTAAGCATGGTTGAGGAGCACATTATGCCAAGTGCTCTTTCTCCTCTTGAGATATAGCAAAGTGTCCAACCAGCTTTGAAGTATAGCAGTGCAAGACAAGTGGCTACAAGGCATGCATTTGCTCAGTTTCACGGGTGGGCATGATATTTATGCATATGTCAAGCTGCCGGTAGTTAATTCGGAAACATTAATTTGAAATTTTCTTGTTTAGTCTCCCAAAGTAGAAAGGGAAGGGAAATTGGAAATCTCTGAGATCATGAGTTTGCAGGGACATAAAACTGAATGTATGTTTCTTCTCACTCACTCTCTTAGTTGTAAGACAAAAGAAGGTTCAAACAATACATTTTCAAGCTTATTTGTGCAACAAAGGGATTAAAAACTTATTTACGGTAAAAGCCTGGATTCTCGCAGGAATTTCTAGAGAATTGCCTCAAGGCTGCATAAAGCCAGAGGGCTCTTTGTGACCCACGTGCCATGAAGATACTGCCAGTTTGCCTTTTAATATCACCCAGAATTTAAAACACGGATAATGCTAATTATGACAAATCACAAATGGAAAGGACCACCCACAATTGGAAAGACAGTTTGTAATGAAATTATCATAGTGATAACATTACCTAAGGATTTTTTAAAAAATGTTTTCCATCTGCTCTGTTGTTTCAACCTGTTGGATATTGTTCTGTAGAAAGTATAGTGACATTTTATTATTTTTCTGTTTATAGAGCCTGATCTGATCTTTTCTAGAATTGACTATCCTTGAAGCCCCATTCTGTTCTGGCCACTGCTTCAGCCAGGAGCAGCCTATCTCTCTCACTCTTTCTCTCTTTCTCCTTTCTCTCTCTTTCTTTTTATACAGGCACACACATAAACACAGAGAACTCTGTTGGCATGGATCTATTATTGCGGGATCTGTCAGTTGTCATGGACAGGGAAGCCACGTAAGATCCAAGAGACAGTCCAAATAGGCAGGACTGGGCAGACTCTAGAGGGCAGGATCATGTGGGGCTGAGCAGCTGGATCAATAGCAAAGGGAATCCTACGGCCGTTGCAAAATTGCAACAGCAAGGTAGCCTAAACAAGCACCATCTCTCGTGGCAACTGTTTCTAGACTGTGCTGTTTCAGACGGGGAGTAGGAGGGAAAGAGACTGAAGACTTTTCTGTAAAATTAAAATGAAACCTCTCCCAACACAAAAGAAAATTAGTTGTGACAGAAAAAGATTCAAGGCTAGCTCTCTCCCCAACGTACTAATTTTTTATGGGCCTTTCCTGCTGCTGAGCTGGAAGTGCTAGTCACCCATCCTCAAGTCAACAGAAAACATTCTGGCATGGAATTTGTGTGGGCACTGCCAAATGCCACCTCTCAAGTGTCTCAAGTCACTGCAGGTTCCTGAGTTCCATCCAAGGTAATGGTGACCAAAAATGTAACCCTCTTGAGGTTGCCTTTCAACAATATCAGAATCAGGGGGGAGGGTAGAGAAAATCTGACACTGATGCAGCTATGGACTGCTTAAGTCTGTCCCACACATTGGTTGGGGATGAGATAAAGGCAATGTCATGGGGACCCAACAGAAAAATATGCAACCACGTGGTGCTTGTGCTGTGGGAAGGACCCACGTGATGGCATCTTCCCTGGGTTAGTCCTTAATGATGAAGTCCTCCCCCAGCAACATCAAATGATATAGTTGAGGAAGAAAGTAATAAAGTGAGGAACTATTTTATCTGCAATATTAATCTTTTCATTTGTTATTTTTTGAAATACTTTGGGATCAACATTTCTAAGATGACAGTATTAAAAATTATTTGATAATAACTTATTGTAACTGTAATTTAAATAGTTAAAATTATAGTAACTTTAATTATTTTAATCCAGCCTGGGGAAAAAATGAATGAAGAGATGAAAAGCTGGACTAAATAATATTTGAATGCTTTAGGCTGGATAGCAGCCATGAAAATGAAGGTCTTTTCAAAACTTATTTTCTTATTTCACTATTGGATATACAAATGCCCCTAAGCAAGGGGATTCCTAACCTGGAATGATTGACTGAAGCACACAACTGGAGTATCAGAATCCTTGGACAGAGTTTCTACAAATCTTACCTATCATATTGTAGTATTTAATGTGCCAGAAGGGGCAAAATATGAAATAGTGGCAGTATTTAAAATAATGTTATTTTAGTTAAATTTAACTTTCCATTAGCCAGTTTTTTTTTTTCCTGGCCCCATTGCTTATTTCTCCAGGATTTGTCTGTTTTTGATTGCACAGCCCTTAGCACATGATACGTAAAGGTCAGGATATGTCCCAGGCACACTTCAGGGCCATGGGAGGTCCACCTGGAAAACTGAGGGGAGCTCTAATGGGTATCTTTAAAATCCATGGGTGCTTTTTTACCTGGAAGTATCCCATTTTTAATTTTTTTTCCCTCAAATCCGCACCCCTCCTTTTTTTTGAAGGGTCCATATGAACATCTGAACAGAACATGATACAGGTACCTCATAGACAATCGTTAGAAATGAAGTATTAGATGGGAGCGTCCTGTCACTACTGACATGCAGCTTGTCTTCTCTGTGGTAGCCTCCCTTATGAAAAATCTCTTCTCTGAGGTAGCCATACCTGATGCTCATACTGATGTTTTCATTGTCACGCTAAGACATTCCTCTTCTAAACATTTTTGGAGTTTTATTAATGTGTTTTATTTTGAGGGGGTTTAGTTACTGGTGCTGGTGAGGGGTGTTGTTTCTTTTTGAGTTTTAAATAACATTTGTTGGAGAACTCTGGTGATTGAGTAGATTAGAATTGCACTTAGAATAAATAAAGTGATGTATAAAATTATTCAATCAGTGGACTCCATGCACTGTGTGCACGACACTGTAGGCATATAGATAATGCTGCTTTAGCTTTCTGTGGGAATAGCTGACATTCCCTTTGTTAATGAATCTGTGGAAGTGACTAGTTTGCAGGACTTTGGACTGCCTGTTGTGGGCTAGTTCGAGTGCGAAATGATATTCTCCCTCAGCAGCTCTTCCCTGCATGGATTGTTATAGAGCAGTGTTTCTCAACCTTGGCAACTTTAAGATGCGTGGACTTCAGCTCCCAGAATTCTCCAGCCAGCATGTGCTAGCTGGGGAATTCTGGGAGCTGAAGTCCACACATCTTAAAGTTGCCAAGGTTGAAAAACACAGTTACAGAGCATGGTGACATTTGGGGTAGGTAAGTTGCAGGGAAGGACCGCAGTAGCCCTGAGATGACAGGTCTGTGGATGGATGAGTCTATCCATCAATTAAGCAAGGAACCCTTTTCTACAGCATAAGTTTAGCCAGACGCTTAGATCTCTATTCGCACAACATAATTAACTAATTAGCCCATTTTGTGGGTTCACACGGTACATTGAATCATTCGCTAACCAAATGGGCTGGATTTGCACAGCAGGCTAAGCCGCCCTCCTAAGGATTTGAACAGCTGAACAAAGATTAAAGCTGACCAAGTGCAGCATCTTGTGTGAATTTATCCACCGGGTTTATAAATGAGTGGGTTAATTGCCTTGCATGAATGCAGCCCGTGAATGCATGCCACCCTGTCCACAGGTAGGGTGGCCCATCCTCTCCCAGAAGCAGATCTCCTTTTCTTTCTGTGCACATGTGTTCTCTCTTGGCTGCCTTCCCAACCACCTCTTTCCTCAGTATTGATCATACCCACCAGCTGATTCCCCCCTCCAGTTATTCAGCTCTCAACAGAGCTGATTGGCTGGATAATTAATTTGCTGCTTAATTAACTCTCTTTAAAATGAGAGCCTCCCTCCCCCACTCATCTGTGGCTGCATGCATGTCTGTCCACAGAAGCCTGCGAAGGATATTTTAGGCCCTTTGCTGCCAGCATTTCATATTTAGAGCTTTGAGTTTGCCTGTTCTATGTCCATGTCCTTTTCATCTCTGTCTGCTTCCACTGTCCCTCAAAGTTACTATTTCACCTTTTATGCTAGGCCTGCAGCATTGGGACAGGTTTGCCTAAGCCCGTCTCCATGTTTACTGCCCTGACATCATTGGAAGCAGGTGCAAGATGGCAAAGCGTGGAAGACAATGATGCTGAAGGGCCAATGCCACACTCTAGATAATTTGTGCTGATCAGAGTCGCCCTCTACTTCTTTCCTGTTTATATGCCTTGCCTCAGTTGCACACTGGTCCACAGCCAGCCTAGGAGATGGTACAATGTAAGGATGTGCCAATCTGTCAACGTTGGTTTCTCTTGGTGTGTTGGTATGAACCTGTCAAGCTGAGTTTGTCACACCTGAGATTTTTCAAAAACATTTGGACAAAAATGTGTATGTATTTTAGTTCATTTCCCACCCCCCAGCCATATGCATTTTTGTATCCAATTTTGTCTAATGAACTTACATTTTCTGCAGTACAATGTATTTGTTTACATTGTCATCATAAACATATGCATTTCGTACTATTTTTTCCCTAATATACATTTTTTAATTGGCACACTGCATTGCAAAATTTTGAGAGCACTGCATTTCAGATCATAACCTTTTGGTCTATATGCTGGTTTGAAAATACAAAATTAGATCACTTTGCATTCAAATGTAAATTAAACTAATTTCTTCTCCAACTCTACTTCAGGTCATATTCTTCTGATGGTGATATGCATTCTGCCTTTTGTCTCTCCTTTTTCTCTCTCTCTTTCTAATCGGTACTCCTTTTACTTAACCCATCTGCTCATTCACATCCCTGTTAGAAAACTTCCTTCCTTATTATGATTTTGAAAATACAGTATGGTTCCACAAATGACTACTGCATTTGAAAGTGTTTTGTCAGCACAGTTAACCAACTGTGTCTGCTGGTATTTATTTATGCAGCCCGTGGATGTGAATAGTGCTTGTCAGAGTGCAAATGAATAGATCCCTGCCCCGAGCAGTATACAATATAAAAGTCATCCCTGAGGAAACAACACAAGAATGGGAGGATGAATAGGAGGCGATATGCAATAGTTTTATTTGCATGGGGAGCAAAGATGGGTTACTTTTAAATACTGGAAGGACCACAGTGAGCAGGATGTTGATATAACATTGATAGGGCTGTGTTGTATACAAGGTCAGGATCTTCTGTTTTTTCCCTGGAAAACCATGCTGCTGAATTTCAGCAGTTACAGCTGGAGATCCTCCAGGAGCTACAGAAAAGGGGCTTGGGGTTTGTGTATAGCTTTGAAGTTCCCCTCTCCCCCTCCTCAGCTAAGCTGGGAACTGTAGGGTTCCTGAGCTGTTTTGGAACTCTAAACTCAAATCTGGAACAGCCTTACACACACTGTATTAGACAAATTGTCCAATGCCTTTGCTGGCAAGTCCTCCAGGAAATCAGGGCCATTTCACACCTTATGGTTGGTACTCAAGGATGGCTGCTTGAGGGTGTAATACACTGAGTCAATTCAGGGTGGCATGCACACTTAAAATACTCAGTTTCTCAGGAAAATACTCAGACATGGCAATTTACAATATAATTTAGAAGCACAGAAGTTAGCTTGGTGAGTCAGTCAAAGGTGGGCAGAAGGCAGACAGAAAATATTGAATTGATAGTGTTTCTCAACCTCAGCGACTTTAAGATGCGCGGACTTCAACTCCCAGAATTCCCCAGCTAGCACATGCTGGATGGGGAATTCTGGGAGTTGAAGTCCACACATCTTAAAGTCGCTGAGGTTGAGAAACACTGTATTGATACGTAGTTCCGCAAAGGTTTCTGATTCAGAAAGATGAGTTTGTTAGATTTACAGTGTATCCTACCTTTCTTCCAGGACCTCAAGGTGATGAACATAGCAGCCCTTCTCTGTCTCCCCCCTGCCCCCACTAGCAGTAGTCCCATGAGATGAAGTAGGCTGGGCTGTAAGAGAGAGGCTGGCCCCAGATCATCTGGTCAGTTTCCATGGCTGAGGTTGAATATGAGCCTGGATTTCCCAGGTCTTAGACCAACAGTTTAACCACTATACTACAGTGACTCTCACTTAAATCTGAAACTTAAAATTATTGGTATGGCTAATTTTTTGGCAGTTATTAATCTTGCTGCTTATATATAAGAAAACATATATTTCTTTTGCTTTTGTTCCTTGTTGATTTGAGAATGATTTTTTGGTAGAATTCCTGATCTCAAATACTGTAACTCAGATATAGTTTTGTACATGTATATGGAAGCTGTCCCAGCTCATGGGAAATAACAAGCTCTGCCCCAAGTCATCATTTGAATGTTGGCTCCATCCCTGTTGGAGACATTGCTTTGCATTTGGTCATCTAGTAGATGGACCCACGGTGCTCTAGACAGCCGGTTCTAGAACTGATCTAGATTGCCACACATTTTTCTGCAGCCTAAGGATTAAATGGCTCTAGAGCAGCATTTCCCAACTTTGGACCCCAAGTGTTATTGGAAGAGAACTTCCATCATCTCTGAACAATGGCGGTCCTGTCCTGGACTAATGGAAATTTGAGTGAAACGACACTGTAAGGAACACAGGTTCTCCCCTAATTCTCTTCCAGGAGAGAAGTATCTGAATAGTTTCAATCAGTGTTTGTGAAGGCCACATTGATACTAGTAAAGTCTAATGGAAGCATTCATTATGACACCAAGGCCAATTTCTGCCACAAGTAAGTAGGGACTGGCCAGACTCTGAGGAAAGCAGTTCTGGAGCTTGTTCTTCAAGAAGGTTCCTTTGATAGTTTTTCTTTTCTAAGAGCAGAAACATTTTGGTGAATCAGGCCTGGTGAATCAGGTTTTCTCCACCAGATGTGCTAGACTCAGTTCCCCGAGTTCCCAGCTAACATATTGAAATCAGGGAACTAATGTCCAGCCCATTGGGAGGGCCACAGCTTATGGTGGGTTGGAGACCGGGTTGACTTAAGCCAACATAGACTGCTTTACTTCAGTGTTCCCTAATCTGGGGTCCGCAGATGCTATTGGACTATAAATTTCATCACTGCTAATTATTTGTAATGCTGACTGGGGATGATGAAGCTTAGAGTTCAATAACATCTCTTGCTCAGTGTCATGACTGAAGTTGGGAACCATTGCTTGAGAAGCTCCCAGGCAGGGCACAAAAGGGACTATCAGCTCCCTTTCCCCCTTCTTCATCACTTGGTTATTGGATTTCTATCCCACCTTTCATTCAGGAGCTCAAGGTGGCATACACAGTTCTCTCCTATTTTCTCTCCACAAAAAACAACCCTGTGAAGTAGGTTGGGCTGAGAAAGAATGCCTGTCCCAAACACTCAGTGAGGCTAAGGGTGGTGTAGAATGAGTTTTCCTGGTCCTAGTTCAACACCTTAACCCACTATTTCTCAACCTTGGCAACTTTAAGATGTGTGGACTTCAACTTCCAGAATTCTGGGAGTTGAAGTCCACACATCTTAAATTGCTAAGGTTGAGAAACACCGGCTTAACCACTATACCACATCAGCTCATCTGGTACCGAGGTATTCTTTTTCTCTCTGAATATGGAATGTTCTTGTTTAAGTCCTGAAATTAATAATAATCACTAAAACTTACCCTATGGGTCTCTTACTTTTGTGCATTTTTCTGAGACAAGTGGAGATTTAAACTCTTGTGCATGACATGGCTTTTATACACCTGTACTTGCATCCGGACTACAAAACTGCACAAAGAGGAATAGCATCACAAAATCTTACATGCTGCTGTCTCCTATCAAGACCAGCTCCCATTTTCCTTAGGCATTTCTCACATGGAGATCTAATTGCATACACTGATTGTTCCCACAAAACGTTTTAGGTACAGAAGAGAGTTGTGGGAGGAACTTTGCTGCTATAAGCTGGTTACCTAAGAAGCATTGTAGTCATCATTGCACAAGTCACTGTTTTTGTTCTGTTTCTCAAGTTTTTTAAATCAAATTCTACCTTTTTGAGTGGAAAATACACTTATTTTCTTACCTCAAAAGAAGGAAACTATCAAATCAGCATGCCTGCAGGGAAAAAAATAACAGCTGGATCTGAACATAGCTCCAAGGCCAGAAAGCAAAAGATGGAGTCTCATATTCTAAATGTGTGATGGTAAAGTACATGCTTTGCATGCAGACGGTCTCAGGTGCCCAGCATCAGTGGTGAACAGATTAGGTAGCTCACAAGTCAGTGCCAATCTGAACAGGCAAAGATGTGCTAGTTTAGCCTTCCCCAGAAGTTCTGGGAATTGTAGCCCCAGGACTTTTTGAGTATACCAGATGGGGAAAGGTTGAACCTTTGTAAACCATATTTGCCAGTCTGGACTGGCATAATACATATTCCTAAAAATAATGGATTGGATCTTAAGATAGGTTAATTGAAGAGAGGGGTTTCCTCCTCCAGCCCTGCATCAAATAAATCCCTCTGGACAGTTGGTGCCACCATCTAGAAAAAGATGAAAGATGCTAATTTCATATTAGCCTAAATCCTAATAGGAGTACAGATTTGCATAAATATGTGCTAACTAATATTCATAGATGTACATTTAGAAAAAAATGACTATAATTCTAGATAGCAGTATGCAAAATCTCACCAAGCCAGGGAGACTGGCCAGGTGACCTGGGTCCCTGCTTGGTCTGCTCTCCAGATGCTGTTTGTGCCTTTCCAGCTCTCCCTTCCTGAGTTTACGTTTCAGCCAAACTAGGAATGGTCAGTCCCGAATCTAGAGCACTGCCTTTCCAGAAGGCAATGAACAGCCATCCTACCACTGAGATGGGATGAGGGCATGCAGACCTGTTGGGGAAATGGAACATCAGCTCCACATCTGTCTGAATTCTTAAGATAAACAGCTCTAGCTTGATAGCAACAACTTCTACCACTGAGTAAGGCATGGGTAAGGAAACTGTGGTCCTCCAAATATTGAGTAACTACAACTCCCAGCATCCTTAAGAAGCAAAGTCAATGGTGAGGAGGTTCCACGTTCCAAGTACCACAAGTCTCCTACCCTGGACTGAGGAATTCCGTCTACAATCTCCATTCTGAGACTGATTTTAATCTGCAGGTCTCATAATCTAAATTCTTCTTCCACACCACCTCCTTTTGTAATGTCTTGCCTGTTGAAGCATGCTAGAGAAGTGGAAAATGTGCACAGTCTGTGTAGCATTTCAGTTAGTCTTAATAAAGGTATTGCCCTCCTGTTGATTTTGAATATTTATTCCTCATAGAGCAAGGCGATTATTTTCAGGGGAAAAATTTCCATCTCTTCCTCCTACAATAGCTGTTTAAGTTAAATAATTAATTTATTTTAGAATCCTAGTCATTCCCTACCGCTACTCTCCAAGCAGTCTTCTGATTCTGAGAAAATGGAGTACGATATGCTAAGGAATTTTAAATATATATTTTATACCTTTAACACCAGGCATGGATTTTAGACAGCCCTAATTCTGGGTATCTAGGTAAAGTTCCTGTTGTATAGCCTGGTCAGTCTATGTCTCCTGCTTGCAGACAGTGGTCTGAAGAACAAAGTGAATGAGTAAGTTAGTACATGGGACTTTGGTGGTGATTGGAGAAGAGGCTAGATTTGTTATGTGACTGCCAAGACTTTCTACTCTTGCAATTGCCAGTGTAGATAGCTGGATATTTTTGTGCATAGTAGTTGGTAAAGTGAAGAACAATCCTCTTTGGAGGATAAAATGGGCTGCAGGCAATACCGCTATTTAAGGCAGAGGAGTCTTGCCTTCTGTTATATCGGATTACCCAGCTGCATCTGTTCCCCAAACGGGAGAAACAAATGTAGTTGAGAAAGGCGCGTTACATCAGAAGGTACTAAAAGAAATTCACTGGTGATGCCAAGTCTCAGTTTGATGTCTCAGTTGCTGTTTCTACGTTCGCTTTTTTTCCACTGGAATGGCCATAGCACCAAAGGACTATACATCTGCCCAAGGATTTCAATTTGCCAAGGGGAGATTTTTTGGCATCCTTTCATTGCAAGCAGTAAATTATTTGATGGTGCAAGAGAAGGCCTTTCTGACAGTGGAATTTCTCTCCCTGTGGGTCAGACTAACACCAGTACTGCTTTCATTTCAGCACCAAGTAAAGATCTGGGAACTCACTAAGCATTTTGATGGTAGCAACAGTAGCTCTCTTTATCGTTCTTTTTATCTAGGTTGATGTTATTGCATTTATCTTTTCATTTTATCATGTTATTCTTTTTATTGATTGAATCCCATCTGAGATCTATTGATATAGAGTAGGTTATAAATACTTTTAAGAGACAGCTAGCATAATGGATATAAATGTAGGTAGAATTATAGAGTTGGAAGGAACCAGGGAGGTTTGTAGTCCAACCCCCCTCCTCCCACCCCCCACTGAATGCAGGAACCAGTGTCAGCAGTGCTGATAGACAACCATCCTGCCTCTGATTAAACCCTTTTAAGGAAGGGAAGGCTACCACTTCTCAAGATGGCCTCTTCCACTGCCAGAGAACTCATAGACATAGAACATCTCTTCAAACATGTAGCCAAGAATCTGTGTCCTTGTAGTTTCCATCTAGCGTGCTATCAGCACAGCCTGAGAGCAAGCCATGCTCCATATTCTATGTGGCAACAGCCATTCAGATCTTGCAAACAGCAAACAGATCTTGTATCTCCCCTGAAATCATCTCCTCAGGTTAAAAACATCCAGCTCTTTTGTCTGTTCCACACTGTGAGCACTTTTACTATTTTGCTTGCTCACCTCTGAGCACAGACCCCACTTTGTTTACATCTTTTGGGTACATGTTTTTTTTTACAGAGCATGTGGTTATTAACTTCTTCCATTCCAGGGTTTGAGAAAGGAGATCAAAGAAAAATATTTGCATCAGTCAGTACTAGATTTGGTAAGCCACAACCTGGTGTAGAGTGAGCCACTGAAGGTCTCAAATCAGGGATTACATGATAATCCAAAGCAACCTTCCCACTTTAGGCATCTTCCTGACGTGTTGACTTCAGTTCTGAGAAATCTCTGCAATGACCACACTGACTGGTGAATTCTGAGAGTTGAAGTCCACACTTCTGGAGAGTGCCCAGGCTGGGGGTAAGCTAAGTCACCACATAATGTCAGTGTCATAAAGTACAAGATCTACTCTTGGTGCTAACCACGGAAGACAGTATTGGCTACTCTCTTTTAGGCCACAGTAGCACTACATAACTTGGGGTGCTGCTGAATGCCTACTAGTGATGACACCTGCTCTGGATCAAGCTCAGCCCCTGCCTATTCCTGGGCTTCATTTCATTGCTGACCAAGGGCTGCCCATCATTTGGCCCCAAAGCCTTGGGGTAATATTTCCTTGAGGTATTATAGGAAAGTTTAACATGGCACCTGATTCTGGTTTCTGCCACAAATGGCAGCATGCCCCACTTCTTCATAAACCGCATGGCACTTGGACTCTGCCAGCTCCCCCACAAGCCTTGTCTGTCTTTCTTTTGTGTAGTTTTTGCCAGATCATTCCAGACATTTCCTTGACTTTTTTTTGAGGTAGGACAACGCTAAGACTTCCTAATGAATCATTAAAAATCAGGGATTTTATTGTAGCTGTCAGCTTCCTTCCCTTTCTCTTTCCCCTTTTGGGTGGGGGGAGGAACAGAAAATCAAAACAATTGCCAAGCATAGCATAAACCTATTCTTGCATTTTGTCTGTGTCATCAAGTTACCATTTCACCACAACACTCATTATGTATTGTGAAGGATTCAGGAGAACTCAGGGCAGTTGTCACGATGGTAAGAGGATTACGCATTTGAGTTTCACCCTGGAAGCATATTTTCAAGTTCACTGAGTTTTTGTCGCCAAACACTTTTTAACTGCTAAACACACTCAGAGCCAGGATGCATATACAGGTAGTCCTTGACTTACAACCACAATTCGGACCAGAACTTCTGTCACTAAGCAATGCAGTCATTAAGTGAGTTGTACCTGATTTTATGACATTTTTTGCTGTGGTTGTTAAGCAAATTTGACTTCTCCCATTGATTTTGCTTGTTGGAAGTTGCAAATGGTGATCTCATGACCTCAGGATGCTGCAACCATGGTAAATACATGCCGGTTGCCAAGCACCCAAATTTTGATCACATGGCTGTGGGGACGCTGCAATGGTCATAAGTGTGAGGACCGGTCGTCACTTTTTTCAGCACCATCGTAACTTCAAATGGTCATTAAACGAATGGTTGTTAGTCAAGGACTACCTGTATAGGATAGATAGATACTCCTCCCCTTTATCCTCTCAGTGCAAACTCTAATCCTCTGTTAGCTAGCTAAGGAATGCTCAGACAAATCCCTCCCCACCACTCATCCAGTGAATGTGTTGTGGGGAGGGCAAGGGAATTGCACCTGCTAACTATGCTCCATGGTGTGGATGTATCTGCTCTCTCTACTACCAGCTGATATCTGGGGATAGACACAGGGCTGTGCAAGTAGTGGCCCTGATATTATGCTGTTCCTTTAACTATTGTTTAATATCATTCAATGTTAACCATCGTGAAAATTCCTATTGAAGAGAAATAGATCAATAAATGAATATCTAATGCAGTGTTTCTCAACCTTGGCAGGTTTCAGATGTGTGGACTTCAACTTTCAGAATTCCCCAGCCAGCAAGAAGTGAAGTCCACACATCTGAAAGTTGCCAAGGTTGAGAAACACTGGTCTAGTGAAATAAATTAAATGTATGTCTACTCTTTCATGCTAATGCTACATGTGCCACCATTGGAGGAACAAGTCTAGAAGGCACATTGGGCATGATTCCATGCTCTATCATACGCTGTCTGAATGCTCCTAGAGAGCCAAGGTTTGAGAATAAGCAGTATCAAAGTTTTGTTTCGCAGGCCATATGGAACTACTGAATTGGCAAGTCTGATATAAATGCTAGACCTCTGGCTTTCTGCACTTGTCTGATTAACAGAATTATACCTTCTATTTGCTGCTGCTGCACTGATGGATTTTGAGTTAGTGAACAAGACATTGGATTTTGAGTTGAGTTGAGTTTGCCTGGTTATGATGCAAGCCTGGCAGTGATGCTGAATCTTACAAGAAATATGTGTGTGTATGTTTTAAATGCAGGACAAATTTACTGGATTAGGCACTGTATTTATCACTGTAGTCCTTTCATCTGAAGTCATAGTGTTTTACTTTCTTCGCCAGGGGCAGAGTGCAGTTAGACGTATAATAATCTGCATGGGACAGAGTAAATGATCCCTTGGCTGGGGACCACGGTCTAAAGAACCATGGCTGTATGCTTGGTTCCCCAGAGCCTTTCCAAAAGGTACTATTAAATGGTAATTTTTCATGTGACAGAAGGGAAAAATGGTTAAATACATGAGGAGATGTTACATTAACTCTTCTGAATTACCTGAACTGAATGTGAAATTAATTGAATTCATTTTTCGTTTTTGCCGCAGTCCCATCCATTTTTGTGCCCTGAAGTTGATAATTTGTTGAGTGTGGTCCGTGTCATGCCATTGAAAGGACCAATAGCCCTTGGCTCACCTTAGGGAGTAGATGAATGGTAACCAGTTGAATTTGGCTTTCTTGCACCCAGCCCTGGCCAAGATCCTCCATGGATCTCACTTCATATCCTTGACAGCATATGACCAGCATCCCACTTCCCTGTCTCAGAATCTCCTCCTACTTTTGGGTCTTGCTGCTGCTCCTGCTCAACCACTTTTGGAAGAACCAGAACAAGTTTCTACTGCATTCCTTATGCAGGTGCTGGGCACTGGGCATTTGGGTGGTTGAAAAAAATTTAACTGGTCCGTCAGTTATCATTTAAAGATGGCTAAGATATATTTAAAATACAAATAAATGCAGAAATGGCTAAGAATTTTTTGTAAATTATAGGATAATAATAAAAAATACACACCTCCAATGCATTTGATACATATGCTAATGTCACAAGCAAACAAATGATTATTGGGAAATCCTAAAAATCAACTTTTCAAAACTAGGCCAATTTTCTAGAATTAGGCATTTTTCTTCAGAGCAGATATGTGATCACATGGGAGGGATTCTAAAGCAAGCAAAACAGTCATAGATGGTTCTATGGAATATGGAACTCCTACTGGTTCATTGTGGTCTTGTTTGGAGACACCTGCAGTTCTAGCAAGTAGACAGTCAGAGAAACTTTGTCAAGTTCTTTTTGTCTTCCATCAATTGCTGCAGGGCTAGGTAGCAAGCCACCCTCCTATTTGCTTTGGTTATCAAATGCCACCATCATGAAATAAAAAAGGAAGATACACAACATAGAACAGTGTTGTCCAAACTTGGCCACTTTAAGATGAGTGGACTTCAACTCCCAGAATTCCCCAGCCAGCATGGCTGGCTGGGGAATTCTGGGAGTTGAAGTCCACTCATCTTAAAGTGGCCAAGTTTGGACAACACTGACATAGAATATTGGCAAACTTTCCTTACATTTAAATATTAAACTGTCAGTTGACCAATCCTGTATTCACCCCAAAGAATTTTAATCTTAATTTCTTTGTCCTGTTGTCATATGCTGCACTTGTTTGTGCTAAGCCACATGCTGCCCAGGATATAGAGTTTAGCCATATGCCCCATTACATATCAATTAAAGATGCATTACTTTATTATTTATAAGTCTATTAATTACATTTATGGATCATCTTTCCTCCCTATCGGGGCTGCTCAAGGAAGCTCACAATTCAAATCTTAAAAACACTGCAGGATTAAAACCACCTCCACAATACAAGCAACAGGGTCAACCATAGATAGAAATTGTAAGACACAACAGACAAGGTCAGCATAATAATAATATTAGCTAGCATCCAGCAACCAGAGAAGTTCCAGCAGTTGCCTTTAACGACCTCCAAATGTCCCTCTGGGATTTTTTTAAAAAGGTTTTTATTGCTGTTATAAAAAATGAAAGAAAGCTAACTTAGCCAATCTCCTAAGGGAGGAGGATGGACACCACTGCGGAACAGCGCTTTGATCCTATTAATGGTCACTTGGACTCTCATTCCAGATATAGGCAGTACACAAGAGGAGGCAGCAGCTTCTCAGGATAGCCACTGTTGCATCTCAAAAAAGGACTGTTGAAATGAACCATTAATTTCTGGGTTTTCTGTGGAAAATGGGAGAGTATTTTTAGGTAGACCAAGTTGGTGGAAAAGAACTTCACTAAATTAACTACAGGTAGTCTTCAACTTACAATCATTCGTTTAATGACTGTTCAAAGTTACGTTGGTGCTGAAAAAAGTGACTTACGACCAGTCCTCACACTTGCGTCCATCACAGCATCCCCGCGGCCACGTGATCAAAATTTGGGAGCTTGGCAACCGGCATGTATTTATGAGGGTTGCAGCATCCTGGGGTCACATGATTGCCATTTGAGACCTTTCCAGCGGGCTTCCAACAAGCAAAGTCAATGGGGGAAGCTGGATTCGCTAAATGGCCACAGCAAAAAAGGTAATAAAATGAGGTGTGACTCACTTAACGACCGCATCCCTTAGTGACAGAAGTTCCAATCCCAATTGTGGTTGTAAGTCGAGGACTACTGTATATATCAAACCCTGCAGATTCCAGTCCTATTCCTCCCTTTCTTTTCTTGGCCTTGAAAAAACAGAAAAACCCTGCATCAGGCCTACAGTAAGAACTCTGCCTGGAAGTTATATAAAACCTGATTTATAAACAACTGAAGTTATCACCAAAGAACCTCACTTTCATAGTCATGGTTAAAGGGGACATTATCTGCACAAGAGTTTTCAGATCTTATTTGCTAAGGCAAGGCTAGACAACCTCTCCAGATTTTGTTGAATTTTAACTCCCAGCAACCACATCAAGCATAGCCAGTGGTGAGCAATCCTGACAGCTGCAATTAAGTAACATCTGGAGGGTCATATATTGGCCATCCCTTTGTAAGGAGTTTAGCCGGTGTTATTCAGAGATAACTGGGGTAACTAACTATACAAACTTATAATTTTTCAGAAATCTTGCGCCTGCTATGTAGTGGAATGACAGCAAAGAGCATTTTGTGGGGAGAGGTAGTATACAAGAAAGGATGCTAAATTCTTCCTCTTCTTAACTTTCCTGATCCCCAGCCTTATTTTTATCTAATTTAAGCTATTTTTGTTACTGGACGTTAACTAATAGAAAACGAAGTTTAAACTGTTAGGAAAGGAATCAAATTAGGAAGAAAGTGATCAGAGAGAGGAAGTGGGCGGGGGGGGGGGAAGGAGGGAGAGGGAGAGAGAGAATTTCATACCTATTAGTTCTGGTCTAAAATGGGCTGTGTCCACTATAGTAATAACCCACAGGTTTTGTGAATATCAAACATATGAACTGTGAGCCATTCAGTCATGGCTTTAAACCTTGCTACTATCCTGCCTGTATGAGTCCATACTGCCACCACCTCAGTTGACTTGCAGTTTGGAGATAATCATCATGGTCTACTTTACCTTTTAAAAAAGTAATTCAACTAAAATCCGTGAAATCCATGAAGTGCTTCGAGCCCCTGGAAGTGCTAAATAAATCATTTGTTATTGTTTAGAGATAAATCAGGTTCACAAAAGAAACACCTTCTTGCAAGCACTTCATGCAACTTGGATGACTGCTGTGCCCCACAGTTTTTAGCTTCTTGAGGTATAAACTTGCACAGACATCATTGAACAGTTTGCACCTGAGTCCCTGCTTGTGCATGTCAGCTTGTATAATTTTTGTAGATTTCTTCACTGATTTCATTTTCATGCACTGCTTATTTTTAATATTTATTTGCTAGCCTTTCCCATCCTGTTTTTCTTTGAACATTTTTTCCCAAATATTTTTATAGAGAGAAATGTTCATGTTGCTTTCATATACAGTAATGAAAGAGACAGTTATAAAAGGAAAGAAAGCTTTGATAAAAATAATCTCAGCTAGGAAGAGATAATTTATTTGTATAAATTTAATAGCTCTCAGAGTTGGATTAATCATATTTCTAAGCACATTCCAGAGTGGAGGCCTAGAAACACTTTAGTCTGGGACTTTAAATTAATGGATAAATAAAATCTGGTTTGCGAAAGACACTAAGCTATGGATTGTTCAAAAGAGAATGGGAGGTTTCCATCAAATCAAGCTCTAATGCTGATGATTTCCTAGACGTGTCTATTTATTGTTGACAATAAAAAGTGGTTTGGCATTGCTTTCCTTCAGACTTTTTTTAAACTACCTAGACTAGCCTGCTAAACACTGATATTCCTGGTATTCCTATCCAAGAACCTTCTAAGCCTCTGAGCCCAGACAAGGTTGGCTGGGTGCTGTCATCTATTGAGACAGATTGTTCAACCATGGTTTATTGAATAAACTAATTAACTGTGTTGATAGAACATGCTAAGTCACAAACTATTATTTATCAGCCGTAAACTGTGTTTGTTTATACTGCAGTAAGCCAAAGCCAACCAAGCCACATTCTGAGATAGTGCAATGTATGAAGCCAGTTTAAGAGAAAGAGTGGAAATAAGGATTCAGATTTTATTCCAAATCTTCCTCCAAGATGCTGAAAGTGGTATACATGATTTTGTTCATTTGTTTTATTCTTAAAGAATGCTGAGACAGATTAGGCTGAAAAGACAGAATCTGACTATAAGTCATCAAATTAGCTTGCGGAGGTGTCAGTGAAGGAAATCAAATCTTCTTGTTAGAGATTTTAACTACTATATTCAATAGCTTTCAGGGCTGTAGTATTATGATATGGTATTCTTTGGACCTCTAGATGTAGCTGAACTATGCCTCCCACTGTCACCACTGGGCATACTGGCTAGGGCACCAAGGAACTGCAGTTTATCTATATCTTTAGGGACACAGTTAACCATCTCCACATTAGCGCATCCAAATTCATGTGTCATGAAAAAGCAGCACCAATTGATCCCAGTTAAATTATGTCATTCAGCAAGCAAATGTTACTGAACTTCCTATAATGAAGAGGCAGCCACTTCTTATTTAGAAGAGGGAGGAAGAAGAGGAGGTGGTGTGGACTTCCAACTTGTAAGCTTCCCTTAGGAATGTGGCACTGTGGTGAATGTCTGGGCATCGGAGGCTGAGCCAGGAAAGCAGGGTGGTGGACTCTGGAAGCAGTCTCCATTTGATGAACGCATGAAAAAAGTAGTGGCTTTTGCTTCTGAGAACGCTCAGAAGATGAAGTTTCGGTAATGTTATGTAATAGTCTTTGTCTTATTGTATCTAACATAATTTTCTTTGCCAGTGTGTATGTGAGTGTGTACATATAAATAACATTTATGGGTTCAAAGATAAGATTTGGAGACCCCTTGCCCAGGGGCCTATCAAAAGTTGATCTTTGTATTTACAGTGTCTGTATGATACATTTCTTTAGATAGATAGACAGACAGACAGACAGATAGACGGACGACAGACAGATAGATAGGAGCCAACTAATGCTACCTTTTCCCATCTGTATTCATGAATTCAGCAAATATGCGCTTTATAACAGGAGAATGGATATCAGTCGGATCAATTATCATTGGCCCAATCCAGCACTCTATAAATTGTGTTGACATTCAGTACTAAATGCCTTTATTGTCCTATTTCTTTTCACAGAAATCTGGGAACTGCAGTGTTGTGAGCATGCTGCTGGCTCTGTTAGTCATAAAAATGCTAGCCACTATCTAAAATTATAATTTCCAAGATTCCTTTATCAATTCCTACAATAAACAAAGAGTCTTTAAATCATATGTATTGCAGAGTGACATGTTTCAGACACAATGTAAGGCAAAAATAATGTGGCTTGGAGAGAAAAAAGTAGATTAGGAAGTTTTTAACTCTAGTGGATATCTTTAGGTGGTAAAGGCTTTGTCAATATCTGATATTCCCAAATAGCAAGTTATTATTATTTTTCAGTCCTATACTTGCTGATTCACCCAATTCTGTTGATCCTATTTGGTGCTATGCTACTTATTTATTTATTTTGATTGGAGTTATCTTCTAAGTTTCACTTTCCTTTGTAGCTGTTTAAAACTAAATAGATTCTGAGCAAGTAAAAAGTCCTAAGGACCAAGATTATTTCAACACTAGTGGCTTATAGTGTGTTTGTAGAATCACCTAACCATTGTTGAAGTAATATAAAACCTATCTGCATTACTGTTGTTTTGGCACGACGATGGTTTGATGACTCTTGGAGATGTTATAAATTGCTAGTGTGGAAATGACCTGTATTTCAAGTAAGAATTAAGTGTGGAATGGTACATTGATGAATAGGACTGTATCTCTGCTGCTTATTAGGTTTACAACCCTTTATAGATTTTCCAACTTGGACGAACAAGTACATGTGATAGGAAAGTAACGTGATAAGTTGCGCCCTCAGTCTATATTTCTGAGGAGCTCAAGGCTGTATATGTGGTTCTTCTCCCATTTTATCTTTGCAACATCCCAGTGAAGTAGATACTAGGCTTCATGGCTAGTTGGGGATTCAAACCCAAATTTCCCCAATCCTAGACCAACTATATTCAGTCACCATTACTGTTTGAGTAATGAGACTGTGGATTTTTAGTATACCTATGTTTTCCCAGTCTTGTTTATCCTCCAACCAAATCAGCAAGGTTAAGACAGGCAGAGACTTGTCCTAGGTCAATACACTAACCAAGGAGAAATTTGAACCAGGTCTCTTTTGCATGAGAAAGAATGAAGTAGTTTTCTTTGAGGTGCCATTTAAGGATAGTTATTCATTACTAGAAAGAAACCATTTATATTTCCCAATTGAGTGAACTTATGTTGGGGGAGAGGGTGGAATCCTACCTGGCATTTTTTAAACATTACACAATACACAGCAGCAAAATTAAGGTAGATGTTAAACTTACTGTGCTTTGTTTCATACAAATATTCATTTCTCTAATTTGCCCCCTCCCAAGTATTTTGATAATGTCTAAAAAAAGAAAAGAAAAAGCAAAGTATGTGATTTGGAAACAGGAAATCATAGACAACCGTGCAAGGCTTTACCTTCAGGTCATTAATCTTTTTCAGATAATTAGTCTCTTTCCAAACCACTCCCCTTTGCTGTCCATCACCAGATTCCATTCTTGAGAATTAAAACCTTGTTGTGCTGTAATTTTTGCAGGTTTATTTCTAGAGTACATCTTTGTGTTATATATATATATATATATATATATATATATATATATATATTTTTTAAAAAACTCTTCCCCCCCCCCCCCCAACCCTGCAAGTCAAATTACACTGAGAAATTTGGGAGTGATTTATTTGTTACAAAGGATGGCATGGTTGTTCCCTCCAGGGTCTGGATCCTACTCCATATCCAGCTCAACATCAGTGTAGCAACCGCAGGGCCTAGCTACCCTTAAGTACAGTGAGGTAACTGCCTTAGGCAACAGATGCTGAGGAGATGTGGCCAGATGCTTGTGTGTAATATATCTTTCAGCAGACACAGAGATGGATGGACGGATGCATTGGAAGGGGTGATGACGGTGGATGCCTGCTGGACAAATGAGTCGGAGGCATGATTTCTGTTTCGTTTTAGAGGCTTCGTTGGGGTTGAAGGGCTTTCTTTTTAAATATAGAGATCTATTTTCTGGTCACCCTATAGTTTTGGGGTGTTCCCCACCTCAAAATAGGGGAGCCACACTGCTGATTTTGGTAACAATAGGGCTCCAAGGGCCACAAAAGGAGGTTCAAGTTCAGAATGAAAATAACGACCTTACTTGGTTCCTTTTTAGATTTGTGATAGAAATAGCTCAGCTCTGAAAAGTTTTGGGATAGATTTCCTTCCCTCTAACATCAAATTGCACTGTAATATGCCAAATGAATTCTGTGCATCCTAAATTAGGTGTCCTGTTTCTTTATGTCCTAAATTGGTATGTAGCATCTTTTTCATATTCTTATATGTTGTCTGACATGCAGGGGAGATGGGGGATAAAGTGATTGAAATATCCTCCTAGGCTGCTATAGGCCCCTTGTTTGTGTGTCCTGAAAATTGGAGTGCAAGGAACAGGCCATAATGATAACTCTGCTTTTTCACTACATCATAATTGGTTGAGTTAGTGAGCTTAATGAGACCTTGGGTTATTCCAGTGCTAGTTAGGCTCAGAATCTGCTACTGTGTAATAAATGAGCTCTTTATCTATGCCAGAAAGAGTTTGACTCCAATAAAAGTCTAGGATTCTAACTAGAATTTGGATTGCCTCATATTTAGACCTACTAAGGATTGTAGCCATAGCAAAATGACACCACATCACAGCATTGAAGTGGCTTGGCTTGTATGTCCGTGTCATAACTAAAAGGATTTTAACTTAGGTCTTGCGTATTTCTGCATATTCCTCTTAAATTGTCCTGTAATCTCTTAACATTATAAGATTATCACAAGGCACATGTTACATTTCTGCATTGTCTCTATCTCAGTCTGGATTTGTATGAATATATTATTCCAGCATCCTCCAGATGTCCTGGACTGCAACTCTCATAAGCCCCATTCAACATGTCCAAAATATCCGGAGGATACCTAATTGTTTGATCCTGCATTATTCTAAACTTCTTATTCTTTTACTGCAAAATGAACATCTCCAAAAAGGTACAGGATTACTTGGAAAGGATTTCTGCTCTCCCAATAATCCTTTGGGGGCTGCATAATGTAAATCAGCCTTCTCTAGCCAATGTCTTTCAAAAATATTGAACTTCAAATCTTGTAAACCTTGTCCATTCCAGCTCTGATTATGGCACTTGAAGTCAACATATATGGAAAGTATCAGTCTGGAGAATGCTAGAAAAAGATGGTAGGACCTCTGGGGGTTGGCCACAAATTTATAGACTTGCAGACATGAAGCATGATCAGTGCCAAAATTTGTTGCTGGCCAGTTCTGCAGAGCTAAGCAAGCTCATTCTTCCCATTAAAGAAATGGTTTTAAATTTGGCTTGGCTTGGGGTGAAGGAATTATTTAAACATGGAATACTTTAATAACTGCTCACTAATATGGACAAGAAATTCTCTGCAACAAGGTTATTCCTACACCCTTTGAACTATCAGGCAACATCTGATAGTTCACCTTGCTTCAGTTCTGGAGAGCTGAAGTCCAGAGTGAGGAAGACTGGGGTGGATGGTCTACTTTGTTGTTATTGTTGTTTTGCATTTATATCCTCCGTTTTCTCTGAATCTCATGGTGATGTCCATAGGAATTTCCCCTCATTTGACAGAATGCACTTATGAGTTAGTGCCATTCCCCACTTGCACCTATCCACACCACAAACTTTCCCTCCCTTTTTTTTTCAGTGTCCCTATGAGTTGCCTTTATCCTGTCCTCAGCCCACAAGGGTTTAAATTTTCCTTACCTGCACTGGTGTTAAAGTTGTATTTTCCCACTTTTAATTAATGACTCTATCAAAAGAAAGCCTCATGGTGTGTTAAATCTGCTAGACTTTATTACCCCATTACCTTGGAGGAAAGTCAGGTAACTGGCAGTGATTGAGAACCGAGGCAATAAAGGCAGAATAACGATTGGCAAATGGGATTTCATTTCCATGCCAATTTCATGCCAATATAGTGTTCTGCCAAATCAAGGGCGGTGGGGTGGGGACACTTCAACTTGCTGGCAGAGAAAGATATGTAGGTTGGGCTAAGAGAGATTTTGTGTGTGTGTGCTTGCATACATGCCTTCAAGTCAGTGTTGACTCCTGGCAACTGCCTGGACAAGTCTGCAGTCTTCTTGGCAATGTTTTTGGAAGTGGTTTGCCATTGCTTCCTTCCTAGGACTGAGAGAAAGTGACTGGCCCAGAGTCACCCAGCTGGCTTTGTGCTTAAGGCAGAGCTAGAACTCATGGTCTCTCAGTTTCTAGCTTGATGCCTTAACCGCTGCATCAAACTGGCTCTCAGAGAGAGTTTAACTGACCCTAAGTCATCCAGTGAACTTTGCATTCAAGCTGGGATTTGAAGCTAGCTCTCCTTGGATCCAGTCCACCATTTTAACTACTGTACTTTACTGGCCCTCTAGCCATCCTTTTAATTTCCCACCCAGCCCTTGACACCCTTTTGCTGTGAAGCATGATGGGAAATGTAGTCAGAGCTGCCTGATTGATATTGGGACTTTGCTGCTACAGCCGGAGAAGCTTGGCAGGAGCGACTGTTGTCCAGAACCTGGACATTCAGTCCTGGCCATTCAGCTACTGATAATGTCTGAAGAAGACAATGATGCCTGTGCTTCTTTTCTTGTGGTTCCTTCTCTTCTGTTTATTTGATTTGTTTCCTTCAAAAGTTATTTTGGCTCAGAAACAAGGACTCCCCTTATACAGGTAACACATGAATTGGGCCTTAGTGCACATGCAGGATTAAGGAGAACTTGGATGATAGTATGTATGAATAGCTGTTTTTGTCCTGAGTTGCTCTGATGATCACTGTTATTAACCCCAGAGACAAATAGCAAATTCAGTCTCTCAAGCATGGATCTGCATGCAATCAAAGCATTGACACAAAAAATGGGAAGCCCCAAAATTCGGAGACAGTCTTCTCGGGCCTAATGTACTATAGTATGCTGGATGTACAGTATGACAAAAGCTAATTTTCAGGAAGCAGGAGTCGGAAGGATCATCAAAAGGGGAAAACCCTTTCCTTCTCTTCAGGAGAACTTTTAGAAGAATTTCTTTCTGAAGGGTAAGGATGAATTTAGCTTCTTCACTCAACTACAATTCCCAGGATTCTTTGTGGAAATGCTATGAGAGATAAACAGTTTATGGCCAAGAAGTTGTCGAATCAAATACTGTAATAATCTTAAATATGAAAATGGGACTCTACTGGTAAGATCTGAATACTATAATGTCTCTATACATATTTTGGAGAAGGCAATAGTTCACAGAAACCTACATGTTAAATGTTTATTTTTACTGACTTACATTTGAAGATGCACATTGTTTGATCACATTCTTTGATTACATTGTTTTAAAATTCAAGCCCTGCAATGATTTTTTTAAAATCAGTGTTTTCTTTTATTCTCTTGGCATTTATTTTCATGACATTTACCTCCCCAAATATGGATTCAACCACTCCTTTATTAAATTTAATGGTCTAGAGCAGCAATTCCCCGCCCCCACCACTCGTATGTTAACTCATAAACGGAGAACAACATTTTGCAGAGAGAGCTACCACGGGGGTGGGGGGTGGGGTGTCCATTATTCTGGATTAATGAATGAACTGAGGCTACAAATTTGACCTGGTGCCTGTGCTCAGCTTCCGACTTGTTGGAAGGCGCAGGTGGCCGGATACATATTCAGCTCAATCCTACCTTCCAGAGCACGTGCTACTATATATGTTATCAGATTTTCAGCTGCCACAGTCAGAACTCTTTGTTATTTTTCCTAAAACAACCGCTCTTCTGGCGATGACCAGAGAATGAAGGAACGGGATGTGTGTGCGTGAGACCCCCGGGGAAAGAGAAGCGTGGGGGGAGAGCGGATCCTTGCGCCTCCGTTTTTCTCTCGCGGGAGACGGCAGATGGGTGAGGGGTGGGCCGACCAGCCTGCGGAGGGGGGCGAGGTGGCGGGACGAATCAGTCGAGGAGATTTTGGGGAGGGGGCCAAGGCGGGTGGGGAATCGAAACGGGAAGTGGCTGGACAGGTGCGTTATTGTGAAACGAAGGGGGCAGATTTGAACGGACAGGAAGGGTCCCAGGGAGTGGTGGGAACTGGATTATGGGGGGGGGGGGGGAATAGGGCGTGGGGCGAGAGAAGAGGAGAGGCCTGGGGTGCCTTGTGCTGGTCCTAGCGTTGGGTAATTTTAAAACCTGCGTCCCCTGCTCGACGTTAACCCCGCGCCGCTGGATTTCTGCTAGGTTTTTCCCACCGCGGATCTACGGCCGTGCGGAATGGTTGGCGGGCAGGCAGGTTGCCTAGCCTGCAGATTCCTAAATGGGGAGTTGGGGGGGGGGGGAGGAAAAAAAAGGGATGGGGTGGGCAATGGAGACGCGGAGAGGGGTGGTTAAAAACCAAAGACGGGGAGAAAAATAGGAAGGAGGGAAGGCGGAAGGAGAATTAGAGGAGAGAAAGAGAGGAGGTGGGAAGGCTTGTGGGAAGGAAGGAGGAAAAGGGAAGAGAAGACCACCCTCCCCTAGTCCCCATATTCCCTCCCCCAATCGCGCTGCCGCTGGGAGGATGCGCTATGCTTCCGTCTCCCCCCCCCATCCATCCGCGGCAGCTCCTGCATGCCGAGCCCCTTCCCCTCTCCCTTCCACTCGTCGGGGGGTGAAGGCTGAATCATCTCCCCCCTTTCCCCTTTGCACTGCCGCGGTGAGAGAGACGGGGGGGAGCACGGCAGCGCTGGCGAAGGAGGAGAGGCGAAGGGAGGAGATGGTGAGCGGTTGCCATGGGGATGCGGCGCGGACGGAGGTGGGGGAGAGAGTTGGGTACCAGGGATGCAGGATGGATGGGCCGGGGATGGAGGAGAGGATACACCAGGACCAGTGAGGGAGGAACTGGCTTAGTTCTCTGCCCACCGCCTTTGGATCATCCATCTCCATGCCAGCTTCCCAACACTAACACGCTGCTAGGATTGGGGTACATTTACTGCGTCTGTCTCTTGATGCTTCCTTCTCCTGTTCTCTCCTAGAGCCCCTTGAACACCCAGTTGTAGTCTGATGAAGCTCTGCATCTCTCTTGAACCTTCTACATTCTGCCTCTTCTCTCTGTCTTGCTCTCTCCGTCCTCCTCCACAGCAGCTCAGCCTTTTAGGTTTTACACCATCCTGTCATACCTCCCCTCCCCAAATTTAAGGCCTACTTAACTCACAAACTAGCCTCCCCTTCCAAGTAGCTTTCATGCCCATTTCTCCAAATCCTGAATCAGGTGCAGCCCTTAGGATCACGCCCATCCACAAACCCTGTTTTTCACCTTCTCACACCTATCTGGTTCTTTGGAGGAGATTTGGGAAATAAGTGGATGAATTTTGGTTGAGTCAAGACCCTAACTAACTTGCCATCTCTGAGCTTGGGAAGGAATTTTCTCTTTCCTTTGCACTGCTCAAAGTGGACTACAAAAACAGCAGGGAGGAGGCTGTATTTGGTAGAGGAATTTTACTTGGCTTGCTTACTTGAGCTGAATTTCATGGGGAAGACTGTATTAAAACCTGCAGATTATGTGGCACATGAAGCACATTAAATGTTTATTGTGTCATGAGTATTGATAGGCCACAACTTGTTTCATAGAGAATTGTTTTCTTTCTTTTTCCTGAACCGCACTTACTTCACTTGGAACCCTATAGTTCTTGGTCTTGTGCTAATGCAGAAATGGGGAATATAATCCTCACAGCGTTACTGAATTACACCTGCCAGCATCTCCTACAACTCCCGGTACGGCCAATAGTGAGAGGTTCTAGAGCTACAGTTCAGCAACATCTGGAGGACCACATATTTCCCGTCCTGTATTAATGACTGGATGGCTGAGCTATCTCTTGCAGCTTTTGACTGAGATTAGAACTTTAGAGGGGTCAAAACACAATTTAGCAATTCTTTTAATGCCTGCCAATCTTCCTAGGCCATTATTCCAGTGCATCCTTCTCTCCCATTCCTTTCACTTTATGTTATCCTTGGGGCACTTTGCCCTGCTTCCAACCTTTTGATTTCTTTTGTGTACTTTTGTCTCTCACCTTCCAACAACTTCTGTTCCATATTTATCCTCAAAAGATTCAGTGGTTTCTACACAGAACATCCCAGGTTCAAGTTAAAAGGATCGGTGGAATAAATAAAAGAAAATGCTCCTTTCTGTCTAGAGAGAGTGTACCTGCCAGCTTAAAAAAAGCAGTCTTCCATCATGGAATCTTCCAGATGTGTTGAATTACAACTCCCATCTTCTTTAATCATGATGGCAATCTTAAAACCTCTGGAGGGCATCAGGTTGGGACACTCTGAGCAGAAAGCAGTGTTGGGTTAAACAAATATATAAGCTGAACTGGAAGAAGCTAGTTACCTATGAATGGCATCTGCAGGAGGGCATGAAAAAAGTCAAGATGGCAGTCAGGGCAGCACAAGTGAAGCCCCATCCTTTTGAGTGTGCATCAGTATCATGTGCATGTGCAAAAGGGCAGAGTTTCGACCTTGTTGAAACCATCTTGGCTTTTTTTTACTGGTGTCTCCCCATCCCACCCCCGCTGCAGATGCCACTGGTTCAAAGGGTGAGATTTGTGCAGTCATGATACAGAGTGGACAGAGATACATTTCATATAATTCTGGAATTCAGTATTGTCCAATAAAATTAGTTTGCAGGAAACTCTCATAGAAGTATAAAACCAAAGCCTGAGTTTGCGCAATACCCAAGACTAGGCTAAACGATACTTTTCAGTTGGATAGTTTGTTGTTCAGTATTTGCTGGGAAACATATATGTTCTTTTAGCATGTCTCAGGTCATTATGTTAAACCATAATATGATTTAATTGTTTGGGCATAACAAGTTATGTCAATATAATATTTTGCTGTATTTTAGACACGACCCCATCATGGAGTTGGTAGAGGCTCTTTAGGCCATCAAGGTCAATTCCATGCTCTGGAGGTATCAAAGAATCCATGACAGATGACCAAGAAGGTCAGGTGCTGCCAGGGAGATTTGATACAGTAGTCACATCTTGCAGTCCCCCAGTTTCTGATCAGGGGTGGCAAAAAGTTGGATTCTGTGTCAAGCGTGACCCAACCCTGATAATCAAGCATAATGGGGAGACCCCATTATTTAAATATGCCTGTCATAGGCCTCATCCACATGACTTCCTTGCCTTGGTTGAAAGGTACCCTATTTACCATTCCTTGAGGACAAGTCCTCACAAATGGAGCCTCCATCTCACTGCTAGCTTCCTGCTGTGGCAGGCTGAACTCAGTCCGAGGTGTTCTGGGAGGAAAATGATTTTTCCCCAGCAAATGCAATAGAAGACCTCCCCATAGATATCCTTCGGAGGGTGGGGACCTGCTGGGCTCCAGTTGGTGTGTATAGGACTACCACTTTTATTCATGGATGCTGGCCTCCCTGGGCCTTTCTCTGTGAATGCCAGAGAGACCAGACACCTCAGTTGCACAGCTATCATTGTTTTTTCTTTTTTGTAGTTTGTTCAGAGAGATATCAAACACATTTGGTCTTCCAGAAAGTTGATAATCCTCTTGATAAGTTCCTCATACCACAGGATGTGCTGATCACAGGAGATGTGGCTAATTATCATACCTTGCAGGGTGCTTACTACCTGCCACCTCTTCCAGTAACCCTTGCCAGAGTTCACTCAATGAGATAACACCCAGCTATGTTGCCTCCCACTATGCTAATTTCAGCCCAGTTGCCTTTCCCACCTCGTTCTTCTCTGCTTGCCTCCTTCTCTCTTCCCCACTGGTATCAATCACTGAATTACGGAAAGTAACCCATGTTTTTTTTTCTCTGAGGGCAGACACTTGGCCTTATTCCTAAGGCATGGTCAAAGGTAGGGTGAGAGAGTTTCCTCCCATCTCGAAGCTAGGAAAAAAGCACAACAATGAGGCTTTATAGATGAGTCCACTGTTGAGCTCCCACACTGATAATTTGGACTCAGTTATGTGTAGTCAAGGAGGACGCATGTATCAGGGCATGAACATCACAGCCTTAGTGAGTTTCTAGTCAAAGTCCATTCAACACTGTTTTCTGCATGTAACCTTCTTGTATTTTTTCATTGCTTTTTACCTCAAAACTCCACTAAGGAAAGATGTGGAAGAGTTGAACAATGCCATTTGATTGGCAGCACTAGGAGTCATCTGTCAGAGTGAGTTAATGTGATCTCAACCTGGGCATCTTGGCTGCTTCAGTTTTTGTGAGGAAAGGCATGGGATCTAACAGACTTCTTGAAATTTTTTGATACTTTTCCTAGGATTCCTGGACCGTCTGTGTAAAAGCAAACTGTGTCTATTACTAGTATGACATTGATGTAACTGAGTTGGGTTTTTGTTGCATTGCTAACATTAGGAAATTACGTGGCATTCAAATTCCATATCACACCAAACACACATGTACACACACACTAATAACAACAATAATAATACTTAAAGCAGTCTGAAAGCTGGAGAACAAAATGGCAGCTCTCTGTACATTCTTCCTGAGCCAGTTAACCATTCCCATATTTTGGAGGACCTGATAATGACCTCTAAGTTAGCATTTTGCGGCAAGGGATACTATGTCAGTGCTAGTACTGAAGAAGATTGAATAACTAATATAGTCAGCTTTTGTGTATGGAACGAACATGGGCTCCCTCTTGATCTTTATGGCTATAGCAAAATGTCTTGGGACAGCCTTGGGTGTAATTATATTTCAGAAGATCCACTGAAATCAGTGGAACCTAAGTTAGTTTTGATCAGATCCATTATCAGCAAATAAGATGTCAAAAATAGAATTAGAATCATAGGTGGAAGAATCCATTTAGGCCATGAAATCCAACCTCCTGCTTAGTTTGTGAAACCAAATTAAAGCATGCCTAATAGATGGCTGTTATCTCTTATTGAAATAGTTAATAATCACCACTAGATCATCTGATAATCTACCCATCTACAATCTGCTATGTGATATCAAGAAAATTGTAGCTAAATGTTGGCAAAGCTATTGTAAAGCTAGGTACAAATGTAATAAATGTCTTATTTGAGTTTGCCAGTAAACAAATAGTCAAGTGGTAGGAATGTGTAGTCTAGAAAAATACTCAGTCTGCATTAAGCCTGAAGAACATTATTTAAGATATGGCTAGCCTGGGGGTCTGTTCTGAATGAAGATATAATTAAATCTATTTTATGCATCTGTATAAGTACTTGTAAGTGAGTGAAAGAAGGCTTAGAGTTAAAATAAAGGAAGCATGTTATGATCTTGAAAAGTTTGCATTAGAAAAGGGCATTTTAAGGCCCTTTTCTAATGCAATGCAAACCTCATTTTAGAGGGATAAATGATTTACTGTTTACCCCAACAAACCCTGGGCAGAAGCGTTTCGGACATAATTCACCCAACTTATCCATTTCTCTTGTGTAAGTTCCTATAGGAGATGTCATGGAGTGACAATTTCTCCCCCTTCCCACTACCATCACCATAGGAACAGTATCATTCAGAGAAAATCCACACATTCACAAGTTCCCAACATTGTATGAACATTAAATCAAATCTGCTCTCTGCCTCTTTTGATTTCTCCACAATGCAGAGTTGAACCTAATGTCAACACCATGGGGCTTCTCATTGTATGTATGTAATTTCAGCCTGATTTTCTGTGGTCTCTACAGCTCTCTCACCTCTGGGATCAGCAACTGAAATTCAGTGGCAATTTGGGGCCTTTCAATTGTTGAGCTTAAAAAACAAACAAACCTGAATTATACCTTAAAATAAGTATGTTAAGCTTTTAGGAAGCTTAATAGACCTATTTTGTATAATGTCTTAATAGACCTATTATGTGTAATGTCGTCTCAAATTCCAAAAGGAAAAGCAAACAAATTGAAAAGTTTGGCTTCACCTTTTCTGCTGAAACCATTCCCCCCCCCCCCATGCAATTCTCAAAAACTAAAAAGACTACTTCTATAACTACTACTACTACTACTGCTGCTGCTGCTGCTAATATTAACAATAATGTAGCCAAAAAAGTTCTCCAGGCATGTTTTAGATCACACATGATTCCCCCCTGCTCCATATACCTTACTAATTCATTGATAATAGATGTAATGTAAAGTATTATTTGTTATCAATAGTCAGCCAGACTTATGTACCATTGATTTGGACTGATGTTATAATTCTTCCTAAGGTTTTATAATTAAATATTCTTAACATGGGAAGCTTTATCATAAAGCAGTTTTATTACATTTCTTTCACTCTTTCCTTTTTCCATTGACATTTTCTCTGTTTTATTTTCACAATTATTTCATGAGATAAATTAAGATGTGGAAGAGTGGCTGACTGAATGGGAGTTAAACATGGGAAATTCTTGGTCCAGTTTCTGATATATTTGTTCACACTATCTTATGGATTCACACATTTTATTTAAACAGGTTCATAGATAGCTTTTTGTGATCAGATCCTCTCAAGGTGGCTTCCAATATGTTTACCCACAGTATAAATCTAAACAACTTTTAAAAACATAAAACATAAAGCTAATCACAGGAAGCATTCAGCGTAGTAAGAACAATAAACTCAAGTATTTATAGGCTGTGGTGACACCATATTTATAGCAGGCCAAGCCTACTGTGGCTGTTGCAAATAGACCCATGTTTATAGCTTGGCTGAATACCTATAGTAATCTTATATATTTCAGCTGGAACAGATGTTCACAGCCATAGGGACACAGTTGTTATTATATACTAGTGACATGTTCTGACCACTGAGTTCCCACCACACATGACACCGTGTTTTATCCCATTTGAGGATTTCAAATTAACCATAAAGACAACCCAAACTCTGAAGAGTTTGGATGTGATGAATATTGTTTTCTGTCTGCTACTGCAATATAGTGTTAAGGTGCTGGACTACAATCAGGGATATCCAGGTTCAAGACCGTCCTCAGCTGTGGAAGCTGTCTGGCTCTCCATATCTCTCAGTCCAACCTATCTGGGTTGTGGAGAAAAAAGGAGAAAGGGGCTGCTGTATAAGGTAGCTCCTGAAGAAATGGCAGGATATAAATAACAAGTAAATAATGAAATCTAAAATGATTCACAGTATAAGTAGACCTCACTTAATGACTGCCCTGTTTAGTAACTATTCGAAGTTATGGCACTGAAAAAGTAACTTTACAACCAGTCCTTGCATTTGCGATCATCGTGGCATCCCAGTGTCATGTGATTGCCATTTGTGCACTTCACAACCGACTTCTGACAAGCAGAGTCAATGGAGAAGCTGGCAGTAAAATTGCAAGTTGTCACATGGTGTCTTGCTTAATGACCCTCAGTGACTCACTTAACAGCTGAATGGGAAGTGACGTCATAAGTCCATTGCAGTGACACAATGTTTTGCTTAGCGACCACATTGCTTAGTGACAGAATTGCTGGTCCCAACTGTGGTTGCTAACCAAAGACTACCTGTACAGTCATGGGAGGGTAGGTGTGTCTTTACTGTCAACAAGGATGGTTTTGCTGAACATATATGAAGATATCTTAGCTCACTTCAGATTGTTAATATTCTGTTTAATCCAAGAATAATGAAGTTATGGTCTTCCTGAGGTTACCGAACTTCTCAGCAATCCCATCAGTATGACAATTAGTGAGGGACAGTGGTGTGGACTCCAGTAGTTTGGAAACATCTGGAGAACCACAGATTCTTCATCACTGATCTGATCCAACTGTCAGAGGCACTCTGAAATCTCAACTTGAGATAGTCCTGGATATGTTACCCTAGAGCTGCCAGCCATTCTCTCCTGTGCTCATTCACTGACCCTAGAATTTGTTTATTTATTTCTGCAATTTATATAGCCACAAAACAAGCAACTCTGGGTGGCAATGCAGAATACAGAACTTGTATATTGGTCTTGTGAATGTCTTTCATGTGGTCTCCAGCCCATCTTCCTATCTCAGCTACATGTCATCATGATGTCCTATTGCAGTTGCCTTTTGTCTATTCACCTTCCGACTCAGCGTGGGTCCCAATACCAACTTTTTGCTGGACTTGCACACATAAATGCAGAGGGGCAGAGAGAACAGGGGCTATACTTTTAGTGGGTGGCATTGGAAGCATTGTGCAGATATTCCTAACTACTTTGGTTTACGCTTAACCTGATTTTAGTTAAACTATCAGAAAGCTGTTTAGCAGCAGAAGCCCTTCAGTGGTGAGGAAGGATGTCAGATTGCTCTCCCTAGCACTGGCTGAGATTAAAAACCGATACAGCAACGGGTGATAAATCTGATTATGTTATGCTTGGGCCGAATATTGTTGTAGGCCTTGAGCGAGTGGCAAGATTTCTTTTTCTAAGTGGCTTATCCGCTTGGCCCTCTTCTGTTTGCAAGGAGTCCATTCAGCAGCCTGCAGAATATGTAAATTAAGCATACATACAGGTGGCCCTTGTTATCTGCACTCCTGTTATCCACAGTTTTGCTTATCCGTAGCTGGAAAATGCAAACCAGACCTCGTCATCTGCAGTAAAGGTTTTCACATAGCCACAGTTTTGAGTGTTTCTTGGGGTATGGCAGATGGGCTTCTGCACATGTGTGAAGTATTTTGTTCGTGGTCTTGTTGTTCATGGTTGTTCAGCTGGAATAGAACCTTTCAAGACAATGAAGGACACTGCTATGGATTGAGGTTTAGCACCACACGCTACCATCTGTATGGAAAATTGCTACGTATATGAATGTGTCCCAGACCAAAGGGCTACTAACTACACTGGATGGAGAGCAGGGTATTGCATGCACACACATTTTATACTTGAAGGATTTTCCTATGAAAGCTGCTATTCGTTGTCCTTCATGGCAAAGAGAGAAAGAAAGAGAGAGAGAGAGAGAGAGAGAGGGGGAGGGGGGGGAGGGAGGGAGGGAGGGAGAAAGAGAGAGAAAGAAAGAAAGAAAGAAAGAAAGAAAGAAAGAAAGAAAGAAAGAAAGAAAGAAAGAAAGAAAGAAAGAAGAAAAAGAAAAGTGGTAGGACTCTGAATTCAAATTTGAGTTCTGGTGACAGTATAAACATGCCCACATAATTTTCTCCCAACCCATTGGATAGGGAATGCTTTGCCATTATTATTATTGTTATTATTATACTTCCCAGATGATTCACAGCCCTGAGATAAAGACTTAACAGATCCAACCCTGTTGAGATTTCTTGAGATCAACCAAGGTTAGCAAGGCACTGCCACACACTGTGGATTTTATGGCAACCATATATACTTAGTTGGCATTTTAAAAAAGTCAAATTTTATCTAGGTTGGCCAGATGTTCAAGAAGGCAAATCTCCTGCATTTTGAATGACTGTAGAAAAGACCATTTTTTGCAGCTGTAGTTGCATGACATGATCCCCCTGCTGAAACATCATCTTTTGCACCATAGTCAAAATGCTGAGGCTCCTTTTCCTATGTTTTAAATAACACCTCCCTAACTGAGCCAGACCATGATCCAACCAGTTCTCAGGTTTGTTTACATCAGGGCCAGCCACCTGATGCCTTCCACACATTTGGACTGCAACTCCAGAGTCTTTGCCAACAGTCATACTGGCTTGGGCTAATGGTTGCCCAAATCCAAACCCTTGAGAAGGTATCAGATGATCTAGTCCTGGGCAGGATCTCTAACGAAGCTTCATTCATGGAAGAGGCACCGTGAGGTGATAGTCTTTAAAATGCAATTGCTGCTCTGTAGACATATGACAAACAGTGCAGAGTGACATCGGTCACAGAGCTGTGTTGCTGCATCAGTGCTTCAGTTGAAACCACTAAGACTTCAGCTCAGTCGATCTCTGCCAGGAGAGGATTCCCTATTATTATTTGGATTTAAACCACTCCTGTGGTTAGAAACAGGTTGCCACTTCAAATGGGTACTTCAATTAAAGCTGTGATGAAATGAAATACCCCTTGAGGCTTTGCGTAGCTCTAGTATCCTCTGTGCTTAGAAAGTGATCATGAGGGACACATCTCCAAAGTGGGTGAGAAGTAAAAGGCATGGATTTTTGGTGGCAGTAGAACTGTAGTTGTAAGTTCCAGTAGCTGCTTGGTTTGTTAATGGGTCTCACAATCCAGTTTTTTGTCTGCAAATATGCAGATCTTTGAACCATCTTTTCTTAAGTTTTGTGTAGTTCATGGAAGTTTTTTTTTCTTTTCTCTTTAAGAAGAAATCAATTTTCTGCCCGCTAAGCCCCTGGAGAAAGCAGAGATTGCACTCATCACCTGCCTCTGATTTGCTCATTCTCTAATCAATTTCCCGTTACAACCTCATCTGTGAAACCAAGCTAGTCAATTTCTTAAATGGCTGGTCAGTTTCACCTTATTAGCTGAAAATTTCCTAGCTTAGTGCCTTTTGCATGCTCCGTGATTGGGCTATGGCTCTTCACCACATGTAACAAAATAGAGAGTGGCCTTGTATTGGAGCAGTATATGGTCTGCTTAGTTCAATATTATCTACACTAACTAGCAACGACTCTCCATAGCAGTGCTTCTCAACCTGTGCAACTTTAAGAGGTGTGGACTTCATCTCTCAGAATTCCCCAGCCAGCTATGCTATGCTGTCTGGGGAATTCTGGGAGATGAAGTCCACACCTCTTAAAGCTGCAAAAGTTGAGAAACACTGCTCCGTAGTTTCTGAGTGGGGTTCACATTGTTCACATGGATATGCCAAAGGTTACACCTGGGATTGTCTGCATGGAGAATATGCTGCACTATTGAACAACAGTCCTACATGTCATAGTTCTCCAGGGATTACACAGAAGGGGGGGAAAGTGCAGCTCTGGAATCAAAGCTTTTCTGTTTAATGCAATAATATGCTGCAGTATTGAGGAGATTCTGAAATCTGGCATAAGATAATCCCAGAGGGTTTTCTGAATTGCATTTTCCTTGCTTGGCTTACCCATTCCATGCCTTTCATAGCTTCTTGCCCGTTTATCTCCCCATTTCACTAGCATCTTCAGGATCTGGGATGCAAATCTGTTCGATATGTTTTGATTATAGACATCCCAGAACTGGGTCAGGCTTTTGCTGTTGTTGGTGACCAGTTTGGTTTACTTGTATGCAGAATTTTCTGTGAAGAATTGTAATTTATCATTTTTGAAAAAGATGGAATCTACTTTGTCCAGCAGGGTTCTAATTATTTGTTGCAAGGAAAAGGATATGTCTCCTTTCCACCGCTTCCCCAGTCAATTTGTTGACTCTCCCCTATCATCCAGATCAGATGTTGCTCAACAGCAGGCAGGAATAGAAGATGGGTGCTGGGTGTTGGGGCTGGAGGTCTCCACACAACATCATCAGGACAGGAGAAATGGTAATTGCATTTTTTTTGCAATTGCAGATCCACTAGCTACAGAGAGAGAGATTTTGTTGTATCATATTTCAATATTGGGGTTTGTTAAGAGTCTAAGAACTGGATTTCTGCCAAACCAGTCATGCATTTGAGCTGTCTCAGGGGGGTTGAGAAGAGTTTTTTGCTGGATGTAGAAAAAAACAAAATATGCACTGTTATATTGCTACATCAAAAATATCTGTGCAAAACAGAGTTCAGATGTTTTGCATGTGGCCATGTTCACCTTCTCAGTAAGGAGGCCATGAAGCACTGGAGGACAAGCTGGCCTTTAAATCTATCTATCTGCCTCTATCCATCTTGCAAATTTTTATAAGCTCTTCTATACTTGGCCAAAATTCAGTATTCCCACTGAAATCGATGGACTTAAGTTAGCCATGTCTAATTTCAATCCGATTAATTTCAATGGTTCTACTCTGGATCCAACCTCTGGCCAACACAATTGAGATTAATGAGTCTGCATTATTCATGATACCAAGTTTCGAAATGTATTATCCCAGATTGATGTAAGGGAACGGAGATCCTAATTTCAGTGATAAAACTCTGAAGTCATGCACAAAGACAGAAAGGCAATTGATGGACAATTTTATCAATAATTATCTTTCACATTTAAATAATAAAATGGAAAGGCATCTCTTTTTACATTTTTCATTTAACTGAAGCTGCAGTTTCATACATGAAAGAAACACTGGAACTAACTTTTGAAAAGACAGATTGTGCTGTAAGCAATCTAAAAAATTCTACAGTATTCTTTTTTCAGTTTGAAATGGCATACAACAGCAGTTCTCAAACATTTTTTCTTAAAAATTGCTGGGATGATCAGATGACTACTTAATAACTCCTCCACATTTTCTTTTCCTCCTCTTCCTTCCTCTTTCTCCTCAAATCAAAGCATATGCATAATTTTATTTTAATCATATTAGGGTTTTTTTCCCCAGCACTGCCATAATTATCAACACCAGTACTTAGTGTGAAAATCGTGGCCTGTTTGATAATCCAAACCCATTAACCTGTATGATTACCCAGACCTGGTCAAAACAATCTGGCTTTTCCTCCTCCTCCTCCTCATCAAAAATCAAGAGAAGGTTACAGATCCTGTCTTTAGAGATGGACACAAATAGCATTCTGAAATTGTCCATCAAATCTGTGGATAAACGATTTCCCTGAATTTCTCCGGGTGTCTTCGCTTGTGATTTAATTGAAGTATAGAAAGCAAAGGAGGCTGCAGACTGTTGGAGAAATAATTATCCCAGAAAAGACAGGATATTCACAGATACTGTTTGGCCATCTTGTAACCACATCAATGCAAGAAAACAACACTTCACCCAGGAGAATATCTCTGAATTTTTTTTTCTCCTTTGAAATGATTCATAATGCAAATTCTCTTTAATCAAATTGAAATGGAAATGATGGAAAGAAATGCCAAAGAGTTTCCCTGCATAGCACTAATGACCATATTTTCACAACTTATTTTCGACTACCTGAATGGAATTGGTGCCTCTGTACTGATCTGCAATGGGAGAATAGCTCTGAATGGGCTGAGGTGAAGGGGGATTGCATTTTTTTACTCCAGCTCTGATCTTTACTTTCATTGTTTTGCTGACAGATCTTGTGTATGTCCAACTCTTATGTCCATGGAATTTCTCTCAATGGGCACCTTGGTTTTTTTCAGTATTCCAGGTCATACAAGCAGAACTTGTAGGAAACAGTGGCATATATATGAGGAGGCTAAAGTTGTGGATATCAAGAACATTTGGTGGTGTAGGGCTGCCCTTAACATTTGAGAAGAGCTTGAGAAGGTGGGATCATGATGTAGATGGGTTTGGAGTTTTTGTTTCTTGGGTTTGTTAAAACAACGTATGGCTTATGTTACAGCTTTAATGTATTTCCTGCTTTAAAAATAACAGAAAGGTGTTCCACTCATTTTCAGCAGTTATGGTTAGAAGAGGCACCAGGGGCTACCAAAAGAGGCTTGAGGTTATATGTAGAGGAATGCAGGTTGCCTGTATTAAGTGATGGTTTTCATAACATGTAGGTAAAATGATCTTTTGCTGATTTTCTGTGTTTTTTTTCCCTGCTTTTCTAAATAAGAAGTGGCATAACACAACCTGATGAGGTAGGTTGAACTGAGAAGGAAGCTGCCCCAAGCTGTTAGCTAATTAGTTAATTGGGGATTTCAACCAGGTTATCCCAGTATGAGTCCAGTCTCTTACTGACCTTTAGATAGTTGTTGATTTTATGCACATGTAAGCTGTTCATATGCTTCTTAATTCTCAGTTGCCAAGTGTGATGTCATGATGCTGGTAAATCCAAACACCTTATGTTGTCTCTGTGCAAGAATTGCTCTCCCACAAAGCATGTAGTTGAAGCTGTTTCTGACTAACATATGTCTGCCCAGAGGAAGTTAGTAAGAGAACATATCTGGTGCATGCAGAGTTTCAGTTTCAAACCTTGGCATCTTCAAAATAGTCTAGCTTTCCCCAGCCTAAAGTTCTCCAGATATATTGGGACAACTTCCAAAATTCCCAGCCAATATGGACAATACCTGGGAATTTTGGGAATTAAATTACTAACACTTCTGTGAAGTGCCAACTTACAGAAGTGGCAAGCAATAGTAAGTTAGACTGATTTTTTTTTTTTTTGGTCTCACTTGGTGGTTAAGTAATTTGCTTTGTTTCCAAGTAGTTCATCATCTTCTATTTCCAAACTGACAGCTTAGTGCTGTCAGTTTGGAAACAGAATACAGATAACTGAAGTCCAGGAGTATCTTTTATTAAAAATACTTAGGCTGAGTACTACATTGTAGACAGTAGAATAGATCATGTTTCCAATAAGTCAGAAAAGTCCACTTAGACAAAAGACTAAGGAAGCTATGTAAATCCTTGGACCCCTTGGTAGCAAAGATGTTCTGAAATCAAACACTACTTCTGATGACTGCATCCATCCAGGATTTTTCATGACAGTGTTAAGGAAGTGATTTGCCTTCTTCTGAAATGTTTTTGTGACTTTCCATCTAGACGACAGGCTTGACATTTCTAGATGGTCTCCATGTAACCCCACTTAGCTTCTAAGATCATTCAAGACTGGCTAGGGCTTGATAATACAGGTTAATAATAGAGATGTATAGTTAATTGGCTTTCAAAAGGTCAGAGCATGTATAGGAACCTGCTGGCACCTTTGTAAATACGTCCAGAGTTGTGCAAACCCAGGTAAAGATGAAACTTCTTTAAAGAGTTGCCAGTAGATGCAATATGTGCACTTACTGTTTGTGCATTCTGAATTACTTTTTCCTTTCAAATCTAGATTGTTGCATAGTCCTTGCTAGTAAATTCAGTTTGACTCAAGGAAAAATTGGCTTGATCTTTCCATTGCTAAGGTGGTATTGAATGCTATAATCTATATTGGAATGTATGTTGTATTAGTCCATGCTGAACTACAAATATGAGATTTCTCAGTTTAGTTCCAGATCAAATTTGAATTGAGATCTCATTGCATATTTGGGTAAGTAGAAGAGGTTTAGCACACAATTAGTGGTTCCAAGTTAATATGAAGAATTGCACAGGTGTAATATGTCCATAAGACCCCCCAAAAATAGGCCTTCTGGTTTTAATATAGGTTTCCCCCAGGAATTGGAATTATGACATGCTGTCAAATTTCCAGATATGTTTGCCAGCCCAAAATATTTGCCTAGCTCCAGAAGAGAGTATCCTGGAGGGAGTAAGTGATGGGTGGAGCAGAGGCATATCCTTTTAAGACACTACTATACAGTGCAATGTTTTGAGGCAAGGTCTGTAAATAAATTATGCAAAAGTCTTAATGCTTCACTGTTAGGGCACAGTGCCTAAACTGATTGCACGATACTTCCACAAGAGAATCTTGAGCACTGTCTTTCTGTAGAAAGGAGTGAGCTATAGAGATACCAGGAATCAGAGGGTGGGTCTGTGATGTGTGCTAACAGAATCCTGTGCCTCCTTACCAAGCTACAGTTCCCAAGATTATTTGGGATGAGCTGTGGCTATTAAAGTGGTCTAAAATCAGTTCTCAATCTGGCATCCTCCATATGCTAAACTACACCATATCTGGGCAACCTTGGCAACAGATGGGGGCCATGGGATTTGAGTCCAAAATATCTAGAGGACCCCACATCAGAGAAGGCTACCTGAGCTCTTTCAGATTTGGAGATGCAGTACTCTTGTTTATTGTTTAAGGAGTCAATGCCTCTTTTACATATACTCAGGGTCATCAATAAGAGCCTGAAAGTCTGCATTGGTTGTATCCAGGCTTTCTGTGTTGGCCTCAGCTACAAATGAGAGAGCTTGCAGAAATGGGTCTACAGATGTCCCTTTGTCCTTCTTATTCATCTCCCTCCCATATTCTGTATGTATTCGATTCTGTCCATGTAGTAAGAGGCCAGCTTGCCCTCTTACTCATCCTGTGTCACTCAACTCGCAAGCTTCTTCACCCGACTGTGACATTTGCCAGCATCAGAATGAATTGTGATGAATCCTGTGTATCTTTCTGGAACAATGCTGCTTTTTAGGAGAAGATAGACTTCCTTCCAGCCTTCCTTCCACATTTTTATTGCTTTTAAAAGCCAAGTCTCCTCCTCCTCCCCTTTGCAACCTTATTTTTATAGATTTCATAGATTTTTGTTTGTTATTAATGTTTTTCCTCTTATTTGTCTCTTCATTTCACCATTTGTAACTTAATCTCTTTTCTTTTTCTTTTCAGAGAACCACATTTTCTCTATTTTTCCAATATACTCTTCATCATTTCCCCCTTCATTCCCCTTGAGTTCCTTCGTCTTGCTGGCATTTATTTTCCTTAACTCTCTTTTTCCTAAGCGATCAACTCCTTTATAATATCTGAGTAATCCTGCAAGAGCCCAATATTATCATTCCAATACTAGATAGTTGAAAATATAGTAGTTTATTCGACATCATTTCAGCCACAATCAATGGATTTAAACACACGTGAAGACAGATGATGGATTGCTGGCTGGATCAAGTGAACTGAGGTCCTCTCAATTCCCTTACAGACCCTCATTGTATTGGCTCCCTCATTTATTTCTCTTTACTTTCCTTATGCTTATTTCTTCCTGTTCTCTTGCATCCTCTTTTTCTCTCATCCCATTTCCTAGAGGAATTTTTTTTAAAAAATCAAAGGAATTATTCGGGCCACAAAAGATTAGGAAGCTACTTTAGCCTGGCAAGCAAGATATTTGGGAAGGTTCAAAAGTTACAGGAAAGAAGATACAGAGTTTCTGCCTTATTTGCAGCTTGCATGCCTGTTAATGTTTGCAACTGTCAAATCTGAAAATCTTTGAGATGCATTTTAAACCTCAGGGTGTGTAAAACGTTTTTGACAACATATAATTTTTTCCTCTGGCGCCAACACTGCCGCCTTCTGCCCTCTTTAGTGCTAAATTAGGACTGCCATAGTTTCAGCCATAGAGCACCCATCCAAGTGGGTGAGTTTCTTTACGCCGTGACATCAGATTATAGTGTGAAGGGTAAGTTAGTTTCTCTCCACAGCAGTTCCTGCTTTCTTGGGATCATTACTGACAATTATTATCGCTACAGAGTAGTGGGAGCAATTTCTCTTCTAAACCCTACAACAGATATACCCTTGATTTGGCCTTGGTGGCTTTATAGGTTGGAGGAAGGTAGATTAGGGTAAAAAAAATATCTTGGCCTTGTTTACTGTTGCCTGATTTCCAAAGTGAAATGATTCAACAAATGATTGTTGAAATTGCCTTCAACAGATGGGTTTTTGTTGGTTGGTTGGTTTGGTGGTCCAAGTGCCTCCATGGGCACCATGGAATCCTGATAGCTACAGATGATAACACACATAGTTGGTGAGTGATATATACCATAACCATAACCATAATGTAAGTTATAAAATAGACTAAACTCAGATTTTTTTTTTTTTTAAATTCCAACCCTTTCTCCACCAACGAGAGAAAAACAGAATCCTGGTCCTTCCACATATATGATGTGGGATTACCCATTTTGTTTCATTGTCCCCACCTATATTGGTATGCACCTCCCAAAATGTCCCCCCATTTGATTTTAAAGAGTGAAATTATGGGAAAAACACTTCCCTAATATCCTGGAGAAGTGCTGCCTATCAAAATAGACTTGCTGGGCCTAGGTTACGAGATTCCCCATGGATTGTCACCTAATAGTCTCCAGAAGGCTTTCATGGAAAATGATTTTGTAAATCATTTGAGCTCATTTGGTGCTTTGGCCAACTTCCTAATGTTTAGAGCTGCCCTTCAGTTGTTTCAATGCCATTTCCTTTTCTCTTCATCTTGGTAGATAAAGTGATAAACAGTTCTGTACTCCTCTTCTATCTGAGATTATTTTAAATATTTGAAACTTGTCAGCATATCCCCACTTAATCTTATTTTCTCTACACATCTAGTGATTTTAGCCTTTTCTTGCTGGATTTGTCTTTGAGGCTCTTATATTTTGTGGCTGAATACTTCTCAACTTGTCAACATCCTTCTCCATCCAGATTTTCTGAATTACTAGTTTGGATCTTGCAAAAACATGCAGGAATTTGTAAAGAGAGCCATTTGAGGGTACTTGCAAAGGTCTGGTTAGAGTAGAAAGAAGAAGATAAAAATCTCCATAGTACCTTAGAAACAAGACTGGCCTCTGTACTCTGCCTAGAGTGAACCAAAAGCATCAGCCTCTAACATCATCTTTATGTTTTAAAATGCTTCTGAACTCAAGATGGGTCCATGGGTATTCTTAAGTAAATAAAAAATAATAATAATAAAAACCAGTAGAAGGCTACAGCCCAGAGATTTGTTTGACCATGTGCCACTCCCAGAAAAAACAAAAACAGAACTGTGGTTTGTCAGATGTATCTTGAAGAATTGACACAAGAGTGGTGAGAATGAGTAATTTTATTAGTTTGTCTACTGGTAAACGGGCGTTTTGTGCTTGGACCATGGCAGCCATTTCATAAGTGAGCAGGTTGCCCATGGCAGCCATCTTGTGAGAGTTCCCATAACCTGCTCTCAAAACTGGAAATGTACTTCAAGTCCTCAAAGGCTGGGGTTTCTTGTCTTCAACCATCACCATATTCAAAGAGCTTTGCTCTTGTCTGTGCAATTGATGCTGCTAGTTCAGACCTTGCAAAAATGTGCAGGAATTTTTCCCCAGCCATAGCTGGCCTGAATATTTTACTTCTCAACATTTAGAAAATATTTAGGAAACCTTCACTCTTCCATGGAAAACAAGTTCCACAGGCCTACTTGATACCAAATGAGCTTGGTGCTGCAGCTTTCAGACTGCCCCTGCCAATAATAAAAAAGGACATTAATTTTTCATGCCATTTAAGAGATATTAATTCTTCACTGGGGCATAAAGTAAACATGTGGGGAGGGTTCTCTGGGAATCTGGCACTGTGCATAATGCCAGGAATGTTTTTCTGAATACGTTTTCCTAGAACCACTTAATTGCTCGACAGGGGTTGAACACTTTATTTGGGATTTTGAAGACAACATGTTCCAAGGCTCAAATAATTTAAAATGAAAGATATTGAGTACAATCCGGTGGGAAGGTCCTTCTGTGTGTGTGAGGCCCTTTGAAATGAATGAGAACTGGAAAAGAACACAGGAAGGAACCCTTCTGATGGCTTATGTGCTTAAACTATAGAGATATAAAGTGCATTCATTTAAATGAATTGGTACTGCCATCTGTTAACTAATACCAGGCCAAGCTGGGGGAAAAAGAACTTTTTTATTGGTTATTGGAGGATATTTAGACAGGGATACTGAGAAACTCCTGGGATGTAGATGAGGATCAAGATCAACAGCAGCAGCAGCGCCATAAGCATGTTTATGATGTTGATCAGGCAATGAAGATGCTGAAGACAAGGTGCAGTTGCTATAATTTATTGCTGATTACATAAAACAGCAGCACTAATATGTTACTGAAAGATCACTGAACCAGGAGAAAAACTATTTAGTGGCTGGGAAATACAATAGCAGTGGATGGACTCTGGCAAGATTTTTTCTGTGGTACATTTCTGTAGACCTTGGCCCACACTGAAGATCAAAGCAATATCCAGCAGTTTCCCTCTTTTAACACTCGTTGACTTTCTCAGGCCTCAGTTCTCCTGTGGACCTCAACTTCTCCAAATATTGTAATTTAGATCTTCCATAAAAAAAAAAAGTATATTATTAAAAATAATGTGCATATTAGGCAAGAATCAAAATACATGATATGTACCTAGAAATGGATACACACTTTGGTTCAAAGGTTTTTTTCTGTTAATCCTTGGATGCAAAAATGGGATGAACCAGTGGAAAAATTAAGATCTGGGAAAAACTGACATGGAAAGATTCATTCATTTCCAGCTGTGACATTTAGCAGTCTTATATGTGCTCATCTGAAAATAAGCCCTATTGGACACAGTGGGAGTAATTTGGGGTAAACACACATCGGATTGCACTGTTGGTCAATCGTTTTGTGCAGTTCTCAGGTATTGGAGGATAGAATTCACCTAAAACAGAAATTTCTCCAAATTTCAATGTAAGAGCAGAGCTATTAGTCTATGGTAGCCAAAGCTCAGGAGGAATCTGGTAGCACCTTTTCAGACTAATGAACAACTTTTATTAAAAGGCGTCAGATTTTGTGGGCTGCACTCACTTTATCAGATTCCTGGAGAGGCTAAACTGATGTAGGCTTTACACTGGGAGGAAGGGAGGGGACAACAGGCTGGTTATGCAGATACAGGTCACATGTGAGACAGATTTCAAGTACCTTATCAATTAACACCTAGCTGCCCTGCCTGTTGCTAGGGCAGGCTGAAGTTGGTTTAAGGGATTCTGACAGGGGTGTTTTCCCAACTATCATGTTAGAAAAGCTCCCATGGGGACATTCAAGGTCACATGGAGGAAGTGCTTTTGGAGGTTGGAGATATGCCAGGCTCTGATTGGCCTGCTTCAGAACCATCCTCTCCCATATAGGTGCTGGGCTCCATGGCTATTTGTAGTGTGGCAATTGGAGAGGCTGGCCCTCTCCTGCATAGCTATTTTCAGTTTCTTTCTAAATGAACTTCTTCTTGTCCATACATTCACAACTATTTTATCTTTCTTGTGTGTGGGGGGATATTGAGCCCATGGAAGATGGCCTTCCACAAGGTCAATATTGAGCCACTGGTTAAGAGGGGTAGCCATACGAATGAATGAATGAATGAATGAATGAATGAATGAATGAATGAATACCAGTATAAACAAGAAGCAGTGCTTTTTCCCCCAGGAGCGAATGGGTAGGAGTAGCTGCAAAGCTGATCTCCCTCTTGGATGTGCTAGTGGGAAACAAATGGGTTCTATAGGGGTTGCACTTTGTGTGTGTGTATGTACATGCATGCATGTATGTGCAGGTGTAGAAAACTACAGAGATGACCTTGGAGGAACTATGCAGTGACAGGTACAAAAACATGCTTTAAGCCCAGGAAGGGAGGAAACCATAACAGAGAAATTTAACTGGCTGTGCCCTAACTCCCATGGGGTATAAGAGGGAGGGAAGGGAAAACACAGCCAGGCTTCCAAGATATTGTTACTATATCAATAAAGCATAGCTCCAGTCAAACTTGAATCTGTTTTCTGACCTGGACTACCTTGAAGGGCTGCCATCAGGACCCTTTGTGAGCCTTCCTTCCCTTGTCCAGAGACCACAGAGCCATGAGCAAGGAAGGCCAGGGTTCACATCATAATGCTTTGTCCACTATCTTGCTAAATTTGACACTTCACTTGCCCCCAACAAAAGCTGCTGCAAGTTATATATAAATGGTGAAATGCTAGAGCGATTAGATTAATTTCTGTAGCTTGGCAGAATGCTTACTAAATATGGGAAAATGAATAGAGAAATTTTAACTCTGCATATGGTGGTAGAAAGGTCCTGGGTGGTATGTGGCCTTGTTGCAAGGAATGAATCTTTGTCAAAGGAAGCAAAAAATGGCTGCGTGTAAGGATATGCTTCTGCCCACTTTGTTATATGGAAGTGAGAGTTGGGTATGTCAAGAGAAACACAAAGTAAGTTGGATGCATTGAGAATGGGGAGAGAGAGCAAGAAGAGCAAGGGTCAAGAATGAATGGGTGCTGAATGAATGTAGACTGAATACAAACATGAATTGCCAGTATAAGAGAAAAGCATTGAGGTGGTTTGATCATATAAAGAGAATGGATGGGAATCAAATTGAAAAACAAGTCTATGAAGGATGAATGGGTTGAGTAGAAAAGGAAGACTAATGGGGTTGCTAAGATCCTCAAAACATTTAAAGAACTAGAGGCAATATATAAAGTGTATGGATTTACTAGAAGCAAGGATGGTTGCAAAGGTAAGAAGATATAGAGAGGTATAGTGAATGATATAAACTAGATTAGCAGTGTTTCCCTTTTTTCCCCCCTTACTTCATACTTGTATTTCTTACTCCTTTCCTACACTTTGCAAACTTGCGTTTTTTTATTCTTCTCCCAAGCTTTTTCTGAGGATGAGTCAAGACGTATAAAGCCAGAGCAATGCAATGCTCTGGCACTTAATTTACCCATTAGAAGTAACGTGCTAAAGTTAGTTAATGGAATATTAACTCTACAAACTTGAATGTTCCGATGTACCGAACACTGCTGTTTTGGGGTTGTGTATCACAAGAAATATTTTCTTCTCAACTTGCTGGTGGTATTGGCTAATGAATGGGCATGCATGTACATTCAGCATTGTTAGTGATGATAGTAACATTCAGCATTGTTAGTGATGATACTCTTTTCCACTGATGTTCAGGCACCCCTCTTTCTGATGGCATAAAACTGTAAGTGGTAGTACTGAGAATCCATGTGTCTCTTTATTGCAGTCTCAATGTGACATTTCCTTACACTGGAGTTACTTGTGGATGATAATGCACTTGTTTATTTGTTTACTTATTTATGTATTATATTTCTTATCTACCCAGTAACTGAAATTCTCTGGGCAGAGAACAAAATTAGCTATAACAAACTACTGAAAGGGGGGAAAAAAGCAATTGGTGCAAATAGCACAGAAAACTAAAAAAACATAAAACTGACTCAGTCTACTTTTCCAGGGCAGAGCAGGACTTTTACATCAAAAAATCAGTACAAACTAAGAAGAGGAAGGTGTTTGCTTGGTGCCCCCAAAATGTCACGTGCGTGTTGCCCATGGATTGTTTACCAATGCAGTAGCCCTCCTTTCCCCTAATTTCACCGTGCTTGGTCTGAATTGGTTCTGGAAGTTCAGTGCCTTGGAAAGAGCATTTGGTCGTATTTTTTCCATATTCTGCATTCTCACTGGTATTTCTTGTTAGAGAGGTCAATCACCATCTCTTTAACAGAACAAGGTTGAGAATCATGTAGAGCAGGTTTCCTCAACCTTGGCAACTTTAAGACAGGTGAACTTCAACTTCCAGAATTCCCCAGCCAGCAGGTACACCACTACCTGCTGGTGTAGAGGCACATGGGACCACAACAAAGGACATCATCATCCTCTGTCCTGTTCCCTTCCCATTTCATTGTCTCCTTGATATTTGGTATTGGACAGAAATATTAGTTCCCCACGATTCATCTTATGTTGTGTCAGCCCAAGGCATTATGGGAAATGTAGAGATGTCTCTTGCCACTTGGGCAAAACTTGGGAGACATTGGCTTAGGAAGTGTCCTAGAAGGCATGGAACTCAGTGCCCCAAAGGCTCAAGTCAGTTCTGCTTGAATCAGGGAAGAAATGTGGCTTGGAGGTAGCTTGTGAAAGGGTCATCCTTCTATCAGAGCTTGGCATGGTATAGAGCTACCTTATTTGAGCTGCAAAAACCCAGAAATTCCAGAGATCTTTGTTGTTGTTGAGGAGCCATCAGAAGTTTTACAGTCCTGATATGGCAGCCCTAGAATCTGTTCATGAGGTTGGATAAGATCTTAAGCAGGAGTTTAAGCAGGATGGCAGATCATGACTCCATACTCCCATCCATGCCCAGAATGGCCACAGTTGCCAGTGGTCATGATTTTCTAATGGGGCCATATAGAGCATTCCCCCAACCAGCTGGATCCAACAGCTTTTCCCACTGAAAATCACAGCTCTTCCTGGAGCAGCAGTTTTGGGAAGCTCAACAGAAATACAATGCAGAGGGCAGTATTGAATTTGCCTCTCCTCACAGTCCTAATCAGAATCTGTTATCCTTGAGGGCTGAGAGTTTAAAACAGCTTGAAACAGCATGATCCAGCACTGTTGGGGGCCACATGTGATCTTTGGGAAGCAGATTGCCCACTTTACTTTAAAACAAATGTGTACAACCTAAAGGCTCAGAGCTGTGTATGGTTTCCTCTAAACCTTGTGGTTAGGGTTAGAGTGAAGTCTTACTGTTGCACTGTAATTTTCAAATGTCAGCATTAAATAATGGGTGTAATACTGTTCATTGTTTTTCATTTTAATTAGATTGAGGGTTTAAAAAAAAAAAAATTCTGGCCCATTGACTTCCTTGTCCTGGTCCAGTCCCCATTTTAGAGTGTGGCCCCCAATATAAAACTCAGACACTGGGATGGGTAGGGTGTGGCTTGAAAATCATTGCACACCCTAATTTGAAGCCCACGTTGACAATGTTGTTTTGTGCAGAGGAGAATGATTGTTTCTGCTGAATCTTTTGGGAGCTGCATGAATAGACTGACCTACTGTCAGCTTGGGGCAAAAGGGAATAATGCCAGGTCATACATATACTGTACACACACACACACATGTACACGTACATGCGCACACATACATTTATTCACAGTCACAGTCCTTTATGCAGGTTTCCCTACTCTCCCAGTTATCAGGATAAAAGGGAGGTGGGATGAGATTAAAGGCTGCCTTCCCCAAATCATCCCAATCAAGATTATTGTTTCCCTGATGCCATTAACAATCTGTTCCCACCACCTGACTTGCTTGTTTCACTGCCACTATTAGCCTTCTGTTTCCCCATTTTTCTTTTGGATTCCACCTGTAGCCTAAAAGGAGGCATATTTAGAGTCAGACACAGTTTGGTCATGAGTTCTGTGGCAAAGTTATGTGCGGTAATTAGAGAACTGTAGAGTCTGAAGCAGTGTTTTTCAACCTTAGCAACTTTAAGACGTGTGGACTTCAACTCCCAGAACCCCCCATTCTGGGAGTTGAAGTCCACACGTCTTAAAGTTGCCAAGGTTGAGAAACACTGGCCTGAAGGGTCATATAAGTCATCTGGTCCAGCTGTCGCTACTGAAGGGGCTTTCTGGGCATTTATTCTAATCCCTGCTTGGTGCTGAGAATCCACAGCTAGAGCACCCACAAGGGATCGCTGTCTAAGCCTCTGCGTGGAGATCTGTGACCTGTGTAATACCATTCATGATTTTTTTTCTACTGTTCAAAAGAAATCTAGTCTCTTTCTGACATGAATTCTTGACTGTGCTACCAGAATGCCTCATTTTCCTTACTGACCACCCAGGTTATACCAATATTCAGGAGATGCAGTATTTGTAGGTCCCTTCTTATGTCTTTCTATACCACAACAAAATGTAATTTTTCCTGTAACACCAACAGTATTCAGATCTGATATTTGGACACTTCACAACACTCCTGCTTTTCTAAAGCGTGGGCTTCCTGTGACATTCTTCTAGGAGCATCTTTCTGCTACTCCTCCTTGTTTGATGAAATGAAGGAGGGGCTTGCAGAGGCATAGGCAGGATAATTGGTTATTACTGTCGTCTGCTTGAAGGGCAAGGATCATCATTGATTCGGGGCATAGTCAGCTAAAATATCAACATTCCTTGCCCAAAGAAGTGAATGGATTATTGTAATATTAATGCCAGAAGAGTAAGGAAAGGTACTAACAATACGATGTGAATTGGGATGTCACAGCAAAGCTTTAGGACTCATCCTCGTGTCCCCTAAGGGTAAACATGGAAACATGCCCCACCAACCATTTTTAAATTATATAATCCAAGGACATTGCCTTCATGTCATCCCCAGTTCACAGTGGAGGCAGCTTAAAGTCATTAGCTGTTCCAGTTTTTAAATGGTGCTTCCCTCTCTTCCAGACACAGTTTTTGCCATGGACACAGTCCAGATGCTTCAGTGAAAATGAGGCTGATGACATGATCAGGGCTGAGATTGGCCCATCTCCCACTGGCCACTTTAAGCTGGTCCTTTGATGCCTCCCTTCCTCTCCAGTCCCATGTTTTCTTTGCTACCACCATTCTCCTTTTTTTTTTTAAAATTGTTTCAGGAGATTTTGGCAACTTGTCAGCCATCTTGGCAAGAGCTGATCAGTGGTCTTGAGCAAGCAGAGCAGCAGCTAGATTAACCATTGATGATGATGGTGATGGTGATGATGATACTAATAATAATAAAGAAGAAGCATGTTTGATTTAATCATCTGTCAAAACTGTCTTTTGACTGGGCCCAGCAGTTACCTGTATGAGATGACAGAATGCATTGGTGTGAAAAAGGGGCAGTCTTCAGAGACAGAGCAAGATCTATGTTTCCCCAAACTATAGGCCAATCAGGTTTTATGGTTTTGCCTGCTTGGGATTATGAGCATGTCTTATTTATTAAACATCCTTATTGTTTTTATTCCTTCAACCTGCTCTTGGTGGGAGCTCTCCTCTGGGCCTGACTGGTGAGGGAGCAGAAAGTCCCAATTTTAACAGAAACTCTGAAGCAGACAGAAGCGCTGGGATGCACATGTGCTGGCCTGCTTGCTTGGGTGGGGCAGCATTTGGGGATATAGGGGCAAGGTGCTCCTGAATCATCCTCCTCTTCCTCCTCCCCTCCCCTCCCCTCCCCTCCTCCTCCTCCTCCTCCTCCTGTAAAGCATCACAAAATCACAGCCAGGCCATCCCTGCAACTGACAAGCCAAGGAAGGAAAACAATTGCTTTCTTCTGCATCTACCCCAGAGAAGAAAGCACCGCAGCCTCCCTCGTGCCTTCCTGGCTTCTCCCACCTCCCACCTCCCACCTCCATCGCACCACAAGAAGTTCTTGCTGGCATGGAAACGGTCCAGGAATGCCACAGGCTGAAAGGTCACAGAAAAAAGTGAGAGGACGCTTTCTAGCACGTGGGGGCGCTCTCTCAAGCTTTACCCCACGCCCTTCCACTGGGTCTGCTGGGTGTGATAGAGGGCTATCGGATGAAGCAGGAAGCAGTGCTGCTAATGTGTCAGCAGAGTTTCTTTCTGCTTTATCCCATGACCCCCCTCTGTAACTGTGACCTCTGAGCTGGGCTATTTTGGGGTATGGGTTTAGCGCTCTTTCAAAAGAGTGCTAGAATCATGTTTAGAAACAGCCCAAGTGACAGGTTACAGGTGTGGAGCGCCTCCACACCTGCAACCAATGATTTGGGCAACTTGAAAGGTGGCTAAGCCCTCCGTCCCGGGTATCTGCCTAACTCACCCAGTCCTCCCATTCCTTATATTACAGATAACAATTACAGCAGGGGTTGTTTGATCCACTGTTCCTGAGACAGAAGACAGCTCAGCCATCTGAGCAGCACGAGTTATGCCAGCAGACTTTTCTGCTGATTCAAGGACTGGAAGAAAGGTTTCTGTCCTCCTATATGCTTTGCCCATTTGATACAGAAGTCTAAATGATGTGATTAGAAACTTTGCATTTAAAATTGGTGGCGCCCTTACAGGGGAGGCAACAAAGCAGCAGCAATGCCATAAATTGCTCTGTAGAGAAGCTGCTGCTTGTTCTTCCCTCCCACAGTTGGAGTAAGGGATCTGCCTGGGTGTTGCTTCCCACCAGCTGCCTGCCAAGCCTCCGTGGTTCTGTTGGCTCCAGAGCAACTCTGATTGAGATCTTGAGGGAGGAGGAGAAGTGCCAGACTTCCTCTACCCTCTGAGTGAGCAAAGCGCAAGTATTTGCTCTCTTTTTCTTTCTGCATTCAGGTTTTCTAGATGCTTCAAGCTTTCTTCATAGGTTTGGTTTTCCATCTCTTTGAGTACTAATCCTCTTCCCCCAAACCAGGGGCATCCATGGAAGGGCAGGGGGAAGTCACGATGGTGGCCATGCATAAAAAAGTGATGGGGCTTCAATTGCACAGTTGCAGCCACCCTCTTAACTTTTTTGAGACACACTCCTCCCACCAGTGCCCCATTCTGGTTTCTCCTTATCTTCCTTCTAAAAATTCTGTAATTCTGGCCAGGGTAGACCCATTTTCTGGGAAAATTTGCATAAACAGCCTGTGTGACATTTTGCTTCCGATGTGGTTTTTCTGAGAAGGTTCGTTCAGAAGATAAGGACACGAGGAGCTTGTTTTCCCTGAATTGCTGTTTTGACACTAGGGCAAAAGAGAGCAGACTTGGCCTTGGCTGTTATCGAACAACAGTTGCCTTCTACAGCCTGGACCTATACATGGCCAGGTCTGCATTACTGTTCCTGTGGCAACGTGATTGTATAATGTGCCTTGAACAGTTTTATGCAAAGAATATTTAAGAGATGGAACAAAGAGAAGAAAGGATGGATGGATGAAAGGGGATTAAGGGAACTTGAAAGTGAAAAATAAACACTCGATAGATTGGATTTAGGAAAATGTTTTTATTGCCACACAAGAGAAACAGATTCTACTCCTAAAAGTGAATGTTTTCCTAATGAAGTGTATATGTGTCATGATCATGTTTTACTCTACCTTTTAACCATGGCAGCTAATGTGTCATAGTGATAAAATGTTGGCTAATGGTCAGCTACATGAGTTGATAGTTCTGCTCCTGAATGCAGAGTCTTTCCCCCTACAATTTGCAAACCTGGGATCCCTGATTTAGAGCATGAGCCTGCCGTGTACTGGAGGTCCTTTAATCCTTTGTCTGCCAGTGGCCCTAATCTGTCTCAGTCCCTGTACCTCCAGTGTGTAATGGAAAAGAATTTGCTATTATTAATAATTACAGTAAAATTTTGGTAAGGAAAATTGCAAATGCAGGAGGCCTTTGTTCTGTGTAATTTATGGAAGCAGCCTCCCACACCTACACCCCCCCCCCCAATTCAAAGCCAGAATTATACAGTGAAGGAAATGTGTATTTTAGTTCTTAATATGGGGAAATATGAAATTCAGTGTTTGCTCAGCTGTAAAATTTATTGCAGGGGTGTGAAATTTGTATTCCCAACAAACCTCTCCAAATGCACTTCCAAATTTTATTTCTTGCCATTTTGAAACAGGTGACTCACAAATACTGTAGCATATGCCTAAAAAGGCTTAAGATGTTTTTAAAAATAACCCTCCCCCCCCCACACCAAAGAAAAACAACATTGTGGCCAGAGCCAAAACCAGCCATGTTTTTGGTCTGAGCCCTAAATAGTTCTTTCTCTGCGTGCCTCCACTGCCCCTATCTCTTTTCTCTTCCTTATGCACAGAGTCAAACCAGAAGATGATATGATTCCCAGAAAGGTATCTGGAACACGAGGATGGGACTACAATATTTAGAGAGGTGGGGGATGATGAGATTTCCATGAACGTTAGGATCATCTGAGGGTTATGGGCCACAAAATCCCCACTGCAGGAGTGGGCAGAAGTTGACTCTGGAAAGCTCCTGGCCATTGTAGCAGCCTGTCCCCATGTAGAATCTTCTAGAGATGAACTGGGACTGCTGCTCCCAGTTGGCCATGCTGGTTGAGCATTCTGGAGTTTCAGTCCCCAAACATCTGGAGAATGCTATGTTGACAAAAGCTGGAGTAGGCTGTTGTGCCATAAATGGATAGAAAATGGCTGAATGGGTTTGAACAACCCACACCATCCTTAGCAGTGTCCTCAGAAATCAGATTATGGTTGCAGGATTCACACGGTATGATCCCTTTCCCCATAGCTTATTTTCCAGGATCCCTCAGGAGAAGGCACGGTGTCGATGTTAAAAGCCTGTTGAAATCATTGTTGTAGAGATTCCTCCCTTTTGACACCAGGAGAAGCTAAGAACTCCCCTTCATCATTGTAAGATGTCTGGTGAAGCTTGAAAGAGATTGGTGTACTTGAAGGTTTGAGAAATACCAAGAAAGAGAATTAATTTAGGGTGAATAATAAGATTAGGGAGCAAAAAAGAAAAGGGGATGAAGGTTGAAAGAACTGTGCAGGTTTAGCTGGAAGAAAGGTTCACTTGGGGAGGACTGTGTGATAACAACTGCCAAGGGTGTAAAAGAGCAGCAGACTCCGTATGTACATTATTACCGTAGAGAATAAAGAAAGAAGCAGACAGTTCTCTTTTGCAGGAAGGATTATTCAGTTGCATCTTGGGGAAAGTGTTCTTGCCCCCCCCCCCCCCCCCCCAGTGTGTTTAGAGATATAATTCCACAAACACTGCAAAAATCTTACACTGTGGCCTTCTGGAATGGAAGGTCCTCCAAGGAGTGCAGTTGTCTCACGTGGCAAATGTTGCACTGCCATTGTCTTCTTGGGGGGGGGGGGGGGGGGACATCACAGCATACTGCATGCTGTAAACCCATTATAAGTCTAGCAGTTAAATTCCTGTATAAAACAAATAACTAAGAATATCACTAAGAACAATCACTAGCAAATCACTAAGAATAAGGGAAGAAGCATTGCCTGCCTTTTAAGGCTTTGCTAAGCTATGGTTGCTTAACCATGGCTCACACAACACAGTCAACTAAACCACCATAAGGCTTAACAGGTTGTCTGAGTGTCATAGTGTTAGATTTTGAAGTTGGAAATGTGCATTTGAACACTTAGAGATAATTCAGCAGCCTTTTTACCATGGCACAATGGATGGGGAGAGACGTGTATCTCTTCGATGAGGGCATACTAGTAAAGTTGAGTACTTCTCTTCAGTTAAATGGCCTGTAGGGCTAGTGCGCCCTAAGCGCACCTGAAGTGCCCTAGCACTTAATCAAGGGATCAAATCAAATTCAGTGTACCATGAACGGGAAAACTCTGTGTAAAGATAGGGCTGGAATTATGTCGCTGTTCTTGAACATTTTTTGGCCCTTTGTTAATTTGTAGAACACCCAAGGGGATGCATGGGGGGGGCGGGGGGGGAGCAGCTGTTACTAGTGTTTTTGCAAGCAGCAAACCAAAAACTGGCTGCAGGTTTTTGATCTAGAAGATACCAGGAAAAAGAGAAGGTAAGGAAGAAAGGGGGGCGGGGACCCAAGCCATAGAAAAGCACACAAAATCAGGACTCACTTGGTGTCCTAGTCCAATTCATGGACTCTCCTTTCCATGTCAACGGATGCCTTTGCCACAGCCCCATGTGCTACAGCATGGCCCCTATTTCACTGGCACGATACTAGGAAGACAGGCCTACCACATCCTACGAACTTGCCTTCTACTGAAGGTATTAGATTTTGAAACTTGGCTCCAAGCATTCCCGCCTTCAGCCAGTCAAAGTAGTTTTATTTATTATGTGCTGATTACTAAGTGCAGTACAGACATTGAATAAAGGAACAGCTTATACAACAACATCTTGCAATCAATTACAACATTATAATATCAAATAAGAAGCCTCTAAACTAAAAGGTCCTTGACATATAATAATATTAACCTGTGTACATTCAAAGTAACTGCATGGTACCCAAGAAACAGAAATGTCTTCAGTGCTTTTTTAAACTTCAAGTGATTCATTCCAAAGGTAGTCCTGCTGGAAATCTAATCCAAAGAACTGGAGCCAGGTGAGATAAAGCTCTGAACCATGACATGGGTCTTCTAGTACGTGATAGAATCAGATGACCCAGGTCAAGCTCAGATATACGTGAGCCACCAGGAAATCTTTCAGGTAACTGGGTGTGTCCATAAACAGGGCGCTATCTATGTCTCAATACTGTCAATTGGTACTGGATATCTTTCTTGAATTCTCAACCAATGTAAGATTGGCAATATAAAAAGGGGCCAAAAAAGGAAAGTCCAATCTAAAACAAACAACGGCATTCTGGACACAAATAAATGGGTGGAGTGAGGTCTTGGGTAACCCAGCCAACAAACTGCTGCAATAAGTATGATGCAGCCGAGGCATGAACAAAAAGCTTAGCTGTCTTGATTGTGAAGGACCAATGAATTCTGTAAATGTTCATTAACTGGAAATAGCAGATTTTAACTGTCTTTTTCAGTAAAGGACTTTAAAGACGGTCTATCATTGATTTGGACTCCCAAGGTTCCTCATGATTGGGGAGATCCATAACTGGCAGCCTTGAAAGTCAAAGTGAGACACACAAAGGGGAGGGATGAGATGAGATGAACAGGGTAGAACGCAACAATCTCTGACTACCTGTGGTCAGTGGAAGAGGCTGGGAGTACATCCAATCTGGAATCCTGCCTGGGCAGTTGGAAGGAGGTGCCCATGTTGTGTCATTCAAAGTAGGGACAGATGAAAAAAAATCTGAAAGTCAGCAGTCTATATCAGTGTTTCTCAACCTTGGCAACTTTTAAGATGTGTGGACTTCAGCTCCCAGAATTCCCCAGCCAGCCACATTGAAGTCCACATATCTTAAAGTTGCCAAGGTTGAGAAACACTGGTCTATAGTGTACAGTAGGTGGTAGCTGAATTTGGAATACAAAATCAGAGCGCCTAGAAGAACAGAGTATAAATAGAATAATAAGAAATCTAGCATGGTCCCCTGAGAAACTACTGACAATGGGAAAGATTGAGAAATGAAACCAGTCCAGAAAACTATCCTATGAGATAGATAAGACTGAAACTAACAGAATGCCGAATCTGCAACACCAAAGGAACTGAATCATGGAAGTCACACTGGATGTCCAACATATCAAAAATAGATTTAATAGCACTAATACCAATGATAGAGAACCAGTTTGATGTAGAGCAGGGGTCCTCAAACTTTTTAAACGGGGCCAGTTCATGGTCCCTCAGAATGTTGGGGGGCTGGACTACAGTTTGAGGAGAGGAAGAGAGCCTCTGGACCCGGCATACCTGTCATGTAGAATAGTCTGGCTCTGCAATCTCCCTCCTCATGCATTGCCTGCAGCTCCCGACACAGTCCCGACACTTCCACTTCTGACAGCAGCGGCGGCCAATCAGGCGGACGGGCCGGATAAATGACACTGGTGGGCTGTATCCGGCCTGCGGACCGTACTTTGAGATCCCCTGATGTAGAGGATAAAGCATCAGGCTAGAAACCAGAAGACTGTGAGTTTTAGTCCCATCTTAGGCATGAAGCCAGCTGGGTGACCTTGGGCCAGTCACTCTCTCTCAGCCCTAGGAAGAAGGCAATGGCAAACCACTTCCAAAAACATTGCTAAGAAAACTGCAGGGACTAGTCCAGGCAGTTGCCAGGAGTCAACACTGACTCAAAGGCACACACACACACGTGCAAAAAAAACAAGAAATAAAAAACCACCAGTGATAGATGGCTTGCCTTGCCCATTAAGTAGTTAAAGACATAAGCCAAAAATTATTGGTAGAAACATAAAATGAAAACTGGGAAAAAAACATTCTTTCGAGAGCCTTAGATAAAAAGGGAAGGAGAAACGCCACGAAGAAGTTAGAACAAACACAAGAATCAAAGGCAGATTAAACAAAAATAGCAGAGATAGCAGGTTTCCAAAGCTCAGGAAAAGAAAAGAAAAAACTAATGGAAAGAGAAGAGTTGACTAACCTCGTTCCAACAGGGAGGAGGGATGAATAAAGGAAAAAGGAGAAAGGATCAGAATGGTGGCTAATGAAAGAGCCTCAGTTATCACCTTGGCTACCACTTCTTCTAAAACTGGGGAGTATGGAAATCCTGGTATAAGTATTAGGCAACTAGATTACCAAATTCAGGAGCACTAGAAACCAAGGGTGACCAAGGGTGGTGGTGGTGGGGTGGGGTAAAAAAGTCAAGAGGGCAGCCCTGACTGTAAAAAGCCCTACCCCCTTTTACACACATTGCACAACACACATAAAAAGGGACAGGACTTTGATCCCAAGATGACTGTGGTCACCATCTTGACTTTTCTACCCCTGCCTCCCCCCCCGCCCCCCGCCAGCCAGAATCTAACATTGGAACGGAAGCTTGAATTGACTTAATTTTTGATCCAAAATAATTAACCTGAATCCTCCGATGTTAGATGGGTGGCAGTTGGGGACAGCTTTTTCCCTGGTGGTACCTGGAAGGCAGAACACCTCGAAGGCAGCATGATTTGCTTCTATTCTTCGGCAGTGTGTGAAAGCCATTTCGTTTTTCTGAGATTTGCTGCTTGTCATTCAACTTGCGCTCTGTGCTGCCAACTTGATAGTTGCGCTAGAGCTGTTTTCAGGTCGATCTTTTATCTTGAAGTGCGTGCACTCTAACCGTTCCAATTTATTTATTTTATTTCCTGATTTTCTGTTATATACCTTTAGTAAATTGTTGTTCCTGCTGTTTGCTTTGCTTTTTCGGGGGGGGGGGGGAGTTGGAACGGAAGGAGGGAATGTCTCTGCTTCATATGAATCGCTTAGGTGATTATTATCTTTTAGGATTTAGCTCCATCCCCAGGTAGTCTACAACTTAAATCTAGAAATGGGAATAGTTTCTCTCCGATGCATCTGCACCAAGGCAGCTATGCAAATTGCTATTTCATCCGCTGCATTTTTAAAGATATATTCTGAATTTTGAACAGTTGATCTATTGCTGCTATATTGGTTTGGAGCCCCCCCCTTTTTTTTTTTAAAGTAAAGGTCTCTTGGTGCTTTGAAATTGGTTATAACCTATCAGCTCTTTATTTTGGAACTACTGCTGATTACGGGGAGGCTTGGAGGCAGGACCGGTATGGATTAGAGCCAGTAGATGTGTCACAGAGATAGGGAAAATTGTGTTCTTGGTGATCAGTGTGCTTTTTGCAGCAAGTCCTCTATAAAGTAAAAAAATAAAATAAAATAAAATATTTCTCAGAATGTCTTTCTGCAGTACGGCATATATTAGTATCTTTAACTTACAGGGATGTTGTGAGGATTGCCTAGATAATGAATGTGAAACAGCATATTCTTAGGCCTGTTGTTTTGATTATTGCAATGATTATTATTCTAAATTATACCTTCAAACTGATCCATGACAAATTTTGAAATATGTTTGGCTTCTCTCATTGAGCAAGGGAGCTTAGTTACAAAGATGAATTGCGCGTGCAGGGGACAACATCTCTCTCCAGGGAGAAGCAGATTTTAAAAGGGGATTAACTTGTACTTTTTATGGGGTCCCCCCCCTTTTTTTTCCTTCTCTCCCCACACAATTTAACTGTCTAGTCACAGTGTCTAATTTAGATTCTTGACAGGGGCATTGTCTTTTTATGAACAATACCATTAACCTTCCCTGAGCCCTTGGTGGTATGCAGAGTCATAAATAAAAAGGAACACATAAATAAAATCACATACTAGACACCTGCAGCCCAAGATCTTGTTGATAGATGGCATCGCTCTTTGAAAGCCAGCCCTCTTCACCTCCCTGTGCTGCATCACTTTCTAGCAACAGCTTGTTCTGAGCCTTGCCTTCTTGCTTGACACCACTTGCCCCCTGCTGCTCGCAAAGACCCTGTCTCTGCAGTCTTAAAAAACAATGTCCTGGTTTGGCCATTGAGAGTGACCCTTTTCTGCCCATTGTCTTCAGTGACTGCAACATTCTGTGACCGGTCCTTCACCATTCACAACAGAAGACATCGTAGAAGATGTGGAATGACTTATGCCGTTGCCTCATCACTTATGTAACTTCTTTTCATTTTCATCCCCACCGGCTCCATCCCATGATTCTTAAACTTCCTGTATTTGTTGTTCTGCCTTCACTTGTCCCTTCCGTTCTTTTGCCCCTGAAATCTATGTGCCATTAGTCTTCTTCCATTTCCCTACCTCTTCTCCAACTTGTCCCCACCATCATGTAGTTTGGATCGTGGCCTCCTTGGGTGCTGCTATCTGTGCTGCAGCCTTCTGCCAGTCCAGCTCATGATGAAAGGTGTTTTAAGCTGTGGAGCAGACTGGTGATCTTCCCCTAACCACTTGAACTGATACAGCATAGTCTTCCTCACAAGGCCTTTAGTTAGGTATAACTTGGAGGTGGATGAGTGGGTCAAGCACCTCATTTGTATGTATGTATGTAGAAGGTGGCAGTTCAAGTCTTCTGTCTGGAGGACTGAAAAAATGCCAGCTTGACATCCAGGTGGCAGTCAATGGACTGGATGGACCAATGGTATGATTTGGTATAAAATGATTTCCTACGTTTCAGTGCTAGAATTGCCATTCCCAAACATGAAAATTTATAGGAGCTCAGGAAGTTTCTTCAAAACAACACAATTTCTTATCTGTAAACTTCACAAATCCGCTCAGTTTCTCTTCTGTCATTTTTTATTACCAGGAAAAAAAAAGATTAAGAAGGGAAAGATGCAATAGCTATACTATCACTTTTCATTGGTTATGTTAGGGCCTGTCTGCCTGGAATCACCCAGAGATGCGTTGCATTTCTACAAGAAAACACTTCCATTTTTATTCTCTCTCGCTCTCCTTTTAGCACTAATCTATAATCCGCATTGCCTGGCTTATCCCAGTTAAATGCCTGGATTCTGCCTAGATTCTTTAAAATCTTATTTTGCCCATCCCAATCCCATCAGTGCTGAAGAGGGAAATCATCTGCAATTATTGACCCATTTCTTTCCATCTGCACTCCATGTCTCCCTTTTCCAGCTGTCAAACATAGCTTAGAGATTTGATCCAGGCTTTTTTTGTAACACATCCCACACAAGGATCTTCATTATTCTGCTTTGTATCCTTTGTAGCTGCAAAGTGTGAAATATGTATATTTTTCAGCCACTTTTTTGGAATTTCTTGTTCACCTTTTTTGGAACCTATGGTTCACACCCTCTGGATAGATTGTGATTTCTGTCTACGTAACTGAAATCTCTATTTAGCAATTGTATAACGTTTTAGGGCTTTGAAAAACACGTTGACAATGCTAAAGCAAAGCACTCCTCCAAAGCTGCTTTGTGAAGCACACAGCCCCCCACTTCTCAAAAGTGAAACAATTGCCCCATTGCTTTACCTCCCTCTTTGCTTTGGCTGGCACAACCCTTAGCCAGGAGAGGCGTCTGCGCATCTCTCAAAGTTGTTCTGGATATGGGAGGTGCTCAAGGAGGCAGTCTGAGCAGAAAACATCTCAACACAAAAAGTAAATTAGGGCTGCCATAAACAGGCCCAGTAAATGTCTGCTAAAAGCCCCCCATGTTGTACCCATTAAACCTGTGTAGTTTAAATAATTTCCCAAGGCCACATCAAGGAGTACTGTAATGATGTGGAAAGGGTTATTCTTGGAGCTAGCCATGGATCTTGTTGGCCATGGTATCTTGCCAAGATTGGAACCTCAACGTTTTTCAGAAACATGTTGTGATCTTCTCTTTTGAAGCTGGCTCTAGTAACTGGCATGAGGTATTTTTGGTCTGATATAATATGCAATAATATATGCAGGGCATTAATTTTCTGAATCATTTGCTCCTCTTCCTTTCTTTTATAATATAAGCTTGCCCCCTGAAGCTTGAAATGGATGAACAGTGCTGTGGATGTAAACAATAGTGCTGTGTTGACAAGTCAAGGGCAAATATATTTATATTTGTTTGATATTTATATTAGGTTTGTCCAGTTGTAAAGACCAGTTTCCTCAGCAATTTGTTAGCCCTTTTCTATCCTCTTGTCTACCCAAATAAGGCTCTGCGATCCTCTTTGTTCCATATTTGACGGTAACAGAACATACGTTGGCCTCGTTTACCACTCCTGAAAAGGAAGAGTCTTGAGTATATACAGTCTCAGATATAAACCAGATTGGTTCTTATCTGCAACATATGATATGAATCAATATATTATATTAAGAAGAAATACTAACAATCTAAACTTCCAAACTCAATTATTTCTGTTCAGAATTACATTTGCATAGGCCTAGATAATTTATTAGAAACACATTGTTAATATAGCTAATAAATGGTGACCAGATAGGTTTTTTGGGTCAGTTTTCCAGCCAGAGCAATTTGCCCCACTTTTAAAGAGCACTTAAAAGGAGGATTATAATTTATGAACACCAACCTGACAGCTAACAACAGAATGTTGATACCTGTATCAATTTCTTAGTTTGAATCGATAGATATGCTTTTGGCAATACAGTCATAAACCAACAGAAGGATTCATTACAGAAGGTTATTTGGTGATTTTCCCACTTTCCTGAAAAACTTGCAGCCAAAAAGGCTGGCTAATTGGGCTGATGGGGAAAAATGTATGAGAGGCCCAAAGGTGTCCATGTGGGGAAGAGGTAAAAAAAAGTCAAAGTAGCAGTCATGACTCTTCAAAACGCCCCACCCATGTTTACATGTGTCACATGCATGATGCCCATAAAAAAGGGCCAGGGATTCAATCCCATGTGCTGCCTTGACTCCCCCCGCCCTCTGCCCAGACACCCCTGGAGAGGCAAGTGTCTAAGTCTTCAGCCAAAGTGTGGCTCCTACAACTGCAATTCTCTTTTAAAAAGAAAAACTTGGAGGAGATCTTTCAAACCCTTGCTTCTAGTCCAGTGCTCAGGAGTGACCTGAATTAAATGGGATTTCAAGTAGTTCCTGCAGAGAATTGTAGCTGTTAACTCAACTCTCTTTCATGCAGGGTCAAGCAATTCTTAGATGATAGTTGGATGACGGGGAAGTGGGGCAATTGGAAGAGAACAACGTGGCAGCCATGGGGGAGGACCCATTTTTCAAGTGGACTTTCTGGCATCTTTCTCTAGAGTCCTCATAAACTCAGTATGACCAATCAGGCTTCTTGCACTCTTTCCTTTTCCCCATTCCATATTTTAATCTGAAGTAGAGATGGACAAAATAGGTCTATTCCCAGTCTGCATCACTTCTGCACATGTTTAGGCATTGGTGCATTTCAGCTCATTCCTGCATGCATCTGCCATGATTTCCTCTTAAAGACAGTACAGGAATTCATTCCTACATACACAGTTAAAGTGCAGATTTTCCCCCAAAGAGGCACCTCTGCTAAATACATTTTCTCTACACATTTTAAAAATGCATTTAGAGACACTGAGCTGAGAATAGTTTGGAAAAGGGTGAAATGAGAATTACATTCTAATCTATGCATTGGTCTTGCATGACTAGATGAAGTCCATTCATAATGAAATTTGCAAAGACCCAGTTCCTCAAGTGTCCCTAATGTGAAGATACTTGGTTGGAATTTTGAGCTCCATGTGAACAAATTGTCATTTGGAATGATCAATAATATTGAACAAGGTTACGTGCAGTTTAAATACCCTGAAATTCAAGGATTTTGCATCTAACACCAGCTATGCCACCTTGAGCTCCTGAATGAAAGACAGGATATAAACCAAAGGAATAAGTAAATAAATAAATAAATAAATAAATAAATAAATAAATAAGCACAGAAAATCATTGATATGATCAAATGGATATGATCTTTCTTGGATATGATCTTTCTTCCCTCTATAAATGCTTAACTGGAAATGAAACTATTATTTGGAAATATTTGAAATTCACCAGCTCTGAATTGCTGCCACTATTGATATCGCTATTCAGTTTTAAAAATGGGTCAACTAGCATACTGATTAGCATAATCATAATTGGTGTATGAGTTTTAAAAATTTACTTGTACTCATACAGTGAAACCCCTATTCTTCCTCTATTTGTTTTTACCCCAATGCATCTCCTTCCTTTCTTCCCAAGTGCAGAATATTACTTTGCAGAGTTCCAGTCCTATTCTCAGTGAAACCTCCATTGCTACTAAAAGTGAGCCACGAGTAAGCAGCTGTTTCAGTGCAGAAACTTTCCTGAGTTCAGGAACAGATGTTTCTGAGATCTTTGAGCTCTCTCCAGCTCCTTTGCAAGATACTCGAAACAAAGCCTGGTGCCAGGCTACCATCTAGCAAGGGGAGCTCTAAAGGGCAACTTCTCGTCTCCTTTCCTCTACAGTACAAATCCAATTAAAACAACAACAAACCTCCAATTGTGAATAAACCAGAACAGCATTATTACTTGCAATAATAATATAACAACTATGCAATTATACAAAGAATATCACAGAGGTCCAGGAATTTTAAACAACTCTAAACTGATGAAGTTGTTGGAATGAATCCCCTTGTCATCCTGCAAAGAGAGCTTCCATCTTCTTAAAGGTCTTTTAAGTACCTATTTAAACAAAACCAACACTCTACACTTTTTCAAAACGCCCCAGGTAACAGGTAGGTTATGTAACAGTGTTATCATTCTTTGCTGTCTGCTCCTGGGTTGGATCTCTTCTGTCCATCTGATTTTCGGTCTCTCTCCTTTGCCGCTCCTCTGGACTCTGACAAGTGTCAGTCTTTCCCCTGTTAATTGACTGGGTGACTTCCTCCACCACTGAAACTTGCCAGCCTCTCTCTCCTCCAATGGCTGAGTGATGCCCACCAAACCTCCTTATTCTTTTGCAACCCCAAGTTGCTCTCTTCCCTGTTCTTGAATGTTTTAACTGAGGGCTACAAGGAGAAAAGCCTTTTGCTTTCCCCCCTTCTTCCCATTGCTTACTCACACAGTCTTTCTTTCACTCTTGTTTCAGAGAGAGAAAAGGTTGTTACCCAGCCATGTCTCTTCAGGCTGGCTCTTTCTAGGCTAACCTTTTCCTTTTCTTCTTTATTCTAGCCATTGCTCCAGGCGAAACTTTTTCTGCTCCATTTCTCTTTCCCTGGATGTGGGTCTCTTGCACCCAGCTTCAAAGCTTTTCAAACCTTTCCTAACTCTTCTCAGTTTTGTGTCTGCCTCTCTGCTTCTTTAGACAACCCCCACCCCTTGTCTGAAGGTCCCTAATTTTATTTCCCTTCATTGGCTCCAAGCTGTCTAACAGTAGTCACTTTTATCTCTCCCTTAATTTCCACCTAATTACTCTGTCTGGAGGTTCTTATTTCTCCCAGATTCTCACTTCTTTTTACAATCTCAAATACAGTGGTACCTCGGTTCACGAGCGCTTCTGTTCATGAACAATTCGGTTCACGAACAGCTCCGGTCGCAAAATTTTGCCTCCATTCGCGAATGCCGCATCGGGTTATGAACAGGATCCGCGGCCATTTTCCCTGCCGTGACACGTGGTTGCGGCTTCCTGTAGGGAGAGGGACTCTCCCTCCAAGCAGTAACCGCCTCCCCACCCGCCTTCCTGTCCTCCACGCCAGAAGTCGCGTCGAGCAAGGTTAGCGTTCTTTCTCTTTGTACTGTACTTTTTGTCATATTTTTGCAGTTTAAAAAAAAAAAACATATGGTTCAGAACGGATTAACCGTAATTACATTGAACCTTATAGGGAAATTTGATTCGGGACGCGATCAAAAATCGGTTGGCGACCAAATTCGTAAGGGTCAGAACGGATTAACCGTATTTACATTGAACCTTATGGGAAAATTTGATTCGGTTCACGACCAATTCGGTTCGCGACCAGAGTCACGGAACGAATTAAGTCCGTGAACCGAGGTACCACTGTACTTGGCATGCAGGGTTTAATTCCTGGCAAATCCCTACCAGATTGTACCAAACTAATTCCAGCGCAACCCTCCTGGTTGCACATGGTTAAGAATGTCACCTAGCAAACCATTCTCAGATGACCAAGCAAACCACAGCTCTTCCCATTTAAGAGTTCTGCTCCTTTTGCCAAATATTCCAGGAATCTTTCCAATATCTGGTTAACTTTTAACTTCCATAAAAACAAGGGTGGCCAGGGAAGGCTAATTTCCTCCAGCCTCCTTGTTTTGAAAAATAGGTTCCAGCACATCCACAGGGGCGAGAATCAAAACAGAAGCTGTAGCCACATTGCTGCAGGAACACCTCAGCTTTGCCATCTCTCTGTCTTGGAGGAGTAACAGCTGCTTAAATAACATACCACATTTTGGTTGAGTTAAATTAACACATGATAGATCCACATTGTGGCTAAGGTACTACTCCTAAATTGTAATTTAAACTATGATGGAGGTGTAAATGGTATGTGAACCAAACTGTAACATAGCAATCTCTGAATCAGCTTGGAGGTTTACTTCCAGATAAACATGCCTTGAATTGTGTTGTAAGTTCCTCGAGGCAGTGTTCTCCTCTCTTGCTGTTTTGTGAAGTGCTATGCACATTGACAACACTATATTAATAATAACAAACTTATGGATAGTACTGCCATCAACATAAAACAAGATCATATATGATATGCACAGAGCAAGGCTTCATCAAAAGAGTCATTATATAGACTCCCATTGAGCCCATGATAATTGAGGACACAAATGTCAAGAGGGTTTAATTGCATTTTAGCCAGCAAAGGTTGTAGGCGTTTGCACGACCTTCTTTTAAATCACTCTGCAAGTAAAAAAGGCATTTATCATCTGCAGATGGAGCAGTTTTGCAGGAGATATTTCAAAGTAAAGTTCAAGATTCCCAGTGTGAAATTTTCCACAAATAAGTCTGAACCACATGCATGCCTACTCAAAAGTCAACTTCAGTGGGGCTTATTCTCAAAGAAATAAGATATAAGATTTCAGTATTGTACTCGCTGCCTTATCTATATTGTGATTTTCACAAGGGTCATTTAGGAAAATTGTCAGGCTTTTATCTGTTAGATACTAAATACCATTACATGCCAATAATTAGACATACAACGTCATGGAGCATCCATTTGTCAAATACTGTGAAAAACAGTGCCATGGCATGTCAGCAGTCAAATATATGCCAGGCATCTGTTCTCGGAGATCCCATCTTGAAAAGTCAGCATCTCAGCTATTAAATGCTGCCCTCAGACATCAGCTGGATATCAAATACAGATAATCAAATAATCAAAGATTATCTGGTGAATGCTCTGCATCTACAGCCAATGAGTATATTTTAGAAAGCAGATTATTTCTCTCTTCCTCTGTCTCTCTGGCCAATTATTCTTTACTGGGTCACTTGGAGCTGTCTGCGGGTTATTTAGTATGTGCCCTAGCCAGCCTTGTCTGATGTCTCCTGTATTCCAGTGCCCATTATAGAAAGTGGCAACCAGTGCTGTTCCCAGCAGGGTCGAGTGTCTGAAGCAACAGACTTCCAACACACTGCCCCCCCACCATCTATTCATCCAAATATCCCACTCACTTTTTCTGCAGATCCTGACCCATCCCTGGCTTCCTGTACTCGCTCCAGGTCTCATTAACAAAAGATGCATTCTCTGTTCTTGAATGTTTCAACTTTGCCCTCTCCCTCTCCTTCCTTTTTTCCAGCGCCCAGCAGTGCCCAGGAATGTAATTGCTTGAGTTGAGCAAATCATTGTGCTGGATTGCAAAGCCTTCTTACTGAAGCTGGCAGTAAAGTCTCATTTTAACTCTGTTCCTCCTCCTCCAATCCTCTCTCTGTCCAGCTACTTTTCATGTTTCTTCCAAACAACATCCAGTGTCTCAACAACAACTTCTGGTAATTGTAACTCAAAGGATTATTAATGAAAGTGCAAAGTTTCAATAGTAGATTAATCAGCTCAAATCAAGTTGATTAACTGAGTAAGACACCTTGTAATCTGCAGGGATGAAGGTTAAAGTTATATGTGTTCTATTATCTAAGATAGGAGGGGCAATCTTTTGGTGATCAAAAACAGCACTTAACTTGGGGAGGGGGGGCTCAAGGAGTGAAGTATCTGGGACAATAATGAACAGAGACTGTGATCAAATCACATGCATGGGTAGAGCCAGGATTTTCTGAGGTTTGCTGATAGATGGAGTTTTTCTTTAACTAGGTTAAGCCTATTTTTGAATATACACTATCTTTTTTATGCATTTCCTGCTCTGAATGGTAGGAAAATGCATCACCAAATTTTGGTAATTGTACTGGTGAAATGTGGTGGTAAAAAAGTTCCAGGGGCTACCAAAAGGGAGGTTATGGTCCCTATCCACCCTGGTTTAATAGTATTATAGTTCTGGTATGTTACTGTATGGGGAAGAGGGAAAGCTCACCAGATAACCTTCTTCAGCTTAAAGAAGGCTTTTTAGCTAGGAAAGCAGTCTTCAAGCGGACAGCTCTCTCTGTTTGGCTCCTGCTATTTTTTTTTTTTTCCACCTAGCCCACTACCCCAAAATATTCTGAAAGCAAGTTGTAACTTATGTTTATTAAATCACATACAGGCTTTCTGGATGATCATGAGAATGTCTACCTTTGTATGAACTAATCTTCTTTCATGAAGGCCATTTACTCAGGTCTGGCCAAGGCATTTTGTTGCTAGAGATGAAGGGCAAGGTGGTGTCCCCTTCCCTCTTACAGAACTGGACTGGGCTGAATTGCATCTGAGGGCTTCAGGACAATTTAAGGGTCCAGCACAGGTCAGGTGGCACATACATGACTCTTAACAGCTTGTCACTGCCCTTCTCCTAGCATCTCCTGCCTCAGGCAGTCACTTTACTTTGTTTTATTTACAGCCTGCCCTGCAGGGCTTTCAGGGTGAACTTGGTAGTGATTAGGGAGAATGTCGCTGGTCTGTTTATGGAAGAGAGTTCTCTAGTTTTTTAAAAAAACTGAAATGTGAAGTTGATTGGATTTACTGAGAAAGAAATTGTATGCTAATTGCTATAAATGCTACACTAAGTGCTGTTTTAACTGATGTCGCTGCTATTCTATTTTGCTTTCCTTCCAGTTGTTACATTTTCAGTTATGCTGTTACTGCACATGGCTTTGGGTATTTGGAAAAACAGGTGACTGCTTCTAGAGATAAATGACACACACACACACACACACCTATTTTGATATCCTGAAAGAGTTCTGGGACAGCATTCGGGTCTTGTGCTAAGCTCCATCTACTAGAAGTTACTGGATAAAGGAGATTAACTAGGGGCTTCATAGGCACTGACTCAAGACCTACCTCCAACTTCTCTAAAGTAAACTGTTGAGATTCCTTACTGAACCATAGAGCAACAGGCATCTCTAAAACAGGATTTATGGTGCATATCAAGACACGAACACGGGGAGAGATTTATGGCCTGGAATCCACCCAGACTGGATGGCATGAAGAACCTAAGGGAACTATTTATGAAATGTAGTGACCACAAACATGATGTCATTCAACAGAACCAGCTTCTATAAATTGGTGTATTCTAGGTGTATTGAAGTTAAACTACTATACTCCTCTGGCTATGCCAGCTGTAAATTATAGGTATTCCAGTTCAACATATAAGGAAGACAGTTGCAATAAAGAATAAATAAATCTTGTTCTACCAAGTAAATGTAGTCATATAATAGACTCTCCTTTCTACAAACTGCATTGGCCGTCAGCTTTTTTATCTGCTTCTTTCCAACGCAGTTTCAAACTCCGTAATCGAGGTGTTCCGAACTTCCTGCTCTGATTCCCTAGATACCCATCAATTCACACAATATGCTTAAGATGCATTGGTAAAAGACCTGTTTTTTTGGTCACATAGTAGTTTGTGTGAACTCAGTCTGTTTGGTAAGTTTATGGATCGGTATTTTATGTATTTATTCATTCACTGAGTTTATCTGCGACTGTAATTGCTGATGAATCTGAATGTCATGCATACTCAACATCTTAAATCGGCTTAAAAAAGTAACAAAATTACAACTTGAAAATTGTATGCATGGCTGCATCATGTATAACATTCTGATTTTAACCCTCATGTGATTTTATTTATGTTTAATTAAAGTGCTTTAAATGGTTTTATAATATATTTTATTAGTTTATTGTACACCACCCAGTCACCTTGTGTGAGATAGGCAGCCATATAAATGTGATAAATAAATAAAAAATTAAATAAAAAACCCACAGTACCTCCACATATATAAACACCATGAATGTCAATTACATGAAACAAATGCTCCAAAATGAGAGGGGGCAAGATTAAAACTTCCCAAATAGCAACAACTGCTGGAACAGCCTAGTTTTAATAACCTTCTTAAAAGTCAATAGGGCAGGACCCATTTAGATTTCTGAAGGAATGCTGTTCTACAGAAAGAGAGCAGCAATTGAAAAGCCTAACTTCCATGATCCCTGCTGGTGACATTCCCTGACAGATGGGATATGGAGAATGCCTACACTACCAGATCTATGGGGGGGGGACAGATACCCAATGATACCCATGTTGTGGTGGATTGCAGAAGAGAGCAAGGTTCTCAGGAAGGGGGGAGGGGCATTCCAAGAAGGGCAGAGAGATAAGAGACAACATAGTTCAGAGCAGGAGTGTGTGAGATGTTTAGAATAGCCACTCCCTAGAATCTTCCAGGGTATATCCCCTAGTTGCAGTAGTACAGATTTAGTCTGGCAAGATATTGTCTATATGGTGTAAGCAATAAAGGAACTGAACTTGGTTGGACAGTTTTCCTATGTTCTTGGACTGGGCCTGACACATGTCCTGAGCCGTGTAAGGCTTTAAGGGTGACCACCAGCACCTTGGATTGCATTGTACTGTATCAACCCCCAAAGTAGGTTAAGTCCAGAAAAGAGTGTGTTATGGACCTAGTCCTTCTGGTTCCACATAACATTTTACACCATTTCCCAGCAGCTTATTCTGTACTAGGCAGGAAAACCAGCTGAAGTTTTGCTAGTAGAGAGATTTTTAAAGTTCAGTTTGAATTTGATTAATCCAATAAAAAAGGAAATGATTTGATATCTTCATCATGTATGCCTGCCTACCTGGTCCTAAATACCTGTATTTAGATGCAATATACTGAAAGACAAGGGTAGGATCCAGACATTATTGTTTAGTTGGTTGTTGGTTTTCAATCTTCTGCAGAGAGCTGCATTCCCTTAGGGGTAATTTGGGGAAGCTGGTAGAGGGGCTGAAGCAAGCAGTGGGTGAGGCCCATGTCAAAAATGTATAGGAAAACCTATTCTTTCTTTTCTACTCTTGTTTTTCTTTACCCTGACACCTTATTCTTCTATTCTTAAGGTTGTAAGTTTGCAAGGAAGTGGCAAACAGCTCTTAACTGAGGTCACAAACAATCTTGCATTGGGCTTATGAAATTAGCTTGAGGCTGCTTGTGCCTCAAGACCACAGTTTGTGCATCCTGAGTTATGGCCCACTTTTTTTTTTAAAGGAACAAATAAAGTCATTTTTGCATATTTATTTAGAAGATGTATATCCCACTTTTAAAATGAATGATCTTCAAGTTAGCTTGTAACAGGTTATAATAATGCATGCACACATACATCAATCCTGAAACAGTGGCACACAGAAAAATAATCAGGTTCTAACAATAGATCTTTGGGTGATTGCAGTGATGAACTGGAATGTTTACTCTCAATTGTTTAACAATAGCTGCATTTTCTGCTGGGAAAAAAAAAAGCTTGAGATACTCCAGAGTGATTTTTCCGTGAAAGAAAAATTGTGAGTTTTTTGGGCTCATTGTTTGCACTAGGCTCCATCTGTATCAAGGTCTTGAGGATCAAGAAAAAACCAAATAGAACTTACAATCCTTAAGGCTGCTGTGTCTCACCCTATGTCAGTACAAGCAGTTTTTGGCTTCCTAGGGCCAGGGTGTGCTTAGTGATAAGTGAATTAGTCTCAATTCAATATACAGTATTTTATTGCATTGGATTTGGCAGCTTAATCCAGACGTACTTTTGTGGTACTATGCAAAAGCGCCTTGCATCCTCCCTGATGTACAGGGCTCTGTCGAGGCTACTTCCCTCTATACAGCTCTTCCTGGAATGACATGGTCATCCAGACATTCCAGAAAGATCTGCAAAGTAGCAGCTCCCTCTACAGGCAGCTTTGAGTGGCTGTAAGTGCATGAGGCATTTATGCCTTGAAAAGAACAAAGCAGCAAGGAGTTCAAGATCTTTCATCGGTTTTCAAAAGTGAGCATCAAGGCCAAGTCACAGAGAGGACAATACTTGTGGGACTATTGTTCCTGCTGGTGTTCATCTTCCATGAATACACCAGGATCAACACTTGAGTTCTGCTTCTACTGTAGTGTTATCTGTAGCAAAAGCCTTCTTCTCTATACTTCAGTATGCTGCTTTTCAGCTCATCAATCCCAGGATAATCGTGAGTATGAGCTGAGTGTTCTGTCTTAGAGAGAAAAGAGAAGGAAATCCCTTGTACTGTAGCCACTTTTGCCTGGCTGATGGCTGGACTTTCCTGGACAATTATGTTCTTCCAGGGACAAGGAGTGCTACTTCAGTATAGTATTTTCTTTGGTCCCCTGCCTGTAAGGGGAGGTCATTATTTCCTTTCTGTAATATAGTCCAAGGGCATCCCTTGATTTCGGTGGGGTCTAAGTTCAACTAATATAGCCTGGATCCAGCCCAATAAAATATGCAAGAGAATCAGCACTGAAATATAACCATTCCAAGTCATCCTTAATTAAAATAGTCAATCATATTTAAATCCAATAAAGCCTAAGAAACTGATGGATTTACCAAAAAAAAAAAAACCCAAAAAACAAATAAAAACACCACCTTGCTTTCTAAAGGTCAACAGAATGAACAGAATGAACCCCCCAAAAATCATGATTTGGTTGATAGAGATACTATTTCATCAGTAGGTTTATTATTATATGACATAACGGCCCAATATCCTGGGTCAATTCAGCGATTTGATCAACACAGGAGACCTGCATGAGAATACAGTGAGATGATCTTATGAAAAGGTTTGAAACAGGACTCTAGAACTACAGAATGCTTAAATGCCTCTGCTTCATTAAATGCCTCCAGTGAAGGAAAACCCATCCCTGCCCAAGGGAGTCTGTTGCATTGCTGAATAGTCTTTATCATTATGATTTTTGTTTCTGATCTCCAACCTAAATCTACTTACTTCTAATTAGAAACATAGAAGAACATAAAGGAAAAAGGGGCCTTGTTGCTCATCTTCTTCAGCCCCCTGCCCAGGGCAGGAATCTGCTACTACTATATCCCTGCCAAACAGCCATCCAGCCTCCATTTAAATGCTTTCAGCAAAGCAGAGTCTACCACCTGTTTTTCCTGATGTCCAATTTGGTTGATTGATTATGTGCCATTAAGTCATTGTCAACTCTGAGTGACTACATAGATTTTTCTCCATGACAGTCTGCCCCTAACCTGGTCTTTCAGGTCTTCCAACAGTGCACCCACTGCCACTATAACTGAGTCCATCCACCTTGCTGCTGGTCGTCTTCTTCTCTTTTCTTCCACTTTCTCAGCATTAGAGCTAAATCTTCACATAATGTGTCCAAAGTAGGATAATTGGAGCCTGGTCATTTGTGCCTCAAGTGCCGCTTCTTCAAAGTTCAGACGTCCAATTACTTCCTTGTAATTTGAATTAATTTCTTATCCTGTCTTCTGAAACGATTCTGAACACTTCTGCCAGTCTTCTATATGACAGTCTGTCAGAAACTTGAACTCCTCTACCGTATCTCCCCATATCTTTCTTATCTCCAGGCCAAACGAACACCCAAATCTTCCAAATGTTCCCCTTGAGTTTTTCCTTCAAGGCCCTTATGATCTTGGTTACTTTTTGTGAACATGCTCCAGTTAGCCAGTGTCCTTCCGAAAAAGCAGTATCCAGAACTGGGTATAGTACTATAAGCTCGTTCTGACAAACACAGAGAATCATAGTTTCTCTTGATTTTGATGCTATAGTTTTGTTGATGCAGCTAGGATTGCATTTTTTACAGCTGCATCACACCATTGACTCATGATCAGCTCGTGATCCACCAAAATATCCAGCATCTTTTTTGCATGTAGTGCTACCCACATAGCCTCCCCCATCCTACACTTATATGCTTGATTTTTCTTATCCAGATAAAGGGCTTTGAATTTATCCCTGTTGCAGTCTATCTTGCTGGTTTCTGCACATCATTCCAGCTTGTCAAAATCCTTCCTTCTGAATATTTATTTATTTATTTATTTTTCTTGCTTCTAAAATAATAACAGAAAAAGAAAAGGAACAAAGGACAAAGATAATCATGATAGAAATACATACATTGTCAAAGAAAAAAATGCATAACAAGTGTTTTAAAAAAAGTGAAAAATACAACAGAAAAAAACCAAAGTATAATATATTGTTATAACTGTAAACAGTTACAATTCAATATACAGTATACTTATTGGATGCAAATATTATGCAAGTATGTATCTATTTCTAATACATATATAACCATCATGCTTTTCTTAACCTACTGTACTTTATATAAATGGGTTCCATATTTCATTATACTTGTCCATACAAAGTCTATGTCTATAGGCAATCCGTTCATAGGTGGCAAGTGTAAGTCAGGTCTTCAATCCATTGAGCGAAGGGGGCCACACATTTATCCTTCCAATGTTGCAATACCAGTCTTTTAGCCAGAGTAAGGGCACAAAGAATCGATTTAGGTTGTCCAGTTGTCAAATTCCATGTACTAGGTATGTAATTCAAAAGATTATTATCCTCTGAAAATTTTAGCTTTTGTGGCACAGTCACATTTATGTAGTCCACTACTTTCTCCCCAGACTTAGTAAGTATAGGACATTGTAAAAACATGTGTTTTAAAGAAGCATTATCCTTATTACTTCTCCAACGAAGTGCTGTTTTAGATAGCCCTTTTCTGTACAAATGTAGTGGAGTCCAATAAATTCTAAATATTACTTTTTGTTGTATAAGTGGTAGTTTAAGATCCACTGACACTCTTGCTACAGAAGTTAAGACACTCTCCCATTGTCTAGGCAATATAGGAACCTCTAATTCTTTATTGCATTAATTTCTTAACATCTGCATATCAAATTTATTTATTGATAACAAACATGTATAAAAACTAATAGTAGATTTTTTAGTTTTAAAGGATTTAACAAGTTGTTCTAGTTTCTCAGGTGTCTCAGAAGCTGAAAATATTGCTGGTCCAAACAATGTTGTTAACAAATGTTGTAGCAGTAAATATTGCCATTGGGTTATATCTGATAGATTATATTTATCTCTTAACACAGCGTATGTTAAAAATTCATCTTCATCATCTGTCAATTGGTCTAAAGTCAGTACCCCCACTTCCATCCAGTTTTTCCATATCACCATCTTTTTCCCAATTTTTAATATTGGGTTTCCCCATAAAATCAATTTAGCATGGGAAAAGAGGTTGAATCTTTTTTTATTAGACATTACATTCCACAGCTTTCTAACTAACGTAATTGTTTCCAGAGATATTAGAATTCTAATGTATTTAGATCCTAATACTGGCCATCCAACCAAAGATGCTATATATGTGTATTCCTTTTTTTAAATAACTTTATTAAATTTTAAAAAGCAAAAGGATAAAAACTAACAAGAACTAATAATCAAGAAGAGTAGAAAGCAAGAAAACTAAAAATAAAAGTGGTAGAAAATCTAGAAGAAAAAGAGGAAAAAAGAACTACAAAAAGAATAACTTTTGACTTCTTATACAGCAGATATAAATGAATCTGCTGTATAAAATGAATTAGGGTAAGAGGTTATTATATGATTCATTTATATCTGCTGTATAAGAAGTCAGAAGTTATTCTATCTGTATTTCTTTTTCTTCTTTTTCTTTTAGATTTTCTACCACTTTTGTTTATATTCCAAAGTTGCCAAAGGTGGAAAATTAACACCAGTTGTTGGCTTCTGGTATTTAATATTTGACAGTAAGCAAGCTTGATGATATAGCTCCAGATTCAGAAAACTGAATCCTCCCTCACTGATTGGTAATTGCACTTTCTGTAAAGGTATTATCGGAACTGAAGAACCCCGTAAACATTTTCTAAACAAAGAATTTATTTTCTGAAAATATTTTCCAGATATATGAACTGGAATTCCTCTCAGATTATAAATTAATCTGGGAATAACATTCATTCTGAGAGCGTTCACCTTTCCCCAAGGGTGAGGTTTAATGACTCCCATCTATCAATATCTGAAGAAATCTCTCTATATATTTTATTTATATTACATATTACTGAGTTATATCCTTTGGCATGCACATATCTAAATATTCAATGGATTTGGTACAAATATGGAACTGATATTTCTTAAATGGATGGGTAACCAGATTTTCACCTATTGGCATCAATTCTGATTTGGACCAGTTAATAAAATATCCTGCTATTTTACTAAAGGCATCTATCATTTGAATCAGCGCTGGAATAGTAGTGTGAGGTTTAGGAATAAAAGAATGTCATCTGCAAATAAAGCCAATTTGTGTTCAGCTGAATTATGTACTACGCTGTAGATCTCCCTGTGTTGTCTAATAGCACAAGCCAAGTGTTTCACACAGATGTTAAAAAGCAAGGGTGAAAGTTGACATCCTTGTCTAGTTCCTCTAAATAATGGGAAAGTAGCAGAAAACATACCATTAACCTTTATTTTAGATGTGGGCGACTCATATAATATCTTAATCCATTTTATGAATTTCAAAGGAAATCCAAACCTTTTTAGTACAGCAAACATGTACTGTTTATATATTGTGTCAAAGGCTTTTTCAGCTAACCTAATGTTGTCTGCTGCTTGCCTAGTTTTTATAAACCCTGCTTGATCATTCTTAATAATGAACAATACCATTTACTGTAATCTATTTGCTAGCACTGCTGTTAAGATCTTTGTATCAACATTAATCAATGAGATTGGGTGATAATTAGCACACTGAGTGTGATATTTACCTGATTTTGATACAACTGTGATAGAAGCCTGATTAAGTGCCTCTGATAATACTCCCTGATCAAATATCTCATCTTACAATTGACAGAGTTTTGGCACCAAAAGATCTATAAATGTTTTATACCACTCTATAGGAAATACATCCAATCCTGGTGTTTTGTCATTTGCCATTTTTAAAATCCTCCTGAATCTTGATACTGTCCTCTAAGATATTTACATGATCTTTGTCTCATCTGCAAATAATCATTTGATAATCATATTTTCTATATTATGTGGAGCAATTGACATACACTCATTTGGTACGATTATTTAACCGCTCTGTATTCACCCAATGAACTAATTCATCTAGTCCAGCCCACATTTTGCTATCTTCTATATTAGGTTCCCAGAGAAGACTGTCAAATGCTTGGTTGAAATAGTAATTCTGCCAAAAAAAGAGAGATTGGCTTGGCATGAAGCAGACAGCTTCAGGATAAGATCTACATCAGCGTTTCCCAATCTTGGCAACTTGAAGACGTGTGGACTTCAACTCCCAGAATTCCCTAGCCAGCCATTCTCCTAGCTTCTGGGAGTTGAAGTCCACACGTCTTCAAGTTGTCAAGGTTGGGAAACACTGATCTACCTGTTCCTTCAAAACTCTTGTTATTTGGTTTTGCTGACAGCGTTGTGTAAACCTAGCTATTGTGATTAATAAGCAGTGGTTTGTGCTACACAGTCCTCTCTGGCCCAAGAGTTACTGTTGGCTTGAGTGATTGCTGGAACCATAATCTAAAAAGTAAGAGTTGATAAGAATAAACATTAATGTGCTTTGATGTCATTTACAATTACATTTAAATTAAATATAGGTAGCATGATGACTTTCCAGTCATGGAGTTGGTAACAGTTCTGGAGATACCTGGAGGCATTATAATCCTTTGTGGTTGTGTGGGCTGAACTTTTGCTTATATATTCCTGTTTTATGCGTTGGCATATTGTGGGAGCCAAGCCAGTTGTGATTTACTCAAATAACTATAGTGAAGCGAACCATGGCACGGTTCAACAGAGTTCAAAGTCATCAGAGAGGTCACTAAGCCCAGATGGGTGGCCATCCAGTCCTTGTTAAAAACCTTCAATGAAAGCAAGCAAAGTGCTTTGCGATGCAGTCTGCCCTATGGTCAGAGAGCCTGAGCCGCTAGGAGATGCTTCCTAAGGCATATTCCGTTGTCGCTGCAGCGGCCCTTCAAGGCAGCTAATGATATTTTAAGAAATGGCAACAATTAAAAAAGAAATGGATTAAAATAATCAAATAAGCAGCAATTAAATAAGCAGCCACGCTAACAGCACCAGGAAGATAATCAGCCTCTGTGTACTCAGGGATTTCCAGTGTCTGAATCAACCCGCAGTCTTTGCCAGTCGCTGAAAGGCTAATAGCAAAGAGGCAGAATAAAATGTCAGGGGAATTCTAGAGTAGGGTGGCTATTGTGGACAAGTCTGTCTGTCTGTCTGCCTGCCTGTCTGTCTAGCCATCCATCCCAGTGCCTCATTTTTTCCACTTTGTTCTCTGCTGAGAGGGAAGAAGATTGCTGCTGCTGCTGCTGCTGCTAATCATCATCATCGTCGTCATCATCATCTGAAGGCAAAAAGGTGTAAGGAAAGCTCAGGGTGCTGACCATATCCAGCCTGGTAAAGTTGAGCAACCCAATAATTGGAGTAATGCCATGCAGAAAAATTCTCCTGCATTTTTTCCAGTTCTCATTTAATTGGATAAATGAGAATTTGTTTTAGAAATTATTTGGCAGGAGAAGGGAATTACGGTGAAATGATCACACGTGGCATGTGGTGTTTCAGTTCCCATTACAAGGTGGCCACTTGCACACCTCGCTTGCTTCAACGGAACTCTTAACACGTTTAAACCGTTCACTGGGCTTTTTCTGACTGGGATATTAGGCCGTCAGGGAAGATCCAGCGTGATGGGAATTATCCAAAGGGAGTAGCATCTAGGGCTGTGCAGCCCTTTGGAACGGAAGGCCGATGCTGTCTTTTCCTGTGGTGGTGCTGCAGCTAGGGAGGGCAGCTGTGCAATCCCAGGAAAAGATGTAGCTGCATTAAGAGGTTACAGATGGGTGCTACATGAGTGACCCAGCACACCGTGTGACACATTCTGGCCTTCAGATCCAAAGTGCAGCCACAATACGTCAGCACCCTCCATCGGAAGCACCTGCCAAGGTGGAGGGAGGGAGGGGGGAGGGGTTATGTGCAAGCGAAAAAGCAGCATCGCTGATTCAATGCAGTTCCACTTTTTTTGCAACATGCATCACAGTGCATTAATAATAACAAAAATAATGCAGCAGTAATAATATGCTTGAGGCAAAAAGGTACAAGGAAAGCTGACGGGGCTGGAGAATATCTGCTTTCATAATTTTAACGGACGTGCTGGATCCCGTGGGTGCTTTTGCCTCCATTACCAAGAGAAATGGAAAGAGAAGAAGATAGAAAAGCAGAACTCGAGAAATGGCATGACAGATTTCACCATATCATTACTGTGAAATAACAATTAGAGTGTTGGGCTGACAAGTCCCGTGTTTGAATCCTAACTTACAGTTCTTATTCTTGCTGGGCGGGCCTGGAGCAAGTCCTATTATGCCGGCATAAGTATTTCACCAGCTATTTGCTAGGAGAAAATGGGAGCAAATTCTGCAATTTCTTTATAGTGGAAATATGGTGGATCCTTAGCAGGATGAATGCTAGTAATGAAATCCAGTTACAGATCATCCTTCCCAATGGTGGGGAGATGAAGCATTTATTTTTGAAACCTTATGAGGTGATTTAAAAAATCAGATTCCCTTTTGAATAGGAGTGGCTTTTTTCCCCTGGTGCTTACAGGATTAATCATGGAATCACACAACATTCTCTGCAATACACGGCATTTTGCATAAGCCACCAAAAATAAGTTGCATAATTTGAACTTCCAGAAACAGTAATACTTTAAATTGCATGCTGTTAACATTGCCACTACTTCCCTCCATGTAGAAAACTAGCATCTAAAGATTTAGCCTTCCAGTCAGTCTGAGAGTCTAATTTTTGATTGCATGAAATTGTTCTGGATATTTTGCTAAGACGAAGGATAAAATGGTGCCACTCGCTTCCTAATGTCTATAGGACAGCAATTTCCATTGCATCTTACAGTAGTCTAATAAAGAGGTATACAACAATCTGTGTGACATATACAACTGTGCTGGATCCTTTAATAGCTTATCACAGTTCACTATTCCAGTTAGTGCCTCCTTGTCACCACTCAGGTGTGGCAGTGCACCATTGGCAAACCACTGTGCAATATGGTGACCAGAATACTGCATATGGAAGACCCACTGATGTACAATACGAATTGCATGTTCTGTGCTTGCTCACACGGGCATTTCCTAATACTATTCTATGTTATAACAGGGATGGGAATGTGACACCCCCCTCCCCCCCATTCTCTTTTTGTGACTCACAGAGTCACTAGGCTGCACATGACCAGCAAATTCTCTTCTTGCAACCCATGGAGTCTCCTCTTTTACCATGACTGGCTAAAAACTGGCACAAGGGAAACAGTCTAATCTCTAAAGTAGGCATCTCTGTCTGTTTATCTCTATCATCTCTATCATCTCTATCTCTATTTCTTCTCTCTCTCTCTCTCTCTCTCATCTATATCTATATCTATATCTCCCCTCAGATTTTCCCCTAAACCCACCAGGTGTCATATGGCCATATCCACTTTGTAGCCCCCGAAAAATACCAAGTTAGCCAGCAAATGGTTGCCCTCCCATTTTGTGATAAAGTAACAAGAGAATACAGCCAGGGCCAGGAAGTCTTGGTATCCTAGACACCAATTTTGGAGGGTGAGATCCTCAAGAAAGCCACAGAAAAAGGTGACGGGATTGCAGGAACTGAAAATGTATGAGGGCAGGTTGGAGAGAGCTATTTTAATGCTTGTTTTTAAAACCACCCAGTTTAGGCCCTTCACCCCCACATCTTGCAGTAACTCCAAAAGTTCCATAAATGAATCAAGTGGTGTAGAAAGAAATCTTTTCCTGTGTCCTGAACTGCCCAGGATCCATTTCACTGAATGACTCCTGAATTCCAGTGCTTCTGATTATAAATATATCTGGTTTGGGAACCTTATTTCTCTTTTTTTCCTTCCTCCCCAGTTTCTAAAGATCTGAGCATCAAACCTGCTGTTCACTGAAGCATGAGCTTTGGACATGGCCACCCGCCGCTGCACTCGGAAGCCTTGGCTGGCCCCCGGCATCTCTAGAATGATTTGGAAACATCTTGTTCTCTTCTCCCTCTGGCTGCCATCACTTGTTTTGGGTGGAGCCTCCCCCACCTCCTGCCCAGCTGCTTGTTCCTGCAGCAACCAAGCCAGCCGGGTCATCTGTACACGCCGGGAGCTGGTAGAAGTGCCGGAGAGCATTTCAATCAACACACGGTACCTCAATCTGCAGGAGAACAACATCCAGGTGATAAAGACTGACACATTCAAGCACCTTCGTCATCTCGAGATTTTACAACTCAGCAAGAACCTCATCCGTAAGATTGAGGTTGGTGCCTTCAATGGCTTGCCCAACCTCAATACACTGGAGCTCTTTGACAACCGGCTAACCACTGTCCCCACACAGGCCTTTGAGTACCTCTCCAAATTGCGGGAGCTGTGGCTGAGGAACAATCCCATTGAAAGCATCCCTTCCTATGCCTTCAATCGAGTCCCTTCTTTGCGGCGCCTGGACCTTGGGGAGCTCAAGAAGCTGGAGTATATCTCAGAAGCAGCTTTTGAAGGCTTGGTCAATTTGCGGTACCTGAACTTGGGCATGTGCAACCTTAAGGACATCCCAAATTTGACAGCCTTAGTGCGGCTAGAAGAACTTGAGCTTTCTGGGAATCGCCTGGACATGATCCGGCCAGGGTCCTTCCAAGGCCTGACTAGCCTTCGCAAGTTGTGGTTGATGCATGCCCAAGTGGCCACTATTGAACGCAATGCTTTTGATGACCTTAAGTCATTGGAGGAGCTCAATCTCTCCCACAATAACTTGATGTCCTTGCCCCATGATCTGTTCACCCCTTTGCACCGCCTAGAGCGTGTCCACCTCAACCACAATCCTTGGCATTGCAATTGTGATGTGTTGTGGCTCAGCTGGTGGCTCAAAGAGACAGTGCCCAACAACACTACCTGCTGTGCTCGGTGCCATGCCCCACCAAACCTCAAAGGGCGATATATTGGAGAGTTGGATCAAAGCCATTTTACTTGCTATGCCCCTGTTATAGTGGAGCCTCCAACTGACCTTAATGTGACTGAGGGAATGGCTGCTGAACTAAAGTGCCGAACAGGGACCTCCATGACATCAGTGAACTGGCTGACACCCAATGGCACACTGATGACACACGGTTCTTATAGGGTGCGCATTTCTGTTCTTCATGATGGCACTCTCAACTTCACTAATGTGACAGTCCAAGACACTGGGCAATACACCTGCATGGTGACTAATTCAGCTGGCAACACCACTGCTTCAGCCACACTCAATGTCTCAGCTGTAGATCCAGCCACTACAGGTTATACCTACTTCACTACTGTAACTGTGGAGACCATGGATTCTGGCCAAGAAGAATCAATTCCCACAAAGAAGGAACCTGGGCCAACACCTTCCCAAGGCTGGGGCATGACTTATTCCACTACTTCGCTGACTCCACGCAGCACACGCAGCACTGAGAAGCCATTCACTATCCCAATCACTGATGTCACAGAGAGTGGCATGAAAGATTTGGATGATGTGATGAAAACTACTAAGATCATCATTGGCTGCTTTGTAGCCATTACCTTCATGGCTGCTGTGATGCTCATTGTCTTCTACAAGCTCCGTAAGCAGCACCAGCTTCATAAGCATCATGGGCCTACCCGTACCATTGAGATCATCAATGTTGAAGATGAGCTGCCTGCAGCAGCTGGGGCTCCTGGTGACAGCCACCTTGCGCTTCCTGCCATTGAGCATGACCACCTCAACCACTATGCTGCTTTCAAGGCCCACTACAACAACAACAGTGGTGGTGGACCCCTCACGTGCTCCAAGAACCCCATGCTCAATTCCATCCATGAACCTCTTTTATTCAAGAGCAGCTCTAAAGAAAATGTCCAAGAGACACAGATATGACAGCCACAGCCTGAGGAGAAGGGGAGTAATTGTGTGGTGGGAGGGCAGCAATGGATTCGTATATGCAGTGAGGAACATGTTGAGGAACAGCTCCTCCCTCCTCACTTTAAAAACAAACAAACACAGGTCTTTCCACCACCGTGGCAGATCTTGGATCCCAAGCCCCCACCAGTAGATACCTTTGGTTCTCACCAAGTTAGCTTTTTATGTTTTCTTCTTCTTTTTCTTCTGCAAAACAAGACACTGCTCTCACCTTCTGCCTGATCTTCCCTTTCTTTCTTTTCTTTTCTTTTCTTTCTCTCCCCTTTCCCTTTCTTATTTTTCTACCATACCTTTACATTGGAGACTTTTTTTATACAAATGGGGCTGTTTCCGTATCCAACTACCTGCTGTTTTACTTTAAAAAGAAAGAAAGAAAAGAAACAGTGACAATGACAATGAAGGAAGGGAGGACATTTTCCTTTCAACGTCATGAGAATAAACTTTAGGAAGAAGAATAAAACCCAAGTGGAATGGGAAAGGGATTTTAAAAAAGTCTTATTTTGAGCCGCTTTCCGTCAAAATTCTATTTTCATCCATTGGGATATACAAAATAAATAAATTAAATAAAGAGATGGGAGGTCATAGTGGTGCCAGGATCCCCCGCCCCGCCCCGCCTTTGGAGCACGTGGGGATGCCGGGCACACAGGGTTTGGGGAAATTTTTTATGACTAGTATTATTACTATGGGAAAGCAGGCACAGCCAATGTGCTCCCCAGAGACATAGGGGCGTGGAGGTATTTTTTAATTTGTAATAATCTGGGGTGGGAATGTTGGGTTTGATGGGGGTTGCACTTCTGGCCTCAAAAAAAAAAAAAAATTGAAAAAGAAAAAAAAAGAAAAAAAAAAGAAAAAAAAGGGCCTGTGGATTCCCTTGGCATTTTGGGGTCTGGTCTGAGTTTCTTATTTTAATAAAATCCATAAAGATGTTTCCAACCCTCCCTAGGATGGTTCTTTCGGTGGGGAGAATAAATGTGAGCTACACTGAGAAAGCAGTTGCTCACATGCATCAAACACATGGACAAGGGTGAACTTTAGCAGCAGTGCAAATGTATGTAAGGGCACAGGAGGGTATATGCCAGTCCTGCCCTTTTACCCAGCCCTATTCTTCCTGTTCCTGAACTTGTTAAGCTAAGCTAACAAGTCATAAGTGTGCGTGTGTGTGTGTGTATTGTGAGTTCTTGCATTCACTTGATTGCAGGAAGATTGCTTTGGGAGTTCCACTTGTGTTCAAGAACTCACGCATAGAAACCCTCCTTCATTTTCCCCAGGTTAATGAAGAGATCACTGATTGAAAAGGTAAGATGGCACATACAGAGACTTTGGGAATAGAGCCAAAAGATATGGATCCATGTTTTTCTATGCTATTTTGAACCAGGTTGGCCATCACACATGAACTGGGCTAATGTCCAGCTAATGAGGCAGAGATGGAGGTAGTGCAATATACATAATTTCTCCCTAAACATACATACTGTTGTACCAAACAGTGCTATAGGATCAGGTCAGGCTGGGGGGATTCAACAGTTCTCATTTACACAATTTCCCACCATAGGGAGTATAGTGTGACCTCTGTGGATGAATTTGCTTTCTTATATGGAGACCCAAAGACTTAGTGTTTCAAGAAACTTAAAAAAAAACATGATTTCATCTTATGGCACTATGGGAAACCACAGAACCCCAGCCAACATTGTTAGTGGTCATGGGATATGGAAGATGTAGCCCAACAACCTTTAAAGGACCAGATGTTTCCCACCCATCATATGAGAAGAAAGGTTCCCACATCTACAGACCTTACATTATTTAAACTTCAACCCAGAAGAAAGAAACATAAGTTACTTCAATCAGATGTAATAAGGCAACCTGCCCCTTCACAAGTGTTGCGGCTGCAGGTCCCAATATTCTCAGCTGGAAAGTCTGGGAATTGAAATGTGAATATTTGGGGAATGCTGTGATAGATGGCGGAGGCCGAGAACTTTACAAAGACTTTCATGGGAAAATTTGGATTGAAGAAAAGATGGAAGGGGACAATGGAAGGTGACATCACAAAGGAGATCTAGGAACTGGAGAAGCAAAAGTTACAGGAGACATGAATGTTGGGATAAGATAGCAGAGAAGTGGAAGGCTAAAAAATGAAAAAAAGGGAAAGGCAAGGATGAAGAAGCCATGCTAGATCCAAGAACAGATAGGATCAACACTGTCTCCCCAACCTGATGTCCAGAACTGGCAGGCAGAGATGGAGGTAGTCAAAAGGTAGTCTGAGGATTTTGTGAGTTATACTCTAATACATCTAGAGGACATCCAGTTGGAAAGGGTGGTCTAGATACTTATGGAATGTGGATTGGATCAGGTTGTTGAAGTATCAAAATAGGGAGCAATTTGGTCTGTGGAGTGCTATGAAAAAATGAAGGTGGGTGAGGGCTGGCAATTAATTATTAGACAGGAGAAGATTGCCGTAGTCAAGACCAAAACAATTTTTAAAAATGGCCAGAATGTGAAAAAAGGGGGATCTGCAAAAGGCTAAAAAAAAAAAAAACTATACTTTTTTTTCTTTGCAAGGTTGCACAGTGAGAAGTGACATCTTTTGGTGGTGGGTTCAATGTGGAAGCAAAAAGTGCCCACTGAGAAAATAAAGGTTCTCTCAGTGTTCATCTTTTCTGGATAGTAATATTATCAAAAGAAATTATGAGGAGAGGAAAACTTCAGAAGAAGGATGAGATGATTCATCTTATTTACTCTAGGTCTAAAAAGGTAAACAGCCAAGCTATACTACTCTCGAATGGGCAGCTGGAGGTATGAGATTGCCTGAAGGGAAGAAAGGTCTTAGTAGAAAGATAGTGTAGCTTGTCATTAAGGTACAAGGGATATTGAAAGCCACTGAATTAGAGGAGGTTGCTTGGAGAGAACAGTGGTGCAGGGATTCCAGTAAAGAGAAAGGGAAACCCAAGGAAAGCACTGTCTTTCGCACAAACACATAGTGCAAAGGTTGGGACAGGGCTTATGAAGAAGGACCAACTGAGGGCAGATGCACAACAACCATGTACTATGTGTTAAAAAGGATTTAAGAAGTGAAAGTAACCACCTCTTTCAAAGACAGTAGAGAGGTCAGGAGAGAGAAGAAGAAAGCCTTTGGATTTGCCGCAAGGAACTGATCTATAAATGGTTTCCATGGGTGGTCAAGCTGTAGCCCTCAGGACCAGATGTAGCACTTCGTCTAATTCTAAATCTGATTCTTAAAGGCTATTTCAAGAGGGATCTCTGGCAAAAAAGCAAACTGTTTTAGCTGCTGGGTAGGAAAAAGAAAAAAAAAGAAAAAAGAGAGAAATTGGAAAGAGTGACAGAGAGACAGATGGAAAGAGGTTGGCAGAAATAAAGTACTCAGCCTTGCCCTTCCCTAAAATAGCGCTCTTGGTTAAAGCGAATAACCTTTCTCCATCTTTATTAGGAGTGGTTAGAGAGGAACTGGAGGTAAGAAACTAATACGCTTTAATGTAGAAATGAGCAAACATTTTGTAAGGGGGTATGTTTTGGGATAGTGCAAGGATGAAGGAAGCATGGCTAAAGATGCAGGGACATAATTGGAGGGCTGGACCCCCTTTTTTGCCCTCTCTCTCTCTCTCTCTCTCTGTGTTTTAGGTTTGAAGAATTTAAGGGATGCAGTAGATGTGCAGTGGAGGCTTAATGTATCTGTTTTGCCATTTGAGGCCCCCCTTTAAAAAAACACAGTTGAAAATGAGAAATATTGCCATTAATTTCACTGGGGTGGTATCTGGGGCTCGTCTAAGGATAACAAAAATGGGGCTGGTGGGCCATATGCAGCCCATGGGCTAAGAACGTCCTGCCTTGCTCTAGCGGTTTGTTGTAAACAAAGCTTAGAAGGTTAGAATTATTATGAGGAGGAGCATCAAATATGTTGTTTTTTTAGAGGAATGTGGGAAACAGTGCTTGGCATTTTTGCAGTAAGATCCCGGGGAGAACGATAGATGAATATAAAGCAGAGAGGCAGAATAATGGCAGAGGTTGTAGTAACAAACAGCTGTAAGGTGACAGACTAGCAGGCCATAATGAAGGGGACAAGGAGAACAACAGGATAGCTAGGTCAACAAGTGGGACAAGGAACAAGGAAGGTTGTTGGAGGAACAAGTGGGATGAAAGATGTGGGAAAGTGCCAAAGAGATCAGGGGAGACTGTTCAAGCTTTACTGAAGAAGGAACAGCACGTTAGCTGTGTCTTCTGGCAATTGAAGTCCAATGCACCTGGAAGACATTCAGTTGGAGAAGATTGCTTTAAAAAATGGAGGGAAGAGGCTGTGGCCCTTCGATGTTCTTGGATTACAACTCCCAGCATATCTTATCACTGGTCCTGTTGATTGGGGATGCTGGGAATTGAAGTTCAACCACATTTGGGGGAGCACTGATTGCTCACCCTAGCTCTACAAGGTCAGAGACATGGGGAAAAAACTGCAGTAGAAGATAATGACACCTCTGTAATAACATTCTTTACACACGTGTGGCTTGAGCAAGTACAATGGAAGTACAGAGAAGCAACTGAAGCTGCAGCACAAGATTCACAGCACCTCTGAATCGAAAAAAACTGCTGGGGCTATGCCGTTCACACTGACTGCCTTTCTGACGTGCCCCCTTTCCCTCTCGCAAACAAAAATGGGTGTATGCATGCATGATCACACTTACACAGAAGGCTAAATTGTCCAGCCTGACAGTCACTTAGGTTTGTATTCCTGGGACATGGCATTTTATTGCCCATTTACTCATTACCTGGTGTAATTCTACACAAACATCTGGAATGGTCACCTTATTTTCAGTTTATCCCAAAGCCGTGTGGAACGGTGTCTTTTTTACAATTTAAAGAGGGATCTTTGTGTAGATTGAAGAAGTCATGCTTTCTTAAAAAAAAAACCATATTCAGCACCACAGGAAGAAAGAAGACGGTAGTGCTGCAGAAAAATGGAGGTATGTGTATGGGCAAATATATGCAGTTTCTGCTACTGCAGATATATTTTCTTGAAAGTGTACTGGCTTGTGTCTTTGTGAATGCCAAAAACTTGTCTCAGCCCCTATGATTGAGGGCACGTTTCATAAGAATAATAACTGGCAGTGACTGGGCAATATGTATTTCTGTGCTCCTCTGCCATTAAACACATGCACACACATTTTGCTTGTGATTGCAAACATATATTTATACACTGGCAACTATTGCAAGTATATATATATATATGTAGCCATATATCTGTTTCCTTACAAGGATGCTAGTATGCCATTGAAGTAGTACCGTATTTAGCAGATACGTATAAGCAGCCTGAAAAATCACAATCTGTGACTTAGGATTCCAGAGAATAAATGGAGATTTAGTTCATCACAAAGTTTCACAACCTGAAACATTTGGGGCAATAACGTCCATGCAGTCTATGCCTCTATTCCTAAAAAATTAGCTTCTTTTACCAAGAAATCCCAAGAAAATCTGAATGGGCTATTGGCTGGTACATTGTATTCAGACTCAAAACTCTGTCTGATGCCTTTCTTTGAATGTTATCAATGCCTTTGCTCAGTGGGAGCAGGGGAATATATTCTTTGTAAGAAATGTAAGGTAAAAAAGCTCTTCCCTTGACTTCTTAGCATTAATTTGAGCTGCACAACAAGTAGCTACATTCTCCAACAAGATTTATGCTGATATTTGTGTTTCCTCCTGGGAATGCAAAGTTGTTTCAAGCCAGGATGTGCTGTTCTTTCAAAGCACTACCTGTGCTCTGTGGTTTGGATCTGCATGGTGCAGCATGTTGAACAGTAAGAATCACCATGGAAGCAGTTTCCGTACATCCCTAGCTGGAAAAGAAGTTCTACCACCTTTGCACCCTCACACTTCTTCTTCTGAAGGACATGTCCAAGCAGCAGGAGAAAAGCTGACTGGACCTTAACCTTACATTTTATGGCCCAACATAGATATGGTACTTAAGATCCATGTCTGGCATTCTTGACATCAAAGGTTCAAAGTTGCTTCACTCCATAGGGCACTCTAAATTGTCTCAGCCAAGAAGGTGTTTCTTTGTATTAAAAAAAAAACCCATTTCCCACTGATTTGTTTCCCAACCACAATGGCCTTTTTCGGGGGAACTGTTGCCTTTCTTCCATCTCCATGAGGCTATCAATCAAAAGTACATAACCTGAAGCTCCTGGGCTGTTTGCAGCCTCCCCCTCCCCAACCCACCTTAGAACTCCTTCAGCATTTGCCACTATCTGTAATTCTTTTTTTAGTCTGACACAAGTGGAAAATTATGGGATATAATCAGGTTACCTGTAAGGAACTAATTCAAATTTAATTAACTTGAAAAATAAATTCAATTAAATCTAACATTGTTTCTGTCCAGCCCCATTCATTTCTTTGTCTAGGATCTGACTAATTTTTTTCAGCACACTTCCTGAGCATGCCCATCAAAGGATAAGAGAGGTTCATGCCCTGAACAAAGTGGCAGAAGCACACCTTGTATTTGTGGGGTATGAGATTTTCCATCAGGAAACTAACAGGCAGAGGAAAAATTAAACATCTTTCCACCAATACCGGCATCATAATCCAGTCCAAGATTACTACAGTTGATAGTGGCTGCCTTTATGTTTGAGGAAAAGATGAAGCTGAAGCTTAGGCTCTCATATCACAAGAAACATTGCTGTTGTTTTTCCTTGTCTGCCTTTCCTGATTTCCAGAGTTAAGGAGCACAAGATTCAAAACTCAACATTCCCACCAATGATGGATGCACCTCCCATTTTGAAATTCCAGTTGCTTCTGTTGGCGTTCACAACCAATCTATTTTTTTCATCCTTCATTTTACTTTCTAGAGATGCTGGAAATGCATGGTTCTAAATGTAAGGGCTGTCCAAAGGTGGGGTAGCTTTTGCTGTTCAGTTGTGTAAAATGGAATAACTTTTACCTATACCTAGTTTTGTGTGATACAGTTACAAAAAAAAAAAAAGTACCAAATTCACAAATATAAAATGGGTTAATGAGGTACTGAAAAAAAGTCATTTTTTCAGTACCAACTGATACAGTTCTCCTGGATGATTCAATGAGCCTGAACTGACAATGGGACAGAACAGGAGAATTTGTGTTCATATCAGAGGAACTTTGGTTCCAGAACTCGGGAGGTGACACTGTAATTATACACAGTAATTTTCACTCCTAATTTGATGTGCTGTGTGCCATCACCAATAATCCAAAACCATATTGGTGCTAGGAAAGATTAGATTAGCATTTGGTAGAGCAGCTATAGAGGCCTTGGAAAAGATATTCAAATGCTGTGAGGTGTCTATACCACAAAAATCAGAACTGTGCAAGCTGTGGTATTCCCTGTAATACTCTATGGAAACAAAAGTTGGACTTTGAAGAAGCAGGATAGGGAGAGTATTGATGCTTTTGGACTTTGGTGTTGGAGAAGACTCCTGAGAATACTGTGGACAGCCAAGAAAACAAACCAATTAAGCATCAAACAAATCAACCCAGAGTTCTCAAGAAACAAATGACCAGGCTCAAATTATGCAAAGACCCAGCTCTCTGGAGAAGGCTCTAATGCTGGGAAAGGTGGAAGGAAAGAGAAGAAGAGGATGACCTGGAGCAAGGTGGATGGACTCAGTTATAGTGACAATGGGTACACAGTTGGATGGGTGCACAGACCAGGTCAGGGGCAGATCATCATGGAGAAACTCTATCTATGTGGTCCCTAAGAGTTGACAACAACTTAATGGGACATAATCAATCAATCAACTACTGATACTATTGGTATTACTGCTACTGCTATTATTATTTACACTATCAGTGTGCACAGTACTAAGAGGAAGAGTAGATGATAAAACTGACTCTTCTGACAGATCTTTGAGTGATTTGTAATGTGCCATGTGGATATCTGGTTTCCAGTTGTTTAATAGTAGCAGCAACATCATGGCTCCCCATGAATTCTGCCAATGAAATAGAGAAAGTTTGATCTGGAAGCTTCTTGGTGGATGTCTTTGTCATGTCCATATAACCTCATGTTCCATTTGCAAACCCTTCTGTCTTTTCACATCACTCTATCTTGTCACCAGAGAAAAATCTATTAAGGGTAGAAAAAGACATTCACGATTGGCAGTTCTACAAACTATCCATCTGGAAGCATCCCATCACAGTGAATGGTTGTGCAGAAAGACCATGTCTGCCTCCTAATTTTGATATATAAACATAAATATCTGGCTCAGATTTCCTTAATTCTCATCAATCTTTTGTAAAGTATATCCCAGAAACCTGAATTATGCTTTTTATACAATAGAAGGACTACATTTCTGTCCTGACTACCTTACAGTATAAAATTCTACTCAAGAAAAAGCAATAGGGAGAGAGCGCATGTGATTATTCTGGCTAAAATTATTTAAAACTTGGCTATTGCTTAGTTGTGGAAGAGCATGCAAAGCACAGATGGCACCAAAGACTTCACAAAAAAAAGGAAGTTTTGAGGTGGGATTTGAAGATAAGGGTAGTAACCTTCAGATGTTCTCTAGGATATAGCCCCTAAAATGGAACTTTAAAAGATGAAGGGCTCATATTTTATTAAATATCTCAGAATAAGGGACTTTAGACTCTGTCTATTGAGGATGCTATGGAATGTCACTGTCGTTTTAAGATTAGGTATGGAAAGCTGGAAAGGAAAAGAGGTCCTTCATGCCGAGATAGAAAAGAGCCAGAAAAGACTCTGTGGAAACCATAATTCATGTGGAAGCTCCAAAAAAAGGCAGAAGTCCTCTACCTTGGAGTCATTCCTTGGTATATGTTGCTCGCATGCTAAGTTATGGCAGTAGCCATTTTTCAGTGTGTTACCCACACATTTTGACAATATAAAGAAAGATGGTTAAATTTAACTTAAATATTTGCAAGAACTACAAAGCAGATTTTCCCAAGCTGGTGTCCTCATATATTTTAGGATTCTAGATCCTAATTGGGGTTATAGTCTAATTTATTTTGATAAATTTAAGTTTAAATCCATGCATGATTAATTCAGAATAATTCTGACTCTCTTAAGTGTACTATACCCTTAGGCAAGTCTACATAAAAGTGCCAGATTAGTTGATTAATCCATGGCAATGATGTTTATAAAATGTTTGGTCAGGTTTGATCAAATTGATCAAATTAATCTGAACACTAACGGTGATGATGGGACTTGAAACTCCAACTATATCTGGAGAGCACCACCACTGATTAAAGTGTTTAACTTACCTGTAGATATACTTTTGTTTCAGGCTTCAGAGTGGGCCGGGGTGAGGTGGATAGAATCTATCTATTTCACTTTCTTCGTATTCCATTTACTTTTAAAAAACATATTCATTTATTTTTTCTGACTTCCCTCCAATTGTAAATTGTATTGGAGTCATCAGTCACCATAAGTAATGAAATGACATTGGCAAAATCTGCAACAGGGACAATGTTAATCTGAGGATATAATCTGTGCTTGAATTTGCATCTTTATCAGATTATAGAGCAATGTGAGGATCAAAGGCTATAGTTTCAAGATTGTATTTGAAATACATCAAATCTTTTATTGGTGCACAGCACTCCATGCTATAAAACATTACCTTCATACAGATAGTATTACTGTCAAATCAATGGAAAACATAGCTATTTAGAAAACTGATATAAATGGTTTAAGAATGCTATTAGAACTGGCCAAGTAATCAATTGATGGGATTTGAATAAGAATCTTAGACTTGCTATTTCTTCCCAAATCCCTTTCTATGAAGCATGGCATGTCAATAAACTGCTTGATTTATTTTATTTAAAAAGCCAGCTCTAGGATCCTTGAGACTGGTAAGATTTTATCCTCTGATTGCAAGGATATACATGTCCTCATGAGGTTGCCTTTCTTTCATCCCCAGCCCATAGCTTAAAGTCAGATCAAAGTCAGTGTTAGCTGTTCCATGTCTGAAGTAATGTTCTCCTTCTCCTGACACAATTTTTGTTATGGATACAATAATGGATGTTTCATTGACAATGTTGTTGTGAATGCATCAGGGGTGGGATCTGCCCAGCTCCTCTGGGCACTTTAGTCTACTGTAAGCAAGCCCCTTGCCCTCTTGTCACTGGGCACTGCCCCCCTTAACATTTTGGCTTTTATTGCACAAGAGATGAGACACTTGACTTCCGCAGAGGCATCTGCCCACGATGGGCATTTTCTAAGCTCTTGTAGAGCTTGCTCCTGATGAGCAAGGGTTTAATGCTCCTTTGAAAGAGCCCTGGGCCTGTGTTTTAAAACAGGACTACTAGAATTCTCCTGAAGGTCATTTTAAACATGAAAGAGAGCTGAGTTCAGCCAGCTGTATGTTGCTGGTTCTGACAGTGCTGAGCACAATCAGGTTTTCTGCTTCTTGTGGGTTTCATGTGGCTGTACTTTTTATTTCTTGGAGGGATGGTGATGCCTTTCAGGGAGATTCCTCCTCCATTCCTGTGACCTCTCAGCCAGGCTATTTCTACACAGTTTTAGCTTTCTTTCAGAAGAGTGCTAGACCCATGTTTAGAAATAGCTTGACAGACAGGTCACAGGCCTGGAGCACCTCCATGCTGGAAACTTGTTAGTTCAGCAATTTGAAAGAAGGCTAAACACATCATTCCAAGAATTTACCTATGTTTGCTTAGCCCCATTCATCCAACAATATGGAGAGTGATTAGTGTTTTCTGCCAGCAGCCAATATTTGGAGGGCCTAGCAGCAAGAGAACTCTCCAGTGTAGGGCTGTGGTAGGACTGGACGCCTGGAAAGTTGATGCCAAAATGTTCCATTCTGTACAGAACTGTCATTAGCACAGGCGAGAGCAGTTTAAGGATGCAGTGTGGATGGGCCCTTAATGTTGACATCAGTCAGCTCATCAGTTTGTTCCATGGGGAGACTGAAGTACTTTTCCTCACCAGGCAACATTAGCAAAATCCAGCCCTTGCCATGGTGATGTAGCCTCCTACCTGCATAAGAGCTGATCCTTTTTGCTATTCTATGTGTGTCCCAGCTGTCTAATTAAATAAGTTGTTTAGATGGTTGGGCAGGTATTTTAAGAGCTGATACTGGATGTTCCCTACCTCCCCTCCTAAGACACTGACATCTTCTTCATGTTAGCATTGCCTGGGTAATGAATTTATCAGTGAAAATCAAGACTGGCCTGCTGTTAAGAACATTTTTTCTTAAGGGGAGGGTAGCATTAGAAACATTTTCCAAATGGACACTTTAGCAAGATGGCTATGGCTTAAGGAGCATGGATCAGATGGCTTGTGCTGCACGAATCAATGGGCTAAAACTATTTAAAATGTGAGATGGGTTAGTGTCATATAAGCTAGAGATAAAATTGAGGTTGCCAGCCTGTTCCAAATCATTAGCAAGGAAAGATTCTCAGTGAAGTTAGTTTGATGCTCTACAAATACAGTATCTGTTAGATTGTAGAGAACAGCCTGGTAACTAACAGATCTAAGCATAAGGACTTTAGGGTGGGCGGGGGCTCAGAGACACCAACATCCATCATGAATAGTAATCTAGTCAGTCAGAGAAAAGATTAGCTTGGAAACAGTTCCCATCATTTCCTATACCAAGGAGACATGTACTTGTGTTGTAAAAAAGTCTGTTTGGTTGTGCAAACCTCCACCCTACTGTTTGGAACTGAGGTGGTTGCCTGGCACTACTTTCACTTTGGAAAGAAATGGCTCTGTCTGGGAATGGCAGAAACCCATCCAAAGTGGGACTGCGTCAAAGGAGCTGACAAAAAGAGAGAATCTTCCTCTTCTCTTTACTTCATTGGCAAGGGGGTTATTGCCTGACCTTGAGCATGGAAATTGTGGGTGCTGCAACTCATCTTGGTTGGGCTGACAGAAAAGCCTCCTTGACTTCTCTTGGGAGGCAAGGTAATTCTCCATGCCATGGAAGATGAAGTAGCCATCTCTGTACTACAAAAATAGATTTCACAATGAAACTATGAAAACAGCGATATGATTCGAGCTGAGTGCTCAGCTGCTCACTGAGTACTTGTTTAGATATTATCAGCGATGTACAAATTGGTTTCGGGCCTAGTGATGGGTGACTCTGTTTCCTTTCATCCAACATTCAAGGGTTTTTTCTCCTTCAAAATCTCTAATTCTTTCTGTTAGGCTATGTAGAAAATATGATTATTAAGTTATTACTCAAAATGAATTCTTTGTCCAACTACACTGGCCAAATGCAATTTGGAAAGGACCATGTTGTTCTTGCCTTCCAGGTATCTGTTGAAGCCAAGCAGCTGATGAAGAAAAAAATCACCTGAATTTAGCCCCCGAAGTCATTGAATATATGAATTTGGATAGGGTCTTCCAAGAACTAAATACTCAAAGTTCAGTGAGGGCTTTTCCTCGTGGCTACATTAAAGTACATTTCTCCAGTCTTTGAATTGGCAGAAAAATAGGCCAGATTAATCTTCACTGTTCTGATGACCAAGCTCTCTTCTGCTTCAGGAACAAGCCTGGGAGCAAGGCTGTCCTTACAGTTTTAATGTCAGAAAGGTTCAGGACAGCAACTGGTGAATTGTTCTGGTTGCATCCTCCTTCCCACTTTGTCACCAACCATGGCAAAATCAATCATAATATGTGTTGGGGGTGGTGGTCTTGGGTGACTGAGGGTAAGTACCTGAAAAGGTGGCTCTAGCCACTTTTCATTCCACTGAGTGGCATGGATGTACTCTATACTGATGACCTGGCACTCAAGCTATTTCTGAACACAGGTCTATCAGCCTGCTGAAAGACTGGCATTCTAGTGTCCAGAAATATCCTGACTGACAAGTCAGGATGGCATGGGAGGTACGGAATGAAGCAGAAGCAAGGTGACATGGCACATCAAGAGACTTCCCATTCATTTCATTCTGTGTCTCTCCCATGCCCCACTGACACGTACTGCAACATAGGAATGTGCAGGATGAAGCAGGACTCCTCTTGCCCACCATATTGAGAAAGCTTCCTCTCACTTCATCCTTGCCCAGGTGACCTGTGAGATTTTTGGACACAGGTTTATCAGTCCTCCAGAAGACTGCAGATCCATATTCAAAAGTAGCCCAAGTGACAGATTACAGGCAGGAGGCAGAGGTTGTGAGGAACATCAGAAGTTCTCCTTTCCTCTTCTTTGGCTGCACATGTGTCCTGTGAGCTTAGAAGGGGCAGTTGGCAGAGCTCTTGCACAGTGCCCAAACTGGTAAGTGCTACAAGGGAGTGGAAGTACCCAGAAACATCCCACGAAGCAAGCAAACATGCATTTGGAGTAGGCAAAATGGTGCCCCACCCCCATGAAATTAGTACGAAGCAGCGCACCATAAAGCCCCTTATTGGCAGAAGCAGTAGAAAAGTTATAATGCACTCATTTGGGACAGAATTAGCAACATGTGTTTCGAAGCACACGTAAAACTCTTCCAGAGAATGCTGTTATATAAAGCACCCATATATTCCTGAACAGTGTTTTGTGAAGTGCTGGTCACCCAATACATAAGCAGATGCCTCTGCGAAAGCCAGGCGTCCAATCTCTCCTGCTGCCCCTGTCAAAATGGCCATGGGTGGCAATGCCCAATGACTGGAGGAGAAGGGATATGTCCACAGCACCAAAACTGGCCAACAGGAGCTGGAGAGATTCCAGCACCTGACCACGTCATTGCCAACATTATCAGCTTTATAGAAGCCAATGTAGCTAGAAGCAGCTTCCCAGAAAACAGGGTGATTTAGAAACCAGGTTAAACACATTGTGTGAATGCAGCATATACGTCCATCCAGCTTGGCTTCAACACTATGTGCCGAACTGCTTCCTGATAATATTTATCTGTATGCCTAAGCTAACCTTTCTGGCTGGTATCCCAACTCAATTCAAATCAAATCAAAGCCAAACTTTATTACAGTCATTGACCAGAAATCCAATATAATAAATAAATCCTGATACAGAATAAGACATTTATCAATTTCTATATGTAAGCAAGGTTACAAATGAAATGTATGATGCCAGGGAGGCTGTAGACTGTTGGAGAGACAATTTTGCAATGAAAGATTGGACATTTCTATGCATCCCTTGGATAACTTACCACTTAGTAAGTGCAAGAACACCACATGCTACCCCTGAGAATGTCGCCAATATTCAGAAGCAAATTCTTTCTTATCAACTGAATGTAAACCGATAGAAAAAAATGCAGAATTTTTCTGACTGGCACTATTAAATATAGAACACGTGGGTGATATTTAGGATGGTTCTACAGAACGCTAATTGTTAATTTCAGAATTACCAACCTTTTTTCTTTTCTTTTTTGAAAAGAAAACCTGCACAAGGCCATACCCCCTTCCCTTCCTTTCCTGAGGGTTCTTCCAAGTTTTCAGATCACAGAAAATCTTACCTTTTCTGGAAAGGCAAGAGCAATAGGAAATTTTCCAGGGTACTATTTTAATCCTGGGGGAGGGGGGTAATTATTTTTTAAAACTTATATATGTTTAAAAGTAACACAATTGTAAAAAATCTTTTACCATGATTGAAAGCAAAAATAATTTACAGCACATGTGTCATTTCTAGCGACTTGATGTTGATTATTTTTCTTAACATTATTGAAGTGATTAGAAAGAGGTGATGAAATTTACAAGGCTAGTCCCATTTTAAAAATGGTCCATTCCCCACCAGCAACAGCTGAGTTGTGCCTATTAGGACTGAATAGAGAATCTGACTGTACTAGTTCACCAATCAGCCAATCTTGGAACTACTTTCCCACACCCTTACCAATGCAATCTGAAAAGCCTTAACAGCTTTTCTTTTCTTTTTTTTTTAAAAAAGATATTAAATTGGAGCAAGTAACCTGTGCCTCAGGGCTGCATGTGGCCCTTTTAAGCAACCTTGGAGCTCCTGACCATGATTGCTGAAAATTGACAGCAAGGTTTATTGCCATTTTGAGGGAAGTGACCGGTAAAAGTGGAAAAGTTTCCCAACCCACTCCCTCCAAACTTAGCCTGCCGTGCTCTGTGCAATGCCTTCCCCCCTGCCCTGTGTAGCCTTCAGCGGTCCTCAAAATGTTAAGTATAGTATAAGCTATCAAAATGTTGCCCACCCCTGTGCTTAATAAATGTTAATGTCAGGTTATTTGGCAGCTGCCTAAAACTAAAAGTGATTCTTTCCAAGCACGATTCTTAGAGTCTCTTAAGCAAGATTTATTGAGCAAAAAGGTATAAGGTTACAAAAATTCCAGCATCTGAACTATTTCTCATTTGGAACCAATATATATCCTCACGTACACTGGGGTAAAGAGAGATTTCTTGATTTTCTCTCTAATCACTTTCCTGCAAATGGGGGAGAAGGCAGGTTTCTCACCAGTAACAAAGAAGCTTGTAGCTGGCTGTTTAACTCATGATCTCCTGAATTGTTATCAGTCTTGAGAACTATTACAGTTAATCTGAACACAATTTCATACTCTTTCAAGGGAGGGAGCTTATAAAGGGTCAAAAGCCTCCTCAATATGGGTGGGGAAGGATCATGTTCTAGAAAAAGATCCAAACAGCAAAACAAGTGGCAACATGTTAATGTGATATAATGGATCTAATTTTGGGAGAGCTGTTCACCAAAAATGGAACAGATGTCTGCTCTATTGCTCGCACTGGATATAAAGGGTGGCATTGAGCAGCATTTCCATTTTTCCATCCTGTGCAGATTTTGTTGTGGGGGAAAAAAATTAAGAGGTGGAAGAATCAGTGGAAAACATGGGACAACTTCAGCTGTAAAAGTACGTGGTTGATAGCCTTTAAAAAGATTTGTAAATGCAGCAGAATGATTCACACAATAAAACATAGTTTTAGATTTCTTATCAGCTATAAAGCTCACTTGATCACTTGGGCCTCTACCTTTCTCAGCTTAATCTACCTTACTGACTTGGCACAGAGGATAAAGGTGTGTGGAATCAAAACTGGAACACTATCCAGAATTACAACAGTGGTTTTTCATGAGGTAATTAATTGATATCAGTAGAGTATACTCTGCAAAAGAAGAAAAATCACCCCCTCCGGAAGATGATATCTCTGTGTGCAGACTAATTAAAAATGCTAGGGGTGCGTAGATGTGTGATGCTAAGGGAAGGGAAAAGATTGAGTAAGGAGGGTGCTGTAGTGAGAAGAACATTTGCTAGAGAATGGCCTAGAAGAAAACACAGAGTTATGATGATAAAATTCTGCAGTTAATATTGAGATTTGGTTCCTTAAATGGATAAAAACATAGCATGTAACTATCAATTAAAATAAAATGAAGAATACAATTTCCTATCACTCAGAACTGAGGGACTGCCTCTCCCTGATTACATTGGCCTGTCCCATCAGATCTGGTAGAGAAGGCACGCTGTGGGTCCCGTCTGCTAGGAAACTACACTTGGCAGGTCCCAGGAGGTCGGCCTCCTCTACCGTGGCACCCACTTTATGGAGCATTCTCCCCCCCCCCGCCAAAGTGAGGTTAGCGCCATTCCTGTTAATGTTCTGGAGGACCCTCAAGAGCTGGCTGTGTCTTCAGGCCTGGGGGTCCTAGGGGACCAGTGAAACCCTAAGATGGCTCTATTATTGCAGTTAACGTTCACTCTCTCTTGTGCCTTGTGGTTTATATATTTTTAATGATGGTTGTTTTATATATTTATTGTTTTAATTAAATGCTGCCCTGAGTCGCTTTTTGTGAGATGGGTGACCATATAAATGTGATTAAATAAATAAATAAATGTGCTTTAACAACTGATCTCCCCTAACAGCTGCGAAAACCACAACAGCTGCCTGGAACGATCAAGCCAAACCTCAGATGTTTCCTCAGACATCAGATTCCATCGGCTTCAGCCGGCATGGCTAACGAGGGGAGTTGGAATCCAAAATATTGGACGGACATAATGCTGCCTACATGGCTCTATGAAGTCCATGTTCTGTTCCACAGGGAATAAGCAGAACCCTGGCACAAACAGGGTTATGACTGGGAATGGCTCTCTCCCATTCTTTCATCCCACAAATATTTACTTCATTTTGAGGCCTCCTGCTATTGATGCTGGATAACAGGGATATTCACAGAGGGAGTAAAAAAAGGGAAGACGTCAGCTGGGGCTCTCCCTCCTTTTTATGTGTTCTGTAAATGACATGTATACAAAAGGGACAGGGCTTTGATCATAGGGGTATGCCTGCCTCTTGACTTTTTTGACCCCCTGAGAATGTCCCTCCTGGACTTTAATGTTCTAATACTGCTTAAGTTGGTAAATATCTCTACACTTTCTGCTAGTGAGTTCCATAGTTTAGCCACACGTCATATTCTTCTTTTTGCCTGAACTCAGCCTCCCACTATCCAACTTCGTTGGATGAATTCTTTCCCCAAATCTACCTTTTCTACACCATGTAATAACTCCCTTCATTACTGCCCTCCATCTAAATTGCCCCAATTGTTCCTTATAGATAATCACAGATAATCAGTCAATCAGCAGAAGAAGAACTTATTGGCCTTGTGCGGAACGGCCGTCACAACTGGGTCTCATAAGCAACATTTTGTTGATTCTTGTCACAACCCTCGGATCATCTGGGACCCTGCTGAACTTATTACTGAAGGTGAGGTTGGCACCTTCCAGCTCTGATTCCCATTCTTGGAATGGAGTTATATAGGCCCACGGATCACATGGGCTGAATCCTGCATGCTTTCAGGAGACTTTTAACCGTTAGATAATTTTAATATTTGTTTTATTGTTAATTTTCATCTGTAATGTCAGTTTTTTATATTTATATGTTCTTTACATTTTGTCAGCCTCCTTGACTGCTTGCCAGAAGAGGAAGGTGGGGTATAATCAAATTAATTAAATAAATACATAAGTTCAGGAAGGATGGGAAAGGTTGGCCTCATCGAAACATAGGAAAGCCCTTTCTATAGATCAGGCCATTGACCTCTCAATCTTAATATGGTTGGCACTAACAGGCAGAAGCTCTCCTGGGTTTGAGATAGGAGATTATCTTGATATGGAGTTATTGTGACCTTCTGCATGCAAAGCAGATATTCAGCTTTTTTAAAGGAATGTTTTGGGTCAATGATTCATTGTAATCCACCTCAGCCTGCCATTCTTTGTTTCTGTCTTCTTTTCTCACTTTTTTGTCTTTCTTGAATGTCTTCTGTTTCTGGATCTGGTGGTTCCCTGGAAGACATTACACTGGTTTGGGATGATTCTATCAATCCGACACCTTTAGGAATGGGATGGCAGCAGAGAAGGGGGATCAACTGAAGGAGGTACCCTAAACAACTGACAACAGAACCAGAACATGGATAGATGTCTCTGTGACAAAGTGCCATGGAAATTAGTGATTTTGTTAGCCCAGCTGCCCTCCGGGCACTTCCACAGGTTACAGCAAAAATGTCTCCCCTCCCTCCATCACTCCTGTCTTGTGGATTTATTTAAATGCAGCATTGATAGCAGAAGAATGCGGCCTTTTATCACAGCGGAATTGAGAGGTGGGAAAAAAAGGCAGGTTCCCGTTTGTGTTGCTGTCATCTGGAGTGCTGCATCCGAACAGACGTGCTTTGCTTGAAAGAAGCACATTACTGTCAGAACTCCACAGACCAGCCTTTCCTAACCTGGCACTGTGCAGATGCGCTTAGGGAAAAAGAGTGCTTAAAAACAACCTAAACCACGCTGCTAAAAATGTTGATTTGGTGCTAAATCTTAAGAGCACAAATAGAAGGAGCTACAGTGGGACTGTGTGGCTACATGCAGCCCACAGGTTGCAGGTGATCCACCCTGCTGTAAAGCAGCAATTGGATCACCGAGGTCTGCAGAGCCATAAAAACAAAAGCAACAACTTTGAAAAAGCACTTTCAGACCTGGACAAGCTCAGTGGACATAATCTGTAAACTGAAAATGATCACTGGAAGTTTTCTGAGAGTAGTAAAAAGCAAGTAAATGAATGTGCTAGGCATTGTTTTCATTTCACACACAACTAAGCTTTGAGGATATAATATAGTCTTTCCGTCTATCTCCATTGGTCATTTCCTGCTTTTATACTTATGCTGTTTTTTGCACTCCTTCCTCAATGCAAATGTTGCAGCTGCTGTTGAATGATGCTTTCCTCTACTTGAATGTGTACAGTGTACCAGGCAGCAGCAATGCACCATTACTGTGGAGGAATGGTTGCTATGGAGAATGCTTTCCCTGCGTCTTTCTCCAGTGCTTCACCCCGCTATTCTCTTTTCGATACAGAGCACTAGCTCATGTAAATGGACACTTACTCCTGCTAATGTGTAAACTTATTGAACATTCCAGATTAAAAGTCCAGTATAGGGATATTACCCCAGAGAAATTCCTATCTGCAGAGCAGTTAGGCAGGGCTGCATCCTGTTATCCTTGCTATTTAAGCTATACTGTATATCTATTCTATTGTGACAAGGTTAAACAACTTTGTTACCATCTTCTATAGTTGGCTGATTGCAATACCATTGCAATACTTTTGTATGTGGGGACTCTCCGGGGAGGTATTGCAAACTGAAGACGGCTCTGCAAACAACTGCAGCCAACAACTGCAGCAAAGACCAAGGAACCGGTGAGTAGACCGGTTTCTTGGAACCTCTCTAGATAAGGAGAGGATGGAAGATTGCCCACATGTACTCTGGATGGCTGCTCCTTGTGAGGAGATGACAGGACAGTAGTTTTCTGTGGGTTTGAGCACCGGGAGATGACGGGATTAGCCATCTTGCTTGCAACAATGGCAGAGATTTTTAAAGGACACTAAGTTTGCAAACCTCACTTTCTAATCACTTTTGGAAATTGCTCATTAACTACTTTTAAGCTATTAAAGACCTTCGGAATGACAAGCTGGAAAATGCCAGGTGAGTCTGCCTTCAATCCTGAATGAAAGAAAATTTTAACCATAAGCTTAAGAATTAAAAGAATCTGAAATAAATGGTAAAAAGCTAAATAGGATTTTGATCTTAGAAAATTATAAATGGACTAAGGGTCCAGATGAAATTAAAATATTGAAACTTTTACAATAAGATTTTGGAATTAATTATAAAGAACAGCTTCTCATGGGAAATAGATTCTGTTTTGGTTTCTACAAGATATAACAAAGATAAGCAATTTCATGATTTAAAAAACTGGACTAAACTTTTTAGGAAGAGGAAAGATTTACAAGCCTGTAAAATATTGCAAAATGTTACAACAATTAAAATACTGAAAGAGACTTTTGAAGAATGGAATCAGAAATTAGTAGTCACAATGTCAACAATGTCAGTAATGATGTCTGCTTCTATGTCCATTTGAAGAAGACAGCTGTAGAACAAATTTTATCTGAGAAGACAGAGATGGTATCGAAAGTGGATTTACAACTGATAGGCCAAGAGGAAGAAAAGTATGTTTCACTGGACCACAAAAGAAACTGGCTGAGATTTTAAAATTTAAAAGGGAAATACAAATGACAAACCAAGAGAGTGACCTGGATAATTTTTTCCTATTGGATTTACAAAAAGAGGCTTGTTAAAACCTCGAAGAACTCTGTGCAATGGGACGAAGAAGAAATGAAGAGAACTTAAATCCTACGAAAATATTTGAATGAACTAAAGATTAAGACTGTTAGAAGTAAAAGGAAGGAATATAAAGCTGGTTTATTTGATCAAGGTTAAAACAAGATATGTTATTACTTCTGGCAACCCTTTATGGATTTTCTGCTGACACCAGGACTGAAAAGATGATGTTTTATGAATTTGTCTATAGATAAGGGATGGTATATGGGATGAAGAGATAAATGTTTGTAACCTCGGGGCGGGGGGTGAAGAGTCACATTTGTTCATACTTGTGATGAAGGTTGGAAGTCACTTTTTTATATATTTCTTTTCTCTTTATTATATTCTTACTTTTCTCTTTCTTCTCTCTCTTTTTCTTTTTTCTTGCACTTTTTACTCCTTTCTATTCTCTTTTCTTTCTTTAAGTTTACATTGTATTAGGTTTTACTATTATAATCAAAATTCTTAATCAAAATTATATATAGTAATACTTTTGTATATGGATGATGCCGTGTTATTATTACTCACACCAATCAGTTTAAAACGTGCCTTGCACACTTTGGCTGTGTATAGTAAGGAGGAAGCATTAAAGATACATAATTCCAAGACTAAGATTTTGGTATTTGCCAAACGTCCTAGAATCTATACTTGGCCTTTAAATGAACCCCCAACTGAGCAAGTTAAAAATCTTTAAATATCTGGGGGTAAAGTTTTACTCCTCTGATAAAATATAGGGCCCATTGGGATTATATTGTTCAAAATGCTCAAAAAATTGGCAATAGTTTCTATTACTCTAGAGGACTTTGTTTATACTGGCTGCTCTTAAAGTGTTTGCAGCAAAAGTTTATGCACAGCTATTATTTGGTGCCCATTTAGGTCCATATAGCATTTTGCCCCCTTGAAGAAAGTAGTCTAAATTTCTAAAGGTAATTTTCCAAATGGTGTGAAGTATGCTTAATGTGTCCTTCATCATGAAGCTGATGTGATTAGAGTGGAAATCAGAATATGACTATGAATATTTTTATTCTGGTTGAAACTACTGCTTTTTTCTTCTGGACCTAGGTCCCTTGATCCTGGCTGATAACTCTGAATCAACTTGGAGAAGATTAATTTACCAAAGATTGAAGAATTATGGCTTTTCAAAGGATATATTACTTATGATGGGCTATAAGCAAGCAGGGTCAAACCTTAAACAACATGTTATGGATGTAGAAAGTCAATTGGATTTATCAGCCCTCCCAAGAGATTTTATGTTAAGTAGCTGGTCTCCCTTTTTTAAACTAGGAAAAACATTTAAATCAAATAGCCATCCCTAAATTTAGGAGACCACCAATCCTAGCGTGTTTTAACACACGTCCAACAGCTGTTCTTGAAGGAAAGTTCAGGAAATTCCTTCTTCTTTAAGACTTTGTCCTTGTGGTGAAAGGACAGTGGAAAATACAATCCATGTACTGTTTTGCTGCTCATTTTATAAAAATGCATGGCTACGTTTTATATCCCCCTTATTAACTAAATTTCTGGGTCACTGGGATTTATTTCATGTACAGTTGTTGTTAGCTAACCAATATGATTTGAATGTGGCCAATTTTTGTTTCATTGTTTATAAAACCCACCGTAACCAACCATATTGATGATTTAGTTATGGTTGTTTACTTTTATCTTCTTTTATTTTGCAAGTGTTAATTTCTACCTTCTTTTAAGTGAAACTCTGGTCATTTACCATAAGAAAGGACTGACTGACTACAGAGTAGGAGCAATTCTGTAAGGCTCAGCAATATATGGATCTGGAGCTGAGAAAAGAGGCAATCCCTGGAAGGGGAAGCTCTTCTGCAAGAAGGAGAAAACAAGAGGAAGAGAGGGCTGGTATGATGTAGTGTTGCACTTCTCAGCCTTTTTCTTTATGTAAGTGATTATATTACTATCAAAAGCTTTTGAAGACCTTCATGGAAGCCAGAGGTATCATGTAGCTTTTTTTTTTTTTAACTGTTCAGATTTTAGTGGTCGTTCCTATACATCATTTTGGTCTCCTCCCCCCCTCCCCCATCCTGTACATATTTTCTAGGCAATGCACGCAGATTATAGTACTCAGTGACACAGAAATAAGAGAGATGACCTTGATAGAAAGATGCAAGAACTGTTACCTAGGCAAAGAGGGGTGAAACATTCTTTAAGTCCTGAGAAGAAGAAAATATGTTTGGAAGCTCGTCAGGCAAGCTCCTCCCTGATTCACTGGGCTATAAAAAAGAGGGGTGCTATGGCACAATCAGACTTGTAAGATTATGTTATTGTATTCTATCTCAATAAACTATAATTCTAGATGTTCTATAGAGGTGAGTTTTGGTCTGGTCTACCTGGTGGGGCTGACAGATGAGCAGACATATGTGGGACTAAGAAAAACTCCTTAAGGAGTAATAGGGAAGTTGTGTCCTAACTATAGGAAAAATAAAGTTGTTGAGACCTCCAAAATATAAACTTTTAATTAACAAAGGATTTTTGCTGAACAGGGCTTATATGTGATAGAAATAGAGATCATGATAGAAGAATCTTAGCCATAGGGAAAAGGACCCCTTGATAATACAGACAGACAACTATGGTGTGGGAGCAGCTAATTATGAGAAAGCAGTGTCTCAGTGGTATCTAGTATGGAATGAAACAGAAGTTCTGCTCAGGTAATACATTTGGGTGTAGTACGCACTATGGGAGAACTTGTGAGCAGTCCTTCCCCTCTGTAAAATCCTTATATTATCGGATGTCTGAACATTGTGAAAATGCCATGAGGAAGTGTTTGCCCAGAGCTCTACATGAGAAGTGGTCCATGTGAGTGCACGCCCTATGATAGCGCAGATTCAGGACCACATCAAAGCTTTAGGTATTCAGCTGTACATGTGAATGCTTCCCCACTGTAGTCCTACTCCACTCATGAATGAATGACAACAGTGCAACTGTGTGGAAGCAAGGGGCTTCTCATCCAAGATCTGATGTTCTACTTGTAAGCATATTTCCAGAAAGGGGCTTCAGGCATGTCATCCTGAAGCACGTGAAGGTTTTTAATCATGATTCATAGAATGTGGAAGGTAAGCATGATTTTCAACAAGATCAGAGCGTGTAGGAAAAGGAGGTTCCACCTTTTTCTTCCCAGATGCAACCCTAACCACATTCACCATTAAGAGAGCTTTTCCTTGGAATTATATGGGTACGGACATTGTCTAGCCCTCCCCCTATCCTGCTTCACATGCAGAAGATATGCACTGAGTGTCACATCTCATTTGGTTTTGTTTTCGGCAGCAGAGTGCATCGAATGTGAAGTGGCTGCTCACAATAATTTTATTCATATTCCAGCATCCAATTAACGCCAGCAGTGATGTCATGACAATCCAAAAACAGGCCAGAACAATGCAGTCTTGAGCAGATCCCAGAGAGGAAACATTGCAAGATGCCCTTCCTGGAGTTTCACATGCCGACACCACCACAGGAAAGGTCCTGCTGTCCAGCAAACTTGAGATGAATTGCCATCCTAAGTTGCATCTTTTGAGAAAGATCTTAAGTCTCCTACTGTACAGAGGAAATAAGTCCTTTGAGTTTCTGAGGACACCATTATATCTGATTTTAAACCTGGACCTAGATCTCAATCATATCACTTCTAAATTACAAAATGCACTCCCTTTAGAATTCCCATTGGCAATTCCAAAATTTAGAAGCTTTACAATGTATGCAGCTTTCTGAAGAGGTATCCTTAGGCATCCTCTTGCTTTGCCTTTTTAATTCTTTTAATATATATATATTTAAAATACCATGATTATTGTTGTTTTCTGTATTACAGTATCATTTTTGTATCAGGAAAAAAGGTTTTAATTTTTCATTTAATTTGTCTTAAACGCATAATTATTCATTTAATTTGTCTTATGTATGTATATATGTATTTATAAAAATTTTATTTCCTCTGGCTAACATTTCTAACTAATAATAATAATATCATCATCAAAACATGACCCACACAATGTGTTTTGACAAATACCTTTGCCAGGGAATTATAAACACATGGCACAAAGGCAAATCTTTTAAAAGAAGCTAAATGTCAGAAAAAAGCCATAAGCACACTGCTCATAAAATTTATAGACAAATTGGAAACAGTTTATTTTTAATTGCTCTCAGCTGGATTTTTACTTGCAAAAGGCTTTGTATTAGGCTTGTACCAATATCCTGGTACAGACTTCCTGCTTGACAAGTGGCTTTATGTTTTCACTTACCACTGCCATGTAGAAGGGCTTACAAAAGTTGCAAAAGTTTATTTTTCTTCTGTTGGTTGCAACACATGAAGAGCATATTTGCCTCATATGTATATATTAATTTATATTCTTGCAGGGAGTTAGATCTGTGTTTTGATTTCTGCCTTAAATCTACCTTTGTTTATTTGTGTGTGGCCTAAACCTTTGCTGTTAGGAAGTTTGCATAGCACAGCCTTCCCTATTCACTGCTTCCAATTCTTCTGGACTATAATTCCCATCCATTCCAGTAAGTATGAAGAATGATTATACTGGCTATGAAGGATTTGAACTGGGAGTACCAGAGTGGTGGAAGGCAGTAGGATGAGGAAGGCTCATTTATTAGACACTCTACATATATATTTGGACTTTTAAGAATATTACACTAAATTGATATTCAACATTCAATTTCTGGATGTTTTCCCAATCTTTTAAAAGTAATTTGTCTCACTGTTTTGCTGTTAGGTGTTATACTTGATGTTTTATTCTTTCAGAGTCTAAAAGTGTTAGACTAGGACAAGGAAGTTCAAGGCCCAAGAGCCATGGGTCTCATTGGGTGATTTGGGGCTTGTCACTCCTTTTCTCAGCCCATCTGCTTCACAGGGTTACCGTTGTGAAGATAAAAAGAAGGAAAATGCTCCTGTAAACCACCTTAATATTTTGGAGGAAAGGCAGAATATACATCTGACAAATAATGATATGGTCTTTAAAGATAACCACTTTCCTTTATTTCCCTCAGACTTGGGTATACTGTCTTCAGTACAAAATATTTCTAGGGTAGTTTACACTAATGAAGAAAATGCAGAATTAAACAAGATAAGAAAAATGCGCAAAGCGTAACATCTGGAATTCTTTCCAATCTCTTAAGAATAGCTCCGCCCTGGGTCACATGACCAGGAAGTAGGAGGGTGGAGCTTGAGAACTGATCAGTTGATAGAGTTCTGAGCCATTGCCCAAGTGTCTCTCCCCAAGGGATGATAAATGGCTGGTTATTTATTTATTTATTTATGTAATTAAAATTTATCATCCCTTGGGGAGAGACACTTGAGCAATGGCTCAGAACCTGCGAGGTACAATTAAAACATTCCCAGTCAAATATAAATAAATCAGTCAAATAATTAAAATCGCTTCACACAACACAAACTTGGCAACTTCACCTTAACACCCCAAAGCCTTTGCGAATAATTTGGTTCTAATGAGCTTCTGGAACATCAGTAATGTTGGAGCCAATCTTGCCTTCTGCGGAAGTTTGTTCCAGAGGATCAGATATTTCTATATATTTTTCTCTGCAGCCCCTGGCTAGATCTGGCTCATTTTTTAGTTTCATCTTTCTTTTGTTGGCATCTCCCACCATACCAAATTTAGGTCTAGCCTGTTCTATTTTCACAGAGTTATCCTGCTGATGGACAGATAGACAGACAAAAGAAGGCTGAGCTCCTTTACATAATTTCTTTCCAAGATTGCATTGGCTTGGAAAGAATAAAAAGCCAAAACAACCGCAGCAGTAAACAGTAAGCAGCAGTTAAAAGCTGCAAAGCATAGAATGACACCACTGTACTGTCAAAAGTTTTTACAAAGTCTGGGAAAATAAAACAGTTTCATCTGGTGCTGAAAAGGCATCCGAATAAGTGCTATGTAAAACGTCCTAGGAAAGTGTTCTTGGTGTTGCTGCTCCCTTAATTGGGCAGCAACATGAAGAATGCCTTTCTACTCACAGACACTAGCTTTACTTTTGACGGCTGAGGCAGTTGATGTCTTTGGTATTTTGCAATGCTTTTTAGGTGGTGTATAATGGCAGTTGGTATTTGACAGTACTAACTGTACTGGTTTAAAGCCAATTTGGTGTAGTAGTTAGAGGTGCTGCACTAGAAGACCGTGAGGTCTAGTCCTGCCTTAGACACAAAGCTAGTTGGGTGATGGCCAGTCACTCTCTCTCAGCCCTAGGAAGGAGGCAATGGCAATCTGTTTCTGAAAATGCTGCCAAGAAAACTGCACGGTCACGTTCATGTAGTCCCCAAGAATCAGGACTGATGTGAAGGACCATAACCACTCTATTGGTAGCAGACATGAGGTGACGTACTGCTATGATTTTTATAGCTTTCGAGTGTCAGGAAACATTTGCATTACAAAATGCTTTACAAAGAACTCCTGTATCTCTGCTACAGTATATGTTTATATATTGAAAAGGTTCTTTGGCGTGTTTTAATACCATCCTGACATTTAAAAAAACCCATTGTCTGACACTGTTTTCCCTTTTCCTGTCTGGCTTATTGCATGCATAAAAAGACTGGTCTGTTTTCACGTACAGTAATAAGCCCAGTACATATTTTTTATAACTGGGTATGGTTTGGAATCCAGTTTTTCAAGAATGGCTTATTCCTACAGAATGTCCAGGAAACTCTCAGAGGCCCAACTCTGGCTGCTCTGGAAATTAGGGTGGTGAGTAGAGCATGCCCTGCAGAACTTGCCTTTTGTGGCTCTTTTGTGGCTCTTCATTTCAGAGAAACACCCAGAGAAGCCCTGAGGACCTTCCAGTGACCTAGGATTCACCAAGAAAAGTTTGTAAATCATTCCTGCCATTTCCTTTACCATCCTCAGGAAAAATGACAACGTCAGGGGAAAGTGTTAACCAATGTTGTATCAATTTCACTCTTAAACTGAAGTATTCATTCTATTTGGGACTTGTCAGACATACATAGCCAGATGTTTTTCTATAGAGTTCAAGCTCTACCAGGAATTTGCTCATGGATTGTCACACTTTAGATGACTATACAAGGGCATTAGCGTTAGGAACTAACTGGGTCCTGGTGTTCAGTGGTTGCAGGAAGAAATAAAGAGAATATATCTAATATACAGTCCACCTTCCCTTAAGCTCTCAGAGAAGAGAGATAGGATCTTACATTATGTCATGCTTCCATGTATGGGGTCTTACATGACTTCCTTGTGGGGGGGGGATAGAATTTGTTTATTTTTCCCCAGTGTATATCCTGTGTATATCCCAAGAGCCAGTTTGGTGTAGTGGTTAAGGCACAAGGCTAGAAAGCGGGAGACTGTGAGTTCTACTCCTGCCTTAGGCACGAAGCCACCTGGGTGACCTTGGGCCAGTCACTCTCTCAACCCTAGGAGGGAGGCAATGGCAAACCACTTCGGAAAAGTCTTGCCAAGAAAACTGCAGGGACTTCTTCAGGCAGTTGCCAGGAGTCAAAACTGCCTTGAAGGCACACACACACAAAATCCTGTGTAGTGTTTTCAATTACAATGACCACCAGGAGGAAGGCACTACATGACTGATTTCATCCATTGGGGACTTGTCAGATATAGGTAATCAGATGCTATTCTATGGGGTTCAAACCCTCTACTGGGACAAAATAGAGAATTCCCCCTCCCCTCCAAAGGGAGGGGCACTGAAAGTCATGTAAAACCTCTCTGAGAGCTTAACAGAATTATATACTATTCCGATAGATTAAATTAAAATAGCAAATCTCTTGTGAAGGAAAAGACAAAGAAACATCTCCCTCAATTTTTCTGAGTAGTGGCAGGCAGAAGAAAGAGAGAAAAGGCATGGACAGTGAAGTTCCCAAGATTTAACAAGGATTTCCTCCAAGTTCCATATGAATAGGCTGCTGTTCAAAGAAATGAGCATCACTGAATTTGAGAACGCATTTCCATGCTTTTATCAAAGAGCAAAGAGAAACACCACAAAATAACTGGCACCAGCAGAATACTTTTTTTCTGACCTTGCCTGTTTTACAGAGAGGGAAAAAAAGGTAATAGTTGACGAACGTGAGCTGCACTGGAGAAACTGACAGGCATTTTCCCCCAAAGCAACAATTGTACAATTGTACTGAGGAAATGGCATTGCTATTTGACAGGAAATTCAGACACAACATAGTAGCCATGAGAGAATGGGAGGAAACTCTCCAGGGCAAAGTAAAGGCTTTAGCTTAGACCTTCAGACCCTTGATGAGAAAAAGATTATGTGTTCTAACTCTGGTCTGCATCCTTAAGGATCTGATACCATCTTCCTAATCTGAGGCTGGGGGCAGGGTTGATCCACTGTGTGGAGTAAATCTTTCCATATTTCTATATGCTGAGATCTTGAGGATTGTGCCTCCCTTAATAAGCTGATTGCCCACATCTGTCTATTGGATGGCATTGTTTCTTTGAAGTGCATCACCATCTATAGAGACTTTGATTCCGGAATATTCCCATAGTGTCTGTAGACAGCTCCTGCCCAATTACTTGGAGAATTCTCTCTAGATCGATCATTTATGGGGATGAGATGGAGATCCTGAGATTATAGGCATCCTTTTCTTGATACTCCCCCCATCTACAGTCCCAGTTGGTTCCCCTGAAACTCAGTCACTATGGAAACCATGCAGCACACTATGGATCCCTCATTGCCATGGTGACTCCGCCAGTGCTGCAGATTCCCAGTTGCCATAGCAACTCCGCAGGCTCCTGATGGTGGCAACAGTGCATCCAGGGTTTGGAAGGAAGAATGAATAAAGGAAAGGTCTGGAGGAGGGCTTGCAAAGATGCATTTGCCGAAGCATCTTAAAAAGAGATGTGTGTGCAAACAGAGGTGACTGATCTCTAAAGAGAGAGAAAGTTTTAGGATCCTCTGGCACCCAGAATCTACCCACATCTCTGAGGCTTAAATTGAAGTTGAGATTGTCCAAACCTGAACATTAAAAAACACTTTAGTCATGGACTGGGATGAGTGTGGCAATAAATAAAAGGGAAATTTTACAAAGAACACATGCAGAATGTTTTTTCCTTGGAATTATCTACATATGCTTAGGGCTCGTAGCAGAGAAAGCTTCCAGGTCAAAGGGCACAAGTTATAGCCAGGTTTGAGCCCTAGTGTTTCTTATTTTAGAAACTTAAGCAATCTGGCTCAGCTGTCCCCTCTCATCTCAATTTCATATAACCATCTACTGCCACCATGACTAACCATGCAACCCTACACTCAGAAAGATCCCGCCATGTTCAATCCCCAAACCAGTTTTAATTGATTCCTAGAACATGGAAAGAAACAACAGGTAAAAAAGTGCCTTTGAGCATGCTTTCCTGTCCTGTCACACCCCACCCAGGGATGCTTGGGCAGAGTCAGTCTTTGGGGGTAGGGAGAACATCATTTCACTACTAGGGATGTCACTCATACCAACTAGCTGATCTTATTTTCACTGGCTTTTTAAAATACTTTTCTAATTGTGAAAGGATATTTGTCACAAACTCCCCTCCCAGAGTCCATGGAAGTTGGCTGGCTATAATACATTTAAATAAATAAATAAATCTCTTTCTCCCCAGCCCCTCTCTAAACTTTGGCTCACAGTTCTCAAACTATAATCTATGACCACTGATTGTTTATATGACCTATTCAAGAGTTCCAAAGAATGTTGGTAGAACATTCCAAGAACATATGAAAATCCCAGCTGGTCCAGGCCACACCCTGTCTAGTCCAGCATTCTATTCCCACAGTGATCAACTAGATGTCTATGAATATCCAAAAGTGGGGCATGACTTTCTTTTTGAAAGATGGCCAATTTGATGATGGTCATATTTTCATCTGGTGGTGAATTCAACAGCTTGAAAAGTAGGCGAGCCTTCCAGATTTTTTTTTTTTTAATTTCAACATCCTTAGCCAATTAATTTTTTTAATTTCAACATCCTTAAGCAAAGGACTTCAGAAATTGTACACCAAAATATATGGAGGATGTCCTGTTGACTATACTTACTTTAGCTTGATTAAATGAGGTGTGAAGAGTTTTTTTAAATCTGTCCTGAATATGAAGTACTTGACCCTGCACTTAATGTGTGATCCTTAACAGTCTGGAATCTCTCTCCAGCCTTACATGCATTGGAATTTGAGGAAGTGACAGAGTGTGATGGAAATAAACACTATTTTGTTTAGAGCTGGATTGCCAGGTAGGTTAACAAGGGTCTGATCAAGAGTCTATAAGTTCTGTAACATTGCACCACTTACAGTTTGTGTAACATAGCAGTGATGTAGTCTACTGATATTTTTTCCTAAATATGATCTGGTCAGATGGGCCCTTTTCAGCAGCCTGGCCTACCCCCACTATTTTCATAACATGGCACTAGTTTTGATTATTATGACAATCGATGATGATGATGGTGGTGGTGGTGGTAATGATGATGATATGAATGGTGAAAATGTCTATACAATTGTCCTTTGAGATCCCTGCAATTTTTAGGTGGAAAAAAATAGCTTGGGAACTGCTGTTCTAAATTGCTTTTTTGTTTTCCTTTTGATGGACTAAGCAGAATTGTAGGAGCCCTGCGGCAGTTTTGAGGTCAAAGTCATTCAACTTTACTAAGGTCAGACAATGCTTATGACCCAGACGCTGCCTCAGAGACCTTTCCCAGTAGACAGTGAATGCTCAGCCATCATTTCTCACTAGGTCTGTGCATGCCTTAGTATGAAGCTGAGTGGCTGGCTTTGTTCACAAGTGAGTCAGGTTTACAAAACAGTATCTGTCTGCAGTTTATTTGTGCAGAGTTTGGACGCTACCTCGTCTATAAACCTGTTTTGAACATAGTAATTTGTTTTTCATTCTGTTATATGAAATGGCATCTTTTCAAGTTATCACATCTATATAAAATGATGTGGATTAGACAGGCTGTACATTTGCAAGGATAAATAGCCATGTGGGTCTGAATCGTGTCTGATGATCTCAAAATGTCTCACAAGCTAGTTTAGGTTTCCTAAAAATCATGACCTCCAGATGTTTAAGACTTCAGCTCCAAACTTTGCCAACTAGCATGGGAAATAATCATAGCTGACATTGTGATATAGAAACTCAAAACATTTTAAGGTCACTTAGTTTGAGAAAGACCATTTTGAATTCTGAAGATATCAAGCCTAAATGAATATACCAGTAAAAGAGAGTTTTCTCAGTCTAAATCTGGTGGTTTGCTTGACAAATTGATTGGAGCTCCATGCGTGTTGCAATGAGCCTTAAAGATCTCCGTAGAATCTCTCTCCAACTTTAGCAATGTTAGATGCATTGGAATTTTAAGGAGAGGATGAAGAGACAGCTAGAGATAGCAACAATGAATTTGGATGGGGCAGAAACTGAGGAACCCCACTTTTAGCTAGATTGGAAAAAACTTGGATGTGGTAGGATTCATGTTATTCTGGGGAATCTGAAACAGGACCACTTTTGTGCTGCCTGCTGTAGGAATCTATGTACTTCCAGTGTTTACTTAGGAAAATAGGAGAGTATTTAACAGTCAGAAAAGTGAAGGAGTCTGAAACTCAGGTAATCTTGCAGGGACACTTCAAAAAAGTCAAGGTGGCCGCCACGACAATGCATTGTAGCCCCATCCCTTTTGAATGTGCACCTCTGCATCCTGTGATTTACTTATTTATTTAATCACCAAGTGATCCCATGGGTGGATAGTCTTTGTGGCAGAATTATTGCCACTTTTGAAGCCTTGCTGGCTTATTCTGGCCAAGGTGTGTGGCAGGGGGGATCCTTTGACCATGCTTTTCCCCATCTCCCATGACAATCAAGGGAGCTAACGACATCAGAGTTTCTGTGACTAAACCTCCTCTGGGGAGACGTCAGGAGATCCTCAACTACCTCTATCATGCCTCAACTGCCTCTAAATTTTTTTCTGAGACATCTATGCACATGGAATTAATTTTTCCATGGTTGCTATTTAAAGAATAAAAGCCATGCATACATGAGTTAATATAATTTTAATTAATGATGTAGATATTAAAAATATACAACTTTATTTTAGTCCAAGGGCTGTGCTAGATCTTGAAGTGGTATATTAGGGAACACACTCCAAAAAATAGGCTGGGCCAGGGCCAGGAAGTCAGTAGAGCAGTATTTTAATTTATGGTAAACTTAAATGATATTAGCTCATTTAAATGCAATTAATATTATTACCTCTATATTTATTAATTATTAATTTTCTCTTCTATCATAATTAAATTTGATGGCAACTTTGGAAGGGGCTGTGGGGTCACATTTGGTCTTTGCATGCTTTGTTGGGAATGTGTTCAAAAATGACTTCAGGCCTAACAGAAAAACTAAATTTTATTTTATTTATTCCATTTGCATCTAAATTAACTAATTGCAGTTAATATGATTATTCTCTATGCATTTTACAATTTTCCCCTTCTATCACTTTAACAATTACAGTATAGCTTTTGGAGAGACTCTGGGGGGCATTTTGGGGACATCAAATTACCCATCTCTGATCTACTGCTCCCCCCCCAAATTAAGGAGAATTTAACAATCCATAAACACGCCTTCCTGTTCTTTATAGACCCTGTCGTTGCTGTTGCAGGACTGATTTAAATAAAATTTTTAAAGCGACATGGGGAACAGAGTTATGAATTTCATCAGTGGACTCCTTTATTATTTTTCATATTTGAATCACCGAGTCCACATCTGTTATAAAATTCAAGCCACCCAATAACTTTCTTCCTCCTAATTTTCTGCTATGAACCTCCAGTGTCTTCTCTTGCCTCCAGCACCTGGAGGTGCAGATGTCAGCAAAAGCCCAAGCTGTCCCTGGAGACAGGTGATGTGAGATACCTTCCACTAGCTTCAGGCACCAGCTCAGCCCACAACAATCTTCACGCTCCCTGCCTTGGGCAAATGCAGGCCTAAGTATCTTGAGGAGAGAAGTGGAACATGGAAGCTTTGTCCAAGTTCTGAGACTTCAGGCCCAAAGTAGAGGAGATGACTTCAAAGAAAGGGAGAGTGTGTGCTGTGTGTGAGGGGGAAGTAATCTGTCATGGAACAGAAGAAAAGCAAGAGGAGAAATTAGTCAGAAGTCCCAAGCAGGCAAATGCATTTGTTTTATTTGTTGATGCAATTTGTTATACATTTCCCATAATTAAAACTTATCCCAGAGTGGAAGTACCAAAATGAAATTTAAAAAGGTAAACTTGTACTAACCCCCCCCCCCCCCCCCCCCAAAGCCTTAGGAAGCCATATAAAGGCCTAGCTGAACAAATGCCTTTTGCTGGTACTGAAAATGTTTATGAGATAGTGCCAGTCATAACTAATCACTGACTTCTCAAACAAGATGCCAACCATAAAGAATGTCTTTTGTCCCCATATGGTAGGTCACCCTTATAACCATGAGAACAGCTTCCCTGTCCCTGTTTGATCTCAGTGTGTGGATCAGCTGGTACTGGGGAAGATCTTTTTAGTTCTTTGACCCCAAGAAAATTAAGATCTTCTACAATGATATCAACACCTTGAATGGGGCCTTGTAGCTGATAGGCAACTAGTACAATGTTTTCAGGATTGGGGTTCTGTGATCTTACTTAGCAACCTGGCAGCTGTATTACACACCTGCTGTAGTTCTCACACCACCTTCAGGATACAAAATAAACCCCTCCATTATTTTCCTGGATGCGTCAAGTTCTCTCAGGGCACTGAAAGTTTGGTTGGGTAGAATACATGAATAGAAGCCTTTTCTAACTTTTGAAACTGCCATAGGAGGTCTTAGAAATAAAGTAAAGCATCATCAAAGGTATGCTTCACTTAAGACAAAGCAAAGCCCCTCAACAAAGTTTTGCACAAGCATTTTTACCAAGAAAGCTGCAAGCTGTAGATGTGGCTTACCACAAATTCCAGCAGTTTAGCATAGACCTGGGATCATCAGTTTTGGTTTGAATCTTTGCTACAGGACAGATGTGCAGATCGGTATTGATCCAATTGGCTTTACTGTCTATATAAGCCAAAGTGAGGACTGTCATTAAGTTCTGTTATGAATTTCTCATACTGTACAGTGAAGGCTCTCCCCCAAAAAAAAGTGGGGGAGGGGAGGAATCAGCCCCTGAAATAGTGCTAGAGGAGGGAGACAACCAGGAAACCTCAGAGCTGTAGGTTAGACTGGGAAGTAAAAACATCCTAAAAAAGGGCAGACCCAAACTCCTTCTGTACTAATGCTATGAAAGTTACATGGACATGTTTAGGCACAGTCACCAGGGGTCACACTTGACTTGAGGGAGTCATTACCTTTAGGAACTTAATATAATCAGAGAGGCTATTTAAATATGATAAGCAGATGCAAAAGAGAACAGAAGGTACTTACGCCTTTAATAGTTGTACAGGGCATATGTTTTTAGCAGGTATAGCTAGTTGTGTAATTTATAGTGGTGGAAATGTTCTCTTCTGCACAACTATTATAGATACAGGAGACTCTTGCCTTCATTTGCACCCTATCCTTGCCATCCTATTTTCACTCAGGCTGGATTTACATGACAGAGGTAAGTCTCCTTCAATGACTGTATGCCTTTTGGTGACCATGGACGCATTCCATGCATTTTCTTGGCAACAACCACCTAAATCCTTAGACTGCTCTGTAGTCTTCCATCCAAGTACTAAAAGACCCATCCCTATTGAACCCAGGCAACAAGTGCTAGAATTTGTGATCCACCAATCGGTCAGTCACATTCTGTTACATGAACCCAGCCTGGGTGATTGATCCAGGATTCAATAGAGTGTGCACATTTTTTTCCTACTTAACCTTATATAAGACTGTCTTATGAGCTTGGCCAGATACTGCAATTTTAGTCGCTATCAGACAGGTGCCAAATGGTATTTAATAATCTGTGGGTGGGATTCTGAAGCAAATTCAGTTGGATGTAGGTTTTAGAACACAAATATGTGAAAAAAGTATTTGTTTTGCTTTAAATGTTCTGCTTTAAATAGACCCTCTATGTTCCAAGGCCATATGCCACTGAAAATCGGCTCCTGGCAGGGCATGAGCACAGGAGGACTGATGTCTCCAGACGTACTTGATGGGCTGCCCAAAGGCAGAAAACAGGATTTGGGATGAGGCACTGGGGGAGGCAACTTGCAACGCTAGAATCTTCTTTTTGTTGCCCAGAGAGCCGCCTCTGGCATGACTGCTGAAAACCGATGACACAGTTTTCCACCGTTTTGAGTTATAAAATGGGGAAAAAAGACTTTAACACAGTCCTAGCACAGCTTTAACAAGTAAATAAACCTTACAAAACTATCCCCCCAACCCTACCTTGTAACGTTCGGTCCCAAATGTAAGAGAGACCCTTGGCCACCAAGAGGTTGGCTGTCTATAGACTAGATGGGCCTGCCTTTTGTCAGCTCCTTCATGACTCTTGTTACGTACTGAGTGTTATATTTATCTATAAGGTTTTGAAAAGAGAAACTCTGATCTATATCAGAAAAGACCCACTGGGGAACAATAAGCAGCTTTGGGAAATAAAATACTACTTCTAGACCCTTGATTTCACCTCACTGCAAGCCACCCACCCAATCTCTGGGGCACGGAACATCTCCTGACAACTCCTAGCCAGCAGCTCTGTAAAATGTTTTCAACTTTCTCTCCAGTTCTTCCAAATTTGCTCTGACAGTGGAATGATGATGACCCTGATGAACACAATCAGGGAAATGGAATGGAGAGGGGGCCAAGGATCACTGCACGGGTTTGCATAGAGAAAGTGGCGATGATGATGATGATGATGATGATGATGATGATGATGCCACCACTCCCAGGCAGCCAGGGCCAAGATGCCACCCCACAATTTTACTGGACTTTCTTTCTGGAAGGGAATATCTGACAAAAGTCTTGACTGTCCTATCCCCAGCAAGACAGTTAACAAGCATAGGAAAGGCTGCTATAGGAATACCAAGTCTCCTGCTCTCATTTCAAATAAAAGTCTATCTTGCCTCTCTAATTCTTGGTTTGTATTGCCCTGAAGACTCTTTGGCTCAGCAGCCTTTAACATAAGAGGGTTTCTACCATCTGATTCCAAACGATACTAGCTCAGAGCTCAAAGGACGTTTTTCCTCCTCTGGGACCTCATGGTGGGCTGGAGTGTTTGTTTAGAGATGGTTTAATTGACTGTAAAGAAGCTTCCGTGAAGGAAGTTAAAGTGGTGGTAAAAGCCTTCAGCTCATAAATGCTGAGCAGGGAGTAGTTGAGGAAGTCTCCAGAGGCTAATAAAGCAAACCACTCATCTTCCATGCCAGGAGGGGGCAGCGAGGAGCAGCAGCTTTGGACTGCAAAGAAAGATGAAGTTATAGACGGAGATCTCTCCAAGTTCAGCTTGAGTTAACTTGATGGACTTGACCTGCCTACTGAGGCTTGCCTATTGGGGCCCCCTGAAATTAAGTTCCAGCTTCTGCACTGATTGTGAGGTCTATAGACCCTGAGGCCTCCTCATCACATGTCTGAGCACGGAATTGAATTGCGCCTGGTTTTAAGCCAAGGGTTAGCAACCTTTTGGAGGCAGGAGACCACATCTAAGACCTCAACCTTTTGTGAGGAGAAGAGATTCAGCTTAATAGCATGAGGGGAATAGAGAACCCCTATGCAGACAGATTGAGCTTCCAGAAAACAGGCACAAAATAAATGTAGTGAAGAGATACAGCAAATAACAACTATGTGAAATCCCATGTGTGTGTCATGGGGCGTTTTATCCTTTCATGGCACTGAATATAAAGAACAGGCAAAAGGGCCCATCCCTGGCCAAACCTAACTATTTCTGGGACAAATTTCACAGGCAGAGGTGCTTATTATAGATTTGCATCAACATGATTTGTTTGTTTTTCTTAAATAGACGGTTTCCCTTTGGCTCCCATAAATGACAATGGATTCTTCAAGCATCCGACTGCACGTGAGAAAGAAGAAAGCAGTGTCCACCAGTGCATTACAGCAGTCCTGCTCCATTTGCATTCCTTGTGGGCAACGCAGGCAAGACATTCTTTTGGAGGCCCTGGTGACCTGCTAAGCTTTCTTCTCTGCTGCAATGGTGTGGTGTAAGCCCTGTAATTGCTAAGTGGCCCAGCCATCTGAAGATGGTGGGTGTAGCCTGCAGTAGTGGCTGTTTCCTGTGCAAAAGTGTAAAGTGTGTAGGAGAATATTGATGAAGCCACACAACGAATGCAGAACATCCCTGTTAGTGCTGGAGGGAAATCAGGCCATGAAAGTTGGAGGGAAATCAGACTAACCTGGAACTTCTTTCTGGTGGCTTCCAGAGCTATCTAAAACAGCACTGCTGAAATTTGCTGCTAACCCACTAAATTATGGAAGTGTGATTTTTCTGCTTATTTTAAAAGAAAATAAGCAGTACAATGAAACCATTAAGCCTCTAACAGGCCTTTAGACCCTTGTTTTACTAAAATCCCATAAAATAAAATAAAATAAAATAGAATAAAATAAAACAAAACAAAACAAAACAAAACAAAACAAAACAAAACAAAACAAAACAAAACAAAACAAAACAAAACAAAACAAAACAGGGGCCTGAAAGTTCCAGCCCCACTGCCTTTGATAACATTGCTGTGTCACTACTGTACCGCCACAGCTTCTGGTGGCAAAAAAATAAAATAAAATTATATTTTGGTTGGTCACACAGTCAGCCAGATGTTTATATTGGATTTGGTATTTTTGTCTACCTATTGAGGCCTTCCCAAGGACCTGGGATAGGCAGATGTTATTGTTCCATAATATTAAAGGTACCGTTGCAGGATGTAAGCTGTTCCAAGTAAAGCTGCCTTTTGCAATTGACTGATGGTAATTTTGTCAATGCCAATGGTGTTCAAGTGGTGCTCCAGATGTTTTGCGATTGTACCTAATGTGCTTATTATTATTGTTACTATTATTGTTGTGCTTTCAAGTCAGTGTTGACTCCTGGCATTTTTAGTTGGCAAGATTTTCAGAAGTGATTTGCCATTGCCTGATTCCTAGGGCTTAGAGGGTGTGACTGGCCCAAAGTCACCCAGATGGCCTCATACCTAAGGTGGGACCAGAACTCAGGGTCTCCCCTTTTCAAGTCTGGCACCTTAACCACTACGCCAAACTGGGTCTTTTCGATGATGATGATGATGATGATGATGCCTCTGCCAGCATCAAATTGCTTCACTTGTGTCCTGTGTTACATATCATTTCCTGCAGGGATCAGCCTCCATCATTTGCTGATTGATATGAAGAGTACTTCCATGCACAGAATACGCCACTCTGAATCTTCATTTTAATACAATATCTTATACTCTGAGACAGTAGTAAGTTACAGACCATGGTACAGACAGCTCTGCTTTCCAGCACAGCAGAAGAGCTGTGAAAGAACATCTAAGGGATTGTCACCTCTGTTTCCTAGCATCTTTTATTTGTTTATTTATTTATTTTTATTTATTTTATTTGTATTTTGAATTTGTCATTGCCCATATCAACGCAGGGCGACTCTGGGTGATGACAAATTTTACTTTTACCTTTTCTGAGGTAGTTGCATTGCTCTGCCTCGTGATAGGACTATTTTCTACCTCTGTCTTGTAAGACCCATTGAGGACCTTCTGTGGCAAGCAGGAGTTTTCTGTCATCAGTAGTTGAAACAAATTATTTCCTTCTCTCTGGTGCCTGATGGAACTGTTCACTGATAATTGAAAATGATACATGGGCAGTTAGCTGTAACAAGCAATACTGTACTCTATTACATTTGTAGAGGTTAGCAATGACTTTAAAGTAGAGAGAAGTATCGTGCCAAAACAAGATTTTGCTGTAAGCAGCTGCTTTGGGAAGCAGATTTAAACTCAGAGTTTCATGGCTTCCATTTCTTCCAGAACCCAAGTGGCTAGTTCAAACACTTTTAGGAAAAAAACCCACTCATGTATTGTAACATATATTTTGGCCTGCAGGAATCCCAGTTCTACTACAGGCACAATCAGGTTCTCTTCAGTACTTCTGCATTCTGGACTGAATAGATTTTTTTTCCTTCTAGATCAATATTTCTCAGCCTTGGCAGCTTGAAGATGTGTGGACTTCAACTCCCAGAATTCCCCAGCCAGCATGCTGGCTGGGGAATTCTGGGAGTTGAAGTCCACACATCTTCAAGCTACCAAGGTTGAGAAACACTGCTCTAGAACTTCCCTGCTGATGTGGGTGCTTCCTAAATTCAGGAGCTGATCTATTACAAAGATCCTACTGGGTCTTCCTAGCTCTTTTAAATAAAGTGACACCATGAATGCTTCCATTCAGAGACAGGATTTTGCTAAAAATAGAGGTAAAGAATAAAGGTTCCTTCCAACCTCTCCTTGGGAAAGTCAACAAAAACTAGAAAGAGCCCTCTCCTGGTTGTGAACAGAACTCTTGTACTGCTAAACTACTGTATTTTACAGAGACAATCAGCTGAAGCTGTGAAACTCTATTTCAGCTCCCACCAAGTTCTTTTAGAAACTAGAACAAAAGTAATACTAAACAATCCTGCTAAGTTCTCCCAACCCCATCAATTAGTTCAACAATCAGAGGACCATGAAATTAATCTCTTTTCCTTCCTAATGGAGGAATTTATTTATCTATCCATCTGTGAGATTTTGTCTACTTTCTGAAACCAAAAAGACTGAAGGTGGTTTACAGAACAGCCTATGTTTACTTATGTTTCCATGTAAGTAGAAAGTCTACTTAGCATCAGTCCTTACCCCCACATTTCTTCTGCTCAAATCTTCTCCTAGGACTTCATCCCTGCTCCTCTAACACAGCTGTCTGTTGTCTCCCTCTCCCTTGCTGTTCTCCTCCACCTCGTGCCACCCTTGGTCATCTTTTTCCATTTCTTCCAGCTCTTCTTTTGTTTTCCCCATTGTCTCTCCTGCTGCTGCTTCTCATTTATCTATCTTGTCCTTGTTGTCTCTTTTTGCCTCTCCTCGCTGTCTCTGACATCTCTATTTTTCTCTTCTCTCACAACCACGGTCTCCCTTTCCTCTCCATCTCACAGATCCTGTTACCTCCCCATCTTTCTTGCCACTTGCTCTCTCTCCTCATAGCCTCTCTTCCACATCTCTCTCTTCATTTCATCTGCTTTTCTGTCCTCTTTGTCAGCTCACTACTCCTTGTTGCTTCTCTTGTACCTTCTTATTTGCTGTCATTTGCCTTTCACTAGTGATTTCATGGTTGTCATTTTTCTTCCCACCACCCCTCACTTTTCTTGCTTCTTCTCAGGGGCATCTGCAGGGTGTGTAAAAAAGTCAAGAAGGCAGCTATGATGGTATGTCACACAAGAAAATTGGCAAAGCTTCAATTGCACCATCACCATCTTGACTTTTTTGACCATATCCTGTGGATACCCCTACCTCTTCTGGTTCACCTTTTTCTACTTTGGTTTCTCCCCTTCACTTGGTCCCTCTCTACTATTCTTTCTTCTCCAGAAACTCCTCCGTTTCTTATACTCCCCCTTTTCTAAACTCTCTACCCTCTTTTCAACACCACTATGAGGGGCACACTTCAAATGTGATAAGCCACCGCAGATGTATTTGGCATCTCTCCTGTTCAGTCTTTTATGTAGAAGCGTAGTCTTCTGTCCCAAAGACCCACTTGGTTTCTACAGCATAGGTCAGGTATGCACAACTTTTTTTTAGACTGGTAAAAGTCATGTGTTGATGGGTCCACATTCCGAAAGGTATTGCCTAGGGCAATATGAAAATGAAATTCAGCATTATTTCATTTATACTTAATTAAAATTAGATATAACTGTATTAAAATTAAATATAGTTAACACCCGGTCATGTTCCCTTTCTATAACTGTAAACATTGCAAGGGGATAATAATTTTTTGAGGCGTGTGCACACTGCAGCCAAGGCTTTGGGGAACTCATGCAGCCCGGGGTCCCACATTTTGCACTTTAGGTGAAGATAAAATAGACTGTATACACCAAGTTTAGAGAAACCCTTGAGATGTCAGTTTTTATTTTCTTTTATTCCCCTTACCCCTGTTGGCTTTCAATTCCTGTTTAGTCCCTTAACCTTGATATACATAATAAAGACATGAACTTCTTATTGAATCAACACTCTCATTTTGACAGGAAATATAGCCTCTAGCACATGCCAGCCACCCAGCTAAATTGTTAACAAAAATACAGATTTCCCACTTTTCTCCTCCTAAGTAAACTGGTACAGATTTCTTCTCTAGAGTCAAAGGATGGCAGCAGCACATCAACTTTCCCCAGGAGTGCAGGAATGTGGCAGGTAGTTGGGATTGTGATGGAAAGACTTAGTGACCCTCCACTTGAGGGAAGCAGAAGGGCTAACCTACCCCATCCCAGGGCTGCATTTGAGTATGTGTGACAGGACACAAATGCCCTCATACTGACAGAATTAAATTTTAATTGCTCTCATTCTTAATTGTCTTATATCACATCGTTGGAGTTTTGTCATGCACATGAGTGATTTAGCAAAGCTATTATAAATAACTATTTTTCTTAAAAAGAAAGGGAGCCTTGTGATTTAAAAGCTGTGTCAGAGCTCTAGAAGGTGGAAGTGGCTGAGTGGTTGATGGCTTACTCAGCATAAGGAAGGCTGCCCTTTCTGGTTGAGACTATCTAGAGTGATGTTCTACAGTCCTCTATTGGAAGAGTTGTTGCAGAGCTGTTCTCTCAAGTTATCTTCTCGATGATGGGCTGTCAGATCTAATTCTAGTTTAAAGTTAAAGAATTATAGTATTGGAGGGCAGAGGCTTCAAGGTCTCCAAACAGCTTTTGGTACATGGTTAGCATTTGATGAGAATATGGTATTTTTATTTACATTTAGCGAAGATCGGCAACATGGTGGCCATAGGTAGCAGGATGTCCAAATCCCTGCAATTGATAAGAGCCAATTAAATTTAGCGTTTTGCACATAAATGTCATAAAATTTCAATACTCCTGTGTGAATTTGTAGCATTTTCCTTGAAGTGTCATGAGCTGTATAGGTCAGACCACTGACATTCCAACAGGATTTATCAGAAACCTTGCAAAGAGAGACACAGTTGCCTGTGCCACTGCATGAGACCAGGGAATTGTGCAGTAGCATCTGGCGGCTGAAAATGTGGCTAATCTTGGAATAGCGTAATTATTTCTAGACTCACATTCTGTATCTAAATTAGCATATTCAAAATCCATGCAAATCTGATCCCATTTCATTGATGTGTTCCTTTGATTCTTTTTCCTGAAGTGACTTCCATGCCTTCAAATGGTACCCACCAGTCCTTGAGCAAGCAAAAAAATAAACGAGCAAAAGGTTTGCTGAGCTGTATTCTAATGCAGTAAAGAGGCCCATGACTGGTGCTATCCTTACTATTTTAATGAGGGACAAGTTAAGGAAAACAATTAGTGGATTCCATCAGGTTCATTTCCCCTCTTGCCAAGCGTCATTGGCCAGCAGGTAAATAACCATCTATCATTCTTTCTAATATGTGGAGTGGAGCAAGGTTGGGTGAATGTAGGAGGTACTTGAATGGTATATTTAGCCCCCTATCAAGTTCACCAACCAATAGATCACAGGCACATCAACACCTATGACCTGTCAGTTGGGTGATTTCTGAAGATGGACCTCTGAGTGCTAAATCCACACTCAGAAATAGGCTAGCTGACAGGCTGTAGATACAAAAGAAGGGCCTAGGGTGAAGAAGGAAGGAGAACTCAATAACCTTTTTTAAAAATTTCAAGCAATATCAGGTAACCACATTAACATAAATCCAAGATAAATATAAAGAAAATACAAGATATAAAAATACAAAAAAGATCTACTACAATGTGAATAAAGAGATGGGTACAATATATGTAAAAATTTACCATATAGATATAGTACACCAAATTATAATCTATTGTTATTAAGGTAAACCATAAAATCCATCCAAATTTGATAAAATTGTAGTTCCTGCTTCTGAAGTCTCATTACCTTAACTTTATCTGTGATTTTTTTCTGATATGACAGTTGAAGAGGACTTGTTAATCCACAACTCAATTGTTATGTTATCTAAAGTTTTTCAATGTTGCACAATTATTATTTTGGCTGCTAAAATTATGACCACAAGTGAAAAAAATGACCCTTTCTTTGACACCCTCTCCAGCATTTGGAAGAATGATTTTGATATATATGTGCCAATCTAACAGACGTCCAATGCCAATGATGTATAATCTTCCACTGCAGTTCTTGCATTGAGGTTGAAGTGAATTCACCTGGTTTCCATCATTGCTGCCAATTTATCTCCTGTATGGAATTACCAAGATTAGTATCCCAAGCTTCCTTTAATCCATATGGTGGATCTCCTATTTCTCATTGCAGTAATAACCTATGAATTTTTAAGATTGTTCCTTTAGTATAAGGCCATACAGTATTGCTGAAGCTCTAATATTTCTATTGCCCAAAAGAGATTTGAGTTGATACCAAAAAGCCATGGTAGCTCTATCTGAGCTTTATTAAGAGCTTTACCATTATGATAAAAAAAAATTTCATCTATAAAGATCATATGCTCTCAAAGTTTTCATTTTAGCTAAACCATAATAATTACCCTGATCAAAATCCATTATCAAAGGAGTTAAAGGAAAAATAACCTTTTTCAAAACGGTATTTATTCTTCCAAATTTGAAGCACTGTTTTAGTAAAAACATTTTCAATCTGTTTTATTCTAGAAAAATGTTTTGCATGAAAAAAACCACTGATTTATAAACTTATTTGACTCTAACATAGTTTCAGTCTGAATCTATTCTTTAGAAGAGTCTTCCATAATAAATGGAATCATATGCCCTAACTGGGCCACTTGATAATATATTAATAAATTGGGCATGTCCCAGCCTCCCTGTTTCTGAGGTCCATATAAAATCCTTTTATTTACAGTACTCAGTAACAAATGAGCCCCATTCTTGACCACTAGTGCAAGGAAATGGCAGTGCTGGTAGTGGGTCCAGTTTTGTCTTCATGACTGGCAGCACTCAGAGGAAGCTCATGGCTGGCCATGGAGCCAGAATGGACTAATAAAATGGTTCTACCTTCAGAGCAGTGTTTCTCAATCTCAGCAACTTTCAGATGTGTGGACATCAACTCCCAGAATTCCCCAGCCATAAAAATGCAACTTGAATAAAGACTTGGTAGTTATCTTTGCACAACACAGTAAATATGGTTCGTCTTAACTTTGATGAGTCTTTCTTTTGGCTCAGTGCAGTGTTTCTCAGCCTCGGCAACTTTAAGATGTGTGGACTTCAGCTTTCAGAATTCCCCAGCCAGATGCTGGCTGGGGAATTCTGGGAGTTGAAGTCCACACATCTGAAAGTTGCTGAGATTGAGAAACACTGCTTCAGAGTAAGAAAAAGAATAAAAAAGTACTGCCAGTCAAAACCCCTTTTTGACAGAAGTAGTGGAAAAGATGTAATGCACTAAATGGTGACAGAACCAGTTTCCTTCAGCTGGCAGACTGGCTATCTTTCCTGTCTTGAGACAATCTTCTTTGCAGTGTAAGATTAATGCTTTGTCATGGAGCGCTGGTCCTGCTTTTTAAACAGAGACCTAGTACTATTTCTAAAAAGCACTAAACACTGTGATTATAAGATGCCCACGTAAGTCCTAACAAGCGCATTGGAAAGCACTGCCAGGCATTAAGTGGGCAGAAGCCTTTGTGGAAATTGGTGTCTGGTTTCTCCTCCCACCTAAGTCAGATTGTCCTGGAAGACACTTCCCAGTGACCTGAAGGCAGGGGAGGAAGCTCGCCGAAGCCTAAAGTGGCTGACAGGAGCAGGGCAGATCCAATCCCTTACCACATTGCCCGTGAAATATGCTAGATTGGTGTTTTTCAGCCTTGGCAACTTTCAGATGTGTGGACTCCAATTCCCAGAATTCCCCAGCCAGCATGCTGGCTGGGGAATTCTGGGAGCTGAAGTCCACACATCTGAAAGTTGCCAAGGTTGAAAAACGCTGTGCTAGATCATGTCCATGGCAAGAGAAGAGGGAAAGCACTACTTTAAAATTGGGGCAGCCACAGACTACTTGGCTACCTCTCTGTGGGCTAGACGTGAGACAAAACAACATGATGAGAATATGACATTAAGTAAAAAAAAAAACTAGAACTTCTTTGTGCTACAGTTAGGGGAACATGAGGATGAGCCCTTAGAAAGCTTGTAGGGTACTCTGGGCATTGGGATTGTTTTTGTTCCGCCAGAGAGAGAAGCTCCTTCTTGCTTTTTCCCTTCCTTTCTCCATAATTAAAGAGCAGCAGCTATTAATTTGGCTCTGACACTCTGGGTGGTACATGAAGAGAATTCTGCCCTTTCACGGGAGTCTGCTTGGAAGGGGTTGGGCATATCAAGCAGAAGTGGGGGCTAACTGAGGACTAAAGACCCCGAGCTGAGAGAGGGAGGGGAAAAGACTATTTATATTTATATGTATAAGGGGAGAGGCAATGGAGAAATCTATGGCTTAGAAAATATGGCTGTACACGAAAGGTATTTCATTATGATAGCATGAAATGGAATGTTTTCTGTTTTTTAAATAAAATATCAGTAAAAGAGGGAAGCAGAGAGAGGGAGGGAGGGAAAGTAGCTTCAGATCAACTGCACACATACACAATGGTTGAATTCACAAGCACTGTAAATCCTGTTAACAAAACACAATTTCTGTGTTCACAAAACATGCTGTATCTCTCTCTTACCCCGTCCCCCATGAATCGTATTAGGGCTTAATGTGATTACCTGATTCACACAACCTGTTAAAACACATTTCCACAGCAAACTGAGCCCACACATTTCCAAAGCCAATGTTAGCTTCATCTTGTGTGAACCTAGCAATTGTGTACCCAATTGCCCCAATATTCCTGGTAATCACATATTCTCCCTTCCCCCCAAACTATTTTAAGCCTGTTTCTTAAATATTCTTTCGTTGCTACCATTATTTTAGCATCCAGTTTTCTCCCCAAGGAAGTTACCAATGGACATTTAGTTATGTAAGCCTGATTGATTGGGTTCAAATATTGCAATAAAAGTTGTGCTGACTATATTGGGTGAGGCTAGCCAATTAGAATTTATTCAACAAACCCCTTGGTTAAGCAAATTACAGTTTAGCATGACATATTAAGATGATGATGATGATGATGATGATAATGCCATATCTGTGTCAAAAAAATCCGGATTACCACTAGGGGGCACCAAGGAGACAGGAAACTTTTTGCCCCCCACATATGGAAGCTATAAGTATATGAACTAAAAAGGTATTACTTTATTTTTTATTTTTCCCTTTTCCAAGAAATTCAAGAGGCATATAATAGGAATGCACAACCTATAAATTGCATGTGAGTGGACAAGGCCTAAATGTTCAGAACTGGTTTTATTCTTTTCAACCCAACCAAATATTTTTTAAAAAATGCAAATAGGCTTAGGAGTCTGTCTTTTTGTCCATCAGCACAATAATTCTCTGAAAAAAAACAGAATGGGACCAACTTTTTGGGGAGGGGAGAGAGAAGCTGGCAGAAGAAAGATTGAGATAAAAATTGGGCTAGATTTGGGGGGCAGAAGAGGAAAAAATTCTTCAGTGCGCCCCCTACAGGACAGCAACTCAGAATGTTAGCCCCTCCTTCATTCTAAGAACCCCTCCCTCCTCCCTCCTCCCTCCCAGTCATGTGAACCACAGTGGCCCCTGTGTAGTCTGCTTGGTGCCTCTGGATGAACACATACGTACACACAAACATACAAAGACGCAACACACAGGGACTAGAGCAGTGTTGTCCAAACTTGGCCATTCAACTTAAAGTGGCCAAGTTTGGACAACACTGGACTAGAGAAAGACATGTACAGATGTAATACATTACTTTGCTGCACACATACAAGTTCCTCCTATGCTCGTTGCTGGAAAAGAGGATGGAAAGGATTCTGTCATGCTTTCCCTACCTTATTTTGTGCAATGCGTTTGGGGGTTTTAAAGGAAGTGGGCGCTTTAACCTTTCCAGAGGCTTGAAAATCTGACGCTCAAATCTAGATAACTTTCCTGTTTGGAGGTGCTTAAAAGGGGAAGTAGGCATGGGACTGAGACAACATTGGTCACTCTCCTGGGTGACCTGTGTCAGGACCTGGATGGGGGTAGCGTACTTCTCCTTGTCTTTTTAGACCTCTCAGCAGTTTTTGGCACTATCAACCATGGTATCTTACTGGACTGCCTGCAAAGGTTGGAATGTTTTGCAGTGGCTCTGCTCCTTCTCTATGGATGGTTTCAATCTGTTGCAGGGGGAGAGGAGAGGTTGGCCCAGTGGCCCCTCATTTCTGAGATACTCCCGGGTCAGTCCTTGACCCCCTGCTTTTTAACTCTAATTGAAGCTAGTAGGGGAGGTCATCCAAGAATGCAGGATATTGTATCATCAGTATGCTGAGGTTACTCAACTACACATCACTACTCTGGGTTGTGAAGGAGATGCTGTTGATGTTCCTTCCTGGCGCCTAGAGATTGTGAAGGATGAACAGGCTCATACTGGAGCCAAGCAAAGTAGAGCTGCTGTTTGCACCCTGGAGTTCTCCTTGGGTGCCAGTGTTATCCCCTGGACAGACAGGCACTCCCCATTCAGGATCAGGTCCATGAATCTTGGCTGCTGCTTCAACCGGAGGTGGAGGTTGTGGCTAGGGGCCCCTATGGCTGGTGTACCAATTGTATCCTTACCTGGTTCAGGAGGATCTAGAGCAGTGTTTCTCAACCTTGGCACCTTGAAGACGTGTGGACTTCAACTCCCAGAATGGCTGGCTGCGGAATTCTGGGAGTTGAAGTCCACATGTCTCCAAGGTGCCAAGGTTGAGAATCACTGATCTAGAGATAGTAATTTATGCTCTTGTCACCACCCACATGGACTACTGCAATGAGCTTCACATAGGACTGCCTTTAAAGACTATCCAGAAATTACAGTTGGTCCAGAATGCAGCAGCCTATGTCTTAACTGGTTGCTGACACTGGAAGCCTATTACATCTATATTGCAGGCCTCCTCTAACTAGATTGTAGTATTGTTTTTTTACGGGAATATAACATTAACAATATGCAAACCATGACTTATGGTAATGTGTCAACTCAAATACTGTATAATAGGGCTTATGCTCATGTGTGTGTGTGTGTGTGTGTGTATTCATATTCCATACCTGTCTTATTTTCAAGTAAAGGATTGTAGCCTTCATCTCTGAATGAGTAACTACCCAGTAAAGATATAAATTTAAGAGCCTGATATTTCAAACACTACAGATTGTGGTACATATTTTGTGCTGTTAAAAATATACTCTAAGGCCATTATTTTTCTGATATTACAACCCTATTTGATGAATATGAATCAGGGCCATTGCAAAATAAATTTTAAAGCAACTCGTGTGTTAAAGAACATAACAACACCTAAGTATGTGAAGTTTGAAAAGTAATCCGGGAATGAGAATTGAAATTTTATTAGAGGGTTTCATGCATTTTCTTTTCCTGTTTTAAGTACTCATTTTTTGTTTTGTTTTGCTATGAAACATCTCGTCTGTTATTTTTTTCGTTTAAAAAGTTTTATCATTCATTCATTTAAATAGTATAGTTTTTTTGGTTGGATTTATCACCATCTGCTTTATTTTAGATTAATTTGTGGTTAACAAAAATGGGAGCAGACCTGCTTTCTGCAGCAGCCACTGCAGTAATTACTGTCTGAATCTCTCAAGATTTCTTGGATGTGCTATAATTCTACAGCACTTGAGAGGAAAACGTCTATTGAAGTAGATATAGATACATACACACAATTGAAACTAGGATGTTTAAAGAGGGAGTACTGCTGAAAGAATGCATGTGTGCCCTGTGCTTGAAAAAATGACAGATAGCCAAAACAGGGTTTCTGGAACAATGCTCAGTGATATCCATTCACTGCATGATATTCTTTTCAGAACAAATTAAAGTGAAATTAAATTGGGTTCCTTTGGTTCAATTTTCTATTCCTTCTGAAACAAATGCACACCTGTAAGTTGTAAAAGAAGGTATACAAATATACAAGCAGAGAGAGAGATGGAGGGAACCTACGTGTGCATATACCCAGATGTGCACAAAATGCCTAATTAGACTAGTATTTGTTAGGAATTCTGGGAGTTATAGTCCCAAAACATCTGGAAGGAAATTTGTTCTATTTCTTACGTTTTATATCTTACCGACATTCAGTTGTTAGTGCAAATTCCAAAGGAGGCATATGCAGCACGTGACTTTGTTGCTTGAGTCAAGTAAATTATGGAAATGGTATTTTTTGTTGGCTATTTCTATTTCCCAAGAAAATAAACACTGGTTTAAGCATGCACGTAATGAGATATCAAACTTTTTTATTAATGACATTTTAATAATAAAATCCCAGTAATAAAACCTGATTTTAGCAATGAATATTGGACTTGGACTGTGAGTCATACGTATTTCCTTACTTGTTTATTTACTTATTTGTAAGATTTATAAACTGGCTGCCTCATTCCAAAGGCTATAGCTGATGAACAAAATAAAATACAGTCCAATACAGGAATAATAATACTATAAGAATACTACTGGATCTAACTCAAGTCCTGCCATGCTGCCTCACTGTGGTGGGGGGGGGGGGGTAGGGGTGGGAATGGGGGTGTTCCTGGGAGGGATGAGTGAAGGATGCCAAGAGTGTATGCCAAGAGCAAATACTCCCAAAAGGGTTGCTGAAGGCATGAAGATCATCTCACCTGCCCAGCCAAACAAGCGGGCACCTATATCAGACAGCAGTAATATAGGAAGATGCTGGAGGCATTCCTGTATTTTACGAAGAAAGCTGCATGGATAGACAATATAAAGTGATTGATGATACAGTGTTGGATGAGGCACCCCCCCCCCCCAGGTCAGATGTTCCTCAACATGCTCCTGAGGAAAAGCTGAGGATATTTTGGAGTACTAACAGGATTTATGATGCAGCTAGATTAAAGCCTTCTAGATGTCTAGTTGCTAAGGCTGCCATGTAGGAAAATAAAATCTGACGCTGCAAAGATAGAACGACAGTGGGAACGTGGAATGTAAGAAATATGAATATGGGAATGCTCAACAGAATGAAAGATGAAATGAATTGGCCATATATTGACATCTTAGGCATCAGCAAACTAAAATGGAGTGGAATGGGCACTTTCAATGTACAAGATCATACTATTTACAACTCAGGACAAAGAAGGAACAGCAGAAGGATATAGAGGAAGAAAAAAGCAAAGACAGTACTTTGGCACGATGCAATGGATGACTGAATAACATCAGATCAATTTTGCAGACAACCTTTTAATATGACAATTAACCAATTTATTTTTCCACCACGGATGCAGAAGAGGTGGACATAGTTTATGACCAAGTTCAGTCTGAAATAGACAGAACATGCAAGCAAGATGTGCTGCTCGTGCTTGTTGATTGGAATGCCAAAGTTGGAAACAGTAAGAAGGAAAACATAGTTGGATCATATGACCTAGAAAGCAAAAGTGAAACTAATTAGTTTCTGCTAATCCAATGATTTCTTCATTGCTTTCAAACCAAAGGCACCTGTATACGTGGACCTAACCAGATGGGAGTAGATGGAAATCAATTTTACTATATTACTGGTTCAAAGCAGTGGAAATGCTCAGATGTAGCAGCAAAGATGTGGTGAGGGACCGACTGCTCATGTACAAGCTCCAAGTCAAGCTAAAGTGGAAGAACAAAGCCAATGAGTTTCTACAATATGATCTTGAGCATATACCCATGTGAAGAACCACAGGTAACCCTGGAGAAACTATATGATGGCAGTTACAAAAACATGTTTTAAGCCTGGGAAACAAAGAAATATTAGAAAGAGACTCAAATTGACTTCATCTTATCTCCCCAGCATATAAGAGGGAGGAAAGGAAAAACACAGTCAGGGTTTCAAGGTTCATTTGGATTGAGATGGGTGGCTATAGAAACTGCATAAATAAATAAACAAACAAATAAATAAATAATTTTCTGTTATTATAGGTTATATCAATAGAGTTCCGGCATTCTTGTAGAGAATGGTAAAGTCTGTTTCCTGACTTGTTTCCTATCTTGAAAGGCTGATACCACACCATTCTCAATTCCAGGAATTGCTTTGAGGTCTTGAATTTCATTGATAGAGAACCAGAGGAACTGCGGAATGAAATTAAATAAATTATCAAGGATGAATGTGAAAAAAGACTGGCAAAGACTGAGAAACAGAAGAAAAGAAACTGAATATCAAAGCAAACCACGGAAATTGCCAAGAAAAGGAAAGAAGAGATCAAACAAAGATGGAAGGATCTACTGAAATTCTATATAGTGGAAATGTCAACATCCAAGATATCTTAGAAGGTATTCCCTATTTACAAAAACCTCTAGTCCTAGAAGATGAAGTTAGATTGGCACTCTGGTCATTATCAAGTCAGAAGGCTATAGTATTAATAGAAAGATATCTACAGAAATATATCAAGCAAGAGAAGAAGAATCAATAAAGATATGCCAGCAAATCTGGAGAATGAAACAGTGGCCAACAGATTGGAAGAGGCCAGTCTACATACTAATAGCAAAGAAAGAAGATTTAACAGAATGTGCAAACTATTGTACAATATCCTTCATTTCACATGCTGGGAAAATAATGCTTGGATCATCCAACACAGATGAGAGCCCTACATGAAAAGAGAGATACCAGGTGTTCCAGCTGGTTTTAGAAGAGAGTGAGGAACAAGAAACATTATTGCTGATGCACACTGCATAATTGAGAAAGCAAAATACCAAAAAGAAATCCATATACGCTTCATTGATTATAGAAAGCTCTTTAATTGTGTTGATTCTGTCAAGCTGTGGAACGTGCTTAGGAAAATGGGAATCCCAAACATCTCTTTGTCTTCATGAAGAATGACTGTACAGGATAGGAAGCCACAGTCTGAACCAAAGATGGTGAAACAGACTGGCTCCAGGTCAGCAAAGGAGTGAGACAAGGCTATATACGCTCTCCTTATTTAATCAACCTATATACTGAATATATATTGAGGGAAACTGGATTGGAATAAGATGAGTGTGGTTTTAAAGTTGGAAGAAGAAGCATAGTAACCTGTGCTATGCTGATAACACTACTCTGATAGCTGAAAATACAAATGATCTAGAAGCTCTAGTAATGAAAGTCAAGGGGTACAGTGGAAAAAATGGGATAAGATTAAACACAAAGAAGACCAAACTAATGACAAGCGGTATAGCAACCAGCCCTAGAACTGACAATGAAGATATTGAAGTGGTAGATAGCTTCTGCCTTTTAGGAGTACTATCCACAGTAAAGAAACCAGCAGTCAAGATATATGCTGCAGACTAACACTTGGGAGAGTAGCAATGAAGGCCGTGGAAAAGATATTCAGATGCCATGACTTATCTATGCATACAAAGGTAAGAATCATGCAGGCAATGGTTTTTCCCTATGACACTTTATGGAAGTGAAAGCTGAATTTCAATAAGCAGGATAGAAAGAATATTCATGCTTTTGGTGTTGGAGAAGACTCCTAACAATACCATAAACAGCCAAGAAACAAATACTGTAGAACAAATTAATCAAGAATTTTCACCCAAATCACAAATGACCAGGTTCAGATTATCATATTTTGGACACATTATGCGAAGACCTAGCTCTCTTGAGAAGTCTATAATATTGGGAAGGGTGGAAGGAAAAAGAAGAAAAGGATGACCAGCAGCAGGGTGGATGGGCTTGATTACAGCACCAATAGTTGCCCTGTTGGAAGACTTGAAGGGCAAGATTGGGAAGAGATAATCCTAGAGAAGGTTGATCTCTGGTTCAACACAACTTGAGGGCACATAATCAGTTAAAATACTGAACAAAATTCACATGGTAATAATAATAACAATATCTTTATTGGTGCAGTTCTTACTCCAGGCACTGATCTCCAAAGGCTTTCCAGAAGAGTCACGTCTGAAACATTTTCCACGTATGCAGACAGAGAATTTCCACTCCATTCTTCACTGACCTCTTTGTGATCACAGTTTTTCTTTAGTATACTGAGAGCTTGTTTGGTCAGAAACAGTCATGACGGTGGTATTTTGCAAGTGGAATTGGCAACAAAAATAATTTGTTCCATTTTAATCTGTCTTGATTTAATTTGTTTGTTTCCTCTGAAGAGTCAGACAGAAGATAGATCAGTTAGGCAAATGTGACTCTTCATTTCATAATTGTTCCAGATACTGTAATTTTTATTTTAAAACCTAAAGAACTGCTGAGGGTGTACGTGCAGTTCCAGAGGTAACACTATTGTAACTTATGGCAAAAGCTCAGATAATAAATGATAGAATGCATTTTACCTACTTTTCTCACAATTACAGCTTTGGGACTTGGAGAGCAACTGGGTTCCATTTAAATTCACTATATATGCTAACATGCCCACATCAATCAGTAAATATTTTTACAAACTGCACACTGGTTCTTCATCAGTGAAGAGGGTTACTGTGCAGATTCCACTTAATTGCAGTAAGCTATGGAGGTGAAAGAGGGGAGAAGAGAGAGCTGCTGTCTGCCTATTAGTTAATAAGCTAGGTTCAAGGTCTTGTTGTTGGCATAGAAGTATCTGAACAACTTGGAAACAGACTATGATCACCTTTTCCAACATACTGTATATGCATACAGTTACATAGATAATCAGAGGAGGCCTTGTTTATTGAATTAGAATCTGCAAGTTGTTGTTTGGTATTATTCAAATATGGGCCTTCTCTAATCTGGCACCCTCCTTCTTGATTGCCTTGATATTTAGGGATTACCACTTGTGATGTTTAGTTATCTTTTAAAGATCCACCTCTTCTCTCAGGTTTTCCATTTGGAGCATGTTGAATGTATGATGCTTTTGTTCCTCTTCATTTGGGAGGTTTTCAGTGTCTTTCATGCTTGGGTATTATGATTTTTCTATTTTGTAACATAATTCAAGGGGCAAGGCCTTTTTTTTTTTTTTTTTTATAAAGGCAGTGGTTATATCAATTGAATGAAGAAATGAACTCAACTTCCAATGTGCTTTAAAATTAACTCAAGCTTTACTCCTGGGGAGTTAATGGACACAGCCATGTAGTTGTCTTCACAACAATACTCAAGTGTTTTGTCACTGCTGCCTTCTTGGATGTTTTTTGACTTCCCTGGCTAGTCTAAAGTCTTACTACTCCCTGGAGGTCTTCCATCCAAGCATTAACCAGGCACAACTGTGCTTAGCTTCAAAGCCTATGCAAGATCAACTAGATGCTTTCACCTACCAGTGTCTATAGTTTGAAATTAGCCCCTTACATGTTGAAATAAATCAGATATTGATATGACTTCATGATCTCTGTCCTAGAATAAATGATCAGGCAAAAAGAGGCTGATCTCAGAAGAAAGCATGCTCAACTCAGCAGCCTCTTGTTGCCTGGAGACTTTCAGATCTATGCTCTATTACTTCTTAGTGTTTAATCCACCCATGCTTCTCCATGAGGAGACAGTGGGAGGGAGCCTGCCTCAAGTATCATCTTATACAGAAAGTGGTGCTGTCAGGACAAGACTTTGGGGCAGACAAGACCCTGTTCAGCTGCATGATCTGGAGGCTCTAAATAGAGCATGGCTGACTTATCACATTTCCATCTAAAGGGAGGGCAGAACCCCATGAAACCATGAAACCAGCATCTAAAACTACCTAATAACATAATTGTCTATAAACACCATGTGTACTACAGATCAAAGCTAAGCATAAATGCCACAAAATTTTTGAAGAGTGAGATAGGGCAGACAATTCCTCCAAAATCTTCAAGAGAGGGAGAACTCTAAGAACTTCTCAAAGTCAAGACCCCCCCCCCCAAAAAAAAACTGCTAATGAAAAAGCTTAATAGGAAGAGTTTCCTCATGATGCCTTCTATCAGGATTTAATTCTGGGAAGAAGGAGGCTGTATAATTGAAGGGAAGGGAGTGTGTGTGTGCTTGTAAGTATGTGTGCCCTGGGAAGTCCACTCTGAGTGATGGGACTAGAAAGAAGGAAAGAGATATTAGAATGGAGTAATTATCAACATTCTGAGTCACTGTCCAACTACTTCTCCCACAGGGATACACTGGGGGATTACTCTTTCAAATGCTTTTTCTATATAGTCCCACATTGGTTCTAACCCATTTTTGAACATGAACTCTCAGCTTCTTCCACTCTACAAATTTGGTCTTGATCTGTCCAATTTTCAGAGTGATCCTGCTGGTGGACAGAGAGACAGAAGGATGAGCAGAAAACTATGAGCCTCTTTTCATAGTTTCCATTGAACTGGAAATTAAAAAACAACAACAAACAGTAAGTTCACACACATGACTTGAACCCACAGGGGCATCTGGGGAGTGTGTGTCAAAAAAGTGAAGTTGGTGACTGCGACCATGTGAAGTGCATCTGATGTATCTAAAAAGGGTTGGGGCTTCACAGGCCTTCTTGACTTTTTTGATCCCTCCTCGTGGATACCCCTGAGAATATCACATTTCACCCAGGAGAATTTCTCTGAAGGAAAGAAATAAGGTCCAAGACAAATTCTATTCCTGGTAAATGGAAGGAAAACAGGTAAAAACAAAATGCCTGACGCTGTTCCATGTCCCAGCAACTGAACGTCCCTTTCTTCCAGAGAAGCCTATGGAGAATTTATTTTCTATAAACCTGAGAAGCTGGATGTAAACCCTTAATAGATGCACTGTATCTTGACGGGAGGGAAGTATATGAATGGAGAGCAGACTCAGGTCTGCAATGCTTGCAGATTGTAGCATCTCTCTATCAGACGTCTCTCCCTCCACCTCTCTGCTTCTTTGCTGCAAAGTAGGGCTTTTCATGGCCTGCCAGTGTGACCATGGCAACGGTCTGGTATGGCAACCTCAGTGTAAAAGCAGGCAAGCAGGAGGGAGGGGAAGGATTGCTGGGCGGGGGGGGGAGAACAGGACAGAGAACCGAGAACCGCTTGTCACACTCTGCCGCCTAGACAGACAGATTCACCAAGGGAACATGACAGGGATACTGCCTGGAAGTTACATGGCTATATTTGGTTGCCTTTAAATGGTTGTTCTGCATAACACGTTTAACTCAATTACTTTTAACCTGTTTTCTGGATTCGCGTACATGGAATCAGAAACTAATCACAAGGGCTGGGCTTGCACATCGGTGTAAAACCCACAAAAAACCTTTAATGATCATTTAAAACTAGCCAACCTTCGAATGTTGCATGAATGCAACTACTATCTTTTGATCTAATTAAGCAAACTGTGCAAACACAGCCTATGTGTCCCTAGAAGTGAATACCTAATGGGGCTGGGAGGAGGGTGGGGTAACAATCTATCACCCTCCCAATATTTTGAATTTTCAACTTCAGTCACAGGCAATGCCAAAAGAGTGTGGGTCAAAAGCATCTTGACGGCACCAGGTGATTTTGTCTAAGTGTGCAGAACCATTTGTGTGTTGATCAAGAAATGGTGCATCTACTGTAAATCTGAGTACATCTGTCTGATGTGTACATGCTGAAGCCTTGCACCTGTTTTGTGTGCTTACAGTGTGCCAGTATACACTCAGGACCGAGAAAGGCCTTTCACTTGTGTTTTTAGCATTCCATAAACTCATAAACCTGCATGGATTTTAATTAGGTTTTTCCCAATGGGAGTTCATCATGATTCAGAGAGTGCTTTCCTAAAGATTCCCAACTTTTGGAATGGTGGCTCTAGGGTAGTGTTTCTTAAAGTGTGGTCCCAGGACCTGTGGGGGTCCCCCAAAACCCACTCAGGGGTCTGCAAAATCAAATTTATTTGCCAGCCTATCTTGAAAAATAATACATTATTAAAATCCCATCAAGCAATCACAAGAAGTGGTAGTGGCAGTGAATACATCAATTTTAATTTTTAATAGGGTAAATATCAATAAATATAACCTATGCAAACAAAAGCTCTTTTGGGGTCCTCCATAATTGTTAAAAGTGGGAAGGGGTCCTGAAAGAAAAAAGTTTAAGAAACACTGCTCTAGGAGGAATGTAACCAAAAGAGGGGAGCTGAAAATCCTCATGCAGAAAACAGCATATAGGATGTTAATGTGGTGTGTTTTCATGCCTGGATTTGTGGGAACATATCTATATGATCACCCAAAAACTATGTGAAGACCAAGGTTCAGTTTTATCTGAGAATTACTGGCATTGGCTATGATTTATATCAACTGAACATTATAAGGGGGGTTATTTTATTGCAGGCAAGACGAAATTCTGTGTCATTATTTAGGACAGGGTTTTTCAACCTGTGCTGTGCAAACCCCAGGGTTCCATGAAAACTTAATGGGGTTTTGTGATTGATTCAGGGACTAAAGAAAAAAAATCCTTGAATGCAGTCACTTTCTATCACAAGAGATTTGCCTTTCGATCGGGGGTTCTGGATTTGGTTTTGTTTTTTACCTAACAAGTCCTGCAGCCTGAAAACGTTTGAAAACCCCTGATTTGTACTAAACTGATTCACTAGGGAGTATGGTCCAGTGGCAATTACTTCGAAGTACAGTACAAATAGGATTGTACTATAAGTGTGTGGTCTTGAATGGACAGGCAGGAAGGGAACGCATAAATTACTTCTAAATAAACGTAGTTAGGACTGCCGTTTTTTTAATGGGGAGGTTGTAAAAATACTGTTATTTGCCATAAAACTGCAGAATATGGTAGCATGCAAAATTGAATGAAAAGTACCACCTGAATATGTGTTATTGACTATTGCTAAGTAAACATAACACACTGATTGATTTGTATAAAATGCAATTTGAATGAAGACTTGGTAGTTATCTTGCACAACACAATAAATATGGTTACTCTTAACTTTGGTGAGTCTTTCTTTTGGCTTAGTGCAGTATTTCTCAATCTCAGCAACTTTCAGATGTGTGGATTTCAACTCCCAGAATTCCCCAGCCAGATGCTGGCTGGGGAATTCTGGGAGTTGAAGTCCACACATCTGAAAGTTGCTGAGATTGAGAAACACTGATCCAGCGTAATAAAAAGAGTAAAAAAGTACTGCCAGTCAAAATCCTTTTTTGACAGAAATAGTGGAAAAGCTGTAATGCACTAAATGGTGACAGAGCTAGCTTCCTTCAGCTGGCAGACTGGCTATCTTTCCTGTCTTGAGACAATCTTCTTTGCAGCGTAAGATTAATGCTTTGTCATGGAGCGCTGGTCCTGCTTTTTAAACAGAGACCTAGTACTATTTCTAAAAAGCACTAAACACTGTGATTATAAGATGCCCACGTAAGTCCTGACAAGCGCATTGGAAAGCACCACCAGGCATTAAGTGGGCAGAAGCCTTTGTGGAAATTGGTGTCTGGTTTCTCCTCCCACCTAAGTCAGATTGTCCTGGAAGACACTTCCCAGTGACCTGAAGGCAGGGGAGGAAGCTCGCCGAAGCCTAAAGCGGCTGACAGGAGCAGGGCAGATCCAATCCCTTACCACATTGCCCGTGAAATATGCTAGATTGGTGTTTTTCAGCCTTGGCAACTTTCAGATGTGTGGACTCCAACTCCCAGAATTCCCCAGCCAGCATGCTGGCTGGGGAATTCTGGGAGCTGAAGTCCACACATCTGAAAGTTACCAAGATTGAGAAACACTGGTTTAGTGTGTTCTGTGAGCCTAGTCTGTTTACAGTCAAAGTATTTTGTGATCCCAGAAAATTGGTTAATTCAGCAACCAAATTAAGTGTGCTGTGACAATCCAGAGATTGAAACAGAAGAGTATAAAGTAGGTGCCAGCTTATGGAAGCCCTTTCAAGCTTCCTTTCTTCAAATTCTCTCCCCTGGTTACCTATTAAATGTATGGGAGCCCTGTTCTCTTTTGTATATAGCTACCTTATTGGATGCTTATGTGCATATAAGGTATAATCAAAGTTTTAGAAATAGTTACTTGTGTACATATATAATTTCATAAATCTAGCACCCACTAGCAAACAGTGGTACTGTTAAGAGCTGAAAGGGCTCAGAATAAAATGCATTCCGGGGGACCTCCAGAGGAAGAAATGGTGGACTGACGATAGCTCTGTGAAAAGCAGAGCCAATAACCATGGCAAAGAACAAAGAGCTGGTGAGTAGACCGGCTCTTCGAATCTCTCCGGACAGATGGGAGATTGCCCACAAGTGCTCCAGACAGTTGCTTCTCATGAGGAGACTGCAAGACAATGGTGTCTGGAGGGTTTTGAGCATTGGGAGACGGGGGAATAGCCATCTTGCTTAAACCACAGTCAGTGCCTTTAAAAGGTCACTAAGTTTGCATACTTCCTTTTCTAATCACATTTGAAAATTGCTTATTAACTACTTTTCAGCTATTAGAAACCTTTGGATCAACAGGTCTGAAAACACCAGGTGAGTCTGCCTTCAATCCTTAATGAAAGAAAATTCTAAGTACAAGCTGAACTTAAAATTTTTGAAATAAACAGCAAAAAGCTAATTAAGACTTTGATTTTAGAAAGTTATAAATGGATTAAGGGTCCAGATAAATTTGAAATAAGATTCTTTTGGAATTAATTTTAAAGAATCCTTCTCTTGGGAAAGTCTTTTATATTTGTTTTGAATATAAAAGAGATAAACAATTTTAAAAATTGAACACTAGAGGGAATTAAAGATTTTAATTAAAGGAAAGTACATAAACCTCATTAACAGCTACAGAATGACTCAAAATATTATAACATTGGAAATAGTGAAAGATACTTTTGAAAATGGAATCAGAAGTTAATATCAACAATAGCAATAGCAATGTTTGCTTTTATGGATAGACTGTGTCCAAAACATGTTTTGCAAGAAATAGCAGAAGAGGAACAAGTTTTATCTAACAAGACAGAGATGGCATTGAAAGTGGATCTACAAATGACAGGCTACAAGAATAGCATGGAAAAAGATGTTTAATTGGACATACAAAAGAAACCAGTTGATGTTTAAAAATCAAAAGGGAATTACAAATAATAAACCAAGAGAGTGACCTGGATAATTCTTTTATATTGGATTTACAAAAGAAGTTTGTTAAAGCTTGGATGAATCTTGTGAGAAGGGAAAAAAAGAAATGAAAAGAAATCAATTTCTATGACATTACTTGAATGGACCAAAGATTAAGATTGTTAGAAGTAAAAGAAAGGAATAAAAAGTTGGCTTATTTGATCAAGGTTAAAATAGATGGGCTCCAAGTTCACCGCAGACGGAGACTGCAGACATGAAATTAAAAGACACTTGCTCCTTGGGAGGAAAGCTATGGCAAACCTAGATAGCATATTAAAAAGCAGAGACATCACCTTGCCGACAAAGATCCACATAGTCAAAGCTATGGTTTTTCCAGTAGTAATGTATGGCTGTGAGAGCTGGACCATAAAGAAGGCTGAGCGCCAAAGAATTGATGCCTTTGAACTGTGGTGCTGGAGAAGACTCTTAAGAGTCCCCTGGACTGCTAGGAGATCAAACCAGTCAATCTTAAAGGAAATCAACCCTGATTGCTCATTGGAAGGATTGATTATGAAGTTCAAGCTCAGATACTTTGGTCACCTAATGTGAAGAGAGGACTCTTTGGAAAAGACCCTGATGCTGGGAAAGATTGAAGGCAAAAGGAGAAGAGGACGGCAGAGGATGAGATGGTTAGATAGCATCACTGAAGCAATGAGCATGAAACTGAGCAAACTCAGGGAGGCAGTGAAGGACAGGAAGGCCTGGCGCGATATGGTTCATGGGGTCACGAAGAGTCGGACACGACTTAACGACTGAACAACAACAACAACAAAAATAGATATGTTGTTAATTTCTGGCAACCCTTAATGGACTTTTGCTGACACTAGTACTAAAATGATGATGCTTTATGGATTTGTTTATAGATAAGAGATGGGATATGGGAAGGAGAGATTATTGGTGGTAAATTAAGAGGAGGTGAAAAGTTCCTACAATTCTTTATACTTGTGATGAAGGTTGGAAGTCACTTCTTTATATATTTCTTTTTTTTTTCCTTCACTATATTCTTTCTTTCCTTTTTCTCCTTTTTTTCTATTATGTTTTTTTTCCTTTGCACTTTTTATTCTTTCCTTCTACTCTTCTTTCTTTCTTGTAGTTTGTATTAGTTTTCACTATTGCAATTGTAATTTTTAATAAAATTATTTTTAAAAAAAGAATAATATGCATTCCAGGAACCCCCAGATCTCTTGTCCTAGTTTACCCCCACCCCCCACCCCCATTCTGCCTGCCTGCCCAGTTTCTCCTCTTGTTCTTCCTGACATCAATTTCCATGACCCTGGACTGCAACTGTCATAACTTTTCTGGAGCCCCACCCCACCTCAGAATTTAGGGGCCTGGACTTGTTCTTTGCTGTTTACTTTTTGCAACACCACAAAGTGTTCTACATGCCCACAAAGTATGTTCTACAATATATTTTTGCTGAGCATCTCAGTTCTTGGATATTTCACCTGGAAGCATCTCATTTGTTCATCATCTTCAAAACATAAATTTGTAGTGGGAACACTATGTCAGAACCTGCATCACCCATCTGTTGTTGTTTGCCATTGTATTGCAGTCGTTGGGAGTTAGAGTGAATTGGTTCTGCCACTAGTAACTAAAGGGGGGGGGGGTTCTGTTAATGGTTGTAATGGGAGCTGGGAAGCAGCTTAACCATATATGGGCAATTTTGCCTGGCTTGATTGCCGGCAAGGCAGCTGGGGCCCAAAGAGCCAGGAAGAGGCTCCGGGAGGAGGAGGGAGGAAGGAAAAAGGTCACCACCCGGTGGAGAAGACTCAAGACGCCAGGCAATCAAGGGAGGGGGGATAAATAGAGGGAAGTTTAACCAAGGCTTTAGTTTTAGTAATGTTCTGTTTACAAGCTACCTGTACCACTCAATAAAGAGTATTTTTCTGACCAAGCCTGGTTGCATGAGAATACTTCGGAATTGGGAGTCAGACGGGGAGGACTTGACACACTATTGGGGATCAGATTACAATGTATTTTGGTCTTAATTCTCTCCCAAAATGTTCTACTTTGAAACCAAACTTCAATTCCTCACTTGATTACAGGTCCACATTGTTACAAGACATTCTTTCTCAATTTGGACATAACTGCATTTCTGAATCCATGAGGTGGGTTCACCATGATCTTAAAGCAATGTTCTACCTATTCCAGTTGCTAATGTCAACACTCACAATATTCTAGATAACTACACAGAATGTCAGTTCTGGAGCTTCAGTTAAAAGCTACTGATACTTTTGAAAAAATTTTCTCAATTATGCACCAATTGTCCAATAGTACCTTTTCTGAATAGTTTAGTTAAAGAATACAGGACCTCTGGGAATGTTAATACAAATCTTCTAAGGTACTGCACCATGCTTCAAATTTTTCTTAGCTCATTTATTTTAATGGAATTTGTGAAATAGCTTCTATTCTCTGTATCTAGGCTTACTCCATATTCATTTATGTGATGGCCCAGGTAGGCGAGCTGTGTCAAAAAGAGGAGGCATGTGTTCTTCTTCAGATTTAGATCTATGACTTTTATAAGTACAAGACCTTTAGACAGTCTCTGGCCATGTACATTGTCAATAAGTTCAAGAAGTCTCCATGAACAAAATGCCATTTTGATGTTGTAGGAGTGCATTTCCCTTTGGAAGAACATTGTCAGTAAGTTCATAAACCAAGAAGTCTCCATGAACAAAATGCCATTTTGATGTTGTAGGAGTGCATTTCCCTTTGGAAGAACATTGTCAGTAAGTTCATAAACCAAGAAGTCTCCATGAACAAAATGCCATTTTGATGTTGTAGGAGTGCATTTCCCTTTGGAAGAACATTGTCAGTAAGTTCATAAACCAAGAAGTCTCCATGAACAAAATGCCATTTTGATGTTGTAGGAGTGCATTTCCCTTTGGAAGAACATTGTCAGTAAGTTCATAAACCAAGAAGTCTCCATGAACAAAATGCCATTTTGATGTTGTAGGAGTGCATTTCCCTTTGGAAGAACATTGTCAGTAAGTTCATAAACCAAGAAGTCTCCATGAACAAAATGCCATTTTGATGTTGTAGGAGTGCATTTCCCTTTGGAAGAACATTGTCAGTAAGTTCATAAACCAAGAAGTCTCCATGAACAAAATGCCATTTTGATGTTGTAGGAGTGCATTTCCCTTTGGAAGAACATTGTCAGTAAGTTCATAAACCAAGAAGTCTCCATGAACAAAATGCCATTTTGATGTTGTAGGAGTGCATTTCCCTTTGGAAGAACATTGTCAGTAAGTTCATAAACCAAGAAGTCTCCATGAACAAAATGCCATTTTGATGTTGTAGGAGTGCATTTCCCTTTGGAAGAACATTGTCAGTAAGTTCATAAACCAAGAAGTCTCCATGAACAAAATGCCATTTTGATGTTGTAGGAGTGCATTTCCCTTTGGAAGAACATTGTCAGTAAGTTCATAAACCAAGAAGTCTCCATGAACAAAATGCCATTTTGATGTTGTAGGAGTGCATTTCCCTTTGGAAGAACATTGTCAGTAAGTTCATAAACCAAGAAGTCTCCATGAACAAAATGCCATTTTGATGTTGTAGGAGTGCATTTCCCTTTGGAAGAACATTGTCAGTAAGTTCATAAACCAAGAAGTCTCCATGAACAAAATGCCATTTTGATGTTGTAGGAGTGCATTTCCCTTTGGAAGAACATTGTCAGTAAGTTCATAAACCAAGAAGTCTCCATGAACAAAATGCCATTTTGATGTTGTAGGAGTGCATTTCCCTTTGGAAGAACATTGTCAGTAAGTTCATAAACCAAGAAGTCTCCATGAACAAAATGCCATTTTGATGTTGTAGGAGTGCATTTCCCTTTGGAAGAACATTGTCAGTAAGTTCATAAACCAAGAAGTCTCCATGAACAAAATGCCATTTTGATGTTGTAGGAGTGCATTTCCCTTTGGAAGAACATTGTCAGTAAGTTCATAAACCAAGAAGTCTCCATGAACAAAATGCCATTTTGATGTTGTAGGAGTGCATTTCCCTTTGGAAGAACATTGTCAGTAAGTTCATAAACCAAGAAGTCTCCATGAACAAAATGCCATTTTGATGTTGTAGGAGTGCATTTCCCTTTGGAAGAACATTGTCAGTAAGTTCATAAACCAAGAAGTCTCCATGAACAAAATGCCATTTTGATGTTGTAGGAGTGCATTTCCCTTTGGAAGAACATTGTCAGTAAGTTCATAAACCAAGAAGTCTCCATGAACAAAATGCCATTTTGATGTTGTAGGAGTGCATTTCCCTTTGGAAGAACATTGTCAGTAAGTTCATAAACCAAGAAGTCTCCATGAACAAAATGCCATTTTGATGTTGTAGGAGTGCATTTCCCTTTGGAAGAACATTGTCAGTAAGTTCATAAACCAAGAAGTCTCCATGAACAAAATGCCATTTTGATGTTGTAGGAGTGCATTTCCCTTTGGAAGAACATTGTCAGTAAGTTCATAAACCAAGAAGTCTCCATGAACAAAATGCCATTTTGATGTTGTAGGAGTGCATTTCCCTTTGGAAGAACATTGTCAGTAAGTTCATAAACCAAGAAGTCTCCATGAACAAAATGCCATTTTGATGTTGTAGGAGTGCATTTCCCTTTGGAAGAACATTGTCAGTAAGTTCATAAACCAAGAAGTCTCCATGAACAAAATGCCATTTTGATGTTGTAGGAGTGCATTTCCCTTTGGAAGAACATTGTCAGTAAGTTCATAAACCAAGAAGTCTCCATGAACAAAATGCCATTTTGATGTTGTAGGAGTGCATTTCCCTTTGGAAGAACATTGTCAGTAAGTTCATAAACCAAGAAGTCTCCATGAACAAAATGCCATTTTGATGTTGTAGGAGTGCATTTCCCTTTGGAAGAACATTGTCAGTAAGTTCATAAACCAAGAAGTCTCCATGAACAAAATGCCATTTTGATGTTGTAGGAGTGCATTTCCCTTTGGAAGAACATTGTCAGTAAGTTCATAAACCAAGAAGTCTCCATGAACAAAATGCCATTTTGATGTTGTAGGAGTGCATTTCCCTTTGGAAGAACATTGTCAGTAAGTTCATAAACCAAGAAGTCTCCATGAACAAAATGCCATTTTGATGTTGTAGGAGTGCATTTCCCTTTGGAAGAACATTGTCAGTAAGTTCATAAACCAAGAAGTCTCCATGAACAAAATGCCATTTTGATGTTGTAGGAGTGCATTTCCCTTTGGAAGAACATTGTCAGTAAGTTCATAAACCAAGAAGTCTCCATGAACAAAATGCCATTTTGATGTTGTAGGAGTGCATTTCCCTTTGGAAGAACATTGTCAGTAAGTTCATAAACCAAGAAGTCTCCATGAACAAAATGCCATTTTGATGTTGTAGGAGTGCATTTCCCTTTGGAAGAACATTGTCAGTAAGTTCATAAACCAAGAAGTCTCCATGAACAAAATGCCATTTTGATGTTGTAGGAGTGCATTTCCCTTTGGAAGAACATTGTCAGTAAGTTCATAAACCAAGAAGTCTCCATGAACAAAATGCCATTTTGATGTTGTAGGAGTGCATTTCCCTTTGGAAGAACATTGTCAGTAAGTTCATAAACCAAGAAGTCTCCATGAACAAAATGCCATTTTGATGTTGTAGGAGTGCATTTCCCTTTGGAAGAACATTGTCAGTAAGTTCATAAACCAAGAAGTCTCCATGAACAAAATGCCATTTTGATGTTGTAGGAGTGCATTTCCCTTTGGAAGAACATTGTCAGTAAGTTCATAAACCAAGAAGTCTCCATGAACAAAATGCCATTTTGATGTTGTAGGAGTGCATTTCCCTTTGGAAGAACATTGTCAGTAAGTTCATAAACCAAGAAGTCTCCATGAACAAAATGCCATTTTGATGTTGTAGGAGTGCATTTCCCTTTGGAAGAACATTGTCAGTAAGTTCATAAACCAAGAAGTCTCCATGAACAAAATGCCATTTTGATGTTGTAGGAGTGCATTTCCCTTTGGAAGAACATTGTCAGTAAGTTCATAAACCAAGAAGTCTCCATGAACAAAATGCCATTTTGATGTTGTAGGAGTGCATTTCCCTTTGGAAGAACATTGTCAGTAAGTTCATAAACCAAGAAGTCTCCATGAACAAAATGCCATTTTGATGTTGTAGGAGTGCATTTCCCTTTGGAAGAACATTGTCAGTAAGTTCATAAACCAAGAAGTCTCCATGAACAAAATGCCATTTTGATGTTGTAGGAGTGCATTTCCCTTTGGAAGAACATTGTCAGTAAGTTCATAAACCAAGAAGTCTCCATGAACAAAATGCCATTTTGATGTTGTAGGAGTGCATTTCCCTTTGGAAGAACATTGTCAGTAAGTTCATAAACCAAGAAGTCTCCATGAACAAAATGCCATTTTGATGTTGTAGGAGTGCATTTCCCTTTGGAAGAACATTGTCAGTAAGTTCATAAACCAAGAAGTCTCCATGAACAAAATGCCATTTTGATGTTGTAGGAGTGCATTTCCCTTTGGAAGAACATTGTCAGTAAGTTCATAAACCAAGAAGTCTCCATGAACAAAATGCCATTTTGATGTTGTAGGAGTGCATTTCCCTTTGGAAGAACATTGTCAGTAAGTTCATAAACCAAGAAGTCTCCATGAACAAAATGCCATTTTGATGTTGTAGGAGTGCATTTCCCTTTGGAAGAACATTGTCAGTAAGTTCATAAACCAAGAAGTCTCCATGAACAAAATGCCATTTTGATGTTGTAGGAGTGCATTTCCCTTTGGAAGAACATTGTCAGTAAGTTCATAAACCAAGAAGTCTCCATGAACAAAATGCCATTTTGATGTTGTAGGAGTGCATTTCCCTTTGGAAGAACATTGTCAGTAAGTTCATAAACCAAGAAGTCTCCATGAACAAAATGCCATTTTGATGTTGTAGGAGTGCATTTCCCTTTGGAAGAACATTGTCAGTAAGTTCATAAACCAAGAAGTCTCCATGAACAAAATGCCATTTTGATGTTGTAGGAGTGCATTTCCCTTTGGAAGAACATTGTCAGTAAGTTCATAAACCAAGAAGTCTCCATGAACAAAATGCCATTTTGATGTTGTAGGAGGCATTTCCCTTTGGAAGAACTCAGGCGGAATCCTCAAACCTGCTCTTTTAAATACAAATCTATGAAATGATGGAACAAACATTGTTAATTTGGATCTGCCCAAGTCCACAGGCATTATCAAGCAGTGACAATATTTGAGCACCTGCAAGTTGTAGAACAGTGTTTCTCAAACTTGGCAACTTTGAGATGTGTGGACTTCAACTCCCAGAATTCCCCAGCCAGCCAAGGTTCACTTCAGTACTTCTGCATTCTGGACTGAATAGGTTTTTTTCCTTCTAGATCAATATTTCTCAGCCTTGGCAGCTTGAAGATGTGTGGACTTCAACTCCCAGAATTCCCCAGCCAACACAAAGGTGTGAAGTCCACACATCTCAAAGTTGCCAAGTTTGAGAAACACTGTTGTAGAAGAATGCCATTTATAGAAAGAATAATCAGCTTTGTTCAGTTACAGTATTTCAGGTCTGCACAACCTGAACTGTGTTCTGTGCCATGTTTTTCTTGTATAGGGGTGCCATTGGTGTACACCAGCCAATTGGTTCAGTGATTGTTTTAATCAACCCATATTAGACCATCCTCTTTAACATGCCTTTTATTTGGGGAAGTAGTTGGATTGATGTTCTTTGCTTATGGACTGCACAGGGCAAGCTCCTTTTTAAGGCTTATCTTTATTGAAAGAGTCTTTAAGGTCCCTATTTTCATGTAAGGTATTGTGAAGTGTTCTACATGGAGCACTAGGCCTATTGCAATAGATACAACAATAGGCCTAGAAGATTGTTTTCTTTGACCATGGAATAGATATACTTTTGTGTGTCTGTGTGCCTTTGAATCAGTGTTGACTCCTGGCAATTCCCTGGACTAGTCCCTGCCGTTTTCTTGGCAAGATTTTTGAAAGTGACTTGCCACTGCCTTCTTCTTAGGGCTGACTGGCCTAGGCTCAAATGTTCTGCCTACAGAGTACTGGCTGTAAAGTATCCTGGGCAACATAAAATCTTGCTGTCATACCTGCAACAGATGTTGGAGATAAAGCAAGCTCTGGAAGGTTTTGAAGACAGATTTTGAAATTATCATAATTCCTACATCAGTTTTAAAGCACACTGCAAGGCCACTGATTTGCAAAAACACTTCCTTCAACTTGGCAGATTTATCACAAAGTACAATTGTTCCTAGAAGAAGAACTCATTGGTATCAGCATATCTGCAACTTCTCTTAGTACAGTACTGAGTTTGACAGATAGCGGCACAACAACATCTGTTTTTACATTTCTGGCATGCAGCAATCCTGAATGATCATTGAGCAGATAGTTTCTTATATCAAATACATCTACAGCCCTTCAACGGTATTGGCACAGAATTTGTTTGATCATAGGGCAAAAAGTGTCTTTCCTGGCTGGTCTGGTGGTTGAGGCCTTTAGCCACTACCTTAATACCTCTTGATTTTGGACATGGACTTTGATTACAGTATCTGCATCACCCATTAGAAAATTAAATCTTCTTTCACACGCAACAGTCACCTTATGTGACTAAGGTGGGAGCAGATTTCTCAAGGTCAGAGGGAAACAGCTGCAAACCAGACTAGTCCATTACCAAAATAAGAGACAGATGGAAACCATCCCCTCTGTGCTAAATAGTGTGGTTTCCAGCCTGTTGCATTGCATGGATGGGAGAAAAAGGCATAAGAACTGAAAGCTTGCTTTCACTATAAATATGGCTTGCATACGATACATAGCAGTTAATTGAATTATTTTGTAAAGACTTCATTAGCTTTTACACAGAAAACCTTATCAGAAACTTTATGTCCCCAGATACCTTCTTCCAATCTAATGTTGACGATCTTGACCTCTCAGCAGATTTCCCAGACTTCTATGTCTTTTATGAAAACAAGTCCTCCCATGAGACAGGTTTTTTCTTAGCTTCAAAATATTCATCAGACTTTTCCAAGACCGGGTGGATAGCCTTACCTGTGGTAGTAGTAAAGGTGAAATATTTAAATATTTAAAATTGCTATTTCACTGTGCAACCTAGTACTGCCACCACTGATCATCGGCTGTTCAGGCTGACCTAGAAAGTACAGGGGATGGCTTGGTTTGAAACAACCTGACTGTCCCAAAGCAGAATTGTCTTGGAAGACAGTGCCCAGGGATCAGAGGAAGAGGCATGCCCACACTGACTTAAAATGGCCAGCGGGTTCCAGCTAGATCCTAGCTCAGTGTTTCTTTTCACCTTTAAACAGCCAACACGCCATGATAGTTTTACAGGAGTGCAATCTGATTCACCTCACTGACTGTTCAACTGGTGTCATGGTCAGGGCCCTTCCTAAGGGCTAGGACAGTGTTTCTCAACCTTGGCAACTTTAAGATCCATGCATCTTAAAATTGCCTAGGTTGAGAAACACTGTCCTAGCCCTTAGGAGGGGCCCTGACCATGACACCAGTTGCACAGTCAGTGAGGTGAATCAGATTGCACTCCTGGAAAACTACTATGGCGTGTTGGCTGTTTAAAGGCAAAAAGAAACTAACACTGGAATAGCTAAGGATGACTTCAAGCTGCTTCAGATGTGGGCTGGAAATGAGAGGAAGGCAACATCTTGAGGAGACTGGGGGGAAAAAAAAGGTTGCTGTGGTTAAGTGCAGTGGGGAAGGAGATTAAAGATACCCATGTGAGACTGTACCACATGTTGATATGCAATGGGTATAATCTGAAGCTGGATCACTCTGCAGGATATAATTTTTGAGCAATCTGATATATGCAGTTTAGTAAGCAGCTATATATTACAGCTTTGCATTTACATCTATTCTGTTTCTCTATAGTAGGATACATATAGCAGGGAAGGAAGTAAGTAAAATTTTGTTTCTGAGCAAGAAGTCAGGTTTGCCATCTTTGCTGTCCCCTCCAACCTGCCATTCTAATATTTAGAGCAAAGCTATTGCTCTGCTAAGCACAGCATCTTCTTCTGAATCTCCATCTGTTTGTTGTTTTCTGCCTCTTTAAACTGATGAGATTTTGGTTTCAAGAGGCCAGAAAGAGACAATTAACACCTTTGGAAGAGCTACTAGATGACAGAACAGGTTGGATCTCCCAGCAGCACCTGCTTGTCCTGGGGAGTCCCCTCTACTCGTGCTGTAGGAGAATTGAGCAACATCTGGAGGCAGTTGTGGCCATGGGGTGGAAGAAAGGGGAGGTTAAAACTCCCACCACCCAATGCCAGCAGGCAAAGGATGGAGGAGACAGACAAGGAAACAAACAACTCAAAAAGGTTTATCACTGCAGTTAGATCAGTAGAAGAGAAAGTAAAAAAAAAAAAGGGTGTGTGTGTGTCTGCATATATTTTACAAACAACCAGAGATGTTTAGACTGGAAGAGGCTTTAAGGTTACCCAGGGCTCATCTGAACAGCTGCTTTAATGTGCTTTCCTCCAGTTGGTGCACGGCACAAAAGTGGGATAACGTAATTTGCTCTGCCTTGACGGTCAAGCTCTAATCTGCCTCTAATCTGCTCTGATATGGGACCTCTTCCAGCTGCAGTTGAAAGGATATGTGGATGAGCCTTTTGTGGATTGTTCTGCTCAGTGCAGGAATCATAGCCTTCGTCCCTGAGAATTAACCAGCCAGCCTCTGCTTAACTATTTCCAAAGAAGGAAAACCCACTGATGAACAGAAATGTCTATTAAATCACTGTTCCAATGCAAGCTGACAAAGCATTAAGATTATTGGTTACATGGATCTTGCTTCTGCTGTGCAGATGGGGTATTATGAAAGTGGGGACATGCTGGTGGCGCCCCAGTGACGCTGAGAATTGCTGCCCCTTCTTCCCTCCTAATACATTGACAAATGCTCTTCCCTACCTACCATATGCTGGATCCCTTTACTCTGCTGGAGCCTTTCTGCTAAAAAAAATCAAACCTAATCGCCCTACAATTTGTCATCAGCAGCTCAAAAATAAATTTCAGCTGTTCTGGAGTATGAAGTGGCCACCGTGCACCACATGATGCTCTGGTGCTCATATGCAGCCATTTATATGCATGCATGGGGCAGAGAGAGAGCCAGTTTGGTGTAGTGGTTAAGGCACCAGGTTAGAAACTGGGAGGCTGTGAGTTCTAGTCTCACCTTAGGCATGAAGGCAGCTGGGTGACCTTGGGCCAGTCTCTCAACCCTAGGCAGGAGGCAGTGGCAAACCACTTCCGAAAAACCTTGTCGAGAAAACTGCAGGGACTAGTCCAGGCAGTCGCCAGGAGTCAAAAAGTGACTTGAAGGCACAAAACAAAACAAAATGGTGCAGAAAAGACACATCTACTTTTTCCTCCCCCCTCCCCGCATTAAATTTCTGAATGGTGCTAAATCCTATTGCAATGCATAAAGATTATCCCATCCTTTTTCTCCCCATTCTCACTGAGTATGATGGAAGAGAATTTGTTTTTAAAGTTTCTGGCAAAGGAGAAGAGAATGGCTGTGAACTTCTCATAGATACACAGCTCTTGCACTTGTCTAATAAGATGGCAAGGAGTGTGTGCATGTATGAATGCCCTGTCTTTCACTGTGCTATCCTTTCTCCAGCAGTCTGCAGTATCCGGGCTTCCAACATTTCAATTAAATCCCAAAGGAAATAATGAGGGAACTCCCATGTGGCATCTTCGGTCAAAGAAATGTTGGTAGCCCAGGACACTTCAGAATGATAGAAAGATGCATTAGAGAAAACATCAGCACTAGCATTCTCCATTTTTTTTTTTTTTTTTTTTGTCTGCGCTCAGTCATTACTGACCCTGCAGTGACTGCCTGGACGAATCCTTGCAGTTTTCAAGGCAATTGTTTTTTGGAAGTGGTTTGCCAGAGCCTCCTTCCTAGAGCAGAGCCCAGCTGGCGAGCGCAGGAGGCGGGATTTCCGTTGCTTCGCGCCCTTTTCGGGCGAGCGCGGTTTCGCGCTTACCAGCAACTGGTCCCGTCTCTCTGTGCAAGGCGCTGCCAGCATTTTTCCTCCCACCGGAGTGAGAGTCCCCATTTATCTACTCACGTGAGTTTTCGAGCTGTTGGGTTGACAGGAGCTGGGGAGGAAACAAGAGCTCACCTTGTTAACGGCGAAGGCTGGACTTGAACCGCCGAAGTGTCAGCCATTTCTGGCCGGCAACTTTCAGCGTCATTAAGCCACTGCGCCACCGCGTCCCCTTAGCATTCTCCATAACCTCCCACAAAAAAACTAAGTTTGAAAACACCACCATCGGAAGATTGAAAAGAAATATTCTCAAGCACCACAAGAAAAAGTAGGAGATGGGTCAAGGAGAAGGAGAATTCTGAGTTGTGCAATGCCAGCAAATCATGCAACAGACATTGAACGAGGCAACTGTAACCAAAATAAGAAGGGGGGAAAAAACAAACAAACCAAGGGATAGATATTAGAAAAATACAGCTAGTTGGATCCAGGAGGTGGCCTTCACATGATAGAAAAATAAAGTTGTAGGTTGTCCATCTTGGCATATAAGATGTGGATTTTTGTCATGCAAATAGCGCTGCCAGTAGTCAGGCTGTGTGAACAAATAATGGTCAGGGCTGGAGCAAGTGAAAGGGAAATTTAATCCTTCCTTTCCCCACCGTGATCCCCAGGGAAATTCTTCCTCTGAAGCTGATGTTTATTTGGAAAGGAAGGGAAAAAATGGATGCTGTTTGTGTTTCAAAAGCCTGTAAACGCAAAGATGCTATAAGTCTCAAGTGATGTGGAATTCTCTTGGAGAGACCCATTGAGAGAAGAGGAAAACGTTTGCTGTTTTTTCTGTGCTTTTCTTTTGGTTCAACCTTTGGTTCATCCTGTGCCCAAGTAGTATCATTCCATATATTTAGTCTAACTCTTTACTCATGTGCCTGATATTCCTTCAAACAGCAGCTCAATCCAGCTGCTTCCCAATCACCTCTCAAGTCCTGCTCCTATTGGGAAGCACACTTTTTTGGAATGGTGCATTCAATTTATTGCTTGTTGATGAGTTCACCAGTGCAATTGTGCAAATTCAGCATTTATTAAACAAGAGGGGGTTGGGAAGAACTTAGAAAAACCCAAGCTTGCCACTGCGGAAAGAAAAAGGTTAGATGAAATGAAAACATGCCAAAATCTATATACAGATAGAGAGGAACTATAATGAACTGGAATTAAAAGTGACAACAGGACTTATGAGGCTAGTTGCTTACCTAGTGACTGCAGAATTTTATGCAAATAGGAAGATACTAACTCCAAGAACAATTATGTAAAACAGAAGCAAAGTGCTTGTTATAGAATTTGCAGGTACAGTATATTTCATACCATTGATAGGATAAGGAAATATAAATTGGTAGTGACGATGGTGATGATGATGATGATGATGATGTTAGATCCAGACTAAATGTTAGATCCAGATAGTTAATTATACTTTAATACCACTGATCTAACTCTAGGATCCTCCACCCGATATTCGTGGGTGCTAAAGTGCCCATGGACTTATCCCTTGCTTTGCAGCAATCCCTCCACCCCATTATAACTTCTACATTTTTGAAAAGTAGAACATAAGGAGGAAGCTGTATTCTGGAAAAAAAAAAAAAAGTACCAGCATCCAGTATCATATTTGTTTCCCAGAATCCCCTTGGATGTTTGTCACAGACCGCAAAGATGTTGTTATAACAGTGATGAGTGGCTACACTTAAATGCTTTACAAATGTGTCCATGTGCCCAGAAAAAAACAACAACATAACTGGAGTTTGATAATGGCAGGAAGGGAGGGGAGAGGGTGCTAAAGAGGCTGGTCAGAGCAATCTTACCAGTTTAACCTCTGAGTGTTTTGTAACTGCCCACCCGCTGTATGGCAACCATTGGTTGAGGGAGCAAGCCCCCTATGACAGCCATTTTCACTGAGTCCCACAACATGTTTTCAAAATGTCAAATGTGCCTACTGGCCCTCAAAGGTTGGAGAGCATTAAGAAAATAATAGAATTTTATAGCATGTAGAAAAATGGTGAACAAGGTGAAATGATACAAACAGTCACATGAGTAAATTCTTGCCTTTTTTTTTTAACTGACTCTGTCATATCACAGTCTCATTGACCTGAGAAATTGAGGCTGCAACTGTAAATATGCTTACTAAGAAGTAAGTTCTACTAAGCTTAACCGAATTTACCCCTGAGTAAACCCATTTAAGGTGGGCTCATAACTTTTTTTCACATGCGTAGTTGATATTTGGAGGCTGGGGGGGGGCACCTTTGGAATTTGAAGAATCTGTTGTGGGCTGGAGAGAGGGGTTTTCCCGTTCATAAAAAATGGTGTCTATGGACACAGGCATCCAGAGTTAACAGGAGAGATGATGATGATGATGATGATGATGATGATGATGATGATGATGATATAAAATAATACAAGCCCACCCTTTCATACTTATGCCCTGACACTGGGCACAACTGTGTAAGGCAGAGAGGTTGTGTTGTGATATCACGACACGTGTTTTATCACTTGCTGCTCCTAACCACACCTCTCAGATGCCTAGGACATGGGGACATAACCAGTCCCAAAACACCAATTTACCCAAATCTTACCTGCTAACACTCTAGCCTCCTTTGCCCCCTGATGCTGCTTTTTATTTTTTTACTTTGTTCTTTTTCTGGATAGATGGATCACTTCCAAAGCACTGGGCTGTAGTTGCTGATCATTTTTATTTTCTAACAAAGCTTATGGGACCAACCTGAGGCTCAGAGGCATTCTTAGAATTAAAGATTATGTTGAAGAGTTCCCTGTTTTAATTAAAAGAATGTTTTCAAGATGTACAAAATTAGATGGGTCAGGAGATCTGACAGATACCAGGGGAAATACCTACAAGCACATTGATATTTCTGTGCATTGGACACCACATTGGGGACCCCAAATTAAAACTTGATTTTCAGTCAAGTGTGTGAATTACTTCCATTATAACGGCTTAGTTAATGGGACTTAAGACTTTGATGCTCAGGAGCATGTGATGTGGGATAGTTACAGTTGTTGTGATGAATGTATGATGTTGTGGCCACATTTCCAAGTCAGCCAAAGAGGCAGCTGGCTTTGTTTCTGAGAAATTCTGCAATCGGCCCATTTCCACAAGGGTTACAGGCCCAGCCTGGGTTAATCATTAATGCCCCTTCCAGGAATGATCAACCAAAGGGCACCCAGACAAATTCCTCTTTTTTCCCCATTATCCTGCAGCTAACTGAGCACAGCTGAACCAGGTGAGTCACCTCAACAAATGAAGGGGAGTTGAGGGTTATAGGTACTAAGCAAGAGGAGGAGTAAAAGCGATATTAAGATAGGGTATTTAACAAAGTAAATCAGTTGAGTGAGAGTTGAAACAATAAGTTGCAGCGTGGAATGTTCCTGTTCAGAATTCAGGCCTCTTCATTCCATTCTCTCCCTCTTGAACAGTTGGCATTCCATGCAAACCAAACATGCTTGGGCTGCATTCGGAAGTTTGGGGATTTCTTCCAGCTTCCCCAAGATATCTTTTCTGTTTTGAAGACCTCAGGGTTTTCCCAAGCTTCCCTTTCATGCAGCCTGAGCATGGAATTAGAAGGAATAATAGATTAGATTAGACCAGTGTTTCCCAACCTTGGCAACTTTAAGATGTATGGACTTCAATTCTTTCCCAGAGGTTACTTATCCAACACTTGTTAATGGCAACATCAAATGATGACTTGCGTGCATGAATGAGCAATACGAAGTTCTGACTCATCTCTGATGCTTCGCAGAGAATCCATTTGCACATCCAGCAATGAATGACTGAGTCAGTGAACTAATGAGAAATCTTCTTGAAGTGGCAAATGGGCACAGCCTCTCTTTACCTCTGAGTACACCATCCCTCACATTAGTGCCACTCAAGACATGTTGTACTACATGTTGTACTACATCTTGTTCCCATCATCCTCAGCCATTAAGGCCCTTGGCCAATATATACCATTTTATATGCATGTTAAGATGTTTGCCCCGTTTCACACAGTTATAGTATTGCAACTCCTTGTTTATATTTGCATTTTGCACATTTTAACTGCAATTCTTTTCCTCCTTTCCAAGTGCAGAGAAAGTGGTTTTGCTCAGCAGTCAAGCTAGTGTATTAGAGTCAGAGCCTTGAATTAGAAGGACATCTAGGTTCAAATCCCCATTCAACCATGAAGCTCACTGGATGGCTTTGGGGCATTCACTTGACTTATAACCTACTTTACAAGGAAAAAGAATAGTGTGCAGGAAGACAGGCAAAGTGAGCTCCCCAAGGAAAGGCTAGATATAAATGAAATACCCTGGGGCTTAAATATGGGATCCAGTCCAGTACCTCAGGCTCTGCTCTATCTTTGTCATGCAAACTATAACACTTTCTGTGCCTGTTTTTTGTCCACCTTGCCTCATAGCCGGTAGAATGTTTGGGGGCCAAAGGAAGAGGCGGGTTGGAATCGTGGGCTACGGACATCTAGGTAAGTAGCCTTTCCTGGCCATATTTGTCTGATCCATCTCCCCATTCACTGGCTAGCAAACAAGCAACATGCCGTTTTTGCCTTTATTATGCATGTCTACTCACAGCAAGATTGCCAGATGCTTGTGAAAACATGGGCGTCTTTTTCTTTCAAAGGCACATTTTAACAAATCAGTGTGATTCCTAAAACACTTGAATGGGATCCGGTTTGGGAAAGATACCATGACTTTTAGAAGCATGTGGAGTGGAGCTTGCTTGCTTGTTTTCTGGCAACCTTGTACCATCTTTCCAGGAAAGGCAGCAGGTGCCTTCCCTTGGTAGGGGCAAAGAAGGCAGTGGGTGGGTGAAGGGGGAAGGTGCTTCTCGCAACCTGGATAACCTACTGGGAGCATGTGCCTCTTACTACATTCCCCAGATGTAGTTGGGGAATGCTTTGATCTTCAGAGGAGAGGAGGAGGATTTTAGCCGGGGGGGGGGGGGGGGAGAAGTTGCAAAGAACTTTGCAGAAGGTTAAGATATCTATGCCAACCCTTAAAAACTCCAACTTTTTGCAAGGGGAGTGGGGAATTAAGGGGTATAATGTGTACCTTAAATCACTGCAAATGTTGCCCCCCCCCCTTGTGTTATCACATCACCTGCCCCATCTCTTAGGACACGTGGAGACCATTTAAAAAGAGTGCAGCTTTTAGTTGCCACAAAATTTCCCACTCCTGTGCTAGAGGCAGTCAAATGGTTTTCTCCAAAGACTCACATTCTCATATTTTTCAAACCCAGACTTTTTCTTACGTCTTGATTTTGACCTGGAGCAAATGCCAAACTGTTCTTTCAGTTTTGATTAGTTTATTGTAACTGTCAGAATCTACTAACCACCCCTTCTGGTTTTTTCATTGATTTTTGCTTTGGGCTAGTAAAACAGGTCTCTCCCTTCTTGTACATGTGTTTTTTTCCCCCCCTAAGTACACAGGGTTTATTTTGCTGGATCAGAAAAAAGATTAATATATTGCTCAGCATTCTGTTTCCAACGGTGGTCAGACAAATCTTTCCTGAAGCTCATAAAACACATCCATTGTGCTAAGCTATAATGTGATTTGCTTGGTTTTGGCTTAGTGTTGTATAAACCATGATTTATGGCTTAGCTTGGGCAAATTGTAGTTTACTCAGTAAATCATGATTAAGCAAGCTATATCTTAATCTGATGTGTGTGAACTCAACCACTGCATGACAGCCCCCATCTCCACTATTGGTGTTTCTAAACAAAGGAAATTCTTGACTTTGAATCACTCTCAGAATACAATCATGGGAAAATCATGGCAATTATGCCAGAATTTTATGGGTGGTTTTTCTCCCAGATTTGGAGTGTAGCAGATGCATGAGAGAACTAACTCCACAATGGTGATATGTTTCTATTCCATTTTTGTTATTCAGGCCAGTATCTGACAAAACGAATCCAAGATGAAGGCTTCCAGCATGGCTTGGAGCTGGCTTTTGTTTGGAACCGGGATGCCAGCAAGATGGAGGACACTGTACCAGCGGAGCTGAGGTTGGGGAAACTGACAGATTTTTTGGAACGGTGAGTAGACAAGCCCTTTCACATGGCAAAAATGAGCAGAAGGGACTCACCATGAACCTTAAGGCATATCATGTTCTCAACAGCTTTGATTATTCCAGCTGCGATCTTTTGAGCCGAGAGCCACATTCAGTCTCTCAGTAGTCTGCTTGGGGCCATGCTCCAATGTCTTGTAGGGGCCAGGACAAAAACCAAGTTTGATTTGATTTTAATAAAAATCAATGAAGTACATGTAGTTAGCGTGAGTGCTTCCCACCTGTTTAGCAGCCAGCACAATGTAGTTATTAAGGTGTTAAACCTGGATTCAAGTCTTTCCTCAGCTCACTGGGTGATTTTGGAACAATTGTTATCTCTCGGCCCAGCCTATCTCACGGGATTGTTGTTGTGGAAAAAATTGAAGAGGCAATGCTATATATGGAGGAAAGGTGGAATATAATCTAATGCATTATTATCATCATATACCCTCTATGGCTTATCTGTGTACAAACTGAGCATTGTTGAGTCTCATTAGGTAGGTAATGAGCTAGGTAGACATGCTTTGCACTGAGGATTCACAATGTGGCCTGTGTTTGTTCTCAAAAACATTGCATTCTCCTCATTTGGGAAACATGTTTTCTATTGAAGTTCTTGCCAAGGGAGACTGATCTTGCTCCACCTGATGACCTTCTACTGGCAGTCAAAGATACATTTATTCAAAGAGATATTTGGTTTTCTAAGTTGACTGTTACAACCACTGCAAACTTAGCCTTTTGATCTATTGCTCACTGCATTCATCCATTTTGACTGACTGGGTTGATGTTTGACTAACCTGCATTTATGTTTTGATCATTAAGTTGTCTTTTGCTTTGAATTTCACTTTTCTTAGTTGCCTTGAAAGGTGTGATACACACCTAATAAAGATGTATGCTTTGCAGTTTGAAAATCCCATATTCAAACTTTGGCATTTTTAGGCAGGGCTAGGAAGGACACTTGTCTAAAGCCTTGGAATGCTGCTATTGATCAGCATTCCCCAACCTGGGGAAGATTCTGTGATTAGACCAGCCTTCTCTGACCAAATGTGATGCCCTCTAGATGTCTGGACTTTAGTTATCTTCATTCTTAGTCTGCATCACCACTACTCTGTAGGCTGGGGAATAATGGGGAGTTGTAACCCAATACCTATGGGTCAACCAAGCTGGGGAAGGATGAACTAAAAGGCATATTGTGTGGATCTCATGGGGTCTTACAGAAGAATACCATTAGTTTGTGAGATTTAATGATTTTGCAAGATTTGGGTCATTAAAAAAAAACTTTTCAATGGTTAAAAAACTGAAGGGGAAATGGATGCCATCTAGGCATGTTACAGGTGCTGTACTGCTGACTCTGTTGTCAAGCCAGCCTTTTGTTATTATATTTATTGCTTCTTTCCAAAGCCATGCTGATGTCATTGTTGAAGTGGCACATCCCTGCATTGCCCAAGGTTATGGGGAATTCTTCCTTAAAGCTGCAGATTTCATGGTGAGGACTACAGCTACCTACAGCTAGAGGCAGGTAGCATCAGCATACTCTTTACTTCTCTCAAATATGTTTCAAAGGCAAAATGCATCTTTTTGTTTGATTGAATGAAAAATCTATCCACCTATTCTATTGCTGGAAACACATCTGATGACAGATTATCTCCATATTACTATCAACATTCCTTGTCTTTCTGCCTTTTTAACCCTTTAGGTAACCTTCCCCCAAGCTAATGCCCTCCAGATGTATTGGTGTTGCCACTATAAGAATTCCCAGCCAGCATGGCCAACATGTTCCCAAGGTGTTGGATTTATAAATCCTATAATTCCCAGCTAGCATGGTCAATGCCAATTTGGGGATTTGCAATTGCATCACATCTGGAGGGTACCAGGTTGGGGACTTCATGGTTTACTTAAAAACAATGGTACCAAATGACTAGGTTTTCTTTCTGAATAGTCAGAGATAAATCTTCCAGGGAGCATTTTTCACTTCAGTGTATATTCTTGCATGCATTTTGAAGGAATCAATTTATTCCAGTGAACATTCAGCATTACTCTATTTGGTGTGTCCATCCTTTAGGACTTTATGCATGCATAGCCCTGAGAAGCAGTGATGGAAGCAACAGTCCAACATCTGGCAAGAAATAAATTGCTTATTCATGAGTATTACTTTCCAGTTTCATAAATACCACCTCTTTCCCCATCTTTGCTTGTTTTTCTCTATTTCTTCCACTTTGGCCTCAAGGTCCTTCCAGACCTATCTTAACTTTCCCTACCTTGCTCCTGTCCCTGAAAGTGCACTCTCTTAAAATATGCCTCAGTCTGTGACTGGAAACCCTTTATGGACTTTCTGCTGAAAATGGGGAAAAAATGAACTTGTGATTTATGAGTTTGATGATTAGAAAGGGTAGAATATGAAAATAAGGGAGCCATAATATAAGTAGAGAGAAAGAGGATAAAATATAAATGCATGTATAACTGCTGTAAAGAAGATCTGAAGCCACCTCTTTATATCTCTTTTTTCTTTTTCTTTCTTTTCTATTTCTTATTCACTTATCACTTTTCTTTACTTTTCTTTTTTCTTTAAATTTGTAATGTTTTTACTCTGCAAAAAATCTATTCAATAAAAATTAATTCTAAAAAATGCCCCACCCCACTCATCAGACCTTGATAAAACTTTTAGGAAAGCTTTGCAGGATCAGTCTACGTATACAGTTCAGCATCTGATTTCCCACGGTCAACTTTTCAAACAGCTGCTTCTGAGAGAACACAAGTACAATACAGTCAGGGAGTTGTATGGGGCCACTTAGGTTATCAAATCCAAGTCCCTGCTAGGGCAAACTGGGTTCAGATTAAAGCAGAGACAGAAGGCTGCAAGGCAAATGTCTCAGAGGTGACTCCCAATGATGAGAGAGCTTAAGTGTCAGGCCCCCTCCTGGGCTATAGAAATGGAGGGCAGATGAGAAAAAAGTAAAAGGAGGCTCAGACTGTTACTTATTCCCCACTACCACTACAGAAGTGAGCCTGAATCCTATGAGGGCCTCAGGAGAGGAGGAAGAGAGCAATCAGTAATATCCATTGAATAGGCTGCCAAGATCTCTGAGAGCTCTGCTTTCACCACGTGGTCCAGCTCCTCTTTGCCTTGCAAAGAGAATGGCAAGGAGAGAATGCTGGTGGTGGCAGTGCTGGCCTTGATGACTTGCTGGAGGAGCTGCTTGGAGCCTCTCTGAAGCCCCCGTAGAAAGCCATATATTTTGTGTGGCACTAGACACCCAGCATTCTAAACAGCAGTCATGTAGTCCTGCTACAAGGACTGAAAGTCATGTAAAAATTTTAGCCAAAGGAATGTCAACCTTTTGATATTCTGAAAAAGCTGACTTTTAAAAAATCATTACACGATTTCTTGCCCCTAGAAGAAGAAAAGTGCTACAGTATATGATGGGGGAGGAGGGCTGCCACATAATCCTACAGAGCCTTTATTTTTGCATACCAAGGAGAATGGTGATCTCCTGGAAGACCTCTATTCCACCAGGTTGATATTCCCAAATCCAAACCACAAAAACCAAGAAGAAATAAGCTGAGCCAGGAGGATATATGGTCTCTCTGGTAGCTACAGAACAGCATAAATGGCCATGGAGGCACAGAGGTCAGCAGCTATAGGCAAAGGGGTGTCTCATAGCAGATTTGCCAAGCCAGCTGAAGCCTGGCTGATTGTCAAGTTCCAAAGGCTCCTCCTCCATGAACCCTAAAATGTCCACATGGGAGGTCTTCTGCCGTGCTAGCGGTGAAAATACCACTTTCATGCCAGAACACTTTAGACTATCTTCAGCCTGCCTCAATCCATGGGGCATCTTTATATTGCTCCAAACATGACATGCAGATGACTCTAAATCATGGTTCCTAGCAGGAATAGGGAACCTTTGGTGATCAGAAACCACTCAATGTTTGGGAAGGAATCAAGGATCACAGTGAGTGAAGCAATAATGCAAAGTGTGCATGACTGTGTCATTTATATAGGCAGGGATGGGACTGGTTGTTTGTCCTGGTGTTTTTGGAGAGAGTTTGGTATTATTTTCTCTGTTCTGTAGATTATGGTAAGCCTACTTTTAAAGGCTTGTGGTACTGTTTTCATGTTCTCTATGTCAGAATAGTAGAAAAATTATGCCACTGAATTTTGACAAATGTGTTTGAGACAACTCTTGGGGTCTCAGTAAGGGTTGACAGGAGTTTGGGTTAGACAATATGGTAAGTCTAAATCAGCATTTCCAAACTTGCTGTTTTCCAGATATGTAGTCTAACTCCCAGAATTCCCTGTGAGCATGGCCATTACTGAGAAATCTGGGAATTGAAATCTACACATTTGGAGTGCCAGGTTGCGAAAGGCTAGTCTAAACCAAATAAACCACACAATGACTTAGTATGTTATGCATACTCAGTCCCTGTTTCCTTTTCCTTTGTCTTATCAAATTAAATTATTTTACACTCAATAATTGGGGAGGATCAGTAAAAATGTTGTCCTGAAGCCCTCCTCTCCCAGGATGCCCAGCATCAATACTGCAAACATCTCCATGTCCTCTAGGTGGGATCACCAACAGCCCTAGCAGATGTAGACACAGAGCTCAGATTACGCAAAGTGGCAAAGAAGGCTGGACACACTCTCTACATCCCCAGTGGGGCTCTGTGGGGTGGCCAAGACATTCAGAGGTTGGATGATGGAGGGATGCTCCAGGTAAGTGCCTACAGGGAAATGGTGTAGGGCAGCCTTCCCTAACCTGGTGATATCTATAAAAAGTGGGACTGCATCTTCCAGAATTCCCAGCCTTGGGGCTTGCAATAGGGAATTCTTGGAGTGGCACCCTAACTCCAGATAGGAAAGGTTGGTGTAAAAGGAAGTGTATGTTGACAAAAGGAAATTTGGAGAATTACTGGTTCTACCAGAGTTATTGTTCTTTGTTGTATGCCACTCAGAGTTTCTGGAAATGGAGCAGCATATAAGTTTAAGTTACACACACACACACACACACACACATACAGACACCATTCAGAGTAGCATATATTTGGATTTCAAATACTGACCAGACTTATATGTGATTCAGACAAATGACTTTAGAGTTTTGGAGAATGATATTGAGAGCTCCAGGGAATGAAAAATGGGGCTGCAGGTTACTTGCAGCCTATACGTTTCTCATCCTCTTTGGATTGTCACCATGTGCTTTGCATGAAAAAAATATCTAAAGTCTGATTTATGGCATTATCAGACATGGCTGTGAAAGACTCCAGTCTGAAACACTGGAAAACTTTTAGCCAAACAATGTATACATCACAGAACAAAACAAATTAATATTCTGATTTAATGTAAGGCACTTTCTTATATTCCTATCCAGAACTGGAAATCTCTGGATTGGGATTCTACAATTTAAAAGACTAGAAAGAAAGGGATATTTAAGGATTTGTAACTTTTCTGACACTCTATTTTGCTTTTTCTAGGCATTAACAGTCACCATGATAAAACACCCGGACAGCTTCCGGTTGAGTGGGCATCTTGGGGAGCTTGCAAAAGGAGCCCAGGAGAAACGTGTGGTGCTGTACAATGGCCCTGTGCGGAAACTGTGTCCCCTGGCCCCCAACAATGTCAACACTATGGCAGCAGCTTGTATTGCCGCCCCAAGTTTGGGCTTTGATGGTGTGAACGGCTGCCTGGTGGCAGATCCCAAGTGAGTCTTGAACCCTAGGGTAGGCAACCAGGTACCCATGAACCCCTCTCTTAGCCCCTAACGCACATCTTGCACACCTGATTTTTATTCATTTTGTTAATTAAAGTTTATTTCAGTTTTTTAAAAATTAAACGAGAAACCTACATGCCTTATCTTTATTTACAAGAATTCTTCTGCTTCCCAAATAGGGCTTGCAGGCATTCTCAGAAAAAACGAATGAACAAAAAAAAGCCCAGTGGTTTATCTGGGAGAATGCCAAGCAGGGGTGTCAGCACTGAGTATTCAGAAAAGTCAAGATGGTGGCCATGACACTCATAAAAGGGAGGAGCTTTGATCATACCATGGCGGCCACCATCTTGTCTTCTTTTAACCATACTCTGCAGACATCGGTGATGCCAATAAAAAAAAAAAAAAAGGAACCTGATATTTTTATGGAATATTTTGAATATTACAGTTGGTGGTATAAAGCAATCTTCTGATAAATGGATATTTTGTGACTGGCCAAATGTATCACGGTAACCGTTTTTGAAAGTGTTCAAGATATGATATTAAAATGTGATAGATTCCCCCCACCCTATGCTGTAAAGCAGTATTTCTCAACCTTGGCAACTTTCAGATGTGTGGACTTCAACTCCCAGAATTCCCCAGCCAGCATGCTGGCTGGGGAATTCTGGGAGTTGAAGTCCACACATCTGAAAGTTGCCAAGGTTGAGAAACACTGCTTTACAGCATGTGCCAGCAAGCTCACGGCTTTGTGCCATTTTTCTTCTAAACCTTTGGTCTAACTGAGCGTAATTCTGTCTTGCAGCCTCCCCAACCACCACGTGGTAATGATTGAAGCAACTGGGCGAGGGGGTTTCTCAGTCAGCACCAGTCGCAAGAACCCAGCTGCTTGTGGGGCTGTCACAGGATCAGCCACCTTTGCTGCTTTCTGGAGCAGTCTGTTGGGTAAGGATGAAACCCTCCCTTACCTTATCCAGAATCTACAAAGACTTCATCTGGATTGTGGGTCAGTTTGTTCCAATCATGACTTTGGTTCAAACAATACCTGTAGTTTTTGGATGGAACTTAGCTTTCTCCAATCTTGCATGCCAGCTGTGCTAGATAGTCATTTCCTAAATCCCATCCAACATCACTCATGCTCGCTGCTGATTGGGTAGATTGGGGGAATGAAAGTCCCACACTTCTAGAGGGCAACAGGCTGGGGAAGGCCAGTTGAATATAACCGTACTTTATAGGAACTTGCAACTTTGATAGCTGTGCAGATGTGGGGATTTCAACATTACATTTGCATTACAAGCTACGTCTGCTAAATATGCTTTTCTATACCACGTTTAAGAGTACAAGGCCCCTGTCTACTTTTACATCAGATTGCCCTACTATTTTAGTTTCATAACAGCAGTGTGGTCACTGATGCAGCTAGATCATTTGAGATCTTGGATAAAATGGGCCAATAGGGGTCTCCTTTTACAGAACTATTTGTCTTACTGAGAAATAAGCACCTTTGTGTTTCAGGAAAAAAGTTATAAAATGGGTATTGGTACACCATCAGCTGGTCCCTGATTATAAAATGCTTTTAAAAATTAAGGTGAAAGAATAACGTTGCAAGTTGTATCCTCACTGGTAAGCCTTGCCATTCCCGTGCCAGCTCAGGTGCCTATGCCACATCTAATCTGTTGTTGGTTGTTGTTTTTTCTGGGGGGGGGGGGGTAATTTCGTCCGTGCCTTTGATTTGGGCACCAAAGTACAATCCTAGCTGCACCACCACAGTAACTTTACAATGATTTCATTGTTATTGCTATAAGAAACTGAGGAGAGGCTCCAGAATCGGGTCTACCACGAGCCTTTCTAGTGAATGGAGGATCGTGCCTCTTGGTCACACCTTCATTTCCACTGTACTTTATCTGTTTCCTGCTTAGAGTGATTTCTGAACTGCCCTTAATGGTGATCAGGAGTCAGTTTAAGAAAACATAGATGGAGAGCCAATGTGGTATGGGGGTTGGCATTAAATTAAAAGCAGGGAAACCCAAACTCAGCTCCTCAGAATGGAACCTCATTGGGTGATTTTAGGCCAACTGGTCTCTTTCAGCTCCATCTACTTCCAGGGTCACTGCTGTGGGGATAAAATGAAGGGAGATCCCCATGTAAGCCATGCTGAGACAGGATGTAAATCTAACAAATAAATAATAAAATAATAAAAACTGAACAGCAAAGGCTGCAATCCTACCTGGGCAAAAATTCCCACTGAATGCAATCATCTCTCCCCAAATATTTGGGAGGGACTGTAGCAGCGGGATTTAGCCTGTGTGGCAAAAGGACGGAAGTCTTAAACCCCCTTTCCCTAAAGCTATCCTAGTTCCACCTCCTGACTTGTTACTTAGTGCTGCCAACACTTGCCTTCCGAACGGATGTGTTCACCTGATTCCTTCCCCAAATCTCAGCATATGAAACAGGTAGGCCTCCCACAACCTGTGCACTTAGTAAAAGGGGAAAAATGATAAAAGTGTCACCCTCTGTAGCACTGAGGTGAGTGACTAGGTAATTGGGCTTCCTCCCCATCTTCCTATGTGGAGAGATGGACCAATTTTACAAGAGATAAATAGAACCGAACTTTATTTTAAAAAGGAAAAAGAAAGAATGGCAAACCAGATAAAAATATAGAAGGATCTCCAATAGAAAAATAAGGTGAGATTGTAAGTAGTTCACAAATTACTCATTCTACTAGTTATATAGAAGCAACCCCGATGTAAAGAGGTGCCTATTTGCAGAAAACATACAAGGACTGAGCTTATATAGAGACAATAATTACAGAGATAATAGACTGAACTCCTCACATTGTTAAAATAAAAAGTAATCTTAAAGAATATTTCTGCCTAAACGTTTTAGTTTTACCTATTCCTTAGGATAACTGATCACTGAAGCTAAAGTACAAGTGCTTGCTTCTGTGTGTTTTGTTTTTAAATCAGAAGCTGAAGAGATTCTTCCCTTCTCCCCACGCAACGTTTTACTCCTTTTCTCAAGAGTCCAGCTGTTTTTTTCAAAAGGACCCCATTTCTCTATTTCTAGCAAAGAGGGAGGGGTTGAGGGAACCTGATGATTTTTGCATAGGCTTTGAAGCAAAATTCTGCTTCAGACAGTCTGGATGTTATAAGGGAGTTTGCTAAGAATCGGGTTTGGGGGATAGAAGCAGCAACCCGGGCCTTGAATGATGTGTTCTCTTTTCCTTCCTATAGCATGCCAAGGGCACGGAGGCCGAGTCTACCTGTGCTGAATCTTATGACATCTGTTCCTAAGAGGATTCACAGAAGATATCTGGAGGGTCGTTACAATGGGGTGGGAAGACCAGGAAAAGTAGCAGCACCTCATTAAAAGAAGCAAAACAAGCCCAACCCATATATCTTCTTGGATGGTCTCAATTTGTCAGTAGAACAAATCAACCTCCTCCAATATGGACACCCTGCAAATGTGCAGAACCCCCTAACCAGCAGATGATTGCTGAGAATTTTTAGAGGGGAAGTCCAGACATATGGAAAACACTGAAATTGGGGGAAGCTGGTAACACCACTTGCAAGCCTTTGTCCATTTCCTCAAAAACAGGGTTTCCCAATATGGTATCTTCCAGATGTGTTGGGAGTACATCTCCCATCACTCCTGCTCAGCACAGCAGTTGATTGGGTTCATTGATGGGGGCTGGAGTCCAACACCTGTGGAGAATACTAAATTGGGGAAGGCTGCCCTAAAGATGGCTTTTGCTTTCCAAGCTGGTTTTCAATCTATCGTCCTTCTGACTTCCCTCCACTGTCCACAAAAATAGTTTGCAAATATATATACATGTAATGGTTAGTTTCTAGAGTGATAAAGATTTAGGAGACTGTTAAAAAAACAGCCCGCTGCAAACTTCTGTTTTAGTGAAAAGACCCTTCTCATCCCTGAATCACAAGAAGGCTGCTAGAAAGAAAATCATGATCATATGCATAGGGATAAACTGGTTCAAATGGGACAAAGTTCAGTTGCTGGAATTCTTGCAGCCCCATCTCATTCTTCTCAATAAATCTTGCTAAAGAGGCACGGTGGCAATTGTGCTTGGGAATATCATTTTTGCTTTCAGGCAGATACTAAAGACCTGGCAGTATGTTTATCTGAGAACAGGTTGTATTATGCCTACCAGAGGGAGCTGTTCTTGTAATTCCTGAGCATTTTAGAATAGAGCAGAGTTAAAAGTCCTGAAGCCCAAGGGCCCCCATGTGGCCTTCCAAAGCCATGAGTGCCTCCAAAAGTTGTTTCCAAATTGTCATTTTTAACATGACAAGTGGAGGAAAGAATAAAATTCATGACTAAGAGGTAATCCAGTTAGTTATATTTAAATATAGTTCTATTCAGTAGTAAAGAAAATTAATTCAAATTTAATTCTTATCCTGACCCTATCCACTACTTTTTGATGTGTGGCTCTGATGCACTTTTCAAAGGCTCAAATGCAGCTCTCAGATTTAAGAAAGGACATCCTGGGTGGAGAGATTGGGGAATGGCTCTTGTAAATGGCACTAGGGAATACTTACTGCAACACTAGAAAGTTGGCCAGTCTCCTATTAAGGCTGAACGCATAATGCCAGTTAAGAGAGAAGCAAAAATCTGATCTGCTTTCCCAAATATTTATGTCCTTACACTGCAAGCCTTCTTAATATTTTCTCCTCAATTTCTCCTCTGTTTAAATTGAAAAGAATCATTCATTATTAAATTCCATTTGATTCCATTTTTTTAACTTGACATCATTAGTATTTAACTTGAAGCTATTACTCAATTAAAGAATTCTTATAAGGAAGTCTGCCATTATGAGCTTCTTTGTTCCATCAGTCCTAGGTGTGGCCTGAAATCTACAGGACTTAATTAGTACCCAACTTAAGTAATTCCACAGTCTTTAGGGCAGTACCTTTATTAAGACAAATCAAAGGTCCTAATAGGTAAAATTCTGAAAGCTTTACATATCCTAAACTAGCTATTACATTGTGATAATGGTCATTAAATGTTATTATTCAGAATAACACTGCTTTATGAAGAAATTAAAACACTTTGCGGTTTATTAAGCTGCAAGACATCAACTTATTTCAAACATCAAATGGAATACTGTAAAGGATGTCTGTTCATTGCTACCCAATATCCTTTGCGCAAAATACATATTGCAGCAATGTTACCTTGTGTTACAAAACAGGCTCCCCCAATTTAGCATCCTTCAACTATGCTGAGATTACAAATTCCAGAATCCAAAATGTGAAGGTCTTAGCAGGTGCTACTGCTATGCTGACCTTGACTGGGCTCAGGAGCTTTAGGCTAGACTGGGAAACAGAAAAACACCCCGGAAGGCAGTGGGAACAAAACATTACTAGGACGTTGCCAAGAAAACTGCACCGGACATATTCAAAGTAACATAAAGTAATAAAATAAAATAAAGGTCACGAGATCTTTTCCTGTTTTCCCCAACCTGGTGACATCCGATACCCATTCAGACTAAAGATAATATGCACTGCAGTCCAGCCCATGAAGGCATCAGGTTCAGGCATAAAATATCAAAAGTAAATTTAAATCTTGGAATGAACTGCTCTTTTGAAATTTTTTTACAGCTGGGTTGGACTATAACAGTTGCAATCCGACGCCAGTCCGGGTGCGTTGAACGAAATATTGTACCAAGATTGCAAATCCGCGTGCTTTCCGGTTGCAATGTTTCTCATCCGCCGGTTGGGAACTGTAATCTTATCTGAATCATAAAGGACGCCGAACTTCCTTCCCTAGCCGCTTGCTGATGATCAATACACTCCCTCCCACGCGCTCTTTCAAAGGGAACAGGTAGTAGCAATTGCCTCTCTTTTTGTTGCATTCTGGGAAATGTGGTTTCCTACCTACTTCCGGCCCACGCGTGAGATCTACCGGGAATTGTAGTTCTAGCCGCTCTCCCAAGGCTTGCTGGGAACAGTAGTTTCCACATCTGTGCACAGTCAGCCTGGCCTTTAACAGCCGTTCCTGGGGCAGTCATGGTGGGAGGACTCGTTTATTGGACTTTCGCTTTTTCCCGGGTAAGTTGATTTTCTCTGAGACGGTGTTTTCCCAGATTCCACCCCCCCCGCATCCTGGTTCATGTTGGTAATTGGGAGTTGCTCAGGTTGGTGACTTGCCGCTTCGCTCGTTGGTGGAAGAAATTTGAAACAAGTCAGCCGGGTGTGAAAGTTAGGTTTGGATCCGAGGATGATTTCAGTGCAGTGTTAACCCCTCCCGAAGAGCAGTACCTTCGAGCATACACAGAATGCTGCTGTGTTGTAAGGAGGACCTTTGCATCCTTCGCATCAGTTTATGGGAGTAAATTTATGGGAGTATCTTTTCTAGTCTGTCTTTAGCTAGTTCATTTTGACTTAAGATTTTGAAATTTGGGATGAGTACCGTATGTTACCTTGTAATAAGTCCAGTACCTGTCTTCTTGGCATGTTATAATACTTAATGTACCTTTTAAAACATATACACCTATATCATAAAATGAGATGCTACTATTTTACTGCTGTAATATTGCTTGTCTTGGGAGCCTAGCCAGTACAGTACTAACTGGAGTTTTTATGTGATGATCAATGCCACAACATTTCTGATCTTTAAATATTAACTGCGATTTCTTGACTGCTATGGAGAATCATTTCCGTTGTATATGATGCTTCAGAAGATTTTGAGTTAATGTTCTTCCAAGGAAGGATAGTGATGCCATGCCATAGCCAGCTTTCCCCAACCTGGTGTTCAACAGATTTGTTGGATTTGACTCCCATAATTTTCAGAAAATGAAATCCAACACATCTGGAATGCAGTCGGCTAGGGAAAGCCGGCTTGCCTTCATGTTCATATTGTTTTGCCATGGATAACTATAACACATTATTTCCTAGCAGAAAGAAGTGGTATCTGCGTGTACATCTCAACAGAGTTGCTGTGTTGATTCTGATCTATGTAGATCAAGGGAAAACAATTTGATGCTGTCCACTCATTTTGGACTTCATCTCCCATAAATCCCAGACAATAGTATCCCATTATTTGGTGGGCACCATGTTCCTCTCCCTGCTCCTCTCCCACAGGATGCTTTAAGTGTACACCTTCATCACTCAGTGATTAAACTTCAAGGAGCATTTGGCTTCTGGCTCTTTTAGTAGTTTGGATTTTTTTCCCTGTTGCTTTTCCAGTCCTGTGGGCTTAAGAGATGCCCATAATTTGCTTGGGCTTCTGGGAAACATTTTATATTGTGATGTACTTGGGGCATTTGTGTTGCCAGTAATGAATATAAAGTTAAAGTGTTGGCCAACGATTGGCTGGGCTTCTCTAGCATTTGACAAGGGTGGAGCAGCCAGGAGGATCTATTGGATGAGCTGCTATGAGCCTAGAGAGAGCTTAGCAGGCATAGCAGCTGGAGAAGGAAGGGGCAGGGGAGAAAAAAAGCAGAGAGGTTGAGAAGGCATTGGGCTGTAAGTCTGTCTAATGAGAGAAAGCATCTTTGAAGACAAGGAGGACTGTGAGACAAACTACACAAAGGGAAGGCCTGCGGGTGCCTAAAAGGGTCAGAGGTGAAGAAGTCACTTGGACTAATGCTGCTGCCAAATCTCTCTTTGCCATCTACTGATGGGATTGTACTGATTTTTCTGCCTTCTTACTGTTTCATGCCTTTCTCACTGTTCATCTTTCATGCCTTACTGTTTGTTTTTTTTCCCCTCCAGGGCTGATCTCCTGGGAACGGCCTTTCAGGCCAGTGTTGATGTCATGTCTAGGAACCCGGGCCAAACTGAGACATCTGCGCTTTATCATGAGAGACAACGCCTGGAACTGTGTGCTGTCCATGCCCTCAACAACGTCTTGCAGGAACGATTCTTTACTCAAGAGGTGGCTGATGAAATCTGCAAAAAGTAGGTGGTTTGGGCAGTTTGCCTCTCTGGGACTGCTCATCTGCATAATAGGATCTTTTGGGGAGCATCTTCACAAGAGTCAATTGCTCTAACTTTCTTACACCATCCTTAAAAACATTCATCCTTTGGCAAGCATCTGTTTATGGTTCCAAAGAGGAACTAAAATAAATGAATCAAAAGGCAGAGGGAAAAAAATCCCAGGGGTTCAAACCTTCAATGTAAAATTAATTATGTGGCATTTATGCCAGTGAGTTGGTATCTACATTATCTCTTTTCATGATGTAAATCTAACAGTTGAAAATTTATTTACAAATATGAATGGAGCTCTGATGTTCAGTGGAGGGAACTGTTGAAGGTTGCTTGGGCTTCTGTGTACTCCTAGAACCCTTTTAGGAGAGCAGAGGAGGGCTGAGAAAGATGGAGTTTGAAATATTTTCTCTATATTTAGTCTTAGAATTCCAGAAAAACATGTAATCACTTTTCCTTAGGAAGGGGGATGGTGATTTGTTTCTTTTGGTTTCTGTGGAACGCTCTGATTGACAAGAGAGAGGTGGAGTGAAACTGTTTCATGCTCTTTTTCCATTTGAGAATCATGAGGGCTATAAACTCCAGGTTCCATGTGGAATTGTGCATGTAATGAATTATACATAAGCTTCATCTTAGAGAATTCCCATAAAGTACTCCTGATGTTGGAGCCAAATCTCCTTATGCCCTTCCAGGCCTTCTTGCTTATTCAATGCAAACTCTGCAGGTCTCCTGGGGATGTGGGGTGGATATTGGGCTTGACAAGTGATATAAAGTGGCTTCTCTTTTTTTTTTAAAAAAAAAAGCTATTTAACAAGCAAACGAAAAAGGCTCCATGTCTCTTTTCTTTTGCTTGCATTTGCAGGTCCCTGAAAGGGACACCACCCTTTTTTTTTGTTTTGTTTTGAAAGTGACAGATTGTCCTCAGGGCAAAGCAAGTCAGACGGGGAAGGAAGATTTTACCTAGATAAATAAAATGGAAGATGCCAGCATCTTCCATATGAGAGGCTGGGAATTGTTTCATGTGTTCATTTAAAACAATTGGTAATTGTGACACATTGTTTAGTACAATTAAGATAATATCTTAGATTCCGCAATATTTCAGTGGAAGCAGGTGTAAGCTATAAGTAGGCCTCTGAAATACTGAATCTGCTGCAGTCTGGGTCTGTTGATTTATTGTTCATTTATACAATCTTGTTCTGGGGCAAGTAGGAGTCTCTGAGGCTTCCCTAGAGTACCATAAGTCTCTGGAAAAGCCAAGGCACCAGCTGTATATAAAGAAGTGTACATCCTTTATTCTCAATATATTTCCAGGAGTAATTCTCTGGAGTATAAGATTTTGCCAGCCTGAAATAAACAAAAAGTTAATACATGAAATGCATGCTTTAAAAACCCACACATCTTATTTTGGACAAGCTGAAGATAAGAAAAGAAAAATAATAGCATAATCCTGTCAATGGGCATGGTGCATTATAACTGCAGAAAAAAAGGTCTGTCCCTCCAGGAGGTTACAATCTGACTTATGACATAAGGCAGGCCACAAAGGAAGATGGAAGTGAGGCTTAGTGGCAGAAGCATGTGCACCTAATTCAGTGGTTGGTTCTTGGGTTTAATTGCACTAAGGGACAAGTGCAATGTCGGCTGAGGACTTCTGGGAATTGTCATCCCAGTTGTCCTCCCAAGGGCACGAGGTTGTGTAGGCTGCAGATTGTGCAGAAAGGTGTATGGAAAAGGAAGAAAGAAAGTGAGCATCACAAAGGGGGTCCAGGAGCCAGTTCCTTACATCAGAGGGGAGAATCACTTGCACTCGGCCCAGAGGCCTCCCCTTTGTCTTATTTTTGGGGTCTCCAGTGTGATGTCCATGGCAACTTGGGAGCGTTCCTTACTATTCCTGGGAAAAGGTAGTACGCTCTGATGTGTCAACTCCAGCATCTACTGTATTTCCAGGAATGGCCCTTAGAGTCTCAGAAGTGCCCATAGGCACCCTAAGAAAATAAAGATGACAGGTAATTGCAGCTCAGTGCTTTCTTTGAAAAAGAGCCTGCCTGTTAAAAAAAAAAAGAAAAAGCTAAAGTAATCTTAGGAATGTAATAGGAAGCATTTTGGTTGCCTCCATGGGATGGAAAGAAAGACCCTGCCTAGTTAACCTTCTGGCAAATGGATCAGCCGTGTTTACTATAGAAGCCATTTTGTGAGCACACCCCTAACAAACTCTCAGTATTCCAAATGTGCCCCTGATGCTTGTGGGGAGGTCTTTCCTCTCTGTCCAAACCTTCTCCTGTGATGAGTCCCCTCTTCTTCCCCACAGGCTGGCTCCAGACGCTAGGTGGAATCCACACCGCAGCTTTCTGGGGACAGGGAACTATGATGTCAACGTCATCATGGCAGCTCTTCAAAGTGTGGGGCTGGAAGCCATTTGGTGGGACAAACGAAGGTAAGGGGAGGAGCCTGTCCCTTTACTTTTTCTAGCTACATTTCTCTAAACAGGCTGCCTTGCAAACATCAGCCAGCTCTAAATTTGTCATTCATTTTTTTAAACAAGCTTCTGTCATTCTCTCTTTCTGTGTTCTCCCTCACCTTCTCTTACTAACTATCTTTATTGATCCCTCCCTCACCTTCATGCCTCATTGCTTAAGACAGCTTGTAATTTAAAAATGACAGACTGCAATCAAGGCCACATCATACCACACTGTAGCCTTTTGAGGCATGACCCAGTGGTTCTTTTCTCCATGGCTCTCCTTGGCACTTCCTCGCTGATGGATTGACTGTGCTGGGAGCTGCTTAACCTTGTTGTGAGAGCATCCTGTTCTCTGGGCCATTTGAGAATTGTTTTTCGTCTTCCTGCCAGATTAATCTAGTTGCTCTGCCAAGCTCCTGTCTCTCTTTGTGTCACAGACCCCTCGAACAGTTGTCCCTGGCAGGGCTTGTTGGCTTCATCGTGAACGTCCCTTCCAACGTGTGTCTGGGCTTCCTGTCTCTTCCGGTGAGGCGTCGCCACTGGATTGCTGTGCGTCAGCTTGATGGCATCTATTATAATCTTGACTCCAAATTGAAGGCACCGGCACCAATTGGTGGTGAAGCTGACCTCAGGTACCAACAGGGTGGTGGTCAAGATGTAGTTGCAAAGACAAATCTAATGAACTATGGAACTCATTTATACAAAATACAGTAGGTTAAAAAGAATGATAGTTACATAAGTGTATTTGAAATGAATATATACGCACTTGAATAATATTTACATTAGAGAAGTATATATAGAATAGCAACTGTTAACTGTTATAACAATATATTATTCTTTTTTTCTTTTTTCTGTTGTATTTTTTTCACTTTTTAGCACTTTCCATGCATTGTTTTTTTCTTTGAGAATGTATGTATTTGCATTATAGTTATCTTTATGCTTTGTTTCTTTTTGTTTCTTTTTCTGTTATTTTAAAAGCAATAAAATAAGTATAGGTATAGTTGCAAGAATGTATTTGCCCTTTTTTTGTTTCCATACTGTGAATTCAAAGTGATTTCTCCCAAGTATATTATATCGTACATAAGTAATGGCGTGAACTCTGAATGTCAAAATATGGAAATTAAAATTGCTAAAAGGAGCAAAGTTGACTGACTGCTCTGGGTAGCCATATCTTTGCTGATTTTTGAATGCTATGAAAGTTTAGGACAAAGCTTGGAGAAAGCTGAGGTCCTTGGAGAAGAGTGCTGGGATGGTGAGAATGGTGGTTGGAGGCTCACTTAGCAGGAGACTCTGCTGGATCCCTAACATGTCCTTTCTGTCCCCACAGGGTATTTCTCCAGGAGGTGCTTTCCCAGGGTCCCTGCGAGTTGCTGTTGGTTGTGCCCCAAGAGGCAGATGAAGCCAGGCCCTGGCTGAGCACCATGAGGTGATCCCTGGCCTCCCACAAGAAATGCCTGGCCTAAAGATCTTTTTCTCCCCACTGTACTCCCTTGCACCGGCTGCTGCATGAGTTGTGGGGAAGAAGGGAGCACTCCATTCCTGTTTATACTGCCACTCTGGGAGCCAATGATAGAATCCATCTTCCCCTCTCCAAGAAATGGTCCTGGCTTCCCTCTATCTCTGCTTGCTTTTTAAAGGCTTGGCTTCTTCTGGGATGAATGGAATAAAGGACGTGGCACCTAATGGTGAAGAGTCTCTTCCCAGCATAGCCAATTATATCATAACTATAGCTATATAGGATCTTCCTTCAGTAGTCAAGTATTCAAGTTGGGAGTTAGTTTTATGAGCAGGGTTTGATGGGGCCCATCTCTCATTTTCAACCCCAGCGTGTGGCAGTCCATGATATGAATGCATCAAGTAGAAGTAGAATGTGATACACCGGTGTGGTGTAGTGGTTAAGACATCAGGCTAGAAACCGGGAGACTGTGAGTTCTTAATCCTGCCTTAGGCACCAAGATGGCTGGGTGACCTTGGTCCTGTCACTTTTTCTCAGCCCTAGGAAGGAGGCAATGGCAAAGCACTTCTGAAAAACCTTGCCAAGAAAACTGCAGGGACTTGTCCAGGCAGTCTCCAGGAATCGGACACGACTGCATGGATTTAAAAAAAAAGAAAATAATGTGGGTCTCATTGCTACACCCAGCAGACCATGGTTTTGTGTTTTCGGGATTTTTCAGTAAATGCCATTTCTGCTAATACATCCAGCAGTTTCCTTGGGTGAAGCGATTTCTGTTGACCATGCCTTAAGGAGTCTACATTTGATTTTGGAAGAGGCTGCTCTGGAAAATATTGGAAAAGTCAGGGAGAATCTTTTGAACAGCTGATTGGGACTTGGATTAAGAGAATGAGGAGATGCTTGAGAACTGTTAAGTATAAGAAAAGCAGGGTAACTTCAGTTGGGGTGAGCTGTGCAGAAAGACCTTCCTTTTGACTATCATGGGTTTTCTTGTGAAGCTGCTTGAAGAAAAACGAGAGGTTTAAGAATTCTGGGGTAGATGTGGTTGAAGTCAAGGCAGAAACTGAGAGGGGGAGAAGAATACTTTGCTAGAATCATGGTTTAGGAGAAGAGTAATCGTGCAGGTACAACACTGCAGCCTCTAAGGGGCATCTCTGCCTTTAATTTCTGGCTGACAGAAATTCAACAAGATGATTTTTCCAAGAATGGTGTCTTAAGGCAGTGGCCTTCCTGAACCTCTATTTCCAACATCCTTCCTCACTGAATAGTGCTGATGGGAATTGTAGTTCAGCACTATCTGGAGGGTACTATGTTTCCATCCCTGTTTTAGGGGTACTTGTGCCTACTGAATTTTTGGCTGCCACATAATGATTAGAGGACAGGAATCTGGCACAGTGGACAAAGAAGCGATGGTCCTCTCCTTGCAAGCAAAAACCTTTGCTTCTTTTTCTTAGTTTCCTTTACTTCAAAAGGAAAAAAAAACCTTCCTTGTGCCAGAGAACAAAGAGTATACAGTAAAATGTTCAAATATTAGCCTGGTGACTGAGCAGTGGTCAGGACGTGGAAGACGAATGCACTGCCCAGTTCATCATCCAGTTTTTATGTGTTTTTATGCTTCTCTGGGCTGCATTGCCCATTTCATGATGTAGAATAAACGATAAACCTTCCAAGTTTTATGTTTTTACAAAAAACCTGAAAGGGGAGAAACCGAATGGTGCAAAACAAATAAACATGTGCTTGAATTTATGATTTTTCTGGCAGAATGTGATTCTGGGGTAGGAGGAGAAGATTATACCCCATTTCTGTTGAGAGTTACATTGACCAGCAGGAGGCCAATGTCACCACTGTTTCTATAGAAAGTCGATGTGACAATCCTAAGGGCTAGGTGAGCCCAGTAAAAAGAGCTTTGTTTCAGAGATACGAAAGCAGTTGTGGGCAACTGGGCTGATTTGGCGGGGGTTGGGGAGAAGGGAGGGAAAAGTGCCTATTGTCCACCACTTCACAAATGAATAAAGGACTTGCATAAACACCCCATATCCCCATCAAGAACTGCTGTTTCAGTCATCTGCCTTGACATCTCCAGCAGCCTGAATTGTCCCCTCGCTGCTGAACTGTGCATGTATAAGTTGTCGGTTACAATTTCCTCTTTGAAAAAAACACAACACAGCAGTGTTTGATATTTGGGAAGGATCTGTTTATAGTATCTTGGCAACCTGAGTATTGGTTTTCATTTAAAAAATAAGCTGCTTTTAAGCATCAATTACGTTAAATTAACACACAGACACACCAAAAATGGTTTAGGATAAAGCTACCAAGAATGTATTTGTTGCTGCTCTTCTGTAACACCAGAAAATCAAAATCAAATTGTTATCACCTTTACCCATCTCAGCTTAAGAAGTAGGAGAAGTAATAAATACATGGGTAAGATGTGCCCCGAAGAAAGTTAAATAAATATTCGTACAAATCTCTTCTTCAGAGGCTGGAAGCGAAAAAAAATGATCAGACAAACTGGACTCTCCTTAAGGGGGAGAACGTTTTTCTGCTTTTCTCCAGAATTCTGCAGTCAGCCTGTCCTGTTTTGTACCCTGTGGGTTTGGGGTACTAACTGACAAGGGCCTCTTTACTGGTAAAGCCTGGTTTACAAGTTGGCAGTGACTTCTCAGAATAAACGCACTTGTTCAGCTTTGACAGAAAGGGCAATAAATTCACCAGGGGAAGCCTACCGGGGCAGGATAAACAGGTGGTAAGGCTTCTTTGTGTAAGCAGACGCATACGCTCACTCTTAGTATTAAAGCTGCTGAATTTTCTGCTTTGCTTCTTGATGTTACACCTTTTGCTTTAAGGTATAACCTTTACAACTATCTCTTTTTTTTAATCAGTATTGGCAATAAGGTTACTTAACAAGAAACTATTATTTCTCAGCCTGTTTTTCAAACCATGTAACCCACTATGCTCGTCCCCATGAAATTAGAGGAGAGGAGGAGACAGTGGCACGGAAACAGGAGGGAGGGAATATGAGAACAAAGAATTGTACTCAAAGGCTAAATCGCTAATCATGCCAGGGTGAGAAATCAAAACCTCAGGCCCAGTGCAGGCATAAGATAATCATGCCAGTTTCCTTGACAATTCCCAACATATTCTCGTTTTTTAAAAAAATGCCATTCTCCTTTTTGCCTTGATTAGTGTGTTCCCAGTTGCGTAGCTTTGAGACCATAGCTAGGGAAGTGGCAGCCATTCAGGACTGGGACAGACGCTATGTAAGAAGATCTGTGTTTAGCCCCCACCATCTCCAGATTACAAGGTCTAAAATTAAGGAGCTCTTCTGTCCTGCTGAGAACTTCCAAGAAGACTTTGGGCTTGAACCACTTGAGCTCTCCTTACCTTCTTAAGTCAGCGCTGATGATTCTGAGCAACTTCAGCCAATGAATTGATTGATAAAGCTTTCTATTTTCCTAGTGCCATTAGGTCAGTGTTGCTCAACCTTGGCAACTTTAAGATGTGTGGACTTCAACTCCCAGAATTCCCCAGCCAGCATGGCTGGCTGGGGAATTCTGGGAGTTGAAGTCCACACATCTTAAAGTTGCCAAGGTTAGAAACACTGCATTAGGTCGTCGCCAACCTTCTAAAATGAAATCTTTAGATCTTGCTGTGACTCACTGCACAAGCCCCCTGAACCAGTGAAAACTTTCACAGATGTAGCCTAATAACAGAAAAAGGCATGATGGTGTTTTTATGTTTTTACGTTTAAATTTTTATTCTGATCTATCTGATGCCTGGTTAATGATCACACGGTCAGGCTGCCAGTTTAGAATTAGGTGTCGGCAATTTTTCTGAGATATCCCTAATTCTATGTGACTCGCAACTGAACTCCCAAAGCCTTTGGCTTAATTTTAAAAGTCCTTCTCAGAAAGTAGACTTCCGGTAGGAGATACCCATCCTTTCTATGCAACCTCAGCTCAGAAGAAAAAGAGGACACCTGAAACAAACAAAGGAGGAGGCAGGGAACAAGTCTCCCCACCAGATGTTGGCTGTCGTAGCCACTGTCCTAGTTCTGCCTATAATGTGGGTCTTAATTATGCTCAAGGAATGTGACCTTCAGAAAAAATGGTTTCTGTTGCTGCTGCTCTTAACAGTTACTGAAGACTTGGGTATATGAACCAGGTAAAATTTATCATACATAGGTACTGAAGCCTGACCAAAAGATCAAATCATACTTTTTTTTCCTTTTTACTTCTCCAGAACTCTTCCCCAGATGGATGAGGTGAAAAGTGCTTGTTGGATGGAAATGCACAATATCAAAATTTCAAGTCTTTGCTTTAAGACTTCAGAGTTTGGGCCATATGTGGAATTTGTAGCTTTAGCGCTGAGCCATTTCGTTCCTCCTTCTACATTCATCCCCTCGTTTTAAAAAAAAAAGCTAATGCAAACTGTAAATGGGTAACTTTTGCTACCCATTTATTTATTTCTTACATTTGCATAGGTCATAGTATATAGGTAGTATCTAGATTTTTTTTTTTAATTCTTGTTTGCCTTTCCTTTGAGCTTTGTAGTGCTCATATTAGACTTGGGGAGGCAGTAGAAAGCCACTATTGCTACCTAGGGGAGGGCAAAGTCTATTGTTGTGGCAGTACTGGCCATTTTTGTAAAAATAAAATATCAAAATGGGTTAGGCTACTTTTCAATCAGCAGGTTTGCAATGTGAAGTCCAGCAAAAACTCACTGACACAAATAATGCCAAACAATAATTGTAGCATTGAACCGAAAACTTGGGTGCCAGTAGTAAGAAAGAAGGATTTCACCGCTGAATCTTAAAGAGTGGAAAGATGTATATTTATGAAGGAATGGGCTTTAAATAATTTAAAAAGTAGGGAATAGGGTAGATAGACACATTCAGAAAATATTCTTATTAGGCATGGGAGATACATTTGACCTGTTTTTAAGTTGGCAACTATAATCCCATGTGTGAATTAAAATTCAGTTATCCTCTTGTATTTATCAAACTTTTTCCGATTAAAATAAATGGGCAAGAAGTCATATACAAGAATATATTTGTAAAGATAATATACAAAACTAAAATTGCTTTTCAGATGCGTGCATTGGGCAACATGGTGCAATAATTATCCAAGAAATGAGTGAAAAATATGCATTTACATGGAAAAAGGACATATACCTTCAGTAATCCACCGTATCTAGGACTGCATACAACTCAGCATAATAGCATATAGTACTACAGGCGTGGTTTAAGTAAAATTAAGGACGTCCAAAGCTGCAGTCTTACAGATACTTACTTTGGACTAAGGCCTTTTGAATTCAGCATTTTTTTATACCTGAATAAATCTGCACAGGTTTATGGTGCAGGTCCCTCAGTTTCCATTATCCAGTGTTTCCACTAAAAATGGTGGAACTTCAGTGCTCTGACTTTGGCTGCATCACGTGCTGCGCTGCTATAACTGATAACTAAAGGCTAATTTATTTTTATTTTTTGTTTGTTAAAGCACGCCATCTTCATATGTACATCTGCATGTGACATTGTTGCCAGGTAGTCACAAACCTGTTGAGATGTCATATGTACTTCTATGCCTCAAGTTTCCTCTAATAACCTTATGCGTCCTTGCTGAGACTCTATCATGGTGCAGATGCTTCTACCCAGCCAGTTTGTGACAGACGCTTGTGTTTTTGACAGCTGTTGGCGTCCTTCAATGGCCCTGTCCCATCTGCCACTCAACGCTCCCTCAGCTGGTGCCAAAGCTGCTTGAACAGAGGCACTTTTGATTCCTTTGGGGACCTAGTAGTAGGGCCCTTCCTTTATTATGTGCCATGTTGTCACCTCCAGCTGTGGTTCTGCACCCCTACAGCCTGCCTGTCTACCCTCCGGCACCCCAATGTTACTCTGGGCTGGTTCAGGTACGATCATTTGTAATTATATATAGATTTATCTACGTGTTTGTGTCTGTGTGTGTGAGATAGAAGAGACATTTCTGTGTCAATGACAAAGCCCAGCTGTGGCTGGCTTGGTGGTCTTGGGACAGCTGATAAAGCTTCCCCCCATCGATAAATCTCTCCATTCCTGAGTTATTTTTACAGAATTGCTTAGACAGGGAAAGTCTTCTCCTTGTATGGGAAGAGATATTTACAGCTTCTGAGAACCAGGAGATCAATCCATTCTGTCCCATGTTCTACAGATTTCCTTTAGTTTGTATACCACATGGAGTCTGTCCACTGAAAGATCTTAGAAATATAATGGATGGAACCTCTATTGTATATATATTTTTTTTACTCACTACTTGTCTTAAAGTTTAAATAGTAATCTTGAAAAGCAGAATTGACTTTGGCGGACAGCACAATGGATTTGATGAAAGAGAAAGGTTACACCACTCAGATTCTACTCTATTTTGGGGTTGGCTGTCTTCTAATTTCACAATGATGCCACACCATATGTAATCCTTTAATCATCCAAAACTGATAGTAATTTTGAAATGACATATAAACAAAGACCATTCCATCCTGAGCTTTAATGCATTGAGGGCCATTCCTGATATTATAAGCATTTTGTGAAAACTAATTTACAGGTGACAGGGTGTCCTCACTTATGTCACAAGTTTAAATTGTGCTCAATCTCTTAGAAGGAAAGATGTTGGTGTATGTGAATGAACTGATCATTGGTAGGGTTAGCAAAATGCATTTTGATGCTCAAATGGCTTTACCATATAGGTGAAGCATCCTAAGATCCCTTGCAGGTATGAGATGGATGGAGCTGGGAGATGAGCTGCTTTGATGGTACCCTGAGGAACATACACATCTCAAGCAGTTTTGTTTACTTTTTGACCAACCCTGGATACTTAAAGAATGATTAAAATGACATAATTAGCTCTTAGACTGCCTAAGTGTCTCCCCCACTGCCCCCCGTATTTTCATTTTCTAGCTGGGATTGTGCAGCACCCTAGACTAGGCTAAAATAGGATTGGGGGATTTGTGGTCCAACATGTTTTAGGAGAGCCAGTTTGGTGTAATGGTTAAGGCACCAGGCTGGAAAGTGGGAAATCGTGAGTTCTAGTTCCATCTTAGGCATGAAAGCTGGCTGGGTGACCTTGGGCCAGTCACTCTCTTTCAGCCCTAGGAAGGAGGCAATGGCAAACCACTTCTGAAATCTTGCCAAGAAAACTACAGGGACTAGTCAGGTAGTTGCCAGGAGTCAACACTGACTTGAAGGCACCAAAAAAAAAAAAAGTTTTAGGAACCCAACCATTGTCCTGGTATGTGGTATGAACCAAGCCATCATATCAAGCCATAATATGATTTATGTTCTTGGGCACAGCATGTCATGCAAACACAGCAATTGCATTGTCTTAATCTGGACTAGGATTTACCATGTTGTCTGAACTCAAGCTCTGTATATTCATTTTTGATGACTAAGTGCATACCACATGATAACCAACAGCATGTTGACTGAGGTGCTTTTGAAATGATTCAGAATTCAAACTTTTCTGTCAATCCTTTGTCAAAAAATGTGTATCTGACCTTCCAGTCTTATTTTGCATTAATTATTTTATTTGGGGGGGGGGGGAAATCCACACATATTGTTCTACCTTTATCGCTGTGAGACACTTGTGTCTCACAAAATAATAAAAGGAATTTGAACCATTGCAAAGCCACTGATTAAAATGAAACAAGAAAACATATGGAAGATAATAACAAAAGCAGAACAATAATGTTTGCCAGAAACAATGTCCATAACAAACCAAGATAGACTCCAGAGATAGTGTAAGACATTTTGTGACCTCAGGTAGAAATTTGAATCTAATAATATAATTAACATGCTTTAAATGATTTGTTACTTGTGTTGAGGTTATTATATTGTACAATTCAATTGTGCCTGAACACTTTTTCTGCTTACAAGAGTGCAATGCAGAACTAGATAACCTCATGCTCTCCAGCATCCAATCAGCATCAACCAGCTTGTCTAATGGCAAGGCTCTGTGGGAATTGTAGTCCAGACATCTTGTGAGCATCAGCTTGCTTATTCCTACTTTAAAGGGTTATGAATTATCCGCTTACTTTCTTCTTTCAATACAAAAGAGAAGCACCACTGAGACTTTATTTTTGCTCCTTTCATCATAGTATTACTAATAGTACTAACATTAATGAAAACATCTGACAAAGTAGAACATTTTTAGAAGCTTTCCAAAATGGGCTGGCCCTACCATTAGACAGAGTAAGGCAGCTGCCTTAAGTGGTAGATGCTTAAGGGCAGTACTCACACTCACCTGACTGTTCTTTTGAACCTCCTGAACTTTCCTCTCTGTTGGAGGGCCACTGTGTGTGCCACTGTTCTGCTACTTTTAGATATGGTAGAGATATACTCAGCAATGATATCCGAAAAGGCGCTCCCTCTGCTGACACATTGCTAATTGTTATGTGTGGCATTAGCAACGAATAGCCCAACTGACTCATTTGAAAGCATAGGCCCACTCCCTGGGCAAGAGAGCATTCATACAATTACATCTAATGAGCCAGCTATGACCATTCCTGAGCTAATTGAGTTTGGCAGAAGTTCTCCACACCTTAGAAGTATCCTAATGTAATTAATGCAATCTGCTGTATGCAGAGCTATCCTTGAAAATTGTTCAGAAGCCTCAAATGATGCAATATGAAGAAGCTAAAATGAGGAAGCCGGTTACTAATCAGTGCAATTCCACCTGAGTCATCTAATGCCCATATTTAATTCCAGGCACAATTCAAGATGTTAGCATCAATCTTTGAGCCCTTAAAGGGTTAGGGCCTGGCTGAAGAACCGTCTATCCTTTTATAAACTTTCTTGAATGTTAAGATCTGCAGGAGAATCCCTTTCAGATATGTCCTGGACTTCAGAAGCCTGTTTAGCAGTCATGCAGAAGAGCCTTCTTTCCCTTTGCTTCTAAGCTAGAGTACATTCTCTTCTCAGCTCTCCTGCTAGCCTCATAAAAATGCTTTGCTAACCATTTTTGAGGGATGTGTCCTCATAATGTCATCTCCATCTTACCCTCATCCTGGACCTACCTTTAATTTCAAGTTGGAAGAGGTGTTTTCCTTCATCTCCCAATACAAAACTACCTGCGCAGACAATCTAGTGTGCCTTGGGGACAAGCTGGGGATGTGGTGGTCACAGAGCCCAATCTGCTCTAGAAACATCCTCTCCTCATTTGGTTGCTGGGCGCTGCCCCCATGGTGATTTTGGCTTTCTCTGCAAAAGGATTGAATATCTGCCTGTTTTGTTTTGTTTTGTTTTGTTTTGTTTTGTTTTTACACAGGAATATCAAACTCCCAGGAGATTGATAAGCCTGACAGGACTCCTGGTATTTGGGGGTGGGTGGGTGGGTAGGGTATATATGTAACTGCTGGAGAGATCATATAGGAAAATACATGGTGTGTGCATACACACCCAACTATGGAATGGAAAGTAGAAGAGGCTCTTTGCTTGACCAAAACAATTTGAGGGGGAAACTGGTTTCCTGAAGGAGAAAGAAAAATTCAGAGGCACAATCGCATCAAGAGCTTTCTGGTTCCAGCTGCACATTTTTGTAGTTTAAATCAATTCTTCCAATTACTCAGGCAAACCTTGGGAGGGGTGGGCTATTTGGCATGGGTTTATTGATCTTGTTTTTTCTGAGAAGGCTATCAATCTCCTGTGAGAAGCAGCACACAGTAAATAATTAAAAATAAGGCTAAATAAGTAATAAAAAGGAATGGTTGAACCCCCAGAGTGTTTGGCGGTTGGTTTGCCAACTGTAGGTGACACTGCATGGGAGAGGACTCTGCATTAAATTGTGAAAGGGCAACAGAACTGCCCCCTCTTATTGCTGAGATATAGTAAAGGTGGGAGTAGCTCAATTTATGTTGATATACTTTCCTCCTGAGTCAAGGATGAGAGGAAAACGCATTCTGTTCTCCCTTTAGGACAGCAGTTTAAGACTCAGCTCATCAGCCAGGCTTGAACTGTTAGTGATTTTAGGAGAATTTATATAGTATTCACATATTTTAATGTGCATTAAATTGTCTTGTTTTTATACTTTGTTGTTCAGTCTTTGTTGTGCTTCCTGGAGTTATTTTTAAAACAAAAAATAAAAAAAACCCCACAATGTTGTTATCTCCCTTGAGCTTTCTATGAATGAAAAAGCAGGGTATGCATTAAATCAAAAGCAAATAAACTCAAAATTTGACATAGACTCTGCCGTCAATGCACCTGTTACTGCCACCACACTGGTCAAAAATTTAAAAGAAATTATTAGTCTATCTCCAAACCTCTCAAAAAAGGATAGAGGCAAAGTTAGGCTAAGAGACTACAAGATAGGGTTTATCCTTGGAACAATGGCAAACCTGAAATGGATACACAGGAGGCGCTAAAATCATGGCCTATACCATGCTTCCCTTACTTGGTGCCCTCCAGATGTATTGGACTTCAGTACCACTGCCAGTCTGGTGCTCTATACCATCTGGAGGTCTTGGTGCAAGAAGTATATCTCATGCAAAGAAAACATTGAGCTTCTTGAAAAGATCTTCATTTTGAACAGTTGTTGCCAATGATTGGGCACTTGTTCAGTTTGCATTACTGAAATGGGAATCATATCAGAAGGAAGTAAATCAAGATATGGGAAGGTCACAGCTTTATGACTTGTGTGCCTGAAAGCATGCGGGAAAGCTTGACTCTAACTATTGAACTATTAAAATAGTTCAAAACAAAACAAATGTTCTGAGTATTAGCTGTGAATTTATTATTATTTTTTTAAGTTTTGCAAGATATGGGAAAATCTCTTCCTAGAAAAAGCAGGGACTAAATTAGAGGTGTTCCCCATGTAAAATGTCCTGCTAGGCAGAGAAAAGACAACAAAACAGTATTTTTCCAGTTCATGATGGTACAATAATAGATTTTAGGATACAGGGGTATTTCAAAGCATTAGAGCAATGTGAAGTGGTTTGCATGGTGCTTATGATTGGTGTTTGCAAAAGATTTCTGAAAGAGAGGTCCACTTAACAACTCTAAGCCTGGTTTCCTGCCAAAGGCCCCTCATTAAACCCTCCCCAAACCTCCAGAAGATTCCTTGATATATGTTCTATTTACGAATGTATTTCCCCCCACCCCCCTTTTGGGCAGTAAGTGACAAGAAAGTGCTATAGTCAAGTAGAGCTATTTATAAGAGCTGAAAGCGGAGCCAACCATGATAAGAAAGAGTGTTGGAGGACTGGTTTTCAAAGGAGCTGGTGATACTGTTTCCGAGAGAGCGATTTCCCCTTGTTGGGGTGGGAGAGAGTATATCAGTCTCGGGAGCAAGTTGCAAGGCTGGAAAATGTCATCCATATCTATATTCTCCCTTTGTTTCCCAAATGGATGGCAAAGGCTTTTTTAGGAAACAGGTGGCACAAAAGCACCCCCATCCTAACAGACTAAGCTCGTCTTCAGCTGCCATCTGTGTGAGAGCTTCTTGGTTGCACACACACGCACACACACACCCTGGTTGTAAGCAGATCAAACCTACTAACTCCAAAATGAAGGTGTATCTGTACAAGAGTTTAGTGAAACTCTCTTTTCACATGTCAGACACTCTGGTGGGTGGGCAGCAGTTTTCCAAAACACAATTCCTGCTCGAATAAGTACACAGCAACCAGTATGACATAATATTTGCTTTGTTTAGAATGTGGTGCATAGCTTGTAACTCTGGTGAAGTAGGAGATGCCTGTTTTTGGCAACCAATAGTTCTGCAGTTGCCGACTTCAGCTGCTGAGCGTTTGCTTTTTAATCCAATAGGCTGTCTGTCATCATGATTCAAACTATCCTTCCTTTATTCCTGGGCATTTAAGGTAACTTTTTCTTTTAAGAAGTCAAACCTCTCTTAATCACCATTCCTTTGAAGAAAGCAGAGACCTCCCTGCCCCTGCTGTGCCCATTTAACATTTTGTCCAAGTTCTAGTCAATTTCACAACTGGACCTTACAAAACCATCTTATCAAACAGAGCAATTTTGTCAAGTCTTGAAGCCTTGATTTTCCCTGCTAATATAAGTAGCAAGAATCTTCCCCTAGCAGTGATCCGCTTCTAATGCTGCCCAATACGTAGAAGGCGTAATTACACAAAAGTCGCATTGTGAAAGCAACTAGGGAACACACTTTTGAGGGATAATAGCATGAAGACAGGTTGGGATGTTATCATGTATTCTGTGAGTGAAACAGTTGTCACACTGATAGAGTAAAACACTCACGGAGATCACTCAACACAGCTGTTTCTACAGTTTATGGAATGAGTTTCCATATGCTCATTCAGACACGAGAGAAATGCAAATCAAAAAGTGCTTATCTTGCCTCTCTGTTTTTTCCAGAATAAGGGCAGGATTTAGTGGGAGGTCTCTGGATATTTGCAATGTGCTCCTAAGGGTTTCTGATATTTAACAGCCTCCTCAAAGGAAATGAGGCTGTGATCCAAGCTCAGTCCATTTTGTATGTGCATATTTGTATGTATATACACAAAAGGCTTGGATTGCAATGCCACCTTTTCCATTTCTTTCTGTTTTGGCCCACTTTGGACACTGTAATAAGAAGTAATGTAACACTAGCCTATTTCTGTAAAAGAATTGTTTGATCCTGTGAAATCACTATGTTCGAAAAATTAACAACAATGCCTATTTATATTATATTAGTACTGAAACAACAATGCATTTTCTTTCAGGCCATCTCAATTAATGATTGGGTTCACACAATATTTCAACCAAGGTTTACCTAAATATGATTTGTTGACTAAGCGACAGTTGGCTGGGTTTACAGTGTAACACATGGTGCTAAGTCATAAATCACAACTTATAAATCTCAGAGTCTGGATTCACATATCACAGTAAATTATATAACCTCATTATGATTTTACACCATGAGTGGATCAGGCCTCTGTCTTTGATTCTGGAGGTCAGGTTAACTCCTATCCTAATTACCTTTGGAAACTAGTGAAAATGGAACCTATCCGCAGAGAGCATTGGGGGGATGATGAGTGGGTATCACCCGAGCTACTATTTCATTAGTTTGAGTTTTATACCTTGTTTTTATTGTTGTATACTGTGGGGAGTCTGTGCAGCTTACAGCAGTATATTAAATGAATAAATAAGTAAATAAATATTGGTGGAGTTCATACAACTTGCTAAGACATCAGTTGTGCTTTGCAAAACACAGTGACTGAGCTCAAATAGCAATTCTTTCTGCATCTGTTTAATAAAATCTGATTGGATCTCATTTCTGTAAACTCATGCGTGTAACCCTATGTGTATGTACACACAGATTCACAGATTGGGTCTTCAGGGAACAGGTAAGATTTCACAAAGGGAATAATTCTTTGGAGGGATAAGGAGACAGAGATTCCTACCCATGTATTCTATTCTCACAATATACTTAATTGAGCCAGGGAGAGGAGGTGGGGGTTAGTATGTCATGATAACAGAAAAAAATAAGATAATCAACTCAGTCAATTAATCCTGAGGAAGTTAAATTTAACCCCAAACAGATATAGTCAAGATTAGGACAAGACTAGAATCTTTATTCCTGACATCTCTTTTTCTATATGAAGGCATTTCCTCTTAGCATTCAATTATGTCAGTCCAGGACAAGAGAAAACAACTGGGCCTTAATTTCTTCAATATTCTTCTGGCACCTTCTTGTAACTATCTAATCATTTCTTATCCAATCTGTTTCTGTCTCTGACGAAGATGTGTAGGGAGTAAGCTCTGAAAGATCAAGTTCAGTTTGGCACAGTGATTTTTAATTAATTATTATTATTGTTGCATCAGTCCTCTCCAAACACCAGTCTTTGTAGAAGAGGTGTAAAATCCACTTGGCATCCACAGCCTGAAATTCATGGCATGGCTGTGTGTATTAATGCCAACTGGTGCTTAAGGTAATGTGACTTCCTGGAATTGTTGGAGCGCTGAACAAGGTGAACCTCAGTATCAATGCCTGGTTAAAATGCTGAAGGCTGCATGAGATGACCACATATTACTAAAAGCAAATGGAATCTTAATAGTTAAATTGCTAAAGTCTGCAACCCCATTTAAAACTTTTCATGTAACTATGCCATAAGTAGAGTAAACAAGCTCCCTATAGATGTTTTGGACTATAGACCCCGGGTCTGTAACTGGTGGAGTTATTACTGTTTACAGGAGCTGCTGTCTAAAACATCCAGCGGCCACCGGATTAGCTACTCCGGCCTTGAAAAGATGCCTAGAGCAAAACCATTTTGCCTGCTTTTGTCTGAGGCTTCACTGCACATCCTAAGAATATCTCTCAGTTTTGCATTCTTTCAAGGATCAAACTTTGGCTCCGATTAATCCCCGTGCCTGCCTTTGGACAGGTGGGGCAGGTGCTAAGCCACAGCAGGACAAATTGCAAATTCCAAGAAAAATCTGCAGCTGTCGGCGGCCGCCTTGATCGGGTCTGGTCTTTTAAAAAAACTCGCTCCATCCCCCACCCCCGCCTTTCTTCAAACAGCTGAAAGACAAAGACTCGGTGCGGCAGCTCCAAAGAAGAGCAAAGAGGGAGTGGGCGGAAGAGCTGATAAGAGAGCAGCCAACCCGGGAACCCGTGCACGCTGAGCTTCACGCTGATTGGCTGCGAGAAAAGCACAAGGGATGCCTTTATAGTCGTGGGGCGCGAGCCGAGGAGGGGACGTGTGGATGGGTGGGTGTTTTTCCCCGAGCGTCCTTCCCTGCGTGGCAGCGGTTCGCAGCAGAGGTGGCAAGGGATGGGGCCTGTTGGTGTAGGTGGGTGAAGTACCTCAAGCTTTTGAGAGTTTCCCCTCCGCCTTCCCCCTCGGTTTTGGGAGGCTGGGACCCTTGGCGGGGGAGGGGATGGAAGGGGGCAAAGGGGTTGCAAAAGTAAGGGAGGGGGAAGTCTCGCGCATTAGCTGGGGATCCTTCAGTTCTGCTCCGCGAGGGCCCTAGTTCCTGCTGCAGCATGAGAATTAGAATGAATTTATGACTTTCTTAATTCTTGAGGGCAAAGGCATTTTATTTCACTTGGCATTTTTATAGCTACTCGGGATTTGAAGCGTGCATGCTGGGAGGGTAGCTTGTGTGCGCTGTTTAGATGTCATGCTGGTGTGTGTGTGTGTGTACACATACATTCACACACATTGGTGTTCTCTGCTGTACTTCACTATTGTATGTGTTGTGTGGCTGTTGTAATGGGTTACTCTTATCGTCTTTTCAGCTCTCCAATTATTGCTTAGCTTACACATCTAAAAAAAAAGTTGTAGAGGAGTACAGAGTAGTTTTGATTCTCTTTAATGTAAGGGGGATGGTGGTGGTAGAGGGAAACTGAGTCAAGATCCAGCTATTATACCCTATGACAATAGTGCATAATACCTTGAAGGGCAGGATAGTTTTTCCCAACCTGGTTGCTTCCCAATGCACCAGGGAATACAGCTTCTGGAATATGGGTGTCCCATATTCTCCCCAAAGACCTAGGAACAGTTTTAGGGTGCTGAGGATAAACTGGGAAAACACCCCAATCAGCTTGTATCTCCAAGCATTTTATTGCATGGCTAGATAACACACATACATACGCACATGTGGACACACACACACACACACAGAGTTTTAAATGTGCAGTACAGAGTTCATAGGGTTTACCCCACTTTGTAGGGTTGTAGTGAAGATTAAAGTCTCCAGGGTAGTTTGAGAGGGAAGATCCTTGTCATAAGAGTCCCTGCCTTAGAGAAGACTTGAAATCTCTGGGGAGACAAGAAATACATTTGAAAGAAGGGATGGTCTTTCAGGTAGCTCTGTGAAAGTAATTGTTGTTTAGTGGATATGTGGATGTTACGTTTTATTCTCAAAAGTCTGCTTTGGAAAATGGCTCCTTTTGCTTCTCTTGGCTCACAGGTTGTGGCGGTGGCCAGCTTCATTTCCTTCTGATCTTTACTCCTTGCAGGGTAGTCCAGATGCTGTGGTGCCGCCCACGGATGCCATGACACAGACGTTCCCAGCTCAGTACCCACCGCCGCCACCCCAGGCCCGGCTCCCCCCACAGTACCATCTCCACAGTACCCCTTCGGAGTACCCATCTCCAACTGCCCTGGATCACAGCCTGCGCATCTTCCCTGAGCAGGGAACAACTGCGCCGGAGCCTTTGCCGTTGCCTCCACCTCCTGCCGTAAGTGAAGGGTTAGTGGCTAGCCCTCATGAAGGAAGTGTCAGGGCTGAGGGCCACCTCTGGGCTGGTTGGGGAACTCAACTGTAGGTCCTGGCCTATGTGATAACTCTGATAATTTCTCGGGTGTTCCTCAAGAACATTCTGGAGCTAGAACAAGGTTCTGGCATTCTCTCTGGCAGAGAAAACAAGTCATGCTAAAAAGGGAATTGGATGGCCTACATTCCATTTCCATCACATCCTCTTCCTGCATCTCTGTATTTGGACCCCAGTGTGTCATATTATCCCAGCTATCAAAATTCCCTGCTTCTTTATGAAAGGGATAGCACAGTGTTTCTCAACCTTGACAACTTTAAGATGTGTGGACTTCAATTCCCAGAAATCCCCATGCTGGCTGGGGAATTCTGGGAGTTGAAGTCCACACATCTTAAAGTTGTCAAGGTTGAGAAACACTAGGATAGCATCTATTGCAGTGGCGTGTTTGGTGGCTGGGTTTCCTGAAAGGTAGGGGGGATTTAGGATTTAACATGGGAGTGGATTAAAGTAGGACTCCCACATACCCAAGGTTTGGCACACAAGACTTTGCTTAACCCACAGCTTCCTAGAATGCTTGGGTCTGCCTTATATCCCCAAACCCTTGGATTTCCACGTTTGAGCCTTGGTATAGATGAAGCAGTAGAGAAGAGCATCTCTGACCATGGGCAGAAACTCTGCTCTTACGACCCCAAAGTTAACCAGAACCAGCTCTTCTCATTTCTAGAGTCCGGGGGTGATTGGGGATGAACAGAATAGTCAAAAGGTGTACCTTCAGAGCCAGAAAAGACTTGCACTTTTCATTTTGTAAAAGAAGCATGGAATAACCATCACATGTCTGTGAGGTTCTGTTGTGTGTAAATGTTACTGAGCTTTTTTGCAATAGCATAGTTATAGTAGGTGGTCAGACCATCCTTGGTTTGGATACATTTCAGTCAATAAGGAAATTCTCTCTCGCATCCCTCCAGGATCATGCACCACCTCCTGGATTTCCTTTTCCTTTCACTTCCTGTCTGCCTATCTAGAAAATTGCTCCTTTCCCAAGGAGTGATTGATTTATTAGTTTTGTACCCATCCTTTCATTCAGGAGCTCAAGGTGGCATACATTGGATTCCCTCCTACTTTTCACAGCACAACAACCCTGTGATGTAGGTTGGGCTGTGTGTGCGTGCATGAGAGAGAGAGAGAGAGAGAGAGAGACTGCCCAAAGTCACCCATTATACTTCCTTAGCTGAGGGTAGACAAAAACCTGGGTCTCTCTGCTCCTTAACACCTTCGCTGCTACACCCGTTGGCTGTGTTGAGGATTTTCGTTGGACCTATTTCCTTCCTAGCCCTCTGCTATCTGCCTCTCTTCCCTTTCCATTCAAGCAGGCTTTCTCTTCTCTTCCCTAATCCCAGTTTCTTAGAAAACAAAACATATATCAAGACATCCAACCCAAACCTAAAACAGGAAAAATTATTTAGGATCTTGAATTTGTTGTGTATTAGGACTTTCAAGGAATAAATTCTGGAATGCAGAAAAATGTCTTTTACTGAGCATCTGTAAATGGTGGTTTACTTTCTATGGAATATCTAGTCCTTGTTGACTGTCCATGCATAGCCTTATGCAGATTAAGATGCAAAGTCACAAGACATAATACAACATATGGAACAACTTCACTGAGTTCTTGGACCAGCAGTTCCTAATTAAGCTCAGGTCTTACTTTTTTTCCTTACTTTAAGAAAATCTAATCCCTGCCCACGAAAATCCACTTTTTGGCCCCCTCTCCTCCATTTCTTTTTAACAGCTCTGAACCCGACAGTATTCACTGCTTCTCTGCTCCCTCCCCACTGCAACATGCAAGGGCTTCACTTCTTATTGCTTGCTCCTATCCAGGGCTGCATTGTGCTTAGGCTCAACCTACAGATTTGCTTTCAAAATGACAGGCTGTTTTTTTGTTTTAATGCAGCATAGATCTCCTCCTTGAATATTCCCAAAGAGAAGCAGACTTTTGTAGAAGGAAAGGATGGTTAGCTTGAGGCCAGAGACCAGTAAGGTTGGTTTCTTTGGGGCTGAGAAGGAGGTAGTTCTGTTGAAGAGAGGAGACTTTAAAATAATACAGGTACAGGCAAAACATATCCTTCATTTTTTCAGCTGCTTGCTATCTAGAGCCCACCCCACTTCCTTTCTGATACTTCTGTTATTTGTGGAATTGTAAAGTGATCATAGGAACTAGATACTTGAGATCCCTCATCACTTCCATTCCTCCTAAGCCATGGTTGAGGAGAGGTATGGGATTTCATAGTGCACCAAAATCCCTCCAACCCTGCAGTGCACAATGTTTGGACACTTCTTGGTACTCAAACTAGAGCATAGATTGCATTGCCCTCTATCTTCATGGATACCATAGTTGTAGAAAGAGGAGAGAAAGTATCAAGCTGGGAAGGTGGGGAGCTGCAGTGTGAATGCCCCTAATGTACGTCTGCTTAATTGCGAAGTAAGATCCTTCTGTCTTGACAGTGTCTTTTTCCATCCATGTTGCTGACAGGTACAGGACCTGCCTGAGATGTTTTACTATCCGTATCAATACCCTATTTTTTTCCCCCTGGAATGGCTCAAGAAGTTAAATCCCAGCAGGAAGTTCCACAGTCACCATGACTTGAGTCTGTCTGCCTTTTGACTGTGTTAGTAGAGGCATTACTTCCAGCAGTTTTCAGAATATATTTGTTCTCTGTAAATAAGCTGCAAGACTCTTTTGTTCTCTAGAGAAGCATTATTCTTTCATGTTGGTACATGATAAAATCTAGCCTGCAGCTCTTGCCGGACTCTCTCACACTTCTGTGACATATAGTACCTACCACCTGCTTGCTGGCAATTTTCAGTGCTGAATCCCACATGTATTTTTAAAAGATATTGCATACTGAAAATTTGGCAACCGTAGCTGATCCCTTAAGGGCAATTAGAGAATTTGTTGTAATTAATAGGCAGGACAAACCATTCCAGATCTATTCCAGACTTCTGCTAGAGAGACAGGATCAGTGAGGCAACCTAATATTTTCCAGATATTTTGGACTACAAGTCCCAGAGGTCCCAACCAGCATAGCAGATTGTGGGGGTTGTAGTCTCCCTGGACAGCAACAGATTACCTCCCTCCTCATTCTGCTGGCCAGATGGCAGCCCATCTACTTAGAAATCCTCCAGTGTTTTGGCTGGGGGGCACCTTTCGAATTTGCTGAGCACTAAGTCTGCTGAGTGGCTTCCCATTCACAACATGGCTGCTGTGGTCATATGGCCTTTCACAAACCAAAACTTTAGAGGAGACATGGAAACACAGATCTCTGGCCCTACAGTAAAAGAGTCACATAGTTGTTGAGAATCTGTTGCAGTCTTTGGGCCAAGAGTGAGCAGTGGAGCTAAATATAGGTCAGATGTGGGGGCAAGATGGTTTTATATTGGTTTTTCAAGCGGTGTCAAAACCTGTTTGCCAAAAATCCATGGTACTCGATGCACTATCTATCTGCGAGGTATTGTATGATGGCTATCAATACACAAAACATACCTACATAAATGGCCAATTATTCATGATGTGTTAAGAGCAGTATTAGTTTAAACAGGACTTTGAAAAGAAACATCCCTTCCTGGTTGCCTGAAGGTAGGTCTAATTTATTGTTTGTGACCAGTTGAGTGTCCACTGACAATTTGGCATTCTGTCAGTTTCAGCTTTCTTGGTTTATTGCCAACACTACCCTGAGATCAAAAGTATTTTTAAACACGTGTAGTAGAGGAGTAAAATCAAAGGCTGTGTGTAGTGCCAGAAACTCTTGCATGCGGCCTCTCCAAAATTTCCCAAAGTTACCGTCAAGCTGTAATTTTCAAAGTGGCAGAAACAGGAAACAACTAAATATACAACTGGAGAGTAATCATGTTGATTGTTCACTTAATTAAATAATAGAAAAGAAATACAGTTTTCTCTTGGTCCTGTCGCTTTGGGGGGGGTGTGTGTGGAATTATCCGCTAAGACCAAATGGGATCTTTGGCCTGGAAAAATTGGCACAGCCTGAGGTATAAAGATGAGGCAATATCTTTCAAACGGGTAGAATGGAAAGGTTTTAGATCCAAAGCCTTGGGTCCAGGCAACCTCTAATTTGTGGTCAGAAGGATCCAATAATTTTTCATTCGGATGCACCATGAAATATCTCCTTCCTTTTCCACCCCTCAGGGCAACAGAATCCTTCTCCCTCTTCCTAATCTAGCGACTGAGGCAGTGGCTTTGGTGCCCATATTGGGTAATAACGCCTTTCTCCAGCCAACAGCTGCACCCCTATCAGATTCCCTGCTCTATCTCTTTCACCTCCTCCCCCTGCCCCAAATCTTTCACCATCTTCACCAGCAGCTGTTTATCTCTGCATGGACAAGTGGCACATAGCTGATAGCCTCATTTCAAGGACACCACGTCCTCTGATAAATTGTAAACAGAGATGGCCAGAGACTGTTTCATGCCTGAGGCGAGAAGTCCAACAACACTTTTTTTCCCCTTCCGGGTGACAAAATAGTAATAAATAAATGAACAAAATGGATGCTTTTTCAAAAACATCCTAGCATCTATCACTTGAAACAAGGACAGACCTACCATTAAGCCAAATGCAGTGGTTGACTTGAACAGATTTGGGGTGGTTACAACAGGATGGAAATTAGACCGGTGTTTGCATTTTTTTTTGCCATCATTTTATGGCCACAGAGAGAGAGTTGTGGGACTTTCAGTTCCAAATGCCAAGTCATTTTGCAAACTTTAGGTCTTTTGTATCTTGACAAGTGGGTAGAGAACATCGTTTTGCTCAGACAATAAAGTCTTGGCTGATCCTGAAGCAAGTTGCCTTAGGCAGCCCACAGCTTCTAAGAGAATCCTCATACGCTGCTCCAGCCTGTTTCACAGACTCTAATTTACTCTTCGCTCTTCTTAATACCCAGACTAATTGGGTTGCCAACTGCCCAGAGGAAAAGCAAGAAAAGAAAAAAGGAAAAAAAAGCAGATCTCTTGTCTTTCTCTTGTGCTTCTAATAGCAGTGCACAAGTTGCAGAAATCAGCAGGGCAAATTTTTCATAGCATGGAGCCACACAATTGCCTGCTAATTCCTACAATTCAAATTGTTTTTCAAGACAACCGCAGGGACTGTTTCAAAAGTTGGCAACCTCGCTTGCCAATTCAGCACCTGGCTCTTGTACATCCAGGCAATTTCTGATTTTTGTTTTCCTTGCACTGAATAAATGCCAGAATATCTCAAGGGAGAATGAGCTTTGATCCTGCTTGGCCATATGCTTCCAACTCTCCTTTTTACCTTCACCTCTAGCAGGTTGAGGTTGCAGGGATTAGACTCTGTGTGACCCCCAGCCTTACCCCAGATACTGCTGAGCCATGGCTGTGTTTTGGGTGGTGTGCTGGAAATTTAACACAGCAATATCTAGAGGGCCACAGGTCCCCATCCCTCGTGTTAAAAGGTATACTTATTATAGAAGAATAAGAATCTTTGTCCAAAGTTTTTTTTTTCCCCCACAATTTTGAGGGTGTCCTTTGGTGCCAATTATGTCTAGGATGCTTAATGTAAGTGCTTAATTGACGCTGAATGTGTTGGCTGCACTAGCAGCAATCCTGTCTCTTCCTTCCCCCACATATTAGTTTTGTAGCCTACTTTTCTTTTTTAGCATACCATATGCTTTAGTTATTGATACATCCTTTATGCACTCGTCATGGTGGACCAAACAGAGGGCGTTGCTGTAACTCGTCTGTGTGTTTTCTTTCTTTCTTTCTTTCTCTCTTTCTCTCTTTCTCTCTCTCTTTCTCTCTTTCTTTCTCTCTCTCTTTCTTTCTCTTTCTCTCTCTCTCTCTTTCTCTCTCTTTCTCTCTTTCTTTCTTTCTCTTTCTCTTTCTCTCTCTCTCTCTCTTTCTCTCTCTCTCTTTCTCTCTTTCTCTCTCTCTTTCTTTCTCTTTCTCTTTCTCATGGAACGCGAGAGCTGCAAAAGAACTCCTAGCTTGTAGCAAAGCTGTTCTTGCAATGACTCCTTGTGTCTTTCCCGGACTAGGGCCTTTTCCCGAGGTGCTAATGGCAGCGTGCGTGGACCTCCCGCCGAGCTCAGGTTTTCTTCCAGGCATCTTGGACTCCATCACGTTTCTCTTGTTCTAGTCTCATTAATACATAGTTAACCTACTCACTGTGCAACTGCACCTGCCTGTCTTCTCAGCCTGACACTTGCCCCCTCCCCATCCCGCCACTCCCTCTGCATTTTATCCTCCCAGCAAATGTTGGGCCCTGTTGGAAAGAATTTAATCCCTGTTGAACTTGTCTTTACAAGCAGGAGTCTGTAGCCTTGGGGGATGCATCTGGCTGCTTGGGGGGTGGGCATGATGATGGGAACTAATGTGGTGTATTGCCCTTGGGATGGGTAGAGGAATGGGGGCACAGGGGAAGGTTTGGTGGGCTGAAGGGGATTGGCTACTGCTTGGTGGGTTGTCTGCATTTGGGAGTGGCTGGAATTGTGTGTCTGTGTGCTTTAATCGCAATACTACAGGTGCTGTGTGCTAAGACAAGCAGAATCGCGGTCCTGTTCCCTAGTCTAGAAGCATGTTGACAGAGGGTGCGTGCATTGGATGAACCAGGCAGATATCACTCTGGATAGGGTTCAGAAAGGAAAAGGGGAGCCATAGGAAGAAGGTTGATCTGAGTCTGATTCCCTGCCAATTCCTGAGGGAAACTGAGTTCCCACAGTCTCTAGGCTAGGAAAAGCAGCTGAAGAGACATGGTTCTGAATGGAAGTTCAGGAGAGAAAAGGTTGGAGAAGACTGACTTCATTGCCATGAAGTTCATTGCTCAAAGCTCCTGCCTCCCACAGCTGCTTTTCATCTTTAAAAGATGGGGCAATGTTACATTAATCTGTGCAATTCCTGGTTTGGTGCTGAATGAAACACATTGCTATACACCGAATAAACTCTTCCAGACAAAATATAGAAGCACGCATCAGATTCCAATTCAGATTGAGCCCTTCTATTTTTGGAAAAATAAACGCCAGCTTTCAGAATTTGAAAATTTAGAAAATGCTTGAGAAGGAAGATACTGTATTTTTCCAGCCCAAGGGCATAATCAAATGCAAATTAAAAATGCATAATGCACATATTAAATTAGCAACAGAATAATATATGTTCCAGATAGTTTGACTTAAAATAGGCTTGGTTTTTATAGACGGCAGATGAGAGAGCAGCAAACCTATTTATGGATTGTGCCACTTTAGATGCAATGAGGGCTCATATAACTGAACGCTCAGTTCCATATGAAATAATAATTAATCCCTACACGTAGATGTTACGGAAAATTTAATCTTGCCTTTTGCTACATGCTAGCGTTCTTCTGTGGAAGTGTACGCCAAACTCAGTTTTCTCAGTGTATTTGGCTATTCACGCAAATTCAAGTATTTCAGAACGGGGCTAAATTAATTCATTACAGGCATGTAGGTAAGCATTCAGTGGTGTATCCCTTCCACTCTGAACTCAGTGCACTTTCCACCATATACAGACCATGCACATTATCTCTGACTGTTCAGGCACACTTTCCATTCATACACAGTTAGCCTTGCTTTGTGATTAATCTCTCATACTGTGACCATTGCTATCTCAGCTGATCATATGACTACTGCTTTAAATAAACTGGTCTGGTTTGCGCATTATGCTCTGCTCAAAGGGGACTTGCTTGCTTATATAAAAGTAGCCATCATGATATGTAAAATATGGTTTATCACTAAGCATGATGTGAATCCAGCCAATCGTGTTTAAAGTTGTAGCAGACCCACAAGTTCTCTTTGTACGTGCCTGTTATTTTTCTGGTAGTTGCATCCATATGTGATCATGCATGCCCCTAATAGGGCATGCCCTCTCATGGCTAATCTGTAGCAGGAATTTTGAAGACAAGTTCAACTCCCTCCCCACCCCGGCCAGATTAATGGCTTTTCTGGCTCTTCTGTTCCTCCCCCAATCCTTCAGCACTTCAGACATTGCAAGATAGAGGCTGTGCACATTTGCTCTGTTCTCAGAATGCTGCATCGTGGAAGTTGCATTGTGGAATAAGAAGGGCCATCTGCATGGAGAAGAGAGAGGTGTGGTTTTGGGGTGGTTCTCTGTCACCGGGTACCCTGATCTTCTCCACAACATTCTCATAAATTATATCCTCTCTCAGCTAGTCTTGCTTCTCTCCACTAACAGTTTTCTGTGTGCTGCCATGTGTCTGTCCTGTTTGCTAACCCAAGACAAAATGTTTGCTGGTGCATTGAAATATGTTCTCAGTGAATTCTTTTTCTGGGGGTGGCAGGAGGGGAGGTTGGAAAGAAGAAAATCCCATTCCCTTTAAAAGGGAAATAATGGATTTGGTACTGAAATTGAGATTTGTGAGAGCGAGGAAGAACTCTGGATTTCTCAGAGCTTGCACATCATTAGGCAAAATGAATGTGGGGTCATATAACTGGGGCAGGAGGCTCTTAGTATGACACCATTCATGAAGTTAGCAATACTATGGATGGTTTCTAAAGAGCAAAAGATAGGCCCGAGGACCTAAACTGGATTGGAACCCTGGCAGGGATTGATGGAAGGTTTGTAATTTGTTGTTCCCTTGATGCAGTTCCTCCCAACTTGTTATTAACTGGGGAAAAAACATTCACATTATTAATAATTGTGGGAAGGGTATCCCTCTGCTTGGCCAGCATCACTTACACCTGCAAGGGACTCGAGGCTTGATAAATGCTCCCTCATGTTAGAAGATATCCATGCACATAGAATATTGGTCCATCTGATACATAAGTAGGCTAGAAATAATTTCTCAGATGGGCTACTTTTCTTGTTTTTTTTTTTTAATTACTTAGAATACTCAAACCTAGGATCTTCCACTTGGTTCCTTAACTGATATCTTCCTAGGAATTCTGCTCCATAGGTATATGTATGTATTTATTTACATTTATCTGCAGCTTCTTTGTGAGTGCTGTGCAATTTGAAAATTAATAAAGATAATAGGAAGCAATCGAGACAATAGGAAAAAGAAACCAGGAATCAGTTCTGGTATCTCTTTTTTGTACTGTTACATCATAAGCCAAGTGCAAGGGATAGTTCAGAAAACATAGAAAGGATGACCATCTTGTCTGAGCTAAGCCCACTAGAGAAAGCCTCATTGCCCTGAAGGGTTCATAAATTTGACTTTGCTCAAAGCAATCTTCTGTCCAATTGGGTACCCTCCAAAGGAGTAGGGACATTAGGTCCTCAAATCTCCACCACCATGGCTGGGGAAAATCTCAAAGACCCCTTCCTGAAACCCTGGGGGGATCACGCCATATGAAGAAGACAGTTCTAGCTCAGTAGATCTATAGCTTGAAAGCAGTTTTCAAGATTCAACATGAGGATGGTGTAGGTTGATGGTTACCAAGTTTTACAGAGGATGCAAGGGGCTGCTGCCACTATATGTAACCCAGCCTCTGTGCTTTCTCCTATATAATGGCCAATACATTTCTCATGGAGATGTTGCTATATTAGTCTTCCCTGTCCCTCATGGCAACTGGTTTTCTTTCCATAGACTGTAGTCAATCACATTGCAAAGTTCAGTGACTGCTTCAAATTTGAATTGAATTCAACCTGTTCTCAGACACATTCAGCCTTCTTTTCTCATCCATGGCTGAATTACAGGATTTGGAAGGTCCCTCTCTTGGTGAATATGGGGAGAGTTGACCCAATGATGTGTGTGATCCTGCTTTCTTCCCCTCCCCATCCTTCCCCATAGCAACCTGAAGAAGTCCCTGCACCTGAGCTATCTCCAGAGACAGAAGAAGCCGAGAGCGAGGAGAATAAAGCCCAGCCCAAGCGCTTACATGTGTCCAATATCCCTTTCCGCTTCCGTGACCCAGACCTGCGGCAGATGTTTGGGGTAAGTCAGTTCTCCCTGCATCCTTAAGGAGACTTACCTGACTTCAGTGGTGGAATCCTTAATCTTTTCATTTACGTTGGTCTCCTTAGTAAAAAAGATCAGGTCTTGTGTTCAGGAAGCACCTTGCAATATCTGTGAGTCCCAGACAGTTGTCCAGTATTGTAATGCTAACTTCAGCACATTGCCAACTCTTGAGATCTGAGCTAGTAGAAGCACAACCTGTATTTCGTGATGTAGGGAAGCTGTGTGGGATGGGATGGATCTCCCTGCCATAGGATGTTATAAGTGTCTATATTTCAGGTAAGTTGTTGGAACAGTACCTGCAATTTGCTCCAAAAAACATTGAGACCCCAACAATTCATCTAAAGAACATTGGTTATTGGGTAGAATAAAAAGCAAAATAAACAAGCATATATTTTCAACAAATACTGGTATATAGTTTGAGCCCATTATATATGGCTGTGAATGAGTCTCTTGGTAAGAACAGGGCTGTGCATTGCTTCTGACAGTGATGGGTTTTCTTTCTGTTTTCCAGCAATTTGGAAAAATCCTCGACGTGGAGATAATCTTTAATGAGCGTGGCTCGAAGGTACTGCCAGGAGGGGGAGTTTCCTAAGGAGGGTGGTGTATTGTCTGCGTACTGTGAGCAGAAAAGAAGTGCAGGATTTGGTGATGGCAGAGACAGCCAAGCAATGCAACTTTTTTGCAAGGTTGCATTGATTTTTAGGAATAGTACTGATCCAGCCCAAAATTTTGCCAGTTATTGCCTTGACACATTCTGTGACAGTGGGCATATGTGTTAGAATGATGCTTTGCTCTGACTCATTACTACACACCAGGCCACGCGGGTGATGTCACTAAAGTACCGCGAGCTTCCCTCCTCTCTTTGCAGCGTTCCAGCTTGTAGTAATGAGTCAGAGCAAAGCGCTGGCTCTGCTTTGCTCTGACACGCTGAGTGCTGGACTGCGCGGGTGACGTTACTAAAGACTGCAAACAGAGGAGGCATGGTTTAAGTGCCATCAGTCGGAGGAGGAGGTGGGAAGCGTGCAGTTGCAGCCCCAGTTACAGCCCTGGCTCAAATGAAGGCTCCGCTCTCCCAGCCCTGCTGCTTGAGGTGAGAAGCCGCAGGACTCATACATTGGCATATAATACGCATATCGGCATATAACACACAGCTAGGATTTCAGCCCCAAATTTTAAGGAAAAAAGTGTGTGTTATACACCAATAAATATGGTAATAGTGTAAGCTAAATATAGCTATATTTGCTTTTCTTATCTCATGCCTTTAATTTCTTTGGCTCACTATTTCTAATTCCCTTTCTGTTGCTTGTTATATGTGTCTATATGAATGTAGCCCCAGCACATCTGTTGGGCCCACAGTTGGGCAAGGCAGCTATAACAATTTTTCTTAGGGATGATATCTATCCTTGCCTGTCTCTTCAGGCAAGATGCTTGATTCAGAGTATTTCAGTGTGAATTTTGGCTTAAAGTTTGAAACCAAAATAAAGAACTTAATTCTCTGTGGGAACAGCTTTGTACTACCATTAGCACAGGGATGAGATCCTAAAGACCTCATGAATCCTTAAATTAGTAAAATATAATCAATGCATGCTCCAAGGTTGCTGAATTCAAAAAGGTCTCAGGATTGGCAGCAAAATAAATAGAGAATTACGAGGGTTGAAATGCTTTGGATCTGAAACAAAACGACACTTCAGAGTGCAAAGAGAGATCCTGTCTGCAACTCTTTAAAGCAGCCTCAATGTTCCCCAGGATCACATGGCAACTGCAGAGAACTCCTTCATGTTCTAGTAGCACTTCTTTGGAATTCAGTCTGAGTGCTGCACAGCCATGTAACTCACTTCTGATTGTTTTTGCATTGCAAGTCAATCTTTCCAGTTTGCTCTAGTGACACAGATCTGCTATTTTCTTAGGGTTTTGGGTTTGTCACCTTTGAAAACAGCCAAGACGCCGACCGGGCACGAGAAAAACTAAACAGCAGTATTGTGGAAGGGAGGAAAATTGAGGTGAGAGTTTAACTCATGTATCATACAAGCATGTATCAGCATATATAACTTTTTGTTCAACATGGTGTTTACTATTGGCCCCAACTTGGGAGTCTTCTAGATATATCGGCTTAAGCGCTCAGAATTCCCAGTCACCATGGTTATTGCTGAAAGTTTTAGGAGTTGGATGGAGCCAAGGTTGGGCAAGATTGCTGTAAGCCAGCCTTTCATAACCTGGTGCCTTCTGAGTTTTTGTCCTAGAATCCCTGGCTGTGTTGGCCAGGGGCAGGGAAGAGTCCTGCCCAAACCATCACGTTTCTATAAACTAATAATACATTTAATTTTCCAAGTGCTGTTTTTTATGTCAAGTTTGTTTACTTTAGAAATTTCTGAACTGCCCACTCAGATTAATCTGGGGGTTGCAGAATCTAAAATATCAGCATAAAACAGCACTCTTAGATGCCCACATAAATCAACCCAACATACATACATACATACATACACACACATATAAAACCAGCAAAGTGTAGCCCACCATAGCCCCCCAAGTCACCACTAGGTTATGTCTCAAATGTCTGCTTAAAAAGAAGTCCACATCTTTTTCTTCTCGTACAGAGATGGGACCTTAAGCAGACCCTCTCTAGATGGTCTCATAAGACTGGAAGAATCATCTGAAATAAAATGGTCTCTTATATAACCCAGAATATGCTGTATAGGTCTTTCATGCCCAGCACTTTAAATTGGGCCCAGAGCCTACTGGCAACCACCACAGCAACCACAAAATCACTGTTGCAATAGTGTTCTGTACAATGTACAATTCTGTACCAGTTGTAGCTTCTGAGTTATCTTCAGAGGTAGGCCTATGTAGAGTGTGTTACAGTAAGCATGGTAATATAGATGGGACATCACGAAGTTGAGGTGGGGAGAACCCCAGAACAGCCCAGTGAAGACTGTTGTGGGGAGAGAGACAGAAACTGCAGAAGTGGAAGCGGAATAGAATACTGGGGACTAGAACTATCCCGTTTGTTAATATTTTTTTGCACCTGAATATCAGGGAGGCAGTGAAAGATAGGAAGGCCTGGCACAATATGGTTCATGGGGTCACGAAGAGTCGGACACGACTTAACGACTGAACAACAACAAAAATACTAGAGGAAGCCTAAGTCTTTGAGTGGTAGTCCTTATGTTGCCAAAATATGTACCACCAGCACATAAGAGGGAGTTATCAGTAGGCCCACTTTGCACAGAAACCCAGAACAGTCTGGAGAGATTGGGTATGCTAATGGACTGTTGCACAGGATTGGAAAACTGGACAGAGGGGTAGGATGGGCAGACTGAACTGGCTAGAAATCAGAAAAACAGCACTTCAAACTGAGCAGTTCGCTGAAGGTTCCTCTTCTAAGACTCAGTGCAATACTTAACAGCCAGAGAAGCAGGATATATTGTATATACCTGCAAGGAATACTGAACAGATTTATATGTGAATTCACCCAAAGTCTTGCATCTTAACAGCCACGTCAAGACTTCTTCAAAGACAAGTTATAATACCAGCCTGCTTTACTTCTAGAAGAAATTAGTACAACTTGATGCCCATGTGATCTGACTTTCTGCTTCTTTCCCCCATGCAGGTCAACAATGCCACTGCCCGTTTAGTCACCAAGAAACCCCCAGTGGCACCTGTAGTGAATGGTATGCAATAAATGCAATATGTTTTCTTCTACATGCCATCTTTAAAATAGACAGTCTAGGGTTCTCACACTAGAACATGACAGCAAAGCCCTGCTCTTGTGCAAGACAGAACCTTCATGTTTCTGACTTCATGGCATCTTTGGATGAGACCTAGCATGGCAAGTAGGTGCTTGGGGCTAAGGCGAAGCAGGCAGTCTGCAGTTCTCATATGTCCTCCCCCAGACCTCTTTTTCAACCTCCAGAGCCCCCAACTTTGGAATGGGTGTTTTGTTTCAGCCTTTTTTTGTCATTTGAGAGATTTGGGGGTTTTAAGGAGTTAAATGATGCCATAAACTTGTAGAAGCTTAAGACATATTTCATACTTCAAACGCCATCCACCCCCACCCCCACATTGGACCCATTAATTCTGATTTGGGGGAGGTTAAGGAGCCAAAAGCATGCCTTAATTATTTGCCAGGCTTAACACCACCACATTTACCACTACTACCCAAAAAAAAACCTTGCCAAAAAAGCACTGAAAATGATGGGCCTGTCCAATCCAGTGATGTTATGATGTCACTGGGCATGACTCTCTGGGCAGAGGAAGGATGATGATGATGATATAGCCCTAGTCTCAAGTAAGTTGCCAATTCTGAGCACACAGTGCTCTGCATCTTTCTTTTTGTCTTTACTCCCATGCATTATGGCTAGATTTGTACAACATGTTTAACCACGCTGGTATAGACTTGCTGAACTTGGTTAGTTTTTTTGTGACTTAGTGTGTTGTGCAAATGCAGACACTTTGTTGGGTCCGGATGCTTAGAAAAGTCTCATGGTTCAAGAATATTGTGTGAACTCAGAAAATGATCTAATTCATTAACCAGGTTAAGAGTGTTGGACAAACCCAGTTTATATCTTCCAGTTTTTGTTGCAGCGGTGCTGCCAGGTTGAGCTGGCCATCTGCCAGCCCATTAGAAGAAGAGCCGTGGCAAGGGATAAAAAGGCCTGTATGCTGAAGTGCAGTCAGTAGGACCTGGTGCCACATGAAAGACTTAGGCTTCAGTTGTCTGGAACCTGGTGCAGAGTCTGAGGGAGTAGAATACATCAGATGTCACGCTCCAAGTTCAGAGAGTGACCTCCATCTATTGAAAGGAAAATCCCCTAACACTGTCACATTTCCCCCAGCCCCCAACTTTTCCTGATAATTAGAAACTCTGATGTTGGGGAAGCTAAAATGCATACCAGGAGAAATTGTTGATAAGTCTTCTCTACCCTCGACACCAACCAAATATTGGGCTTCTGTGTCCAGAATTCCCGGCAATGGCCATGCTGTCTGGGAGGTAAAGTCTATGCATCTGGAAGGTGCCCAGGCTAAAAAATGTTGCTTTAGATCCTAAGCACCCCCCCCCCCATGCCTCTACCATGCTTTCAAATGTAGAGGCTATATACCACCAGGACACTGTATAAAGTTGGCAGAATAGAAATGAATCAATAAATGGGGCAGCTTGTAATGGGATGGAAATATTTAAGATGCATGCAGATTCCACAAAGGCATCATTTCAGCCCTGGCATTCTGTTGCTGGCATGGATTTGCAATAGTTTCCAGGGTTGTAGTACTCCAACTAACAAGACAGAATTACTTCAACCAGCTGTCAGACACAGTCCCTGTCTTTCTAAAACATATGCGTGGGCAAATGGCTTGGCATTTTCTGTCAAGGTTGGGCAGGTTCTGGTGAGCTGGGAGATTGGCCAGATATGTGGGGAGATTGGCAGGGCAAGAAGAAAGAAGATATGAGGCATATTTTTCATTTGATTCTTCTCTCTGCCTGGATGTCATTACAGGATGGAAAATCAATCCTGTAGTTGGTGCTGTCTATGCTCCTGATCTGTACACAGGTAAGTGTGTTATGTGTTAACCTATACGCAACAAAATTGGCATGAAATACATCCATGTGTACACACACACACACACACACACACACACACCTGCATTCATACAGGTCAGGAATATACGTTTGTGTTGATTACATACATATTTCAAACTAATATGTGTGTATATGTATATTTGTATATGCATGCACATGTGCGCGTGCACGCACACACACACACCCTGAGGCTAAGAGAAAAAAGTATATAACAATGTTAATTTAATTTCCATATTTTTTTAAAAAAGGAACAAACAATGCCATAAGTTGATCAAATGCTGGAAGTTCTCTTCATTACCCCATTTAAAAACAAAAATGGAAATGTTGACAGAAAACATACTCTCAGCAATCTGTATCCTCCGAATGTGGTATAATGACTAGGATTATTATCCTCCCACTTAAATTTTTGGGATTATTGGGCCTAGCATTTTTACCCCAAGTTGAAACATTAAACACACTTAACTGTGGTTGCTTCCTAGAATCATTCTTTGTAAGCTGCTCTGCCCCTTGCCCTGGTAATGCTTTGAAGCACAAAACAATTCCTTTCTTTGTCTGTTCTGCTCAGTTCCACTCCTGTTCCAAGTCTGCCTCTCTCATTTCTCCCTGTATTGGAATGTGCATTTTCTCTCTCTGTTTCTGTCTTTTATTGCTTCCTCTCACTCAGTGGCGAGCATCCCTTACCCCATGATGGCACCTGCTGCTCTGGCCTATCGTGGGACCCTGCGAGGGCGTGGCCGAGCCACTATCTATAATCCGATTCGAGCGGCACCTGCCCCCTCTCCAGTTCCGGCCTATGGCAGGTGAGCATTGACAGAGATAAATGAGGAACTCATGATGGCTTGTAGGGCACTAATAATGCCTGCTTAAAACACCTTCCCAATCAGAAGCCCTCTAGAGCAGTACAGTGGATGATGGGACCAACCATCACATCTGGAAGTTGCCAAGTTGAAGAGATTTCCTTAAGACATCTTACTAAAAACCTGGATGTTTCATTTTGTTTAAAAGTGTATTTCAAGCAATATAAAAGTGAGGCGGAGGAATGCTTTTATTTTGGATTTGAGTTTCCTTCTTTCCTGTTTCAGCTCTCAGGTTGGTTCAGCTATTCTCCTCAGAGCCATTAAGGCAGCTGCACCTTGTTTCAGTCTCCCACAGAAGCCTGAAAGATGTGGTTGCTTTACTAAATGGCAAAGAAATGCTGTGCTTGTGCTTCCATGATGTTTGAAGCTCTTCTACATCATTTTCAAAGCAGGCACAACCCTATTGAATGGTTGGTTCGTAGGTAGGTAGGTAGGAAGGAAGCTAGAGAGGGAGGGGGAGAGGCGCTAGGGCAATATTTGGGAAGAAATACCTTGAATATAGGAGGGCAAATTTGGGGCTGTGGGAATTTGGGGAAAGATGGTATTTGGATTCAAAGAAATGATTGTGGAAGGGAAAAGAAATACAGAATTGCAAGCTAGCTATAGGGTTGTGATGTGCTTCAAAAGTCCCAAGATGAAGTGATGGCCACTGGCTCCGATGGCTTTAAAAGACCTCCTCCTCTCCTGCCCACTTCTGCCGTCCAATAAGGTTAGGACTGCTGACGAAGGAGTGTCAGGGAGTCACAGTCCCATCCTCTCTGGAGTGGGGCGGGGAATTTTGTTCTCTGGTGAGCTCAGGCCAGGATGCAGATAAATGAAGTCTTCAGAGATGTTATGTCTCTCATTTACTGGAGTGCAGTGAACAGAAAAGGCATCGTATATTCTTGCTTTTTTCTTCGTTTCTTTCAATAACCGCTTGGCTGCTGAACTTGTGGCCTGATCCAGCAAGTCTTGGAATGGGCATATGAACATCAGTACTCAAGTGCTTTGAAGTCTCTCCGTAGTCTCTCGTGCCAGATGCACAGTTCTTCTTTTTGGTTGTTAAATGGTCAGGGGAAGGGCATTGTGCACATGCCCAGGATCATGCTTTGCTCCTCATATGTTGTATGATTAAATTTATAATTAAAAGCAGCTTCTTAAGAAGACTAACTGGCATTTGAAAGGGGTGGGTCTAAAGGGAAAGATACTTCCTGCTGCATACTGATATTTCTTCTTCCACCCAGCGTGCTCTATCCAGATGGTCTATACAGTTCCGACCTCTACGTAAGTCCTCCTCTGGGTATTTCTGGGGATTAGGGCCCAGAGGTCCTGGATGGGGGTGCCCAGCTCAACAGTCCCAAAGCAGAAAAGGGGTGGCAGGACTCATGACCCTTGCAGGGATACGGCTATGATCTTTGAGGCACAGAGTCGGTTCAGAGTCAAAAAGGACTTTGCGTCATCTTCGGGTATGCCAACATCATGCTTATTCTTCACTTCTAGTTTGTGCTTCAGTGCAGAACTTAAAATGTAGGTGCCCATCCTGGATAAAAAGAAGGCATGATGCATTATGATGTTTCTTGCACTCATGTCATACACACTGGAAGGGGGTCACACAACTTGCTAAGCCCACTTAGGAAAGTTGGCCAAGTTCTCTTCCTTCTTAGCAGAGAGGACAGACAGAGGTCTTTTCAGTACAAGTAAACTGCGTCATTCATCCAACAGACTACAAGACTGAGAAAGCAGCTGATCACCTTAATGTTCCTTTCCCTTTATGTATCTCTTTTAGTAGGTTTTCCTTAAAAAATTGCTAAAAAAAAATCATCTCCTTGGCCAATTTTTCTAAATGCACAGAACCTCCACTTGCTTAGCAGGGTTGAGATCTGGCACGCCTTTTTCTTTTTTCTTTTTCTTTTTGGCAGCCTGCCTGCCTGCCTGCCATGGGCAAGCCCTACAAAAGCAACTATATTGTTTGATGTTATTTTTCCTTCCTCATAGGTGTGGCTGCTGCAAGCAAAAAAGCACTGCTAGTGCTTCTTTTTACCAGAATAATATTACAAAATAAGAGACAGGAGCAAGTGTGAAATGCACATGTATACCAAAGCTCAACAAGCAGGCTTAAACCAAGTAGAACCTTCACATTTTAAATGCACTCTGAAGCTTAACATTAACAGGGTGCAATGGCATGAATGTTCACACCAGAGCTTAAGAAACCAGCCAAGCCAACATTGGAGCAACAGTTTTCACATTTACACAACCCCAGCAGCAGCAGCAATATGTGGTGTGAAGCACACAGCCTTGTATTACCTACTGCAAAATAAAGCACAGCACATGCAGTCTATTATCCACCCACATTGCTGCTTTATTCTTTTTAAAAGCAGCAACTTGCTAGGTTTGGGCCACACAGCAGTGCTTCTGCTTCACAACCACGTCACTCAATCCAGTCTAAACCAATAGCAACAGCAACATGAATGATCCCTGTTGCTCTGCTGGAATTTTTTTTTCTCCCCAAAAGCAACCCAATCCTCAACCATAGAACATTTTTTCCAGTTGAGGTGCTCAGAATGCTCAAGCAAAGCTCTACAAAACAGCTAATTTTTATTTCAGCCTTGAACTAAAATTGAATGGAACTCTTGGAACACCTCTGCTTTGTTTCGTGCTCAGAATCCTTGTTTTCAGAGTGGACCTTTTTGCACTGAAGCATTTTGCATGTTCCTACCGCGTCATAAGCTACCCAGTCCCATTTTAGTGAATCTGTTGATTAAACCAAGTCTAGTTAGGTGGGCAGGCCAGACTACAACTGAAAGTATAGGGAAAGGGGGGAAAAAAAGGGTGTGCTGTGGCGTGGGGCTAGCTCAACTCCAGTGCGCACTGGAGGAGAGAAACCTATTATCACATAGTTAATGTGTGAAAAAAAGGCTCTTCTGAGCAGAATCAGATAGGCAGAATGACAGCTCAAGGTTCCTCTGCAGTTGACAGGTTCAGGAGCAGGAAAAAGATAGGTGGACGAAGTCCTTCTGTTTTTCCCTAAGAAATTGATGGGAGGTAGGGGTGGGGTGGCAGGATGTTGGAATGATTTTTATGTTAACTGCTTTTTGCATTTTAGGGTTATCCTGCAGCGTACAGAGTGGCCCAGACACCAGCAGCTGCAGCCACGGCAGCAGCATACAGCGATGGGTATGTAGAAGCTTGGATTAACAGCATCAACTGAGACTGTTTTTTGAAAGCCTGTTGCAAGGGGAAGGATTCTTCAAGGGTACGGGGATCATTAGTGCCTCCCTTTCTAGCAGGCAACTTCACAAAAATGCCAAGCTGCCTGTTGGCAAGCAAGAGCTTTTCCTAGCTTTGAATGTCCTCCTTTTCCTGGGAAAAGAAGCTGATGAACCCAACGGGGAAGCCCTGCGGGCCATATCTGGCCCATGATTCCAAGATCCCCCCCCACCCCTCATCTTGCCTACTGATGTCTTCTCAAATCTTCTCCCCACTGCAGGTATGGACGGGTCTACACTACTGCTGAGCCTTATCACCACGCAGTGACCCCTGCCTATGGAGTTGGTGCCATGGTGAGTCATTTCATGAAACGGCCAAGCATGCCACATCTTGAAAAGATAGCTGGGCAGGGCCAGAAAGCCATGCTGTCCAATCATATAGTGTAAGCCAAGAACATCTGTACACTTTAGGCTCTAGCAGTATAAATACTGAGCAGATAAACAGTGTCCCTCCTCTGTTTGAGTAGCAGACATTTGCACATCAGTTGCATTTGGGGTAGCCAACTCTGGAATGGCAAAAGAGAAGGGGGGAAAAATAATAGTGAAAAGTTGTTTAATAAAATATGTACAGTAGACATGCAACCATCGTCAGTTAGAACTCGCAGATCTGAAGAATACAGATGCATGTAGAAAGAATAAACTTCGTGGTATATGGTTATAGATATATAAACATAGTGATTTTTTCCCGTGAAATATAAGATACACAGATGCAGGGTTCTTTACCCATCCCCCCCAAGTTTGTTAAAGCCGCAGCTCTGAGTGTGTTTTTATGAGTGGGAATTGGACAGTTTTTGAAATGTTAAAATCATAATATCAAATGAGGCATTATTGTACCACTGCACAATGCCCGGCAGATGGCAGTGTTCACTTACTCATTGAGAGTGTTCCTGCTGTTTCTTCATGTCTTGCTAGCCCACACCAGGTAGGTAGTAGGATTCCAATTTTGGTTCTCGATTTGCCTGTTGAATGACTTTTAGTGGGAAAAACCCTCTGTGATACTTTCAGAATAGAAATCTTCCATCTCCCCAAGAGGGGAATGCAGAAGTGAAACCACCAGCGCAGCTCTCAACCTGTGACAGTAATGTTGCATTAGGTCTGAAATTATGTTTTATACTGGTGAGGGGCAGGAGAGGGCATTCACGGGGAGCCGGAAAGTAAAATATAGATTAGGGAGGGTTTTCTTCCCCCCCCCCCCAAGTGACATTTTCTTGCATTAAATCTATTTAGCTCAGGGAGGATAGGAGTTGTGGGTCTGTATCCTCTTTTATCAATTGGGTTTTGCATCTTCCTTATCTTTAAAATTCCAGTGCTATTGGCTGTTATTGACTGACAGGTGGAGAAGAGCCCCTCCTTAGAACCTTTGTTCAAGCATTCCATGGCTTCCATTGCTTCGAGGTCATTATGCTGTGTTTCTAAACCAACCCTCACCTCTCACGCTTGCTTTCTCTCTTTCTGGCAGGCTAGTTTATACCGAGGAGGATGCAATCGCTTCACTCCATACTGAAGGACCAAGCACTGGGGCTGAGCAACCAGGAGGTGTCCGTCAGTCGACGGCACGGATGCTGGGATCCAGTGCTGAGAACCTTGTCTCTCTGTGTGTGGGTGTGTATGAGTCTGTGTATGAAGGAGAGAATTAGGCCATTGGTGCAGATATCTCCCGCCCAGCAATACACTTGATACTGAGGGCTGCTCAGGAATTTTCCCTGACCCCTTAAGAATCTTTAGTGTTATTCACAATTCTGGCTTCTTCTGTGTCTTCTGATTGGGTAGAGGCAAGGAGGTGGGCAGCACACCGAATCTAGATGCAGACAAACAATCACGGCTAGGTTATGGGCCTTGGGATCAGCAGGTGTTACATTTAAGTAAGACCACGGTGAGGGGAGTTTGGGGAAAGCCATCTCTTGAACTCTGTCCCAAAATTCTTGTATGATCCAACCATGATTAGAGAGGCTTCCAGTCTTTGTATTGGATCTGATGCATTTTAAAACCTGCATTGAGGCTCTTATACTTGTTACGGCCTCAGATAAGGAACCGGGGGGTGGAAGGGGGGCACACGGCAGTTCCATTTGCCCAAATACTCAAACTCTGATCAAAATAATTAATCTCCAAGCCTGTGGGGTCAAAACTATAGACTTATGCAGTCATGGTTTTCCCCAAGAACCTTGGGAACTATTATTGGGAATTGCTGAAAATGGTCAGTCCAAACTCTCTCCTGGTCCACTTCCCCTAGTTCCTGAGGGAAAAGGCATGGTAGTTTTTCAGCTGATGTCTGCTGTTACAGAGGTGACATGGAGCAAGGGTGGAAAATGTGTCACTCTGCTGAGGTGGTTGGATTCCAGCTCCAGTCATCTCTGGCCATCGGCTAGGACTGATCTGGAAAAGGCCATCTGGAGGGTCTCAAGGTCCCTGCTGCTGCCATACCAGTAGACTCTTTTGCAGTTCTCTGCTTTCACCCCTCATTTGCCTATCCTTTTCCTTCTCCTTGACTGCTCTTTTATATTTTTCTCCTTCATGCTGAGCTCCCACTCGTCTCTTTTTTTGTGGTGTGTGCTTTCTTGTATTTCCAGTCTGCTTTGGGTATCAGCTCAAGACAGGTGGTAGCTGAAACAAGGCTCTTATTTCCTGTAAAAATGAAAATCATGTTTTTGCTTACAAATGTTCCCTGTTATGAAAAGATGTCAACACATTTCAGATATCCTCCCCCCCCACCCCCACTTCTCTGAGTGGCCGTGATGCAGAAGAAAGAGTTTGGTTTGCAGGAATGACATAGCTTTACTTGCATCAAGAGAAAGCAGCTTTATCCAAGGGAGTCGTTCTCAGGGCAAATCCTAAATAAGCAGGCAGTGCTTTTTCACAGTTCTTCCATACCCCTCATTCTGTGCAAGGCCTTTTTGTCTGGGTTGAAGAACAAAGTGTCCTGTCTCCCTATTTTCAGAAGCTGACTGGGCTGGGAGTAAAATCTTCCTTTAGCATTGGCAGCGGAGCAGTATCTTGCATTCGTACTGAGGGCAACAGGCTTGCTTACTGGGCCCAGGGCCAGCTGTGTGGCTTTGCCTTCAAACATTTTGTCACTGTTTGTCACTATATCCAGCATGTATCGGCGGAGGCAACCATCACACTCTGCCTAATGAACTGCAGCAGTTCAGCCCATCAGTGTATGGAAAAGCATGCAGAGCCATACGTATAGGCATTGTCCGTGATTACGTCCACCGCTGCATCATGTTCTCAACATTTTTGGAAATCATAACAGTACAGACTGTTACGCTGCAGCCTATGCACTTAAAAGGCACTTCTCTAATTCTGGTCTGTGACCGTAATAAAATATTGATTGATCGAAAAGGCATTTCTAAAATGTTTTGGCGTGGACTGTGCCTCGCACTCCTATCTCGATCTTTCTGATTTTAATGCCCTAATTTTGCTGGGATTGATCTCATAAATCAAGAACAATTAATAGGGAAGGGTTATTATTTTTTTATATTAAAAGGTGAATGATTTTAGCTGGAATACAAATAAATACTTCATTGTGGATGTATAGGAAAGATCAACAGATTAGTAATATCGGAAACCTGAATGCTCATCGATTGGGAAATTTGCATCCACTGACATATGTTGATATAGATATATACACACACGCATGTTAGTATAGGACTGGAGCCTAAGGATTTTTTAAAATGCATTTAAAAAAAAAATGGAATACATCTAACCATCATTTTCTCCTAAAGGCTGTTGATCCCAAAGCAGAATCCATTTCTGTTTCTGGCCATTTTGCTTCACTGTATTTCTGAGTTTCTGTTGCAGTGCCTCTTAAGTTCACAATGCAATATCTCAGGGAAAAACTTCTATATATAGATGCTTGTTCTTTCTGCTGTTTCCATGTTACTGTAATAAAATCCTGATTCTGGCTAATTTCTACTATTCTGCCTCTTCTTCCTCCTTTTCCTCATCTCTTTTTCTATTGCTGTATCCTTCCTTTTTCCCTTGTTTAGAATGATGCCTTCTTTCCAGCAGTCCATTGGGGGGTTGGCAGGGGTCTTTCTGAAAGGGGCAAGCTAAGATTGGAAATAGGCATTAATCTGGAGAATTGTGAGTGGCTTGAAAAAAGAGAAAATGTTCATTTTAGTTATTTTTTAAAGCTGCCAAACAGTTTGGCTAATGGTGATAGTAGAACAAAATAAACATGTATATGTGCACGTGAGAAGCAATGCTCTTGTCAGATCACTTTGGCCCCTACAAAACTTTTTGCTTGCCCCTGTTTAAAAAGATTTGGCTGCCATGAATATCGAAAGCTTTCGTACTACTCTTTGGAGAAAGGAAATCCAGTGTAGCAATAGTGAGTCTGTTGCCATTTTTAGAATGCCCTCCCGTGAAGCCATTATGTAATGCTGGATTTTCACCGTATCTGCAGCAATTGGTAAGTTGCCTTGGGTGTTCCAAGACTCTGAATTACATTTCTAGCCCCTGTAGACATGAAGTATGAACTTAGAGGGCAATATTTGCTGAAATCTTAGTAAGCAAAAAGATCAGAGGAATTGGCCTAATTTAATTTAATTTAATTTAATTTAATTTAATTTAATTTATTTACTTATCAAATTTATATGCCAGCCAACCCCCAATGGCTCTGGGCACCTCACAACATCTAAAACGAGGAAAATACAACAATAACTAGTTTGAAAATTGTGTGTGTATGTATGCGTGTGGGTGTGTGTGTAATCATAAATAAAAGAGTCAAGGTTGGGTTTTTTTTTACTTGACCCAGTTCACTATCCCAAAAGTGATGTGGAGTGAGTGTATCTATGATTTTTTGAACTGCAAGGTGTGATTTGAAGTGCTGTTGTTTCTGATTCCTCAACCTACCTTCCCACTCCTTTCTCCTAACATGCTGCTTTTCCTAAACTAATATTTTGTGTTGCCTTGTTTAAGAATGCCTTTTCTTGGAATGATCGCAGGCTGAACTAAGATCTCTTGTCTTCCTAGAGTTGTTTCCATCTCACTGCCATCAAAAGACAGATCTTTCTCTTAGAACCCCTCCCCATGTTTCTGAACAAAACTGTTTTTTTCTCCAGCACGGTCACCCCTACTAAAGAAATGTGGCTCCAGACAGTGGGGCTTTTGCACCTTGAGTTAACTGAGTAAAGCAAGAATCTACTGCAGTACAACTTACTGGTATGGCTATTAAAGGTGCAGGAGCTCTGCCTTCTTTCGCACCTGGCCATCCTAATCCAGTCTACTGCTGCAGGAAACCCCTTCAGAACACTTGCCTGCATTTCAGCTAAAAATTAAATCCCTGCAAAGAAAAATTCTAAGTTAGACTTTCTCCCGCTGTGCTCATTTTGAATCTGGGGGGAATTCTTGATATCTGCTTTCCTCCCACGTGCAGGCTGAAATGATTTAGTCCATTCTGTCCACTGGATTCTGCCCTCTCATTGCTACAATGTGCAGATCAAGCTTTGCAGATGAGGTTCAGGGTGTTTTAAAGGTGCTTGTTGGAACATAAATCCCATAGACCTCTGGGACATTTATTTCTGCATCAATGGGCATCGTTATTTGAGAAAGGGGTTCCTTGCCTTTAGAAGTTCATTTTTGTTGTCATGCAGCTGTCAACTATAGATTTATATGTCCTTTTGCAATCTGGTTCTGCTCCAGCGTTCTGGTTTGAATTCCTTTGCACGTACTTTTGCTTTCTGTGAGGCCATTTTCCCTTAGTCTTTGCTTTCCTCCGCTGCCTCTTTCCTCTAATGGTTTGCTCTCATACTTTTCTTTCTCTCTTTCATCTCTTTCTCTTTTCCTATAGCTTTGCCTCTTTCTTTGCTTTCATGCTTTCTAGCTTTCTTGCATAGCTCCCCTGCCTTTTTTTTGTTTCTTTTCCTTTTCCAGCTCAGGTTCAAATTAGACATGACACAGGATGAATGTAGAGGGTTGGCTATAAGAAAGGGAGGCAATGGCATAACCCATGGTTTCCTCAACCTTGGCAACTTTAAGACGTGTGGACTTCAACTCCCAGAATTCCCCCCCTAGCCTGACCTTTTCCTTCTATGTTTTGCTGCAAACTGTCTTGTGTTCCCAGTGCAGGAGGGGATGTTCCTTCCCTTGCAGAATGAAAGCCCATCTTAAAAGGAGGATTTTCAGCAAGTCACCTTCTGGATGGGAACAGCAGCTTTGCAGTTTCTTCCCCAAGCCCTTTCTGTTTGTGCTCACAACCTCCCCAGGTAAATTTTTTAAAAAAGGATGGAAAGATACATGTGACTGGATCCTCCTGTCACATTTAGGTGTAGTTTCTTGTCACCCGCAGAGATCAAGAAAAAAGTCACCTTGGTAGCAGAAGTTTTTTTTTCCTCCTCAGATTTATAATCCCCAGTTGAGGCCTCACATAGTCACTAGGTTAATCCATCACATTTATTTAATGGATCCATGATTTATTGAACAAACTACAACTGGCTGAGCTCACACAACAGAAAGCCTAGCTTACAGTGTGTTTTGCACAGTAACAAAAATCAGGCCAAACAAACTCTACTGTGGTTCTGTGCTGCTTCTCATTTGTTCCTCAGCTTCTTGGAGTTTAACTGGTCCCTTTCTTCTCTCTCTACGTTCTTTGACTGTTTCCCCCAGGGCAGACTTTTTCTGGTTTGGCTCTTTGCTTTCTTCTTCTTCTTTGCTTTTGTTTGCTCTTCTCATGCATGTGTGCTTGCTTGCTTGCTAGCTGACTTTTCTCTCTACAGCTTCATTTCTGCATGCATTCTTAGGTGAATTCTTAGGTTCACTACGTTCTAATATAGCTATATTGTAGCTATATTAATTAACTGCAGTATGAAAGAATGAGACTGTCTCCTGTTCATCATCTCCTGCAGTCCTCTAGATGTGGCTAAAACTACAGCTCTCAGTAGTCATAGTTTGCGATGCTGGCTGAGTGGGATTCGGAGTTGTAATCCAATAACAAGGGGCTACAAATTCTCCACCCTGTTTTAGAACTAAGCAACTTTGAACACTCCTTTTCTTGCCAAAATGCCTCTGGTCTTAGAAGAGCAGGTTCTTGCTATCTTCTGTAGGAATAATCACTAACTGAAAATTAAGGCAAGAAGTCATTTTGCACTGCAGTGTCTTTGTTCCGCCGAATTTAAATTATCCTGGAAACGTACCTGTAGCATGTTTTTTTCCTCTTTCCAGCTTTGTTCATACGCTATCCAGTCTGCTTCTCCTCTGAACTCTTACTGCCATTTCTTTCTTGTTCAGCTTCTCCTTGTTTCCCCTTTTTCTTCTGCATTCTTATCTTTTTTCTTTCTTTCCTCTCTGACATTCAGGAATCCTCCCCTTTTTCTTGGTCCCATGTTTGCTTCTTCTGGTGTTCCTCTTGTTTAGCAAAAGCCCAGTGTAGGATACTCTTTTTCAAACCATAGCAGACACCTGTGGTTGTGATTTTGATTGAAATAAGAACTTCTACCTAGATTTGGGTCAGTATTCTGTATGCCAGGCTGCTTTTAGCTTCATTAGCAGAGGAAGATGGTGGTGGAAATCCACATATGTGTATGATGCTATGTACCCTTTAGTCCTCATTATTATTTATTTGTTCTATCTCCTGTCTTTGACAGCGGCATGCATGTATGACCTCAGGGGATCCACTCTGTGTGTATTGGCCAGATCCTCCTGTCCCTGAGCCACTTGCACCTAAGCATGATACAACCATGCCCTGGTAATATCTTCTTCCTGCCCTTTTCCTGTGACTCTGCCTTCATCTCATCCCTCTACTCATCTCTGTGAATGAGACAGGCATAAGTAATTCCTAGTTGTACCAGTGTTCAAGTACTGTACTATTTTCTCCTTTTTGGCACCCCATCAAGGGCAGCCTCAAATTGTGGGAAATCTGTCAGGTTGTTATTTTAGAGAGAAGCCAGGTGATCGGCATGACAAGGAAGAGAGGCCACAAGGGTGGGATAGAGACAGGCAGTGGGAAGAACCAGTTTCACACCAGGATAACTTTCTGCTGATTTACGGTTGAGGGATAGCATTATAACTCAACACTGGGGAAAGGCCTAATTCCAGTTCAGCTAAAAACAATTTAAGCCAGTCTCACTCATGGCCTGGGGACAAGATGGAGGCAGCATCATGGGGATAGGGTGCACACAGAGACAAAGATGTTACCAAGACACGTTTCCCTTCTCTTCTTTCCTCACTGACTCACTGATCTTTTTTCTTATTTCACTCTTGCTTGAATTGCCATCTCTTATGCCCTCCAGTCTCTTGGCTGGCCTGCTCCATTGAACATGTGCTACCTCTTTGCAATTTTCGTCTTGCATCTTCTTTCTTCTCATTGTTTACGATCACCCATCCAACCTAGCCAGGCTTTTTACATTGACTAAACATGTGCTCACCCATTTGGCTATAAAGAGAGAGGGGGAGCTATTTTTTTATCATGAAGATGGGGCAAAA